>OV121141.1:14723661-16167550 GCA_921294245.1 Brassicogethes aeneus | reverse complement strand
CACATATCAGAGTGCGTAAACGGAAAATCAATATCGACTTTTTGTTTCTACTACATATACCCATATGTATAGGATCTCTGCCCAATGTGTTGCATGGTGGAAACACATATCAGAGTGCGTTTTTCGTGAGGTTTTTTTTGAATTTTCAATCTTGAAATATGATTTTCCAGATAATTTCACGTAAAAAAGGTTCTCTTGTAAAAAGTTGTGGAGTCAACCGTTTTCGAGAAAAACGGGAAATAATGCACGAACAACTGCTATTTCCCTTTACGCAGAGTACTACACTGAAAAAAAGGTGCCCTTTTGTTCAAAAGCTATGAAAATTATTTATATTCACGCAATTCATTCAAGATACGTCACAATTATCCCAATAGCATGTCAATTTTACAACAAAATCTGGTAGCTCACACCGTTTGCGGCACACGTGTTTAGTACGTTTTGTATCATTGCAACTTGCAATTCGCCATTTTCCAGGGGCAGTGATATAATATTATAATTCCATTATAGGTATTTCTAATCCACATTTTGCCGGTTGTGTTGTGTTGTGGCGTGTTGTATGTACTTTCACAGTGGAGTTGGAATCATTAAAACTCTTTTTCCACTCCCACCTTTAAAACGCCCTTTATCGTACATGTTTCCATGACACTAAGTGACTTTTTTAATACACAGTTGTGGCTTTACGGCGCTTTAGTCACGGGCTGAAGTTAGCAACAGGATTTTAGTCACGGGCTGAAGTTAGTTTTAAGTTAGTTGACAGTTGTCAAATGTCATACAATCGTTAAAATAAATTGCCTTTCTTGCAAAATAATACTAAATGTGAAAATTATTTTTATTATCTCAATACAAAAGTATTAAATAGTTTCTCAACGCCAATATTTGAAAAGTTTATATGAACATTGTACTGACCTTTTAATTTCGCCGGCAGTAAACTATAACTTAAATTCGGGCACGGACTCCACTGTAAAGTGCTCATAAAACATTTTCTTTACTTTCACTGCGAAAAACTGTCCATTTTCAAGAAATACATTTCGATTTATAACCTTTATAATCTGTGTTTATAAAATATAAAAATTTGACATTTGACGGTGACACACAGATTCCCCTATAGTTTCATAGATGGCGCTCTATACAAATTTTTGATTTAAATCATTTTAAGATAATAATAAGTATTTGTCGTAGAAAAAGTATAGTATGCACCTCGTTTATAAACTTTTCTATACACTCATTAATTAAATTCGTGTATAAAATGGCGTTTATCAAATTTGATACATAATATACTATTTTTCAGTGAAGTGTTTAACTAACATTTATCTTGCATTTTAGCGAATTTCTCGCTTATAGAGTAAACGACGTTTTCCCATTTGCTTAGGTATTTAATTTACCTGTTTTTCAATTGCCGTTCAACGATACCAACAAGAAGAAAAAAAATTAAGGAAAAAACACGTCATTTTCTATTTGCAATCCCATTTTAGAATGATCTTGGAAGTTGCACCGTTACTTCTAAATCCCTCTCTCGAGGATTAAATGTTAGATAGGTAGGTATAAGGCGTAATTATAAAAGCGTGGAAATGCATAAACGGCAACAAGGCGATTACAATGTTGCCGGTTCGGTTTACGCAGCACCGCACACTGTAGCACTTCTTCATTTTTAATGGAAACTTAGTTCGACATTTTTAGAGAGTTTTTGGTCATTTTAGAGATCAAAATTTTTTAAAATTTAAAAAAATAAGTGGAAAATAAAAAAAAAATTAAAATTATTAAATATGTAAAAATTAAATGATTCAAGGGGGGAAATCAATCAGTACTAAAATTGGTCCTTATACTCTCCTCATAGGGGGAACAGGGGGTAACTTTAAAATTTCCAATGGAACACCCTATTTTTTATTGCAGATTCGGATCATTCGACTAAAAATAGGTAGATTTTGTCTAAAACATTTTTTCATATTTGTAATAGATGGCGCTGTAATGAAAAAAAATCAATTTTGTTGCAATAATTTTTCTATAAAACTATCACTTTTTTGGTAATAATTATCTTATTAAATTAAATCTGATTTTTTTAAGTACCCACGATTTTCTAACTAATATTTAAGTTTCCTTTGGTTTAAGTTTTATACATTATTTCATTCGGTGATATTTATCAATTGCGCACCATGGTCACCTTTTACCTGCCAGCATTAAATCCTTTAATTTAAAGGATTATTGTACTATTTTTAATAAAAATATCTCATTTAAGGTAAAAAAACATTATTTTGTCAATTAATTAATTTATTTCTACTTGAGGTTAAGTAAACGTTAAAAACGATTATTAATCTGTATAAACAGAGCACAAACCCAAAGCACAAAAATTGTAAACAACAAAAATGGCCGCCTATAAACTGTGCAGTGTTGCAGTGATTTTTTGTATTTTTAGTACGAGATATTGTTGTGGATTGTGGTTGTACTTATATATACGTATATATATATTACGTAGGTATATTTTTGTCAAAAAAAATGACCTTGAATAATTGTTTTTGTGGTAATATTAAATTGATTACCTACTTGATAACCTATCTAGGTACATAGGCAATTTTATTAAATAATTAAAATTTTTTGTTTACTTCAATTAATTTAGAGCTTGTTTAACACTCCTATCTTTTTTTTTCTGTCAAAAATGTTGTCAAACCTTATATTTTAGATAACTGACGTCATCTATCTAAAATGTTTTATTTGTGTAAGCTTCCGAAAAAAAAAATTTTATTCTTCAATATTTTTATATGACGCTTATTTTTCTTCTTAATTAAAATCCTTTCGCTATCTACATAGCGCTATTTTTATTGCCATTATTTTTAGATCGTGATCCGCTGCTAGCAATCAAATTTTATGCCTTCCTATCGCGTGTTCCACGTCGTTCGGTTGGCAAACCTGATAGAAACAAAAATGCTAAAAACAGTGGCCGCGGCAGGCCAAAAATGAACCTTATGGTTTTTCATTTAAGCAATTAAAAAAAAAACTAAAAAAAAAGGAAGAAAATATCAATACTTCTCCCACTAAGAACTTTTTTCTTCAAGCAATAATAGTTATTTATGTCATTAGGTTAAGAAGTAAGGCTTTTGTGCTCAAGGTTTGAGCGAAGCACAAAAAGGCACTTCTTGGCCGAATGGCATACAATATTTTATCTTCAAAACACTTTATATAGGTCAATTTAATTCAACATCAAAGCGGCCTAACCTCACTTTTTTAGAATCTTATTTATTTATTAGCTAAAGATTACATTAAATGTAGAATAATTATTATAGCAACATGATTTAAGTAGAAATGGATTTTTGCTATTACATTGAATTCAATTAATTGTTTAATAATACCTATCTAATTTCAATTTGTTTGGATTTTTATTTAAAAAATAGGCAGTTTGGAATGTTTAAGCTGTGTTTAACATTTAATTTCACTGAAAACTTAAAGCAAATTAAAATTTAAAGATAATTTAAATCGTAGAAAAAGAATCGTGCGTTTTCTTGGTTGCCTAACCTCACTTTTTGTTTTATTATTCATATTTAATTTTACAATAATTTAATGAAAAATATTAAACATTAACAGTAAAACAAAAAAATTAGTGCTTATTATAAATAAATTAAACCAGCTTAGTACGTTAATTTCTTAGAAAAGGATTAATTTGTCAAAACAATACCCCTAGCGAGAAAAAATCGAACTAATTATAATTATACTTGCCTCATAAAATTTTTTATCGGCCTAGGCCATAACAAGTTATTTCTTTATCGAATGTTGACAACAATAAAGTTTAAATTATAGACCGCGTGGAGATAAATACTCTTTTATGCTAAAATATTGTTTATTGCCGCTTTTTTATCAAGAGACTTGTATTTATCGACAATCAACAATTGATAATTATCAACAACCTATTATAATAGGTTGTTGATATGCTCGGGGATTATTAAAACACCTGGATTTGAATGGTTCTATTAACTTTCGATTGTTTCTTTTATCATGTTTATGTTTCGTTTCATAAATATTTGTTTGTTTATCTTTAAAATTATTAAAAAAATATATTTAAGTAAGTATGTTAAATTACAAGATTTTTTTAATTTTTAATTTTTCTAAAAATTCGTTAAATAAACTAAAACTAAAACTGATTTTGTTTCGATTGTTTAAAAAATCAATTCGTTTATAATTTGTGTTGTTTTATTTTTATTTAGCCTTGAAACTTTAAAGCCATTACCCCTATAAAACCTTATTTAAAGTTTTTTCTAAACACCTACGAGTTGATGTAAACAAACCAAACTTATAAATTTATTTTTAAATAAATTTAAAATTAGCCACATGCTTTATCTACTTCAAGAGTTACGGCAAGTAGTACATAATACTACTTTGATATTTTTAATGTACTTTAAAAAAATTATTTTTCTTTATTTTATTTGAAATTGATTTAAAATGCTTTTAAACATTAAATGCCAGGGGACTGTTTTAAGATTTGTAGATAAACAATTATTTACAACTTTGTTTGTTTGATAAACTCCATTTTATAAACGAATTTAATTTAGGCGCGAGTGCTTAAATTAATGAGTGTATAGAAAAGTTTATAAACGAGGTGCATACTATACTTTTTCTACGACAAATACTTATTATTATCTTAAAATGATTTAATCAAAAATTTGTATAGAGAGCCATCTATGAAACAATAGGGGAATCTTTGTGTCACCGTCAAATGTCAAATTTTTACATTTTATAAACACAATTATAAAGGTTATAAATCGAAATGTATTTCTTGAAAATTGACAGTTTTTCACAGTGAAAGAAAAGAAAATGTTTTATGAGGACTTTACAGTAGAGTCCGTGCCCGAATTTAAGTTATAGTTTACTGCCGGCGAAATTAAATGTTCAGTACAATATTCATATAAACTTTTCAAATATTGGCGTTGAGAAACTATTTAATACTTTTGTATTTTTGTATTGAGATAATAAAATAATTTTCACATTTAGTATTATTTTGCAAGAAAGGCACTTTATTTTAACGATTGTATGACATTTGACAACTGTCAACTAACTTAACACTAACTTCAGCCCGTTGACTAACCTGTTGCTAACTTCAGCCCGTGACTAAAGCGCCATAAAGCCACAACTTGTCAATGTGTAAATAATAAAATAAAAAAAAACACGAGTACAAATAAAAAAAAAATCGTTAATAAATTTGATGAAAGTCTCGAGATTTATTAATGAATCGTACAAAGTGCGATATGAGGATTTATTTCAATAACGATTGATTCTAAACAGAGCCAAATATTTAGCACTAAAAATAATTTTGTTTTATTTTAAGGCTGCAACGTCAAACAGCTATTTTTGACATAATATTTACAAATGGGTTAATTTATAGTTTAGGTTTCTAAAATACTGCAAATATTTTATGTTTGTGTTTCATTGTTTTTTGCCCTTTTATAAAGTACTAAATGATGTTTTTTTGTTTCAGGTATGTCCATCAATTATATTGCTAAGCAGAATGGGTAAACTATAGGTACAATATTTATTAAAACAAAAACAACATTGTTGCGCAAAAAATCTTTTTTCCTTCGCCGATTTTTTTTTTTTTCATAATAATTCCCGTTCCTGTTCGCCTACACGCACAATACAAGAGAGAAGAGAACGGTGTTTCTGTATACCTTACCTAAATAAATCCAGCAGCATAAATCTATGCAAGACTGTTGTGTGTAAAGCTCGACGGTGCCGCAGCGTTGCCGTTCGCTCGCCGCGCGACGTTGCCGGCTTTTCTAACGGACTGTCGGGCCGGCAAGGTCAGTTGAACGGTCTGGAGAAGGCTGGGAAGTGCGACGTTGCCGCTTCGAGCTGCGGCGCGCGGCAACGCGGGAAATGGCAACGTTGCAATTAGTTAAAACTTCTTTTTATATTCTTCACGGAGAGAAAAGTATAATGCTGATTATTACCATAATTATAATACCCTTTACTATAATTTATATTACTATTTGTATATTGCCAGATACTATGCATATTTAGTAATTTTTAAATATCCATGTATGTTAAACCTTAAGGTAAAATATTATTATTCTCAACCAATTTTGTTTTTAATTCTTATTATAATTAGATTTTTTCCATTACTAATAAGTATAGTAAATTTTAAAATATTATGTTGCCATTTTAAATAAAAAATATTTTAAAATCGAATATTTTATATGTTAACAATTAAAAATTGTAACATATTTATTGTACTTTTTAATATACAAAAATGTTATGAGAAAGAATTGAACCTACACCTCGCCAAAGTTTTTTGTTTTGAGTGCGTTCCGTCAACTTCAAATACCGACAGACACTGTCGAGCAACTTGTAGTAGTGGAACACACCCAAAACAAAGAAATACCTGAGCTTGTATAACATGGTTGGTAAGCCAACAGAGGCGAGATGTAAGAACATCGCGCGATCCACACCGTCTAACGACGCGTCGAGACGTGGCCTTTGCCGCAATCGGTACATACTATGCAACCAAGTAGGTTAAATTCTTTCTTATGAGTATTACCAGTAATCGATCAAGAAAGTTTATTGAAGAAACTAAGAAAATTGAATGTTTAAAATGTCATGAGTTACTATATTGTATATTATATTTAAACATAAAAGTATCTATATTTTTACTATATTTTTTATTAATGTGTAATAGGTATATTATTATATTAGATGTACACCTTACATTTGATTAAATATTACTATTTGTAGATAGTAAAATCAATTTACTATACGAACATATTAAAAATTAAAATATATATTATACATTTATGATTTAGTAATATTGGTGTTGGAATCTTTACTAAAATTGTATAATAAAAAATACTATTTTGTATTACAATCTTAGTATTGTATTGACGAATATATAATATTGTTACCCTAAAAATTTGTTAAAGTAAATTTTACTAAATTTTTTTACTATCTAAAATGTACTATACCTACATTTCTCTCCGTGTTGTTACGAAAAATTTTAAAAATTTAAATTAGTTTTATCTCTACCGTTTTTCTGCTGAACACAGTTTTTTTGCTACCCCTGATATCCACGAGCTGGTAATAAAAATCCGGGGAAATATGCGAAGGAAAAATTCCCGGTCCGACCTACGATGATAAATCTTCGTAATTTTCCGTCTATTTTCGTTTGGCAAATTCAGTTAAGGCAAGAAAAATATTACGAGGTATAACATTAATTAAATAACGGGTGATTCTACGAAAGTTGGGCAACTTTTGACCTCATTTTGTTTATATAGTTTTCGAAGAAAATTAAACAGTATTTTGTTATGAGAACATAGATAATATAATAAATGTACTGTTCCAGACCGGGCCAGTAACTTTTTCAAACAGTTTCTGAAACATCTAAGTTTTCTAAATTTGAATGCAGTATACGAGGGTACTAATTAAATGCATAATTTATTGGAAAATATTAGATTTATTGCAACTTTGAGGTCCTGATGAATGGGATACAAATTTGAGATTATAATTCGGAATTAAGTATTTTACTGATATTTTTTATTAGTGGATGCTACTTATCAGCAAATCACATATAGCCTTATATAAATTACAATGAAATATATATACGTAAGAAAATAACTACTCACCACAGTACTGAAATTTTGACTGGCACTATACGTGCATTCACCACAACTTCGCCGCTTGCATTGTTTTCAAGATGACTGTCGTGCAAAGGGAGGGCTCTGTAGGTAATTTTTTACCAACACTTGAGTTAAAACGAGGACTTGACGTTTAAAACTTTAATATTTCGCAGGAATTTTGAATTTTAACATTGGACATAGAAATGACGGGTAAAAGTGAGTACAAAGATTATGCATTTTTTTAAAATTGCTATTATTCGAATCCATGATAAAATATGAAAAATACATTAATTAATGTTTTATAGTTTGTAGTGAAATTGAAAAATTTAAGATAAATTGAATATATTTTAAAATAAAATCACTCAAATATTTGATTCAGGAGTTGTGACACGCCAAGGTACTGATGTTTTGAATATTTATTATGTTTTTCTACAAACGTGCTTTTAAAAAAATACATTAAAATTGAGTGGACAAGTTAAAAAAACCTGGATCTTTTGTAATAGGTATACTAAAATATTTACAAAAAATATTAAAATACCACTCTATTGACTGATGACATAAAGTTGTCCAACTTTTGTAGAATCACCCATATATTCAATTAGATAAAAAATATAACATAAGAATTTTTATTATGCGAATTAATAATATAGCAGATTTTGTTTTTAAAAAATGCAGATATTTTTAATTGAATGTGATATAAAATAATTTTGATTGTAAAAATATTCTCTGAACACCGTATATTAAAATTCAACACGAGATAGTCGCAACGTTTTAGAAATGTGTTTTTTAAATGTTTCAACAAGAACCAATTAAACTTTAAAAAATGTTAATTTATGGAAATAACATTTTTTTTATTAAACAGCTAATTTATGAGTAGAAATTATTTCGATTTCTATTGGTCGTATAAAAAAAGTTTAAAGACAAAATAAATAGAGCTTAAAATTTTCAACATATTCGTTTACAGGCAAAACTTTCCATATTTAGTCCCTAAACAGATAGAGGGCGCCAAAGTTTTTTACACTTTGACCTTCTAAAATTGATTCAAACTAATAATGCTAAATGAATACAGACCCACATGTTAAAGCAGAAGCGGAAACTGATCGATAGTAAATTTTCGCGGATGCGGAAGTGTGAAAAAATAACAATGTTTGATTAATTTTTATTTAACGCGCTTTTTACGGTGACGGATCACGGAGCAATAACCACGAAAAAATGCGAAACTAGGTGCAGAAGCGGAAGTGAAAAGTCTGCAGAACTTCCGCAACATAACTGTACGGCAATTTGCATTGCATAAGTGAATTATGAAATTCAGAAAAGATAGGTTCTACAAAAAAAAAATATGTAAGCGTAAAAACATTTCATAACTTTCGAACACCCTGTAGTTAAAATTTGAAATTTTACCACGTGAATGTATGTTTTTTGACAAAAAATATTTTATCAAGAATTTTTTTTTTTGATAAAAGATGTCGATAGTAAATTTTCGCGGATGCGGAAGCGGAAGTGTGAAAAAATAACAACGATTGGTCAATTTTTATTTAACGCGCTTTTTACGGTGACGGATCACGGAGTAATAACCAACAAAAAATGCGAAACTAGGTGCAGAAGCGGATGTGAAAAAGTCTGCAGAACTTCCGCAACATAACTGTACGGTAATTTGCATTGCATAACTGAGTTATGAAAATCAGAAAAGATAGGTTCTACAAAAAAAATATGTAAGCGTAAAAACATTTCATAACTTTCGAACACCCTGTAGTTAAAATATGAAATTTTACCACGTGAATGTATTTTTTTTTGAAAAAAAACCTTTTATCAAGAATTTTTTTTTTGATAAAAGATGTCGATAGTAAATTTTCTGCGGAACTTCCGCAACATAACTGTACGGCAATTTACATTGCATAAGTGAGTTATGAAATTCATAAAAAATGAGTATTACAAAAAATTAAATATTAAATTATTTTATCAGGAATTAATTTTCTTTGAAAAAATATGTCGAAATTAAATTTTCGCTGATGCGGAAGCGGAAGTGTGAAAAAATAACAATGTTTGATTAATTTTTATTTAACACGCTTTTTACGGTGACGGATCGCGGAGCAATAACTAAAAAAAAAAATGCGAAACGAGGTGCAGAAGCGGATGTAAAAAAGTCTGCGGAACTTCCGCAACAAACTTTACGGCAATTTACTTAAGTGAGTTATGAAATTCAGAAAAACAAGTTTTACAAACAAAATTTCCCGCCAAAATGTGTAAATGAGTGTTTATTTTGTTTTGTTTTTTTATAAATATCAAAACAAAAAATCTTATTGCTATAACAAACTTTCATTTAATTTTTCCGCAAAACTAGTTCTCGCGTCGTATATTACCAAGAACTTGACACACTTTTTTGGCCGTTACATTAAAAATTCCACAAGAGCGCAAAAATGCTCGCCTCACATTCCGTCACCGTTTCAGTCAGAAAGTCGAAATATTCGTGCGAACGTTGTAAGCGTCTCGCTTACCCCAAACACAAAGAACGGAGAGACATGCCAACAAAAAACCGACAGAGAGAGAGAAAGAGGATTTCTCCTCGACCAGATGCACAGTGCAACGAACTACGATCAAAAATTTCCATCAAAATTGGTAACAAAATAAGCATATTTATTTGGAATTTTTTTGGTTTATTAAGTAAAAAAAGCATTGAAATTGCCCATCCACCATGACTAAATTGAATATTGTATTTGTTTCAAAAACTTGTCGACTATCGCACTGTGCGACGTTGTCGGCTATTTTGTTTTATTGTCTCGGACGCGAGACGTGCGCGACGTTGCCGAAATTCGCGGCGTGCACTTGTCTGCGTTGCGGATGTCGACGTGAATGGGGCGACGTTGTCGACCGTCGTAAACATCGCGGCGCTGCGTTGCCGATGCGCGCGGAATTCGCCTCGACTCGGGGATTTCCGAGGTTTTACGTTGTTTTTCCCGGCGAACGGCAACGTTGCGGAGCTTGGAAAACGTTCGTTCGAGAGCACGGGCCCGTTATCGAGCCAATTATGTAGGTTATTTGTTGTTAATTTTGTTTAGGATCTTTTTTCCATGGGATGGGTGAATTTATTTGAATTTGTGCACTTCTGTGCAACGTAGGCGGGAGCACACGTACGAATATACAATGTTTTATGTAACTTGTTACGTGGTTCGCCAAAATAACATTATAAGTAAATATAAATTTTCAGAAGATAAGACGAAATTAGCGTTAAACTGACGGATACTTAACCTCAATTATAGAAATCTCAAAGTTGGGTACCATAAATGCAACGCATAACAGAAGCAGTAGCGGAAACTGATGCACATAGTAAGTGTTTGCGGATGTTGAAGCGGAAGTTTACAAAAATAACAATTTTCAGTCATTTTATATTTCTATCGTCATTTCTAGAGATTTTCGATATAAAAGATGCGGAACCAGATGCAGAAACGCATGTAAAAAAGTGTGCGGAACTTCCGCAATTGCGGTTTCCTCTTCAGCAATGTATTGTCTATTTTTTAGTGTCTTCTTTAACAAAGCCTGTATATAGGTTTTCTAATTCTTAAGATTCTGTACATTTTAAACCTAACCTCACAAAATTGACACGTTTTAAATGTAAATCTTATGTGGCTACTTTCTTGCAATCTTGAAATTTTAAAAAACAAAACACTAAAAATTATTTGCTGTTAGGTTCAGTGTTTTTGTGAAAAATCTAGTAGTTAATTTTCCTGTCTTTAAAAATAGCATCTATTTGGTTTGAAAAAGATAAGCAATAATCACAAGTTGTGGCTTTACGGCGCTTTAGTCACGGGCTGAAGTTAGTTTTAAGTTAGTTGGCAGTTGTCAAATGTCATACAATCGTTAAAATAAATTGCCTTTCTTGTAAAATAATACTAAATGTGAGAATTATTTTATTATCTCAATACAAAAATACAAAAATATTAAATAGTTTCTCTACGCCAATATTTGAAAAGTTTATATGAACATTGTACTGACCTTTTAATTTCGCCGGCAGTAAACTATAACTTAAATTCGGGCACGGACTCCACTGTAAAGTCCTCATAAAACATTTCCTTTACTTTCACTGTGAAAAACTGTCAATTTTCAAGAAATACATTTCGATTTATAACCTTATAATTGTGTTTATAAAATGTAAAAATGTGACATTTGACAGTTTCCCCTGTTGTTTCATAGATGGCGCTCTATACAAATTTTTAATTTAAATCATTTTAAGATAATAATAAGTATTTGTCGTAGAAAAAGTATAGTATGCACCTCGTTTATAAACTTTTCTATTCACTCATTAACTTAAGCACTCGCTCGCAAGCTCGCTTGTGCCTAAATTAAATTCGTGTATAATATGGCGTTTATCAAACTTGATACATAATATACTATTTTATATGATTTTACTCATCTACGCACCACCAAAGCCAAATTAATTGTATTTTTAACTACAAATTTTGACATCTTGAGAACAATTTGACCTTTTGACCAAAAAATAACAAACATAAAGGTAAATTGTTAAATTGTATATTTTAATAAAATATTTACAATTCTTATTTCTACGATTCATAGAAGGGAAGGGATGGTTCATCGAATTTCGATGAATCATTCGAACAGGAATTACTTTTTTAATGATGTGAATCACGTAAAAATGAAAATACTTTTTAATGCTTTTCTGTACTCCTTGTATGTTTTGTTTTAAAAACGGCCGATTACCTATAAATTTTGTTCAACTTTATTCAACAAACAACCTAGAAAACGCAGTATGGAAGTAAACTCATTAAAAACCTATAAAACATCTTTTCGACGTTTAATATTTAATTAGCAGTGTAAAAAAACAACAAAAATAAAAGTTGCGTTATAAAATATGCATCTACCTACCTACCTACAATTTCTAAAAACGCTAATGCCTTCATTAAAAGTACATTAGTGTATATACATTAAATTTTCTTTTGTAAGGAGGGAAATTACATGCAAGATGGTTAAAAACGATTTTAGAATTACCCTTTGTTTACAGAGTTAAACAATGGAAGTATTAAATTTTTCACGAGGCATTGCAAATTACAAAGTTTGTGGAGACACTTTAAATTCGCAATCTAAGTAAAAATGCTTGAAACAGGTGTACGCTCCATGGGCATCAAGTTGCTTGTGACGATGATGCTTTTGCCAAGCAATTTTACAGACTGAGAGGAAACATCCCCCCTCTCTCTCTCTTACAGTGGTGGGGGTGACTTGTGCCCGCCTACGTCGATTAAACTCGACCGTCTGTTGTTTTTCTTCTCTTTCTCTCTTCCGAATACGTTGGCTCCGTGGGCTAGTGCGTTTTCGACCGCCAGAGGGCGCCGTACGTGCCATTTCGCTATGTTTGTTGTTTTGAAGCGTAGGTACCATAAAATGCCTGGGAAAAAATTTCATTCTTGTTTTTTTTTTCATTTTTAATATTTACGTTACAGTGTTGCACAGCTCTGTATTTTATTATTGTTTGATTAGTAGCGAAGTGTTTTGTTATTCAATTAACGAACTTTTGCGATTTTAAATTTCAATCAAGATTCTTAATACCTATAACATTTAAAATGCTAATGGCAAGGTGTGCTAACTGTTTAAATATCTAAATTTAAATATTACAATGAATGTGGTGGAAAAAATATATTTTGCAACTATTGTCTAAAAAAGAGTTATACTTAACAGTTTTAAGGCCGGATATGCATTTTAATAGTATTTGAACATAAAGTTTTGCCTGGTCAAAATTACAAAGCACATACCTACCTACCAATGTATATTGTGTAGAGTTTGGCTTTAAGCTTTAGAAACATTATAGGTACTATGCTCCACACCTCAAAGTCCCACCACGTGACCACGTACGGAACGCAGTCTTTTGAAAATTTGGCATTTAAGGCTTTTCAGGTTATGTATCTGTCAAAGTATAGTCAACGAAAGAAATAATATTATGTTTAGGCGTTAAAAATGTATAAATCTTTATAACATTACAATAACAATGGATGGTTTAAAAATTTAAGAATATAAATACTGCATTTAATGAAATTCTAAAGTGTATGGTGCCAAATAAGTAATATTTTTGTGCATTTGGTCCAAATATCTGGTTTTCTCCATAAAATAATTTTAACTAAACAGCATTTATTTAAAAAAATCTAGCTTCTCTATTATGGAATGAGAATATCTGTATTAAAGGTAGGTTAATATATTAAAACAAAAATATCATCTAATTTTATAATTTTTAGGTTAGAAAAATTTATTTTGACCAAAATAAATAAGTATTTTGGATTATTTAAAAGACTGTATAATATGGTATTTAAAAATGTAGTAGTTTTTCTTGTCCAGCTTAAAGTGTACCTACATAAAGTTTTGTCAATACAAATAGTTAAAAAGCTTCGGCTGAATTTGATCTACATCAAAAAATCATTATAACTTTAAAAATTTTAATAAATCACATGTCATGGGAGTATTAAATATTTTCACATTGCAAGTTTCTCTAAAAATTGTTTGTTTTCTTATAATCTAACTTAAAGTAAGTATGCCGAGAGGTATGCACAAGTTTTGTCGTTAAAAGTATTAAAGCTTCAATTTAATTTGAACTATATTCAACAATTATTTAGTATACCTATATTTATTTATGACCATATTCAAATAATCCACATATTTATTTTGGTCAAAATATTTTCTAACCTTAAAATACAAAATTAGATGATATTTTTTGTTCTAATACATTAACCTACCTTTGATACAGATATTCTTATTTCATAATAGAGAAGTAAGATTTTTTTTAATAAATGCTGTTTAGTTAAAACTATTTTATGGAGAAATGTAGACTCAATGCACAAAAATATCACTTATATTGCACCTTACACTTTGGAATTTCATTAAATGCAGTATTTATATTCCTAAATTCTTAAACCAACCATTGTTATTGTGATACTATAAAGATTTATTAACTTTTAACGCTTAAAAATAAGCGGTAACACTATAAATATTATTTCTTTCGTTGACTATACTTTGACAGATACATAACCTGAAAAGCCTAAAATGCCAAATTTTCAAAAGACGTGGTCACGTGGTGGGACTTTGAGGTGAGTACATACAGTGTTGGCCATAATTTTTGGAACCAATGTAAAAAAAAATCTAACTCTAAAACGCCTTTATTATTCTTTATGAAATTTTGGATAAAAATACTTCAACTTATACCTCAGTTTACGTGTTCGAGGGTTTTTCGACAAAATATTTTTAAAGCCCTTTATTTTAATAAGTAGGTACTGTAAATGCAATGACATAATTTGTATTGTTTTTGGCATTGCATTAAATGCATGCTAGTTTGTAATAATTTAAAAAAATTATACATTTCTAAAAAGACTTGAAATTATGTCGTATCAGTCGTATTTTGCAAGGAAATCCAAGTAAAACGAGAGCTACGTTCACGTCGAAGTTGGCGGCGCGACTGAGCGTCCGCGTCTTTCGAAGCGGGGGCGTGGCCAAGAAAACCGCGACCCGGGAAGGGGACGAGCGCGCTTCACGATTGGTCCGCTAGCTGCGAGCGCCATGAAAAACCTGCCGTTCGGATTGGCGCGCGCGATAGAGACGGAAGAGAGGCCACCTATAAAACGCTTAACTGTACATTTTCGTTCACAGACTTCTCGTGGATGCTTCGGCTGCTGCTCCCGCATTTTTCCTCGACGTTTGCAATGAATGCGTATTCTTTTGCTGGGGTTTGTTTTGTGCCGAGGAGAAATCACGCAGTTAATATAGGTTAGAAAGCGCCTTTCGAGAAATCTACCTGGTTTCTCTTTTGTGGTCTCGTTTTTTTTTTGTACCCACATTGACATGCATGAAGCCCAAGGAGGTTTCGTTAACCCATATTGCAATGCTAAAAAATAAATAAATAACTTTACCAGAGGTTTTGTCAAAAAAATATGTGCAAACACTACAGCAAGGTTTTGTGCTCCGTCTGCTTCGTAGACGTTGTAGACAAAACAACAAAACAGTTTTTTCTTTCGAGTTTCAGACGAAATTGACTTTGCATTAATTTCTTATTTTACCTGTTTCGGCGGATATGACTTGCAAGTCATGGAAAAATGCATTTGCTCGTTAAACGATGACTAAGGTTAAAATCGAAACCGCCTAATGTATTTTTTGTTTTGTTAAAATTAAAAAGAAAATTAAAAATTTCGTTATAATTAGCCGAACAATTAATTTAAAATTCATTGGCAATTAATTGAATTAAAAAAAAATAACCTTAATGGTTGATTTAAATTGTACTTCTTCGAAAAAGTTTTTCCCGAATTGCGGAAGCAACGGTAATTGATTTTTTGATTTATTTTTTTCATTGTTTTTTGGGTATAAATCAAAATATTTTATTCGTGCGTGTATAAATAAAAAAAATTATAAAAAATGTCATATGGTCGTAAAATTTTTATAAATAACATTTATAGCTCCAATAAATAAATGTTCTAGGAACAGTAGGACGTTTTATTAAAAAGCGTTTTTATGGCAGTAGTAAACAAATCAAAATGATGAATAAATTAGCATTCAAAAATCAAAACTTTGAATATTAAAAAACGAACGTAAAATCGCTAATTTAGTAAATTTATGGACACTATTATGATAAAAATGTAATTTGTCTTGCCTACCTACACAGACTGCGCTTAGGCAACACAAATTACAAATTCGGTGTTGCCAGGTCGCTTTTTATTAAAAAACGGTAGTTATTAAATACTTCACAGAAAACAAAAAATTTAGAGATCAACTTGCAAATATTTGTCATTATTAAGCTGATACTTGAAAAAAAAAACAACTTTGGTGGTATGTTAAACAAATATTAGAAAAAACTAGAGTCATGGAAAAATGCATTTGCTCGTTAAACGATGACTAAGGTTAAAATCGAAACCGCCTAATGTATTTTTTTTTTGTTAAAATTAAAAAGAAAATTAATATTTCGTGATAATTAGCCGAACAATTAATTTAAAATTCATTGGCAATTAATTGAATTAAAAAAAAATAACCTTAATGGTTGATTTAAATTGTACCCAGTGCAGTGGTAATTTTGTAATGTTATCTTTACATTTTAAAATACTGCTTTGAAAAACACAATAATTAGGGAAAAAACTTTAAAGAATTCTTAGTAAAACACCCGTGCATAGCGCATGCCTACGAAAAACTTTTTGTAACGTTCGCACGTGACGTCACGTGTTATAATTAAAGCTCTTAACTTAACTTAAGAAACCTACGTCTGTTAAGTTGTCTGTTTACATTAACTTAAAGCCGGGTCTACAATTGTCGCAGAACGCAGATCGCAGAACGTAAGCATGCGCAAAGCACCCAGCGACGTTGCGATGGAGCAAGGTCACACGTCGCAGAAAGTTAATTCATCTTCAATAACGTCTTTCGCAGGCTTTTATGTTAGCCAATCATAGAGCGCTAGAATCTATCTGTCTCTGTGCTCTCTTTCTTTCAATAATCAATACTTTATTTAGTTCCTTTTCCTATTTCGCGGTTATTTTTAAATTTTTGGTGTAATTCTCAGAAATTATTCGAAAAACGTAATTGTCCAAATTTAAAATAATTTTCAATATTTTCTAAAGACCATTTAAATAAATGTAGGTATGTATATTCTTATTACTATTGAATATTCATACCTATATTGATTTAAATAGGTAGTTTTTAGGAAATATCGAAAATCATTTAGAATTTTCAAATTTTGATCAAAATAATTATATAAAATTTTAAATAATATTAACTAATTCTATGATAATCTAAACAATTTTTCCCATATATATATATTTTTCCAATATATATAATAATAATATATATTATATAATATATAATATATAATATACAAATATAATTATATATAAACTCTTAAACATTTTTTACCTAAAAATAAACCCCAAGCAGTTTTTTAGAGATAGGGATCCATCCATATCTCTGTTTTTTTCACTAAATTAAGGGGAAACACTTCTACGTTGGCCACACTGTGGTTATAAAGAAAACAATTGCTCTGATTGGTCAATAAAAGCACATCGCGCGACAATTGTAGACAGCTCACATAACAACGACGTGTGACCTTGCTCCATCGCAACGTGGATGGGTGCTTTGCGCATGCTTACGTTCTGCGATCTGCGTTCTGCGACAATTGTAGACCCGACTTAATACAGACAAAAAACGTAATATACAAGCACGCGCAATGTAAGACTGGGTTGCCTATCTATCTATAAAAGTGAAACAACAAGATAGCGCTATATCGTTTTACTGGGCATGTGATTGGCTCACGTAAGAAACGTATTCCCTTAAGTTGAGCCGGACCCAACTTTTGGATACGTTAAGTTACGTGTGATAAGTTTTCAACGAATGTAAACAGCTGCATTGGTTTCAATGTATTTCAACTTACGTCTCTCGCGTACGTTAAGTTAAGTTACGCGTATTAAGCGGATGTGAATGAGCTTTTATGACATGGTTATTTGAAGCAACATTTTTCGTGTGTTTCAGACCGAACCACAGCCAAGGCGGGCACCCACCAGTGCCGGACATCTATAAGCCCTCGCGTTCGCCGTCGGCGGCGCGTTACTCCGCCGCCTACCCTGGGGGCGGTCAACAGCAGCAGCAGCAGCAGAATGCGCAGTCGGCGGCGGGTCAAGGGGCGGCGTCCGTCGTGGTGCCGCCGTCGTCGGTCAACCTGCACAACCAGGTGCTGCAGCAGCAGCAGCAGCGGTACGTGGGGGGGCAGGGGCAGGGGCACATGCCCCCCGCCCAACCCCAACTGCTCTACAGAGATTTCAGGTGATTATTTTTTATTTTTCAATTTTTTTTAACGAACCGATAAATCTTAGATTAAGCCTCGTATCGAATAATTTTTGTAAAATATAATTTTTTAGTGCTTTTTATAGGCAAAACCGAATATCTTTGCTGCACAGCGATTACGCGGCTCGATCCAGGGAGCTTCAGGGGGTCGTGATAGACGACGGCATGGGGGGACAGCAACCCCTCAAAAAAATCCGCCTGTCGGACAAGGACCCAGTGCAACCCCTTAGAATAGAAACCAGGGTAAGAATTGCCTATTAGTGTTTTTTTCAGGGTTCAGGTTACCTAATTAAAATACAATTCTTTCAATAAAAAGGATCAACCTGGCGCGTACAACCCTCAGGTCGAGGCGATATCTCCGACGTTGCCGGATCACGTGCAGCAAGAAGATCAGCAGTTTCGCACGACCAAGGACGAGCTGATCCAGCAGATCGGCAAGGTCGATCGGGAAATCGCCAAGGCCGAATCTTCGATCGCCATTTTGAAGAAGAAAGAACAGGAACTCGAGGAGATCGCTAACAAACCGTCGGTTAAAGGCGAAGTCGAAGAGGACACGCAACCCAAACACCAGAGCCTACACCAGGTATTTTTTTTCATTTTTTCACCTCCCAAAAGTCGAAGTCCAATTTTCAAAGTGTAAGTCCATATTTTAAAAGTGTAAGTCCAGATTTTAAAAGTGTAAGTCCATTTTTTCAAAAGTGAAGTCCAGATTTTAAAAGTCGAAGTCCATTTTCAAAAACTCGTTTTTCGTCGATTGTAGAAAATCTACGCGGAAAATCGCAAGAGGGCGCAGAACGCGCACGCGAAGCTGGACACGCTGGGCCCCAAGGTGGAATTTCCGCTGTACAATCAGCCCAGCGACACGTCGGTTTACCACGAGAACAAGCGGAAGCACATCGCGTTCAAGGGCCGCCTGATCGAATATTTCAAGAAACGTCACGTGGAGAAGGAGAACAGGTGAATGAGTCCATTTTTTGATGTAGAAGTCCATTTTTACCGAGTGTTTTTTTTAGGAATAATTATTTGGCCGAAACGTACTCCAAATTAATGCAGGAATGGCTAAGGAAGGTGGACAAAATCGAGTCCAGTTCGAAGAGGAAAGGAAAGGAGGCGAAAAACAGGGACTTCTTCGAAAAAGTTTTTCCCGAATTGCGGAAGCAACGGGAGGATAAAGAAAGGTAATTGATTTTTTGATTTATTTTTTTCATTCAATATTTTATTCGTGCGTGTATAAATAAAAAAATTATAAAAAATGTCATATGGTCGTAAAATTTTTATAAATAACATTTATAGCTCCAATAAATAAATGTTCTAGGAACAGAAGGACGTTTTATTAAAAAGCGTTTTTATGGCAATCGTAAACAAATCAAAATGTTGAATAAATTAGCATTCAAAAATCAAAACTTTGAATATTAAAAAACGAACGTAAAAACGCTAATTTAGTAAATTTATGGACACTGTTATGGTAAAAATGTCATTTGTCTTGCCTACCTATACACACTGCGCTTAGGCAACACAAATTAGAAATTCAGTGTTGCCAGGTCGCTTTTTATTAAAAAACGGTAGTTTTTAAATACTTCACAGAAAACAAAAAATTAGAGATCAACTTGCAAATATTTGTCATTATTCAGCTGATACTTGAAAAAATACAACTTTGGTGCCCAAGCAGCATTTTAAGTTTAAATAACTACAACTTTACTACTAAGTCAACTTTAAAGTATTTTTACGGTTAATCAAAACGGTTTTATAACGGTATAGATACAAAAAATTACCAAATTTGGTGAATGGTTTATTTCGTTATTTTACCTACATAATAACCTATTGGATCTACTAAGAGAATAACGTAATAAAAACAATATAAATACCACAAATTTACTTAAAAATAACGTTTTAATTACTAACTGTTTGCTCTCTCTTTCAAAAACATTGACATTCGTAATTTCTTTGTTCTTTTAATTTATATTTTACAAAATGGTACTTACAAAGTAATAAAGGTCACCCTAGAGTAAAATTATAAAATATTACTTAAATTGTCAAAACTAATAATATTTTGTATTAAAACTCAAACGCACATTATTTTATTGATAAAAATAAGCAGGATACATCTTAAAAATTACATACCCTCTAAATATTTTACAGTTTTAAGAAAAATTATTGCTTGGGTAAAAATTCAACAAAACTTAAAACCTACAAAATTTTATAAAATCTTTTATAATTATTTAGTTTTAATAATTTTTTAATAACTAAAACTTTCTTTATTATATTTTAGAAAAATATTTATGAAAAAATATCATATAAATGTTTAGATAAGTAATGGATGCAATCTTAAAAAATTCATTATGGCGACCTGAAAAAAAATTTCCCTTAAAGTTTTATTTTTCACTTAAAGCTTATTTTTCCTTGTATAGTTAATATTAAAAGTATTTATTACCACTAATAACCCTAAAAAATACCAGGCGAATAGGAATTATTTACGGTTATAAAGTGGTCTTAATAACGTAAAATTATGACTTATGAGTAACATTTACCATTAAGTAAACATTCTGACGTTAAAATTACCGTTAAATTTTCCTTTAGGTGAAAATACTTATAAGTAATTTTCTTTCGTAAAAAATACGTCCCTCATAATTCTTTAAAGTGTTGAAACTTAAGGGTTATTAAAATAGGTAAAAATAACATAAATAAAACTTATTAAATAACTTTAAAAAAAGTTTTACTTTAAAGTAAATTTTTAAGGTTAATTTAACAAAATATTTACTTAAATTAAGTAATATTGCCTCAAAGCTCTACACTTTTACTTAAAATGCTGCTTGGGTGATGTGTTAAACAAATATTAGAAAAAAACTAGAAAAAATTTAAAAAAGTGGGAAAAAGTCATAATTTTTTTATCAAATAATTTTTTTTTACTCTTCTAAAGTTACTCCCAAAGTTTAAGATTTTTAGATTAATTTTTAACCTGAGCCCTGACTTAAAAAAAAAATCAGAAAAAATTCTTATAAAGAGGAAAAAATTTTTTTTTTCAAATTAAGTTTTTCTCACTTTTTGACTCTACCAAAGTTTCAGATTATTAAATTATTTTTTAAACAGCTCCAACCACTTATTTTTTTTAAATTCAGATTTCAGTTTTTTAAATTAATTTTTAAACTGAGTGAGAAAAACCATATTTTTAAATCATAAATACAATTTTTCCCCAAAAAAGACAATTTTTCCAATGCCTGAAAAAAAAAAACGGAAAAAAAACATTTTTTTTCCCACAATTTTTGAATTAAATCAGACTTTTTTGAATTATTTCACTTAAAAAATATATTTGTTCAAGTCAAATAGTCGAATAGTTTTTGATCAGACGCACCATTAATTATTTATTAATAAATTAAATTAACCAATCACAGGCGTGTTTTAGCAGAATGATTAGTAGTGTAAAATGACCTTAATTATACGGTTGACATTGTCACTGTCAGTGTTTTAGTTTTTAGGTTAGTTTTAACTTTTTTTGGGGAAAATTGGTGGCCCTAATACAGATTAATAATCGTTTTAAACGTTGTGTTTCTTACAGATGCGCTTGTAAGCCTAAACAACAGTATTACTTCTCTTTTGGTAAAAATAAACCTTATTCCATCAGGGCTGTCATTATACTGTCAAATTTCAATTTTAAGGTTAATTCACCATAACCCACAAATTTAAATTTGATAGTTTGACGACAGCCCTGATAGAATAAAGTTTGAAATGGTTGTTCTCGGCACTTAAAGGCCTCATTTGAGGCTTACAAGTGCCTCTGTAAGAAACGCAACTCTTAAAACGATTTTTAATCTGTACAAACATAAAAATGGCCGCCGTTAGATTCTGCGCAGTGTTGCGGTGATTTTTAGTATGCGCGAAAACTTAATTATTAAATCGTTAAAAAAAAATTGACTTTTGAGACTAAACTAAACTTAATGTGGAGGTTCTCAAGGTTCAATCGCGTGGGGTCGCGCGTGAAATCCGAGGCCGACTTGGAAGAGATCATGGACAACCTGCAGGAGCAGGCCATGGAGGACAAAAAGATGCGCAGCTACGCGGTGATTCCCCCGATTTTGCTCGACGCTAAGGAGCGTAAAATCAAGTACGAAGACGACAACGGCCACGTCGAGGACATGGAGGCGGTCTACAAGGAGCGGAAGTTCCTCAACGTGTGGACGCCGCAGGAGAAGGAGGTGTTCAAGGAGAAGTTCCTGCAGCACCCGAAGAACTTCGTCGTCATAGCTTCGTATCTCGACAGGAAGAGCGTTTCCGATTGCGTGCAGCACTACTACTTGAGCAAGAAGACCGAGAACTACAAGCAGCTGCTCAGGAAGAGCAGACAAAGGACGCGCAGCTCGAGAAACAACACGCAGAAGGTCAACAACGCCGCCAATGCCTCGGTGGTGGACATTCTAACCACGGGTGAGTCGCACTAACATCATTTTTTCCAGCGTCGTTAAAATTTGAATTTTTTCTGACCTATACTTTTTATGGTTTCATTCGAGGCGTTTTGTAATTTTAAACATTTCCGTGAAATCGGAATTTCAATTGAGTTTACCGTTTTCGAGATATTTACAAAAAATATAAATTTCTATGACGTCGCAAACCTCGCCATGTGACCAACATTCTAAGATTTCTATTGGTTGAAAATTACCCTGTTGTCAAGTTGTCTTGTTAATAATTTCATTCGGTTATGTCAGAAAATACCCGAAGAGGTTATGTACAAATACTGTCACTGTCAGTTGAGTGAAAGATGGTCACCAAATTCACTTCCTTATTACGAGGTATCATATTACTGTTTGATATTTTAGAGTCCAAGATATATCCAAAAGAATATAAAGAACTAGGCATTATACTAATGAAATGCATTTACGACAAAATATGATTATAATTATAGGGACTTACTTTATTTGTTTAAAAGCTCCAATGTTCAATGTAACCAACCATTCCACAAGATTCCTCTGCTTTGGAGTCCGTTATTAATAAATCACTTATCTAATATCAATTACAAATATCATAACAATAACATTGATTTTCAATAATCTAAATTTAAAAAAAACTCGAAAAAAATCAATTCTTCTTCTTCTTCTCAATTAAAATTATAGATCAAGTGGTTTTAAAACTAAAATATTATAACGTGGCGCCATCTATCGTAAGAATCTTAAACTGAACACACTGGCAACCATAGAAAAAGCTGGCAACGTTGTCAATAGCCTAGTGACGTAATTAGGGGATTTTTTTTGTAAATATCTCGAAAACGGTAAACTCAATTGAAATTCCGATTTCGCAGAAATGTTTAATATTACAAAACGCCTTGCATAAAACCATAAAAAGTATAGGTCAGAAAAAATTTAACTACCCCATTAATTATCGTAATGTATTTTCATTTTTCCTGATAAAAAACTCGCCAAACTGAAGTTCGGAGGTAACTGCAGTTCTCGTTGGAAACTTTCGCCGCTCTTCGCTAGATGGCGCGCGGATGCAACTTTTGGAGCGCGATCGATTAAATTTAATTTCGCATCACTTTTATTTTGTTTGATTTAATAAAATCAAATATTTTCGCGTAATTAAGCGTGCCCTTGCATTGCGTTTCAATTAGTTTATTATTTATTCGTCGGATTAATGTTTTTGTGCGGTTTTAAAAATAATATAAACGATGCGGATGTATATTTAAAAAAATGTTCGTTTTAATATTGAAAAATGACGAGATTTTATTATTTTATATTTTTCATATTTTTACAGTGTAGATTAAAATAAATTTTTGAATGCTAAAAGTTAAAAATATCCAAGTAAAAATTGTTATTTTTTATCTTGAAAAGTATCATTTTTTTCACTATTAACTAAGCTACAAGTTGATAATAATTTTACTGCAAAATATGTTTTCTACACTCTGTGGAAAATGGCAATTGAAGTTTTAATGCAACAACCCAATTATTTTATATATTTTTGGAAAGAAAAAGCAATTTTCATTTTATATATACAGGGTGGTTCACCTAACTTATTTATTAGAAGTTTAGTTAAAGTTTAGGTAAAATTCTAGAATAACTAAAATTTGATTATTTTTTATTTTTAACAGTTTTTGAGATATTATACTAATATGTCTGTATTACCACTAATTGTAATGTTAAAAAGTTAATTTATGGTGTATCTGTTAACTATCTGTCAAAATAAAAAAAAAATTTAATATCTCAAAAACTCTTCAAAATAAAAAAAATAATCAAATTTTAGTATTTGTAGAATTATACGTAGAATTTATAAAAGCAATAATAGAAAGGGTTTGGTTTTTTATCCAAATATGTAAAAATATATAGGGTGCTCCATTAGGGTGCTTCATTTTAAAGCGAATTTTTTTTCGGTCAACAAAAATTTTGAGCTATTACAATGCTCTTAATCTTTATTTTAAGCCGTTGCTATTCAATTTTTAAATATTTCCCTTTAAAAACCATTAAAAAATTTCGAATTTCGGTTCTTAAATCTTTATACAGGATGAAATTATCTTCAAAAATTTCTATTTAAGCAAGTCTGTAAGTTGAATATGTTCTTTACAAATTGTTGTTCTACTCGGAAATCTTCTAAAATAGCAGTAAATCGTATTTGGAGACTAAACTATTGATTGTAGGTAAAAAACTTAAATAACAATTTTGTAGGGAATTTTGTGCCCTACAAATTTGTTAAGAAATATTTTTCTATATCACTTATAGTTTAGCTTGTGCAGCCACTCTAATAGTATAGTTATTACAATCGTCAGAAACTGAATTTTTAAGTGGCTTTACAAGCTAAACTTAAGTGATACAGAAAAATATTTCTTGACAAATTTGTAGGGCACAAAATTCCCTAAAAAAATTTCATTTACGTTTTTTATCTACAATCAATAGTTTAGTCTCCAAATACGATTTAATGCTATTTTAGAAGATTTTCGAGTAGAACGACAATTTGTGAAGAACATATTCAACATACAGACATTTTTGAAGATAATTTCATCCTGTATAAATATTTTAGAATCGAAATTCGAAAAAAATATTCTTAGGGACAAGCGGAAGGAGAAAAGAAAAAAAAATGTTTTTAATGGTTTTTAAAGGGAAATATTTAAAAATAAAGATGTTTTCTGACCGGTTACAAGATTTTCAGGTGGGACTTTGAAAAAAAAAACGTCACTCTAAAAGGAAGCACTTTAAAATTTGCCATTTTCCACTGGGTGCTGACTTTAAAGCAGTGCATCTTCGTTATTAACAGAGATAATAGGGTGAATTAAAAAACAAAATGTTAAGAGAAGATAGGACTACAGTTCAATTTATGCACAATTTTCTTAAGTTTTTACTTAAAGGAAAATGCTTTTCAAAGGAAGGTAACCAAAAAGCGTTTTCGGCTTGGACATTGAACATTAAAAGAGTTTTTGTACTTTTTATGCGTTGTTGACGTGTTTGTTAGATTTTTTTTTATAATTTATTTATTTACCCAAAAAGACCAAAGGTCCATAACAAGTATAATACAGTATAAAAAAATGTAGTGATTATAACAAATTTATGAAATACATTATTTTCTTAATACTCTGTAGTGTTTCTTTCTTAAAATATTAGGTTTTTCACAGCCCACTGAAAAGCGTTGATATTAGGTAGATTCTTTATTTCATTTGGTAATTCATTGAAGAGTTGCGCTGCATTTCTAGTTATACTTTTCCTACCAGTATTACATGTATTAGGAGAATAAATGTGTCATATCGATTTCTTGTAGGATAGTTATGTATATCACAAATTTTTTTCAGGTTTACATTATTTATACTTATAGTTTATATTATTTCCTTACAGGCGTGACGACGCGTCTGCAACGCGAGCAGCAACAAAAAACCGGCGTGACGTCGCGTAACAGCGCGACGCCGGCGTCGGCGGCGTCGGCAGCCGCCGCCGCGTCGTCCTCGTCAGTGCCGGGTAGCGCCGCCGCCGGCAACGAGGCGGCAACGTCGAACGACGCCGCCGCCGCCCGCAGCCCGACGCCGACGACGTCTAGCGCCGCCAACTCGACGGCGTCGGCGACGTCGGCCGCCGCCGTCGCGATAATTTCGACGGCGGGCGGCGCCACGACGGTGACGACGGCGACGGCGACGCCCGTCGCGACGGTCGTCGTCAAAACGGAGCCCGTCGACGACACGAAGGTGTTCAAGGACTTCAACTCGTACGAGGATTACAGGAACAAGACGTTTTTCGGCGCAGAGGATTCCAAAGAGAAGATCAAGGAGGAGTTGAAGACCGAGTCTACGACAGATGTCGCCAGGTGAGTTTACTAAGGAAAAAATTGTGGTGGTAAAAGTTCAATTATGCACTTTTGGTATTTGCGCCTTTGTTGCTTTAACATTGTCAAAAGTTGAACTTTTATCATGAAAAATGTGGTATATTTTTAAAATTCTGTTGTTTGTCCAAAAATTAGCCGAATAACATTTTTTTCTTTCTCTTAAAACATTAAAATTTCTCTTGATCATTGTCACTTGAATGGTTCTTTTCGAGGTAATCTATAGAGAGAATACCCCCCAAAAAAAATTCTAGTGGTAATGATCGAAATTTTTTTAATGTTTTAAAATAAGAAAAAAAAATTGAGCTCTACATCGTCCAAATCCCCAGGGGGGTATTATGGGAAATAAGTAAAAAAAAATCAAATTAAAAAGATCAAAAACCGAATACCTAATTTTTTATATTTTTTTTTGAAAAGTACATTTAAAAACAAAAAATTAAAAAAATTATACATACCTACAGGGTGTTTCACATGCGCGATCCATTAGAAGTTTCTGTGAAACGGAAAAAGATATCGATTTGAAATTTTAAAAGCGTTTATAATCCATTTAAGTCTATTTTTCTAAAATATTTTGAACAAAATGCCACTTCCGGTTTAACCGGAAGTGATATCAAATTTGTTATTTCAAATAGAACACTGCGCGCCAAAATTAACTCATAATAAGTAAAAAAAACTCTAAAACGCCTTTACCAATCTTTATGAAATTTTGTATAAAAATACTTCAACTTAATAATAATAATAATAATGTTTACTTATGTTCATTAAAACAGTGCCATTGGCCACTGGTGTCACGAAGTAATACAAAATATTAAAAAAAAAAAAATTTTAACAAAAAAAGTGGTCAAATGTAAAAATTAAAAATTAATTTTTTGTTTCAAAAATTAAAAAAAAAAATTTGGTTCGGAAAAAAAAGTGGTCAAATGTTAAAAAAACGAAAAATTACAAATTCTTTTTAAAATAAATATGAACAAATATTAAAAAAATAAAAAAAATCAAAAAATTTAAAAAAAAACTGGTCAAATGTCAAAAAAAAACGAAAAATTAAAAAATATCAAAAATAAAATAATTAATTTTTATGAAATACCTATTAATAAAAATTAACAAAAACTATAATACATAAACATATAGGTACAAAATATAAAGAAAAAATTTGAATTTTTTTAATTTTTTCATTTTAGTATTGGCAGCCTTGATCTTATATCTCAGTTTACGTGTTTGAGGGTTTTTCGAGAAAATATTTTTGAAGCTCTTTTAATAATAATAATAAAAAAACGTTCAAAAAATAACTTTAGGATTTTTTTTAAGTAAATAAAAAATTGCTGTTAAACCGTATTTTTGGTAAACTTACAAAAATACGGTGTTTCACAGCATTTTTTTATTTACTTCAAAAAGTTTTTTTCGAGAATTTTATTATTAAATAAAAGGACCCTTGAACACGTAAACTTAGATATAAGTATTTGTATCCAAAATTTTATAAAGATTGGTAAAGACGTTTTAGATTTGGATTTTTTTCACTTGATATGCGGTAATTTTGACGCGCACTGTATTTTTAAATTTAACAATTTATAAAATTTTAAATATTACTTTGTATCAAGAAACCTGTGACGGGTTAGTTGACGGTATCTATCTGTCATTGTCCAAAATTTAATGGCGTCAATTTTTAAGGTTATAAACGTTATAATAAGTGTTTTGTAAACAATATTACTGATGAAAAATAGCAATCAGTGACTTATGCAAAAAATTGACATTTTAAAAGTTATATGTACAAACAGTATTTGCTAATTTTGAAAAAAAAACTCAACAAAGCTGTAGGATGTCAACTAGATAAAGCACTAGCTCATTGCAGACAATAAAATATAAAATTTATTTTATGAAATATTTTAATAACAAAAAGAATGTTACTAAAAATGAATAAAAACTTAATAAATACAAAAGTTTTATTCCCGTTATACTCGTCCAGCAATGATTAGAAAATTTGGTACCTATTTTAAAAACTCCATATCCGCAAACTTAATTTTTTCATCGTTTTTTTTCTTTCTGTTCACTCAGATGAAATTAGGGCAAGTTCACAGGTTAAACTTTAAACATTCAATTTGTGCAAATAAATCCAAAACACTTAGTTAAGATATTTACAATTTGGGCCCATAACCTTAAATTTGAAAGAAATGCACTGGATTCTGTCATAAGTTGCCAGATTTTGTTTGAATTTACCTTCATTTAAAAAATGACATAATAAACAATTAATTAAGGTAAATTTAAAAAAAATCTGGCAACTTTTTTTGACAGAATCTGGACAATTAAAAAAAAATTCTGTTAGTATAAAACAAATCAGAACTTTTCTAAAACCCATTGGTCAAACAACGGTGTAAACATTGCAGAAGGGGTTTAACCGCCACAACAAACTCAACAGATTTCCTGCGAAAGCAAACAGACGCAGCACTGAATGGGGGCGGGGTAATAAACTTGAGTGATTTTTCGTGGGCAATGGAAGAGGCGAAATTAAAATCGCAAGAAGCAGTGGTATTAATAATGTAATAATATTAAATTCGGGACGGATATTTCCAATAGGCAAACACAATTTGCATTACAATCTGTGCGAGTGTTTTTGATCGGAGGCGGCGGGCGCCCCCCAGCATTTCGATGCAGGGGGCGGGGGGGAATGGGGGGGGGGAGGTGCGTAAATGCTGACTGCACAATTATCCGACTGGCAATTTGCAAAATTGATAACCGCGCTCTGCTCTCTCTTATGATTTAATTTGAGTTTAATAAATCGTTTTTCGGTTTGCGATTTTTTGGTTATATAAAAAATAATTCTTCTTTAGACATTCTAAATACTAAAAATAATTTATAATAACTTTTATCCTACCAAAAAATACGCCACTGATCGACTAGGAACTTGGGGCTAATCTGGTTGCCTAATTTAATTTACTATGTTATGGTTGGTAACAGTTGCCAGATTTTGTTTAAATTTAGCCTAATTACAAAAATGACAAAATCAACAGTGCAAATTGTGAATTTGGCGTTTTTATTAATTGTTGATTATGTCATTTTTGTAATAAAGGAAAATTCATCAGCATCGCCAGTGTTTATTTTTTCAATTGATATTGATCTCAGACCCTAATTTGTTAAAGTTAGTGTAGTTTGGTAAAAAAAAGTCATTAAAACATTATTTTTTATTTTATTTTTAAATCTGTTTTAATTGTTGCCTAATTGTTAAAGCAAAGTTTGGTGACCTACTATATATATATATATTAGCCATCTTTAAAAACGATGACTCATGTCTATAATTGTTTTTACAGCATATGAAGGCAATTTTTAAAAACCATACCGACGCAAACGTACCTCTTTAATATTTAATTAAAATTAAAGTATAGTTCGCGTTTTAGTGCGAATTTACCAAAAACGTGAACAATTTTATTATTTTTTTTCAGTGATCAAAACATGCCCGGACAAATAACGGAAAACAAAAAGAAGAAAGAACGAAGAAAAGAAGAAAATACTGCCATGGAAACTAGCGATGAAGAGGCAGGATCTGCACAAGGTAAGTGCTATATTTTCTTGAATATTATATACAGGGTGGGTGGTCAAAAAACGTTAAAATAATATATATATATATATATACATTGACATTTTAAATTAGACATAAACAATTAAAATTTCATCAAGATTTTTTTGACATTTGCGACATATGCTTTTAACCATGGAAAATAATTTCGCCAATATAAGTCATGGTTTACCAGATTTGTTTCAAACATCTTTGCTGTTTTTTTACTCTGATTGAAAAGCAGAAAACTTGCAATCAATTTAGTTTCATTGTAAAATAATTACCCCAAACATTGAACAAGGGTAAAAATATTTATTGATTTATTTTTTTAAATTAAAAAACATAAATGTTTTCTTTTTAATATAATAACTATATTATAGATTATTAAAAAAAATACTATTTAATAAATAATATTTTTTAAACACTTTTGAAGAATTTTAAATTCTAGACCATGTTCAACTTATTTTCTGCTTTTAAGTTTTTAAATTATGTGCTTGCTCTTGGAAATAGAAACAGTAGGTTTTGGGTAAAGGGCTCAACAAGGTTCTGAGAGGAAATTTACACTCTATTTATTTTTGGGCCCAGAAATATACTATTAAACATAGAAGAAAATGAAATGGTGGGACAAAAGGGCAACATGGGTATTTCAAATTGAATATTCATATTATAATATTATTAACAATTTTTGCCAACAATACAAGTTAAAAGGCTTTTTATAGGAAAATAAAAAATACACCCTGTAGGTAAAAGCAAATGTTTTTGCTAGAAAGTGTATGAAACGATGTTTTTATATTTTTCGTTCAAATTGTTTTTATTATTTGTAATATTTATTTGACAAATAGTTAAAAATTAAAAAACAATATTTTTATTTTTAAAATAAAATACACAGGGTAAAAAACTGTAACAATTAAATTTTAAAATTTGCTTTAGGTTTTAAAATTTGTGTGCATATATTTTTCAACATAAATTATTTAAAAAACTAAGTGTAAAAAGTTTAGTTTTCGAGAAGATAGATGGCGCCAAAGTATGAACTTCATTAAATAATACAAACGCTTTTAAAACAAGGAAACTTTATTATTACTTTCGAAACAAAAGGAAATTACAAATAATATTTACACGAAATGATATGTATATCTTTACAATTATTGCTAATTATCGACAAATAAGAAACTTAATTGGACTCGTTGTTGATGGCTTCCACGTCAATTTGACTGCTGCTGCTCTCTTCTTGCTCCACGGCGCTGCTTTCAGGCACCATTTCATTGTTCTTGTTGTTATTATCCGCCATCTCCTCCGGATGGCACATCTTGCGGTGCTTGTGCACGAAGTAGTAGCTGGGGAACTTTGATCCGCACGATTTGCACGGGTAGTACTGCACGTTCATGTCCAGCAATTTTACTTCGCGCTTGACTGTTGTTTGTTCTTTCGGAGCCGTTTTGGCCTCCAAACTGACCGGATTTAAATGCCTCCGCGCGTGCTTCTGGAAGCAGTACTGCGACTTGAACGTGTGGTTGCAGTAGAGGCACGTGAAGATTTCCGTATTCTCTTCGTCCTCGATCTTGTTGTGTATGTTCTCGTTCATTATTTTGTTCAGCACCGCGTTTCTGTTGATGTTTTGCTCTTGCACTGCGACTGCTTGCGTTTCATTGATTGGTAAGCCGTAGTTCTTGTTGAGCACCCTATGGAAGCGCACTGGGCCATCGCAGCAGGCTATGTCTATCGTGAATTTCTCCCCCATTGTAACCTCCTTCTTTTTCGACTTTTTCTCCACCATAATCTTCTTGGTTTCCACCGTGCTCTCCACTTTAGACGTGGACGCTTTGCTTTGCTCATATGACACAACTTTAAACGGCGTGTCTTCGGATTTCTTCAGCATGCTGTAGGTGTTGTTTGGCGGGAATATCTGCTGCGTTGGCATCGCTGCCTTACGGCTCGCTATCGGCTTGATCACGCCGCAGGTGTTGGATCGTTGCGGAACATCCGCATTCTGACTGTGCAGCAAAAACGACCTGCATATCTCCAAGGCTTTCGGCATGTGTAGAATGTGCGTGGCCAGAAGAATGTTGTAGATGTTTTGCAGGTTTAAATCCAAGTAGCCGGTGTACATAAAAGTAAGCAGCGAGGAGAATTCGTCCACGTTCACGTTTGGCACCGCGATGGGGGAAGTACCTGCAACATAACACACTTATAATCACAGTTAGGGGTAACCAAAACAAAGTTACCGTTTTGGTTGAGGAGGGCGGCCTTGAAAAAACCGCTGTGCGTGGATAGGACGGCTTTGTGCGCGGAAAATTGAGTTAATGATGGGCCAACTTGCAAAGTAACATCAGGTGCTCCCGGTATGTTGGATGGGGTTGTTAAATTCAAAGGTTGTTGGGTTGGTATCAGCGACAACGGGGCGTCGCATGGTCCCAACGAGAGCCACGCTCGGTACAGGGAGTACATTTTTATCCCTACACGAAGAAAAAATTAATAATAATAGGTAACGAAATGCGTGAAATATAAAAAATTATTAATCCATCGTTTTCGACGCGACGCGTTTTTATTTCGACTCGTGATGTTGATTGCCCGGTAGATGTGTTATTACTGAGCGCTCGCACAGATGATATCGGCGATTTAAATGAGTTTTGATCGTGGCAGTTTGTTGCGGTGGCGGGGGCGAGGGGCTAAAGGGGGATGAATTGTAGGTACATATCTGACCCCCACTCTGCTCTTCCTTGCGTTGCAAATGAGGATGACGGGGATGAATTTTTCGGTTACGATTTCGTCAGATTTCCATACGTAAAACAAAGTGTAAACCACATAAGGAATATTATTTATTTAAAATTTATATAGGAATCTTAAATAAACATTTAGTTAATTTAGAAGTTCTACAGAAAAGAATAATAAAGATTATACTGGGCCACAACATTTATACCCCTCAAACTTGGCATATATAGAATCCGAATTATTGGATATTAGACAATTGTATTTTTTAAATGCTAGTATTCGTCTCTTCGAAAATAACAACCCCAAATCATGAGTACCAAACAAGAAACTGTAATTATTTGACATCCAAAATTAACAAAGTAATTGGACAACGTTCGTATTCATTTTTATCAGTAAAAATTGCCAACAACATTCCAAGGGAGATACTAAATAGAGCTTCAAAATATACTTAAAAAAAAAAAAAAAATATATATATATATAGTATACCAAGACAATAAATACACAGTATAATATAAAAAAAAATTAAGCGTTCTACATTTTGCTAGTTCTTAAGTTTTTACCATGTGTGTACATTTTATTATTTTATTTTATTACTTGTAAATATTTATATTTTTATTAGTATTTTATTATAATCTTAATTTTTATCAATAAATTTTAATTATTGTAATTTTTGGTAAATAAACTATTATTATTATTATTATATATGCCGTTGTTTTAAAGATTTTAGTTTTTTTCTTATAAATATATAAAAAGAATATTTTGTTTGTTTAAACTTTATTTACGTTTACTTAAAAATAAGAATATTTCAATTTTTGATAATAGTTTTATAAAAACATGCAAAAAAGTATAGTAATTGGACATTTTATATAGTAATTGGACACATGGACCATAGTTATTGGACAATTTTGTATGTTTTGTTTACATCAAATAACATAAATTGTTAAATATTTTTTAGGTAATTTTTTTTATTTTGTTTTTGTAAATATCATATTATTTATATATTTCTTTCTCGGATTCCTCATCCCTTTTCTGGATTCTGAAGCTACCTACTAATTCCTTGGTCTGACTTCTGAAATAGTTTGTTGCAAATATCATCAAGTGTGGTATCTCTAGTTTGTGAAGCATTTATAATGTTTAGGCCGGAACAGGATGATTTATATATATCTCATATTTTTTCGGGTGGTATGTTAAAAATATTTTCCGAATTTATTAATTTTTTATGTTATTCGAAGAAATCACTCTCTAAAAATGAATAAGTCAAAAATGTCATAGCGAAAAAGCAGCCACTAATAATTCTCGCCAACAGTAATTTGTATCCATTTAGCGGTCAATTCCTATGAAATATTATTCGCTGAATCGGAAAATGTCATAACGAAAAAGCAGCCACTAATAATTCTCGCCAACAGTAATTTGTATCCATTTAGCGGTCAATTCCTATGAAATATTATTCGCTGAATCGGAAAATGTCGTCAAAAGTTATGAAAGTAGAACAGTTTTTGAAATATAATCAATTTTACAAATAATATGGAATTGACTATATCTCAAAAACTGCTTAACTTTTATAGTTTTTGACGGTCTTTTCGGATTCAGGGGACAATTTTACATAAGAATTGGCTGGTTAATACAAATATGATATTGGACGTATGTCCAATAATAGAAATTTACATTTTTTACCAACCAGTAATTGGACACTGGCCATTTTACGAATTAAAATTAAAACGCATTAAAGTGACAATGTTTAAACCATGAGGAACATATTTATACCACGCACTGATCTGTACACTTTTTAGAAATATTTTTTATTGTAACTTAAACACAGCCCTATTCTTAACAAAAAAACAAAAATCTTAAAAAGTAACGTGCGAACTTTTTTGTCCTATATTGGACCCAAAATAAAGTAGATCTGTATTATTACCGACTGATATCGTTTTAATTGTATACAGCGTCTTCTAATGATTTGACATTTTATTTGACATTTCATCTGTCACGTGACAACTGTCAAGCGGTTTTAACCTCACTTTCCCAAGTCAATGCTCTCTTTTGTGTTCTAAAGTAGGTATAAAATGTAATCAATTTATCCCCCCCCCCTTCGCGACAGTTCGTCGTACATCAATCGATGTAATCGAGATAAAAGCCAGCGATGCCATGGCTTAATAATCGAAACAATTTTCACTAAATTATTCTATTTGCTACGTATTGCTTTTCATAATAACGCGTGCCTAGATATGCGATCTCTATCGGCGAAAAATACATTTATTTTATTATTTTAAACGACCTTAATAATATACAGGGTGATACAAACGGGCCCTTTAATTATTTAAGAATAAAAAAAACGTTATAATAATTTTAATTTGTCTTTGAAAATAGCAATAATCACGAAACTTTTTCTTCTTTTAATTTGTAAGTCACTGATCATTAATAGTCCTGGACCCATTCACCATTGGAGTCCAATGATTGGACAACATTCACGTGTGTTCACATAAAATTTTAATTTCTTTTTTCGACTCCCACCTTTAAAACGCCCTTTATCGTACATGTTTCCATGACACTAAGTGACCTTTTAAATACACATTGACAAGTTGTGGCTTTACGGCGCTTTAGTCACGGGCTGAAGTTAGCAACAGGTTTTTAGTCACGGGCTGAAGTTAGTTTTAAGTTAGTTGACAGTTGTCAAATGTCATACAATTGTTAAAATAAATTGCCTTTCTTGTAAAATAATACTAAATGTGAAAATTATTTTATTATCTCAATACAAAAATACAAAAGTATTAAATAGTTTCTCAACGCCAATATTTGAAAAGTTTATATGAACATTGTACTGACCTTTTAATTTCGCCGGCAGTAAACTATAACTTAAATTCGGGTACGGACTCCACTGTAAAGTGCTCATAAAACATTTTCTTTACTTTCACTGAAAAACTGTAAATTTTCAAGATACATTTTGATTTATAACCTTTATAATTGTGTTTATAAAATGTAAAAATGTGACATTTGACAGTTTCCCCTGTTGTTTCATAGATGGCGCTCTATACAAATTTTTGATTTAAATCATTTTAAGATAATAATAAGTATTTATCGTAGAAAAAGTATAGTATGCACCTCGTTTATAAACTTTTCTTTACACTCATTAACTTAAGCACTCGCTCGCAAGCTCGCTCGTGCCTAAATTAAATTCGTGTACAAAATGGCGTTTATCAAACTTGATACATAATATACTATTATATACATTCTTTTGAAAGCGAAGATTATTATCCGCTAGGAATACCTTGTCTCTCCTGGGACGTAGTCACCTATATTTAACTACTTTTAATATTATTTTCATTTTTAACTACGAATTTTGACAACTCAACTTTTTTTAAAAATTTATAATAATTTTAAAATAGCTGGAAGCTGATAAATAAGTTTAAAGCCAAACAAATTAATAAAATAAGAAGAAAACATAGAAAGGGCAAAATTATCAGCGCACTTTTCTCTAATTAAATGAATAATTGAGACTTCAATTTCAAACCTTTGTGTGTGTGTGTGTGTGCATGGAGGACCAGCAGCAGCAGTAGCAAGCGCATCACTGCTAATATACATGTATTTTATATCCGGAGGCTTTAACTTTGAGCATATTTTATTATATGATAGCAGTTAAGTGTTTTTGATTTAATGAGCCCAGCAATAATTGACTTTGTTGATGTTACAACGCGGAGTTATCAAGCCTCCGAGCTAAATAAGACCAAACTATATTTTTTACTATTCGCCATTTTTTTTATAAAAATAGTTGTAAATTTTACATATACGGGTCATTTTCAAAAAACACCCGCTTTCAGGAAAATAAAGATCAAAATATTTTTTTTGCCTAAATTGACTTTTGGTTGGATTTTTATAAAATTTAATTCGATAAAAAAAGTTGTTATAAAAATAATTTGAAATAAAGTGTACTTAGTTCACAAACTTTTGACTCCAATTTTTTATTTTATTTTTTATTAAAAATTGTATGCTTTTTTTTAAATATGTATGTTCGTTAAGTTACTTTTTAAAAGAAACCATTCCGATTCTTTGTTAAAAAAACAATACCATTAATATTTTCTTTTAGTCACTGTATTAGTGAATTAAACTCTAATTTATAAACACGTATTACCAAGTGATAGTGTATAAAAATCATTTTAAGTAATTTTTTAACAAAAACTAAAAAAAGTACCGAAATAGACATTGGTATCACAAAGGACTTAATCAGATATCGTAAAAAAGAAACTATATAGGGTGGTACGATTTTAGAGTAATGCATAAACAAAATCCCTTGTAGTGGTGCTCACTTGCAGAATAACAACTTAGATTTCTAAATTGTAGACACCCTTTTTCTTTGACTATAAGCTGGTGAAGGTCCCTTTTAGTACTTTTATATTGCGTGGAATTTTTCCTTGGATGTAATCTATATCATGAGTTGTAATTACAAATAATTTTAAATTGGTTAATCATAAACTACTTTTAATAAAAGCAACGGTAAATATCCACTTTGTTGTCGAAAAATTCTATTGCGTTACCATAAGGTAACATAGTGGACTCGGTAACGCAGTGGACAAAGTTTTGTAAAACCATATTTAAAAAATAATAAGACATTATAGTCATTAATTACTCTCAATGAGCTGTAGTGCCCTAAAATAAACATAAACATGAAAAATAGTATTTTTTTTTACCTTATTCTTATTATTTTTTTGAGTAACTTAGCGGACAAACAATTATTACATTCGCGTTACCCGCACCAGTTTCAACCGATATCTTCTTCCTGATTGAATAAATAAATTCAGCTGGGTAATGTGTACGTCCGAACGTCATTTGTTGATCACGTGAGTGCCAAAAAAGTTGCCATATATATGTTTTTTTTTAATATTCTATCGGTAACGCAACGGAAAAAATGTCTGGGACATGATTTAAATTTAAAAAAAAGTAGATTAAAATTAATTATTTTATATATAAATTGTTTACTGTATTAACTAAGGATGTTATGGATTGATATAAAGCAACACAAAGTTCTGGTTATTCAATGTTTAAAAAAAACATGCATGTAAGTTTTATAAAACGCTAATGGGACATGCGAAAATGTGTTTCACAAGTTTCGAAATTAAAAAAAAATATATTCTGAAATAACTAAACAAAAATTTTCTGAAAGAGTTTACTAAGGGCTTATTAGGCTTTCACTTGGTTTTTAAATCAATAAGATCCGATAATTTTTAACAAAGTTATTGGAATTCAAACTCAGCCTGTCGCTATCTAAAAAAAATGTTTTTCTTAATTTACCAATGTATCTTTAGAACGTTATAATAATAGATAGAGTAACTAGAACAACAACCAATAACGATAACGTTAATTAAAAGCGATCGCGGGTCTTGTCTCTTATTTCCAGTAATTAAATAAAATTGCGCAGACCTCCCTCTCTCTTGATGCTAATTACCGCGATTGTTTGTTGACGAAAGTATTTCCAAGCGAAATAATGCTATTTAAATATGAAATTTGCGCTAATTAAGGCAGGCAGAGCCGCTCGCGACGAAGGGTTGAACGAAGGCAGGGGTGGGGGAAATATAAGTTAATTAACTCGATATGCCGAATTAATTAGCGCGATGAAAAATTCGCAGGTCGAGCAGAACGAGAGATGGGCGGTTAGAGAAAAGTCTGTAAATATTTGCACCGACCCCCCCCCTAAAGTATGCAAACACACATGCTGCATATTGCCAAGCGTATGAGTTTGTTCTTGATGAGATTAAAAAGGCCAAGAATGATGATTTTTATGTCAAATTTTATGTAATTTTAAAGCTCTGTAACTTTTTTATTGGTGAATATTTTTAAATTTTACAAACACCACGTGAAAATTCAATGTTTTTTCTTCAAGAAAATTAATTTAAATTTTGTTACAAATAAATATTTAAAAAATCTTAATAATTTTAAAGAAAAAATGATGATTTTTATGTCAAATTTTATATAAAATTGGTCAACTTTAAAGCTCTGTAACTTTTTAATTGGTGAATATTTTTAAATTTTACAAACACCACGTAAAAATTCAATGTTTTTTCTTCAAGAAAATTAATTTAGATTATAATATTTTAAAAATCTTAATAATTTTAAAGAAAAAATGATGATTTCAATGTCAGATTTTATATAAGCTTGCTCAATTTAAAATCTCTGTAACTTTTTTATTGGTGAATTTTTTAAAATTTTACCAACACCACGTGAAAATTCAATGTTTTTTCTTTAAGATTATTAATTAAGATTTTATTACAAACAAATAAGAAATCTTAATAATTTTATATAAAAAATGATGATCTTTATTGGTGAATATTTTTAAATTTTACAAACACCACGTGAAAATTCAAGGTTTTTTCTTTAGGATTATTAAGATTTTATTACAAACAAATAATAAATCTTAATAATTTTATATAAAAAATGATGATTTTTATGTCAAGTTTTATATAAACTTGGTCAACTTTAAAGCTCTGTAACTTTTTTATCAGTGAATATTTTTAAATTTTACAAACACCACGTGAAAATTCAATGTTTTTTCTTTAAGATTATTAATTAAGATTTTATTACAAACAAATAAGAAATCTTAATAATTTTATATAAAAAATGAAGATTTTTATGTCAAGTTTTATATAAAATTGGTCAACTTTAAAGCTCTGTAACTTTTTTATTGGTGAATATTTTAAAATTTTACCAACACTACGTGAAAATTCAATGTTTTTTTGTAAGATTATTAATTAAGATTTTATTACAAACAAATAAGAAATCCTAATAATTTTATATAAAAAATGATGATTTTTATGTCAAGTTATATATAAACTTGGTCAACTTTAAAGCTCTGTAACTTTTTTATTGGTGAATATTTTTAAATTTTACATACACCACGTGAAAATTTAATGTTTTTTTTTCAAGAATATTATTTAAGATTTTATTATAAACAAATATTAAGAACCTTAATAATTTTAAAGAAAAAATGATGATTTTTATGTCAAATTTTATATAAACTTGGTCAACTTTACAGCTCTCTAACTTTTTTATTGGTGAATATTTTTAAATTACACCACGTGAAAATTCAATTTTTTTCTTTAAGATTTTTAATTAGGATTTTATTACAAACAAATAAGAAATCTTAATAATTTTATATAAACTTGGTCAACTTTAAAGCTCTGTAACTTTTTTATTGGTGAATGTTTTTAAATTTTACAAACACCGCGTGAAAATTAATTTTTTTTTCTTTAAGATTATTAATTAAGATTTTATTGCAAACAAATAAGAAATCTTAATAATTTTATATAAAAAATGATGATTTTTATGTCAAGTTTTATATAAACTTGGTCAACTTTAAAGCTCTGTAACTTTTCTATTGGTGAATATTTTTAAATTTTACAAACGCCACATGAAAATTCAATGTTTTTTTTAAGAACATCAATTTACATTTTTTACCAAACTAATAATTTTTAAGAAAAAATTACAATTTTTTATATAAACTAATTTCTTTCCAAAGACCAATTCGCCGATTGTTATCATTTTAATTGGTAAATTAGCACCCTAAAAATCATCATAAAAAACCCGCTGAAACGTCGCATTCGATTAGGGTCAAAGAACGTCACCTCCCCCCCACTGTTTTAAACTTTTCAGCGGTAACCACCTTCTATTGAAATCGCAAAATCTCGAGAGACCTTTGGAGCGCTTGTGGGGGGCAAGCAGCTTGTTAAAAATGCCGCTGGCACAATTGTGTCTCTTTAAGCGTCCTCCTCCGTCACAATGGTACCAATTTCACGGATGAATATCGCCCGCATTATGTCTTATTTCCATCGGGATTTCGATATAAGGCTTATAATTTTTTAACAAAGAGAATGCCCCTTATACGAGTCCATTCTTCATTATTTAGGTTCTATGAACTATATATAATAATAGTAATAATAATTATACAACAATCATTGTATATATTATATATATAGATAGGTGAATAGGTATTTGAAACATTGTAAAAAAGTTATGTAATAAAGACAATGCTATAGACCAATATAATTTTTTATCTCCACGCGGTCTTTAATTTAAACTTTATTGTTGTCAACATTCGATAAAGAAATACCTTGTTATGGCCTAGGCCGATACAAATTTTTATGAGTCAAGTAATTAGTTCGATTTTTTCTCGCTAGGGGTATTGTTTTGACAAATTAATCCTTTTCCATGAAATTCACGTACTAAACTGGTTTAATTTATTTATAATAAGCACTAATTTGTTTGTTTTACTGTTAATGTTTAATATTTTTCATTAAATTATTGTAAAATTAAATATGATTAATAAAACAAAAAGTGAGGTTAGGCAACCACGAAAACGCACGTTTTTCTACGATTTAAATTATCTTTAAGTTTTAATTTGCTTTAAGATTTCAGTGAAATTAAATGTCAAACCTTGAGCTTAGCACAAAAAGCATGGACAATATTTGAAACAATTATTGCTTAACTTACATAAAGATACCTTATATTTAATCAAAAAGTGAATATTGTCAAGAATCATAACATTTGTATCAAAAAATACTTATTCTTAAATTAAGCATAGTGTATATTTTGTTTGAGGGTGGTTGCATTTAAAATAATATGATAATTTTTCTTGAAATAAGAATCACTGTACATCTGTAAATGTATGCCTACTATTTATTTAACGGGCAATTACAGTAGTTACAGCTAGCAACTGCCTCATCCGCGAGACTAAGGGGGAACCGTTGGGGCAGTGGGGGGGGGGTAGTGTGGAGATACGTTGAGGAGAATACGGCCAATTAGTGGAGGATAAACTTTCGGGTGTACGGTGTGTTGATTTTCTTCTCCCGAGTTTAATTAGCCGTGGAGGAGATCCAGGAGGATTATGAGCCGACCAATTAAAAGCCGAAACCGTGTCTTGTTGACTTTGAGCCGAATTGTTTGAATACGGACTACTTGTACGTCGAAATTACGATTTTTACTAGGTATACCTGGTTGGAGATTTTTTTATTTTACTTAAGAGAGAACTTGGTCAAATTTAAAGCCCTATAACTTTTTTATTGGTGAATATTTTAAAATTTTACCAACACCACGTGAAAACTCAATGTTTTTGCTTTTAGAACATCAATTTAGATTTTATTACAAGCAAATATTAAAGAATCTCAATAATTTTAAAGAAAAAATGATGATTTTTATGTCAAATTTCATATAAACTTGGTCAACTTTAAAGCTCTGTAACTTTTTTATTGGTGAATATTTTTAAATTTTACAAACACCACGTGAAAATTCAATGTTTTTTCTTTAAGAACATCAATTAAGATTTAATTAAAGAACTATTAGACCAATTATTAAACTTTAATGTCCAACTTCCAACCAATATCACACACCTATTAAGCCTGAATGATAAAAATATTCTTGACAGTATTATTAATTTTGCTAGAAATATAGATATGGATATATAAAAACTATGATGTTGATCTATTATAATATAATATAATATTTAATAAATACTGTGGCAAGGAATTTTATTCTAATGCCAAACCACCCCCCCCCCACACACACACACACACACATTTTATTACAAACAAATATTAAAGAAATCTTAATAATTTTAAAGACAAAATTATGATTTTTATGTAAAATTTTATATAAACTTGGTCAACTTTAAAGCTCTGTAACTTTTTTATTGGTGAATATTTTAAAATTTTACAAACACCACGTGAAAATTCAATGTTTTTTTTAAGAACATCAATTAGATTTTATTACAAATATTAAAAAAATCTTAATAATCGAAAAGAAAAAATGATGATTTTTATGTCAAATTTTATATAAACTTGGTCAACTTTAAAGCTCTGTAACTTTTTTATTGGTGAATATTTTCAAATTTTACAAACACCCCGTGAAAATTCAATGTGTTTTCTTTAAAAACATCAATTTGGATTTTATTAAAAAAAAAATTGAAACAATCTTAATAATTTTAAAGAAAAAATTATGATTTTTATGCTAAATTTCATATAAACTTTGTCAACTTTAAAGCTCTGTAACTTTTTTATTGGTGAATATTTTTAAATTTTACAAACACCACGTGAAAATTCAATGTTTTTTCTTTAAGAACATCAATTAAGATTTAATTAAAGAACTATTAGACCAATTATTAAACTTTAATGTCCAACTTCCAACCAATATCACACACCTATTAAGCCTGAATGATAAAAATATTCTTGACAGTATTATTAATTTTGCTAGAAATATAGATATGGATATATAAAAACTATGATGTTGATCTATTATAATATAATATAATATTTAATAAATACTGTGGCAAGGAATTTTATTCTAATGCCAAACCACCCCCCCCCCCCACACACACACACACACATTTTATTACAAACAAATATTAAAGAAATCTTAATAATTTTAAAGACAAAATTATGATTTTTATGTAAAATTTTATATAAACTTGGTCAACTTTAAAGCTCTGTAACTTTTTTATTGGTGAATATTTTAAAATTTTACAAACACCACGTGAAAATTCAATGTTTTTTTTAAGAACATCAATTAGATTTTATTACAAATATTAAAAAAATCTTAATAATCGAAAAGAAAAAATGATGATTTTTATGTCAAATTTTATATAAACTTGGTCAACTTTAAAGCTCTGTAACTTTTTTATTGGTGAATATTTTCAAATTTTACAAACACCCCGTGAAAATTCAATGTGTTTTCTTTAAGAACATCAATTTGGATTTTATTAAAAAAAAATTTGAAACAATCTTAATAATTTTAAAGAAAAAATTATGATTTTTATGCCAAATTTCATATAAACTTTGTCAACTTTAAAGCTCTGTAACTTTTTTATTGGTGAATATTTTTAAATTTTACAAACACTACGTGAAAATTCAATGTTTTTTCTTTAAAATCATCAATTTGGATTTTATTACAAACAAATATTGAAACAATCTTAATAATTTTAAAGAAAAAATGATGATTTGTATGTCAAATTTCATATAAACTTGGTCAACTTTAAAGCTCTGTAACTTTTTTATTGGTGAATATTTTTAAATTTTACAAACACCACGTAAAAATTCAATGTTTTTTCTTTAATAACATCAATTAAGATTTTATTACAAACAAATATTAAAGAAATCTTAATAATTTTAAAGAAAAAAATATGATTTTTATGTCAAATTTTATATAAACTTGGTCAACTTTAAAGCTCTGTAACTTTTTTATTGGTGAATATTTTTAAATTTTACAAACACCACTGTATTTGAACAAGTGTTCGCATTTTTAATTTTTTTATTTTTGATGGTAAAAAATGCTGTCCTGTTCTATGAGCGCTCGAAATATCGCCGATGCTAATTGCAAGCGATACGCGCGAAAATTGTAAGCGTCGACAAAATTTTTTCCAAACAAACACAACAATCCGCCAATTCACAGTTAATTGTAATTAATACCGCATCCGACTATCCGTGAGCAGTAACCATCCTCGGCATGTTTGATTTATTTCGATTACCACGCATTTCGGTAATTAACGCAAGTGTTTGCCTTTGTGTAATTTTTTTGTTGCTAATTGCAACCTAAACACCGTTTATTACACCGATTACATCGATTATGTACGAGGATAATAATAATAATAAGAACACACCTCTGGGATACCCGGTACTTATGGGGCACAAATGCTGATCTCACTAATATAGGTAATTGACGATAAAATTTTCACGTTCAAATTCATATTGATGTTTGACAAACTAACATAACAGCAGCAGCAGCTTCAGCATTGGTAGGCAGTAAAGCAAATGGAGATAAAACCTGAAATATTAATGAAAGTCCCTAAAGACCCGCGACAATCACAATTACGAGCCGATTGATTTGCGTTCTCCCCACCCCTCTGGTACGCCACCTATGTACAACATGCAGTGGCGGCTCGTCAGATGTGGTGGATGGCAGTTTAAATGCAAGTACCCTCAAATAAAATATACACTATGCTTAATTTAAGTATTTCTTGATACAAATGGCGATACAATATTTACTTTTGGATTAAATATAAGGTATCTTTATGTAAGTTAAGCAATAATTGTTTCAAATATTGTCTATTCTTTTTTTAACTTTTGCACGACTTTAAAGGTTGGGATATAATGACCATGTTTATTGGTCTTTATTACATAATTTTATTACAATGTTTCAAATACCTATCTACCTATATATGGGTGATTCTACAAAAGTTGGGCAACTTTTGACCTCATTTTGTTTATATAGTTTTCGCAGAAAATTAAACAGTATTTTGTTGTGAGAACATAGATAATATAATAAATATACTGTTCCAGACCGGGCCAGTCACTTTTTCAAACAGTTTCTGAAATATCTGTGTTTTCTAAATTTGAATGCAAGGGAAGTGACGAGTATACCAGGGTACTAATTAAATACATAATTTATTGGAAAATATAAGATTTATTGCAACTTTGAGCATATTATACGTTAAATTTCTTAAAATCAAATAATACCACACATCAGTGGCGGCTGGTGGATTTTGGGTATACCGATATCTCAATTATTAGATATGGGACCCACACCAAATTTATATGAGTTAATAATGACATTAAATAAACAAGTTCTGCGCAAGCAGAATTTAAATTGAAGTTTGGGAAACATCGAACATGGAACTGTCGACACGGTAATGATGAATGGGATACAAATTTTAAAGTTAAGTATTTTACTGATATTATTTATTAGTGGATGCTACTTATCAACAAATCACATATAGCCTTATATAAATTACAATGAAATATATATACGTAAGAAAATAACTACTCACCATAGTACTGAAATTTTGACTGGAACTATACGTGCATTCACCACAACTTCGCCGCTTGCATTGTTTTCAAGATGACTGTCGTGCAAAGGGCGGGCTCTGTAGGTAATTTTTTACCAACACTTGAGTTAAAACGAGGACTTGACGTTTAAACTTCAATATTTCGCAGGAATTTTGAATTTTAACATTGGATACAGAACTGACGGGTAAAAGTTAGTACAAAGATTATCAATTTTTTAAAAATTGCTATTATTCGAATCTTTGATAAAATATGAAAAATACATTATTAAATTTTAATGTTTTATAGTTTGTAGTGAAATTGAAAAATTTAACATAAATTGAATATATTTTAAAATAAAATCACTCAAATATTTGATTCAGGAGTTGTGACACGCCAAGGTACTGATGTTTTGAATATTTATTATGTTTTTCTACAAACGTGCTTTTGAAAAATACATTAAAATTGGGTGGACAAGTTAAAAAAACCTGGATCTTTTGTAATATACTAAAATATTTACAAAATTTTTTTAAAATTCCTACTATATTGACTGATGACATCCTCCAGTTGTTCAACTTTTGTAGAATCACCCGTATATAATATTTACTGCAATTATTTTTTCAAACCAAATATTAACAAACACAAGAAACAATCTTCCAAAATGTCGGACACTTTCGTGAGTGGGGGATATTTTTAAGAATAGGCCAGTCGTACCAATATTTACTAATCTTAGAAGAAATATAATTATATTTATATCCAGTATAGTTTTGTATCTTTTGGTCCATTAAGAAAACATTTTTTTCCGTGTATACACACAAGCCGCCACTGCATTCATGTGTTGTGCGATATGCAATCAAATTCGATAATACCTCTAATTCGTCGTGTACTACATATGTTTTGATTAATGTTTGTTACAATTAAGATACATCAATTTATCAGGGACTGTTTTCGATGATTGACATGATTTAAAAAAAATGGAAGTCGCCCTCGACATATTATCGCAAACTAGTTATTCAACATGAAAGAATATCCTGCTTTAACCCTACATACTTGAATTTTACCGTCCCCCTCATAAATATTTAAATCGAGCGTTTTGTTTGAACAGAGGTTGTTATCCAATTTAGCAAATGTAAGGCTAAGAAATTCGCTCCCAAGAGACGTTTTTTTTTAATTACATAATTACTCATACCCTATACATATAAACTCTAATAAACGAATTGTTTGAAATTACTTTACACTGTTTTTTTTTATTATTATAAATAAAGTGGTGCGATAAGAATTCAACAATCGAATTGAAATTACCGTAATACACATCTGATAAGCCACACTTTCATTATTAGAGTGAATTAGTTTTATTTTGAAAAAAACAACGAGACCGGTTTAAATATTAAAATGAATAAACTAAATAATAATTATAGACAGTGTCAGCAAGTTAAAAATTATAACCCACTTTAATTTTATTTTTTGCTCCACAACTCGATAAGCAAGCTTCAATTTCAATTCCAAACTGAGGAAAGTAATATTTACCCAATAAATAAATTTGAATAAAGACTTTATTTTTTACATATGTATATTTTTTATTCAGTTCTTTTTTGCTTTTTTGTAATTAGTTATTTTAAAATTTTGCTAAATGCACATTAATCAAAAATAGCCTCTAATTTTTTGTTATTATGTTTGCTGACATGGGGTAGGAATTTTTGGAATAATAAAACATTGTTTTAATAATTTAATTTTTTAACAAATAGCTTGAGAAAAATCACTTGAAATTAGACAAACTTCAAACAATAATAACGTTTTTATTATAAATGTAAAACCCTGTTTGTTTTAACATAATCAAATAGAGAGCTAAAGAATCTTTCGATTGGTATTAAATGAATTAATGACTATACTTTTTCTACCACAAATACGTATTATTAACTTAAAATGATTTGAATCAAAACTTTGTATAGAGCGCCATCTATGAAACAATAGAGGAATCTGTGCGTCACCGTCAAATGTCAAATTTTTACATTTTATAAACACAATTATAAAGGTTATAAATTGAAATGTATTTCTTGAAAATTGACAGTTTTTCACAGTGAAAGTAAAGAAAATGTTTATAGTTTACTGCCGGCGAAATTAAAAGGTCAGTACAATGTTCATATAAACTTTTCAAATATTGGCGTTGAGAAACTATTTAATATTTTTGTATTTTTGTATTGAGATAATAAAATAATTGTCACATTTAGTATTATTTTACAAGGCAATTTATTTTAACGATTGTATGACATTTGACAACTGTCAACCAACTTAAAACGAACTTCAGCCCGTGACTAAAAACCTGTTGCTAACTTCAGCCCGTAACTAAAACGCCATAAAGCCACAACTTGTCAATGTGTATTTAAAAGTTACAACAATATTTGTATAAAAATGACAAAATGTACTAAACTAAACATTTATGAATACTGCTACTGCCAATTAAAAACTGATCCTGGCCACAGAAACATCATTCGCACAAAAAAGTTAAACCGTAGTTAATAAAGAAATAAATATAAAAAATAACTTAATATTCGGTTGAACAAATTGCCTTAAGCGCTTGATAATCAAGCGAAAATGGCGAAGGAAAAGTTTATCAATTTTAAAGTCGGCCTTTTGAATTTTACATGAACCATCGTATCTCTTTCGTAACAAATCCAAACAAGAGAAAGACGAGTTTAAATAAACGCTGTTACCGCTGCTCTTCGAGTGATTATTTGAACTGCGCGGCTCGAAATTCTCACTCAAATAGCCGGGGGCAATCTTTTTTTTTTTTTTCATTGTCGAACCCCACCCTTCACGTTATACTTGTTTTAATATTGTGCTTTATAAACGTTGGGGTGATTCGTTTTGTAGGAACATTTATTTTTTGTCATATGGAGAAAAATTTTAATTTCAAAGTTTTCCATTGAAATAACACAAGAAACTAAGGATTTTTCTTCAATTTTTTACATATTTTACGGTTTTTAAGAGTGGGAGAATAATTGTTAAGCGTGGGAGACGCCAATTCAGCAGTAGACCCTTCACCGGCGTTGGTTGATAGAAACGAAGTTTGCTCTGGATTATTAAGTGAATTTACTTTTAAAAATGATTCAGATGTATACTTAAAAATGTAACGTAATCACTTTTAACAGTAAATTATTAATTAAAGGTATTTTTTTGCAATTATTTCACTTTTGGTGTGAATTTTATTCATTTAATGTCGATAAAAATGTTATAATATATAATTTAATATTAGTACATTAAAGACCAAGCGGAGAAATTACTTATTATCGCTGAGCATACATTTCACTGCCGAGGCGTCAGCTGAGGCAGTAGATTGTGTGCGAGGCAATTATTAAGCTTTCGCTGCCGTGTTTTATATACTACATATTTTTTTTCAAGCATTGCATTTTTTAATTTTTTTAAATTCTGTTACATCATTTTTAGGTTAGGTTTAACTGGCGATGATATTGTAGCTTTATTTCGAAAGGAAGTTTAATAATAATTTGACTTTTGAGATAGAATAGTTAATATAATATTCATGAAATCTTTTTATATAGATTTTGAAGTGTTATAATATAAAAATTATTGTACGCTTGAAAAAAAATATAACAATGGACGTTTGCAATGATTCTGCTCTTATTTATTTTTTATTTATTAATTTATTTTTAATTATATGAATTTCTTTTGGGTAGCGCTGCTGGGGTGTTTAAATAATGTTTATATAAAACAAATAAAATTTATATTTAAATAAAAATACAGTCCATTGTTACTTTATATAAAAACGTAAATACAGTCCATTGTAAGTTTTACGCTACAAAATATAAAACTAATCTTTGGAAATTACAAAATATAAATACGTTCAAAACACCAAATAATATTTTGGCACAAAGTACCAATTGACACTGTTAGATTGGTTTAAATTGTATGGCTCTTTGTAAAGCATGCTTAAAATCTTATAGTTTTATACAGGTAACCAATTCTTACCCATTTTGCGACTAAAATTTCTATCGAATCTGGAAATTCTTTTATATAATTATATACCAAATTTATTGATAATCTCAAAATAAAACTTTGAAGGTCCTCTTTGCAATTCAGTGCTAAATTGTCATCATAAAATGCCATCTTTTGGCATCATGGACATGATATACTCTCAGGAAAAACATCTAAAAATAAAAAAAACGATTTACTTATTATACAGTGTGTATTAAAACGAATAGATACACTTAAATAAAACAAGTGCCGAACCCCGCCCACTGTGGTAGGGATTGATTTTTTTCTTGTGGGGATACGTCAAGTCAAAAATTTATGGATTTCAAGAGCTCAGGGCTAATAATCTCGATGAATTAAGGGTGCAAATCTTTAATACATTGGGAGATATTGGTCCCGAAATGCTGTTTAACGTGCGCAGGAATTTTTATGATAGGCTAGGGTATTGTTTAACTGCTGCTGGTGGTCTATTTGAACATTTTCGTTATTTTAGAATTATTTTTGTTTGAGAATTTATAGGTTTTATTTTTATCGAATTCGTTTGTTTTGTTTTAATGCATTTCTGCAAATAAAAACTAAGTATTGTTTAAAATCCATTAAATTCCTGTTAATGGCGAAAATGTATTTCTTCTAAACTATACACATTTCCCTACGACAGCGTCGGAACTACTAAACAAACACAGTAGATCAAACTGCATGCCCTTGTATCTGGCTGCATGCCGCGCTGTTGCCATATGCTATTATTGTTTCCTAAAAGGGTTCTTTGTCTTATTTTTTAATATTAAAAGTAAGAAAATTAACTAAATCAAATTATTTTTGACATATTATTAATTTTTTTGTTATTTTTGAAGTTTCAAACAAATAAAATTGAACTATTTATTAAATAATTATAATCGTTCTCTTCTGATTTAAAACAACCTGGCAACTATGGTTCGTAATTACGAATGGCTTGGTTTAAACCACGCCCAATTAAAGTTTGTGTCTTCTTCTCTGATCAGAATATAATTTGTCATCCTTGTTTACTTACTTGATTCTATACAGTCTGTATACATTAAACTGAGCTATTGTAAGAACTGTACTTGAAATTTGTCTGTACAATAAAAACAAAACGCGATTTTCACCTTATGAACGAAAACAAAATGAAATTTTTGACATTAAACCATGATGAGTAACAATACTTTGAAATTGACTTACCTTTAGTTAATAATTATAAACCACAACTAAACAGTTTGATGCATTCTTCCAACACAAATTCTGAGAGAACAATGAACGAAACAAGTTTGCGTTTTTGTCAACTGAACACCCCCTGATTGCATATTTACACTAATGTGCACTGCCAGAGCTAGGCTAGTGAATTAAACTGTCTTGGACTATCTTCATCTTTGATTCTTTTATAACACAACGTTTCAATCAACTATCTGTGATCGTTTTCAAGTGTAGAATGATCAAATTTCAAAATGCAGAAACTACACGACTTCGTTTCAAAGTATATATAGTTTTTACATTTTGAAATTTGATCATTCTACACTTGAAAACGATCACAGATAGTCCAAAGATGAAGGTAGTCCAAGACAGTTTAATTCAAAATCATACTTCATCTACCAACCTCAAATCAGCTTGGCTAGTGTTAAATGAATATTTAAGTGTAAAGTTAGGTTGATGTGGATTCCATCGCACTTGAACGGAATAATACATTTAAGGTTTTTTCGTTGCAGATAAACAGATTGGCGGCAGCTGCGCGGTGTGCCAGTCGCAGCTGGGCGCGCAGCTGCAGTCGCGGCCGCTGCCGCCCAGCCACGCGAGCCAGTACGGGCTGCGCGAGGAGCAGGTGCCGGCGCATGCGCGCGTGTGCAACACGTGCCGCTGCAAGTGCGTGCGCAGCCGCTACACGCACTGCCCCCTGCCGAACTGCCCGAACTCTCGCAACCGCGTCAAAAGACTGAGGTCGTTCCCGTACCGGCTGCAAGACCTGTCGTCGGACGTCAGGGATTCGATCCTGGCCGACTTCCTGGTGCCTTCGGGCGTCACCAAGTGCTGCTCGGCCTGCTTCAACCGCATCCAGCGCCGGCTAGGCCCCGTCGAGGACTGGAGCGAGCAGGAGATCGCAGAGCTCAAGTCCGCGCTGACGGATTTGGGCGCCAACTGGCAGCTCGTGGCGGAAAGGCTGAACAAGATGCCGCCGGTGGTCAAGAGCTACTACGCCGCCAACAGGAAGAGATTGCAGCTCGAAAGTTGTCTAGGTAAGCTTTCTTTCAAATTAATATGTTAATTAGTCTTCGACATGTCGATGGTTATTTGACAAAACATCGTAAGCGACAATTTTGTTGAATTACTTTTTATTTTATCAAAGAGTCAGTTACGATAAGCTGCACATGTTAACATAATAGTTATTCCAATTTTGGAATCTAATATTGGTCAGTTTGAATATTTTTATTATTGTATGCGCCTCTTCTTTTCGCCTATATGTTCCTGACAAATAATCGTAAGCAACTCCGAGACATGGCGTTGGCGATTTAACATTGTGTCGCTTACGATAATATTGTGCTCCCGCCTTGATCTATCAAGGCGTTATTCCCGCTCTAAACAGTTTATTCGTGAGTACACCTGCATCGTGATGATTGCTACCACAATCCACAATGTGGATTGTGATTGCTACCAAGTTTTAAAACAATATTTTATTTGATCAAAAGCTTATAATTCCTTTTTATCATTGCATTATTAATAGTTATCCTAATTATAATTGTTTTTACGTTAAAAGTGTTTTTTGTAGTATTTGTATGTTGTTATAACGTCAAATAATTTAACTTAAATTTATAACGGTTAGATGACGGCCAAAAAATTTCGAACGACCTGTCATTCAGTTGATTTCAAAATGTAAAACTGCCTTTAGTAACCACTAACCTTACTTTCTGAAAGTTGTCAGTTTGACGTATTTCATTGTTGATTTTGTTGTTTTAAGGTTAGATTCTCTGTCAACTTTTTGAAACTGCTTGTCATCTTGTCAAAAATGTCCCTAAAGGTTGGTTTGCACATTAAGTTCGGGCTCCTTGTGTAGGCTCCATGGGTTAGTGAATAAAAATCGTTCGTTTTTTTCAAAGAAAGCTAATGTAGATTTTCATTTTCAAACATTGTTTGGCAAAATATCTTTGGTGATATAAATTAATTTTTTTGTAATTATTTTTTATTTAATAATAAAAGTAAAAAAATAAATGTCGCTAACAATGTTTTGACAAAAGTAATCATCAAATCTATATCCCACAAAGTAACGTAAATGTATCTGTCAAAGTATAGTCAATGAAAGAAATAATATTTATAGTGTTACCGCTTATGTTTAAGCGTAAAAAAAAATCTTTATAGTATCACAATAACAAGAATTTAGGAATATAAATACTGCATTTAATGAAATTCCAAAGTGTAAGGTGCAATATAAGTTATATTTTTGTGCATTGGGTCTACATTTCTCCATAAAATAGTTTTAACTAGAGATGTAAAAAAACGGTTTTTTTTTTCAAATGTGTAAAAAACATGAAAAAAAATATATATATTAATAATAAAGTGAAATGTAAAATATATTAAATTTTTCATTATTGAAAACTTTGACCGAGACTAAAAAATCTGATTTCTTATTGGTTGGTAGTTTCCACATTAGAAACCAGTAGCAATGTAAAACTTCTACACCAATACAAAAAATTAAAGGATAAAAAAATTGTTTTGTGATTCTTCGGATAGCTGTATCTTTGTTAAAAATGGTCGTATTGGAGCCGTAAAAAAAGCAATTTGAAAGTTTCTAGTTTTGAGATTTTGAAAAATGTGCAACCGTAAAAAAATCGTTTTTTTTGCTTTCTGGTCCACGGAATGTTCTGACTTAACCACCAATGAATAAATGTTCTACAAGAATTTGCTATTGTTTTTTGAAAAAAAATTCCTTACTCTACATGAATTTGAAAAATCATGAAAAAAGTGCTTTTGGTAGCTTTTTGAATCAAAAAAATTATATGTAGTTACTTTTTTTAGGACCAAATCGAAACAAGCGCGGCCCTTATTGGTCAATTCGGTGGTGCATAGCGCGAGACTGTATTTACATTTACTAATTGTCATTTAGTGGCTAATTTTAGTCCATGAAACCAAAAAAATTAGGCAAATGGGACTAATCTTGAAAAAAAACCGAAAATGTGAAAAAAACCATTTGAAAAAAAACAATGAAAAAAAAACAAAAAAACGGACCGTTTTTTTTCAAGTCGCATCTCTAGTTTTAACTAAACAGCATTTATTAAAAAAATCTAACTTCTCTATTATGAAATAAGAATATCTGTATCAAAGGTAGGTTAATGTATTAGAACAAAAAATATCATCTAATTTTGTATTTTAAGGTTAGAAAAATCAATTTTGACCAAAATAAATACGTGGTCACGTGGTGGGACTTTGAGGTGTGGAGCATAGTACCTCCAACTATTGGAAATACGAAAAAAAACTGTCAATCTGTCAACCGTTTTGTCATGTTGTGATTTGAGATTATTTGTCGTAGATTGCGTCACAGTCCCGAAAAAATTGTGAATTTTCTTCTTATATGCCACTAACCCACCCGAAAAAAAATCATGTCATTGTTTTATTATCATTCCTTTACTTACTAACTAATATCTGAGCATGAGCCAATAGAAAGCGAATTAAAACGGTTCCCCACAGCTAAAATATTTTCAATAAACTTCGTTATTTTTATTTTAACAAAATTAAACTAAAACCAAAAAAGTCGCATTCGATTTGAGTCGATGCAATATTCAGAATTTAATTAATTAAATGGGGAACAAACAAAATTAAAATATATATTTGAAAATTGAATTGTGGATTTTAAAATTCCGAAAATTTAATTAAAACGATAAACCAGCAGACACACAGGCAAAATTAAATTATTGCTTATTTGAAACGGTTTATTTATTTAAACGAGAATTTATTTATGATTATTGGTATTTAATTGGAGTTGTTTTTTATTATCATTAAAGTAAACAGGGTGCTTCTATACAGGGTGTCACTGACACTGTCAAAATTATGATTTTTTTAATAGGACGACTCTGACAGAAAATAAAGTTTAAATATTTGTATCAGTAGCGTGGTGGGACTTTTGGGTGCTGACCTACTTTGATTTTGATTTCAGGTGATCGTAAACCCACCTTAACCGATGAAGAGGAGAGCGGCAGCAGTACCTCTTCATGCGAGGAACCGCCAAACAGAGATCGTCATTCTAGTGATACAGCTTCGGCTGCTGAAAGTCCTCCTGTTTTGACAGGTAAGAATTTTTTTATTAAATTAATCTTTAGAGATTTTAGTGTATTAGAGAGTTTAAAATTTTTGAACATTTAAAAAAATTTCAAATTTTGGAAATTTAGAACATTTTGGGGATAAATTTAAAAATATCGTAAATTTAGAAAATATTGAAGATTATTTCCCTCATTATAATATGAACCAATCAAAAGCCTTGAATTTTCAAATAAATTTCGTTTAAATAAGCGATTAAATCACTAGAACTATCTAACAGCGATTAAATTTTAGCCTCCATATTGGATTTTTGTTTACGATTTTATGGTGTTTTTTACAAGTTTTAACAAACATTTTTTAAAAAACAATAAAAAATAAGTTGTCTAGTTTACGAAATATCAATTATTACTTATTACATACCTTAAATTAATGGAATTTTCTTTAAAAAAATATTTATAAATTTTGACACATACGTCAGATTTTATGAATTGTCAAATAGTTTTAGTTTAATTCGAGAAATAATCTAGACGTATATCACTCAACCTATAAATTTAATCTGTCAAACTATGCTCAGTAAGTTTTTTATTTGATTTTTCTTTTTGGAAAATAGTTTCATGCAAAATAATTAAAAATAAAACCCCTCGACCGCTACGCGGTCTCGTGATTTTATTAAAGTATTTTGCATTCAACATTTTCCAACAAAAACCAAACAAAAAACTACTGAGCCTAATTTAACCGATTAAATTCATAGTTTTTGTGATATAACATATGATTAATTTTAAAAAAATTAGAAATTTAGAACATTTTGGAGATTAATTTAAAAAAATTGAAAAAATTATGAATTTTGAAGCCTATTTAAAAAAAAATTGGAAATTTAGAACATTAAGATTAATTTAAAATTTTGTGTAAATTTTGCTAAATTTTGGAGATAACTTTAAAAATATTGTAAATTAAGGAGATTTTAAAGATTAATTAAAAAATTGGAAATTTATATCATTTTGAGGATTAATTTAAAATATGTTGGACATTTTGAAAAATTTTGTTATACTGACGATATTTTAGAGAACTTTAAATTTTTGAAAAACTTAGGAAATTTAGAACATTTTGGGGATAAATTTAAAAATATTGTAAATTTAGAACATTTTGAAGATTAATTTAAAAAAAATTGGAAATTTAGAACGTTGTGGAGATAAATTTAAAGGAAATTGAAAGTTTTGAAAATTTTGTTATACTGACGACCCTTTGGAGATTTTAGTAATTAAGAATTTAAAATTTTTTATAATTTAAAAAATCTTCAAAATTTTGGACAGTTAAAAATTTTTGGAGATTAATTAAAATAAAATTATAAAAATTGTAAGTTTTGAAGATGAATTAAAAAAAATTGTAAATTTAGAACATTTTGGAGATTAATTTAAAATTTGTTGGAAAATTTGAAAATTTTGTTATACTGATCCTTTGGAGATTTTAATATTTTGGAAATTGAGAACATTTTGGGGATAAATTTAAAAAAAAATTGGAAATTTAGAACATTCTGGATATAACTTAAAAAAAATTAGAAATTTTGAAATTTTTGTTATACTGACGACCCTTTGGAGATTTTAGTATTTTGGATAGTTAAAATTTTTGAAAACTTAAAAAATCTTCAAATTTTGGAAATTTAGAACATTTTGGGGATAAATTTAAAAACATTGTATGTAAATTTAGAAAATATTGAAGATAAATTGTAAAAATTGTAAATTTTGGAGATTTATTTAAAATTTTTTGTAAATTTTGGAGATAAATTTAAAAATATTGTAAATTAACGAGATTTTTAAGATCAATTTAAAAAAAATTGTAAATTTAGAACATTTTAAGGATAAATTTAAAATTTGTTGGAAATTTTGAAAAATTTGTTATACTGACGATCCTTTGAGAATTTAAAATTTTTGGGGATAAATTTAAAAAAAATTGGAAACTTAAAATATTCTGGATATACCTTTAAAAAAATTTTGAAATTTTTGTTATACTGACGACTCTTTGGAGATTTTAGTATTTTGGATAGTTAAAATGTTTGAAAACTTAAAAAATCATTTTGGGGATAAATTAACGAGATTTTTAAGATAAATTTTAAAAAAATTGGAAATTTATAATTTAAAATTTGTTGGAAATTTTGTTATACTGTTACGATCCTTTGAGTATTTAAAATTTTTGAAAATTATAAAATCTTCAAAATTTTGCAAATTTAGAAAATGTTGAAGATTAATTTTGATTTTAAAGTGTTTCCACTATTTATTTAAAATAAGAAAGTGCCTTTTGACCACAGAATTCTATTGTAAGCGCGATAAATTAAAAAAAAAGCAAAAGCCAAAATGTTGCCAAAGTGTTGCCTACATGTCGGGTAACGTCAGTAACGGCAGCGGACTGTGTTGCAGGCAACGGGCAGCCGACGAACGTGAAGAAGGAAGACTACGACTCGTCGGCGACGGAGACGGCCGACGAGGCCGTCACGCCCGACACGTACCAGGGCAGCGCGACGATAACGGCGGTGGGAGCGGCGCCGTGCGACCCCTCCTCCTCCTCCTCGTCGGCGGCGGCGGCGGCGCGCGCCAACGCCTCCCCGCTCAGCGTCAAGGACCTCGTGCTGAACGTGATCGAGTCGCAGCTGAAGAAGAACCCGGGCTCGCGCGACGCCAACCCAACTCCCCCCACAAGCGTCGTCATACCGACCATCAGCTCGATCCTCAACTCGACGGATTCCAACGACGTGACCATCGTGAGCGAGTACAGCTTGGGTGGGCAGCAGCAGCAGCAGCAGCAGCAGGCGGCTGGGCGCAACGCGAGGCAGGATTTGAACTTGGCGAAGCTGAAGCCGCTGATCGGGGCGACGATCACGCCGGTGTCGGGGCCGATAGTGCCGAGCGCGCCCCCCGAGCCGGTGGCGACGGGGCGCGACGATCTGGTCGTGCTGCAGGTTAACGATGGCGGCCGACTGGAGCCGGAGACGCTCGATTTGAGCATCAAGAAGCCCAGGGAGATGCACGTGTCGTCGGCGCAGAAGATGCTAGGGAACTCGCAGCAGGTGCAGCACACGGTAAGAATTTGCTAATTCAATTTAAAAAAAACAATTAGAAACAAATTTTTTTGTAATTATTTTTTAAATATCGAAGATTTTGACAATTTTGGATATTGATTTAACATTTTATTAGAAATTTTGAAAATTTCCATAATTTTTGCACAATTTGAAAATTAAAAAAAAATTGTAACTAAAAATGTTGGAGTTTAATTAAAAAATTTCGGAGATTTTCAAAATTTGGAGTATTTCGTAGATTTTAGTATTTTAGAGAATTATAAATTTTTGAAAATTTTACAAAATTCATTAAAAACATTGTAAATTAAGAAAATTTTGGGGATTAATTTTAAACAAAATTGGAAATTTAAAAAAATTTTGGAGATTAATTTAAAAAATTGGAAATTTAGAACATTTTGAAGATTGGAATTGGAAATTTTGTTATACTGACGACCCTTAATTTAAAATTATTGAAAAATTAAATATTCTTCGAAATTTTATAGATTTAGAAAATTTAAAAAAAATTAGTGAATTTAGAACATTTTGAAGATTACTTTAAAAAAATTCACCATTTTGGTGATTAACTTAAAATTTGTTGGAAATTTTAGTATTTTGGGCAATTTAAAATTTTTAAACATTTAAAAAATCTTAATTTTATAAATTTTGGAATTTTGGAGATTAATTTAAAAAAATTGTAAATTTAGTAAATTATGGAGATTAATTTAAAAAAATTGTAAATTTAGAACATTTTGGAAATTAACTTAAAATTTGTTGGAAATTTTAGTATTTTGGACAATTTAAAATTTTTAAACATTTAAAAAATCTTAATTTTGAAAATTTTGGAATTTTGGAGATTAATTTAAAAAAATTATAAATTTAGTAAATTTTGGAGATAAATTTAAAAAAATTTGGAACATTTTAAAGAATAATTTAAAATTGGTTGGAAATTTTGAAAATTTTGTTATACTGACGACCCTTTGAAGATTTTAAAATTTTTGAAAATTTAATTTTAAAAAATTGTAAATTTAGTAAATTTTGGAGATTAATTTAAATAAAATTTTGGAGAACTTATTGAAAATTTAAAAAACCTTTTAAATTTTAGTCATTTAGAACATTTTGGGGATAAATTTAAAAATATTGTAAATTTAGAAAATTTTGAATATTAATTTAAAAAAAATTCTAAAAATTGTAAATTTAGTAAATTTTGGAGATCAATTTAAAAAAAAATTGGAAATTTTGAACATTTTAAAAATTTATTTAAAATTTTTTGAAAATTTTGGAAAATTTAAAATTTTTGAAAATCTTCAAAATTTTGGAAATTTAGAAGATTTTTGAGATTGATTAAAAAAAAATTGTAAATTTCGTAAATTTTGGAGATTAATTAAAAAAAAAATTGGAAATTTAGAAAATTTTAGAGATTAATATAAAAAAATTGTAAATTTAGAAAATTTTGGAGATTAATTTATAAAAATTGTAAATTTAGTAAATTTTGGAGATCAATTAAAAAAAAAATTGGAAATTTAGAACATTTTAAAAATTAATTTAAAATTTGTTGGAAATTTTGAAAATTTTTTTATACTGACGACCCTTTGAAGATTTTAGTATTTTGGAAAATTTAAAATTTTTGAAAATCTTCAAAATTTAGAAGATTTTTGAGATTAATTAAAAAAATTGTAAATTTCGTAAATTTTGGAGATTAATTAAAAAAAAATTGAAAATTTAGAAAATTAAATTAAAATTGTTGGAAATTTTGAAATTTTTATTATACTGTTATACTGACGACTCTTTTGGAAATTTTAGTATTTTGAAGAATTTAAAATTTTTGAAAATTTTAAAAATTTTGTAAATTTAGTAAATTTGGGGGATTAATTTAAAAATTGTTGAAAATTTTTATTATACTGACGACTCTTTTGGAGATTTTAGTATTTTGGAGAATTTAAAATTTTTGAAAATTTAAAAAATATTCAAAATTTTGTAAATTTAGAAAATTTCTGAGATTAATAAAAAAAAATTGTAAATGTAGAATACTTTGAAGATTAATTTAAAAAAAAATTGAAAATATAGAACATTTTGGAGATTATAAAGATTTTGTAAATTTGAATGATGTCACTGATCAAATTCTTCCATTTCAGCAGCTTCACATTCCCTCCGGCGTCGGCTACGGCGTGCCGCAGGACAGGAAGAGCCCGTTCGGCGCGCAGGCCCCCGGCGGCATGCGCCTGCACGTGAGCGGCGGCGGCCAGGGCGGCGGCGGCGGCGCCAAGATGCCCAGCCCGAAGCCGGCCAATCCGAAAGCGGGCTCCATCACGCAGGGCACGCCCATCGTCACGCAGCCGCGCTACGGCCTGCTCCGACACGTAGCCCCCGACTCCAAGATGGGCTCCATCACCCAAGGTGAGTCTCCGAGCACTTTTATCTTAGTATGACGATAATAAATCATTTTATGCACGATGACATTATAATATGACAATTATAACAAAAATTCTTTGAAGTAAACGTCTTTTTATAGCCCGCGGGCGTTATTATGACCCAGCGGGCTATAATGAAACGTCAAAAATTAAAAACAACAATGTTACACCATTTGATATATTCGAAGTTTTTTCGTATAAAGATTTTGATTTTTCCGGCAGCAGGCCGCAATTTTTCGCCTTTTCAGCTGCTTCCTCAATTTCATTTATCTTTAAACTCTAAAACTGACTGATGTCAGTTGACATTATAATATGACAAATATAACAAAAATTCTTTGACGTAAACGTCTTTAAAAACAATAATATATTAAAAATAATAATATATTAATCGTGCATAAAGTTTTGTATGCATTGCTGGCATAACTGGTTTTTATGGTCCTACGACGCTTTTCTAGCCCTCGCGCTAACGCGCTCGGGCTCGAAATAGCGCCTCGGACCATAAAAACCTTATTATGCCCTTAATACATAAATAACTATTATCTACTCGTACATTGACGAGCTGTGACTTTATGGCGTTTTATTGACGTGCTGAAGTTAACAACAGTGGCTTTTCGACATTTTACGTCACGGGCTGAAGTTAGCTTTATTATAAATTGGGAAAAAGTGAGGTTAAATTCGGGTGACAGTTGACAGATGTCAAAATTTTAACTTCGACGTAGATAAAGTATAGTATGCAACTCGTTTATAAACTTCTCTAGACACTCGTTTTTATTAAAATGGCGTTTATAAAACTTGATACATAATATACTAATATTATCGTCATCGTACAGGCACTCCGATCCATTTGCCGCACAACTCGATGCAAGACAAGCAGCAGCGCGTCTACGAGTACTACAAGCGACCGCCGTCGCAAGGCCCGCCCTCTGGCGGGCCTCAGGGGCAGTCGTACGGTCAAGGGCAACCGCCACCGCCGCAGTCGCAGTACCGCGAACAACTCGGGTACACGGTCGATCAGCACATGAGCAGTCGGCAGATCATAATGAACGATTTTATCACCTCGCAGCATATGCAAGGTAAGAAGAAGAAAAAATAAATAATAAAAGCCCCATTTTCAGCAACATTTTTTTTATTGTTTGTGTGGACAATAAATGAACAATTATTTATTGTCGCACCTTACAAATTAAAGATACTCGTCGTCGTTTCTTCTTCGTAATTTTGAAGATAAATTTAAAAAAATTGTAAATCTGGAAAATTTTCGAAATTTTAAATATTTTGTAAACTTTAAAAATTTTAGTATTTTGAAGAATTTAAAATTTTTGAAAAATTAAAAATTCTTTAAAATTTTAGAAATTTAGAAAATTCTGGAATTTTTAGAAATTCTGGAATTTTTTAAAATTCTTGGGTTTTTGAAAATTCTAGAATTTTTTAAAATTTGTAATTTTTAGGAATTTTTGAAAATTTTGTAAATTCTGGAATTTTTAAAGAATTTAAAATTTTTGAAAGTTCTAGAATTTTTTAAAATCTTGAAATTTTTGAAAACTTTGTAAATTTAAAAATTCTTAAAAATTAAAAAATCTGAAATTTTTAAAAAAATTCAGGATTAAGTTTTTAATTTTTGAAATTTTTGCAAATATTGGAATTTTTGGAAATTCTGAAATTTTTAAAAATTTTGAAACGTGGATATTATCGCGGACAAAAGCACAGTCTGTTTGGGATTTTACGAAGCATCTCTCTATTCTTAGGTCGCGGCCGCGAAAAGATACAGTACTACCCGAGTTCGCCGCACAGAACTCCGCCGCCGCAGCAGCAGCAGCAGCAGCAGCAACCGCCCCCGCAGCAGCAGCAGCAACAGCAGCAGCAGGGCGGTCAGCAGCAGAGGCAGGGCGTTATACAGCGGCACACTAGGCCGCCGTACCTGCCGCCAGGCCACGAGGCGCTCAGTTCGCTTGTGGACGTTGCGGTAAGTAAAAAACTACTACTAAAATAGTTGTAAATCATTGGAGTTTTTTGCTATACCGATCCTTCATTTAAAAGCTATACATAGGGAAAATACATTGTAAAGTGGACCAGATAAGACGCAGTCTAATTTTTTAAAAATTTTGTAAATTCTGGACTTTTTAAAAAGAATTAAAAAAATTAAGTTTAGAATTTTTGATATTTTTGCAAATTTTGTAAATTTTGGAATTTTAACATTTTAAGTTTTTAATTTTTAAAATTTTTACAAATTTTGGAATTTTTAAAATTCTGTTATTTTCAAAAATTCTTGAATTTTTGAAAATTCTACAGGGTGTTATGTAATTAATGTTATATATTAAAATACTGAATACCTTTTGACATAGGAAAAAAGAAAATATTTAAAAAAACATTTTTCCAAAGATAAAGAAAAAATATGCATTAGAAGTTTTTTATATTTTTTGTGATACGCCACTGGTTACACACTTGTTTATCTCTGCACACCTGTATTTTGTGAGTACATAGATACCAACCAACAAAGTAGCTATGCGTTGCCAGATGTAAAAAATTGTTACTAAAAATTTTTCTTGCAAAAAATAAATAAAAACTCAATAAATACAAAAGTTTTATGCCCTTAAAGCTCTAATACCCTTCAGTATATATTTACTGATCCAGCTATTAGCTTAAGCAATGATTAGAAAATTTAGTACCTTTGAAATTTGAAATCCATAACCACAAAATTAATTTTTTCATCAGTTTTTTTCTCTGTTTACTCAGATGAAATTGGGACCAGTTCACAGGTTAAACTTTAAACATTTAATTTGTGTAAATAAATCCAAAAGCACTTCCCTTAGTTAAGATATTTACAATTTGAAAACATAACCTAAAATTTAAAAGAAATGCACTAGATTCTGTCATAAAAGTTGGCAGATTTTGTTTGAATTTACCTTCAGTACAAAAATGAAATAACCAACAATTAATAAAAACGCCAAATTGACAATTTACATTGTTAATTTTGTCATTTTTGTAATTAAGCTAAATTTAAACAATGTTTGTCAACTTTTTTGAGAGATTTTGGAAAACTGTTGTTACCAACCATAACATAATAAATCCACCAGATTAACCTAAAGTTCCTAGTCGATCAGTGGCGTACTTTTTGGTAGGATAAAGGTTATTATAAATTATATTTAGACTTTGGAATTTAGAAAAAAAAAGTTTCAGGTGCTTCTTTATGGACCCTAAGGAACAACCCGTTTTAATATATAACATTAATTACATAACACCCTGTATTAAAAAATTAAAAATTTAGAACTTTTAATTTTTGAAAATTTCGCAAATTTTGGAATTTTTGAATATACTGGAATTGTTTTAAATCTTGGAATTTTTGAAAACTTCCACAACCCGGTTGAGAGTTGAAATAATTTGGCTAACACACATAGGGAAAACACATTGCAACGTATTTTCCCTATGCGTAGCTCTTAAACGAAGGCCGCACGAATTACAAAACGAATCTGTCGTCTCGTAAAGGTCCAGCAACCGTCGCTGCCGGTACCCACGGCGCCGCACGAGGGTCTGGGTAAAACGATCGCGGAACAGCTCGAGCAGCCGCACCGCTTCCAGCTGCTGCAGCAGCAGCAGCAGCAGCAGCTGCTGCGCCGCGAGCAGCAGCAGCGCAGCGAAGAGCAACACCGCCGCGTCGAGTACCACCGGCAACAAGTCAACCACCACGCGCACCAAGTTAACAGAGGTCAACAACAACAACAACAGCAACAAAGGGGGGATACCAACACTCTAACGGCGGCCAGTTTAATCGACGCGATCATAACGCACCAAATCAATCAGTCGGTTGATGGGGGGCGGGAGAACTCCGCTGCTACAGATCGCAAAGGGGACGTTCTATTCCAAGGGTTCAACCGCGACCAACAACAACAACAGCAACAACAACAGCAACAAGAGAACCGCCCTCCCAGCGTTATATCGGTGGATTTAGATGCACCGGACGGTGTCAGTAAAAATTTGACGGTTAAAGAGTTGACCGACACGGTTATAAGTCGCGATTTCTCGTCTCGCTCGGGTTTCTACAACATGCAGCAGCAGCAGGAGAACGAGTGGAAACGCAGGATGCAACATAAAGCCGCCGAAGAGCAGCAGAAACGTTCCAACACTCCTCAGCAGCATTTAGCGCAAGGTAACGACGAACGGCAGATAATCAGGATCGCGCAGCCTTCGGTTAAATACCACGTCGAGCCGGTTTCGCCGCCGGAAAACAACCACCACCACTGGAACGAGACTACAAACTACCGGCGTTACCAAACGGCGCCGCCGCAGTCGCACATGTCGCCGCTAGACTACGTTAAAAACCGCATAGCGGAAGTGATGCGCACGGAGGACGACAAAAAGGAAATCACCGCGCAGCAGGAAAAAGACCGCGACAGCCCCGGCGACATGGTCATCGATGAGGACAAAAGCGACGACTTTATTAACCCTGCTACTGCGCAGCAGCAGTACTACGGCTACGTCGCGCAGCAACAACAACAACAACAAAATCAAGACGGCAATGCCCAGCAACAACAACAAAGCAACGATGCCAGATCTAACGAGCCCAAACCGCTCCTCAGCGCGCAGTACGAGCCTTTGAGCGACGAGGACTGATGACCGATGATGAATAACCAATCGGAGACGGTTTTTAGTGCGAGGTGACGCCTCGGGCAACAGGTGGTGCAATCCGAATCGATCAAGGTAATTTAATTCATTTTTTTATGCGTTCCCGCCGATTTCGGACCATAACAACCAAAACAACACAGGGCACACACAGTCAAAGTTAAAAGTTAAAAAAAAAAAAAAAATTACAACTTCAAGAAATAAAATCGTTTTTAGCCAATATTGGACGATTTTCAGACGATAACAACCAAAATAACACAGGGTGTCAAAGTTGAAAGTTCGTAATTTTTTTCACTCTTTTTTGCGTTTTTATTAACTTTTTTTTACGGTGATCCACGGTTTTGTCGCTTTTTTAATAAACGTCAAGAAAACGTTTCCGCAAAATCACTTTTTACAAGTTTCCCACTAAAATCCTGTTTTTAACGAATAAAATCGTTTTCAGCCAATATTGGACGATTTTCAGACGATAACAACCAAAATAACACAGGGTGTCAAAGTTGAAAGTTCGTAATTTTTTCACTCTTTTTTTTGCGTTTTATTAACTTTTTTTGACGGTATCCACGGTTTTGTCGCTTTTTTAAATGAGCGATTTTTAACGAATAAAATCGTTTTCAGCCAATATTGGACGATTTTCAGACGATAACAACCAAAATAACAGGCTGTCAAAGTTGAAAGTTCGTAATTTTTTTCACTCTTTTTTTGCGTTTTTATTAACTTTTTTTACGGTAATCCACGGTTTTGTCGCTTTTTTAAATGAGCGATTTTCAATAAACGTCAAGAAAACGTTTCCGCAAAATCACTTTTTACAAGTTTCCCATTAAAATCCCGTTTTAACGAATAAAATCGTTTTCAGCCAATATTGGACAATTTTCAGACGATAACAACCAAAATAACACAGGGTGTTAAAGTTGAAAGTTCGTAATTTTTTCACTCTTTTTTTTGCGTTTTATTAACTTTTTTTGACGGTATCCACGGTTTTGTCGCTTTTTTAAATGAGCGATTTTTCAATAAACGTCAAGAAAACGTTTCCGCAAAATCACTTTTTACAAGTTTCCCTGTAAAATCCTGTTTTTAACGAATAAAATCGTTTTCAGCCAATATTGGACGATTTTCAGACGATAACAACCAAAATAACACAGGGTGTCAAAGTTGAAAGTTCGTAATTTTTTCACTCTTTTTTTGCGTTTTTATTAACTTTTTTTTACGGTGATCCACGGTTTTGTCGCTTTTTTAAACGAGCGATTTTTCAAACGTTTCCGCAAAATCACTTTTTACAAGTTTCCCTTTAAAATCCTCTTTTAACGAAATAAAATCGTTTTTAGCCAATATTGGACGATTTTCAAACGATAACAACCAAAATAACACAGGGTGTCAAAGTTGAAAGTTCCTAATTTTTTTCACTCATTTTTTTGCGTTTTTATTAACTTTTTTTACGGTAATTCACGGTTCTGTCGCTTTTTTAAATGAGCGATTTTCAATAAACGTCAAGAAAACGTTTCCGCAAAATCACTTTTTACAAGTTTCCCACCAAAATCCTGTTTTTAACGAATAAAATCGTTTTCAGCCAATATTGGACGATTTTTAGACGATAACAACCAAAATACCACAGGGTGTCAAAGTTGAAAGTTCGTAATTTTTTCACTCTTTTTTTGCGTTTTATTAACTTTTTTTACGGTGATCCACGGTTTTGTCGCTTTTTTAAATGAGCGATTTTCAATAAACGTCAAGAAAACGTTTTCGCAAAATCACTTTTTACAAGTTTCCCTGTAAAATCCCGTTTTAAACGAATAAAATCGTTTTCAGCCAATATTGGACGATTTTCAGACGATAACAACCAAAATAACACAGGGTGTCAAAGTTGAAAGTTCGTAATTTTTTTCACTCTTTTTTGGCGTTTTTATTAACTTTTTTTACGGTGATCCACGGTTTTGTCGCTTTTTTAAATGAGCGATTTTTCAATAAACGTCAAGAAAACGTTTCCGCAAAATCACTTTTTACGAGTTTCCCTTTAAAATTCTGTTTTTAACGAATAAAATCGTTTTCAGCCAATATTGGACGATTTTTAGACGATAACAACCAAAATACTACAGGGTGTCAAAGTTGAAGTTCGTAATTTTTTTCACTCTTTTTTTGCGTTTTTATTAAGTTTTTTTACGGTGATCCACGGTTTTGTCGCTTTTTTAAATGAGCGATTTTTCAATAAAAAAAATTATAACTTTGGCGCCCTCTATCTTTATAGAAAGTAAATACAGAGAGTTTTACCTGTAAACAAATATGTCGAAAATTTCAGGCTCCACATTTTTGGTCTTAAAATTTTTTTTGTACGACCTACAGTAAACGATTTATTTGCAATGACGATAAAGTATTTATGGGTGGGTAATTTTCTCGACATCACTGCCTTTAAAATACCGCTTACACTAAAATTATCACCCAATTTAATTACATTCCAGTGAAGTTTCGGTATGAAAAAAAAATTATGCTTGCACCACCTGTTGACCGCGTTCACCCTGTATAGAGGATTATTATTAAAGGGACGGTCGTAACAAAAAAAGTGCTGAACTTTTTTTTTTTTTTTGGTAGAAGTGAAGTGAATTTGTTGCGACTGTCTTCTAATGTGTAGCGTCCACTGTAGATATATATATTTTTAATTTACTATAACTATATGTATACATATATGTATATATGTAGGTGTATATATTTCTCTGTAATTAATTACTTATAGGTTAGGCTAATAAATTTATTAAATTATTTTTTAACGCTATGTTATGCATTTCCGTAATTTTTTACGCATTTTCCTCTCTCTCTATATATGATATAATGTACATTTTTTGTGTAAATGTCCCCCCACCCCCTCGTTCTTTTTTCTTTTGTATTTTTTTCTCTCTCTCGATTGAGGAGATGTAAAGTAAAGCTTAAAGTATATAAATATTAATGATAACTAGGCTAGGTATGAAACTGTGTATATAATTGTGATTTTTTTATTTTTCCCGCCCGTTTTTCTCATGTAACGACTACTTTTTTTTTTAACGAAGAAAATTCACAATTTTATTTTGGATTTTGTGACTGTTGTGTAATAATAAATGAGACGACGCAGACACACGATTTGTGGAACTGATATTTTCTACACATGTTTAAGAGACGAGAACATGCTTCCAAAAAACACTTGTACACTGTCAATTTTTTTAGTTTGTATTTTGGATGAGACAACTTGTTATTTTGTTGAAATAAACGAATAAGTTCGACTTTTTTACGTTTTTCATTTAACACCTAAAGGTAACTAAAAAATCAACGTTACGGTAAAAAAACTTTTTTAATGTTGGTACTTAAAATATAACAGTGTGTAACAGTTAGTTAGGTTTGTAATTTTGAGCCCCAAGTCTTGCCAATTTGTCGGCCTCCTCATTTCCTTCAATTCCTCTGTGTCCCCTTACATGTTCCTAAAATTAAATATTATTAATACGCAAGAAACGTTGATTTATTTATATCAACTAATTTACGCATTTAGACATTAATGAATAAACTTTTTTAATCAAAAGGAGGGAGCTATACTCAAAAATTGCACGTCCAGAAAAATTGTGCTAGAAAATGGGTGGGAGGTGGAGTCTGGAAACTTTTTGTAGCATGCATATAGTTTACCCTTGCCTGCCCCACTGAACAAAATCCTGGCTACACCCTTGGTAAAAATGCGGAAAGAATCCCTGCTTTTCTAAAAGGTTAAATTAAACCCAATGAAAAAAATTCAGAATGCCTTATACACTTTGTTTTTTAAATAATTTATGTTGAAAAATATATGTACACAAATTTTAAAATCTAAAGCAAATTTTAAAATTTAATTGTTACAGTTCTAGTCCAGATTTTTTACCCGGTGTATTTTATTTTAAAAATAAAAATATTGTTTTTTAATTTTTAATTATTTGTCAAATAAATATTACAAATAATAAAAACAATTTGAACCAAAAATATAAAAACATAGTTTCAGCAAAAACATTTGCTTTTACCTACACCCTGTATTATTTATTTTCCCATAAAATGCCTTTTAACTTGTATTATTGGCAAAAATTGTTAATATTATTATAATATGTATATTCAATTTGAAATACCCATGTTGCCCTTTTGTCCCACCATTTCATTTTCTTTTATGTTTAATAGTATATTTCTGGACCCAAAAATAAATAGAGTGTAAATTTCCTCTCAGAAAAAACCTTGTTAAGCCCTTTACCCAAAACCTACTGTTTCTATTTCCAAGAGCAAGCACATAATTTAAAAATTTAAAAGCAAAAAATAAGTTGAACATGGTCTAAAATTTAAAATTCTTCAAAAGTATTTAAAAAATATTATTTATTAAATAGTATTTTTTTAATTATCTATATTATAGGTATTATATTAAAAAATAAACATTTATGTTTTTTAATTTAAAAAAATAAATCAATAAATATTTTCAGCCAAGTTCAATGTTAGAGGTAATTATTTTACAATTAAACTAAATTGATTTCAAGTATTCTGCTTTTCAATCAGACAAAAAAACAGCAACGATGTTTGATATAATTAACATGGTAGTAATTTTATCCTTAAAAATTTTTATTTTTTAATTATATCTTTTTTTAGGTAAGTTTACCTTCTGAATTTATTTTTTCATATATATTTACAAACAAAAATACTGTCTATTTTTATTCATATTTTAAATCAGTCTTTAACAACTGATATAAATTATATCAACCGATTTACATTTTAGATGATTTTATTGGCCAAAAAACAAATATAGTAAACCAATTATTTTTCATGGTTAAAAGCATGTCGCAAATGTCAAATAAATGTTGATGAAATTTGAATTGTTTTATGTCTAATTTAAAATGTCAATGTATAGAAATCGATTTTTTTTGGGGAAAATATAAACGTTGAAAAATAATTACCAAATTAATTTTACAAAACAACAGTTTTTAAAGAAAAATACTGCAATGTCATGTCGTGCTAAAACCTATATGCACTGATATGCTAAATCAGTTGGTATAATTAAATCAACTGGAATTAAAAATGTAAAAATATTTACTTACCCATTGTACGTTGGATTGTGCGCACAACTTGTCAAGTGTTTCCAAATCAGTCTTATTTATAACAGGTTCTCCATTGGCTTTCTTCCAATTTTTTTTCTTCCACCCCTTTATCCATTTAGTCATGCAATTAATGGTGAATTCCGAGTCGGTTTTTATGTGGATATTTTTTTGTCCTAAATTTAAAAATTTGCCATTGAATGTAACTACTTTGAGTAGACTACACTTAAACTTAAACGAAGTAAAATCGTTTTTAGCCAAAATTTTACAATTTTCAAAATTCAAAGTGCTGTTAACAGAAAATTTTTCGTCCGATTTTAATGAAATGCACAAAATTTTGTAGCTTCATCTGTCTACTTTGTAGTGTTAAAATTTCGACGCAATAAAAAAAAAATTGTCAAAATGGCACTTGAAACAACCGCGCGTGTCAATATTTACATTTACGGCACTTTTTGCTCCTGGCGCTTGAAGACTCCGTAAATAAATTCTGTGAGCAGTAATTGCGTTCAAATTTTGACACAATAAAGTTGATAGATTAAGCTACAAAGTTTTGTAAATTTCAACAAAATCGGACAGAAATTGTTCGTGTTACAGAACTTTGAATTTTGGCCAAAAAATAATTTTGTTAAAAAGATGATTTTTTTGGATATTTTTTTTGTACAGTTGTATTCATTAAAAAAGCGTACAAGAATTAGAATGAGAGAAAACTGTCAACATTATTGCGTAAAACCGGCTTTCCACTGACTTAAGTCACTATAACTGACAGTAGAAAATAAAAATGCCTCGTCAGTTAAAAAGGCTCAAATAGTATCAAGAATCGAAGAAGAATGGTCAATTCGTACCGTGGTATAATAGAAATAAAAAATCTATATTAAAAATTAATAATTTTTGTAATATTATTTAATTAACCTACGACGTCAATGCTCTTTATAACCTATAGTAATTATTTTAATGACTTATGTCAGTGATAAGCCGGTTTTAAGCAATAATATTATTTTGACAGTTTTCTCTCATTCTAATTCTTGTACGCTTTTTTATTGAATACAACTGTACTAAATTTAAAAATTTGCCATTGTTTGTAACTACTTTGAGTAGACTACACTTTACAAGTGAATATCACAGGAAACATGTTTTAAACGAAATAAAATCGTTTTTAGGCAAAATTTTACAATGTTCAAAATTCAAAGTGCTGTAAACAGAAAATTTTTCGCCCGATTTTAATGAAATGCACAAAATTTTGTAGCTTCATCTGTCTACTTTGTAGTGTTAAAATTTCGACGCAATAAAAAAAAATTTGTCAAAATGGCACTTGAAACAACCGCGCGTGTCAATATTTACATTTACGGCACTTTTTGCTCCTGGCGCTTGAAGACTCCGTAAATAAATTCTGTGAGCAGTAATTGCGTTCAAATTTTGACACAATAAAGTTGATAGATTAAGCTACAAAGTTTTGTAAATTTCAACAAAATCGGACAGAAATTGTTCGTGTTACAGAACTTTGAGTTTTGGCCAAAAAACAATTTTGTTAAAAACATGATTTTTTTGTGCTAAATTAAAAAAATTGTTATTGAATGTAACTACTTTGAGTAGACTACATTTTACAAGTGAATATTACAGGAAACATGTTTTAAAAGAAATAAAATCATTTTAGCTATAATTTTACAATTTTCAAAATACAAAGAGCTGTAACTAGAAAATTTTTCGTCCGATTTTAATGAAATGTACAAAATTTTGTAGCTTCATCTGTCTACTTTGTAGTGTTAAAATTTCGACGCAATAAAAAAAAAATTGTCAAAATGGCACTTGAAACAACCGCGCGTGTCAATATTTACATTTACGGCACTTTTTGCTCCTGGCGCTTGAAGACTCCGTAAATAAATTCTGTGAGCAGTAATTGCGTTCAAATTTTAACACAATAAAGTTGATGGATTAAGCTACAAAGTTTTGTAAATTTCAACAAAATCGTGTTACAGAACTTTGAATTTTGGCGAAAAAACAATTTCAATAATTACCTTTTTGAAGACAACATTCAATAGCTGCAATGCAGGCTTGAATTTCTGCAGTATTATTAGTAGGTCTGCCATTCACAGGCTTGGAAATATTTCTGCAAGATAGAAGTAAGTAAATAACAAATATTTTGCCTATAAATAAAATAAATACCTTTCATCTCCATGCCCAAACCACACACCGAAACCAGCTTTAGCATTTAGTTTGCCATTATTTTCACAAGCACCGTCAACATAAACAATAACCTTGTCACTGTTTTCGGAAAGTTTTGCTCTTTTGTTGACAACATTTTCAGTGCCGTTTGATTCAGCCTGCCTTCGAACACCGGATGTACTACATGCTAAAGTATTTGATAAATCAATGAAATTAGAGGTAGTGGCAGTTTCAGTGGTACGGGCAGTTGTAGATGCAGATGAGCTAAAATATTGAGGTTAAATAATTTGACAGATGTCAAATTGGTAAAAAAAGCATTAACAGTTGTAGGACAAAATATACCTTAGACTTGGTAAACTTCTTAGTTGGTTTATTTTGTATCTAATCGCTTTAATTTCCCTTGCTAATAATCCGGCTCTTCTCTCTGCTTCATCAAGTCTACGCTCCAAAGCAGATACTTGAAGAGACTTCCTAAAAATTAAAGAAAATTGTTGGGGTGTTTGTAATTTTATGTAAACAAAACTTACGCGTCCTCCATGATGTTTTTAAAAGAAAAGTTTAAAAAACGAGGTATTATCCTACTAAAGAAACCATTAAAAACACAAACTATTGGTAAATTGGCGGTCATCTAGGAAATAATGCAGATTTAAAATATTTGAGGTTATCCTGAAGAAATACAGAAACCTGTATTTAGTACATTGACAAGCATCTAGATGTCGCTGGAATGTCAACGTCAAAAAGTTACAGAAACCTGTATTTAGTACATTCACAAGCATCTAGGTGTCGCTAGAATCGCAACGTCAAAAGTATGACTTTTTAGGGTTATATTTCGAAAAACCAAATAAAACACGCAAAAACTGAACGATGGCAAAGTACATAGCCCAGCTAATAGTGGCGGGGAGTCAGGTGGTGGCCAGAGCGTTCGCGAGAGCCGTAAAACAGGAAATCGAAGCGTCTCAACAGGCGGCTCAGAGGTTAGGTAACGCCAAAACCAGAGGAGAACGCGTAGCGAACCAAAAAGTCGGTTTATCGCTGGACGAGGCCAAGCAGATACTCAACGTGAGCGAGTTAAATCGCAAGGAGGTCGAAGAGAGGTACCAGGCGCTGTTTAAGTTCAATGAAAAGGGTTCCTTCTATCTGCAGTCGAAGGTTGTGAGAGCAAAGGAAAGGATTGATATGGAGCTTAAGGATTTGGGGGCAGGGGAAGGTAACGCGGAGAAAAGTAAATCTGCCGAGATGGGGGGTAAAACGTAGCTGTGAAGTTGAAATGTGTAGGAAGTTAGAATTAATTTTGTGATTGTCAAATCTAAAACATTGTTGATTTGGTTTATTATGTGCGAAATAAAGTGCTATATATTGTTATTATTGGTTTTATTAGTAATAATATAATATTTTATATTATTTTCAATTAATTCTTACAAGCGGCAATTTCTACACTTCCGTGTATTCTGTGTTGCCGCTTTACAGGCGTATCGATAATTTGCTGCCAACTTAAGAAACACAAAAATATGACAGTTTTAATCCTTGATTCTGCCATTATAACAACAAATTAACAATTTATATTGTTACTTAATTATTTTTATGTTGTTTTTAGTTTTTAATGATACTTTAATTGCTAATAAAGTATTAACTTGTTAATTTAAAATACAACGTTTTATTTTTACTACATTGGCACCACTGAATTGGTTGAAACGACCTACTACTGACAGTTCCCTGGACATAACCTCACTTGTTTAAAAATCCGGCCTTTTGTGTTTGTTTCGATACTTTTGAAGGGAAAATTAAAATTAAAAAGACACTGCAGCGTGATAATATACGATTTGGCTTTTAAAGAACAGCAAGAATTCGAAGAATCCTTCTGAAGGTAAAATGGAATATAAACACCAAAGACAAGTGGCCTGTGACTTTATTGATGCACACAAGGTATTAACAAAACAATTGGTGATATTTTTAGACTTCTACAAAGATTTAAATTGTTACAAATTAACAAAGGGTGTGATAAAAACAGTGAATAATATTAACATGTTTTTATACGTTTTTCGGCCCCCACTAAAGCAGTATATAACTATAAAAACACCCAAGACGTTGATAAATGGATTGATAACGCTGTATCGTTGGATAATTGCCAAACAGACAAAATTACAGGATTTTAGAGGTTATGGTTGGTAAAACAAAGGAAAGAGTTGTTTGCCAGCTAGATTTGGGTGATCACTTGTTCTGCAGCTACATAAACAACCATGAAACGCAGGGGTGGCTGCAAAAGTCTTGTTGTGCCAATCCAGTATTGAACAAGGGGAAGTTGAACATTCATTTTCAATGCAAAAATAAAACCATAAAACCTAGGTGAGTGATGTTTTAAATTACTTTTGTTATTTTTTAATATGACCATAGTCATGGTCTTTTATAAGCATCTAACACTGTCAAAAATGATAGATTTAAAAATAAAAATTTTTGACAACTCTCACCTGTCATCTTTGACATAAGTCTTGTCATTTTTGATAATTGTCATTTAGCCTCGTGTCATTTTTGACAGATGTCATCTGTTATTTTCACTTGTAATTTTTTTGACATAAGACTTTTTGCTGAAGGTGTTAAAATGGCCTATGAAGAGAAACAGAAAAAACTGCCCCTGAAGTTCACATAGATTCAGATCTGGAAAATTTAGAGGAAAAATTTATGCCACCCATGATTATGGCTCCCACCATAACAAAGTTTGCAGAGTACTCTCTAAATAAGAAAGATGGTAATATTAATAAGAGAAAATAAAAAAATAAAGATTACAATTTTGATTTTTTTTTAGGTTTTGAGTTTGGCGCTTCCCTCTTTGAAAATCCAACTCCAGATGACCATCCCTTCAAGAAAAAGTGTGGTAGTTTTATTTAAACCTTTACTTTAAAAATGTGTTGTTTTATTTTTGCTTGTCATTTAATGTTTACCTAACGTTAATAAACTTTTTATTAAAGTACATCAATTTTTATTTACATACCTGAACAATAAATTGAAATAGAAAAACGAAAAACAAATTTTTAAGAAATATCCAGGATCTGGTATTTTTCGGAAATCTGGCAACATCGCAAAGTATCAGGAGTATACCTCCTCGCGTTTCTGCGATCCTAATAAAAATTCGAAAATTTCAAAATTTTACGAAACTGTTTAAAAATTTTAAGAAATTTTTAAAAAGTACCAGGATCTGGGATTTTTCGGAAATCTGGCAACATCGCAAAGTATCAGGAGTATACCTCCTCGCGTTTCTGCGATCCTAATAAAAATTCGAAAATTTCAAAATTTTATGAAACGGTTTAAAATTTTTCAAGAAATTTTTAAAAAGTACCAGGATCTGGGATTTTTCGGAAATCTGGCAACATCGCATTGTATCAGGAGTATACCTCCTCGCTTTTCTGCGATCCTAATAAAAATTCGAAAATTTCAAATTTTAAGAAATTTTTATTAAAATTTTGCGATTTTCGAATTTGTATTAGGATAGCAGAAAAGCGAGGAGGTGTACTCCTGATACAATGCGGTGTTGCCAGATTTCCGAAAAATCCCAGATCCTGGTACTTTTTAAAAATTTCTTGAAATTTTAAACCATTTATTAAAATTTTGAAATTTTCGAATTTTTATTAGGATCGCAGAAAAGCGAGGTGTACTCCTGATACAATGCGATGTTGCCAGATTTCCGAAAAATCCCAGATTCTGGTACTTTTTAAAAATTTCTTGAAAAATTTAAACCATTTATTAAAATTCTGAAATTTTCGAATTTTTATTAGGATCGCAGAAAAGCGAGGAGGTATACTCCTGATACAATGCAATGTTGTCAGATTTCCTTTTTGTGTCGTAAATGAGGGAAAAAAATAAAACCATAAGAATTTGTTTTAAATATTTATTAAAATTTAAAAATTTCTTTAACAAAAAAAAAATTCGTGTTTGCATTTAACAAAAAATACATCTTTTTCATATACATTTCGCTAGTATTACCTAAATTATTGTTTATGTAGTCAAAAAAGTACATAAGAAAAACATAACGATAAAAAACAACAACGGAATATTTGGTGTATTTTAACTGACTCAAAGTTTTTATCACCTCAGACTTTTGGTTCTCGTTGTTTCTCCAGAATGGCGACCACGGTGTCCAAAGCGATATCGGGACATTTCTGAAGAAAATAATTAAAAAAAAAACTGCAAAAGATCAAACGTACCTAAACTGACGTCCCAATTTAACTGATGTAGGAATCTTTCTTGACCAAGTGAAGATTCAGTAGCGTTCTGGACCTCCTCCATGGTATAATGTCCTACAAAGTAAACACAACCTTAAAAATCTGCATTTTTGTTCAAAAAACCAGGTCCATAACTTCTTTATATTACATCCGATTTTAATCAAGTAAATAACGAAATAAGGCCCATTTAATCTAGCAAATTATTTTTAAAAAGACAAAAACACTTACAAGGATGGTAATGACGATATACTCGAAGATCTTTCTCTCGGTTGTTGTTGGGTCTGATTGAATTCCTTGATTTTGGGGTCCAGCCTGTGAATCACCTTTAGCACCTTCTTGGAGTAACTCCAGTGGGGTTGATGTGGAAAAAGGCGATAAACCTTGTTTTCACTTGAAGAACGGTTGTATGGGTTGCCTTGTACCTTGGTAGGCTACTGTTATTTATTTATTAAAAGTCTTTAAATGGAGATACTACCTTAATAATTAATTAATTACTTAAGGTACCTATGGGAGATACTATAGTAACCTTTCTTTATTGTAACAAGATCAGAGAGAAAAAGGAAATCAAGGTAAGTAGACAGTTATCAGACACTTTATAGTTATTGGACAATTAACATTAATACTGTAAAAACAAGAGTTCTAATTTTGTTTTTTTGCTAAGAGCAGGGCTGTGTTTAAATTACAATAAAAAATATTTCTAAAAAGTGTACAGATCAGTGTGTGTTATAAATGTGTTCCTCATGGTTTAAACATTGTCACTTTAATGCGTTTTAATTTTAATTCTGAAAACAAACAGTAAAATGGCCAGTGTCCAATTACTGGTTGGTAAAAAATGTAAATTTCTATTATTGGACACATGTCCAATATCATACTCTATTTGTATACCGGACATTTACCAGCCAATTCTTGTGTTAAATTGTCCCCTGAATCCGAAAAGACCGTCAAAAGCTATAAAAGTTAAGCAGTTTTTGAGATATAGTCAATTCCATATTGTATGTAAAATTGATTATATTTTACTTTTATAACTTTTGACGACATTTTCGGATTCAGCGAATAATATTTCATAGGAATTGTTTGCTTAATGTCCTGGATACAAATTGCTGTTGACGAGAATTATTAGTGGCTGCTTTTTCGCTATGACATTTTTGACCAATTCATTTTTAAAGAGTAAGTAGTGATTTCTTCGCCACAGGACATCTTGCAGAATAACAGTGATATAAGTATAGAGCATGATAGAGAACATAAAAAACTAATGGCAACAAAATTAATAAATTCGGAAAATACTTTTAACATACCACCCGAAAAAATATTGGATATATTTAAATCATCCTGTTCCGGCCTAAACATTATAAGTGCTTCACAAACTAGAGATACCACACCTAATGATATTTGCAACAAACTATTTCAGAAGTCAGACCAAGGAATTAGTAGTTACCTTCAGAATCCAGAAAAGGGATGAGGAATCCAAGAAATAATATTCCTTAAGTGTCCAATAACTATGAGGTTTAACTTAGGTTTTAGAGTCGGATTTTGTTACAATTGTTACTTGTTTTAATAAGCAAGCAATTTCATCTAAAGTATGGCCCATTAATGTCAAAAAGCTTTTGATATATTACAAGCTTTTTGACATTAATGGGCTATAATACTGTTTTCAATTCTCTTTACGATATTATTTTTTGATTAAAGATAAAATGCAGAATTTTGATATAAATATTTATAAAACGTATAGGCCACAGTTTAAATATTATTACAGCAATTACAGTGACAAATCAAGCGTTATTTTTGTCGTCGGTTTTCTTTAGTTTCTTCTTCTTTACCATTTCGATTTTTTCCAGCAGTGTTGCCATATCGATGTCGATAAACTTTTTGTCGTTGATTTTTTTGCGTTCCGTTATGGTTTCTTGTATTTTTTCCTCCAACTTTCTGATCAGGTTGATAGTTTCTGGACTCGGTAAATCCGGAGCGATGTCGAAGTTGAAGATATCCTTGCTTCCAGGTGTGGTGACGTTTCTCCTTCTGGAAAGCCTGGATTTTTTCGTGAGAAAGTCGTATTTTACTATACTTTTGTGCAGTTTTTCTATTTCGTGCGTTTCCAGGGGAGCAAAGTACCCCAACTTAGCATCCTCGTAGTTATTTTTATCGAAGTTTTCGGGGTAAGGTTGCTTCAGCGCCTTTTCTTTAGCGTTTTCCCCGGGAATGCAGCAAATTTTCCCGCAGTAATTTTTTTTGTTTGAACGTTTATCCTTTTTGCCAACTTTCGGTTGTATGTACGTGACTTTGCCGTCTTTGTCCACCTGAAAGTACGGATTCAAGTACTCCATGTTTTTCGTCATGTTCACCAGAGCTGCGTTGGCGAAGTCCGATGCGTTTTTGTCTTTTAAAATGACGTAACGCAGCTTGGGCATCTTGTACTTGTAGTTTTTGTTTTGGGGTTTCTTAGTCCCATCTTTGTCGCCAGTTTTCGCGCACATGATCTCGTCCATCCTCCTCTTGAACTCCTCCATCCTTTGATCGAAGAACGACGCGTCGTTTAACGCGTTCCGGTCAACGAGACCAAGGTCAGGAACATCTGCTGCCTTATTTTCTCCGTGAGGTGGAGCATCTCGCTGTGTTGCCGGATCACCGAGCAATAGAGCGACTTTCTCACCGGGCCTTTTTGCATTAAGGCCCGCCACAACTCTTGCTGCCTCCCACACAGATCCTTGTACGCTTCCATCAGACGCGCCTGATGACGGAACTGATTTGCCATCTTTTTCTGGCTAGGAGAAAATGGGATTTAGGCAAAGTTCCAAGTCTTTAAAAATAGCGAGTAAGGAAATCAGAGGAAACCGCTTGACTCAGAGGTAGAAATCAAAACGTTCACCAACTTTGACTGCAAATACTTCAGGGAGGTATTGAAGAACTTGACCCGTTGAGAAGTATTCAGAACCTTGAATTTACTACCGTATTTTCATTTTTCCTCTAGACAGCCCTTGTGGAAATTTTTCTCTGAGAAAGTTTTACTTTCTCTGAAAAAGTCTGAATAATACTTGACATGCTTTCATTGTTTCCACCATAGAAAAAGGAGTTGCCACTGTACGTTTTATTTTATTAGATTCTTTTGATACACGCAAATATTTACCTATCTAAACATTGTTACAAACAAATTTTCTACACGTAATATCGAGAGACCAGCTCAGCTAGCTGACCAATTAGAGCACAGCTGACCTGTCAGTGAGACACAGTGTTGCCGTTTGCAAGTATTTTACTCGAAAATCGGGTATTTTCGTAATATTTGCGGCTGAAATCGGGTGATTTGCAAATTTCTATCAAAATAATAACAAAAGAAATTTTCAGTAAATAATATTGTATATTTACTAAATATGCACAATTACTTTATTCTATCCTGTTACATTTTTATTATTATTTTAGTATTTTGTAATTTATGGTCAGGAACTTTTATGGCAACACTGTACGTAAACACGAAGATCAACCATGATACAAAGATGAATGAAACACGAAGATCAACCATATTTATCTTATGAGTCTATCGAAAATATCATGTCTATAGACATGATATTAACTCCTTTTTCTATGGTGGAAACAATGAAAGCATGCATGTCAAGCGCATCGTATGTATAAATTTATAATTGTTACAATTATTACATCTTACCTATGTTATTATATAGGTAATAATGCAATAAACTTGGCTTATAACAGCAAAAATGTTAATAAATACTTTTCTATGTGTTTTATTTTACGATAACCAAATACAACCTCTATGAATTATTTCGGATATTTATTTTTATCGCCATAGGTACCTACCATTTCTCCACTAAAAGTCTTATTAAGTCTTAAAAAGTCTTATTAACTCTTCCAGAAGACTCCCAAATCTTGCTATTAGTCTGACTTAATAAGACTTATTCAGACTTTTCCGACTTAATAAGTCTTATTCTGACTTTTTCCGACTTAATAAATATTTAGACTTTTTCAGAGAAAGTAAGACTTTCTCAGAGAAAAATTTCCACAAGGGTTGTTCTGGATTATTAATACAAAATACGCATTATTAAGTTAATTTACTTTTAAAAATGATTCAGATATCTGTATAGTATAGGTATACTTAAAATGTAACGTAATCACTTTTAACAGTAAATTATTAATTAAAGGTCTAAAATCATTGTTTGTTTTGCATTTAACTAAAAGTTTTTTCTTATAAAAAACTAAAAAAATAAATAAATCAATACGTTCAATACGTCAAACAAAAGCCCAGACTGTCATAAAATTCGGTGCGAACATTAGCTAGCATATCTGGAGTAATTGTCTCAAACGCTGTACGCATTCTTGCCTCTAATTCGCCCAAATTATTCATTTTTTCATGACGGTACAAGGTAGATTTTACACATCCCCGTAGGAAAAAATCGTTAGGAGCCAAGTCTGGCGACCTTGCTGGCCATCGAATAGCGCCGCTGGTAGAAATTATCCTTTGGGGAAAAATCCCTCGTAAATACTCCATCGCTATTCTTGTGTTATGTGATGGGCAACCGTCCTGTTGAAACCAAACGTTATCCAAATTTGGGGTTATGTTTTGGATTCTATTTTGAAGAAGATCCAAATATCTCGCTCCATTTAAATTGCCACCAATTACAAAGGGACCAATAATATTATTCCCATAAATACCAGACCACACGTTCAACTTTTCAGGATACTGAGTCTTTAAGTTTAGTTGCCTGTACTCATTTTCAATAGACCAGTACCAGACAATAGCAGGATTGTGCTTTCCATGCAATGGAAATGTGGATTCGTCGGTAAATACTATGTTTTCAATTCTCATTTGCGCGTTCCATCATATTTTCACAAAATTCCATTCTCCGGTACTCGTTGTCTTGAAAAATTTTCTGATGTACTTGGTATTTATAGGAACGATATTTATTTTTTTTTAATATTTTGTGGACTTTACCCACACTAATGCCGGTCTCTTCGGCTATTTAAGGAATTGATGTATTCGAATCTTCTTCTACCATTGCACAAACCATTATTTCTTTCATCTCCGCATCCGCATCAATTCTGGGAGTACTGTGACATTTACACCGCAAAATACAACCATTCGTTTTAAACCTTTGGATAACGCTTGTTATTGTTCCAATTGAAGGTATAGAACGTTCCGGATATTTAACTGCGAATAGGTCTCTTGTTTGACGTAGAGAATTGAACACTAAAGACCAGCTTATCACGTCAATTTTCTCTTGCAATGTGTAGGACATTTATGTTAAAACGCTCGAAATACACACTAGCAAATGCAAAACACAACTGAATCGTCGCCTACGCCGGCAATCTGCTTACAATGCATCACAAAATATTCAAAGAATATAGAAATAATGAATTAAATCAGGTTTAAGAAATATATATAAACAAGTTTTCTTAAATTCAAAGCGAGATTAAAGGCCATCTTACCCATGTAAATTGTGGAAAATTGTACTTTAATATAAAAAACGTTTTACCTCCACTTTTTTCAACAGGTTTACTTTATCTATATGCAAATGATCTTTGGGGTCAATGAAAAGGCTCACAGATCCTATTGACGCGTTTTCGGTTATTTTACCGCATTCCTGAAATGTTTCCAATACGGTTAAGATTCTTGTAATCTTATTCTTACCACACCTGACATGCTTGTGCTTCTAACGTTGAAATATCGTCGCTGTAAGTCGGATTTTCCAAAATGTCAATTTTTTCTTCAATACCCTGTACTTTTATTGCTTCTCTTTCCGACATTTCTTTCATAACCTTTTGCAATCTATCCTTCTTAAAAGCAGGTTGTTATATTTATTATATTACCTATATACAATAGGGTGTCCCTTATTTTTATTTTTTTTACGCATACCCTCTAATTATATAAATTACGTGTTTATATACTCCCAGTAAAAATTTCAGCTCATTCTATAAACGGAAACCCGTGCCGACTTGCATCTGAACCCTCCGTTAGCCAACGTTAGGCGCGCGGTATTTTGTAACACGGTTGGTCGCGAGGTCTTCGATCGTAAGTCATTTTGTGTTTGTTATTATGTGACCCTTATATTATAAATTATTGACAAATGTTAAAATATAATTTTATTTATGTGCATACTTCGATAAAAATGTATATTTTCACAGAGAGTGGCTAGTTACCCGGAAGGGTCTGGTGAATAGGCCGTAAACTCTGAAATTGATAAACTTAATGGGTTTTACTCTAAATAACTAAAAGAGTCTATTGTTAGAGATGACTACCGAAAACTTATTGAACTGTCTGAAATATTTTTGGGAGGACATCAAGAAAAGAAATGCTTATAAAAAGCTGAAATTTCATATAACAGTATATTTTAGCAATACTAATTAGTATATTAATATATTTAAGGGATAAAATCAACTAAATTAGTGAAACAAATGATAGAAACAAAAGCAATAATATTAATTAGTAATCATATTTAATAAAATCATTAGAAAAATACAGTCATGAAGTAAATCTTCTTTTTAAAGTGTTTCGTGTTACAAAATACCGCGCGCGCCTAACGTTGGCTAACGGAGGGTTTATATGCAAGTCGGCACGGATTCCCGTTTATAGAATGAGCTGAAATTTTTACTGGGAGTATATAAACAAGTAATATATATAATTAGAGGGTATGCGTAAAAAAATAAAAATAAGGGACACCCTAATGTACAATAAATATTTCAAACTCACTTGCGTATTTTTCAAATGTTCTTTCTTTTCTGTCAAATACTTTCTCGTATATCTTTTCGATAGTTTTAAAGCTTCTTCTTCTTCTTTTTGGTTTAACCTCAAAATTTCCGTGAAATCGTCTTGGTTGTAGTTGTATTTGGCGTATTCATTAGTGCTCGCGGCAGATTTTCTATACACCTTAATGGGTATAGGTATTTTGGATGGTTTTTTTGTTTCTTCCGGTATATCGGAAGTTTCCGGCATGGTTTTGGTTTCTTTTTCCGAGTTTTTGTTTAACTAAAATGTCGTCATTACCAACTTAAAAATCTGTATACGCTAAAGAAGTATCGGGTTTTCACTAAGAGACAAATTTTGTTCAATTGCACAGCTAAATCGCGCACGTTATTTGTGTTTTACGTTGCAAGGAAAAAACTAAAAAACTGGTTTACTACTCGATTTCGATTGATTATTCTTTATATCATTGATAAAGAAACTCAACGCTTAAATGCTTATATAGTTACGTTAGTGTGTATTTTATCAAAGGGATCATGGTGAATTATTGCGTTTTTAATTGTAAATAAAATTCAAGAACTAAATCGTTGCATTTTCATGTTTTGCCAAAGGATTCAATTCGCTACTAGCGATACTTCTTTAAGCGTATAGACTTATTTTTGGTTTTGATCAATTTTAGAGGATCAAAACTTACTTGTTCAAAATGGAGCATATCGAAAGATTTTGCACTATTAACTTCGTTCTCTACAATATCTTTGTTGGACTAAAACAAGGATTTCATGATATTCTTTTATGTGATGGACTTTTATTTACAATTACCTCGTTTAAAATAGCGTTTTGTTCTGACGTTGCATTTTCCTGACATTTAACATGATTCTCAATTTTTAATGAATCTTTATCATGTTGTTGAACCTCTTCACTCTAGATAATAAGTTTTGACTAAATTAAAACCTTTTCTTACGAGTTAAACATGCTATTTTCTTGCATCCTTAATGGAAAAAGTGGAAAACTTACGTAGTAACCCTGATAGCACAGTTTATTCTAAGAATGTTTTTTAAACCTTCCAGTGAGAATATTCTTAGGATCATACTATATTTCTTCTAAAGAACATGCATGCTTAAAAGACATATAGCATGATCCTAAGAATATTCTAACTGGCCTATAGGCAGGTTCTTAGAAGGTGCAAAGTTTTAGTGGTAAAAATTAGTCTACTCTAAACATATGCTTAGAATGTTAAGAAAGTAATTGCTATAGAAAGTTCATTTAGGAATATTCCTGTTAAGCATATTTAGATTAGTTACCTATATAATAGTAAAATATACCATAAACTACGTATACTTAAGTACCTACTTAGTATTTAGTATTAAATACTAAGTAAAAAACACAATCCAAAATATTTTTTTATAGTTATTTGTTAAATTAAAACAATATTCGATAACAAATATACTTTTACTATAGGTATTTTATTTTATGTTAAAAATAAATATTTATTAATTTGTATACCGATTTTTTATTTCTGAATTAACATTTTTATGTATAATAATCCTAACTATCTTCAACTTCAATCTAATCTGACTTAACCCACAAAATTTTCCAATTTTACTTTTTATGAAATAATGTCATAAAACTTATGGTTTAGAGGTCAAATTGTTTATTTAATATTTTTAAATAAATATATATTAATGTCGCAAAATTTAAGGGGACGACAAATACATTTCACTGTCATATCATGACAGTGAGGCGTATTTGTCGTCTCCTGAAGAATTTTACGAATGTAGAATACAACATATTAGAACGTGGGTATCTGACATATTTGGAAATATTCTCAAAAGCTTCCTAGAAGCTCCATAAGAAACCTTCTAAGAACATTCCAAAAATGTTCTTAGGATGCTTTTTAGGAAGGTTTTAAGAAGCTTTTAAGAATCTAATTGCATCATTAAAAGGATATCTATTGAATGTTTTAAAAGTCCCTAAGAACATTCTTAGCAATAAAGGAAGCTTCTAAGAATATTCCATTATTCCGGGTCATATCTTCTTAGAAGATTCTTAAAATCAAATTTTGCTATCAGGAACTACACTCTTAAAAAAGACCTGGTATTTGCAATGAAAATTTAGTTCCCAGAACCAATTTTATTAGTGAAAATAGGCACAACAAAAAAATATGTTGTGGGAACTAATACAAATTTGTTTTTACAGTTTGTTGTCGGAACAGCCAATATTGGTAGCTCCAACCAACAAGTTTAAGTGCATCGAAATTAGTTTTTTTTTCATACAAATAATTGATATTTAATGCAATCACATCTGTTATTTTAGCAGCGTCTAAGTTGTAACAACTGCACTTGCTATTTATCGCAACAAACATTGTATCATGCAGGAATTTATTTTTTAATTGAAATTACATGAAAAAAGGTACATTTAAAGAATTTAATAGTTGATATAATATAAATTTGTTTTTTACTGTAACTAAGTTATATTTAATATTAAATGCTTGCATTAGTAGCAACAACAAATTTGTATTATTCCACAGTACATACCTGCTTAGTAAATATAACACTTTTTGTGTAAATATTATAAAAAATAGAGAAAGGAAATTCATGTCCGTTCGTTTTATAAATATTTATTATAAATTAAAAAATAACAATATAACTGAAAATAACAATATAACTGAAAACACCAAATATAAGTTGACTATACTTCTTCAGTAAACCGTGATGTTTACGTGAAGTGCAAGCCTTTGTTTAACAACTTAACAATGATTCTTAGGTACAACGTAACATACTTGCATGATAACAGGGGTAAGCATTCGATAAATTTTGAGTGTGAGTGCCTATAGTATAGGCCCTATACCAAAAATGCGACTTGAGCTGTAACAAAACAAAACAAAACAAAAAAATTCTCGAAATTCCGACGTGATGGAGACTTTTGGTGGGCACCATTGGATTCAGGAGGCCATTTTCAGTCGGAATGGCATTTTCACATTTTTGGATTTTTTTTTCGGACCCCAAAACTATAGTTTTTTGTATACAATAGTGTAATTAAAGGAGTGCAATAATAATACCTAACCTTTAATAACTGGAACCAATTCAGGTAAACCCCATGTTCCTAATAAATCTTCTACTTCAGTCCGCTCATCCATATTATTTGTTCGAGATATCTATAAGTAACCAACACATAAGAATATATTCTTATATATATATGAATAGTTAAAAAGTATGTAGCCGGCTGAAGGACGAAAGTCAATGGCCCTTTGAAAAATGTATTTTTTTCAATAAAGAAAATTTATTATTATTATTAGTTTCTTACCTAAAATATACACTACACACGAGCTGATACACAAATACAAAAGAACAAACACCACCGAAGTCTGGACGCCGTGCAACACAGTTTGTTTACAGGTTAAAAGTAAAGCACGCGCCGGGCTGGACAAAACGCGCGCGAAAAAAAAATGCACAAAGTTTGCAGTTGCATTAACCTACAGAGACAACATCCCCAACTGACACTTTGTTTCACACCGCTGGTGTCTTAGCTGTGTAAAAAGTGACGCATAGTTTATACAACCGAACCGTTAGTTCCACAGACTAATTTCAGTCAGTTGAGAATGTTACTTAAATATTTGGTCCAACAAAAACATTTTACCGCCGAAATGATTTTTTTGAGATAATGTTGTCAATACTTCTAGCCAACACAAAGTTTCAGTTAAAATAACTTAATCGCCTTTTTGCAGTAAATAATACTCAACAACAAAACTAAATCTTTTCAGGTAATGATGCAAGCAGTTACACATATAAAGGTACTGATTACAAAAAACAAAAAATTTTATTTTCTGCAACAGTTTTACCCCAACGATAATAAGTTAGTTACAAATACCAGGTCTTTTCTAAGAGTGTACGTAATACAAAAACGAAAAAGAAGCATAACTTCGGAAGCGAACGGAATTGAGTTGTATCGTAAATTAAGGCCACAAAACACGATTTTTCGTTTGTTACCGGAATGGTAAATGCACTGTGCAACACATTTTATAGTTTGCCGAGAAAAATTGCCGAATATTTGAAGCTATCTGATTCCAATAGCTACACAGGGCATTGTATGCGAAGGGGTGGAGAAACCACGCTGGTTGATAATGAGGGGGCAGTTTCCCTGATTTGAAAATACTGGGGGATGGTCTTCAACATCTTCTGCTGAGAGTTGTATAAAAGCATTCGAAATAAAATTCAAACGTCGACGAAAATTTTTAGAGACTCCAATTAACAGGAAGCTTCAAAGGATGACTCTTATGTTTCTATCTATTAAAGTGTTGCTAATTAGTAAAATAAAACATTTCCTTGTTGAATTCTAGCTAATTAAATGGCTGTTTTCCATTAAGGATACAAAAAATAGTTTTCTTAATGGGTTTTACTGAGTACATCAAGGGTACTCCATAAAACCACATTAAAACTATTTTTAGAGGAAGGGTGGCAAATAAATTACCAAAATTTCGGCATCAACTTCATCGAAGTTGAGAGTTTTCGATTCTTCAGTATTGCTCAACTTTAAATCTTTGTGAGGCTTGTACTCGTCTTGGTTCACTTTATCACACAAAACTTCAGATGCAGAAGCAATTTCGGTGAATTCGTTTTCGGAATTTTGAAGGGGGGGAGACGGGGGTAAATTTATCGGGACCGTCATAATAACGACTTGATTTTTGTTCGCACTAACATCGACACCACTGTTTGGACGTTTTACGTCAAAACTTTCTTCCAGGTCCGCGTCTTTGGTTTTGACGTAAATTTCCAAATTATCGATTAAATTTTCTTTATAACGTGATGCCCTGTCATGTTAAAAAGACTGATCTTTGTCGATATAAATTATAGGGTACTTACTTTTGTTGCCTTTACTCGACTTTTGCTTCAAGTGATTCTGCATGTACTCCTTAGTTTCCTTCACGATCTTGTCCACCATTTCCATATCCTTGTTGCGAATGTTTTTGCAGTCCTTTTCTTCAATCATGTGATTCACTGAAACCCACAATGTACTAAAGTTTTTCCGATTGCAACCCTTGTGGAAATTTTTCTCTGAGAAAGTCTTACTTTCTCTGAAAAAGTCTGAATAAGTCTTATTAAGTCAGACTAATAGCAAGATTTGGGAGTCTTCTGGAAGAGTTAATAAGACTTTTTAAGACTTAATAAGACTTTTAGTAGAGAAATGGTAGGTACCTATGGCGATAAAAATTAAAATCCGAAATAATTCATAGAGGTTGTATTTGGTTATCGTAAAATAAAACACATAGAAAAGTATTTATTAACATTTAAACTGTTGTTATAAGCCGTTTATTGCATAATTGCCTATATAATAACATAGGTAAGATGTAATAATTATAAAAATTATAATTTTATACATACGATGCGCTTGACATGCTTTCATTGTTTCCACCATAGAAAAGGGAGTTGCCACTGAACGTTTTATTTTAATAGTTTCTTTTGATACACGCAAATATTTACCTATCTAAACATTGTTCCAAACAAATCTTCTAGACGTAATATCGAGAGACCAGCTCAGCTAGCTGACCAATTAGAGCACAGCTGACCTGTCAGTGGGACACAGTGTTGCCGTTTGCAAGTATTTTACTCGAAAATCGGGTATTTTCGTAATATTTGCGGGTGATTTGCAAGTTTCTATCAAAATAATAACAAAAGAAATTTTCAGTAAATAATATTGTATATTTACTAAATATGCACAATTATTTTATTTTATCCTGTTACATTTTTATTATTATTTTAGTATTTTGTAATTTATGGTCAGGAACTTTTATGGCAACACTGTACGTAAACACGAAGATCAACCATGATACAAAGATGAATGAAACACGAAGATCAACCAATGTCTATAGACATGATATAACTCCTTTTTCTATGGTGGAAACAATGAAAGCATGTCAAGCGCATCGTATGTATAAAATTATAATTGTTATAATTATTACATCTTACCTATGTTATTATATAGGTAATTATGCAATAAACTTGGCTTATAACAACAGCAAAAATGTTAATAAATACTATGTGTTTTATTTTACGATAACCAAATACAACCTCTATGAATTATTTCGGATATTTATTTTTATCGCCAAAGGTACCTACCATTTCTCTACTAAAAGTCTTATTAAGTCTTATTAACTCTTCCAGAAGACTCCCAAATCTTGCTATTAGTCTGACTTAATAAGTCTTATTCTGACTTTTTCAGAGAAAGTAAGACTTTCTCAGAGAAAAATTTCCACAAGGGAAGCTTCTATTACCGGAATGTCCAGCTTTCACGACAGGAGGCGATATCTTCATCAAAGGATCGTGGAGGACTTTCTTCATGGAGTTGCTGTTTATCTTCTGGAACTTCTCGTGGATCACCTCTTTGGCGGCGCAACTCAAATTCTCCTCGATCCTTTTGATGACCTGCTTCAAGGTCATCGGAGATTCGCTTGCCGCTTCCTTGGCTTCCTCATTATCTTTGTTATTTTTCGAGGTTGTAGATTTAGAGTCGGGATTTTGGGAGTCGCCGCTTTTGGTGCAAAACTTTTTGCGGTCGGCGATGAAAAATTTCTTTTTGATCAGAGTGAGCGATTTCGCAGACGTCGAGAATTTTTTACCTTGAACGTCAAAAGTGTTATCACAAAGTTAATCGTTCTTAGAACCATATTACTTTAATAAAAAGCTTTGCGTTTCAATTTATAAGTGTACTAAAAACTCAGAAAATCAATTTATTAAAATGAATAAACTAAATAATAATTATAGACAGTGTCAGCAAGTTATAAATTATAACCTACTTTAATTTTATTGGGGTGTTTCTGGAGAAACACAAACGATATGGATAAGAAATTTTAATAGCGTATACAATTTGATTTATACTACACCTAAAGTCAATAGTTTTCAAGATATTATTTTTTTCGTTAAAATTTTGCCAAATGCACGTTAATCAAAAATAGCCTCTAATTTTTTTGTTATTAGGTTTGCTCAAATATTTGAGCAACCCCATATGGGGTTGGATTTTTGGAATAAAAAATTATTGTTTAAATAATTTAATTTTTTAAAGGTTTTTTTCAACAAATAGCTTGAGAAAAACCACTTGAATTTAGGCAAACTTCAAACAATCAAATAGAAAATTAAAGAATCTTTCGATTGGTATTATAATAACTGTTTCCTAAAGTTATATATTTAACAATTTCTAATATTTTCAATACAATTTTGTATCAACAAACCTGTGAAATTCTACATGTGGGTTAATGTGACAGTATCCATAGTTACCACTTAATCTGTCAATGTTTAATAGTATATTATGTATCAAGTTTGATAAACGCCATTTTATACACGAATTTAATTTAGGCACGAGCGAGCTTGCGAGCGAGTGCTTAAATTAATAAGTCTATAGAAAAGTTTAGAAACGAGGTGCATACTATACTTTTTCTACGACAAATACTTATTATTATCTTAAAATGATTTAAATCAAAAATTTGTATAGAGCGCCATCTATGAAACAATAGGGGAATCTGTGTGTCACCGTCAAATGTCAAATTTTTAAATTTTATAAACACAGATTATAAAGGTTATAAATCAAAAAGTATTTCTTGAAAATTGACAGTTTTTCACAGTGAAAGTAAAGAAAATGTTTTATGAGCACTTTACAGTGTAGTCCGTGCCCGAATTTAAGTTATAGTTTACTGCCGGCGAAATTCAAAGGTCAGTACAATGTTCATATAAACTTTTCAAATATTGGCGTTGAGAAACTATTTAATACTTTTGTATTTTTGTATTGAGATAATAAAATAATTTTCACATTTAGTAATATTTTACAAGAAAGGCACTTTATTTTAACGATTGTATGACATTTGACAACTGTCAACTAACTTAAAACTAACTTCAGCCCGTGACTAAAAACCTGTTGCTAACTTCAGCCCGTGACTAAAGCGCCGTAAAGCCACAACTTGTCAATGTGTATTTAAAAGGTCACTTAGTGTCATGGAAACATGTACGATAAAGGGCGTTTTAAAGGTGGGATTAGAAAAAATTAATCAATACTTTAACATGTTATACTCAAATTTATAAAACAAAGTTGCTTCTTGTGGTGGTAGCATTAAATTATCACCCCAGGATAAATATTGCTTTTAAATATTATTATAAACTACATACAATTTAATTTAAAGTTTTACTTCATAAAAAATTAAAGTCTTTACTAGAGAAATAATAGTCTTAATATCATTCTAAACCAAAGCAAAATTGTATATACTACGGCAAAATGTTTATAAAAAGAATACGCTTACATGCTAACTAACTTTATCGACCTCTTTGTCCAAGGACAACATAAAGCTCACCTAACTACCATATAGCTTTATAAAGGTGACAGAGGAGGATTTATTAGAGCTGCGAAAACCGAAAGCAATTATTGGTTCTAAGAAAGTCTTAAGATGGACCGGAATGGCCAAAAGGTGGCCAAAATTCATTCCGTGGCCGCCGCGGAGCCCCGATTTAAACCCAATCGAGATTAATACCGACTTACCTTTGTTGATGGAAAAATCGAACCCGGACAAAATTGTATCGCTGGTCATGGGCGTGCAACCACTTTTTTTGACATCCTTGAGCAGAATCCTCGCCTGCACCAACTTGACGTTGTTCACGTACTTTTGCAAACTTTCGTCTACGATTTGCAGTTCCATAAGGGAATCGGTTTTGTGCGCTTTTTTGAACTCTATGGTCGTGTTGCTGCCCGTATTGGCGACAGCCGTGTCGACGTCCTGGTAAATTTTAATCTGCATGTCCGGCATACTGAGCCGCCTCCTCAAAAGATCGTTTTTGCCGCTTTTGAGGGTCGGATGAACCGTGATCTCGTTGTTCTCGAAAACTGTCAGCACGTTGTCCAAATGATCCGCATCTGTGCGGGTAACTTTGTTAGTTGCGATGTCAAGCCTGAATTATAGATTGCCTTCCTTCCTTCCGTAGAAGATGAACTATGCTCCGCACCTCAAAGTCCCACCACGTGACCGCGTACTTCTCTATTATGAAATAAGAATATCTGTATCAAAGGTAGGTTAATGTATTAGAACAAAAAATATCATCCAATTTTGTGTTTTAAGGTTAGAAAAATCTATTTTGACCAAAATAAATAAGTGGATTATTTGAAAGAGTGTGTTAATATGGTCATAAATAAATATAGGTATACTAAATAATTGTTGAATATGGTTCAAATTAAATTGAAGCTTTTATACTTCTAACGACAAAACTTGTGCATACCTCTCGGCATACTTACTTTAAGTTAGATTATAAGAAAACAAACAATTTTTAGAGAAACTGCAATGTGAAAATATGTAATACTCCCATGACATGTGATTTATTAAAAGTTATAAATAAAAAGTTATAATGATTTTTCAATGTAGATCAAGTTCAGTCAAAGCTTTTTAACTATTTGTATTGACAAAACTTTATGTAGGTACACTTTAAGCTGGATAAGAAAAACTACCACATTTTTAAATACCATATTATACAGTCTTTTAAATAATCCAAAATACTTATTAATTTTGGTCAAAATAAATTTTTCTAACCTTAAAATTACAAAATTAGATGATATTTTTGTTATAATATATTAACCTACCTTTAATACAGATATTCTTATTTCATAATAGAGAAGCTAGTTTTTTTTAAATAAATGCTGTTTAGTTAAAATTATTTTATGGAGAAAACCAGATATTTGGACCAAATTCACAAAAATATTACTTATTTGGCACCATACACTTTAGAATTTCATTAAACATAATATTATTTCTTTTGATGACTATACTTTGACAGATACATAACCTGAAAAGCCCTAAATGCCAAGTTTTCAAAAGACTGCGTTCCGTACGTGGTCACGTGGTGGGACTTTGAGGTGTGGAGCATAGAACAATACGAAATTTCGTAAACATTTTTGACGTAATTGTCACCATTGACATTTCCCGTGTAAGGATTTTTAATACTTTGTGATAATATTTTGCAATTATAGTAATAAAAAAATCAAAGGATAAAATATTTTCTCAACAAAATCATATTTTGAAGTTATTTTAATATTTTAAAGTATTAATAATTGTTAAGTTTAATTAAAATTAATAACGGGCAATGTTAATGGTGACAATTACGTCAAAAATGTTTATTTAAATCGTAGTACCATTTATAGATTCCCGTACCGTAAGGACGGCATTCCTTCCTTCCGTAGAAATGTTTAAGTTTTATCTTTTACCGTAAAGGTCTTTGACATGAACAATCACAGTGCTTGTTATAGACATGCAGATATTGTTTATGATCAATGACTTTCATTTTTAGAAACGCTGCTTTGTAAAACCCCGTAGTTTCCCGGTCTTGGTAAAGTGGGCGAGTCTTCCAACGTCTTGTTCGATGTTTTTTCCATTATACTGCCCTACTATGGAGAAAGCAGTAACTACAAATGCGTTTTCTTGTGCTATGATAAAGCTATGGACATTTTGTATCTTAATTCAACAAAGAAATGCAGTAAACTATCTTATAAGTTAAATAAATCAGTTAAATACCTACTGCTTTTTATAAAAATGTAGTTTATGCTAATTTCCCTCAAATTTCTTGTTTAGCAGTTACTGCCTTTCTCCATAGTTGGGCAGTATGCAACAAGCTGCCTGTGCAATTAAAATTGTGATCACTGCACAAATATATAAATGATTATCTTTCATATTTACACACAATGGGTAAAACGCAGAATATAAACGAAAACAAATGTCAACCGTTTTAGGTGTCATCGCGCATGGTTACAGAATTTTACACGGAAATCTATAAATTGGCTTTTTACAAGACGCACAAATCGTACGAGCACGACTACGGCAGGAAGGCAATCTATAATTCAGGCTTTAAACGTGCGGTGTGGAAGTAACCTTTAAAGTCGACGTTGGCCTCGATCTTCAAAATGTTGTTGAGATACGCCTCGGCCTCCTTGTCGTACACGTTGACTCTCACCAGAGGCACTTCGAGTTTTTTGTTCAAGTCCTTTGACTCCAGAACAACGTTAAAGGCGGAGAGGCTAGTCTTTTTTTGAGGGAGGGATGCTTCCGGGATGAAGTTTGGTTCGCGGTTTTGGTTTTTAGGTTGAATGCCACCTAAAATCCATCATTTAGATATCAAGGATTGAGAGAAAGCTATCCAGATGTAGATATGAAAACAGAAAACAGAAATGAGAATAATCAAAATACTTGCATCCATCAAAAGATCAAAACTTCTTGCAATATTATACCCTCTTTTTATGCTCTCAGAAATATCGACTGGAACAGTATTAGAGAGACTCCAGTTTCTATAACTTGGTAGAGTAAAAAGTCGAAACCGTTGCGATATTGCATTGCGCTGTTTTTGTATAATTCTCGGGGACATTAACGAAAATCGTTGCCAGTAAAATTCGAAAAGCTCGAGTTTCTACGTCTCTGAAGAGAATAAGAATCCGAAGTTGCTGCATCATTGGGCAAAAGGAAACAGGAAGGTCCTTGACGCATTACCACCTCAAATAAATGATTTGTCGGGGATGGGTGGCTCAATCAAGCGAAGAGGCTCTCAAGCTAGTAATGTCAACGTTACAAGTTTATGGAGTTCATTGCGCATCTCAGGTTTTGCGGCTTGAAGAAAAACACCGGAAAAACGAGGAAAATAAAAAACGCGTTTTAGTTGGGTTTTCGTGGAAAATGAGGCGTTGATACAGCAACGAGGAATGATGGAAATACCTATCGAAAATTCGTTTCAAATCCTTCAGTAGAGGCTGAGATTACTCATATTGTTGGATGTTTGATAAGAAGACACCAATTAACCACCCATTAATACTATCAAGTTGAAGCAGAGAGATAAAGAGTGCAGAAAAAAATTAAGAAACTGTTATGACTGACTCCTTCTGACTTAGTAGCTGAAAAAATAATACCAAGACACCAATTAACCACCCATTAATACTATCAAGTTGAAGCAGAGAAATCCTTCAGTAGAGGCTGAGATTACTCAAATTGTTGGATGTTTGATAAGAAGACACCAATTAACCACCCATTAATACTATCAAGTTGAAGCAGAGAGATAGAGAGTGCAGAAAAAATTAAGAAACTGTTATGACCGACTCCTTCTGACTTAGTAGCTGAAAAAATAATACCTAAGAATAATTCTAAGACTCACCTAGAATTCCTTTGAGTTTATCGGTGGTTTCTTCGACGTCTTTCGTCCTGGCCTCGGCTTCAGCGAAACTCACCTCTTCCGTTAAATTTTCCTTTACTCTCTGGACCTCATCGATTTCTTTAACACTCTTTGCGCATTCCTGAAGTATTTGTTCTTCGTTCAAGACTTTTGGTGCTGTGGTAGTTAGTTGCAGGTCTTTATGCTCAAGGTTTTCTTTACTTTGTTCCTTCGCGGAGTTTTCCAACTCTCTAACGTGGAACTCGCACAAACCGCCGTGTTCCGACATGTTCTCCTGATGAAACAAACAGTAGACGTGCTTTTTGGCGTAATCTTGATTTTGCGACTGCGTAGTTTCCGCTTTGTGATACGGACACAAAAATGTCTCCGCCACTGGAGTTGCGAAGACAGACTTTTGCTCTTCTGCAGCATGAAACTGGCACAACCCACCCACCTCTTTGCGGTTTGAACTTAAGTTCTCGCGACTTTCTTCAATCGTATTCATCGTGTTATTATCCTGACTCGATTGGGAAAGTCTGCAAAAAATAATGTGTTGCCAAAATTGAAGGAGGACGGTGTCAACAACGCAAACCTTTTATCAGCCTTTTCGCAATCGGAAAACACACTGTGCGTTTCTTCGGCACTTTCGTTTTCCTTCACGATATCGTTAACATAGGCATCGTACTGCCTGAATCTGTCTTCGATTTCCTTCAGAGACATCGGGGTGGTGTTTTGATTTCGACCTAACAATTGTCAAGTCAATTATTAAGATCTTTTTTTTAGTTTAGGTGAAGAAAAATATAGATAGGTAGTAGAAAAGATGGAACATGAAGGAAAACTTTCTGAAGGAATTAGACTAGGTCAAGTCTGGTGGATTGGGTTGAGGAAAAAACAGAAGATCAGGAATCTCATGGGGAGTCTTAAAAAGTAAGAAGATGATATCTGGAATTGTAAGAAAGGCCAAGTCTCTCTGATCATAACTCTTAAAAATTCCAGAATTTTTAAAAATTCAAAAATTTGTAAAAATTTCAAAATCCAAAAAATTCGAAACTCAAATTCTTAAAAATTACAAAATTTACAAAAATTCCAGAATTTTTAAAAATTCCAGAATTTTTAAAAATTTCAGGATTTTTGAAAAATTCCAGAATTTTTAAAAATTTCAGGATTTAAAAAAATTCCAGAATTTTCAAAATTTTCAGTTAATTCAAAAATTTCAGTATAATCAAAAATTCCAGAATTTTAAAAAATTACAGAATTTTCAAAATTTTCAGTAAATACAAAAATCCTGAATTTTTAAAAATTTCAGAAATTTCACATATTTCAGTATTTTTAAAAATTCCAGAATTTTTAAAAATCCAAAAAATTCGAAACTCAAAATTTACAAAAGTTCCAGAATTTTTAAAAATTTCATGATTTTAAAAATTCCAGAATTAACAAAAATTACAGATTTTTAAAAAATTAAGAATTACAGAACATTTTAAAATTCCAAAATTTTAGAATTTACAAAAATTACAGATAATTCAAAGATTCTAAATGTTTATAAAATTTGCAAAAATATCCAAAAAAGTCCAAAATTTACAAAAATTCCAGGATATTCAAAAATTTTAGAATTTACAAAAATTACAGAATTTTTTAAAATTACAGAATTTTTAAAAATTCCAGAATTTCCAAAAATTTCAGTAAATTCAAAAATCCTGAAATTTTAAAAATTTCACATATTTCAGTATTTTTAAAAATTCCATAATTTTCAAAAATTCTAAAATTTGTAAAAAATTCAAAAACTCAAATTCTTAAAAATTACAAAAATTTCAGTAAATTTAAAAATACTGAATTTTTTAAAATTTCAGAAATTTCACATATTTCAGTATTTTTAAAAATTCCAGAATTTTCAAAAATCCCCAAATTTGTATTCAAAACTCAAATTCTTAAAAATTACAGAATTTTCAAAAATTCCAGAACTTTTAGAAATCCCAGAATTTTCAAAATTTCAGTATAATCAAAAATTACAAAATTTTCAAAAATTGCAGAGTTTTTGAAAATTTCCGATTTTTTAAAAATTTCAGTATTTCTAAAAATTCCAGAATTCGAAGTAAAACATTTTTGTATTTTTAAAAATGTCAGAATAGCAATTCAAAAATTGCAGAATTTTTGAAAATTCTAGAATTTTTAAAAATTCCAGGATTTATAAAAATTTCAGAATTTTCAAAAATTACAAAGGCCAGGAAAGAGACAAATAGGCAGACCTAGAAGAAGAAGAAGGGAAATATACCTAAGAAATCTGGTTAATCACATTAGGGTCAAAAATAAATGTTGGTTTTCACCTTTTTGCAATCCGTCTCTGGAATTGTGAGAAAGGCCAAGTCTCTCTGACCATAATTCTTAAAAATTAAACAAAATTTAATTTAAAAAATGCGTTTTTTGTTCCTCACCTTTCAAATGCTCGACTCTCGACCTCTCGAGTCTCATCTTTTCAGCCTCTTGTTCGAACTCTAGACGCTCCGCGCGAGTTTGCTGCACGTATTGAGGCAAATCGGCGTCCTCATTTTCCTTAGCGACCATATCCGACTTACAGGCGCTCGCGTGGCTTTCTTTTTTCGGAGCCAAAGCCGGAGCCCGAGTTGTCTGGCTGTTGGGCATAATTGTGACAGCTTCACGCGGGGATTGCCGGCGTCTAAAAAACGTCCAGAATGAGGTTGTATCAAAAATTCCAAAATTTGCAAAAAATTCAAAAATTTAAAACTCAAAATTTGTTATAATTTTAAGAAAAATTAAGAAAATACCAGAATTTTAAAAAATTCCAGAATTTTCAAAATTTTTAAATAATTTCAGTATTTTTAAATTAAAAAATCCAGAATTTTCAAAAATTTCAGTATTTTTAAAAATTCCCGAATATTCAAAAATTCCAGAATATTACAAAATCCTAGAATTTTCAAAAATTACAGAACTTTCAAAAATTTCAGTATTTTTAAAAATTCCAGAATCTTCAAAAATTACAGAATATTAAATTTTTTTAAAGATATCAAATTTTTTGCAAAATAACAAAATTTACAAAAAATTACAGAATTTTCAAAAATTCCAGATTTTTAAAAAATAACAGGATATTCAAAAATCTTAAAAATTTTAAAACTTTCAGTATTTTTAAAAATTCCAGAATTTTCTAATATTGACAAATTTTCAAAAATTAAAGAATTTTCAAAAATTTCACTAAATTTCAAAATTTTCAAAAATACCATAAAAAATAAATACCAAAATGTCTAGAATTTACAAAAATTTTAAAATTCCAAAATTTTCAAAATGGTAGAATTAAGTTGCAACTGGTTATCAAAAATCCCAAAATACAAATATCCAGAATTTTCAAACATTCCAGGATTTAAATATTAAAAAAATCCAGAATTTTCAAAAATTTCGGTAATTTTATAATTTCCAGAATTTTAAAAAAGTACAGAATTTAAAAAAATTACAGAAAATTAAAAATTACACAATATTAAAAATTACAGAATATTAAAATTTTTTAGATTCCAAATTTTTAAAAAATGTCAAAATTTGCAAAAATAACTAAATTTACAAAAAATTACAGAATTTTCAAAAATTCCAGAATTTACAAAATATCCAGAATTTTAAAAAATTCCAGTTTTTTAAAAGATTATTCAAAAATCTTAAAAATTTTAAGACCATCAAAATTTCAGAATATTACAAAATTCTAGAATATTCAAAAATTACAAAATTTTCAGTATTTTTAAAAATTCCAGAATCTTCAAAAATTACAGAATGTTCAAAAATTCCAGTATTTACAAAAAGAATATTCAAAAATTTTAGAAAATCCAAAATTCCAAAATTTTCAAAAAATTTTAATTAAAAAAAAAAATTATTTTAAATTGAATTTAATTTTAAAAAAATTGTCCTTGATACCCCAACATAGGTTACATTTAACTCATAAAAGTTTTTTAAATAACTCTATTATTTTATTCAACTTCCTACCAACTGAAATAAAAGCTCTACCTATTTTAACGACAAATAATTTTGGAGATCTGTCCATATACTATCGATGAATTTTTAAAAAGATAAAACACTTTTAAGTTTAAGTTTATTTTTGTTAACTGTTATTAATTATAATTGTTATTATTGGGATTTTTACTTTAAATATGTAATCTGTAATTATGCAATATTAAAATTAAACATCTTTTGTATGTAAATGAGCAAATAAAGAATTTGTATTTGTATTTATAATAGTCTCACCCAACTTGATTGAAGTCCGAACACCTCGTCAACTTCCGGCCCTCCAACTTCAAGGCGGGACTGTTGGTGGCGGGCGGCAACCGGATATCGTTCTTCCCCACCTTCTTGTCCTTCTCCTTCTCTTTTTTATCCTTCTCGTCCCTCTTCTTCGGGCCCTCGTCCCTGATGATCGGGATCTGATTGGCCGGCATCGCCTCGACCGCCTCGCTCTTTCGCCTCGCCACGCAGACAAACTCCTCCGTATCTTTCGCATCGTGCGGCCTCGTCAGCCTGATCTCGATCTTCGTGACCGAGGCGGCCTTGGCCGGCTCGCCTTCCGCGATCTTGCTGCCGAGCAAGTCCACGTCTTTGCTATTCGACGAGCTCGACATCTGCGGGTGGTGGCTTTTGTTCAGGGCCTTCAGACTGGCCAGCAGGCGATCCTGCTTGCCCCTGGTCGACGAGGAAATCTGCAAGGGATACAATCCTAGTCCAGTCAAACGGTACGAAAGTAGGCACATTATTAAATGCGAGTCGAATTATCTCTGTATAGCCATCGCCGAAATTGTTAAGGAACGTGTTGCCAACAACTTTTGTTAAAACATTTTTACCGTATTATTAATCATTTAAAAATTATAAACATCTAAATTTGGACCAGCTTGATATTTAGAGGAGAGTCTGATTAACTCTGTAAGTATGCATGCCACGCCAAAAATAGCCATTAACGAAATTGTTAAGGAACGTGTTACCAACAACTTTTGTTCAAACATTTTTTCCGTATTGTTAATGAATAAAAAGTTATAAACATCTAAATGGTGACAAGTCAAGGGTGGAATTTTTACTTACGCTTTTCTCCTCCATTTGCAGCGCATGGTTTGATTTCGGCCCAACTTCCGCCACATCCTCCGCAAGATTCATACTTTCAATGCTTTCCTTGTCGCAGTACTTGAAACCCTCTTGGGGGGCCAGCCCTTCCTTGCTAATCAAATCAAGCGAGTTCTTTCTCAGTTCTTTTCTCGCGCCCCTGTACTTTTTCGAGTACAGCTCGAAGTTCGGATCGGGCTCCAGGTAACTGAACGGCTTGTTCCGGTTCACGATGTAATACTTGCTGTTCAAATTTCCCTCCAAACCGTCGAGCATGTCTTGGGTTATTTCCACCGCGTTTTTCCTCTTATGTCGTTTGACGTTCGGCACTCTGAACACTTTCAACTCTTTGGGTGCAGATTTTATATCTTCAACGTTACTTTTTTCCTCCCTCTTGGGGAATTTCCTCTTCCCGGTCATTTCTTTCTTCTGCGCCTCGTTGTTCAGCATGCTCAACTTTTGCTTGAGGCTGTCGATTTTCTGTTTCTTCTTGCGTTCTTGCTTCATCAGCAGCTCGAGTCTGCGCACGCTTTCCACCTCGCTTCTGCGTTCATCGCGATCCCTGATTTCCTAAAAAAAAAACCATAACGCAACATTTATTTGTTTTATTTTATTAACCTTCGTTGACTCCAGCTTGTTCCTCAACTCATACCGTTTCGACTTGACTCGTCTTACAGATTTCGAACACTGAAACGAAGAAATCAGTGGAATTAACCAGCAAAACGTTCGATTACACTAGTTTACAGCCATTTTTCTGAGGTGTTTTGACGTTTGAAAATTGAAAACCAAGTGTGATTTTTAGCGGGTCAAAACACACAAATTTTTTTTCGCTTTGTAAACTAGTGTTATTAGTCACCTCGTAATCTTTCGGGCTCTCGGGAGTTAAACGCATCGTGGACCTCTTCAGTTTGTCGAAAAGATCCTGGTTGCTCGTGAGGATGCTGTTTTCTCTCGAACCCTGCTTCAAAACGTTCCCTTCCGCCTTCTGCATCTTTTTGACTTCCTTTTTTTTGATGAGCTTTTGGAAAAAGGGTTTCCCCGATTTCGACTCCTCCAAGGGGGCGGGAGTGTACTTGCTGTACAATATGTCGTTGAGGTGCGAGTACACCAGATCGTATGATGTTGGAACTTCAGAGTTGATCTAACACAACAAATTGTGTAAATGTGATTTTTTTTGTTCTTTTACTTACATCCTTTATGAAATAGTTGTCGAGCCTATAAATCAGCTGCCTAGGTTTGGGACAAACGCTCAATTTACTGGAACTTCTATCACTTAATTCGCGTTCTTCGTGTTCACTCAACTGCTTAGCCAGCACGTCGCAAGACTTAGCGACGGAATCAGATTTCTGATCCAACATGTCGTTCCCGGATAGATGCTTCACTTTCTCGAAAAGATCGTCGATCTTCAGCTTCTTTCGTTTCAGGGGTATACGAAATTCTGCAACGATTATGTGATGATGCGATTTCTTAAATCAACGCAATACTTACTATAGACTGCGGTACCGTCGTCCGAACCTTTGGTGGACAGTTGGGAGTATTTCATCACGGGAACTGCCACGCGCAAGTTTTTAGTAGGGTACGTCGCTTTTTTTCTGGTATCGGTATCGTCTAAACAAGCGCATCTTTTGTTAGGTCGCGGGTTAGCTTTCGTCGATCTTAGAACAAACCGTTTGTTTTTGATCGGCTGTCTATGGATGTTTCTTATCACCTTGACAAAAAAGTGGGATTTGTAGAAAAATTATTAAAAAACTATGTTGTACTATATTATATATGGTCATTCCATGACAAACGAAAAAATAAATATGTTCTTAAATCTCGTCACAGTCTCGAAAAAATTGTGTCTTTTCTTCTTACTTTGCTACTAACCCACCCGAAACGAAAAATCATGTAATTGTTTTATTATCATACCTTACAGATTGATTAGTGTAATAATACTTGGTAAAAGTAACGTTATGGTGGTAGAGATTTAAAATACTAACTAATATCTGAGCATGAGACTAATTTGATATGTTTAAAAGAGGTGTGACTGCTTTTCCGATGGTGTTGTCGAACCTACCGAAATTTCGTTATTTCCACCTAAATGGCAACGGACCTACCAAAATACCGAATACTTAGATTTTGTCCATATAAGGTGTTTAATTTTTGTACTTGTAACACCCGAAACAGAACCATGGTAACACCCGAAACAGTAAAATTTTATAAAAAAAAAATAATAGAAAGTTATTTGTGACAGTGATTATGTGGTAGATGGTTAGTAAATTTTATACTTTTGGAGGGCTGTAATTTTTAGGAAAGTTTCCCTAAGAAAATTCGCTGAATTTCAAATAAATGTAACGATGTTCAGGACATAGAGGCAGAATCGTGAAACACTCGAAACGCACACTTTTTGACTTATAAAATCGTTATCCTATATGCTAAACTGTACTAATTTTACAATTTAGATAAAACAACTACTGGCTGAATCAAAGTCAGTACTGACAACGAAGAACAAGATATAGACTATGACTAGGACAGTAAACCCAAATGCATCTTGTCCCGACCTTCTTTATGTTCCGAATGGACGTATAGGAACCTACACAGCAAACGGAAAAATATAGAACTGTATATGATGACTCCCCGTTTGAATACTAAATCTTAAAGTTTTATCAGAACTGTATTGAACGTGCTTTGTTTTTATATTTTTCGCCTCTATACCTATGCACGACTATAACTCAATGGTGTCTTACAGGATACATTATTTTTATTTTCTATATTCAACAGAGAGGTAGAAACCCGACCCTGTTGAATGACGCAGTCATTTATGTCTCTAGAAATTTTTGAAAAAGGGGGCAGTCCAATGATGCAGCAACTTCGGATTTCTATTCTCTTCAGAGACATAGAAACTCGAGCTTTTCGAATTTTACTGGCAACGATTTTCGTTAATGTCCCCGAGAATTGTACTTAAACAGCGCAATGCAATATCGCAACGGTTTCGACTTCTCTTTACTCTACCAAGTTATAGAAACTGGAGTCTATCTAATACTGTTCTAGTCAATATTTCTGAGAGTATAAAAAGAGGGTGTAATTCAATATTGCAAGAAGTTTTGATGGATGCAAGTCATTTTGTTGAAAATAGTTTAAAAATTTCAGAGGTTATCTTGTAAAAACAATCGATATGCTATTAAACTTTAATAATTTAGTAATGAGGTCTGTTGGTAAACCCTGCACATCTCCACTGGTAGTTTTATGTTAGTTCAGCAATATTTAAATCTGGTTGATTAAAAAGTACACACCAGTGCAGGTATAGTAGCATCTACGAACAAATGAATGTATTCAAACGTGGCGTCTTCCAATACACTTCTATATTTTTCCGTTTGCTGTGTATATAGTGTAGCAAAATGCTACCAGCATCTAGAAATATTTGTTAAAAGCTTTGATTCAACGCGAAATGGTTGAATTCGAACCTATATGAAATCAGGGATCTATTTTTAGTAAGTAAACTTAAAATTCGTACTTGATCATAGTTGGTGACGTGTTCCGGGAGTACCTTGTGATGGCTGTTCTTGTTTAGGATGTGGTAACACTGCCTGGACGAGTTTAAGTAATGCTCCAAGTTGTCTCTGTTCTTAAACGTGTGTTCCTTCTTGCATTTCCTTCGACTCTTAACCTTCTTAACGTCCAACAGCACTGCCGAAGAAAAATTGGCACTTCCTCCGACCGCATCGCTCAACAAACTGGTCTTACGCACAACGGACAACCCATGCGACTTCACAATATACGAGTAGAGACTTTTGTACATGTTGCACTAAAATTTCGATAGTTCTCCAAAAATTTAACTTGAATTTAGTTTTATGGACATGACATGATGACTGACGTTTCTTAAATCGATCGAGTCCTCGTGAATTTCAAATGCGTTTTGACGGTTTTAAATAATGTCAGCTTTTTGCACATAAAATTTTAGTAATGTATAGCCGCGCTTTGAAGAGCACCGTGTCGCTGACCCGGCCCAAGTCGTGCCACTGCGCGCAGAAATGCGGCGCGCATGTGCACGCCAAAGTGTCGGCGACTAAATCGCAGCCGAATGTGCCGCCCCCTCAGAAATCCATCACCAAAATCATCAGGAAAGCCCTGTTCGGCAGTAAACCCACTCAGCAGAACAAAGAGCTGCCCAAGCAGATGGAATACATGACCTCAGTCAGCAGCAGCGACTTGACCGTCAAGAAGAAGGTGAAGAAGGCGAAGAAAATGAGAAGCAAGAGGTTGAGGAAGCCGCTGAACCTCCTGGACCTGACGAACTTGATTATGAGCAAGTGGCAGAACAAGTTCGGTTACAGTGAAGGCTCCAAGACGTCGGAGAACTCTGTGGTGGCGAGCAAGAAAGCGAACAAGAACACCAAAGGCTTGATCAAGTTGCTGCCCAACAACGCCGAGTTGGTTTTGAAGGAGGTGGCAGTGACGCCGTCTCTGATGAGCAAAAAAAAGGAATCGAAATCGGCGATGAAGAAAATCAACGTCGGAAAAAAGGTGAGTCAAGAGAAACTGAACGTTTCCTCTTTAATGATGGACAGAGTGAAAGCGAAGAACTTGAAACTGACGAACAAATCCATCAAACTGGAAACCGACAAGGACGGTACCGGCCCCAGACTGAGGAACCGACTGGACAAAAGCGGTCAAATGACCTACGCCAACAGCTTCATAGCCGACAAGTACACAGCGCAAGCCTTGATGTGCATGCTCAAAACGCAACCGAAGAAGCCCAACAAACCCACGGTTTTGTCCTTGAAGAAAAGCGAAGAAGGCTCGAAGAAAACATCGGTGACTTCCTCCAAGATAATCAAGAAGAAACCGAAGAAAAAACTCATTTTAAAACCGTGCAACAACGTGGAGAGGATGTTGGAGGAAGCTCTTCCCCTTAGCGTCTCCAAATCGAGGATGACCGACACCCTGAAGTCGCTGGCGTTTGATAGGAGGTCGTTCTATAGAAAGGCGCCGGAATCCATCACCTTGGTGAAAAACAAACTGAGATTGTTGAACACCGACCAGGAAAATACGAGGGAGTCCAGGAAAAAGGATTTTGTTTTGGCTTTTGTCACCCCAAATGAAATTCCTGCCAAGAAGTCAAAAATGCTGTGAGGTGTGATGTTTTGTTTTGTGTCCAAATAAAGATTTTTTAAGATACTTTGCATAATTTCTACATGTATAAAATCTTTTATTCACTACAGTTCAGTCAATCTGTCGAAAAATCATTGAAAAAATTCCAAAAAGGTTTTGTTAAATTTTAAAATGCAACACTATGGTGTTATAATGTTATATATAGTGTTATAATTGTCTTATTGCGATCTCCAAAGTCGCTTTAAAACTACAATAAAACTTTTAATAAAACCAAATGATCAAGACAGCCTTAGGACCATTATTTACTTTTTAAAACGAAAAAATTATGTGTTTGAGAGATAAAAGGGTACTCCATAAAACAAAATTAAAACTACAGTTCATTTTTTTTATTTGGACTCTGTCTGACACTGTCAAATTGACAATAATATTTATAATTGATAATTTACTTGTTAATTATTATTATTTAATATCAATATAAAAAGATAACTATGCCAAAAGTAAAATAAAAGAACTTTTAAGGGCAAAACTTCAAAGCAGATCAAAATTTTTTGAAATTTAAAAAATAAGGGGAAAATAAAAAAACTAAATAATAAACATTATTTGCTTTTTGTGAAAAATCTAGTACCTAGTTAATTTTCCTGTCTTTGAAAATAGCATCCATTTGGTTTGAAAAAGATAAGCAATAATCACAAAACGTTTTCTTCTTTCAATTTGCACTTTCTTTTACATAAATTCTTTTCAAAGCGAAGATTTAACTACTTTTTTATATGATTTTACTCATCTACGCACCACCAAAGCCAAATTAATTGCATTTTGAACTACGAATTTTGACAACTCAACTTGACAACCGTTCAATGTAACCTACAACACAGATTATACAACTTACCTACAATAATTTAAACATAACCACAATTACATTATAATTACATTTATAACTATAGTTTAGTTTGTTTTTTTAATCACTGCAACCAATGTTGGTTCCGTATTTACCAAACAGATAACTTTCTGTGAGATTTTTTGCCCAGTTTGGCTACGTTGCTTTATTGGAGCTACCGGCATTCGGTCAATCGACCTACTGCAAAGCGGCAACGAAGTTAGCCACAAACAAACAAACGCCATTGATTTTTAGGTTAGAAAACAGCAAGATGTCGCGAAAACGGGATAAAACGGTAAATATCGGATTTATTTTCACTTTTTTGGGTATTAAAATGTTTTTTTAGCGAGAAGAGATTGCCAAGCAGTTTTTACTGCCGGAGAGGCAGTCGAAAATAGATACGCTACTTAAGCAGGACAATCAAGCGTATTGTATTTGTAGATCTTCCGATAGTTCAAGGTTCATGATAGCATGCGATTCCTGCGAAGAATGGTGAATAAAGTACAATAAAATTGCTGCCAAATGCATACCCATACTTTTTTAGGTATCATGGAGACTGCATACAGATATCGGAGAAAGAGGCAAAACTAATAAAGCAATACTTCTGCGTGCGTTGTCAGGACGAGGACGCGACCCTAAAAACGCGCTGGAAACAAAAGAGGGACGAATCCAGCGCCAATACCAACACTGAGGACCGCAAAGCGAAAAAACGCAAAGACAGAGCAGAAAACAAGAACGACAAGAAAGTTAAGAAGTGTGGGGAGTGCATGGGGTGCTACAGAACCGAAGATTGCGGCAGATGCGATGTATGCACCAAGAAAAACAGACATGGATCATCCCGGCAGAAGGAGAGGTGTAAACAAAGGATTTGTGTGAATTCCGGAGGGTACAATACATAAAATAAATAAAAAAAATTATTTTAAAGTATTTAATTGCATTTTCAGTGCAAGGCGTAAAAGAAGGGACTCAAGCAGCGAAAGGGAGCCCCCGCATAACTCCCATCTGCAAACAGATTATGCAAGACAGTGCTACGGCCTTAAATGTGTTAAAAGTGCCAGGTACGGTTCGAAATATTGCTCTGATCAGTGCGGGATGGATTTGGCTAGGGCCAGAATTTTGCAGGTGCTGCCTCAAAGAATACAGGAATGGTCTTTGAGCCCTTCAACTGCCGAGGGGTCCAATATCAAAGGTAATAACATTATAACTACTGAAGATTTAAAATTCAAAGAAAAAATAATAAAAAAGCAACTATTATTATGAAATTTTAACACCATAATTTTGTTGTATAAATCTTGGTCCTGTACAAATTTTAATTAAATTGGGTCAGTAGCGGCGATTTTATACTGGGTTAAGTGTAAAATCTTGTAAAAGTATTTAAAAATATTACATTATTTCGTGAAATATTCAATGCATCTGTATACAATTTTAACATAGGTTTTGTGTGTTAATAACCTTCATTCATTACAAATTTTAATTTAATTGGATCAGTAGCGGCGATTTTATATTGGTTTAAGTGTAAAATATAATATTCAATGCATCTGTATAAAATTTTAACACAGGTTTTGTGTGTCAATAACCTTCATTCGTTAAGAATTTATATTTAATTAGATCAGTAGCGGCGATTTTATACTGGTTTAAGTGTAAAATCTTGTAAAGTATTAAGAAAATTACATTATTTCATGAAATATTCAATGCATCTGTATAAAATTTTAACCCAGGTTTTGTGTGTTAATAACCTTCATTCGTTACAAATTTTAATTTAATTGGATCAGTAGCGGCGATTTTATACAGGTTTAAGTGTAAAGATCTTGTAAAATTATTAAAAAAATTACATTATTTCGTGAAATATTCAATGCATCTGTATAAAATTTTAACACAGGTTTTGTGTGTTAATAAACTTCGTTTTTTACAAATTTTAATTTAATTGGATCAGTAGCGGTGATTTTATATTGGTTTAAGTGTAAAAATCTTGTAAAAGTATTTAAAAAAATTACATTATTTCGTAAAATATTCAATGCATCTGTATAAAATTTTAACACAGGTTTTGTGTGTCAATAACCTTCATTCGTTAAGAATTTATATTTAATTAGATCAGTAGCGGCGATTTTATACTGGTTTAAGTGTAAAATCTTGTAAAGTATTAAGAAAATTACATTATTTCATGAAATATTCAATGCATCTGTATAAAATTTTAACCCAGGTTTTGTGTGTTAATAACCTTCATTCGTTACAAATTTTAATTTAATTGGATCAGTAGCGGCGATTTTATACAGGTTTAAGTGTAAAGATCTTGTAAAATTATTAAAAAAATTACATTATTTCGTGAAATATTCAATGCATCTGTATAAAATTTTAACACAGGTTTTGTGTGTTAATAATTTTAATTCTTTACAAATTTTAATTTAATTGGATCAGTAGCGGCGATTTTATACTGGTTTAAGTGTAAAAATCTTGTAAAAGTATTATTTCGTAAAATATTCAATGCATCTGTATAAAATTTGAACACAGGTTTTGTGTGTTAATAATCTTCATTCGTTACAAATTTTAATTTAATTGGATCGATAGCGGCGATTTTATACCGGTTAAGTGTAAAAATCTTGTAAAAGTATTAAAAAAATTACATTATTTCGTAAAATATGCAGTGCATCTGTATAAAATTTTAACACAGGTTATTACCTTCATTCGTTACAAATTTTAATTTAATTGGATCGGTAGCGGCAAAAATATAGCACAAACCACACGTAAATGATTGAAACGCGTTTAGACTTCCCATTACTCATTCGGAAAACTTCTACTTAGTATTTCTTCTAGCTTTGGATCAAGTAAGAAGGCAGCAGATGGAAGTGAAGCAAATACTTCAAGAGCTGGACAAACGCCACAAGGAGCTGGATTTGATTTTGGAAAGGGCCAAAACCACTTCGATCGATCCTAACCAAGTCAACGATAACGAGGAGGAATCGGAAATGTCGATGTACTGCATAACTTGCGGCCACGAAATTCATTCTAAGACGGCCATCAGGCACATGGAGAAGTGCTTCAACAAGTACGAGTCGCAGTCTTCGTTCGGGTCGATATTCAAGACGAGAATCGAAGGAAACAACATGTTCTGCGATTTCTACAACACCCTCAACCGGACGTACTGCAAAAGGTTGCGTGTTCTGTGCCCGGAACATTGCAAGGACCCGAAAATAGGCGACAACGAAGTGTGCGGGTGTCCGTTGGTGACCAACGTGTTTTCACCAACTGGTGACATATGCAGGGCCCCCAAAAAGTCCTGCTCCAAGCACTACGTGTGGGAGAAGATGCGGAGAGCCGAGGTAAGAAAAATAATCCTTGGAATCGATAGGAAAATAGTATTTTTTGTTGTAGATTGATTTGGAGAGGGTGAGGCAGTGGTTGAAGATGGACGAGATGTTGGAAAAGGAACGTCAAATAAGGACGAGTATGGCTTCTAGGGCAGGGGTGTTGGCTTTAATGTTGAACTCCACTTATAATCACGATATTATGGAACAGTACACGAAAATAAATCAGGGAGAGACCGACAATAAATATCCACCGCCCATGCGGGACCATGAAGACTATCACTGAACATTTATTTTATTAATTATAATATGTTTTATTAAGAATGATAAATAAACAATAAATAATATAACAGTATTTTTATTTCATTTTAGGTGCCTTGGTAAAAAATAAACCTTATTTTATCAGTTGTCATGAAATGTCAATTTTAAGGTTAATTTGTGGGTATGAAAATTAACCTTAAAATTGACATTTGACAAATACGCAGTGGTTCAAAATTGAAAAATTTTGGGAAAATTTTTCAAAATATGCAAAATTATCAAATTGATATATATTTAAATTTTCAAAATAGTGAAAAAAATTTCGAAAATCTCAAATTCTTAAAATTTTTAAAAACTTTTTAATTATCCAAAATCTTCACATTTTTTTAAATTTTCAAAATTAACAAGATCTCTAAAACTTAAAATTTTTAAAATATGTAAAATTTTCAATATCTTTACATTATTTAACATTTCAAAAACTTAAAATTTCCAAAATAGTCAAATATTCGAAAAATATAAAATTTACAAATTTTCATTTGACAGTTTGATGATAATAATAATGGTAGAACAAATACGCACATTGGTTCAAAATTGAAAAATTTTGGGAAAATTACATTAGTATAAATTTTTTAAAATATTGGGACAATTCGCACAATATTGAAAAATTGTCGGAAAATTTTCAATACGCACCGTAGTTCAAAATTGAAAAATTTTGGGAAAATTCTCACAATATAAATTAAAAAAAAATAGTAGGACAAATTTGCACAGTACTACAAAATTGAAAAATTGTCCGCAAAATATCCAAAATTATCAAATTCATATTTTTTTAAATTTTAGTCCAAACATGCTAATATCCAAAATTTTTAATATATAAAATTTCCAAAATCTCAAATTCTCAAAATTTTTAAAAACTCAAAATATCCGAAATCTTCACATTTTCTTAAAATTTTCAAAATTAACAAGTTTTTAAAACTTAAAATTAATAAAATATGTAAAATTTTCAAACTTTTTACAATTTTTAAAATTTCCAAAATCTCCAAAACTTAAAATTTCAAAAATATTCAAATATCCAAAAAATTTAAAACATAAAATTTTCAAAATTCTTAAAATTTACAAATCTTCAAATACTTAATTAAGTTTTTTTTAAACTTTAAATTCAAGGTTAATTTGTTGGTATGGAAATTAACCTTTAAATTTATATTCATATAAATTTAAAAAATTGTAGGGCAAACTCGCACAATAGTTCAAAATTGAAAAATTGTCAAAAAAATTTCAAAATTCTCAAAATCTCAAATACTTTCAAAATATCCAAAATTATAAATTGACATTTTTTTTTAATTTCCAAAATAGTCAAATATACCTACAAAACTTTCAAAATATTCTAAATTTTTCAAAATTTTTTTAATCTTAAAAATGGTTTTGATGGTACCAGTTATAAAACTGTTTTGTTAAACTATGATACAGTGTTATATTTAATAAATAAATCTTCTTTCTTTACAAAAAATAAAATTTCCAAAGGTTTTGAAATTTCCAAAATAATCAAAATCTCCAAAAATTTTAAACTAAAATATTTCCAAAATAGTCAAAAAAATCAAACTTGAAAATTTTAAAAATTTACGAAATCTCTAAAACCAAGTTTCTAAAATTTTTAAAATAACCAAAATTTTCAAAACCTTTCAATTTTTTTAAATTTACAAAATCTCCAAAACATAAAAATTTCCAAAATGGTCGCAATAGCAAATATCCAAAAAATGAAAAATATAAAATTTTCAAAATGGTCAAAATATACAAAATTTTGAAATATCCAAAATTTTTAAATTTAAAAATTTCCAAAAGTCAAAATTTCAACAAATTCAAACTTTAAAATTTTCAAAATCTTAAAAACTTTTAAAATATCCAAAGCTTTCAAAATTTCCAATATATACAACTTTCAAAATGGACAAAAAATTTAAAATTTCCAAAAAACATTAAACTTTCAAAAATTCTAAAAAATTGAAAATTGTTACCTTAAAAAAACTTCAAATAAAAACTTGAATGCCAAAAATTTAATTTTCCAAAAGAAGTTTCACTTTCAGCACATGTATTTTTAAGTTCAAAAAAGTTTATATGGGTCATTCCACTAAATAATTTTTCTTTAGAGTGTACTCTACATATTTATTCTTACACCCAACCTTCTTCCCTTAAATCTATATACTTCGAAAATCTTCATTTTCTCGGTCAAGTGGTTCTTCTTTAACCAAAACAACCTCCAAATCCATTGGGCATTTTTCTTCCTCATCAGAAACACATTCTCCTCCTAAAATCAATTTTTGGTTATTTTGTTATGAGAGACAAAAATAAAAAATAGACTTACTTCTCATTGCATCAAGTTTTGATTGCAATGATTCAATAAATTTCTCTATGACTTCTAACTCTTCTTCTGTATCTATGGAGTTCATTATACTCAAAAATTGTTCCAACAGTGTTGCCTTTCTGGCATTTAATAATTGCATGTCAACCTCATTGGATACAGAATTGTCAAAACTGATATCAGATTCTTTTGGCATTATCAGTTCATTATTCCCTGAAAATAATTTTCAATCTTCATTTCTCATTAAATTGGTAAAAAGTAAGGTTAAAACCGTTAGACAATGTCAGATTGGGAAAAGTGAGGTTAAAAAGAATTAATTTTATCACAGTGACTAGAGGCACGCTAACGTACCGCGATTGGAAATATTAAAGGCACGTTAGTTACGTCATAATTATAATCCGTTTTTGTTCCCTGTCCATTTAATATTTGACATCAAGCTAAATAGCTTATATGGTAGGGCGTTCCCTTGGCATGCGAGAGGTCCGGGGTTCGAAACCAAGTAGCTGTCGAATTTTTTTTATTTTTTTATTTCATAAATTTGTTGTTTCTTTGTTAAACAGTGTTCGGTTGGGTTGGGTTGGTTGGTTTGTTTTAGTTTTATCGTAACATAAAATCTACTAGAAGTTGTCGAACTTTTCTTATTTCATAAATATGTTGTTCCTTTGTTAAAAAGTGTTTTATTTTTATCGTAACATAAATTTGCCCATTTTAGTTGGGTTTTTTGTTCAATGGGGCGGGGGGGGGGCCAATGGGGCGGGGTCGGTTGGGTTGTGTTGTTGAGTTTGGGATGGTTTGAGTTTATGACGTAACTAACGTGCCTTTAACATTTCAAATCGCGGCACGTTAACGTGCCTGTAGTCACAGCGTAATTTTATTCCAAGTTAATTAATTAATAAAATTCCTCACTTACAAGAAACTTTCTCTGTATCTTTATAATCTGTGCTCTGTGTAGCTGTCATTTGTTGATCACAAACCAGCATATTTTTTTAAACTAACAAAATCCCCCGACACTCAAACAAAATAGACGCATAGATTTCCTTAAACTATGCCCGGTGTAATCCTAAGGATTTTTTGGCACTTTCCTCAATTAAATCCTGGTTTTATACAAGATTTAAATAAACAGCTGAGGAGTCCATTTTTTCAAATAAACAATGGGGTAGTTAAATTTTTTCTTACCTATATTTTTTATGGTTTTATTCAAGGCGTTTTGTAATATTAAACATTTCTGTGAAATCAGAATTTCAATTGAGTTTACCGTTTTCGAGATATTTACAAAAAATATAAAATTTTATGACGTCACAAACCCCGCCATGTGACCAACATTCTAAGATTTCTATTGGTTGAAAATTACCCTGTTGTCAAGTTGTCTTGTTAATGATTTCATTCGGTTATGTCAGAAAATACCCGAAGAGGTTATGTACAAATACTGTCACTGTCAGTTGAGTGAAAGAAGAAGAAGAGGAGGTTAAAGAAAATTCTAAAATTAAAAGTTTTATTGATAGGTTTACACATTGAAACACCGTGTGAAACCTAATAAAATGTAATAAATAGGTACCTAATAACTGTCTAAAGCAGAGTTTATTATATTTCATAGAAAAAAGTGGCAAAATAAAGCTGAAAATGAATGAAATAAATTTACAAAAAATAATAATATATCTAAAAGAATATAAAGAACTAGGCATTATACTAATGAAATGCATTTACGACAAAATATGATTATAATTATAGGTAGGTACTTACTTTATTTGTTTAAAAGTTCCAATGTTCAATGTAACCAACCATTCCACAAGATTTCTCTGCTTTGGAGTCCGTTATTAATAAATCACTTATCTAATATCAATTACAAATAACATAGCAATAACATTGATTTTCAATAATCTAAATTTAAAAAAAACAACCCGAAAAAAAGAAACGTCAAAAAATCAATTCTTCTTCTTCTCAACTTAAATTTTATAACGTGGCGCCATCTATCGCAAGAATCTTAAACTAAACACACTGACAACTATAGAAAAAGCTGGCAACGTTGTCAATAGCCTAGTGACGTAATTAGGAGAATTTGTTTTGTAAATATCTCGAAAACGGTAAACTCAATTGAAATTCCGATTTCACAGAAATGTTTAAATTTACAAAACGCCTTGAATAAAACCATAAAAAGTATAGGTCAGAAAAAATTTAACTACCCCATTGACAACAGTGATGCCAACCACAGAACAAACCGTACCAACTTTATAAGTAAAAATCCCCTAGCCACAGTTTATCAAGGATAGCGTATAACAAATATCCTAAATTATTATAAAAATTAAACTTACCACATATAGGTTTGTCTTGGTCTACTATAGTTTTGTGGTCATTAATAACGCCTGTTGATGTAGTATCTGGTATCCCAATATTGTTTGTTGTAAAAGATGTATTAATATCAGAAGGAAAAATTATAGGAATCGCTTTATTGTTTAATAAAGGCCTAATAGTGTTACGAAACATTTCTGATGTAAAGTGAATGTCACATATTCTTTTATTTTGAATATTAATATCAGTATTGAATCCACATACACTTATCCATTGCTTAGTCCTAAAAATATATTTAAACGAATTATTATATTATTAAAATCAATTAATAATAATATTTTTAACATTATGCTACACACTGTATTTATTATTAATCTGTTTAAATATTTAGGTAGTTAAGAGTTTTAAGTTACCTGTTTACGTTAGACGGAAATTTAAAAAAAGTTCCTTTATAATTAACTGAATTATTTTTACAATAATTCGCAACACAAGAATACAGACGCTTGGATTTTTTAGCAACAACCATTTTTACGTGTATACTTTAAGACACAACCAAGAAATATAGACAAACTTTATGCACGAATGGTTTTAACCAAGAAGACTAATTACAGGAGAAGCACAGTTAGTTTTTTTTTTGTTTTTGGACTGTTTTTTTATTAAGTTGGTAGCTTATGACAGTTTGATTTAAAATGTTTAGTATTTAAAAATGGTACTTCTGCTGAAGACAAATTGACAGTAATATTTATTATTGATAATTTACTTGTTAATTATTATATAATATCGATATAAAAAGATGACTTTGCCAACAATAATATCAGATTCTAAAGTAAAAGAACTTTTAAGGGCAAAACTTCATTTCGAAGTTATGATAAATGTAAAGTGAGAGATTCTGTCAAGAAATAGGGGGACATTTTGTATGAACTTATCTTAATTGACACGATGAAACAATGCAAATTGTAAATTTGACAATACTTAATTATTGTTGTTTGTGTCATTTTTGTAATTAAGGTTAATTTACACAAAATGTCCCCCTTTTTGACATAATTTGGACATTTTTGGAGTAAAAAAGTAACATTTTTGTTTTTTTTTATTCGGAATTTGACATACAAAATTTGGGGGTATGGTTGGCTAATTCTAGGGACCCTAAATTTATAATTGTGGTTATGTTATAAATATAAAATTGTTTATGTCAAATGTCAAATATAACTTTACCTTACAAACACATACACATGTGTTTATTATAATTCTGTCAGTTAAATGACAAATGTCAAAGTATTTAAAACCAAGGACTTGAACAGGAGTACCAATTTTAAATATTAAAAATACCAAAGTATATTAACATACAATACCAATATAACATTAAATTCAATTTGGGTTATTTATCTGTCAGTTTACCGCTAATTTCACATTATTTTTTGAAAATATACAATGCAACATATAATTTAAGTCTTACTACTCCTTTATTTAGTCTTCTTGGTTTTAATACAGTTTACTGTGCCTAAGGATACATGTGACAGGATAGTCAACTCCGTTATAAAAGATTTTTTGAAGTAAAGCGAACCTATTGAAATTAATTATTTTGTCACTTTTTTTAAATAAAACAACACTTGTACCAAAAATATCACATTTATTATTCAACCCCTAAAAACATTAATACTCCTTGGCGACACTAGCGCCCCCTTTGGTGAGATGCTGCATGTCTAACTGCGCTTGCGCAATATCACTCAACGAAGATTGTATTTGCTCTAGCAAATCTTGTCCTTTTCGAACTACGGCTTCGAGCCTTTCTGCTGCTATCTGGTTCTCCTGTTCTAATTTTTGCAAGCTAGCCAACTAAAAAAAAAAATAATTAGCTAATGCAACACATTAATTAACAAACAAGACGTCACTTGTAGTTCTGTGGAGTTCTCCTCACTCGGCAAAGAATCTATAAGTGTATCGATATCTTTTGCGCATCTTGCTATCAGCGTAGTAAACAACTGAACATAGTCTTCCTGACTTTGCTGCTGCTGTGGAGTCTGAGACCCACTCCTATCGAAATTCGGGAATTTACTGGGAGGAGCGAATTGTTGAAGGATACCAATGCTGTTACAAAAATGTTCCGCTTGCTAAAAAATCAGAATTCAACGTCAACGTGCATAGTAGATATATGTATAATTTACCTGGTTTATACAGTCTTGCAGCTGAGTCAATCTATCTGCCATAATTCAGCATAAATTTGTTTACGGTTTTGTTGACGCCCGCTTGACGTTTTAAAGTGAGGTTATGTCGTTGCTACCAACAGCAAAAACCATAAAACACCGCATACATTTTTTTTTAATTACAGTAATTTATAATCATTTTATCTTACAACTCATTAATTAATTAATAATAATTTATCCAATGAAATTGATTTTGAATTGGTTTTTTCTTTATTATCAATAAAAATCACTTTTTTGTTAATTATAAAATCGCACACTGATAAAGTGAAATTCCCCAGATCCATATGATTTTGACGTTTGTGATATTTTGGTTACAACCGCAAAACATGCAATAAGAATATTGATTTAATGCAGCATTAAATTGTGATAAATGAGGCTTTATAATGGCTACAAATAATAATGTAAAACCGTGGGACAAACCCTGGTCCATGGATGAAATTATAGACCATTCCGATAGGTGGAATTTAGCTGGAGATGCAGCCTTATTGTCCACTGTGACTGATTTAGCGAATGTAAGACTTACAAACAAAAATTGGTGAAAACTATAACATTATTTTGTAGAATTTACTCTCTAAAACGCTTAAAATTAACGACAATGTAGACGGTTTATTAAACGAGTTAGACGAAGTCAGTGTTAAGCTGGACTTAGCACAAAATGATTTTTCTAGTTTGAGAAATACTCAGTTTATTGAAAGCAGGGTGTACGAAGATGATGAAACCCTTGAAACCAGTGAAACTAATAAGGTTTTTATGATTTACACTTGGTTATGTTAAAAATACACTTTTTTTTGTTGTAGACTGAAGAAAAAACTTTATCAGAGGAAGAAAGGGATCAAAGAATAACAAATGTAGTTTTAAGAGGCCTTACAATGATGGATAAGTTCTATGAAAAAGTTTTGGTGCCTATAAGTGACTCGGAGGAAGATGAAATAGATTCGAGGTAATATAAAAAATGTTTTGCCTTAATTGAGAGTACACTTAATACATATATTTTTTAGTTATGTTTTGAAACCTAAAGACCCATATGTTGACAGACCACTAACATACGTTATAGGCACAGAAGAGTGGTACAAAGAATCCCATATAGGTCTTGAAGATTCAGATGTTGAAAGTGAATCTGATAAAACTCCTGAACTATACAGTAGTGATTCAGACTCAAATATATCAGTGAATTCCGATTTTTCAAGAACTAAATCTAATGTAAGTTGTGATATATCTTTACTTAGGCAAATAAATAAATTTAAAAAATTTACAATTTTTTAATTGTTTTAATTAAACAATTTAAAGTGTAATAGAGTTAAATTAATTATATTTTTAATTTAAACATCATTAAAAACATCCAAAAAGTGCCATGCTCTACTAAGTTTAACTTAAATTAATTGCATTATTTAAGAATGAATGTTTGGGATTTTATTTAGTTTCTTTTATAACCTGTGTTGAGTTTGATTAAGAAACGTTGTTTTATAATATGGGAAATGTTTTGTATTTTCATTTACAGGTAGAATATTAATTTTTTTACTATTTTATTAATTGTTATATAAAGAAGTATCGCCAGTCAAACAAATAAGTCGTCTAAATTTAAACAGCATTTAGCATTATTAAAAGCTTTGATTAAGAATTCTTTAAAGTCTCCACTCAACGGTAAAATCATAGATGACCGAAGGTAAAATACCATTATATTATGTATCATATATAATATTATGTTGCCATGAATTCGAAATGGTTTATTTTAAGGTTATGTTTGTGCAAAAATTATTTTTTACCAATTTCTTAAAAATGTCCAAACTTAAATATAAATTATATTAGGTAAAGTTATCATTAGTTAATTCTGCACCAAAAAATGTACTTACCGTATTGTTTCCTTTGGCAAAACATGAAAATGCAACGATTTAGTTCTTGAATTTTATTTACAATTAAAAACGCAATAATTCACCATGATGCCTCAGATAAAATACGCACACTAACGTAACTATATAAGCATTTAAGCGTTGAGTTTCTTAATCAATGATGTAAAGAATAATCAATCGAAATCGAGTACTAAACCAGTTTTTTGTTTTTTCCTTGCAACGTAAAACACAAATAACAGTTCGTATACTTTAAATGACAATTCCTAAATTCACGCAATGCTTTTAACATTTTTTTAGGTTAAAGCGTCCGATTCAAGTTCAGAACTGGACTTTTCAACTAAAACCAACCCTTCTAGGCCTCAAGCCCACTCTACATTCAACGATTCCGCCAGAGATTCAAATATATTCGATTCTAACAGCGACGAAGACGCTAATTCGGTACCCATACAGGTAAATTAAATTTGGGTAGCATACAGTCAAGGAAAAAAAAACTGAGGTCCCTGCTCGGGCGCCAATTTTAAAAGAGAAAAAATGAATCGTTTTATATCGAACAAACTTTTTGTACCCCCTGATGTTTTAGGCGCCTATTGCGAGCAAAAACTTTGCCGAACAGTTGGCGGAAAAGCTGGGAAATGTTGTCGGTTATGAAGATGGTTTGCCTGGTGAAGAGGTTAATAGGAAACCGATACAAAAGGTGGAGCCAAAAAGTGGTTTTGGTGAGTTGAAATTTTATAATATATTAACGAACTTTGACGCCCTGTGTCCCAAGTAACACTAATGCTCTTATTGTGATCTCCAAGGTCGCTATAAAACCATACAATAAAACTTTGAATAAAACCAAATATTCTGCATAAAGCAGCTTCTAGCCAAAAAGAGTCTTCAAGACTAAAGACTGTTAATGAACTTAAACTTTTGAATTATAAAACAGCAACACTCTCATCTGCATATAAATTCTAACTGACCTTCAGGAATCACATGCATCTATAATGTCGTAAACAGAGGTTTTCGCTTATTTAAAATGATTAAAGCGCCATCCGTTGCATAAAATTTAAAGCAAAAACAGATTCACGGAGGATAGAATCAATTTTTGTAACGCCCACGTAAACGGTTATAAAAATTAGTAACAGTCACGGAGGATAGGTTTTAGACTTTAATTCGATTTTTGTTGAACATAGAGACCTGTATTTATAGAGGTATGTATCTGTGTTGTAACAGGTCTATTTTCCGATGAACCGCCACCTATCGACGACTTTGAGGAACCGAGCAACGCTCAGTCGGGTCTTTTTTCGGGCGGAACCGGCCTTTTCGACGACCTTGAATCCTCCAATCTAATAACAACCGAAAAACAAAGCACAAAAACAAAGCAATCCGCCGTTAAAAACAAAGGACTGTTTGACAGCGACGACACCGACGACGAAACGTTTATGGCCGAAAAAAACGGCGCCCGCGGCCAAAAAAGAATTTTTAAAGCCGCTGCAGAAAACTTCTCTGCCTCTGTTTGATGACGTACCGCCGGAAATTGACATCAAACCGGAAGCAAGGAAAAAACCTGTTGGTGGAGTTCAATTGTTCGGATCTTCCAAAGTGATGAACGATTTTTTGAAGAACAGAAGGCAGAGTTCCACTGAAGAATCTGGGTCTGAAAGAGAAGAAAAAACTGAACCCAAAACTGAAGAAAATCTTGTAGAAAAAATCAGTCTTTTTGGAGATGATGCGGGAGAAAATTCGCCTCAAAAAACCTCCCTATTCGACGATGATCTCTTCGATAGCGATTTGTTCTCCAACGTAACCTCTAAGAAATTCACTTCATCGCTTTTTGATGATGATGATGATGATTGTGACACATTCTCGGACAATTTGGTGAAAAAAAATCCAAAGGTCGACCTTTTTAGTGCTCTACTGGAAGAAGAAGCTGAAAAAGTTAAAAAAACATCACCCACAAGCAAAGTAGCGGTGAATTTGGAAAGAGCTAATCCTGATATTGCCGCGGTAGAAGATTTAGCGGTTACAGTGGAAAGTTCGGGTGATGTAATGGACAGACAGGTTATTGGTGCGGAAAAACCAACCAAAACTAATAAATCCATTAGTTTGTTCGATGATGAGCCACCAAGCGACGATGATCTATTCAAAATCGATAACCATTCCAATATATCGGAGAGCTTGAAGAAGTCCTTGTTGTTCAACGACGATGACGAATTTTTATTCTCAAAACAAGATTCCAATGATGGGGATGAAATACCGGATATAGAAGTAGAAACGGCAACGCCGCAAATAAAAACTCAAAAATCTAGAGCGAGTTTGTTTGATACCTCGCCTCCTGAAGATGATGACGATGCCTGGGATACAACAGATAACGTGTTTGATTACGTAAGTGACTTTTTAAAATATTTTTACTGTAAAAAAAATTTCAAGTTTACTAATTTTACTAAGTTAGAAATTATAACCTACTTAATTTTATTTTTTGCTCCACAACCAAGCTTCAATTTATTTTTTACTCGATAAGGAAGCTTCAATTTTAATTCCAAACTGAGGAAAGTAATATTTACCCGATAAATAAATTAGAATAAAGACCTATACCTAAAGTCTTTTTCGTTAAAATTTTGCTAAATGCACGTTAATCAAAAATGGACTCTAATTTTTTTGTTATTATGTTTGCTAACATGGGGTTGTAATTTTTGGACTATTAAAACATTGTTTAGATAATTTAATTTTTTTAAAGGTTTTTTAACAAATAGCTTGAGAAAAACCACTTGAAATTAGGCAAACTTCAAACAATAATAACGTTTTTATTATAAAGGTTAAACCCTGTATTTTTTAACATAATCAAATAGAAAATTAAAGAATCTTTCGATTGATATTATAATAACTGTTTCCTAAAGTTAAATTTCAGAGACAATTTATATTATGTATTAAGTTTGATAAACGCCATTTTACACACGAATTTTTAGGCACGAGCGAGCTTGCGAGCGAGTGAGTGTATAGAAAAGTTTATAAACGAGGTGCATACTATACTTTTTCTACGACAAACACTTATTATTATCTTAAAATGATTTAAATCAAAAAATTGTATAGAGCGCCATCTATGAAACAATAGGGGAATCTGTGTGTCACCGTCAAATGTCAAATTTTTACATTTTATAAACACAATTATAAAGGTTATAAATCGAAATGTATTTCTTGAAAATTGGCAGTTTTTCACAGTGAAAGTAAAGAAAATGTTGTATGAGCACTTTACAGTGGAGTCCGTGCCCGAATTTAAGTTATAGTTTACTGCCGGCGAAATTAAAAGGCCAGTACAATGTTCATATAAACTTTTTAAGTATTGGCGTTGAGAAACTATTTAATACTTTTGTATTTTTGTATTGAGATAATAAAATAATTTTCACATTCAGTATTATTTTACAAGAAAGGCAATTTATTTTAACGATTGTATGACATTTGACAACTGTCAACTAACTTAAAACTAACTTCAGCCCGTGACTAAAAACCTGTTGCTAACTTCAGCCTAACTATAGGTTTTATAGTTTTATATACAGAAAACATTATTTTTTTAAGTACCATTAACTTGATACTGAACATTGCCATATTGTATTTTATCACGACAGCCTTTTATCAAAATTAATATTCTTGTTAAAACATTTGCTGGGAAACATCTGACAACTGAATGTAAACTAAAATAAATGTTTCGCAACGACTTAAAATATATTCGCATTTTTTTCCCGAGAACCCACTTGAAACTCCAAAAATATTCCAGCAGGATCGCGAAGGCTACGGTGCAGACTACCAGCAACAGCAACACCGCACCGAATCGGTCAGTTTATTTGACAGCGAGCCCCCATCTCTAGTCACCGCAGCCAACGAAACGAGCGGCATCATCGCAGACTGCAACGCGACTCGGTAAGTAGGCGAAAATCAAGTCGACAAGGTGACGCGATCGCATCGCCTGGAAATAGAACGCGGTTCATTTGTTTTGCGCGCTCGCGGCCTACTACTTTTCGCAATCTGACGCGTAGCGCAGTTTTTTCCTTTCGAATGCACAGGTTTGTCCCTATGCATTTTGTTTGTTTATAGTTTTTTGCTGATGTAATACCTACTACATATCGGTAATTGAGGTGAAACAAGTGTTCAAATTAAGCCGGCGGGGATTTATTTATAGCGCCGCGGTGTTGCCAAGTGTACAGTTTTGTTTGGAATGTTAAGGATTTTAGGTATTTGTGACGATTATTGTACTATTTTTAAAAATTACTAAAAAATAGACGTACGTTTATAACATACAGGTTTAAACAAAAATATGTTTTTACTATAAGTTTAAGACACTCTGTAGAGTGGCAAAGCCGTATATTGTCCTAAATTAAGTTTTATTTATCAAGTCACATCTATTCTTAACAGTTTTGTTTTTGGTTCACCTCGATATATTTATTTTTGTGGAAAATATGGATTTTTAAAAAAAACATTGCAATTTCCAATGTATGAAGAACTAAGGTTGCTATGGTCCATCCATATGCTATGGAGAATGACAGTGACAGTTTTGTTGAATCATCCCATACTTTAAAATGTCATACACGGCTTTCAAAAGCTATCAAATTGTTTTTTGCAAATTAATGTTTAAATTTTGAGGTGTCTTCTCACTTTAAAAAATGGATATGTTTTAACACATTAATTTACAAAACACAATTTGATAGCTTTTGAAAGATGTATATGACATGTCCAAGTATGGGATGATTCAACAGAACTGTCACTGTCATCCTCCGTAGGCTATGGATGGACCATAGCAACCTTAGTTCTTCATACAGGAAAAATATTGGAAATTGCAATGTTTTTAAAAAAAAAAATCCATATTTTCCACAAAAATAAATATATCAAGGTGAAACAAAAACAAAACTGTTAAAAATAGATGTGACTTGATAATTAAAACTTAATTTAGAACAATATACGGTTTTGCCACTCTACAGAGTGTCTTAAACTTATGGTAAAAAACATCTTCTTCTTAAACCTGTATATTATAAACGTACGTGTATTTTTTAGTAATTTTTAAAATGTGAGCGATTCTCCATTAATGTATCTACAATATTCTTTAATATTTGTTTAAATCATACAAATATTTTATCGATAACATTTTGGATAAATTTATTGGGTTATTTGTATCAAATAGAACAGTTTTTGACACGCAAACTATTTGAAATGATCTCTCCTTATATTTATAGATTATTTTATGAGAAAGACATTTACTTATATTTAGAATTCAAAATATTTTTTTGCCAGAAATCATAAATTCCACAGAGCAAAATACGAAAACATAAGAAAAAATAAATATATTTCTATAGACTGCAACAATGATTTTAGAGACACCTTATACAGGGTGTTCTGTAATTAATGTAATATATTAAAATACTGAATACCTTTTGACATAGAGTGTAACGGAAATATTTAAAAAAATATTTTCCCAAAGCCATATAAGCACTGCCCTTAGTTAAGATATTTACAATTTGGGCCCATAACCTAAAATTTCAAAGAAATGCACTAAATTCTGTCATAAGTTGCCAGATTTTGTTTGAATTTACTTTCATTACAAAAATGACGTAATCAACAATTAATAAAACGCCAAATTAACAATTTGCATAATTAATTTTGTAATTTTTGTAATTAGGCTAAATTTAAACAAAATCTGGCAACTTTTTTTGACAGAATCTGAAAACGCTGCTAGTTACCAACCATAACATAATAAATTAAATTAGGCAACCAGATTAGCCTGAAGTTCCTAGTCGAATATATTACATTAATTACACATAACACCCTGTATATACGCAAATTACAATATGAAAAGAATAATTAAATAATTCAAATTAGTTCGCAAATAAAACGAAATAGTTTTTATTAAATCGTTAATATTTAACAGTTAAACAGCTGTTCGTTTAATTAATTAAAGTTGACCATCTTCTTAGCAATAACTAATGTTTATTGGGTTCTTTAGAATTTCGCGTTATATTAATATTAATTAATAATTTAAACCTGTTCTACATAATTTGTCGTTTATTATTTAGTCAGATTCAACGTTTATCGGCTTTATCTTATTAAAAATCCTTCATCAAGCAACATATGTTTCCTTGTTCGCCCATCTAATTTTCTAATGACTTTTATATAATTTTTTTATGGAATTATTTGTTATATTTATTTTAACTTCAATGAACTATTTTCTTTTTAATGTGGTATTTATACTTTTAAACGATAAATTATATAGAGGTTATATAAGAGTTGTCAAATTATATAAAAGTTTAACAAGGTTTTATAAAATCGCCATTTAGTTTACTAGCTTTATAATGGTCATATAAGGTTACTGTAAACTCTAGGTATATAATTGTTTCTACAAACATTTTATACAACCTTTAGTAACCGTTACCAGTAGGTTTATAAAGGAGTTTTATAAAGTTTGACAATAAGAAAGATAGCGTACCTATAAAGAAATATATATTTTAAATGTGCCTGAGGTAGATAGAAATATTAAAAGAAGGAAAAAAGCCGGTAGCAGTTCTTTAGGAAGTTATATAGTGGTTTCCATAGTATTTCTGTTATCTCTAGTTATAAAACTTGGGTTTTATTTATAGTGTTTCTAAAATAGGTACCGATAACCTTCATAAACTGCCCGAATAAGCTCTTTAAGGGGTATATAAGAGTGATATAAATATTTCTGTAACCAAATTAAGAAATTTAGGGTTATTTAGGGTTTTTGTAATTTCAGAAGTGACCTAGACGCTGATTCGTTCAACCCTTACGCGTCTTCATCGAGAAGATTGTCTTCTGACATTTTCAACGATCAGCAGTCTAACGACAGTTTTTTGGTGACGAAAAATAAATCCGAAATACCTACGATGGAAAGTATAGCTGAAACGTCCATTAAAAATGGTGGTGATGCATCTAATAAAGAGGATAGCGAATCGAACGTTGATATTACGCCTAGCGGAGATGTGGAAGACTTCAATTCAACAGGTAGATATTTTACATGGTAATAGTAAAACTTTTTAAAACAAATTTTGAAGTATTGAAAATTTGTCCTACCATTTATACCACTGTGCGACAATTTCTTAATTTTGAACTACTGTGCGAGTTTGTCCTACCATTTTTTAAATTTTTACTGCTGTGCGAATTTTCCCAATTTTTTTAAATTTTGAACCACTGTGCGTATATGCCCTACCATTATTGAATTGTCATAAAACTGTCAAATGTCAATTTTAAGGTTAATTTACCATACCCAGAAATTTAAAAATGTAGGATATTTTGAAAGTTTTGTAAGTATATTTTGGGTATTTTGGAATTTTAAAAAATGTAAAGATTTTATATTTTAATTTGTTTGGATATTTGCGACTATTTTGGAGATTTTGGAAGTTTAAAAAAATGTGAAGATTTTGAATAAAATTTTTAATTTTGAAAAATTTAGGAGATTTTGTAGGTATATTTTGGAAATTTAAAAAAATGTAAAGATTTTGAAAATATTAGATATTTTAAAAATTTTGAGTTTTTTGAATTTTGAAAATTTAAAAAATTTAAAGATTTTGGATATTTTGAAAGTTTTTAAAGATTTTGTAAATTTTAAAATTTTTGGATATTTGGCCATTTTGGAAATTTAAAAAAATGCCAATTTGATAATTTTGGATATTTTGAAAGTTTTAGAGAATTTGGAAATTTTGAAAATTTTTCCGACAATTTTTCAATTTTGAACTACAGTGCGAATTTGTCCTACCATTTATTAAATTTACACTTTTGTGCGAATTTTCCCAAATTTTTTCAATTTTGAACCACTGTGCGTATTTGTCCTACCACTATTGAATTGTCATCAAACTCAAATGTCAATTTTAAGGTTAATTTACCATACCCACAAATTAAAAAAAAAATGAAAAATTTAGGATATTTTGAAAGTTTTGTAGGTATATTTTAAATATTTTGAAAATTTAAAAAAATGTAATGATTTTGTAAATTTTAGGAATTTTGGAAATTTATAATTTAAAATTTTTGGATATTTGCGACTATTTTGGAAGTTTTAAGTTTTGGACATTTTGGAAATTTAGAAAAATGTGAAGATTTTGAATAAAATTTTAAGTTAGTTTGGATACTTTTAAATTTTAAAATTTTGACTATTTTGTAGGTATATTTTGACTAATTTGAAAATTTAAAAAAATGTAAAGATTTTGAAAATAATAGATTTTTTAAAAATTTTAAGTTTTAAATTTGGACATTTGCATATTTTGGAAATAAAAAAATGCCAATTTGATAATTGTGGATATTTTGAAAGTTTTGGAGATTTTTGGAATTTAGAAAAATTTTCCGACAATTTTTCAATTTTGAACTATTCTGCGAATTTGTCCTACCATTTTTTAAATTTATACTGCTGTGCGAATTTTCCCAATTTTTTTAAATTTTGAACCACTGTGCGTATTTGTCCTACCATTATTGAATTGTCATCAAACTGTCAGAATGTCAATTTCTACCATTTTGGAAATTAAAAAAAATGCCAATTTGATAATTTTGGATATTTTGAAAGTTTTCCGACAATTTTTCAATTTTGAACTACTGTGCGAATTTGTCCTACTATTTTTTTAAATTTGTATCACTGTGCGAATTTTCCCAAAATTTTTCAATTTTGAACCACTCTGCGTATTTTTCCTACCATTATTGAATTGTCATCAACTTTCAAAATGTCAGTTTTAAGGTTAATTCACCTTAAAATTTACATTTGACAGTTTGATGACAGATCTGATAAAATAAGGTTTATTTTTTACTAAGGCACTTTAAGGCCTCTTTTAAGGCTTGTTTGAATTGTAATTTTTTATTGATTCTCAAAATATTAAAGGTTCCGTTTGGTCCACCCTGTATACAGCACACCGGAAGTGGTTGTCATTTTTCCAACCTATTTGCCCATATTTTGACACCAATGATAATTTTTCCATTTACATTTTATTTTACGCATTTTTTCCAATGTGCTCCGTATATTTTCCAGAGGAAGAGACTCCCAAACTCAAACCCAAAAAAACGGAAAACCCCACATCCGAAAAAGATAAACTCGACGATAAAAGGCAGATGGAGGGCACAGATAAGGCCGATATCAGATCCGATAAAATCGGGCCACAAAATTCCGAATCGAAAATTTCCGCAGCGAAAGACAGACTCGACAAGCTGAACAGCAAACGGGGACTGCGACCCGCATCATCAAAACGAAGCAAATCGGAAAAAGACATGAACGTGGCCGCACTCAAGGAGAAACTGCAAAACAGTGTCAAGCCACCGGTAGTCCAGATGAGGGACAAAACTAGCACCAGTAAGTATTTTTTTATATTATAAAATGTGCCCTTACAACAAATTACTTAATTATTTATATAAACAACACTTATTTATTAAATTTGTACATCAAATTTATAGATAAGAAATAAATATACGCTCATATTTTTTTAACAAAGATAAGGTTAATCAAATTGTGTCTGGTTCATTATGTTATTATATCATGACATATAAGTAATATATTTTAAAATTTGTGTCTTGATCCACACAAATTTTCGATGAATTTCAATCGCAAATAACATTTTTATTTGATGTCGGATTTAAACGAATATTAAAGAATATTGTAGATACATTAATGGAGAATCGCTCACATTTTAAAAATTACTAAAAAATCCACGTAAGTTTATAATATACAGGTTTAAACAAAAAGATGTTTTTTAGCATAAGTTTAAGACACTCTGTAGAGGGGCAAAACCCTATATTGTTCTAAATTAAGTTTTATTTATCAAGTCACATCTATTTTTAACAGTTTTGTTTTTGGTTCACCTCGATATATTTATTTTTGTGGAAAATATGAATTTTTTTAAAAAAACATTGCAATTTCCAATATTTTTCCTGTATGAAGAACTAAGGTTAATATGGTCCATCCATAGCCTATGGAGAATGACAGTGACAGTTTTGTTGAATCACCCCATACTTGGACATGTCATACACGGCTTTCAAAAGCTATCAAATTGTTTTTTGTAAATTAATGTGTTAATTTTGAGGTGTCTTCTTACTTTTAAAAATGTCTCCGACTGATGTTGCCTTTGTACTTTACTTCTTGTGACGTTTAAAACACTTGCCACGTAATACTGTGACCGTCCATCCTGGATTAAATTAATGGCTCTGGCAACATTAGTCGGAGACATATCCATTTTATAAAGTAAGAAGACACCTCAAAATTTAAACATTAATTTGCAAAAAACAATTTGATAGCTTTTGAAAGCCGTGTATGACATGTCCAAGTATGGGGTGATTCAACAAAACTGTCACTGTCATTCTCCATAGCCTATGGATGGACCATAGCAACCTTAGTTCTTCATACCGAAAAATATTGAAAATTGCAATGTTTTTTTTTAAATCCATATTTTCCACAAAAATAAATATATCGAGGTGATCCAAAAACAAAACTGTTAAGAATAGATGTGACTTGATAAATAAAACTTAATTTAGAACAATATACGGTTTTGCCACTCTACAGAGTGTCTTAAACTTATGGTAAAAAACATCTTTTTGTTTAAACCTGTATATTATAAACGTACGTTTATTTTTTAGTAATTTTTTTAAAATGTGAGCGATTGTCCATTAATTTATCTACAATATTCTTTAATATTCGTTTAAATCCGACATCAAATAAACAAGCTATTTGCGATTGAAATTCATCGAAAATTTGTGTGGATCGATTATTTTGCCTGCGAGTGTATTTACATAATATGTGAATATTGTTCTTAAAAAATTAAAATAAAAAAATTAAAGAAAAAGACGTAGAAATTTCAACATTTACAAATTTAGGAAATCTAGCATGGTATGACTCAATATAACTAACCAGTGATACCAGCGATATACAAGGCGATTAAACAGCGCGAAATATAAAAAATTAATCATGTTTTGCAAACCTTTTAAATCTTTAAATTTTTGGTTGAAATTCCGGAACACCTTATATAGTCAAGAAGTATTAAACTGAAAAGTGATAAGGATAAAATATCTAATAAATGTTGCGCAACTTTTTTTCATTGAGATAATAGTAATGAGTAATATTAATACTGTGTAGGTAATGCATATCTTTCCCTACTAGATTAGCTAATACTGGTTTTAAAATGCTTAATTGCATACAAAAAGAAAAAAACTACATTTCATTTTTTTAAATTTGCACTCGTGTTTTTTGATCAGACGCACCATTAATTAGTTATTAATAAAATAAAGTAGCCAATCACAGACGTTTTAGCAGAATGATTAGAGGTGGGAGAACTATAAAGCCTGAATTATAGATTGCCTTCCTTCCTCCCGTAGTCGTGCCCGTACGATTTGTGCGTCTTGTAAAAAGTCAATTTATAGATTTCCGTGTAAAATTCCGTAACCATGCGCGATGACACCTAAAATGGTTGACATTTGTTTTCGTTTATATTCTGCGTTTTACCCATTGTGTGTAAATATGAAAGATAATCATTTATATATTAGTGCAGTGATCACAATTTTAATTGCCCAGGCAGCTTGTTGTATACTGCCCAACTATGGAGAAAGGCAGTAACTGCTAAACAAGAAATTTGTGGGAAATTAGCATAAACTACATTTTAATAAAAAGCAGTTGGTATTTAACTGATTTATTTAACTTAAAAGATAGTTTACTGCATTTCTTTGTTGAATTAAGATACAAAATGTCCATAGCACAAGAAAACGCATTTGTAGTTACTGCCTTTCTCCATAGTAGGGCAGTATAATGAAAAAAAAACATCATACAAGACGTTGGAAGACTCGCCCACTTTACCAAGACCGGGAAACTATGGGGTTTTACAAAGCAACGTTTCTAAAATGAAAGACATTGATCATAAACAATATCTAAATATCCTATTTAGAGACACAAATTATTTAATAAACTGAACACCTATCTTAAATAATACTAAACAATCATGTATTTTAAATATTTTGTGCCTACGCGCTGTCACCCTACAGCGCATGTCCATAACAAGCAACGTGATTGGTCATGTCAAAGACCCTTAAGATGAAAGATAAAACTTAAAAATTTCTACGGGAGGAAGGAATGCCGTCCTTACGGTACGGGAATCTATAACTGGCACTACGATTTAAATAAACATTTTTGACGTAATTGTCACCATTAACATTGCCCGTTATTAATTTTAATTAAACTTAACAATTATTGATACTTTAAAATACGATTTGATCTTTGATTTTTTTTTATTACTATAATTGCAAAATATTATCACAAAGTATTAAAAATTCTTACACGGGAAATGTTAATGGTGACAATTACGTCAAATTTCGTATTGTTCATCTTCTATGGGAGGAAGGAAGGAAGGCAAACTATAATTCAGGCTTAATAATTCTGCTAGAGCAAGCCTGTGTCTCTCCTGGGCCGTAGTCACCTATATTCAACTACTTTTCTATGATTATCATCGTTTCAGCTTCTCCAGGTAAACTGAGACACAGTCTGAACATAGATGTCAACAAATTGCTACCAGGTATGGGGCAACTCCCCAAGAAGAAGGAGAGACCAAAAACTGAGTTTTTCGATGAACCTGATAAGGTGCTTCCAACGAAATCATTCAAACTGACCACTAGCCAATCAGAAATGTCCATTGAAAAGGCTTCTGTGGAAATTCTGAGCAGTGTTACCAAAGTCAGTACAACAAAAAACTGTAAGTAGTTTTTTTGTTGACATATTTTTTTAGGACCGACCCAGAATCCAAGTGAAACGAAGACCGTCCAGCAAAAGAGGTAGAGAAATTTTGAGAAAATCCATTGCGGATTTCAATGAAGAATTCCATCAAGCAATGAAGGAAGAAACCGATCAAGATGTTTTGGAGAACACCAAGAGACTTTTTGGATCGACTGAAGAAGCCAAAAAAATTACAAATGAAGAAAACAAACAACAACCAAAAGAAGATACAAAGAAAAACAACAAGGAAGAAGGAGAGGATGTGTTTGCCCAAACCAGCAAAAAAATCGAGGATATATTCAACAAAAAGTTTGAAGACGACATTGGCAGCAAAAAAATCGAAGAAACTAAAAACCAAGAAGAAATAATCGGCAAGAAACTCAGTAAAAACGAAGAAAGCATATTCGCGGAAGATTCAGACGACTCCGATCTTTTTTCCGCGAAATCCACGTCGAAGAAAGTTACAAAACCATCGGAAGATTTCGAAGACCTATTCGGCTCTATGTCCAAAGATGCGGAAGAAGATGCAACGGTGAAAGAAGAAAAACCCTCGAAACTGAAGAAAGACGTTTTCGGGGGTTCCCTGGAGTCCGAAGATGGCAATTCCAAAAATAGAGAAGAAAAGAAGAAAGACATCTTCGACGACGATGACGATGAAGATTTTTTCGTCGAAAAGAAGAAAACCCTGAAAAACGCCGGAAAATCGAAATCGATTTTTGATGATGACGACGATGAAGATGACCTCTTTGGAACGTCATCCACTAGAAGCAAAGGTAAGTGAGATTTTTTCTGCAATTATAACAAATTTGATTCTTTTATAAAAAAAACCAAATGATTATTTTTTTTAAATTTATGCCTCTGTAGGGACTTTGTTTTGAGAAAACAGATGTTACAATATTTAGAATTTTTTCTCTGAGAAAGTGTTTTGAAAGTCTTACTTTCTCTTAAAAAATCTGAATAAGTTTTAGTAAATCGATATTGCGTCTAAAAATTGTTTGGAACAATGGTTAGATGAATATTTGCGTATATGAAAAGAAACTATTAAAATAAAACGTACAGTGGCAACAATAAAAGCAAGTCAAAAGTAAAAAACTATAATTGTTATAATTATTACACCTCACATATGTTATATAGGTAATTATGCAATAAACTTGGCTTATTCCAACCCGGCCAAATGTTAATAAATACTTTTCTTTGTGTTTTATTTTATAATAATCAAATACAACCTCTCTGAATAATTCCGGATATTTATTTTAATCGCTAGCTATAGTTAGGTTCCTACCATTTCTCTGCTAAAAGTCTTATAAAGTCTTATTAACTCTTCTAGAAGACTTAGTCTGACTTACTAAGACTTATTCAGACTTTTTCCGACTTAATCTTAATCTTAAAACTTTTTCAGTTATACTTTGTTTTAGGGTCTGCTACCAATGAAATAAAAAAAGTTAAAAAACCAGCAGTGAAAAAATTGGAAAACAAAGAAGTTCTCGACGATCCCCTATCAAAATTATTATAATATTAATTTGATACCTTACTTGTATATATTTTCAAAAAATATATGAATTTATTAACATTTCTATTACCTATAAGAAACTATTTCAACCAAAGTATATTGTGCAACTTTTTAATATAATATTATTTAAGTAAAAGTATTTTATTGCACACTCTATTCAGTTGAATGCTGAAACAACGTTGTACCATGTTTTACGTTTATATACAGGGTGCGGAAAGTTATCAACTCACCATTGCTAACTTTTTTTTCTGATTAAAATAGTGACAACAGAAAAACAATTATACTAATTTAATTTTCCAGATTCTGTCAAAAAAGTTGCCAGATTTTTATTAATTGTTGATGTTATTTTTGTAATGAAGGTAATTTCAAACAAAATCTGGCAACTTATGCCAAAATCTAGTGCATTTTTTACAAATTTTAGGTTATGGGCCCAAATTGTAAATATCTTAACTAAGGGAAGTTCTTTTGGATTTATTTACACAAATTTTTAGCATGACCGTCGCATACTTTTTTTGATTTCACACATTTTTATTTGCTCAAAATTAAAAGTATCCCCATGTTGTGAATTTTAGGTTAGTTTCCACCGGTAAACGACCGAGAACAAAAAAAACATGGCGATTGACGGTCATGTTAATAAAAAAAATACGAAGAACTTTAACTTACCTTTTCTATATTAAAATACACGACATGAACTGTAAATGTATCGCTAACTAAACTGCACAATTAACGGTCGCCATTTGCAATAATAAAATATTTTAATTCACACATGCAGTGCCATCTAGCGGCAAATAGACGACCTAAAAGTCCTTCTACGGTCATGTGAATAATGGCTATATCAGACAATTTTATGACACAAAGAACCCAACATTTGTTCGATATCATTTTCTTTCGCTACTTAAAAGTCGAATTAAATTTTTAGAAGATCGCAAATATTGGATTTTGCTCGAGGGACATACGACGGTCATGTGAAACGGGAGTTTTAAAAAAAAATCTATCTAGTAAAATGTTTTTATTCTACCACTTCATCATTAACATTATTTACGATATGTTGCATCAATGCCGCAAGAACACCATGGTTGTTTTGGTTTTGATTATCCTCATTATCAATCCCTACTGGTTGCGAAAAAACTCGATGCTCGTTTACGCCCCTGTTAATTGTGGCGCCTTTATACGCATCGCTATTAGTGATAGCATCGATGAAGACTTGCAACTGCTTCTTGGACACAGGTCCGTAATAATTGCATTTGTGCATTGGGTTGGAGTTTCTCTGCTGACTCAGTAACCTGAAGAACTTTGATGATCTTATCTTGGTGTCGCTGAAGTGATAGTTGCTTAAACGTTTGCAGTGCAACACCATTTGGCATAAATTGGCGCCCTTAATGCATTTGGAGTCTTTAGTTCCCCAGCAGTTTTCGATTTTGAGTGTGGCAAGATTTCTCGAGTACCTTGCCAGGCGTTGCGCAATGCAGTTTATATCGCGCCTTTCCGTCAAAGTGATTTCGGTTAAGTGCGTCGCCATTTTGATCCAACACTCGAGAGATTGTGTGGTTATGTTCTCCCCGGCGATTATTCTCCTCCACAGCTCCGAAGCGCAGGCTAAATTACGCCATCTTTTGCACACGGATCTGGCGGTCGAGTACAAAAACGTCTGAGAAAGGTACGAAAATATTACTGTCAACACTTCATCCGGCAGTGAGTTTATGTAATCGGTATCTTCCGACAACTTAATTTTTTTTCGTGGCACCTCATCCTCGACCGAATCATTTGAATTTGGACTTAAAACAACCATTACAAAATAAATAATTTAGACCTCCTAAATTAGAGATGACAGCATACATAATAATAAATAAATGGATGACAGTTTCAAATTAAATGTATTGTTGTCAAGTCTAAAGCTTAATTTTCATGTATCCGTTTGTCTGTCAGTCCGTTCATCCAGGAGCGCTCTTATTGGTCCAATTATAATTCGAAAATTATGACATTTTATCGGTCCGTCAAGTTTCAACTTGGACCAATAAGAGCTATCCCGGATGAACGGACTGACGGACAAACGGATACATGAAAATTAAGCTTTACTCGACAAATTTTGTTGGTGCAGAATTTATTTCTTCATTCGGAATAACACTGTTTATTGGAAAACCGATAAAAACTCAACCCAGGATTTCCTCTTGAAATACACCCAACAACACAACAAATCGTGCCACGGTTTTTTACTCTTCAAATTTTTAAATTAATTTTTAACCCAAGTCCAGACCACAGACCACTTTAACAAAAAATAAATACTAAAGAAGTGGGAAAAATCATATTTTTGTTTTCAGACGAGGTTTTTTCTTACTTTTAGACTCTTTTAAAGGGTGTTATATAATTAGTGTAAGATATTAAAATACTGAATACCTTTTGACGTAATTTCCAAAACCTCAAAATCTTTAAAAACTTTCAAAATATACAAAATCTTTGCATTTCTTTAAATTTTCAAAATTTACACGATCTCTAAAACTTAAAATTTTTAAAATATCTATAATTTTTAGAATTTTTACACTCAAAAATATCCAAACTGAAATTTTCAAAATTTTAAAAACTCTAAAGATTAAAATGTTATATTCAAAATCTTCACATTTTTTTAAATTTTCAAAATCTCCAAAACCTAAAATTTTCAAATTAGTCGCAAATATCCAAAAATTTTAAAATATGAAATTTCCAAATTTCTTAAAACTTACTAAATTTTCAAAATTCCCATAATCTCCAAAACTTTCAAAATATCCAAAATTATCAAATTGGCATTTTTTTAAATTTTCAAAATATGCAAATATCCAACATTTTTAAAATTTCCAAAACCTCAAAATCTTTAAAAACTTTCAAAATATCAAAAATCTTCGCATTTTTTTAAATTTTCAAAATTTACAAGATCTCCAAAACTTAAAATTTTTAAAATATCTATAATTTTCAAAATTTTTACACTTAAAAATATCCAAACTGAAATTTTCAAAATTTATAAAACTTCTAAAGATTAAAATTTTGTATTCAAATCACATGAAAAAAAGTATGCCACGGTCATGTTAAAAATTTGTTAAGTTTTATTTTTATGCACATAAAGCACTTTCTTCATCATTCTGGCATATAATTAAAATAAAATTAACCTGAGGCACTTTTACTGATAGAGGGAAATTTTTGTAAAATAAAAAACACATTAAACAGTATATATTATATTATATAAAATATATATTATATATATATATATATAAATATATATTATATATTATATTATATAAAATAAAATTAACCTGAGGCACTTTTACTGATAGAGGGAAATTTTTGTAAAATAAAAAACACATTAAACAGTATATATTATATTAAATAAAAAATCTAATACAACTGTATAACAGCAATGTGGTTCTACAAAGTCTACACTTTTTCCTAATAAAAAACATTGTCTAAATTAATCAACTTGCGATCTTACAGAAAAGCTTTCCTACAAAAATCAACCTCTACTCTATTTTCCGCCAATTTTTTTTTTCAACAGATGAGCGAGGTATGTTCCTTTTTCCATTTTACAACACTTTGTATACGATGTTATAAATTGTCAACGCCGAAATAAAACTCTTAATAAATACCTAGTGAAAATTGTACAGTACAAGCCAATAGTAAACAAAATACGTTTTTGGGCCAATACTGTATTAATAATATTGGAGTCATCAATAAATTATGAAAAATAAATAAAATTAAGTAAAAATGTTATATACAGGGCTAAAATAATACCGACGAGAAAGAAGTGTTAGATATACACCAATTTTAAAATTTTACAAAATTTCTATCTGGTATGTTGTTTGCTTAATAATGATTTTGTTAAGCCTTAAAACAGGCCTTAAAGTTCTAAGAACAACCATTTTACTCCTCTTTTGTTTTTTTAGGTTAATTTCCCATAAGTTATGTGGTTATGGGCCATAACCACATTAACCTATTAATATATTTTTTTAAGTAAATCATGATTTGGGTTTGGTAACCCTTTATTATTATTATTATTATTATCATTATTGCATTGCAATTTGTCAAAACAGTTTTTTCACAGACAAATAAAAATTTAAACCGTAAAATCTCTAACCTAGCACTTCTTTCAAATTAAATTAAATCCCAAGGTTTTTCAGTTCGAAATTAAATCAATATTTTTTATTTTTAACATGTCCAAAATAGTTTTTGAACGTTTATTTATAATACCGATCAAATCACAGAAAAGTTGTCTATTAAAATGAAATTTAAAAATTGAAAAACTGGCATTTTGAAAAAAGTGAACTTAATTTTTTTTATAATTATTTGAGAATCGCAGATTTTTTTTCAATATTAAAATTTCATAATAATGGACGCAATTTTTCTGTTGTAGCTCTTAAAATAAAAATTGCGAGGTTAGGCAACCCACTGCCCACGGCGGCCATTTTTATGTTGTTTACAATTCTTGTGCTGTTTATACAGATTAAAAATCGCACTTGTTAATTTTAAGGTTAATTTAACCAACCATTTTACTCCTCTTTTGTAAAAAATTAACCTTATTCCATCAGTGCTGTCATCAAACTGTCAAATCTCAATTTTAAGGTTAATTAACCTTAAAACTGACATTTTGACAGTTAGATGACAATTCAATAATGGTAGGACAAATACGCAGTGGTTCAAAATTTAAAAAAATTGGGAAAATTCGCACAGCATTATAAATTTAAAAAATGGTAGGACAAAATCGCACAGTAGTTCAAATTTGAAAAATTGTCGGAAAAATTTTCAAAATTCCCTAAATCTCCAAAATTATCAAATTGGCATTGTTTTAAATTTCCAAAATAGTCAAAATATGCAAATATCCAAAATTTTTAAAAGTTCACACAAACTCTAAAACTTAAAATTTTATTCTAAATCTTCAATTTTTTTTAATTTCCAAAATCTCCAAAACTTAAAATTTCCAAAATAGTCGCAAATATCCAAAAAATTTAAAATATAAAATTCTTAAAATTTACAAAATCTCGAAATTAACTTTTTTGAAAATTTAAATATCCAAAATCTTTACATTTTTTTAAATTTCCAAAATATATTCAATTTTAAATTTGTTGGTATGGTAAAATATTCAAATTTGACAGTTTGATGACAATTCATTATTGGTAGGACAATCGTAGTGTTTCAAAATTAAAAAAAAAATTGGGAAAATTCGGACAGCAGTGTAAATTTAAAAAATGGTAGGATAAATTCGCACGGTAGTTCAAAATTGAAAAATTGTCGGAAAAATTTTAAAAATATCCAAAACCTTCAATTTTTTTTTTAATTTTAAAAATTTTAAGATCCCTAAAACTTTTTTTTTTTAATTTCTATATTTTTCATAATTTTTACATTTTTTAAATTTCCAAAATAGTTAAAATTTTTAAACTTAAAAATATCCAAACTAAAATTTTAAAAATTTACAAAACCTCTAAAACATAAAATTTTGTTCAAAATCTTCTAAATAATAATCTACTAAACTTAAAATTTCCAAAATAGTCGCAAATATCTAAAAATGTTAAAATATAAAATTTCCAAAATTCTTCAAGTTTACAAAATTTCGAAATTAATTTTTTTTACTTAACTCCTAAATAGCTAAAATATACCAACAAAACTTTCGAAAAATCCGCACAGCAGTATAAATTTAAAAAATGGTAGGACAAAATCGCACGGTAGTTCAAAATTGAAAAATTGTCGGAAAAATTTTCAAAATTCCCAAAATTATCAAATTGACATTTTAATAAATTCCCAAAAGTAGTCAAAATATGCATATATCCAAAAATTTTAACATTTACTCAAAATCTTTATAAACTTTTAAAACTTCAAATTTCAAAAATAGTTACAAATATCCAAAAATTTTAAAATGTAAAATTTCCAAAATCTCGAAATTAATTTTTTTAAAAACTATCCAAAATCGACATTTTTGAAAATTTTCGAAATAGCCAAAATATACCTACAAATCTTTCAAAATATCCTAATTTTTTTTTATTTGTGGGTATGATAAAATTACCTTAAAATTGACATTTGATAAAATAAGGTTTATTTTTTACAAAAGAAGACAACATTTAAAACGATTATTAATCTGTATAAACAGTAAAAACCCAAAGCGCAAGAATTGCAAGCGACATAAAAATGGCCGCCGTTAAAGTCTGTGTAGTGGGTTGCCTAATTTCGGTAATTTTTACGAGATAGAAATGAAACCACATTTTTGGACATATTAGTGAACAAAAAATATAAATATTTCGATTTTTTGTCATAATTTGTGCACTTCTAGACTAAAGTAACATTCGAGTTGCACGTTAAAAAAAATTCTATTATCAGTCTGATATTTTTTTAGAAAACCATGTCTAAATTTAAAAGTACAGTAGACATTTTTGGTCCTAAAAATTGCGTAGGTAGTCAAAATAAACCGAGGAGTAAAACACTATGTACAAAGTTTATAATTTTTTTTTTGTTCAGTTGGCCAACCAGGGGTGGTGTTTCAAGGACTCCTTGGATCTGTCACCGTAATCGTAGAGTACCTCTTGGCCCTCTTTGATATCGTCTTTGGCTATGAGAACTAAACGCGGTTTGCTACCCAGCATTATCGTTCTTGTGGCGAGGTTGCCAAACCGCGAATGATTAACTAGCCGGCCGAGTTTTCCCGATTCCGCCGTAGCGTCGATGCTAAAAATACAATATCTGCTACACGGTGCTGTTCTGAGAGGTGATTTTTGGACTTTCTGTGAAACCTAATTTTTTTTATATTCTTGTTAATTAGGTCATAACTAAAATTTTAAGAGCAAAATAAAAAAAAATTGACGGTTTGAATTGTTTTAATTGGCTGTTTATTAAAAATATTATACACTCTTTCAATTATACAATTAAAACTAGCGATTTAATTTAAATATTTAATATTTGCATAACTAAAAAAAAGGTTTTTACAATTTTTTTTATATATTTTACTGTTTTGTTGCAATAAACGTTCAAACTTTTAATCTAACCTTTGACGTATACATTTATGTTCCCTTAATTAATATATCCTTACAGGTTGCCATGAAACTTAGATCTATTAAAAATTTATTTGACGTTTGAATTGTCATTTTCAGTATACGTATTCTATAATTTTTGTTTAGTTTTTTAAAGTGTTTTTTATAAACAAAAATGAAAAATTGTAGTAAAAGTTAGGAAGAAATTCATGAAATTTAACTAAGGACCGGTTTATTCATCTTTAGTAAAGTTTATCGGGCCGATAACTTTCATGTCTTGGCAATATCTAGTATCCAAAGAAATTATTCGTCAAATAAATCAAAAATGAATAAATCGGCCCTAAATAAAATGTGGCACCCTTAGAATTATTGTTTAATAAATGTATACTATACATTTAACCTTAAATTAAAACTTTAAACGTGTATTACAACAAAACAGTAAAAGATATAAAAATGTATAGACCTTTTTTTGGGAAATTAACTAATCTTTAATCTGATTTAAAAAGTTATGATAATATTTAAATAAAATCGCAAGTTTTAATTGGAGAATTGAAAGTGTGCATACATATTTTCAATAAACAGCCAATTAAAACAATTCAAACCGTCAATTTTTTTTTATTTTGCTCTTAAAATTTTAGTTATGAGCTAATTAACAAGAATATAAAAAAAATTAGGTTTCACAGAAAGTCCAAAAATCACCTCTCAGAACAGCACCGTGCCTATCTCTCTCGCTTTAAAAAAACGTTTCTTGGGGGTAGAGGATGAAACGAAAAATTGTACTTACCAGTACTGCTGCTCGTTGTGCTTGAAGTAGTACATGTAGCAGCCGGTGGTTTGGTCCTGCGCATACTGTTCCTCGCGTTTTTTTGCCTCCAAAGTGTCTATGAGTTCGCCGGCGTATTCGATTACGTAATCTCCCTTTTCAAAGTCTTTGGTGGCGATTACGCCTCGGCCTTTGCCCTCGAAATCGCAAACCTACGGAGGAGAATAATCGTTTGTTGTTTTTAAGACATAAAATGTGGAGGTCGAAAGTTTCAACGCATTTGTCTAAAGGCAAATTTTCAAAATTCACTTTTTTAAATTTTGACCCTCTAAAATTGATTGAAACTAAAAAAGCTACATAAAAATTTTGGAAAATATCTATAAAAAGTTACAGGTTTCTGGATCTTACTGTTTTATTTATCAAAAAAACAAAACGTATTTCTACCAGAGATTTTAATGAAAAACAAGTTTATTGTGGAATTTTGTTAGTTAATTCAATTTTTAACATAAAAGGTCCTTATTAATTATTGCATGAATATTGCATTTTCAAAGATAATTACGATTTAATCTCAAAATTGTCATTTTTGCTAACAAAGTTTACTTATTTAAAGTAAAAAACTTGTAAATTTTGTTAATTAATTTAATTTTCAACAAATAATGTCCTTATTAATTATCGAATAAATATTGCAGTTTCAGAGATAATTGCAAATTTATCTTAAAATTTTCATTTTTGCCAACAAAATTTACTTATTTGAATTAAAAAATTTACTTGTAGATTTTGTTAATTTAATTTTCAACAAAAAAACCGTATTAATTATCGCCTAAATATTGCAGTTTTAGAGATAATTGCAATTTAATCTTTTACTTAATCCAAGTAAAAATTGTAATTGTAAATTTTGTTAATTAATTCAATTTTCAACATAACAGGTCCTTATTAATTATTGCATAAATATTGCAGTTTCAGAGATAATTGCGATTTTATCTTAAAATCGTCATTTTTTTAAATAAAATTTACATATTCCAAGTAAAAATTTTAGTTTTAAATTTTGTTAATTAATTTAATGTTCAACAAAAAATGTCCTTATTAATTATCGCAGTTTCAGAGATAATTGCGATTTTATTTAACAAAATGTACTCATTTTAAGTAAAAGTTTTTGTTGTAATTAAATTTTAAACAGAAAAGTTCCTTAATTATTGCAGTTTCAGAGATAATTGCGATTTTATCTTAAAATTGTATTTTTTTTTGACAAAATTTACTTATTCCAAGTAATTTTTGTTGTAAATTTTGTTGCTTAATTTAATTTTTAACAAAAGGTTTTATCAATTATCGCATAAATATTGCAGTTTAGGAGATAATTGCAATTTTAACTTAAAATTATCATTTTTTTTAACAAAACTTGTTTTAAAAGTAAAAAAAAGTATTTTGGAAAATTTAATTGTCTACAAAAAAGGTCCTTATCAATTATGGTATAATATTGGATTTTTAGAGATAATTGCGATTTTATCTTAAAATTGTAATTTTTTTTTTGACAAAATTTAGGTACTTATTCAAAGTAATTTTTTTAGTTAATTTAATTTTCAACAAAGCAAGATCCTTACATGTTATGGTATAAATATTGCAATTTAGGAGATAATTGCAATTTTATCTTGAAGTTATCATTTTTTAAAACTTATTTTAAAAGTAAAAAAAGTAATTTTAATATAATTTGTAGGAAAATTTAATTGTCTACAAAAAAGGTCCTTGTCAATTATCTCATAAATATTCCAGTTTCAGAGATAATTGAGATTACAATTGTCATTTTTTTTGACAAAATTTACTTATTATTATTATTATTATTATTATTATTATTATTATTATAATTGCGATTTTATCTTAAAATTGTCATTTTTTTAACAAAACTCATTTTTAAAGTAAAAAAAATTTATTTAACATAATTTGTTGGAAAATTTAATTGTCTTCAAAAAAAGGTCCCTGTCAATTATCGCATAAATATTGCAGTTTCAGAGATAATTGCGATTTTAACTTAAAAAATTTTTTTGACAAAATTTACTTATACCAAGTAATTTTTTTTTGTAAATTTAATTTTTAACAAAAAAGGTCCTTATTAATTAAAAAGTATTTTTAATATACTTTGTTGGGAAATTTAATTGTCATCAAAAAAGGTGATTATCACAATTATGGTATAAATATTGTATTTTAAGAGATAATTGCGATTTTATCCAAAAATTGTAATTTTTTTGACAAACTTTACTTATTCCAAGTAATTTTATTGTATATTTTTATGAAATATTCCATAAATATTGCAGTTTAGGAGATAATTGCGATTTTATCTTAAAATAGTCATTTTTTAACAATCTTATTTTAGAAGTAAAAAAAGTATCTTTAACATAATTTGTTGGAAAATTTAATTATCTTCAAAAAAAGGTCCTTGTCAATTATCGCATAAATATTGCAGTTTCAGAGATAATTGCGATTTTAACTTAAAAAAATTTTTTTGACAAAATTTACTTATACCAAGTAATTTTTTTTGTAAATTTAATTTTTAACAAAAAAGGTCCTTATTAATTAAAAAGTATTTTTAATATACTTTGTTGGAAAATTTAATTGTCATCAAAAAAGGTGATTATCACAATTGTGGTATAAATATTGTATTTTAAGAGATAATTGCGATTTTATCTAAAAAATTGTAATTTTTTTGACAAAATTTACTTATTCCAAGTAATTTTATTGTATATTTTTATGAAATATCCCATAAATATTGCAGTTTAGGAGATAATTGCGATTTTATCTTAATATAGTCATTTTTTAACAATCTTATTTTAGAAGTAAAAAAAGTATCTTTAACATAATTTGTTGGAAAATTTAATTGTCTACAAAAAAGGTCCTTATCAATTATGGTATAAATATTGTATTTTAAGAGATAATTGCGATTTTATCTGAAAATTGTAATTTTTTTTGACAAAATTTACTTATTCCAAGTATTTTTTTTTGCAAATTATCAATTATCCCATAAATATTGCAGTTTAGGAGATAATTGCGAATTTATCTTAAAATGGTAATTTTTTTAACAAAACTTATTTTAAAAGTAAAAAAAGTATTTTTAACATAATTTGTTGGAAAATTTTATTGTCTACAAAAAAGGTCCTTATCAATTGTGGTATAAATATGATATTTATGGAGATAATTGCGATTTTATCTTAAAATTGTAATTTTTTGGACAAAATTTACTTATTCCAAGTTATTTTTTTAGTTAATTTAATTTTCAACAAAAAAAGATCCTTATCAATTATGATATAAATATTGCAATTTAGGAGATAATTGCGATTTTATCTTAAAATTATCATATTTTTAACAAAACTTATTTAAAAAGTAAAAAAAGTTTATTTAACATAATTTGTTGGAAAATTTAATTGTCTACAAAAAAGGTCAATTATCGCATAAATATTGCAATTTCAGAGATAATTGCGATTTTAACTTAAAATTGTGATTTCCTGACAAAATTTACTTATTCCAAGTATTAGTAAATTTAATTGTCTACAAAAAAAGTTCTTATAAATTATCTCATAAATATTGCAGTTTCAGAGATAATTGCGATTTTATCTTAGGATAAAATCGCGATTATCTGCGAAATTACAATATTTAAGTCAATATTTTGTAGGCAATTTTTGAACAGCAAAATTAGCAAATTTTTTTTATCAAAACTTATTCTCACCTTTAGGCCATCTTGCTTCCCACCCCTAACAGCCTCCTCCAGAATCCTTTGCTTTTCCTCCAAAACGACCTTTTTCGTCTTTCTAACAGAACGTCTCACCGAAAAATAACTCGTGATATCGTTACTTTTAATCTTCTTTTCTTGCTGCTTGTCGGCCTCCTGCTTGACGTTCAATTTTTTTTCAACTTTAATCGGAGCCTCCAGAGGCTCCGCCAAAATCTCCTCCTTTATTTCCTCCACAACCTCTGATCGCAACTCAATTCTGTGAGGAGTTGGAGGGGAGGAAACATCTTTACCGTTCCTTAACTTGTTCATTACTGGCGTTGTCGGGCAGGTGTTCAATATTAACTCGTTGTTGAAACTCTTGTACAACACTTCAGTGGGTTCTACCTTGTTTAAATCCAATTTTGTTGGGGTACCTTTTCTGCGAGCCCTTCTCAGCTCTTTGATTTCATTATTTTCCGTGTTTTTTATGTCTATATCGCATACAGCCTAAAATTACATAGTTTTTTTCTTTAATTGCATTTGGATTTGGTTAAATTTGAATTCAGACAGCATTGGTTAATTTAACATAACCACAAATTAACCTTTAAATTGAAATTTGAAAGTTTAATAACAGCCCTGATTTAACATAAATAAAAATAAAACAACTTAAAAGAATGATAATTTAATAACCAAACTAATAATACAAGTTTTACCTAGAATATTAAAAGATACAGACTTTCTTATGCTGTTAAATTTATATTTTTTGTTTTAAAAACTATATTTTCCTACCTGAAAGAATTCAGTTATTGTGTGCGTTTTGGTTGGGGTATGGGATAATTTTCCTGTAATATTAATTTTTTGATCTTTCCTCTTCGGATTTGGAGAGCAGCAGTCATCATTACGACTACATGCTACAACAGCCCTTACTCTACGACCTAAAAATACAAATATAATAAAATCACCAGAATCTGGTGACCAGATACTTTACAGTACTAATATTCCTAAAGCTAAATAAACAAACTTTTTAGGTTACCTATGCGTATGTCATTACAAAATAAAAATGGCGGACAAACAACGTTAAAAAAGCAACAATTCAACAAAACTTATTCTTATAATGGCTTAAACAAACTTAAAACAACGTAAAATCCATAAATCAACATACCTCTGACCATTTTGCAGTCAACAGATTCAAAATTTCACAAATAAACTAAAAAAAAACCGTTGGCTAGAACGATGCCAACCTTTAAAACAATAATCAATTAAACAATAAGAAAATGCCAATTATCCGGTATAAATAATTCAACAAAACGCACTTCTATCACATTTTTCAATTCAATAAGAAAATTTACGTACGAGACGCTTGGGTTCTTTTCTTTGCGGACTTAAAAAATTCAAAGCACGCGATTGGTTCGAGCGAGGTCATGTGACTGGTTCGTTAGTGACTCTGTCGTTTCCTCTAAGGTGGCGGCAAATTTAAATTGAACAGGACCGTACTTGAATACTATGGTATGTTTTATTGAAAATGCAGGATGAGTAAATAAATAACCTAATAATACATGGGTGAATCTCACGATATTTAATAAAACTAAATAAGTTACACTTTTATTGTGTTTTGATCTTTCATAATTAAGTAGATATTACAGCTCAGGTCCCAAAATTCCAAAACCTATCCTCCATGACTGTTAATCTTTCTAGGTTAACCTATATGTTTTCAAATATCTGAGGTAATAAAAGCATACTAAAAATATCAGTTCACCAAGTAAATTAAACACATCCAAAGCAATCGAATCAAATATAAAATATTATTAAAAATTAAAATAAATAATTTTTATAACCATTTACGTAGGTGCTACAAAAATTTATTCTATTCTCCGTGAATCTGTTTTTGCTTTAAATTTTATGCAACGGATGGCGCTTTAATCATTTTAAATAGGCAAAAACCTCTGTTTACGACATTATAGATGCATGTGATTCCCGAAGGTCAGTTAGAATTTATATGCAGATGAGAGTGTTGCTGTTTTATAATTCAAAAGTTTAAGTTCATTAATTTGCCATTTAAAAACCTATCCACCGTGAAGTGTAATATCTCAGTAAGTAGATTTTTTTTATAAATATTTTATGTATGTACAATTGTATTTTTATAAAATATTAAGGTGTCAAAAGATACTATAACTTATTTCAAATATACAAAGGAATGTTTAAAACAAACCATACGAAATCCTAACCTCCGTGAAGCTCTAATATTCAAAATGTATGATTTCTTTAAATTCTTGCATTAGTATAATAACAAAGTTATGTTTATTTTGTTTTAGATAAGAAACTAATTTATTTATCATAATTATATTCATATTTTTTTAAAATTATTAAATGCATCTCTGTTTTCTTATTTGTTGTCTTGTGAACCTACCTTCAAAACAATTCAGTGGTGGCCATGTTATTAAAATGTCACTAGATTGAACATAAATAATGCAAGACCAAGTAGAATACGGTACGTGTTTTAACATTCCAGCTTTGAAATCAAATAACATGCACATTTTTCGCCGCAAAAACCCGATCTAAATAGTTTTCAACCCCTAAAACCCAAGGAAATCCTGCTAACACGACCTTTTCCTGCGTGGGATGACAGATGAAATGTCAAAACGAACATGTTTCATGTTTTTTAGAATTACAGCACTTCTAGCTTTCATTAACAATTGAAACTCACAGAATACATTTATCACTACGCAAATTAACATTAACAGTCAAAAAATACGCGATAAACAAAGTTACAACAAAATATTTTGACAGGAAGGTAGCTTCACACTACACCAATGTTTTGTTTTGTTATATTCGCAGACGATGTGATCCCCTGCAACGAAAACATTTGCGCTGGATGCCTCAACATTTTGGAGGACGAGGAGTTTATCTCTGCGTTGGATCAGAAATGGCACATGGAATGCTTCAGGTAGCGACATAACCTCACTGCGTGAATTTCGAAACGTCAAAATTAATTATTTTAGGTGTTCTGCGTGCGATGCGGCTCTGTCTAGTTGGTATTTTGAGAAAGAAGGGCTCTTATTCTGTAAGGATGATTACTGGGCTAGATATGGGGAAGCTTGCCAACAGTGCAGCCAGGTATTTATTTATTTATTTAATAGTTTATTATTATAATATCTATACAAAGAATTGTTTTTAGATTATTACAGGGCCTGTTATGGTTGCAGGGGAGCACAAATTCCATCCGGAATGTTTTTGTTGTGGTAGCTGTGGGGCTTTCATTGGAGATGGGGATTCTTATGCACTTGTGGAAAGATCCAAATTATATTGGTGAGTTTTGCTTAATTTGAGGTTATTTTGTGTTTATTTCGTTTTTTTAGTGGACAGTGCTATAAAAGGCAGATGCAGCCGTTACAAAAAACTGCCAAATTTCCCTTTATTAGAAAACCGCATTCCATTCGACTCGTAGAGATTCCGGGTGGGCAACAGGGGATAAAATTGTTGAAGAATTCTTTGCAAGGCACAAACAGTGAATGTTTTACGATATCTGAGTGAGTACTAATTTAAGTGGGATTCTAACGGGATTTTTATTAATATTTTAACACGTTGATTTTTTTAAAGGATGGTGTGGAAGGTGCAAGGGAAAGTTTTGCAGCTGGCTTTTGCTTTTCTAACAAACGCTTTTAATATTTGCTGCTATTTTATGCCTAACCCTTATAGGTAGGTTATTAACAATTTAACAATTAATTATATTATTTCTCTGAATACAACAATTTTAAAAATTTGTAGACTTGATATGAACACGGATTTGATGTCATTGCATATTGGTGACAAAATATTGGAAATAAACGGCACCCCAGTTAAGGATACTCCACTTGAAAATGTGGAAAACCTGTTGAGGTATTCCGACAATGTATTGCAGGTATTAAAGTTTGGGGGTGGGGGAATATACCACTGCTATTTATTTTTTATTTTTTTTTTAGTTGACAATCGAACATGACCCTGAATGTATATCGAGAAAAATATCAAAACTGACACTTCCATCAACCCTACCTCTGACAACAACTTCCAGTGATACCAACATTCCAACAAATAAAACCACTGGGGATTTTTTGGGGTTTGGATCTGCAGATTCGTTAAATGAAGGCAGAACAAAATGTAAGACTTTTTTCCTTTTTTTAAAATTAAAAAAAAATAAAAAATATTTAAAATTTCAATAAATATTAATTTTTTATCGTTTTACTATGGTAATTAAGACTTTTACGTATAATGAACCATATTTTGATCAAAAAAATTAGGGTTTTATTTTTTAATGCGTTTTTAGATCGTTTTGCGGAAATAATTAAAAACTGTTTTTATTACAAATACAAATATATTTTTTTTCTTTTTTACTGTTTTAAGTAAGACTTATTAAGTAAGAATTATTCGAAATAATTAACGATATTTTGATCGAAAAAAATAAAGGTTTTATTTTTTAATGCGTTTTTAGATCGTTTTATTACAAATAAAATTTTCTTTTTTACTCTGTTAAGTAAGACTAACTGAGTAAGACTTATTAGGTATAATTAACCATATTTTGATTGAAACAATAAAGGTTTTATTTTATAATGCGTTTTTAGATCGTTTAGAACGTTTTTTATTACAAATAAATATTTATTTTTTTCGTTTTTACTGTGTTAAGTAAGACTTATTAGGTAGATATAATTAACCATATTTTGGTCGAAAAAAATAAAGGTTTTATTTTTTAATGCTTTTTTAGATCGTTTTGCGAAAATACTTCTAAACGTTTTTATTACAAAAATAATAATTCCTTTTTTCCTTTTTTACTGTGTTAAGTAAGACTTATTAAGTAAGACTTATTAGGTATAATTAACCATATTTTGATCTAAAAATAAAGGTTTTATTTTTTAATACTTTTTTAGATCGTTTCGCGAAAATAGTTCAAAACTGGTTTTATTACAAAAATAATACTGTGTTAAGTAAGACTTATTAGGTATAATTAACCATATTTTGATCTAAAAAATAAAGGTTTTATTTTTTAATGCGGTTTTAGATTGTTTTGCGAAAATAGTTCAAAACTGTTTTTATTACAAAAATAATATTGCCTTTTTTTTCTTTTTTACTGTGTTAAGTAAGACTTAGGTATAATTAACCTATTTTGATCGAAAAAATAAAGGTGTTATTTTTTAATGTGTTTTTAGATTGTTTTGCGGAAATAGTTCAAAACGTTTTTTATTACAAATAAATATATATTTTTTTCTTTTTTACTGTGTTAAGTAGGACTTATTAGGTATAATTAACCATATTTTGATAGAAAAAAATAAAGGTTTTATTTTTTAATGCGTTTTTACATCGTTTTTATTACAAAAATAATATTCCCTTTTTTTCTTTTTTACTGTGTTAAGTAAGACTTATTAGGTAGTATAATTAACCATATTTTCATCGAAAAAATAAAGCTTTTATTTTTTAATGCTTTTTAGATCGTTTTGCGAAAGTAGTTCAAAACTGTTTTTATTACAAATACAAATATTTTTTTTTTTCTTTTTTACTGTTTTAAGTAAGACTTATTTATTACGTATAATTAACCATATTTTGATCGAAAAAAACAAAGGTTTTATTTTTTAATGCGTTTCTAGATCGTTTTGCGAAAATAGTTCAAAATTGTTTTTATTACAAATAAAATGGATATTTATGTATTAAGGCAGTAAAGTCGTATTTTTTTTCTTTCACTTTACTTTACTGCCAAATGTTGACTACTTTACTGCCGATTTCGGATAAAAGTATTTTTTTTTAATTTTAAAAGATTAAAAAAAAGTTTTATTAAAAATAAGTACCTATGCACAGTAAAAAAATATTAATTAAATGTTATTGTCTTAATTTATATATGAAATACGTTACTTACCTTATCTACTATTTAGGTACGAAAAGGATTATTAATTAAAAAAATCCTACTTAATATTTAAAATAAAAAAACATATTGGCTTTAAAATATTTTTATTTTGGATTTAATTTACTAAACTATACACAAGCAATTAAAAAAAATATATAGATCCATGTCATACTCTTTTCCGCACCACCCTAGAGGTAGAGTATCGGGCGCGTTTTTTTTACCGTGGTATCCCCTATAGGCCTAATCCACACCCCAAACTTGTCGTTTCAGCGCCACAGTGCGAGTTTGGCGAACTAAACGAGCCGAAACACAAAGCGCGCAACGGCAAGGGTGAGAACAAGGAGAGACTGTTCAAAAGAAAAGACGAGGGTTACATGACCGGCACGAGGTCTAGACAGCTGAGAAGAAAAAATCATTTGGCCGAGAACAAACCTTGCCTGGACAAGGAACGCAGTTCCTCCATGAGCAGACTGCTAGATGAGTAAATAATCGCGAAAAACTACCACACGCTAGCGGTGATACGAAAATTGATTTCAGGGCGGCGAATTCCAAGAGATGCCTGGAATTATCCAGGGCCTACTCGTTCTTAGAGCCCCGCCCCCAACAAAGGGTCTTCAGGGCTTCCGATTTAGTGAAAGGGGAACTTTTGGGGCAGGGGTTTTTCGGGCAAGTTTTTAAGGTGACTACAAGGGACACGGCAGAAGTCATGGTGCTCAAAGAACTGTACAGGGTGGATGAGGAAGCTCAGAAGAACTTCTTAAAAGAGGTAAGATTTACTACAAATGAAATAAAGATTTGTTTTCGTACCTACATCCCCAAAAACCTTTGTTGCAAAGTATATAAAAAAAAACTAATCTTTAAAAAAAGAATCCATCTCCAACATAAACAAAAAAAAGCCTTTCTTTAAAAATGGATAAAATCGTTTATAAAAATCAATAAATTAATCAAAGCACGGGATTCTCCATAGCACCTAGTTTGTCTATTTCCGTCTCCGTTTCCGTCTGTTCCCGTTTGTTTCCCCTGTCTGTTTCTGTTTTCGTTTCCGTTTCTACACTAAAGTGCTGTTCAGAACGCTGTGCTATGATTGGTTTAATACTTTCTATAAAGATCATTTTCTATGAAAAGTAAAGCCTAAAATTTTAAGGATAGTTTTCGGACATCTCCAACTTAAATAATCCAATAACAATTTGACTTACGATCCCTAACAAAAACGAAGTAAAATAACTAATCTTTGAATAAAGAATAACTTTGATTTTAAGAATCTTCTAAAAAGATATGACCCGGAATAATGGAATATTCTTAGAACCTTCCCTTATTGCTAAGAATGTTCTTAGGGACTTTTAAAACATTCAATAGATACCCTTTTAATGATGCAATTCGATTCTTAAAAGCTTCTTAAAACCTTCCTAAAAACATCCTAAGAACATTTTAAGAATACGTTTTTGGAATGTTCTTAGAAGGTTTCTTATGGAGTTTCTAGGAAGCTTTTGAGAATATTTCCGAATATGTCAGATACCCACGTTCTAATATGTTGTATTCTACATTCGTAAAATTCTTCAGGAGACGACAAATACGCCTCACTGTCATAATAAGACAGTGAAATGTATTTGTCGTCCCCTTAAAAAATGTTGCGACATATTAATATATATTTATTTAAAAATATTAAATAAACAATTTGACCTCTAAACCATAAATTGTATGACATTATTTCATAAAAAGTAAAATTGGAAAATTTTGTGGGATAAGTCAGATTAGATTGAAGTTGAAGATAGTTAGGATTATTATACATAAAAATGTTAATTCAGAAATAAAAAATCGGTATACAAGTTAATAAATATTTATTTTTAACATAAAATAAAATACCTAAAGTAAAAGTATTTTTGTTATCGAATATTGTTTTAATTTGACAAATAACTATAAAAAAATATTTTGGATTGTGTTTTTTACTTAGTATTTAATACTTATTACTAATTAGGTACTTGAGTATAGGTATATACCTTTATACGTAGTTTATGGTATATTTTACTATTATATAGGTAACTGAACTAAATATGCTTAACAGGAATATTCCTAAATGAACTTTCTATAGCAATTACTTTCTTAACATTCTAAGCATATTTTTAGAGTAGACTAATTTTTACCACTAAAACTTTGCACCTTCTAAGAACCTGCCTATAGGCCAGTAAGAATATTCTTAGGATCATGCTATATGTCTTTTAAGCATGTTCTTTAGAAGAAATATAGCATGATCCTAAGAATATTCCCACTGGAAGGTTTAAAAAACATTCTTAGAATAAAGTGTGCTATCAGGGTTATACCTTAACCAAAAAAGAAATGTTGGAAACTTCAAAAATTCTTAAATAAGATGAAAACCTAACTAATTTGCATTTATAATTAAGTTTCGAAAATTATACAAAAAAATTAAAACAAGTTGTTTTTATTTGTTTTTATACCTTATATATTTTTTCGTTGTAGCTTTAAGTTAATATATTCATAATATGTTCTATTTTTTTTTTTGCTTTAAGGTTGCAGTATTGAGGAGTTTGCACCACAGCAACGTGTTGAGGTTTATTGGGGTTTTGTACAAAGAAAGGAGACTGCATTTGGTGACAGAATATATTTCAGGGGGGACCCTGAAAGAACTAATACACGATACGGTGCAGCCGTTGCCTTGGGAGCAAAGGGTGTCATTTGCAAAAGATATTGCTGCTGGTAAATTTTAAATTACTGCATTTTTAATGGTGACACTTATATATATTTTTTTTAGGTATGGCATACCTGCATTCCATGAACATTATACACAGAGATCTCAACTCTCACAACTGCCTTGTGAGAGAAGACAAAACAGTCATTGTGGCTGATTTCGGATTGGCTAGGATAGTTTCACACACGACAAACAGGTAATTTCGTGTTGAAAACACATTTTTAAAACGATTTCTTACATCAGAAAACTCATTTTGGAATGTTATAACACATTTCAAAATGTAAAAAAACATTTTAGAATGTTAAAAGCACCTTTTAGAATGTCAAAATAAAATTTAAAATGTCTGGAACACATTTTAGAATAGCAAACCATATTTAAGAATGTTATAAAACGAATATTTAAAACCATATTCTAGAATCACAAAACCCCTTTTATAATGTTAAAAACACATTCTAAAATGTAAAAAATATATATTAGAATTTTTATAACACATTTTATAATTTTAAAACTTAATTTAACATATTTACGAATTTTATAAAACGAATATTTAAATATTCTACAATCTCAATTTAGAAGGTAGAAAAAACATTTTAGAATGTCGAAACACAATTTAAACGGTCTAAAAACATTTTAAAATAGCAAAATATATTTAAAAATGTTATAAAACGAATTTTCATTACAAAATTTAGAAGGTAGAAAATATTTAGAATGTTAAAAACACATTTTAGAATGTCAAAACACAATTTAAAAGATATGAAACACATTTTAGAATTGAAAATCATATTTAAAACACATTTTTAAAACCATATATTATCATCTCAAAACAAAGTCAGAAAACTCATTTTGGAATGTTAAAAACGCATTCCAAAATGTGAAAAATACATTTTAGAATGTCAAAACACAGTTTGAAAGGTGTGAAACACATTTTAAAATAGCATAACATATTAAAGAAAGTTATAAAAAAGATTTTTAAAACCATATTCTAGAATCTAAATTTAGAAGATAGAAAATACATTTTAGAATGTTAAACACATTTTAAAATGTATGAAATACATTTTAGAATGTCAAAACACAATATAAAACGTCTAAAAACATTTTAGAATAGCAAAATATATTTATAAATGTTAGAAAACGAATTTTGAAAAACATGTTCTAAAATCTTAAAACACAATTTAGAATGTAGAAAACACATTTTATAATGTTAAAAACACCTTTTAGAATGTCAAAACACAATTTGAAAGGTCAAACCATTTTTAATAAATTCAAATTCAAATTCAAATTCAGTTTATTCACCATAAAAGTCAACAGTACAGTAAAGTAAATCATTATACAAACTTAAAGGCTAGTCAGGTAAAAAAAAATATATACACACATATTCTTAACTAAGTAAAGAACAACCTACATTGTAACTTTATAATCAAAAAATTCAGCTAGTGAATAAAAACTATGATCACATAAAAAAATTTTGGTTTTCATTTTTAACTCCCTAGGGTTATTTACATTTTTAATTATTGTCCTTATTTTATTAATGCACTTACTTCCCATGAATGCAGGAGAATGCTGACCTACCGATAATCTAGAGTAAGGCAAACGAATTTCAGTAGCTTTTCTAGTGTAGTATAAATGATAATGACTATTTTTCATAAATAAAGACTCTCTCTCAATAACAAAGTCTACTAACTGTAATATATATAGACAAGGTAGAGTAAGAAAGTTGTATTTTTTAAAAATTTCCTTACAAGAGGTATCAGGAGGTACATTCTCCATACATCTTAAAAACTTTTTTTGCATGACAAATGCCTTACAAAAGTAAGATGATGAGCCCCAAAACACTAAACCATATTGTAGAATTGATTGCACTAGTCCAAAATATAAGAGTTTCATTGTTTGTTCATCTACACTGTTATGTAGATGTTTAATTAAAAAACACAGAGAGCTTACTCTTAAACATACGGAATCAATGTGTTTTTCCCAAGTAAGCTTGGAGTCAATGTATAGTCCAAGGAATTTAAATTCGGACACATTTTTAATTGATTTATCATTAATTTTAATCAGAAGACTATAATCAAGAGATGCATTTTTTGGGAAAAACTGCATATATACCGTTTTATTACCATTTAAAACTAGTCCATTATTTATACAATAGTCATTAAACAACTGGGAAATGTTATTACCCTTTGAAACCAACCCATCGATTTTGGGGTTGCTAAGCAGGATATTGGTGTCATCTGCATACAAGACAAGACGACCCATTCCCCCAAAGTAGCTTTGAATATCATTGACGAAGATAATAAAAAATAAAGGTCCGAGTATAGACCCCTGTGGGACACCCAGGTTATTCTGCCCTGTGTATGACTTCACACCATTTATCACAACTATTTGTTTTCTTTCGTGTAAATATGAGGCTGCCCACTCATAAGCCTTGCCACGGACACCACAAGCATAAAGTTTTTCCAACAAAAGTTTTATTTTTATTCTAACATCTCAAAAAAAGTCAGAATACTCATTTTGGAATGTTATAAACGCATTCCAAAATGTAAAAAATACATTTTAGAATGTCAAAACACAATTTGAAAGGTGTGAAAAACATTTTAAAATAGCATAACATATTAAAGAAAGTTATAAAAAAGATTTTTAAAACCATATTCTAGAATCTAAATTTAGAAGATAGAAAATACATTTTAGAATGTTAAACACATTTTAAAATGTATGAAATACATTTTAGAATTTCGAAACACAATATAAAATGTCTAAAAACATTTTAGAATAGCAAAATATATTTATAAATGTTAGAAAACGAATTTTGAAAAACATGTTCTAAAATCTTAAAACACAATTTAGAATGTAGAAAACACATTTTATAATGTTAAAAACACCTTTTAGAATGTCAAAATACAATTTGAAAGGTCAAACCATTTTTAATAATGTTTTAAAACACATTTTTAAAACCATATTCTAACATCTCAAAAAAAGTCAGAAGACTCATTTTGGAATGTTATAAACGCATTCCAAAATGTAAAAAATACATTTTAGAATGTCAAAACACAATGTGAAAGGTGTGAAACACATTTTAAAATAGCATAACATATTAAAGAAAGTTATAAAAAAGATTTTTAAAACCATATTCTAGAATCTAAATTTAGAAGATAGAAAATACATTTTAGAATGTTAAACACATTTTAAAATGTATGAAATACATTTTAGAATTTCGAAACACAATATAAAATGTCTAAAAACATTTTAGAATAGCAAAATATATTTATAAATGTTAGAAAACGAATTTTGAAAAACATGTTCTAAAATCTTAAAACACAATTTAGAATGTAGAAAACACATTTTATAATGTTAAAAACACCTTTTAGAATGTCAAAATACAATTTGAAAGGTCAAACCATTTTTAATAATGTTTTAAAACACATTTTTAAAACCATATTCTAACATCTCAAAAAAAGTCAGAAGACTCATTTTGGAATGTTATAAACGCATTCCAAAATGTAAAAAATACATTTTAGAATGTCAAAACACAATGTGAAAGGTGTGAAACACATTTTAAAATAGCATAACATATTAAAGAAAGTTATAAAAAAGATTTTTAAAACCATATTCTAGAATCTAAATTTAGAAGATAGAAAATACATTTTAGAATGTTAAACACATTTTAAAATGTATGAAATACATTTTAGAATGTCGAAACACAATATAAAATGTTTAAAAACATTTTAGAATAGCAAAATATATTTATAAATGTTAAAAATTAATTTTGAAAAACATGTTCTAAAATCTTAAAACACAATTTAGAATGTATTTTATAATGTTAAAAACACCTTTTAGAATTTCAAAACACAATTTGAAAGGTCAAACCATATTTAAGAGTGTTTTAAAACACATTTTTAAAACTATATTCTAACATCTCAAAAAAAAAGTCAGAAAACTCATTTTAGAATGTTGAAAGCACATTTTAGAGTGTCAAAACAAAATTTTAAAGGTCTGAAACACATTTTAAAATAGTTAAACATGTTTAAGAATGTTATAAAACGAAAATTTAAAACCATATTCTAGAATCTCAATTTAGAAGGTAGAAAACACATTTTAGAATGTTAAACACATTCTAAAACATAAGAAATGCATTTTAGAATGTAAAAACACAATTTAAAAGGTCTAAAATACATTTTAAAATAGCAAAACATTTAAGAATGTTATAAAAAGAACAATTAAAACCATAATCTATAATCTCAATTTAGTAATTAAAAAAACATGTTAGAATGTTAAACACATTCTTAAATGTAAGAAATACATTTTAGAATGTCGAAACACAATTTAAAATGTCTTAAAACATTTTAGAATAAAAAAATATATTTAAAAACGTGTTAGACATTTAATTAACAATATTTTTAATACCTTTCTCCACTTTAGCGCAAGAAGGGTTTCCACTGGCACAAAAAATCGCCAGGAGAGAAAAAAACGGTACACAGTGGTGGGCAACCCTTACTGGATGGCGCCAGAAATGATGAAAGGAAACAAGTACGACGAAAAAGTGGACATTTTCAGTTTTGGAATCGTTTTGTGCGAGGTAACGAATTATTCGTCCAATTTATAAATATACCGATATAACTTTATTTTTGTAGATCATAGGGAGAGTTCAAGCGGATCCAGATTTTTTGCCCAGATCGAACGATTTCGGGTTGAATCAAATGGCATTTAAGGAAAAATTTTGCACCTCTTGCCCGGAGCCGTTTTACAAAGTGGCTTTTCTATGTACCGATTTGAATCCTGATAAAAGGTAAGCAAAAATATTGTGAGGACAATACTGAAAACATTAAAGAACGTCAAATACATTTTAACCTTATAAAATGTGTTCTTTACATTTTGAAATGTGTTTCCAACCTTCTAAAATGTGTTTATTACATTTTAGAATGTTAAAAGAACATTTTAGATTGGCATAACACAATTTAGAATGTTAAACGCATTCTAAAATGTTAGAAATACAATTTAAAAGGTCTAAAAACATTTTAGAATAGCAAAATATATTTAAATTGTTATAAAACAAATTTTCGTTAAACAATTTAGAAGGTGGAAAACATTTAGAATGTTAAAAACACATTTTAGAATGCAAAAACACAATTTGAAAGGTCTGAAACACATTTTAGAATAGAAAATCATATTTAAGAATGTTTTAAAACACATTTTTAAAGCCATATTCTAACATCTCAAAACAAAGTCAGAAAACTCATTTTGGAATGTTAAAAACGCTTTCCAAAATGTGAAAAATACATTTTAGAATGTTAAAAGCACATTTTAGAATGTCAAACCAACATTTAAAAGGTCTGAAATACATTTTAAAATAGCAAAACATACTTACGAATGTTATAAAATGAATATTTAAAACCATATTCTAGAATCTAAAAACACTTTTTAGAATGTTAAAAACACATTCTAAAATGTAAAAATATGTATTAGAAATTTTGTAACTTAATTTAACATATTTAAGAATGTTATAAATCGAATATTTAAATTTTCTACATTCTCAATTTAGAAGGTAGAAAACACATTTTATAATGTTAAACACATTCTAAAATGATTGAAATACATTTTAGAATGTCGAAACATAATTTAAAAGGTCTAAAATCATTTTAGAATAGCAAACTTAAAAACGTTACAAAACGAATTTTTAAAAACATGTTCTTAAATTTCAAAACACAATTTAGAAGGTAAAAAACACATTTTAGAATGTTAAAAGCACATTTTAGAATAGAAAACCATATTTAAGAATGTTTTTAAACAAATTTTTAAAGTCATATTCTAACATCTCAAAACAAAGTCAGAAAACTCATTTTGGAGTGTTAAAACGCATTCCAAAATGTAAAAAATACATTTTAGAATGTTAAAAGCACATTTTAGAATGTCGGAACACAATTTAAAAGGTCTAAAATCATTATACAATAGCAAAATACATATATTTAAAAATGTTATAAAACGAATTTTTAAAAACATGTTCTAAAATCTCAAAACACAATTAAGAAGGTAGAAAACACATTTTATAATGTTGCAAAAAAAATTAGAATGGCAAAACACAATGTGTTTAAAATAGCAAAACATATTTAAGAATGTTTTAAAACCATTTTGTAACACAAAGTCAAAAAACTCATCTTGATAGGTTAAAAACACATTCCAAAATGTAAAAAATACATTTTAGAATGATAAAAGCACAGTTTAGAATTTCAAAACACAATTTAAAATGTCTGAAATTCATTTTAAAATAGCAAAACATATTTAAGAATGTTATAAAACGAATTTTGAAACCATATTTTGAATGCCAAAAACACATTCTAAAATGTAATAAATGTATTTTAGAATTTTAGAAAAGCAAAACATATTTAAGAATGCTATAAAACGAATATTTAAAACCATATTCTAACATTTTAGAATGTTAAGAAATGTAAGAAATACATTTAAGAAACTGAAAAACACATTTTTGGATGTCAAAACACAATTTGAAAGGTCTAAAACACATTTCATAATAGCAAAACATATAAAACTAATTTTTAAAACTATTCTAGAAACACAATTTAGAAGGTAGAAAACACATTTTAGAATGTTGAAAACACATTCTAAAACGTAAGAAATAATAAAAACATTTTAGAATAGCAAAACATTTATAAATGTTAGAAAACGAATTTTGAAAACCATGTTCTAAAATCTCAAATCACAATTCAGAATGTTAAAAACACATTTTAGAATGTCAAAATACAGTTTGAAAGGTCTAAAATACATTATAACGAATTTTAAAACACAATTTAGAAGGTAGAAAACACATTTTAGAACGTTAAGAAATGTAAGAAATACATTTTAGAAACTGAAAAAAAACATTTTAGAATGTCAAAACACATTTTAGAATAGCAAAATATATAAAACGAATTTTTTAAAGTATTCTAGAATCTCAATTTAGAAGGTAGAAAACACATTTTAGAATGTTAAAACACATTCTAAAATGTGAAAAATACATTCTAGAATGTTTAAAACACATTTTACAATGTCAAAACACAGTTTAAAAGGTCTAAAAATACATTTTAGAATAGCAAAACATATTTAAGAATGTTAAGAAATGTAAGAATGTTAAAAGAACATTTTAGAATGTCAAAACACAATTTGAAAGGTAGAAAACACATTTTAAATGTTAAAAATACATTTTAGAATATTAAAACACATTCTAAAATGTGAAAAATACATTCTAGAATGTTTACAACGCATTTTAGAATGTCAAATTGTACCTAAGCAAAGCATGCCATTTCAGGCCCCCGTTCGAAGTAATCGAAGTGTGGCTGGAATCTCTCTCCATGCACCTGTCGGTGGGCATGCCTCTACCCCCCGACCTACTCTTCGACATCCAGCACTACCGAGGCACCAGCCCCAGCTCCTCGGGCAGCACCACTCCCGAAGGAATATCCTCCGGGCACCGGAGCCCCGCCCTAGAGCCCATACGCGAGGGAAAAATGGCGGGAAACCCGGAGCGAATCAAGAGCCTCGAGAGCCTGAAGCCCGCCATCAAGATATCCCAGGAAAATTTGCTTTCCAAGACTTCCAGCTCCGACATGCTCATCAAGAACCAGATCAACAACGAGTTTGTCACCAAAAGTTGCGAGGATTTGGAGGAAATAATCTCGAAACCCACTAGGGAGTTCCCCAACTACGAAAACATCGATTTTCTCAGGAACGACTCCATATTCGCTGGCGATTGCGAGAAAACCGTAACCGTGAAAAAATTGGAGAAGACCGAGTTAATAAAACACGAAGAAAACAACAAAAACCCCGACACTTACAAGTTCAACGTTCACCTGAGAAAAGTGCCGAAGAACTTCACCAGAAATCGATTCGTGAAGGAAATGAAGGACGAAGACGTTTCGGTGAAGTTCCTGGGCAAAAAAAAAACCTTCGACTTAAAACCTGTGCCCAGCTGCAGCAAAAACTCAAATTTAAACCTGGAAAGCATGGCTTTTAAAACTTCGAGCCTCCCAACGTCTAAAGTGACGGAGAAGTTCGTAAGGAACTTCGCGAAGAACGTCAACTTGACCAGGAACGAGAAAGTAAGCAACTTGAGTGCGGAATGCGTTCCGGATGTGGTTTTTTCCACTCTATCGTCGCCGGAAACTCGTAGTGTACTTCCGGTGGGTTGCAAATTAAATTACGCAATCAAACCGCCGAGTTACGTTGCGAAAAGCAGCGAGGATTCAAGGAAAGTCGAGGATAACAACAAATGCGGTACTTTCAGTATCAGCCGCAGCATTTTCAAGAAGACTGAGCCGGAGGGAGAGAGCAAAGGGTTCAAGAGGTTGCCGGAAGATGGCAGCAGGTCCAGCGTTGTTAGGAGGAGGTAAGTATCGATAAGGTTGCTTTTCAGGGCGGTAAAAACACTCTCTGTGTGTCTGCAGATACACCAAGGACTCTGACGACAGCCCGATACTCAGACGCACTCCGATCCTGCAGAGGAGACTTCCGCAGCCTGCGAAGTTCGTGCCGTCGCTGAAAGGGGCGGCTGGCGCCGCAGACGGCTGCTCCGTCGTGCGGAGCATCGTCGAGACGCTGAACGGTAAGGAGAGGAGTGGGGGGTTCGTGCGCAGCGGATACGGAAGGAGTTCGCTCAAGGTGGCCGGAAGTCCCAAGGTTTGCTTCAAGGGTGGCGGCAGGAGCAGTCCCGACGAGTTTACGGCACTTTAAAGCCGCGTAATGACGTTGAAATCTTGGAGTATGAGCTGGAAATTTGCTGTATCTAAATTTAAAAAAAAATTGGACTGCAAATAATTTATGTAAGTAGGAAACTTATCGTTTTTTGATGATTTCGAAAATTTTGGAAACTTTGAAGATTTTGAAATTTTCATTAATTTTAAGAAATTTTAAATTTTGAACATTTGAAGTTTTTTAAAATTTGCTAATTTTGAGAATTTTAATAAATTTCTTAAATTAAAAATATTGAGAATTTTAATAAATTTCAAAATTTTAAAAGTTTTTAAGAATTTTTGTAATTTTAAAAATTTTGAGATCTTGGAGATTTTAATAAAATTGAAAATTTTAAAATAATTGAGAATTTTAATAAATTCCAAAATTTTAGAAATTTCAAAAATTGGAAAGTTCTTTTAAATGTTTGAATATTTTAGAATTTTATAAATCTTTATAATTTTGTAAATTTTAAAGTTTCAAAATTTTGGAATTTGGAAATTTTAAAAATTTTGATGATTTTAATACATTTTAAGATGTTTGAAAATTTTAAAAATTTTGTAGTTTTGAGAATTTTAATAAATTTCAAAAGATCTTGGAGATTTTAATAAATTTGAAAATTTTAAAATTGAGAATTTTAATAAATTCCAAAATTTTAGAAATTTAAAAAATTGGAAAGTTTTTGAATATTTGGGAATTTTAGAAATTTTAAAAATTTAGGTGATTTTAATTCATTTTAAGATGTTTTTATAAATTTCCCAATTTTAAAATTTTTCAAAATTTTAAACATTTTGAGATCTTGGAGATTTTAATAAATTTGAGATTTTTTATAAATCTCAAAATTTTAGAAATTTAAAAGATTGTAAAGTTCATTTTTGAATACTTGAGAATTTTAGAAATCTTTATAATTTTGTGAATTTTAATAAATTTCAAAATTTTGTAAATTTTAAAAATTGAAATGTTTTTAAAACTTTTGGACTATTTCAAAATTTAAAAGATCTTTAAAATTTTAAAAATTTTAAAAATTAAAAACTTTTGAAATATTGGAAGTTTTGAGAGTTTTGATAAATATTAAAACAATGGAATTTGCAAAAATTTAATTTTTTTTTAAACATTTTGTATATTTTGAAAATTTTAAAAATCTTTAAAATTTAATTATTTTTTTTAAACAGTTTTATTATAAAAAATGGGGGTTTAAGCCTAGAAGTAGTTTTTTGGGAAAAATATTAATTATTATATTAATATTACATAAAATAAGGATTTTAAAAAACACTAATTTTTTATTTTAATTAATTTTTTAACTCAAATCTATTTATAAAATGAGTTTAATTGTTTAAAAATGCATTTTAAAATAGAAAATTTTTGAGAGTTTTAATAAATATTAAAATTATGGAATTTGGAAATTTTAAAAATTGTATTATGTAAATTTTTAGAATTTATGATTTTAAAAAACTTTAAAAATCTTGAAACTTTTTTAAAACTCGAATATTTGGTAAGTTTGAAAATTTTGCAAATTTAAAAAAACTTGATAATTTTAAGGATTTTTTGAATTTTAAAGACTTGAAATTTGTAAATTTCAAAAAATTCGGGGCTAAACCTTAGGCGGCCACCGTGTTGAATTTATTTATCTCCATCTCTCTTAATTCTTCACAATTATCACATAAGGGCTTATCTCATATTTAGCAATTTTACAAATCATTTTGAAGATTAAAAGTTTTGAAAAAATAATTTATATCAGCTAAAAACTTTTAATTTGTAAAATTCTTAAATATATTATGTGGCTCAGCCACTAATTCCTTACGCCACTGACGTCCTTTAGACAGTTCAAATGCTCGGTATAAACAAACCTAATAATAACAACTTAAAACTTCTTGAAGATAGCAAACCATTTGTCTGCATTGTGTCAACACAATCTTTACTATTTAAATAACAATAACGTAGAATATAAAAATAAATGTTGATAACTTTAAATTTGCATAAAATGCGCTCGTTGTTCAAGCCTTTTTAACTTTGCTCAATTCCAAAATAACATTTGTATTTCTCTCTTTATCTTTAGATATTTATACAATAAAATGCATGGTGTTTCTAAATGAAGCACCCTGTATATTTTAAGAAACATTCCAATAAAAATGATCAGTATTGAAAACAAAACAATCTCCAATGCTGTACCTTATTTTTAGTACATAGATTTATATATAATAAAAAAAAATACTTTGCTTTACATAAAAATAATCCACTGTATAGGTGTTGATTGATGTTTGTTGTTAGGGGAAATCCCCGTACTTGCTGTATACAGTTGAGGACAACAAAGTTGTCTGTAACTGTACATTCAAACGTACTGATTTACGAAGTGCTTTATATTTTTTATAAATTAGTTGTTAGCCGGTAGATTTTTTGTACAGCACAACTTTAACATTTTTTTACGAAATATATACATAAATTAAATTTTTGGTGTTGTTAAAATACTAATTCTGTGATAAGTAGTATGTTACTTTAATTTCTATTTTTATATGTAGTTTATTTTTTTAGCATTAAAGTTTACCTGTGATTACGTCACAACCGTGTTTTGTGAAAAAAAATATCCATTTGTTTACATAACCCTGTATTAATAAGAAGTGTTTTTCGTTACAAAATTTGTTTGTATTTTTTGTGTCATGAAATTGCTAATTAAATAAAAAATACTTTTGAAAAACAACAAATTATTGCATTTTTAGCCCTCTCCCAACATATTTGTTTTAGATCTCAATGATAACATCAAAATGTAAATAATGTTTGTCAACTTTGGCGTCCTCTATCTTCTCAGGGACTAAACTGAGAAAGTTTTGCTTGTAACAAAATTTGTGGAAAATTTAAAGATCTACATTTTTCGTTAAAAAAAATTTTTTGTCTGACCAATAGGAATCGAGATACAACGGTTCAAAACTTTTTCGACGATTGATAAAATTCTGTCGTGTCAAGTCGTTGTAAATCAAAGAATAAGATAATTAGTGGCGTATAAATCATTGTCCCGAAAAGTTTTATCAATAATTTAGCCCGGACGCCACTGAGTCTGCGCGGGGCGAATCCAATCGATTTTCACTAGCATACCGACAGATTTTCAGGCGAAATTTCGCACTTTTTTGGGTCCAAATGGTGTTTTAACTATATTTTCTATGATTTGGATGTAAGCCGGCGAAAGGAAAGGTTTTTAAGGTGTTTTATTAGTAAGTATTTTCGATTTTAGGCTACACCTCACTGCATGCTTTTCAGCATACTAAAACTAACAATAATATTTTTCAAATAACTAATCTCTAGCGCATGAATTAAAATCGCTTGTTTTCACCATAGTTTTAGCGCAAATTTTATAAAATAAAAACATTAGGTCCATAAAAAAACATGATTTTTTTACGGTGGATGACGTTTGTATTGCTTTTTAGCGCAGTCCTGAATGAGCAGTACATTAAGGGCCTCGTTTTCAGACGACATTAATTTGAAAGTACATTGGTATGGTAAAAATAACCTACAATAAATTTATTTTACTGCATGGCGTTGTCGTATACCTATACCTACCTATAGGTACTGCATGCAACCTATTACATATTCCGCATAATTTATTGAAATCGATAAAAATTAATATATACAGGGTGTTGGTGTGCATTGCAATTCCCAAATACGAAATTAGTTTCGCGGTGTTTAGTTATTTTTACGAGAGAAAATGTTATTTTTGTTTTTGAGGCAGTAAACCTAATTTGAGCAAGACAATGTACCTAAATGATATTAAAAAAATACATTTTTATAAAATCATTTCGTAAAAACAACTCAAGTATATCTTTATTAGTTTTCAATATATGATTTTTTGCATACTTAAATAACTCTCAATCAAATAGATGGCGATTTGAAATTTGGCAACAATGTGTGGGTTTATGGTGCACATGTTTACAAATTTATCAAAATGAAAAATAGTTGTCACATTTTCAAAAATTAAATATTTTTTTGTTTTTCTTATCACTATTTTTAATTCCTTTTTTGAGGCACTAAACCTAATTTTAGCAAGACTTTGTATATGATATTAAAAAAATACATTTTTATAAAATCATTTTGTGAAAACAACTCAAGTATATCTTTATTAGTTTTCGATATATGATTTTTTACTTAAATAACTCTCAATCTATAATAGACGGCGACTTGAAATTTGGCAACAATGTGTGGGTTTGTGGTGCACATGTTTACAAACTTATCAAAATGAAAAAACAATCGACACATTTTTTAAAATTAAATATTTTTTTTGATTTTCTTATCACGTTACTTTTAATTCCGTTTTTGGGGCAGTAAACCTAATTTTAGCAAGACAATGTATATGATATTAAAAAATACATTTTTATAAAATCATTTTGTGAAAACAACTCAAGTATATCTTTATTAGTTTTCGATATATGATTTTTTACTTAAATAACTCTCAATCTATAATGAATGGCGACTTGAAATTTGGCAACAATGTGTGGGTTTATGGTGCACATGTTTACAAATTTATCAAAATGAAAAACAATTGTCACATTTTCAAAAATTAAATATTTTTTTTGATTTTCTTATCACTTTATTTTTAATTCCTTTTTTGAGGCAGTAAACCTAATTTTAGCAAGACAATGTATATGATATTAAAAAAATACATTTTTATAAAATCATTTCGTGAAAACAACTTAAGTATATCTTTATTAGTTTTCAAAATATGTTTTTTTACTTAAATAACTCTCAATCTATAATAGATGTCGACTTGAAATTTGGCAACAATGTGTGGGTTTATGGTGCACATGTTTACAAATTTATCAAAATGAAAAACAATTGTCACATTTTCAAAAATTAAATATTTTTTTTGATTTTCTTATCACTTTATTTTTAATTCCTTTTTTATTCCTTTTTTGAGGCAGTAAAGCTAATTTTAGCACGAGGTTTAGGTTTTTATATGATATTAAAAAAATACATTTTTTATAAAATCATTTCGTAAAAACAACTCAAGTAGGTATATCTTTATTAGTTTTCGATGTATTATTTTTTACTTAAATAACTCTCAATCTATAATAGATGGCGACTTGAAATTTGGCAACAATGTGTGGGTTTATGGTGCACATGTTTACAAATTTATCAAAATGAAAAAAACCATTGTCACATTAAATATTTTTTTTTTATTTTCTTATCACTTTATTTTTAATTTCAGAAAATTTAATTTTAATAATCAATAAGGTTTTAAAATGCTAAAATTTGCGATAAAGCGCCCAATATGGCATCACTGCAAATAATAATTTGACGAGAATATTAAATAAACATGAAAGATTAACAAAATCGATAAAAAATCAAACTAAACACCGTGTTTACTAATATTATATGAACAAAGCGTTTTAAGAGTTGAATTATAAATTTCTCGATAGCACCCTGTATAACGTGTTGTCATGTTTTCATCGCGCGCCGACCAATGGCGCCGCTTTTGCCAGAAGCCTCTGCCAGACCCCTCTGCCAGAACCCACTGCCCGGGACGAATCAGCGCGTCGTTATTTTTGGCAGCAGTGTTGTCCGCGCAAAGTGAAGGCAAGTCAAAAAATTGAAAATCGTCATATTCAACAAAATAGACAAATTGAAAGAGCGTGAAAAGTGCAAATTCCCGACGATTTTTTCATACTCCGTTATTGAGTTGTTGTAAATTTCACGTAAGTACAGTGATATGGGGGTGCGTGTGCCTCGCCGGGGGTACTTTAATCAATTCGCGGGCATAATCATCGATATTATTGCATGTTCGAAGATACGTGAAATATTGTCATCGTATCGATAAAACTGGAGCATGTCCGTGCCAGTTTTACCGATGTTATGACCGAAACAATAGCCCATGCGAAAGTACGCCTGAGAAACCTGAATGCATACAGAAAAAGGTCAAAATCTGACATAACCTGTCATTTATCCCCCTTTTGTTTTGTTGATTAAATTGTTGCTGTAGATTGCTCCAAGATAATTTGTTGGTGCTCAAGTTGCTTTTCGTTGCAGGTCTAGCACCCAAAAAGATTCCAAAATGACTGATCGCAAAGCAGTTATCAAGAATGCCGACATGAGCGAGGACATGCAACAAGATGCTGTCGACTGTGCCACACAAGCCATTGAAAAATATAACATTGAAAAGGTGCGTACCACGTTACACAATCCATTAAAATCAAGGTGACCAGAGATCCAAAAACAAATAAATTAAGGATTTAAAATGCAAATATTTTCTTTTCACAATAAATTACAAATTCTTCTGTTTGTACACCCACATGAGCAATGTCGCACCTTCAATGTTTTTCCCGCGTTTTTTCAAAATTTACCATTTAATTTCTCGGAAAATTTCATTTTTGCTTGATTTCAAACTCATAATTTTTATTGTTTATGGATAACATGCAATTTGAATTTTTCTGAAATTTTAAAGAAATATCCAATTTTATTATATAATATAAAATATGGGTTATGTACAAATATGTCCAAAAACAGCCAGGGTAGCCAACAGCTTTTCTGGGGTTTTAAATTTTAAAAATAACCAAAAGTTTGATCTACTTGAAAGGCTTGTTGGTTTTATTTTTGAGATATTGTAAAGTGTCCCAAAAAATTTAAGTGGTTATGTAGGTACTAAAAAATACCTTTTTTTGTACGTATAAATAAAATTGGAAAATTGATCAGTATACAGGGAAAAACAAAAAGTTCATTTTTTTTCAATGGATCACCCTATATATGTATTTATTTTTCGTTTGCTTGTAAAATTCTAAGCATATTTCATATTACATACCATATACCTAAATTCAACCGTTTCTGAAATATTAAAATTATTTTTAAGATAAAAAGTTGAAATAGTTTGTCTTTCTCTCACTATAGAAATTTATTTTCATTAAAAATTTTGGTATACTGAGGCTTCTTGATTTTTAACAGTTTTTCCCTGTATATTGATCATTTTTTATATGTAGAAAAAAAGTAAAATAAAAATGTTAAAGGGGGGCGACATTATAGGGGATCACCCTGTACCTTTACATGTTGGACTACTAATTAGTTTATCAATATTTGACAGTTAAATTTATTTATTAAATTCTCTATATCTTCCAAACTATAAATTTTATTGCATTAATCCATGGGACCTTGTTTACTAAAAATCGCAAGTTAGACTTTAACATTGGCCATTTTTATTTTGTTTACAATTCTTGTGCTGACTTTAACATTGGCCATTTTTATTTTGTTTACAATTCTTGTGCTGTTTATACAGACCGGGGTTTAAAAAAAACAGAAAAATTGGGTGAAAACCTGTTTTTTTTTTCGTTTTTTTTTAACCTTTTAAAAATTGTTTTTTTTTTTCGGAAAAATTGAATTATTTTTGGAAAATATAAACATTTGAAACAACTTAACATTATTTTAATTAATAAAAAAATCCTTTATTACAAAAAAAAATAAAACTAAACATTGAATTAAATTAATTTAAGAAAATAAACTTAACTAACTAATAAAATTAATGTAATACTTATATTAAAAATATGTTCCCAAAGATAAAGCTCTAATACCCTTCTGTATTTATTTACTCTTCCAGCTATTAGCTTAAGCCACAATCCACACAACAAGGTCTGTTCTATCTCATGCTAAAAATACTAAAAATCACTGCAACACTGCACAGAGTTTAACGGCGGCCATTTTTGTTGTTTACAATTCTTGTGCTTTGGGTTTGTGCTGTTTAATAATTGTTTTAAACGTTGGGTTTCTTACAGCGGCACTTGTAAGCCTCAAATAAGGCCTTTAAGTGCTAAGGACAACCATTTTACTCCTCTTTTATAATAAATATACCTTATTCTATCAGGGCTGTCAAATGACAATTTGAAGGTTAATTTTTGGGTTATAATTTAACCTTAAAATTGACATTTGACAGTTTTATGACAGCCCTGATAGAATAAAGTTTATTTTTTACAATAGAGGAGTAAAATGGTTGTTCTTAGCACTTTAAGGCTTACACAACGTTTAAAACGATTATTAATCTGTATAAACAGAGCACAAACCCAAAGCACAAAAATTGTAAACAACAAAAATGGCCGCCGTTAAACTGTGCAGTGTTGCAGTGATTTTTTGTATTTTTATTACGAGATAAAACGGACCTTGTTGTTTGGATTGTGAATTTACCTTCATTAAAAAAATGACACAATAAACAATTAATAAAAACGCCAAATTAACAATTTACATTGTTGATTTTGTCATTTTTGTAATTTTTGAAATTTTCAGAAAAATTGACTTACGCATTTTTTTCGTACCTATCACCCTTTGAATATAATATTTAAAAAGTGCAAAATTCAATTTTTCTGAAAATTTCACAATTTTTCCGTTTTTTTCAACGGTCAAATGTCAATTTTAAGGTTAATTTGTAGGTTATGGTAAATTAACCTTAAAATTGCCATTTTGACAGTTTGATGACAGTGGGTTGACTAAAAAATTGAATTCCCCATTTTTCAATTACCACAAAAGGTCCTGAAAAAAATATTTTTTTATTCAGGATATTGCTGCATACATAAAGAAGGAATTTGACTTTTGCCTTTTTTTCGTATCACCCTTTAAATATAATATTTAAAAAGTGAAAAATTCAATTTTTCTGAAAATTTCACAATTTTTCCGTTTTTTTCAAACCGTCAAATGTCAATTTTAAGGTTAATTTGTAGGTTATGGTAAATTAACCTTAAAATTGCCATTTTGACAGTTTGATGACACCCCATTTTTCAATTACCACAAAAAGTCGTGAAAAAAATATTTTTTTATTCAGGATATTGCTGCATACATAAAGAAGGAATTTGACAAGAAATACAACCCCACATGGCATTGTATAGTGGGCAGAAACTTCGGATCTTACGTGACCCACGAGACCCGCCACTTTATCTATTTCTACTTGGGACAGGTGGCAATACTGCTTTTTAAGAGCGGATAAACTGGCCCCCCCATTCCCCTCCCCCGACTATACCCCCACTTCCCGTTATTCCCAAAGCCTCCTCCTCGAACCCCCACCCCTCATTCTCCCAGTCTATCGTACTGCCCCCTACCCGGGTCGTTTTAACCAAACTTATATTAAAGCGCGTGCGAAAGAATTGAAAGATAGACTCGGATAATGTAAAAAATTGCTTAGTATTTAATTTTTATCGATATGATATTTTGGAAATAAATTATTTTGTTGATTCCCGGTTTTTTACTATGCAAGAGAACGCACAAGTCATTTACGAAAGTCGTGCACTTCGAGATTTTGCGACCATTCACTGTACAAATGAATTTTAATATTAGTTTGGTTCGTTTTTAGTGATGGTTGTATAAAATCTGTTCTAGCATACTCTACTGGTACATATAAATATATATACATGGAAAATCTTTAAGTGTAAGTTGTTACATATAATATATGCGTCTTTATAAAAACTGAAAAAAAAGTACTTAAAAGATACCCTGTTACAATCCTTCTGGTTTATTTGCTTTGATACTGTCTAAACAAGTACGTCCATTTGATATGGTTTGATTTAGTTCTTTTTGAAAAAAAATAGTAAATAATATACTGCCAATATAGCTTTATATTTCACCATCAAACCCATTAATCATTGTAAATGCTAATGGCCATTAAAACATTCCAAACACTAATTTTTTAAAGCACTTGCAATGATTTTTGCGAAATGTATAGAGTTTGCTTTAAAACCTTAAAAAGAACTAAATAAACTGAAGTATTAATATTTATTATTAATGTCCCCTGAATTTTGACTCAATTGAAGAAATGTTAATATTTTCTCTAACTGAAGAAAGTTGAATCTATTTTTATTTAAATAAATATTTATCCTTGTTTCAATGTACTTTCTTAATGTATTAATAATAAATGGTTAAATATTTTCAAAGGCTTTTATTTACCTCATTCTATTTCAGAAACGACCTTCATTTGCCTAAAATTGGCGCCTGAAATTTCAAGACAAACTTTCCTTTAAAATTTTTACGAATTCCGAACTAAGGAAAGAAATATTCACCCAATAAATAAATTAGAATAAAGACTTTATTTTTATGTTTTAGTGTTTTTCGCTTTTTTGTAATTAATTATTTTGCATTTGTTTTATATTTAATATAATGCTATACTATTCAGAGAAACGCAAACGATATGGATTTGAAATTTTAATAGCATATACAATTTTATTTGGACCATACCTAAAGTCAATAGTGTTCAAGATATTAATTTTTTCGTTAAAATTTTGCTAAATGCACGTTAATCAAAAATAGCCTCTATTTTTTTTGTTATTAGGTTTGCTGACATGGGGTTGGAATTTTTGGAATATTAAAACATTTATTTTTTTAAAGGTTTTTTCAACAAATAGCTTGAAAAAAACCACTTGAAATTAGGCAAACTTCAAAAAATAATAACGTTTTTATTATAAATGTAAAACCCTGTATGTTTTAACATAATCAAATAGAAAAATAAAGAATCTTTCGATTGGTATTATAATAACTAAAGTTAAAATTTCAGAGACATTGTGTAAAATTAATTAAAATATTTGATTGAAAAATTTATAACTCTAAAAATATTGACTTTAGGTAGGTATAGGATATGGTACCTATAGCCATTTTATGTAGAATTCAAAAATGTAAAAATATATGAGGTGTCCTGTTTAAAATAACAAAGTTAAAGACATTTCCGGTAAAACAGGAAGTATTATTTTGTTCAAAATAATTTAGGGAAAAAGTCTAAATCGAATAATTTACGCTATTAAAATTTTAAATCGATGTCTTTCGCGATTCCCTAGAAACTTCTAACGGACTACGTACGTGAAACACCCTGTATATTAAACGTCGTTTATGTGTTATGCTATACTTAATTATTAATAAAAGATACAACAATATTTGTATACAAATGACAAAATGTACTAAACTAAACATTTATGAATACTGCTACTGCTAATTCAAAACTGATCCTGGCCACATATATCAAATAATAGTCAAATATCAATACTTCAACGTGTTATACTTAAATTTATAAAACAAAGTTGCTTCTTCGATTATTTACCCTTTAAAAATTGTTAAATTTTAAATTAAATATCAACAAAAAAACAATGTTTAGCACTTGAAAATTGTCATTTCAAATTTCGTGCTGCCAACCTAAGAGACTCAAAAACATGACAGTTTAAACCTTAATTTTTGCATTATAACAACAAATTATCAATTTATATTATTGCTTATTTAATTTGTATGTTATTTTTAGTTTTTAGAAATTTTTTAATTGGTAGTAAAGTAATAATTTGTTAATTAAAATACAACGTTTTATTTTTTACTACATTGGCACCGCTGAATTTGCTGTTGTCACGGCATACTGTTATTTATTTATCACTCTTTAAATGAAGATACACAGAACATAAGTGAAGATACTAAAGTTTGTTTTTATTGGGAATTTGGTATTTTTAATTATTTTAAATTTAATGCCTTAATTTTACTTACGATATGTTCATTTCAAGGTTAAAATTACAATTAACAATGCCAAAGATAAAATAAATTACTAAACGAAAAGAAATTTTAAAAACAAAATAGCATAAACATAAACTGCCAAATTTTTTACATAATTCGACATGCAAGCAGTTTTTCAGTGAAAGTGAAGAGGATGGTTTATCAAAAGGTCAGTACAGTACATGCATAATAACTTTTTAAAAATTAGTTTTATTAGTATACATATATATTGTAAAATAAGTATTATTTTACTTTATTTTGACGTTTGTATGACATTTGACAACTGTCAAATAAATTCAGCCATAAAGTCAGCGATGATTTAATTAAATCGGTGTCTCAACAGTTGTAAATTCTTTGTTCAATAAAAAACAAAAATTATTTCGCGTCGCACAGTGAGTTTTCCGTACAGTGGGGTAATTAAAACTAGAAAAAAAAAATAGAAATTCCGTATAAAAGATTTGATGGTGAATAAAAACAATAAAATTTGAAGAAACTTTTACTACTTCAAGACTACAATCCATTTCAAAACCCTTAAATATCAGTTAAATTGTTAAGGAAATTTGTATTTGTCTGTTCTCTTTGGCGCAGGCTTCACGATGTACCTTTTCACCGGCCATTTCTTCTTTTTTAACGCGATATCACGCATGATGTATTTCTCCTTCCACCAAGTCTGCAAAGAAAAAAGATGCACAAAAAATGTAATTTTTTTATTAATACAGGGTGTTATGTAATTAATGTTATATATTAAAATACTAAATACCTTTTGACATAAGGAATAAAGGAAAAATATTTTAAAAAACATTTTTCCAAAGATAAAGAAAAAATATGCATTAGAAGTTTTTTATATTTTTTGTGATACGCCACTGGTTACACACTTGTTTATCTCTGCACACCTGTATTTTGTGAGTACATAGATACCAACCAACAAAGTAGCTATGCGTAAAAAATTGTTACTAAAAATTTTTCTTGCAAAAAATAAATAAAAACTCAATAAATACAAAAGTTTTATGCCCTTAAAGCTCTAATACCCCTCTGTATTTATTTACTGATCCAGCTATTAGCTTAAGCAATGATTAGAAAATTTAGTACCTTTGAAATTTGAAATCCATAACCACAAAATTAATTTTTTCATCAGTTTTTTTCTCTGTTTTCTCAGATGAAATTGGGACCAGTTCACAGGTTAAACTTTAAACATTTAATTTGTGTAAATAAATCCAAAAGCACTTCCCTTAGTTAAGATATTTACAATTTGAAAACATAACCTAAAATTTAAAAGAAATGCACTAGATTCTGTCATAAAAGTTGGCAGATTTTGTTTGAATTTACCTTTAGTACAAAAATGAAATAACCAACAATTAATAAAAACGCCAAATTGACAATTTGCATTGTTAATTTTGTCATTTTTGTAATTAAGCTAAATTTAAACAATGTTTTTCAACTTTTTTGAGAGATTTTGGAAACACTGTTACCAACCATAACATAATAAATCCACCAGATTAACCTAAAGTTCCTAGTCGATCAGTGGCGTACTTTTTGGTAGGATAAAGGTTATTATAAATTATTTTTAGACTTTGGAATTTAGAAAAAAAAAGTTTCAGGTGCTTCTTTATGGACCCTAAGGAACAACCCATTTTAATATATAACATTAATTACATAACACCCTGTATTATTATTTTATTATTATAATTTATTAGCAAACTTACATCTGCATGTATAGTGATGTTCTCCATTTCCATTTTGCGCAAGCCGGCTACATTAATGAATGTCGGTCTTTCCGGTCTTTCAGGCTCAAAGTCGGGCTGATTTTTTTCTTCCATGTTGGGCTTTTGCTCCGTTGAAGACAATCTTTTCGTGATCATCGGGTACACCACTTCCAAGCTCTTTTTGGCCGTCGATAAAGGGATTGGTTTCATATTTACTGGAATTTTGATGATTTGAAGAGGATTGAAATCTTCCGTCAAAATGACAATGTATGTTTAAATTACAATTGAAATGGCTGCACAGTTGCCTAGGCAACAGTAACAAAGAAGTCCATGGTCATATAGAAAGACTTGAAAATGTAAAATTACAGGTCCTTAGAATAAATCCATGTACATAACCTATAAATTTTATAGTATAAAATAACATTCCGTTCATTTTAAGTCGAATAGTCTTTATATAATTATTTTATTAATATTAATAATAATTGATTTTAACAATATTATTTAATTAGAGATATTTGAATGAATATGTAATAATCACAATCCACACAACAAACCCTGTTTTATCTTGTTTCGCGCATACTAAAAATCACTGCAACACTGCGCAGAATCTAACGGCGGCCATTTTTATGTTTATACAGATTAAAAATAATTTTAAACGTTGTGTTTCTTACAGAGGCACTTGTAAGCCTCAAATGAGGCCTTTAAGTGCCAAGAACAACCATTTTAAACCTTATTCCATCAGGGCTGTCATCAAACTATCAAATTTAAATTTGTGGGTTATGGTGAATTAACCTTAAAATTGAAATTTGACAGTTTAATGACAGCCCTGATAGAATAAGGTTTATTTTTACCAAAAGAGAAGTACTTTTAGGCCTACAAGGGCCTCTGTAAGAAACACAACGTTTAAAACGATTATTAATCTGTATTAGGGCCACCAATTTTCCCTAAAAAAGAATGTCTCAAGTTAAAACTAACCTAAAAACTAAAACACTGACAGTTGCAATGTCAACCATATAATTAAGGTCATATTACACTGCGATTTTATATAGAATTTCTAATATTAAGCTGCACATTATGGCTCAAACACGCCTGTAATTGGATAATTTATTTTATTAATAACTGATCGAGAAACGACTATTCGACTTAAAAACTCTGTGCAGTGGGTTGCCTAACTTTGTTGTTTTTAGTAAACAATTTATTTAAAATATGAAAAAAACATTTTTATTTTCCCCCTCGGATGTGACGCCTATGCACGCACGCCCATGGTTGTTTTCAAAATCCATTGTCATTGATAATAATTTAGGCAGCTTTGGTCGTCCCCATGACGAAAAATTATGAGTTTGTAATTTAAATTTCATCAATCAACATCATACAAATTATGGCACTTCAGTTGAACAAAATTTGCCGTGGTCTTATACAAAATGTAAGTAGATTTATCGAGGGATATAAAAAGGGGATAATGAGCGTTTGGGTCGTTGATTTTTAGGGCCAAAAAATTTTGGCCTCCAAAGCGGAGACCGTGTGTCCCAAGGAAGTACACTCAGAGTGTACTCCACAGAGCGTTAACATCATAAACGATGTCCATTCCGCAGGAAAAGTCTTAGAATCTCTGCCCAGGTGAGTTTTTTTTTTTTTTTGCTTTTAAGTATTAAAAATATATTGCTTTATATTAAGGAAGGGCTGTGTAATTTATATGTTATACGAAATTTTTTTTGACATGAAGTGGAATGTCATTTCATTACTATAACTGTTACAGAGGGGTAATTCCAATTTCGGGTGTTACATTTGTTCATATGCCATATATTAGTTTAAATCATTACCACCATAACTTTACTTTTACTGAATATTATTACACTAATCAATCTGTAAGGTATAATAATAAAACAATTACATTATTTTTTGTTTCGGGTGGGTTAGTCGCAAAGTAAGAAGAAAATACACAATTTTTTCGAGACTGTGATGCAATCTGTGACAAATAATCTCAAATCACAACGTGGCAAAACGGTTGACAGATTGACAGTTTTTTTCTCGTATTTCCAATAGTTAGAGGCACAATGGTCATTCAGTTCACTTGAGTACAGATTTTGAAGACTTATTAACTTAAAAATTACGCGTTTCTTCTAGGTTTTTTTGTCGCACATTATAATTTGGAATGTTTTCTTTCAAAATTCATCAGATTTAATGTTAAAAGAACATTTTTTTTTCACCCTCAATATCTTTTTTAGTCTATTGAGCAAACTGCCTTCTGCGGAAAGTCCAATAAGGTCGTACTCTTCGAAATGCGGCGTTCCCAAGCAAACGCCGAAATGCAACAATCAGAAATGCAAGCAAAATAAATGCCCGAGATTTTATTTGGAAGGTTGTGACTGTCCCGTCTACTGCAAAAAGAAAATTGTGAGTGCTACAATGCTTCCGACCTGGTCGCGTCTTGATAAAACTGTTTTTAGATATATTGCAAAAAACGCCCGGCCCCTTACCCATCTTACAGCGAGGCATGCGCAGAAGAGCTGGACGAAAACCCTTCGGAATGTGTGCAATGTCCTTGGAAACATTGCCCCGACTTTAAGGTTACCTACAGGAAGTACCACACTGGTAAAGGCTTGGCCGCTGCCCCGTTTAAAGATACAATGTCTACGCCACTGGTGAGTACAAAAATTGCATTAATTCCCTAAAATTTATATCCATTTATGTAAATGTAAATGAAAATTGAAGTAGGTTTTTTAAAATTATGGAATAATAATTTTAATTATGTCTCACATAATAATAATTAAATAAAATTAATTAAAATTTAAAGGCAATAGATTATTTAAAATTTTGTCTAGGCATTTTTTTGTAACATTTAAATATTTTACCCGACGAATATGACATTTACAAATTATTTTGTTAGTAGAACTAATATTTGCGCATTTAAATTTGTTCCATTTTTATTTCTTATGAGGTTCTTTATTTTTTTACTTTGAAATTTATTTACACAAACTTTTGTAGAAATTCCATGGCTATGAATGTACAGTTCATTTTTTTTTATCTGGACTCGTGTTTTTTTGTTAGGTTGGTGGCTTATGGTATTTTTAGTATTTAAAAATGGCACTTCTGCTAAAGAATTTAATTAAATACTTTGACACTGTCAAATTGACAATAATATTTATTATTGATAATTTACTTGTCAATTATAAATAAAAAGATAATTATGCCATAAATAATAGCAACGAATTCGAATGTAAAAGCCGTTTTGGGGGCAAAACTTCGTTTGATGAAATTATGCCAAATTCCACAATGAAAGAAAAAGTACATAGCCTTATGGACATTTTTTGAGTAAAAAAGTAACGAATTTGGTTTTATAAATATTACATCACACAATATTTTCACATTATTCACCATTGGACAACATTTACGTTCACAAAAAATTTTAATTTCTTTTATATAAATTCTTTTCATAGCGAAGATTATTATCCGCTCTTGTGGGCCGTAAAGCAACCTATATTTAACTACTTTTTTTATATGATTTTACTCATCCAAGCACCACCAAAGTCAAATTAATTGCATTTTACTACGAATTTCGACAACTCAACTTGACAACTGCACAATGTAACCTACAATAATTTATACATAACCACAATTAGATTTATAACTAGCTTAGTTTGTTTTAATCAATGCGACCAACTTGACAACTGTATTTACCAACCAAAACCCTAAATTTGCAACGTTGCCGCAGTCCAGATTTAAAAAAATGGACTTTATCATATTGTGAAATGACTTTAATTTTATTTTTTCACTATTTTGCTGTCAGTGTTTTGGTTTTTAGGTTTAGGAGAATGTAAGTTAAAATAATTATTTTATTAATATCAATAATATTTAATTTTAACATTATTATTTAATTAGTGAGATTTGAATGAATATGTAATAATCACAATCCACACAACAAACCCTGTTTTATCTTGTTTCGCACAGAATCTAACGGCGGCCATTTTTATGTTTATACAGATTAAAAATCGTTTTAAACGTTGCGTTTCTTACAGAGACACTTGTAAGCTTCAAATGAGGCCTTTAAGTGCTAAGAACAACCATTATAAACCTTATTTCATCAGGGCTGTCATCAAACCATCAAATTTAAATTTGAGGGTTATGGTAAATTAACCTTAAAATTGAACTTTGACAGTTTAATGACAGCCCTGATAGAATAAGGTTTATTTTTACCAAAAGAGCACTTCTAGGCTTACAATCGCCTCTGTAAGAAACACAACGTTTAAAACGATTATAAATGTGTATTAGGGCCACCAATTTTTCCTAAAAAAAGAATGTCTCAAGTTCAAACTAACCTAAAAACACCGACAGTGACAATTTCAACCGTATAATTAAGGTCATTTTACACTTTTACATTTTACACCTCTAATCATTCTGATAAAACACGCCTGTGATTGGTTAGTTTATTTTATTAATAACTAATTAATGGTGCGTCTGATCGACTTAAAAACGTCGTTATTTGTATTTTCAGATACTGGACCCAGAATTGTTGAAAGACGAACTGTACGCCTATAAAAACGTAAGTGTGTTATTAAACTTCGCAATTAACTATAGTTGGCCTATTTGAACGCGATTTTTGACCCAATATATGTATAAATTTAAAAATTTAAATTAAATTAAAAAAAAAGAAAAAACCGTGCGAACGCCCCTGTTCTCCGTGCGAAAAGCGGCGCATGTTGATCGAGCGCCTGCGCAGAGAGAAGGAGCAACGCGAATGCGAGGAGCGGAAGAAGAAGAAGTGCGCGCCTGCTTGGACCGAGGCGGTGCGCCTCGTTGCCAACCGCGACGTTGCCATGCTGGACCCTCTGGAGGCGCTGGAAGATCTGGAGGAGCCGGAAGATGCGCAGTCGCGAGTTGCGCTGTTCAACAGGAAGCGGAAGCCGCCGAACAGGGACTGCGGCGACGATTACAAGTACAGGTGCCCGGACGGGACCTACGAGGCGGTAAATTTTCGGCTAAAATGTGGTTTTTACAGGGCGTTTACTATGCCGGGTTGCAGTTTATGTTGCGCGCGTTATTCGGGCCAGCTATGGTTGATTTGTAGTTGTGTTTTTGTTGAATACCCTGTAGAAACCATATTTTATCATTTTAAGGTGTTTTCGATTTGGAATCTTTTAATTTTCTATGGTTTCTATTTAGGGTGATACCACAATCCACACAACAAGATTTCTTTTGTAAAAAATAAACCTTTTTCTATCAGAGCTGTCATCAAACTGTCAAATTTTGACGAAAACATAAAAATGGCCGCCGTTAGATTCTGTCCAGTGTTGCAGTGATTTTCTTTCTTCCTTTCTTCCTTCCTCCCGTAACATATGAACAAATATAATAAATAATAAACGTCAAATTATAAATTTTACTAGTAAAGGCAAATTCACACATAACAGGAACAGGAATCTATAAACAGCACAACTGTTTTTGTATCGTTCATCTTTTACGGGAGGAAAGGAGGAAGGCAATCTATAAATTGAAAGTTTTGTAAATTTTATAAATTTTCGAAATTTTAAGCCTAACGATTTTTAAAATTATTGCAATCAAAAATTTCATAAATAAATTTTGAAATATTTTGTAATTTTGTTATTTTAAAAATTCTGTGGTTTAGGAAATTTTAAGAATTTGTAAAACTTGAGAACGTTTTGAAAGTTTTGTGAATTTTATAAATTTTCGAAATTTTAAGAATTTCAAATTTTTAAAAACTTTTAAATTCTTAAGATAGGATTAAATTTAAAATTTCTTGAATTTTTTTAGAATTGAAATTAAAAAAATTTGAATATTTTTATTTTAAAAATCTTAAAAACTTAAAAATTCTGTGGTTTTGGAAATTTTAAGAATTTTGTAAATTTTAAGAATCTTTGAAAACTTGAAAACGTTTTAAGTTTTGTAAATTTTATTAATTTTAAATACTTTCTAAATAAATAAATAAATAAATAATATATAAATAAATTTAAAATTTCATGAATTTTGAAATTTTTTAGAATTAAAATTAAAAAAAAAAATTTTTTTGTAATTTTGTTATTTTTAAAATGTTGAAAATCTTAAAAACTTAAAAATTCTGTGGTTTAGGAAATTTTAAGAATCTTGGAAAACTTAAAACGTTATAAATTTTAAAATTTCTTGTATTTTGAAATTTTTTAGAATTGAAATTAAAAAAATTTGAATATTTTGTAATTTTGTTATTTTAAAAATTCTGTGGTTTAGGAAATTTTAAGAATTTTGAAAATTTAAAAAATCATTGAAAACTTGAAAACGTTTTAAAAGTTTTGTAAATTTTAAAATTTTAAAATAGTTTCTAAATTTTTAAAATTCCCAAGATAAAAATAAATTTAAAATTTCATGAATTTTGAATTTTTTTAGAATTAAAATAAAAAAAATTTAAATATTTTATAATTTTGTTATTTTTAAAATTTTTAATACTTTATAAATCTTTTAAAAAATGTATTAATAAATTTAAAATTTCATGAATTTTTAAATTTTTTAGAATTAAAATTAAAAAAATTTGAATATTTGAAATTTTAAGAATCTTGGAAAACTTGAAAACGTTTTTTAAAAACTTTAAATATATATTTTTAAAATTTTTAAAATTCCTAAGACATAAATAAAATTAAAAATTTCATGAATTTTGAATTTTTTAGAATTCAAATTTTAAAAAATTAAGAATTTTGTAAAATCGTTATTTTAAAAATGTTAAAAATCTTAAAAACTTAAAAATTCTGTGGTTTGGGAAATTTTAAGAATTTTGTAAATTTTAAGAATCTTGGAAAACTTGAAAACGTTTTGTACACAGAAAAAACGCTAGCATAGCATGAATGGGTGAGCCATTAAATCAATGGGATCTTGTAATCCGTATTCCTGAATACCAATAGATAGTTAGCACTTGGTGTATAATCTTTTACTGTTTTTAAATTAACAACAAAAGTTATCGCTCCTAAATCTATTGATATTTATTTGTTAGAATGGTAGAATGTTATTGTATGTATACTATGTATACATTTAACGCAATAAATTCTTTGACATTTAGGCAAAATATTTCCCTATTTTGGTTTAATGGTAATTAATTGAGCAAATAACAATTTCGATTGCTTCAATTTTAATGCATTCAATGACAGCGCTGTTCTTGGTACTATGTTAGATTTTTTTCTGTGTAAGTTTCGTAAATTTTATATATATTTTATGAGGGAATCTATAAACAGCACAACGGTTTTTGTATTCTTCATCTTTTACGGCAGGAAGGAAGAAAGGCAATCTATAAATCAGACCTTGTTGCGTGGATTGTTGGTGATACCTCGTCACGCAAAACTAACAACCCGACTCTTTTTAGTTCGAGTATGATCCACGCGAGGCCAACTACGAGCACAAGCGCAGACGCAGGAGCGGAGCCACCGACAAGCCGTGCTGCACGCCGGAAGGCAAGCGTCGCAAGGTGCCCGACTGCGGCGAGGGTTGCACCTGCGCGGCTCACAACGCGCCGTCCGCGCAGGCCACCATGAGCCTGTGCGAGCAGCTCAACTACGAGCTGGCCAAGGTGAACAGTGGCCACGACAAGTGCCCGCCCCGCAAGCACAAGTACCCGGATGTCGACAAGACCATCGACGTGAGTACCATTTTTTTTTTTTTTTTTTTAACTTGGTGAAGGCTTTGTTTGGGTGCAGTTTTTTTTTAATTTCTACTTGACGTATTTTGGTTTGCGACGTGGTTTCTACATAGTCAAACGCTTATTTGTTTTACAGTTTTCTATAATATACAATTCGGATCTTGTATCATCTTATTTTAAAGGGAAATTGAGCGCAACGCGTTAGTCATGTATCGTGGTAAAATCAATATTATTGAACGTGAAAATAAATAAATTTAACATTCTTAAAATTTTCAAAATGTTCAAATTTTTACATTTTTTTATGTTATTCTAAAAAATTTCAACCCTATGAAATTTTAATAATTTCTTTATTTTTAAAAATCTTAAAATTACCAAAATTCACAAAACTTTCAGAACGTTTCCAAGTTTTCCAAGATTTTTATAATTTCCTAATATTTGCAGAATACATTCTTAAAATTAAAAAAAAAATAATATAAAATGATTCGTAAATTCTACAAAATTTCTGAATTTATGAGATTTTAAATTTATTTAAATTTTAAGAAATCCAGAGTATTTAAAAAATTTGAAATTCTTAATATTTTCGGATTTTTAAAAAAATTTAATTCTAATTCAAAAAATTTTAAAATTTATGAAATTTTAAATTTATTTAAATTTTGAAATTTTCAAAATATATAAAATTTTCTAGTTTTCCAAGATTCTTAAAATTCACAAAATTATTAAAATTTCCTAAACCACAGAAATTTAAGTTTTTAATATTTTTAACATTTTTAAAATAAAAATTTTACAAAATATTCAAATTTTTTTAAATTTGAATTCTAAAAAATTTTAAAATTTATGATATTTTAAATTAATTTTAAAAACCTTGAAAATATTTAAAAATTTGGATATTTTTAAAATTTACAAAATATATTTAAATTTTGAGAATTTTAAAAACCTTGAAAGCATTTAAAAATTTAAAAATTTCCAAAATATATTAAATTTTCAAAACGTTTTTAAGTTTTTTATATTTTTAAAATAACAAAATTACAAAATATTTAAATTTTTTTAAATTTTAATTCTAAAAAATTTCAAAATTCATGAAATTTTAAATTAATTTAAAATCTAAAAAATATTTTAGTTTTCCAAGATTCTTAAAATTTACAAAATTCTTAAAATTTCGTAAACCACAGAATTTTAACATTTTTAAAATTAAAATGTTCAAGGTTTTTATTAAATTTTAATTCTAAAAAATTTTAAAATTCATGAAATTTCAAATTTATTTATATTTTGAGAATTTTAAAAATCTAGAAAGTATTTTAAAGATTTTTAAGATTCTTAAAATTTACAAAATTCTTTAAAATAACAAAATTACAAAATATTCAATTTTTTTTAATTTCGAAATGATTTCAAATTTTCCAAAATTTTTAAAATTTACAAATTTTAAGTTTTCTTAAAATTTATAAAATTACAAAATATTTTTGGATTTTTTAAATTTTCATGATTTTTAACATTCTTAAAATTTATAAAATTACAAAATATTATTGGATTTTTTTTTTAAATATTCAATTTTTCTAAAATTATTGGAATTATAATTTTCAAAATACATGAAATTTTAATATTATTTAAATTTTAAGAATTTTAAAAAGCTTGGAAGTATTTTAAAAAATTTAAATTTCCGAAATTGATAAAATTTACAAAAGCTTCAGATTCTTCAAATTTACAAAAATTTTAAAATTTCCCAAACTTTACAAAATGTTTTAGTTTTCAAGATTTCAAAATTTATGAAATTTTAAACTTAAATAAGTTTTAAGAATTTTAAAAATTTTTTAAGTTTTCAAGATTTTTAACATTCTTAAAATTTATAAAATTACAAAATGGGTTTTTAGACTTTTAAAAGAAACAGAATTGTATTAAGTTTTTTATTATTATAAGTTATTTTTTTTTTAATAATTGGACAATCCTTTCTTTTCTGCTCTTCTCTTTAGACTTTCGCTCCATTAATGTTTTCTGTTGCTTCAATTTTTGTACTCATACCTTTTTTTAATCATTTTTTCTTTGTACTTGAATCCATTCGTTTTCGCAACTCAATTTTAGACTGCCACTGAACAAAACGCGTTTTTTTACTTTATAAATACGAACCAAAAGTTTAAGGTACCTAACCAAAGATATCTAATTAATTATAATAAGCGTTTGACTATCACACAAAGAAAAATATTTCTTGGCTTTTGATCGGCCCCGAAAAAGTGTCTACCAACTAATAATAACCAAGGGATATTTTTCTTTGCCTGTTTCAGTCCAACGACTGCAAAAAGCGTCGCAAACGGGACGACTGCCTTAAATACAGGCGCAAGCCGGTCGAAGACCCGCCCGAGCACTGCCGAGACGATTATCGCGACCCGGACTACCTGTGCCCCCACCCCTCCAGCTATCCCCCGCACCTCATCAAGGACCGCCTGGACGGGCCCGAGTACTGCGCTTGCCGGCCCAAGGACAAGCACCCGAGGCACAGGGGCAAGAAGAACTGGCGCCTGCGCAAACCGCAATACTAATGTTGTAGTTTGTTTTATTTTCGTTGAATAAAATCCGCACGAAACCCAAACAAAGTTTTTCGTTTTTAGCAAGCTTTAAAAATCGCCTTTTTTGTTGTTATTTACGCCAGTGTAAATTGAAAATTATCATTTAATTATTATGACGTGGTATATAAAATTTACAAAATTATTTTCTTATAAAATTAATAAAATGTTTAAGGTTATAAAATATATTAAATTTTCAAAACGTTTTCAAGTTTTCCAAGATTCTTAAAATTTACAAAATCATTAAAATTTCCTAAACCACAAATTACAAAAGGTTTTTTTTTTAATTTTAATTCTAAAAAATTTTAAAATTCATGAAATTTTTAATTTATTAATATTTTAAGAATTTTAAAACATTACTGAATTTTTAGGCTTCGAAGATTTTTAACATTCTTAAAATTAATAAAATTACCTAATGTTCAAGGTTATAGGATTTTTTAATTTTAATTCTAAAAAATTTTAAAATGCATGAAATTTTAATTTTATTTAAATTTTGGGAATTTTAAAAATCTAGTATCATTTAAACATTTTGAAATTTTGAAAATTTCAAACATATAGGTACATATAAAATTTTCAAAACGTTTTCAAGTTTTCCAAGATTCTTAAAATTTACAAAATTATTAAACTTAACTGAATTTTTAGGCTTTCAAGATTTTTAACCTGCTTAAAATTAATAAAATTACAAAATGTTGAAGGTTACCGGATTTTTTAATTCATTATTTATTTGTTAAGAATTTAAAAAATTTAGAAATCATTTACAAAATTTACAAAACGTTTTCAAGTTTTCCAAGATTTTTTAAAATTAACAAAATTCTTAAAATTTCCCAAACCACAATTTTTTTAAAGATTTTTAACATTTTTAAAGTAACAAAATTACAAAATATTTAAATTTTTTAAATTTTGATTCTAAAAAATTTCAAAATTTATGAAATTTTAAATTTTGGGAATTTTAAAAATCTTTATTCTTTATCTTCATCCAAAATTTATAAAAATTTTAAAATTAACAACTTTTAAAACGTTCTTTAGTTTTCCAAGATTATTAAAATTTACAAGTCTTAAAATTTCCTAAACTTTTTAAGATTTTTAACATTTTTAAAATAACAAAATTAAAAAATATTCATTTTTTTTTAATTCTAAAAAATTTCAAAATTCATGAAATTTTAAATTTATTTATATTTTAAAAATTTAGAAAGTAGGTATTAAAAATTTTTTAAATTTACAAAACTTTCAAAACGTTTTCAAGTTTTCCAAGATTCTTAAAATTTACAAGTCTTAAAATTTTCTAAACCACAGAATTTTTAAGTTTTTAACATTTTTAAAATAACTAAATTACAAAATATTCAATTTTTTTAAATTTTAATTCTAAAAATTTTAAAATTCATGAAATTTTAAATTTATTTATATTTTAAGACATATAAAAATCTAGAAAGTATTTAAAAATTTATAAAATTTACAAAACTTTCAAAACGTTTTCAAGTTTTCCAAGATTCTTAAAATTTACAAAATTCTTAAACTTTACTGAATTTTTAGGCTTTCAAGATTTTTAACATTCTTAAAATTAATAAAATTACAAAATGTTCAATATTATCGGATTTTTTTAATTTTAATTCTAAAAAATTCTAAAATCCATGAAATTTTAAATTTATTTAAATTTTAAGAATTTTAAAAATCTAAAAAATATTTAAAATTTCCTGAACCACAGAATTTTTAAGTTTTTAAGAATTTAAAAAATTGAATATTTTGTTATTTTAATAATGTTAAAAATCTTAACACTGGTTTAGGAAATTTTATGACTTTTGCAAATTTTAAATTTTTTATAAATTTAGGAAATTTTAAGATTTTTAAAATTCCCAAAATTTTTTAGAATAAAATTTAATTTTAAAAATGTTTAAAATTAAATTTAATTCTAAAAAAACTTTGGGAATTTTAAAAATCTTAAAATTTCCTAAATTTATAAAAAATTTAAAATTTACAAAAGTCATAAAATTTTTAAAATTTACAAAACGTTTTTAAGTTTTCCAAGATTCTTAAAATTTACAAAATTCTTAAAATTTCCTAAACCACAGAATTACAAAATATAAAAATAAATATAAATTTAAATTAGGAATTTTAAAAATTTTTATTCTTTATCTTTATCCAAAATTTATTATAACATTTTTTTTTGTTATTTACGTCAGTGTAAATTGAAAATTATCATTTAATTTTTATGTCGTGGTCCATGTCTAGTTATTGTATGCAACTGGAAAGAAATATTTTATTATTTTTTTTGTCTCAAATCTCTCTTGTATGTCTACCATTGGATTTACAGCAAATTATTTCGGTAAGCTTTCGAAAATATTCACTCCAGTTGCATAAAAATAATTTGCTGTACTTCTTTTCCGTTGAAACGTTGCTTTAAGCTGCAAAAGGTGAAATATTTCTTGGTGATGCTGTCCAATAACTAGACATTTAGACTAAATAACTAGACTTGACCAAGAGGTATTTTTCGTTTTGCAGCTTGTGCGCATGTGCGACCGCGAGTGCCCCCCTCCCAAAAAGAGGAAGATTCCGAAACAGTACCCCAACCCGGACGACTACCCCGCGCCCATGTGTCCGGGATCGTGTCCGCCAAAGTGTCCGAACTACTGTCCGGACGCGGCGACGAAGAAAAAATTCGAGGACCCGTGCGACTGCCCCCTCAAGGTCAAGTACCACAGGGGGTGGAAGCCCAGGGTCCATGGCGGCAAAGGCAAGGGCAAAATCATCCGGAGGTGCAAGAACACCGTTTATACTCCGGGTGGTGACGATCCTTACGGCCCCGGAAGACAATACTAAATGTTTAAATGTGATTGAAAAAAGTAAGTACCAATAAACGTTAAATACAGACATACAAGAGAGATTTATCATCCCTGGGATTCCCCCAACTATTCAACCTCAACTTTTCCATCCCATTTCTAAATCTAAGAATTTCCAATAAAAGTAGAATCTATGGAAAGCTTTACAAAATCTTCGTCTTGTTTTACTTGTCTACTATAAATGTAGTTTTTTGTATTTCCTCCAAATGAGCAGACTCAGACCAAAAAGGTGCGAAATCACCCACTTGCCATTGTCATTGGAGCCTTTATATTGCTTTGCTATCAATTTTGAAGGACATTTAACTCTCTATCTGGCGACATTATCCCTGGACTTCCCCCACTATTCCCGAGATGAATCTGAATTTTCAACCTCGACTTTTTCATCCAATTTCTGATTTCACGAATCGCACCTAATTTCCAATAAAAGTAGAATCTGTGGAAAGCTTGTTTTACTTGTCTAGACCCAGACTGAAAACTTGCCATTATATTAATTTGCAATTTCACTGTTTTTCTATTTTGTTATTTTTTATTTCAGGAGGACGTGGTCGTAAACCCTTGCTGCGGTAGAAGGAAGAAGCACCGTAAAATCAGGGCAGTTTACGTGCCAGAACCGATCAACTATGATCAATGTGACCTTCCTCCCGATCACGAACACCCGTACAAAAAAAGAAAATAATGTTATAAGCGAAATTTTATGAATATACGTGTTTGTTTTTCATGTGCTTTGATTTGTTTTATAGAAAATCCACAGTGCTTTCTGCACTACTACAATTCCGAGCTCCGTATCCGTATCCGCAAAAATATTGCAATCTGTCTTGCATTTCAGGAAAATGTGTATATAGACCCCTGCTGTTCCGCAAGGGAGAAGAAAGGCAAAAGAATACGCAAGAAAATTCGCATATCTCTTCCTGATCCGCTAGACTATGATAAGTGCGATTTACCGCCAGAATACGAACACCCATATAAAAAAGAGGAGTAAATTTTTATATTTGAATAAATTAAAAAAACTTATATATAACTGTGGTGCTATAATAAAAAATATCTATATAAAAACTGTGTTTATTTTCGGGATAAGGGTGGCAATTTTTTTAATTTTAATTGGGCAGTATTTTGGATGTTATATCTCTTAAATCGTTTTACCTCGTTGGTAGGACAAAAACAATAAAAGATGATGTTGTATTTGGTTATTGTAAAAGATATCACAACAATTTATTGGACAAAATCGGTGTTTTATTAGTCTTTAGGTACTACAAAACATTAGTAACAAATAAACACAAATAGAATGAATTCTCCTTAAACAGTTTTTAACTAAAAAAATTAGTCTCATGCTCAGATATTAGTATTTTAAATCATTACCACCATAACGTTACTTTTGCTAAATATTATTACACCAATCAATCTGTAAGGTATAATAATAAAACAATTACATGATTTTTTGTTTCGGGTGGGTTAGTCGCAAACTAAGAAGAAAATACACAATTTTTTCGGGACTGTGACGCAATCTGTGACAAAACGGTTGACAGATTGGAAATGTTTTCTTTCAAAATTCATCAGATTTAATAGGAAAAGAGGTAAAACGGTAAAAAAATAACATTTCAATCCAAAATACACTTAAGTACATAAGAAGTAAAAAATTTGAGACTATAGTAAAATATTGCTTTTGGAAGAGTGGTGTACCATATGGTACCCGTTGTATTCTGGAAGGTAATTTTTCAATGACTTGTGTAAATTTTCTAATAATTATTGTATTTTTCAGGACGCTGTGCAGGTTCCTCGCAAATGCCCGAACAAGATTAGAGAGAGCGGATGTTGCCCTAAGAGCAGGAAAAGCAATTGCCCGAAAAAATACAAACCTAGAGATTTGAAACACGGTTACTACGATTTGGGAAGCTTGGACATGATTTTGACCGATAATATTGAGAAATCTCTGGTAGATGTTGCTGATGGTCAATCCAACTTCCATCCGGAGGTTTGTATATATATTTATGGGGTTATTTAAAGCAAATGGGGGAAGATGACTTGTGAAGATAAATGTCAAACTTGTTATTATTTAATTCTAGAGTTATTTTCCCCGCAATTTTTTATTTACACATAAAAACCGTCATCTTCCCTTGTTGCAGATTCAGTGCGTGAAAAGGTTCAGAAGGGAGTGTCCTAAAAATTGTCCGGATCAGGCGCCGTGCCTTAAGTGTCCGAAACCGTGTTCCGTCAAGTGTCCGACCAAAATGAAGAAGAGGAAGGGACCGTATTCACGAAAGCCAATCACTTACCCATATTACCACCCTACCGAACAATAAAGGTTTGTTCATGTCGGTCAAAATATTTTATACCTGTATTTAGATAAATTCTCGTGTGCCTGCTCGGGCGCCATTTTTAAAAGAAAATCGCTTCGCCTCGTTTCCCATTGGTCGGGCAAAAAAAGTTTTGAAAATATTAATGTAGATCTTTAAATTTTCTACATTTTGTTTTTTTCTTTACGATATTATCTCTATTATTAACACTGCAAACGCAACAAATCAAGTCATAACCCACAAATTAAAAAATTTTTTTTTTTTATTTAAAAGAATACAATAAAATAATTAAATTTTGTGAGAAAACTGTATGCGCACTTTTACCCGCTGCGAACACTTAACCCACTACACCTTATCGTATTTATTAAAAATTCAAATTAAATTTTGTGAGAAAACTGTATGCGCACTTTTACCCGCTGCGCACACTTAACCCACTACACCTTATCGTATTAATTAAAAATTCAAATTAATTTTTTTTTTTTCAGATATTGTGCGACACAAAAAGCTATGACAGTAAGACAACAAAAAATAAAATAATTTTTATCCAAAGTCTATTAATTTAACAGAGAGAGTAAATAAAAATGCCACGACGCATGTGATTATCTAAAACCAAAATGAAATTTGAAATGAAATGTTAAATTTTGTTGCGAAAAACTACATATAATAGTTATTACACCTTATGTAATCTACAAGGGATCTGTATATTCACAAACCAAACTTTTGTCTCATCTGTTTTATTGTGATGAATTAAAATAAACTTAGCTTACCTATATTGTAAATATTGCTTCCGCTATGTTATAAGCCTTATAACAACACAAAAACAATATTTATAAATAATTTTCTTTGTGTTTCCTTTTGCAATAAACAACATCTCTATTAACTCTTCCAGAAGACTCAAATCTTATTCTGACTTTTTGAGAGAAAGTAAGACTTTCAAAACTCTTATTTTTACTTATTAAAACTTTTTAGAGAAAAATTTCCACAGGGAAAAAGGGGATGAAATAATACATAAAGCGCCTTTGCATTTTTATCTGCTCCGTCTGTTAAATGAATAGACTGTAATCAGTATTTATTTGCAGGAAAAATCGACTGTCCTAAAAAGTACCCTTGCCCTTGGCCTTGCACTGAGGGCAATCCTTGCGGCAGGAGGCGCTGCCCATTTGCCAAGCCCCACAACAAAAGAAGGCACAGGGATGGTAGTAAGATTCGACCTGCTAACAGGCCAACTAACAAGCCAGCATATCCCTTTGAACAGATTGAACCAAGTCAATATCGGAAGAATACTAAATAATACCTAAATGTTTTATGTAAAAATTGTATAAGTAACAATAAATATGTTGATTGAAATTGCGTTTATTATATCCTTTTCTATAGTTTATTTAAAACCAAAATACGATATAGCCCTATAATAGGGCCTTGTTATACAGGTAAGTAAGTGATAAGGTAGCCAATTACAGGCGTGTTTTAGCAGAGGTGGGAGAACTTTAATGTGCAGCTTAATATTAGAAATTCTATATAAAATCTTAGTGTAAAATGACCTTAATTATATGTTTGACATTTTCACTGTCAGTGTTTTAGTTTTTAGGTTAGTTTTAACTTGTGACATTCTTTTTAAGGGAAAATTGGTGGCCCTAATACAGATTAATAATCGTTTTAAACGTTGTGTTTCTTAAAGAGGCGCTTGTAAGCCTAAAAGTGCTAAGAATTCCTCTTTTGGTAAAAATAAACCTTATTCTATCAGGGCTGCCATTAAACTGTCAAAATTTAAATTTTAAGGTTAATTTACCATAACCCACAAATTTAAATTTGATAGTTTGACGACATCCCTGATAGAATAAGGTTTAAAATGGTTGGTCTTAGCACTTAAAGGCCTCATTTGAGGCTTACAAGTGCCTCTGTAAGAAACACAACGTTTAAAACGATTTTTTTTATCTGTATAGACATAAAAATGGCCGCCGTTAGATTCTGTGCAGTGTTGCAGTGATTTTTAGTATGCGCGAAACATTCAAATATTTCTAATTAAATAATTTTGTTAAAATAATTATTATTAATATTAATAAAATAATTATTTTAACTTGTTTAAAAAAAGTAAAGTATATCACCATCAACCTTGTATTAACTTATTTATTAAGTCGCGTTAAAAAATGACAAAAAGAAAAGGTAGGTATATTTGTCCCACACAAAAAAATTAATGAACATTTCTCCTGAACCTAAAAAACCAAAACACTGACAGTGACAGTGAAAAAATAAAATTAAGGTCATTTCACAAAATGATACCTTCATAGCCACAAATTTTGTGTTGTCCCACCTCTAATAAAACCTCTAATTAAAAGCAATATATTTCAATAATGTAATGTATTTTTTTAAGTTATAAAAGTAACATAACTTGCTAAACCAAAGCCTTATATTTTCTTTGGGAGTGCACCCAATCTTTTAATTGGGGGACCACCAGTCCTCCCAAAATAATTTGAGTTGGATGGTATACCAACAATGGTAAGCTGATTTGACTCAAGTGGGAATAACCATGGAACATAATTCGTAGTATTGGAATGCCTTGAACATAAATAAAGTGTTTAAACATCGTAAGTGTACAGGGTGTTATATTTTTAACTTACCCAAAGTAAGGGACTTATGTGTTGAACAAAACACCACAGCAACTTTATCCTGTGGCGTAAAATCTTTACTAACAAACCCACAAACTTTGAAGCTGATTATCATAAGGAATATTTGAAGCATAAGTACTAAAAAATAATTAATTATTAATAAAAACAACTAAAAAATTTCAGACGGTTGATGAAATAAAAAAAACGTTCTATATTTTTTGTAGATATTTTCGATTTCTTCAACTTTTTTATTTAGCAATTTTAGTTTCAACAAATTTTAGAGGGCGCCCTCTATCTTTTCTATAACTAAATACAGAAAGTTTCGCCTGTAAACAAATATGTTTGACACGTTAATCTCTAAATTTTTTGTCTTGGCAATTTTTTCGTCAGAGATAAAACAATTGTCAAAATTGGCGCCCGAGCAGGAACCGTCAGTTCGGAATTTTTACGATGTAAAAAATCAAAATAACTGTACCATAGACATAATCTTGTCTAAAACCTAAACTATTATTAAAATAAAGTCATAATTACCCGAAAAAACCGTAATTATAACATCAAGAGCACTTAATCCGGCCTCTGGTGTGGTAAAAGTATCGCAGAAAGTTGTATAAATCACAAAAAGTAACGCACACTGACTTACAGTGTTTAAAGGCCATTTTCGTCCTTTAAAACCCATTTGCAAGGCAATCTGACCTATTGATAAAGGTAACAAAACAGTGGTCGATAACTGAACAACTGTTGCCCAAATGGGTATAATTGTAGTTGAACCCAACTAAAAACATTCATTTGTTAGTTTCACACCACCCATAAAATAGCTCTGGTAGAATTATATATCTGCGGATTAGATACAGCATACAAAATTAAAGTAATTTACTTGGTTTAGAAGATGTAAAGGTGTAAGTAGAATGCCTAAAAAGCTTCCAAGTACCGAGTTAAAAATTGAAGCTGTTTCGTTGCCTTGTGCAGCTCTTGTTAGGATAACAGCACTGGATACTGGTGGAGGCATACAAGCTACAGTTATTAATCTAAAAAACATGTACTAGAAAGCCACAAACCAATCATAGCACTGCATTATCCGTCAATCTAGTGTGCTGTGTAAAATGCTGTGCCCGGATTGGCCAATACAATCAACTTTCTATAAAAAGTACACAGCACACTAGATGTTATTGGTTTATTGCTTTCTATATATAGAGAATGTGAACTCACCCTTTTAAAACCCATGAATTAATGCTGAACAAATTCAAAAACTTGATAAAAACCGTGGTAATATAAGGAACAAATATAAATGTAAAACATTGTATAAATAAATGCAATTTATACTGACGAAATGTGTTAAAAATACTGTCCGTTTTAATATTAAGTCCGCTAATTAGAAATATTACAAACACAGCGACATATTTCACTGTGAATTCCGTTCTCATAGGCCCTAAAAAGCACTGTTGAAATATTTAAATTGTAATGTAAGTATTTGCTTGCCTTCTTTTGAACCCAAGTGAGGGAATATAGCAGCTACGATAATACAAAATAGTATGCCCACTAGAAGCCAATTTTTACGTATAAAATCTATGGGAGTTATTCGCGACTTCATTTTATTAAATTACTTTAATTTATTAGTTACATTTTGTCGAAAAACGATAAATATTTATGTAGGTTATGTTGTGAAATTTTAAGTGGCGTTGCCAACTTAAAAGTTCCTGAATTTGCTTCACAAAATTCCCAGTTTGTACCTACAAAAGAGTATAAATAAAAATGTTTTTATTTAAATTACTGAACAAATAAAACAAACATCATAAATTAAATGTGCTATGAATATTTAAGACAACATGAATAAAACAAATGTTTTAAAAATTTCCGAAAGTCCCTAGAACTGGGGGAAAAAGGTTGGCAAAACTGTTAAGTTTAAAATTTAATGTCAAAATACCTACACAGAAAAATAAAAAGTAAAAGGTCTGTGATCTTGCTTACATATCTAATGTTTTTTTTAATGCAAAGAAAGAATCTAAAAGAGATTATTATATCTCAAATTGTCAACAAAGTGTTCTTAGTTGTGATAAGTGTAGTTTCTGTGGTTTCCCTTCAACGTTTGTAGATATTGGTAAGTTTTATCAATTTCTTTGGGGTTTAGTGAGTAAAACAATGTTTTTAGTTATTTTCCTTTATTTATAAAGTATCGCGAAGGCACAAATCTCAAAAAATAACAATGTAACAACAAAATTAAGTAATAATCATGTAACAAACAAAAAAACATGCACAAACCAGCTTATCTATTATCGCATGCACCCAATGTCTTTTTTATTATGTTTAATCTACCTAATAAACGAAAAAAAAGTGCCGCAAGGTCTTTTACAGTATTGTCTTTTCCTAACAAATCGAGTAACATCCTAATCGATCCCAGCAAATTTTATTTATTTTATAATGAAGCCATACAATTAAATTAAAATTAAACTTGCCTAAAACCTACCACTAAAACGTAAAATTAATTTTGTTAAATGAGCAAATTGTGGCTAAACCTACAAGTTATATTCTCTATAAGTAAAAGTGTTTTTTTTTTAATTCAAGCAATGATGTTTATTGATATTTATAGATTTTGTTTGTATGATTTAATTTAATAAAATTGTAAAACATTGTTTAAACACCTTTTCTTGAATAAAAAAACATCCAAATAAAACAAAAAAATTAATAATCAATGCAAGAGCAGGCTATGAAAAATATTGACAATTGAGCGTGTAACAACGTAACAACTGCCTGCTCCGATCGTAACAACAACAATAAAAATAATAAAACAAAAAACAGCTACCGCTAATTCAGTAATTAATCAATTGAGGGTGCTTAATTAATTACTTGACACTCTCCAACAATATCAGTGCACATCAGTCTATTTTCACTTGCCTAGGCCTACTTAATTGCCAAGTATATAACAATTGATATAATATTAATATCCGATATAACAAAAAATACTTTTACGAAAATTGTTATTTTTTGTACTTATTGAACGATATTTATTTTATACAACGTGGTAAAATTTATCAACAGGCAACAATTAAGTACATTATAATTAATTTAATTTATATTATACAGTGTGCTCGAAAAACATGTACTTACTGTAAATTTGATTTGATTTCTTAATGAAGAATAGCACATGTTTTTGATGCACTGCTTAATAATTATTAAGGGGGAAGCAAAACTCAATTTAGCAGCATTGTTTACATCAACTCGCAACAGATGGCGCGGTAGGGCAGACCCCCGTGTTTCAAGGATCTGTGAATTTCTTCCTTGATCTTAAGATAATCTTCGTTTTTGCCGTAATTGCTCTCGTAAACAGGCACTTCTTCTATCGAAGAAGTTTCTTCGATTTTCGATGGATCTTCAATTTCTTCTTCACTCGATTGTTTTTTATCTTCACAACACAACACTAGATCGTCCTCCCAAAAGTCTTCTTCTTTGGAGAACAGAACGACTTCCTCAAAATCTTTGAAGATTTCCACCTCTGGAGTTTTCTCGCGGGTCTCTTTGATCCACGTTCTGACCGCGTCGGTGATGGGGTGGATTGAAGAATTATCTTCAATTTTGGCAGTGTGTTCAGTACTTTTCGGTGTTGTGAGCATGGATTCGACTTGCGGGTTGTCTAGAAAAAATCCACTTGCCGTATCGGATAAAGATCCGTCTGAAGCAGAAGAAGAAGAAGAGGGTTTAGATGGTGGTTTTTTATGGCTACTGTGGTGATCTAAACTTACCGGATTAGTGTACAACTTTCTGGTACTTTGGAGGATTCTCGTGAAATCGGGCGCCTTATTGAACGCTGTCTTTTCTTCCTTATTGCTGCCTATGCTTCCGATGACGCTCTTGAAAAAATCTTCGCTCTTTTCCACGTTCATCGACTTCATTTTGGTCTCCAAGTTGTTGTACATCCCCTTCTGAATCATTTTGTCCAGCTCCTGGTAAACGTCGACGTTAGTCTTGTCTTCTTCAATCGATGGCAGAAAATCGTAGGAATCTTCGTTTCGATTGGTCACGTCGACGTCTTCCACTGCAACTTTGGGGGTCTTCTTCTTCTTCTTTTTGCCCTTCTTCACCGCGGTTTCTTCTTTTTTCGCGACCTCCGCAATCTTTTCTTCTTCCTTCTTCTTCGTTTCTTCAACTTTGCTTTCCGTTTGAGACAAATCCACGTCCGTTATTATCACCCTTTTGGTCAGCGGTTTTTGAGTGCCTTTCTTCGATTTCTTTTTGGTTATCTTCACCTCTTCTTCTTCTTCTTCGTTCTTTGCTTCGACGATATTTACAACCTCGACAGTTTCTTCGTCGGGTATTTGATTGTCGATTTCTTCAAGTTGTATAACGATCGTTTCTTCTTCTTCAATTTTCGAAGGCGGCACCACGTCGACCAAGTCGTTTACGTCGTACGTTTCGAACTGATCTTGTTCTTTGACTTCTTCTTCCTCGGTGATTTCGATGGTTTCTTCCGGGAAATCTTCGATTTCTTCGATTGCCTTATTCTTGCGTTTCTTCTTGCTGGACACCGAAATCCACTGGTTCGATTTCTGCGAGTGTGTTGGAGATTCTTTTTTGGGCGATTCTTCCGTTTTTATAGAAGATTGAGTTAATGTTGGTGCGGTTGTTTCTTTTTTAAGCATTTCTGAGTAATTTTGACGATGTTTTGGTGATGCTTTGTAGTTATAGTTGGTTCGGGATCTTCTTGGTGAAGATTCGTAGGAGTCTTGCTTTTCTTCTTTTGTTCTTTGGTAGTATGGTTGTTTTTTGTATTTGTTGTTGTTGTTACGGTATGGAGGTTTGTTGGGTGTTGTTACTTGGGGTTTTTCGGTTTCTTTAGTTTCTTCGCGCTCCTTTTTGGCTTCTTCAAGCTTGGACACGATTTGATTGAGATCAATCTGGCGTTCTTGTGCGACTTCTATTTCTTCGATTTTCGGGCACCTTTCATCGCTTTCGATTTCTTCGTTTTTGTGGTGGTGCACAAACGGCGGCATGTAGCTCATGGGGTAACTGACGGGTATAAATGCTGGGTTTGGTAACATGTGTATAGGAACGTTGACCAGTTTTACGTACGGAACACCTGGCACGCCGGGTATGTGGTGAAACTCTGGCTGTCTGTAGGCGCGCGGGACGAACTCTTCGGCGTCCGGTTTCAAGTCGTATTTAAGCTCTTTCTTCAGTCTTTTGTCGCTTGTTTCCTCAGTTTTTACTTCCACTTCCTCCGTCTTTGATAGCTCGGAGTTTGGTGAAGTGCAAGCGGTGGAAGTGCTCGATTCTTCCGCTTTGTTTTCTTCCTCGGAGGATTCCTCGCTGTATTCGGACGTGCTCTCGCGGTCCTTGGAGGTCTTTCTGCGACGTCTCTTCTTCATGCGGCGCACGTCCGCTGCCGTCGTCGACGTCGTGTGACAATGACCATTCACGATTTCTGAAAATAAGAAAAAAACGTCAGTGATGTGACATTTTTCGCTTCGTGTCAAAACAATTAAATACCAGGCGAACCAAACATTATAATGCGCAAAAAAACTAAAAGAAACGCGTAAAGCCTAAATTATAGATTGCCTTCCTTCCTTCATTCCTCCCGTAGAAGATGAACATTACGTAATTGTCACCATTAACATTTCCCGTGTAGGAATTTTTAATACTTTGTGATAATATTTTGAAGTATTAATAATTGTTAAGTATAATTAAAATTAATAACGGGCAATGTTAATGGTGACAATAACGTCAAAAATGTTTATTTAAATCGTAGTGCCAGTTATAGATTCCCGTACCGTAAGGACGGCATTCCTTCCTCCCGTGGAAATTTTTAAGTTTTATCTTTCACCGTAAAGGTCTTTGACATGACCAATCACAGTGCTTGTTATGGACATGCGCTGTAGGGTGACAGCGCGTAGGCACAAAATATTTAAAATACATGATTGTTTAGTATTATTTAACATAGGTGTTCAGTTTATTAAATAATTTGTGTCTCTCAATAGGATATTTAGATATTGTTTATGATCAATGTCTTTCATTTTTAGAAACGTTGCTATGTAAAACCCCGTAGTTTCCCGGTCTTGGTAAAGTGGGCGAGTCTTCCAACGTCTTGTTCGGTGTTTTTTTTCATTATACTGCCCTACTATGGAGAAAGGCAGTAATTACAAATGCGTTTTCTTGTGCTATGATAAAGCTATGGACATTTTGTATCTTAATTCAACAAAGAAATGCAGTAAACTATCTTTTAAGTGAAATAAATCAGTTAAATACCTAATACTTTTTATAAAAATGTAGTTTATGCTAATTTCCCACAAATTTCTTGTTTAGCAGTTACTGCCTTTCTCCATAGTTGGGCAGTATACAACAAGCTGCCTGGGCAATTAAAATTGTGATCACTGCACTAATATATATATATTTATAAATGATTATCTTTCATATTTACACACAATGGGTAAAACGCAGAATATAAACAAAAACAAATGTCAACCATTTTAGGTGTCATCGCGCATGGTTACGGAATTTTACACGGAAATCTATAAATTGAGTTTTTATAAGACGCACAAATCGTACGGGCACGACTACGGGAGGAAGGAAGGAAGGCAATCTATAATTCAGGCTTAAGGCTCTTTCGACGGCCCACTAGCGCCGCCATCGGAAAAGCAGTCACACCTCTTTTAAATTGGTGCGACTGCTTTTCCGATGGTGTTGTCGAACCTACCGAAATTTCGGTATTTCTACCTAAATGGCAACGGACCTACCAAAATACCGAATACTTGCTCTCTAAAAATGAAATAGTCAAAATTCTACTATTTGAATTAGTACCAGAATTTTTTACTAATAAAATAGTCGTTTTCACTTTTAAATAGTTGTTTTTTACTAAGTAAATAGTTAAAGTTTGACTAATTTAAGATTAGTCACCATCTTTGACTAAAAGTAACTAATTTCTTTAATCGTTTGCGACCAACAAAAAAGTATTATTTGAATTAAATGCAAATTAAATGCATATACCTTAGCTCCATGGTTAATTAAATGACCCATAAAAACAAATAAAGATGCAAAAAGTTTAGCTCAAAACAGCAACACAAATAATATATTCAAATTTAAAATACTATGAACAATATTTATTGACAAATAATATTTTTATAAGAGCGCCTGATAGCCGAATGGGTTATGACAACAGCTTGACAAGCTTGACAAGTGACAGACCCGAGTTTAATCCCTGGCTGTGTTAAAACTTTTTTTAAATTTAAATCTACTAATTTTACTATTTCATTCAGTAGAATTTGACTAATTATTTGTGACTGCTTTTTCGCTATGACAATTAGTCAAATATGACTTATAATTAGTTATTTTTGACTAATTCATTTTAAGAGATTTTTTGCAATAACAACGATTTTACCTTTTTTTCGATTTATCAATCGCACCCGAAGCTGCTTAAGTTATGTTTAAGGAGAATTCATTCTATTTATGTTTATTTGTTACTAACTTATTTTGTAGTACCTAGAGACTAATAAAACACCGTTTTCGTCCATATAAAGTGTTTAATTTTTGTACATGTAACACCCGAAACAGAACCATGAAGTGAAATTTTATAAAAAAAATAGTAAAACGTTATGTGACAGTGATTATGTGGTAGATGATTAGTAAATACTATACTTTTGGAAGCCTGTAATTTTTAGAAATGTTTCCCTAAGAAAATTCGCTGAATTTCAAATAAATGTAACAATGGTCAGGACGTAGAGGCAGAATCTTGAAACACCCGAAATATTATTTCAAAATACATAAAAATTTATACTTTGGTTGAACAAATGACCCTTTAAACGTTTCGTGCTAATCGTTTATTAAGCTTAGTTCCCGGGCCACAAAATCTATATCCCGGTAAATGCGCCTCAAAGGGTAATTTATTTATTAATTGTTTTTAACAAATGAGTGCATTCTTTTATGTTTACTTATTTATCAAATTTGATATTTCCTAATCTATTGATTTTATTAAACTAATTAATTTATAAATAGTGGTTTATTTATGTAAGAAGATGCAAATAAAAATCAAAAATATTAATAAACTGCGTAGGCATGGAATTTTGCTGCCTAGTACAATTAGATCCATAATAATAGGCCCCTCTAACTGTGGAAAAACCAATGTTATGCTAAATTTGCTTGAAGATGTTTAGGATTTAGATGAGGGCACCTCAGTTTTGTATCGATATAATAAAAACAATATTGGAGACGCCGTGCAATGACGTCCTGGAAGTTTTGGCAACCTGCCAAATAGTGCACACGGTGCATATAATACTACCCTAGGAGGCGTTAATCTTTTGTTATGTCGCGGAGGACGCGATTAAATGTCACGCAAGTGATTATCGTCGTACGATGACGTTTCGTAACGATTTTTTCTGTACAGTGCTTGCAATATCAACTCCGACCGCACTGGAAAGGACGGCTGTTCAATACCCGCGTGAAAAGAACAAGGATAGAACGCCAAATAGAATTTGATTGGCCAGAGCCGGCTGCCGGATGCGTGCGAATTGTAAGCGAGGTCAACTCTCAGTCTGGCTGCATTTAGACTAAATGATTTAGTGTCAAGCAAACTGCGTAAGAGTGTAGATGCACATTTTAATTTTCTTTTTAAATATTTTATAGGTACCCGAATCCTAAAAATAAAATTTTTTGATTTTTTCCTTGAGAACTAGGGCAACAACAAAAATAGTATTCTTAATAAACAAGATTTCTCAAATAAAAAATAATTCTGAATAAAAATAACTAGGTATAAATAAAAATAAAACTCTAAATAAAAATAAAACTCTAAAAATAAATAATAAAAATAAATAAACTCAAAAATTAAATTAAATGTTCGAACAAGCCCCCATAGGCAGCCAAACAATAGCCTAACCTATTATAAAAATTCCCACGCACATTTGCTGTACCGTTTAGGAGTTCGGTTATCCTGACCTTTTTGGTGAATTTTATTGCCGAAATGGATAGGCCTTGATCTTGTCTACTACCCCAAATTTTTTCAGATTTTTAGTGTGAGGCGAACTTCTTTTTTTTCAAAATTTTCCAAAAAAAAAGGTGTTTTTTTCCAAAGATATGGATTTTCCAAGTGAGCCTTGACATTTTTGGTGAATTTTATTGCGGAAACTGATAGGCCTTGATCTTGTCTACTACCCCAAATTTTTTCAGATTTTTAGTATGAGGCGAACTTCTTTTTTTTCAAATTTTTCCAAAAAAAAAGGTGTTTTTTTCCAAAGATATGGATTTTCCAAGTGAGGCTTGACATTTTTGGTGAATTTTATTGCCGAAATGGATAGGCCTTGGTCTAGTGTATTACCCCAAATTTTTTCAGATTTTTAAAATGAGGCGAACATCTTTTTTTTCAAATTTTTCCCAAAAAAAAAGGTGTTTTTTTCCAAAGATATGGATTTTCCAAGTGAGCCTTGACATTTTTGGTGAATTTTATTGCGGAAACTGATAGGCCTTGATCTTGTATACTACCCCAAATTTTTTCAGATTTTTAAAATGAGGCGAACATCTTTTTTTTCAAAATTTTCCAAAAAAAAAGGTGTTTTTTTCCAAAGATATGGATTTTCCAAGTGAGCCTTGACATTTTTGGTGAATTTTATTGCGGAAACTGATAGGCCTTGATCTTGTCTACTACCCCAAATTTTTTCAGATTTTTAGTATGAGGCGAACTTCTTTTTTTTCAAATTTTTTCCCAAAAAAAAAGGTGTTTTTTTCCAAATATATGGATTTTCCAAGTGAGGCTTGACATTTTTGGTGAATTTTATTGCCGAAATGGATAGGCCTTGGTCTAGTGTATTACCCCCAAATTTTTTCAGATTTTTAGTGTGAGGCGAACTTCTTTTTTTTCAAATTTTTCCAAAAAAAAAGGTGTTTTTTTCCAAAGATATGGATTTTCCAAGTGAGGCTTGACATTTTTGGTGAATTTTATTGCCGAAATGGATAGGCCTTGGTCTAGTGTATTACCCCAAATTTTTTCAGATTTTATTTTTATTTAGAGTTTTATTTTTATTTATACCTAGTTATTTTTATTCAGAATTATTTTTTATTTGAGAAATCTTTTTTATTAAGAATACTATTTTTGTTGTTGCCCTAGTTCTCAAGGAAAAAATCAAAAAATTTTATTTTTAGGATTCGGGTACCTATAAAATATTTAAAAAGAAAATTAAAATGTGCATCTACACTCTTACGCAGTTTGCTTGACACTAAATCATTTAGTCTAAATGCAGCCAGACTGAGAGTTGACCTCGCTTACAATTCGCACGCATCCGGCAGCCGGCTCTGGCCAATCAAATTCTATTTGGCGTTCTATCCTTGTTCTTTTCACGCGGGTATTGAACAGCCGTCCTTTCCAGTGTGGTCGGACTTGGATTTGCAAGCACTGTATATAAAAAGTATGTTAACGATAAAATAAGTTTGTGTGCTATGTGCTATGCTGTTTATAAAATCTTGTTTATTTGACCCCCCCCAAAAATCGAGCGGGATAAAATCTGGAAATCTTGCGGCCATTCAACCTTTCGGGCAATATGACTGGTCATATAAGCTCAGTATCCAAATTTAATTTAAAACGAAGCCAGTTTCTAAAAATTTCCTCACCGAAAATACAGGGTGTCACATTATTGTTTACCTTGAGGGGGACACAATCCGTTGATGTAGTAACCGGGGTATACCATGTTATAAACGGGGAAGTCGGGGAAAGTGTTCGGCTGCTCCCCACCACTTTGGCTTAGATCTTGACTCGACGCCTCGTCGTTGTTTGGACTCATCGACTCGGTCTGAAAAAAAACATAACAAAAACGTCAAAAATATACAAATATTAGGTGTCTATGCCTTAACATAACAGCGAGTCCTAACCTTAAATTTGATTATTCATAAAGTCAATTTTTTATCTGAACTGCGGCAACGTTGCAAATTTAGGGGTTTGGTGGAGTCAAGTTGAATTCGTGCAATTAATTAAGTTCTTTGATCCATTTCTTTTAACGAACGAAAAATCGCCGAGCTCATAAAACACGTCTAACCTTAGCGGCTGCCACAGACAAGTAAACAATGAAAACAGCTAAAGTTTTTATCATACTTCGGGGGCATGTATACCAACATAATAAAGAAAATTTTATGACAACCGGACCCTCTGAACCCGCGAAATTTAACAATTTCCGTTATTTTCTGAACACACCTCGTATATATTGTCAAGGACTATTAATGGTGAGTAACTTGCGAATTGAAAGAAGAAAAAGTTTCGTGATTATTGCTTATCTTTTTCAAACCAAATTGATGCTATTTTTAAAGACTACTAGATTTTTCACAACAAGTAAATTATCAATAATAAATATTACTGTACCTACTCTTTATTTTTGTTGTTTTTGTCTAGCACACTGTTTTAGTTTTTTTCTGGTTACTTTAAGTCTGTACGTTGGCCCACTGGTCTGTACTTACTTTTATATAATTTCCTACCAAAAAATAATGTAAAAATATTTAAAAATTGCGTTATCTTTGCGTATACATAAGTAGCTATAAATTATATTAATGGTAGCAAACAAATATGATTTATGACCCCCAGTTACTGAATGTATAAAAATTTTAAAAGTAAACATAGAATCGTTTTTTTAGATAATACGCGCGAAATTCTGAATGCATGTAATGATACAAAGTTCAAGTACGAATTTAGAAAATATATAGCGAATAATTTACATGTAATGATAAAAAATTGTTGACCCCAAAAAATGATAAAAAGAGGTAAAGGACATGAAATGATATGAATTATCAGTCATTTTACTCCGTCATTCAAGTATGTCATTGATTCAAATTTATTAATATATTAAAATCCACAACAAAAATTTAGTTTAAACTTGTATTATTGAAGTTGTTTTAAAAGAGTTTAATAAAATTAATTGAAGATGGAAACATATTTTCTCGGTTTTGAGTGTTTGTTTAGTATGTAATTGTTATGATTTACCATTATATTATACAATAAACAAAAGAATACTGAGATAAGCTTAAAAATAATGTAACTTAATATTTAAACAAATCAAGACAGTAAAACAAGCCCACCTTGATAAGATAACGCAATTATTTATCGTGTTTCGTCAACTATGAGATAATAGTATGTTATATATTATGTATCGAGTTTGATAAAGCTTCGCTCGTGCCTAATTATCGACCAAAATGGCGTTTATCAAACTTGATGCATGATAAAAGTTCTGTAATTTTTGAGATCTTAATCTTGAATTTATATCTAATTGTTTTTCTCTCTGACAAATTACATTGTTAATTGTTCTTTTAATTAAGTAATAACTTTCTTGTTGGCACCCATTCCTTAATTAATTTGTGCTCGAAATAAATTAGCCATTGTCACACTTTTAGAGATCATTAAGAATAAATCCCAAGATAAATATAGATATTTATTTAATTTAATTAAGTATATTGGATATTTTTTTTCCAACTGTTGTGTTTTACGTTGCAAGAAAAAAACTAAAAAACTGGTTTAGTACTCGATTTCGATTGATTATTCTTTATATCATTGATTAAGAAACTCAACGCTTAAATGCTTATATAGTTACGTTAGTGTGTGTATTTTATCTAAGGGATCATGGTGAATTATTGCGTTTTTAATTGTAAATAAAATTCAAGAACTATATCGTTGCATTTTCATGTTTTGCCAAAGGATCCAATTCGGTAAGTACATTTGATGGTGCAGAATTAACTAATGATAACTTTACCTAATATAATTTATATTTAAGTTTGGACATTTTTAGGAAATTAGTAAAAAATAATTTTTGCACAAACATAACCTTAAAATCAACCATTTTTTTATTTGAGTTCTCTAAAAAAGGCCGACAACTGCATTTCAAACAACAAAATATACCTACGAATTGATGGCAACATAATATTATATATGAGTCAATCCAAATGAAAACACCAAAAATGAATTTAAAAGTGCGCTGCATGATTTTTTATTGTAATGAAAAAATTTGAGGATGATCTTTTAGGTGTCAAATATGAAAATCCGTTGCCGTTTTAATTTTTTGTTGCTTTACTTTTATTTGGCACCCCTTAGAAGTCTGAAATAGTGTCAATTTCTTACTCTCTTATAGTGGGCCAGAACTTTTTTTCTGTGACAAATATTGAAATAATTTTAATTTTGTTTTACTGTCCAGTAAGTGTGTTTTCGATATAAATTATTATTATCCAATTAGTTAATCTCATAAAAGAATGGTAAACCACTAAAGATTCATGATAATTTGCCAATTTTTGTGATTTTTGTCTGGCTCCTGTGCCTATTCTACTGAATTTAGAAGGTTCATTTTTTTCAGGTATAAAGTACTTATACAATAGAAAACGTAACTATTATTTTAAGTTTCTAGACTATCAATTTCTTTATTAAAAAAATTATTGAAAATTGATAATTCTCAAAATTAGCCAATTTTGCCCTCAGAAATCATTATGTTGAGGAAAAAATAAAAATCTGAAACTTTCAGGAAATGTAGTCCCCACCTTCATCTTTTCAGTCCAGTTAGTCTTGTTTTGTTATTTTTATCCATGTAAAAGATATAATAATTTTTTTAATGCCAGTTAAGAAGCGATATTGTTAGTTTTATTTATAATTTAAAATTTAGATGGCTTTGACTTTGTCAATTCATGTTTGATGGAGAAATGTCAGAATGCGAAAAATATTTCATAAATATTATTTGTGCGTATTTCTTTGGTAAATTTTGTATATAACATAATATGTTATATTATGTTATATACAAAACTTTTTAAAGTCACCAAAGGAATACCACAAATAATAATTATGAAGTATTTTTGATAGTTCAGCCATTCCACGCTACTCGGGAATTTTTGTAGCCTCCGTTACAATCAAAAATTGTGAGTAAAACTACCGTAATTATTATGCTTATAAGTTTAAGCCTAATTATTACAAGCATAATAAACATGTTTGCAATATTAACTATTGTAAGGGTATTTCATTTAATTACGGTAGCATTTAATCACAATTTTTTATTGTAACGGACGCTACAAAAATTTCCGAGTAGCTTGGAATGGCTGAACTATCAAAAATATTTCATAATTATTATTTGTGGTATTCCTTTGGTGACTTTAAAAAGTTTTGTATATGACATATGACATATTATGTTATATACAAAATTTACCAAAGAAATACGCACAAATAATATTTATGAAATATTTTTCGCAGTTCTGACATTTCTCCACCAAACATGAATTGACAAAGTCAAAGCCATCTAAATTTTAGATTATAAATAAAACTAACAATATCGCTTCTTAACTGGCATTAAAAAAATTATTATATCTTTTACATGGATAAAAATAACAAAACAAGACTAACTGGACTGAAAAGATGAAGGTGGGGACTACATTTCCTGAAAGTTTCAGATTTTTATTTTTTCCTCAACATAATGATTTCTGAGGGCAAAATTGGCTAATTTTGAGAATTATCAATTTTCAATAATTTTTTTAATAAAGAAATTGATAGTCTAGAAACTTAAAATAATAGTTACGTTTTCTATTGTATAAGTACTTTATACCTGAAAAAAATGAACCTTCTAAATTCAGTAGAATAGGCACAGGAGCCAGACAAAAATCACAAAAATTGGCAAATTATTATGAATCTTTAGTGGTTTACCATTCTTCTATGAGATTAACTAATTGGATAATAATAGTTTATATCGAAAACACACTTACTGGACAGTAAAACAAAATTAAAATTATTTCAATATTTGTCACAGAAAAAAAGTTCTGGCCCACTATAAGAGAGTAAGAAATTGACACTATTTCAGACTTCTAAGGGGTGCCAAATAAAAGTAAAGCAACAAAAAATTAAAACGGCAACGGATTTTCATATTTGACACCTAAAAGATCATCCTCAAATTTTTTCATCAAAATAAAAAATCACGCAGCGCACCCCATTTGGTGTTTTTATTTGGAATGACTCATATAATACATAATATAATGGTATTTTACCGTTGAGTGGAGACTTTCTTAATCAACGCTTTTAATACCTAATGCTCAATGCTGTTTAAATTTAGATCTTCATTCGGATTAACACTGTTTATTGGAAAACCGGTAAAAACTCAACCCAGGATTTCAAAAACCTTCTTGTTTATTGATGAAGCTGCAAATTTCTGTGTTACCCAATCAATTTGTCCTTTGAAGACTGAAAGACCCCTTAATCGATCTATTTTAGTTTTCTCGTTTATTTTCGGACCAATCAATGATGCTTTACTTTAAATTCCAAACACCAAGTGTTGCTAAAAATAAAACCCAACAATAATTAAACTAATGTCCCTGTCGCTAGAAATATCACAAAAACTATTCTGGAAAACGCAAATCTCGCTATTGTTAACGCACTATTTGCCTTTTTATAGGGAAATGATTTAATAGTGATTTTAGTGCAAATAAATCCACCCACATAGCTATTAACTAACTTAAGTTTTAGACAGTCCCCTGCGTAGCAAATTTTTATTTGCCAAGCCAAAGGCATTCTTGCAAGATTTTCAGCATCGTTTGATAAGACATGATGAATAATTGATTTTTCGTAAAACGTTTGTGAAAATTCGAAATTAAAAATGACCCAACAGCAGAGCCATTCACTTGCCAACTATCGCAACATAAATCATACGCTCAATTAAACAAAGCCTATTTGAAGAGTTGTGGTAAAATTCGTATCGTCTCGTGACGTCTCATTTAGTCAATCTGGAATCTAAGAATATGAGATCGTATCGAATGGATGGTATTTTTAGGAATGTTGGTAACCTTGCCTAAAGTTGGATCAGCAAGTAAATTAACCAAAATCTAAGTGAAATAACGTTTTTTAAAACTTGTTTTTAACCAATTAAGTATTCAACCATTAACATTTTTTTAAGGTTACATGAACTAAAAAATGCCCTTTAAATTTACCAACCGGTTGCTATAACCATAAGGTAATTTAAAGGTTATTTTTAGTATAATTTAACTAATAAAAGAAACCAGTTAAATATTTGGTTTATTTATGGGTGAATATATTGAGATGTCCCCCAAGAAATCATACATTTTGAATATTAGACCTTCACGGAGGTTAGGATTTCGTATGTTTTTTTTAAGATCCCTTTGTATATTTTAAATAAGATATTGTATCTTTTGACACCTTAATATTAAAAAAAAAATATTTATAAAAAAACTACTTACTGAGACATTATACTTCACGGTAGATAGTTTTTTAAATAGCAAAGTAATGAACTAAACTTTTAAATTATAAAACAGCAACACTCTCATCTGCATATAAATTCTAACTGACCTTCAGGAATCACATGCATCTATAATGTCGTAAACAGAGGTTATTGCTTATTTAAAATGATTAAAGCGCCATCCGTCGCATAAAATTTAATGCAAAAACAGATTCACGGATGATAGAATCAATTGGATGTGTTTAATTTACTTGGTGAACTGATATTTTTAGTATGCTGTTACTACCTCAGATATTTGAAAACATATAGGATAACCTAGAAAGAGTAACAGTCACGGAGGATAGGTTTTAGACTTTTAAAACATTGTAAAAAATAATTAAAAATATAGACTTTCTTCAACTTACTATAGAAGAGTTAACAAAGTTGTAAATCAATATTTATCTACAAATCTTAAAACAGTCCCCTGTCATTTAATTAATTTGGCAAGCATCTATAGGTTTTATAACGGAACAGATGCTTAAAACGTCTATTATCAATGTCAAAAAAATTAATAGTAAACTTACCAATGATCCTGTACTGCACCTTTTTGCTTTTGAGTTCGTAAATTCAGGGTAGTACGTGGTAGGGTTGTATACCATTAGCGGGTATGGTTCGTAACCTGCAATTGAAACAATTTTTTAGTTTTTTTTTCTACAAATGTGTTAAGTAAGCCAAAGCGCGCTTCCTTGGCCGCCTACAAGCCCGGATTTAAACCCAATTGAAAATATTCGAAAAAAAATAGAAGATCAAGCAAGTATAGATCTCCATAGGAATCTCGATTGAATAGTAATTCGGCCGATGTCTTCCGGCTGTCCCAAAGACATTAGACGATGGCGACGGCATTCTAGATTATTAATAAACGCCATTTCGATCGGAATTCGGATGCGCGAGCTGCGTTTGGTTTTTCCATGATCATTTGTCAAAGTCGTCGGGTACTTTGAAGTGTTTTATTTGAATCGACTTCGATGTTTATTTACGTTCAATTTCATTTGCACTTTGGTGTATCGGGTTATGCGGAACTACAGCGAGATGAATGAAGTAGGGGTACTTACTGTTGACATAGTAGATTCCGTTTTGGTCTACAAATCCACCAGGGAAGACGAACTGAGAATCGTATTCTAAATCTGGAAAAAAGATTTCAATTATTAATTTTGTCTTAAGCCTGAACATTACGTAATTGTCACCATTAACATTTCCCGTGTAGGAATTTTTAATACTTTGTGATAATATTTTGCAATTATAGTAATAAAAAAAATCAATGAATAAAATATTTTCTTAACAAAATCATATTTTAAAGTTATTTTAATATTTTAAAGTATCAAATTGTTAATTAAAATTAATAACGGGCAATGTTAATGGTGACAATTACGTCAAAAATGTTTATTTAAATCGTAGTGCCATTTATAGACTCCCGTACCGTAAGGACGGCATTCCTTCCTCCCGTAGAAATTTTTAAGTTTTATCTTTCACCGTAAAGGTCTTTGACATGACCAATCGCAGTGCTTATTATGGACATGCGCTGTAGGGTGACAGCGCGTAGGCACAAAATATTTAAAATACATGATTGTTTAGTATTATTTAAGATAGGTGTTCAGTTTATTAAATCATTTGTGTCTCTAAATAGGATATTTAGATAATGTTTATGATCAATGTCTTTCATTTTTAGAAACGTTGCTTTGTAAAACCCCGTAGTTTCCCGGTCTTGGTAAAGTGGGCGAGTCTCCCAACGTCTTGTTCGATGTTTTTTTTTCATTATACTGCCCTACTATGGAGAAAGGCAGTAACTAGAAATGCGTTTTCTTGTGCTACGATAAAGATATGGACATTTTTTATCTTAATTCAACAAAGAAATGCAGTAAACTATCTTTTAAGTTAAATAAATCAGTTAAATACCTACTGATTTTTATAAAAATGTAGTTTATGCTAATTTCCCACAAATTTCTTGTTTAGCAGTTACTGCCTTTCTCCATAGTTGGGCAGTATACAACAAGCTGCCTGGGCAATTAAAATTGTGATCACTGCACTAATATATAAATGATTATCTTTCATATTTACACACAATGGGTAAAACGCAGAATATGAACAAAAACAAATGTCAACCATTTTAGGTGTCATCGCGCATGGTTACGGAATTTTACACGGAAATCTATAAATTGACTTTTTACAAGACGCACAAATCGTACGGGCACGACTACGGGAGGAAGGAGGGAAGGCAATCTATAATTCAGGCTTTACTATTTAATTGTAAAGTTATTTTTTTTATCTGGTTGGTAAATACGGAACCAAAATTGGTTGCATTGATTAAAACAAACTAAACTAGTTATAAATGTAATTGTGGTTATGTTTAAATTATTGTAGGTCACATTGAACGGTTGTCAAGTTGAGTTGTCAAAATTCGTAGTTAAAAAAGCATTTATTTGACTTTGGTGGTGCTTGGATGAGTAAAATCATATAAAAAAAGTAGTTAAATATAGGTGACTAGGGCCCAAGCAACAATTTAAGTATTTGTTACGTATATGAGACTATACTGAAGAAACTTTAAAGTGTTTTGCGACATTCGCCGGTCTCTTTATATTACTCTTTCATTACCAAGTTACGACTAAAGTGGGGAACAATAATTGAGTTCTGTAAAAAATTCGATAGCTGCTGTAAACTTTATATATAACCCATAGATTACATAGAGTGTAATTTAAATTTGTTGATTGTTTCAAACCGTTTTTTTACTGACTAGGAGGTAAAAGCTTTACCCGAATGGTTTAAATTATTTTACAACCTATGAGCGAACGTAAACAAATAAAAGGTATCTAATACAAATTTCGAACAATATGCCTTTCAGCATACCTTTGATATTTTTGTAAGGGACTATACGACGGTAAAGTTCAAGGCCGACTTCGATCAAAACCACAAGAACGATTTGGGAAATAATTACGGAAGGTTTTATTACATGCAAACAACGTAGGTACACAAATATATCAAAATATCGTATTTATTAATTAAATCAAATTATTATTTTCCATCAAATTTAATAAACGGCATTTTAGCCACGAATTTTAATCAAGCTCAGCTTGCGAGCGAGTGTTTAAAAAGATTTGTTAGACAAGATATAACAGGATTTAAATGTTACAAACAGTTTTGCATAGACATGCGCTATGCACGGGTGTTTTACTAGGATTTCTTTTTTCCGAAATTATTGTGTTTTTTAAAGTGTAAGCCACGCACAATGTTTTTGCAACGTTTTTCGTAACGTTTTTACTGCATTTATTGAACAGCAGTTATTACCTGGAATATTTGTTTATTAATACACTTTTTTTTGAGTTTGGTTTTAGTAGGTGGGTGCTTACCGGTCGATTGGTAATCCGGCGTGCCGTTACCGGTAGAGTTACCGGTCGACGTTGTCGAATTACCGGTGGAGGTTTGTGTTTGATAAGTCTTTGGCTTGCTAAGGTATCCCTTCTTAAATAGTACGTCTTGTCTTGGAGTCGTAATTCTCGTATACTCGTCTGAAACAAATAAAAAAAATTATAAAAATGAGTATATAACTTTTTTAACTATGTATGTGGGTTAGGGTGTGCCAAAAAAAGAGTTATTTTTTTTTTCATGCTCTCACCCCAAAATCTCTCAGAGAATGCTCAAATATAGCTTCTGGTAAAAGGAGAGATCCATATTCAAATTTTAAGGGGTTCTCCATCGAACTTTTTTTCGTCTAAATAACATGGAAAACATGGTTTTTTGACACTTTTTTGTCCTGCAAGGTGTGAATTTTTTTTTTTTATGAAAATACATAAATGGACCTTTTTTATCATTAAATTTACTACAAAAAGTTCTATGAAGTCAAATTTTTATCGTCAATACTTGATTTTTGACAGAGCTTTAAACTTCAAATTATCGGTTTTTGTAGGGCTATAACTTTGTAGCTTTTAACTTCAAATTATCGGTTTTTGTAGGGCTATAACTTTGTAGCTTTAAACTTCAAATTATCGGTTTTTGTAGGGCTATAACTTTGAAGCTATTGGTGATACAAAAAAGTTGATCAGGACTTTTTTGTAGGATTTTAAACGTTCTAGAAATCGGCTATTTAACATTTTTCTTCAACTCTTATGGTATAGCTAAAAAATGCAGAAAACCGATAATTTGAAGTTTAAAGCTGCAAAGTTATAGCCACACCTTGCAGGACAAAAAAGTGATTGAAAGTCATCGAAAATTTGTGTGGATCGATTATTTTGCACGTGAGTGTATATAAACAAAATGAGATCAACAGTTGCCCAACTTTTGTAGAATCACCCATATATTTTTTATTTCTACTAAAATTAATTATTAAAAAAAAATCGCGTGTCGTATGATGATTTAATTGTTTGTTTCCTAAGGGATATTATGTAAGCAGGGAAAACGTCTAGAAGTAGCAATTAAGGTATACCTCCATTAAGTGGTATATTTACAAATGGGGTAACCGAAATTTTACCAAGCAACTTAATATCTAATGTTTTTTTACATAAAAACTTCAATTTCATTATTAACTTGATATTACCATATTTCCCATGTGAACCAATTAAACTAATTAAATAAAATTACAGACATCACGAAACATTCATTCATAACATAAATTGTCGTGATATTAAACACAATAACGTGTGACGTAACAATCAATTAGTTTCAATTAAAATTAAAAATATTTACTACAGTTCATTATGTTGGTAGCTTATGCCAGTTTGATTTAGTGTTTTTAGTATTTAAAAAATGGTACTTCTGCTGAGGAGTGTATAGAAAAGTTTATAAACGAGGTGCATACTATACTTTTTCTACGACAAATACCTATTATTATCTTAAAATGATTTAAATCAAAAATTTGTATAGAGCGCCATCTATAAAACAATAGGGGAATCTGTGTGTCACCGTCAAATGTCACATTTTTATATTTTATAAACATAGATTATAAAGGTTATAAATCAAAATGTATTTCTTGAAAATTGTCAGTTCTTCACAGTGAAAGTAAAGAAAATGTTTGATGAGAACTTTACAGTGGAGTCCGTACCCGAATTTAAGATATAGTTTACTGCCGGCGAAATTAAAAGGTTAGTACAATGTTCATATAAACTTTTCAAATATTGGCGTTGAGAAACTATTTAATACTTTTGCATTTTTGTATTGAGATAATAAAATAATTTTTACATTTAGTATTATTTTACAAGAAAGGCACTTTATTTTAACGATTGTATGACATTTGACAACTGTCAACTAACTTAAAACTAACTTCAGCCCGTGACTAAAAACCTGTTGCCAACTTCAGCCCGTGGCTAAAGCGCCATAAAGCCGCAACTTGTCAATGTGTATTTAAAAGGTCACTTAGTGTCATGGACGATTTTAAAGCTTTAAAGGTGGCAGTAGAAAAATATTTTTTTACAAGAAATCTGTCAACTGTCAACTATAGAAATTCAATTTTCTCGACTGAAGCCAATTTTATATTCAATAAGTGGTAACAGCATTATATTAAGTAAATTTAATTATAAAATAGAACATTGCAACATAATTTTTGTTGTTCTGAAATAATCATGTACAGAATGTATAGATATACATATTATAACATACAAAAAATACTATTTATATCTGTCTATCTATTAAAAAATTGAAAATTAAAATCAAGAAATTTTAATTTTAACAGAAAATTTCCACACTTCGCCCAATTTATTATGCGACACTTGCTTCGCTCGTGCCCATAAAAAATTCCCAACCAAAATGGTGTTATTAAACCTGAGCAAATTTATTTCGCCCGTTTTCCTTTGAATTTCAAAGTTAGATTGGATTTTTAATCGATATCCGTTAAGTGGATAAACCCAGTTAAAGCCCAAGTTCTGTTTACTTGAAAAACAATTTGTGAAACTTCCTTTCGAATAATCCAGTTATTTATCAAAGTGTTATTTTTGCAAGAATTGAATTTGAAAATTTAGTATATATTTATTAATAAAACTTAAATTTATTTAAATAAGGCTTAAGCTTTATCAACAAAATTCTTATTTTAGACCACATCGTATTATTTACTCTTACAGCGTAATATTTACTTATACATTTAATACATTTAGAAGCTGGATGCTAAGCGTGTATTTTAAAAGTAGCATATCTAGATTTATTATGTTTGCATTTCTATTAGGTCAGCATTCAATTTGCGTTCATTATAATATACAGGGTGTCCGGGAAAATGTGGGAAATCTCTCGGATTCAGATAGAACATGAAAAAATAAGATGACACGTTCCTATAAATTTTTTTCCTACTGGCCATCCTTACGGAGACATGGGCCCCGAAAGGACTCCCCTCCAAATTGGTTTTCCTTGAATAACTTTTAAAGTACCAAATATAATTTAATAAAAATTTAATATGATGGACCCTGGTAAGGACCTCTTAAAATAGTGTCATTGAAACATGTTTTGTTTTTTTCGTTTACCAGGGGCGGACTAAGTTTTACTTTTTAATGCTTAAATTTTGAACACCCCGTATGACAAAGACTTAAAAAAACTAAATCTGCATAGCTTGAACCTTAAAATAAAATAAAGGTACTCTTGTTCATTGTCAATAAAATGAACCGTTTTCGAGAAAAAGAATAATAAACAAATTCATGTTTTATTTTTTAATAAAAAGGACCATAAAAAAATAATATCACGTATTGTTGCAAACCTTAAATTGAAGGACGATAATTCGAAACAATTAATTAAAAACTTTATAAGAGGGTTCAACATGGGTTCCGTGAACTCTGATACATTCGCGGGCACGACGAATTGACCATATGCAAGGAATGCGGTCGATGTTGCCAATGGTAAAAAAATAAAATTCCCTATTGGGAACATTCAATTATATTACGTTTGCTACATTGAAAATTTAAATTTCCCGCACAAACTAAATTAATTTCCATCTTTTTTTTTTTAATAATAATAAATAATAATAATTCCCACATTTGAAATTCGCACCTTAATTTATTATACAACATTGGAACTACCTTCTTTATCTCTGGAAACTACTAAAATGTATGTCAGTTTGTGCGGGAAATTCAAAATTTCAGTGTAGCCAACGTAATATAATTGAATGTTCCCAATAGGGAATTATATTTTTTTACCATTGGCAACATCGACCGCATTCCTTGCATATTGTCAATTGAGGACTGCTGTACCCGCCAGAATAACCCAGAATTGTTTCTTATCATATCACAATAAAACGTGATTATCTGTAGAAGTTCCTCTATCGGAGTGGAATACAGTTTTTTAAGGTATCCCACAGGAAAAAATCCATCAGCCTAAGGTCGGGAAATCGAGGAGGCCAGTCAATAGGTCCTCCTCTACCTATCCAACGGTTTGGATAAACGTTATTCAAGGGCTCCCGCACACGGATCACCCGTTTTTATTAATGAATGATGAATTATCAAGATAATTCATTGCTTACAAGTTGACAGCCAGTAAAACATTGCATTGATCTAAAACTTTTACGTTTTAAGGAACCATTTTGCTTAAGCCAGCCATACGACTCAAATATAAAATTATATTTAATAGGCATCGATTTTGATAATTGTATTAGATTTTTGTTCCAAATAAATGTTTCTCTTTATTTACCTTTTCGGTTTATTCACTACCACCAATAGGTTTCACTCATATAATAGTGTTAATTAACACTAGAAGTTTGCACTAAAAGAGTAAAAGTACCTTTCTGAAATTATGTCAAGAATTAAAAAGAACTATACTTGGTGATTTTAAAATTAATATTGGTTGTTTTTATGTTATGATTTAGTTTGCCAAATACTAAACGATCTTATCACTCGACCTGGCCAAACCAACGTTTTATTAAACAAAGAACATTTAAATTAAACCTTTAGACATATGTATTTACTTTGAAAACTTAATAATAACATTTTTTATAAACTATCATTAAAGACACATTATAAACGAATCGTGCAAGTCAAACGTTTTAGTTATTTTAGCGATCCTATAATACTTGGCTATTTTTATTTAAGCCTAATTATATATTTATGTACACTCGTTATGTGGTTTCGGGTCCTTGAAAAACAATAAAAAATTTACTGCACTTTATTTTTGTAATACATTAGGAAAGTATTTTCAGAGGATATCTCCAATCGTATTGATTAAGTGAAAAAAGTACATTTTAAAATTTGTGATTTTAACTAATAAAGATTTTATTAATTCCAGTACTACCTCGGAAATAATTTCAAAACAAAACATTTACACAGTAATAACGTTACCTGAAGTTGCTTCTAAAACTCAGACAGTCTTCAGGCTTTATATTTGTTTTTGTCCTAAGTAAATAAAACCCATGAAACCACGGTTAAAATATTTATTCGTGTAATATAGTGTAATTTATGAACAAGATCCTTTTAATTCATTATTAATTCGGTTATATCCGGTAAATTAGAGAATTCCTTCTCTTAATTTAAATTAATATAATTTGCGCCAATTGGTGGGTTGGTAAGACTGCCCTTGGGCAGTTAAAACCAGAGCTTATTAAAATTTAAAGACACCAATATTAATTTAATTTTTCTACTCCCACCTTTAAAACGCCCTTTATCGTACATGTTTCCATGACACTAAGTCACGGGCTGAAGTTAGCAACAGGTTTTTAGTCACGGGCTGAAGTTAGTTATAAGTTAGTTGACAGTTGTCAAATGTCATACAATCGTCTTGTAAAATAATACTAAATGTGAAAATTATTTTATTATCTCAATACAAAAACACAAAAGTATTAAATAGTTTCTCAACGCCAATATTTCAAAAGTTTATATGAACATTGTACTGACCTTTTAATTTCGCCGGCAGTAAACTATAACATAAATTCGGGCACGGACTCCACTGTAAAGTGCTCATAAAACATTTTCTTTACTTCACTGTGAAAAACTGTCAATTTTCAAGAAATACATTTCGATTTATAACCTTTATAATTGTGTTTATAAAATATAAAAATGTGACATTTGACGGTGACACACAGATTCCCCTATTGTTTTATAGATGGCGCTCTATACAAATTTTTGATTTAAATCATTTTAAGATAATAAGTATTTGTCGTACAAAAAGTAATACCCGTTTTTTGGTCTTTTACCGTTGAGTTATGACTTTATTAATCAAAGCTTTTAACAATGCATAACGCTGCTTAAATTTAGACGACTTATTTGTTTTAAGATTTTTAAGGTACAATTCATATTTACATAGGAAAAAACGTATGTGACATCTCTAAAAAGCTTGTTTTACACCGATTTTTTTTTCTTGTGTGAACTTCTATTAACAATCTTGTTGATAGAGCGTAGGATATCAAAATAATTCTGATAAGTGTTGCCAACTTAAAAATAGGACAATTATATAAGTAGAAACGAAAATAAAGTATCTATCCGCATGTTGTGAACCGTTTGTTTTAAATTTCAATTATCAAGGTTTGGATGCCTAGTTTTGGTGCATGTATCAAGAACATAGAACCCTAATAATAAACAATGGAAAGTTTAAATAAATTTATCTATAGGTACTGATACACACGACTTATTTATTTATATTTAGTTTAGTGAAGAAAAAAAGTCCAATAGTGTCAGATCTGGAGATCTTCTAAATAATTCTGATCTAGCTAATCTACAAACATTTTATATAACCTTTAGTAACCGTTACCAGTAGGTTTATAAAGGAGTTTTATAAAGTTAACGGTTAAAAATAAAAATTTAGTATATAATATATAAGAAATATAATACTATTAACATAAATATTTTAAAAATGGATTAAATCGAACGTTAAAAAAGCCGGTAGCAGTTTTTTAGGAAGCTATATAGTGGTTTCCATAATATTCCTGTTATCTCTAGTTATAAAACTTTGGTTTTATAGTGTTACTAAAATAGGTACCGATAACCTTCATAAACTAACATAAACCCCAAATAAGCTCTTTAAGGGGTGTATAAGAGTGATATAAATATTTATGTAACCAAATTAAGAAATTTAGGTTTTATAAGTTTTACTCTTAAAATATTAAACTAATCAGTTTGAATAGCATGACTAGACAACTTTTAGTTTCTAATATCTGTTCTGTAAGTGTTTCTAAAAATAACGGTTTTCATAGAACTCATTTCGAAATTATTTTAAGTTATAATGAGAGCATAATTAAAAACCGTTACTTAATTACCTATTGATTTTTTATTTCTTGTAGAGATAAACCATTTCCAATTAACTAATGTTGTCAGGGTGACCCAACAAAAACGAAACAGGGGAGTGTTCAGAAAGAAAGCATTTTTATCTATTTCTATCTATTTAACTTATTTACCAAAATATAAACCTTAGTCTAAAATTAGAACCAAATACTTGACCCCTGTCAGTTTATCATAACTGGGCCGAGGATTTTATTTTATTTTAAAAATATGTTATCTACATATTTGATTTAATGTTTCATTAGACAAAATATAGATAGAGAGTATGATGCCAACCCAATAAACAATTTGTACTACTTAGGGTAACGATAAATTACAATTTATACTACATAAGAGTTTGACAAGGTTTTATAAAATCCCCATTTAGTTTACTAGTTTTATAATGGTCATATAATGTTACTGTAAACTCTAGGTATATAATTAGGTTATAAAATTGTTTCTACAAACATTTTATATAACCTTTAGTAACCTATTGTGTCTTTAATTAGTTATATGTTTGTATATTTGTATATAGTGGTTTCCATAATATTCCTGTCATCTCTAGTTATAAAACTTGGATTTTATAGTGTTACTAAAATAGGTACCGATACCCTTCATAAACTCCCCAAATAAGCTCTTTAAGGGGTATATAAGAGTGATATAAACATTTCTGTAACCAAATTAAGAATTTGGCCTCAATCGATCCAAACACTCACCTTCATTGAATGTAATTTTCGTTTCGCTTGTGGTACTACTGGACCTCGTGCTGTCATATTGGCACCTCCGTCTTGGACTCGATTGACTAGAATAAGTGGATTTCGAGAGATACGATGATGATTTTTGATGATAACTTTTTGGCAGTCGTTGGGTTGATGTTGAGTTTGATTCTTCACTGTCGCTTTGTTCATCTGAAAAAAAAATAAGAAAAAATGTTACTACTTACATACAAGACAGGTTTTCCTCAATCATTTTTGCATTATATTTGTTTTTTTCATATTTGTAATAGATGGCGCTGTAATGAAAAAAAATCAATTTTGTTCGATTTTTCTTCTGTATACGATTCTGCAATAATTTTTCTATAAAAATAACACTTTTTTTGGTAATAATTATCTTATTAAATTAAATCTGATTTTTTTAAGTACCCACGATTTTTTAACTAATATTTAAGTTTCCTTTGGTTTAAGTTTTATACATTATTTCATCCGGTAATAATTATCAATTGCGCACCATGGTCATTTTTACCTGCCAGCATTAAATCCTTTAATTTAAAGGATTATTGTACTATTTTTAATAAAAATACCTCATTTAAGGTAAAAAAAAACATTATTTTATCAATTAATTAATTTAATCCTAATTAAGGTATAAAAAATGGTATTTAGATATAAATAATAATTATTATTGATAAAGAAACTTTATAGTTTAGCATTATTTAATCAATTTAGTTCGAAGATTAATTTGCAAACAATTCGTTAAGCAGTTATTCATAATGGATTTTTTAACAGTGGAAGAAAAAATAGAAATGATTTTGATTTATGGAGAAGCAGGCAGGAATCTTGATGATGCTGTTAATACTACGCTCAGCGTTTTCCTGAAAAAATTCGATCACGTACTTCATTTCACCGTACAGTCGAGCAGTTTACTACAAACGGGAGTGTTCAACCGAAAAAAATAGTTCGTCGAGCAAGTCACAGGTGGAAATAATGAAATTAATGTATTAGCAGCAGCGGCCGCTAATCCTCATGCAAGCACACGAGAATTATCTAGAGATTTGGGAATATCCCAGACCAGTGTTAGCAGAATATTAAAACGAAATAAATAAATACATTTAAAAAATAAGAGCAAGTATTTTATTCAAAAATTATTGCAGAATCGTACACAGAAGAAAAATCGAACAAAATTAACATCTTTTCGTAAAACGAGATATTTTATTAATAATTAGGTACTATGATCTTTTTTCGACAAGGTTTGATAAACAAAACAAATACTTATTGATATTTGAATACGTTGTATCAAATTCAAGTAGAAATCTAATTCACGTTCAAGGCCTGATTTAGTTCAATAGCAAACCCGGGCTCCTAATCTTTAAACATACTTTGCGGTTTAGATGTATACCTTAAAAATTTTGGAGTCTAAAATTTAACTTTTTACATTAAAGGATTAAAGGAGTGCCCATAACCATTTTCTTTACTTTCACTGTGAAAAACTGTTTCTATATCGGATTCAAACGGTTGTTTGTCCATTTTCAAGGGGTAAATCTTGATTTACACTGGTTACAAATTTTTTATTCTTACGGTACGTCTATTTTTGTATATAATTATTATTAGTAATATATACAGGGTGTTTTACACACGTGGTCCATTAAAAATTTCTGAGGAACGAACAAAGATATCGATTTGAAATTATATAAAGGTTATATAAAAGTTGTAAAATTAGGTATATAAGAGTTTAACAAAATCGCCATTTAGTTTACTAGTTTTATAATGGTCTACAAACATTTTATATAACCTTTAGTAACCGTTACCAGTAGGTTTATAAAGGAGTTTTATAAAGTTTGCGGTTACCTGTTTATATAATTATAATTAATAATTGGTTGAAAAAAAATGTTTAGCATAGAATATAATATTATTAACATAAATATTTTTTTCTACTCCCACCTTTAAAACGCCCTTTATCGTACATGTTTCCATGACCTTTTAAATACACATTGACAAGTTGTGGCTTTATGGCGCTTTAGTAACGGGCTGAAGTTAGCAACAGATTTTTAGTCACGGGCTGAAGTTAGTTTTGAGTTAGTTGACAGTTGTCAAATGTCATACAATCGTTAAAATAAAGTGCCTTTCTTGTAAAACAATACTAAATGTGAAAATTATTTAATTATCTCAATACAAAAATACAAAAGTATTAAATAGTTTCTCAACGCCAATAATTGAAAAGTTTATATGAACATTGTACTGACCTTTTAATTTCGCCGGCAGTAAACTATAACTTAAATAAGGGCACGGACTCCACTGTAAAGTGCTCATAAAACATTTTCTTTACTTTCACTGTGAAAAACTGTCAATTTTCAAGAAATACATTTCGATTTATAACCTTTATAATTGTGTTCATAAAATATAAAAATTTGACATTTGACGGTGACACACAGATTCCCCTATTGTTTCATAGATGGCGCTCTATATAAATTTTTGATTGAAATCATTTTAAGATAATAATAAGTATTTGTCGTAGAAAAAGTATAGTATGCACCTCGTTTATAAACTTTTATTTTGGTGACATTTTTGGACATTTTTGGACATTTGATATTCTTACCAATGCGTTTTAATGTCTTAAAAACCATTTCTTTAACTGTTGTACATAAAATGTATAAAATATATTGATTACTGATAATTTATAGTTTCCATTCGGTATTTTATACCTAACCCCCCCCCTTCAAGGAAGGAAACTGCGAAAAATATTTTTGGCATCGAATATTACGTCTAAAACGTGACCAAATCACGAGAAGTCACAAGAAAAATGTATTTGAACAAAATGAATGGATTTACCTCGGCTAGTGTTAAAATTAGATTTGTCTAAATCTAATAGTGGAACGAAAATAGAAACACATGACTTGACGTATGCGTACAGTACAGTGCCGCCACTACATGTGATTTAACAAAAAAATTATGTTCGGACGTATTTTTAGCCCTGTCTCTTTGTAGATAGGTACAGTCAAAGTAAAAAAAATCGGTACTGGATTAATTACACGGAGAGAAAAGTATAATGCTAATTACCATAATTATAATACCCTTTACTATAATTTATATTACTATTTGGGACAACTATCTTGTATATTGCCAGATACTATGCATATTTAGTAATTTTTAAATATCCATGTAGGTATGTTAAACCTTAAGGTAAAATATTATTATTCTCAAATATTTTTATATGTTAACAATTAAAAATTGTAACATATTAATTGTACTTTTTAATATACAAAAATGTTATGAGAAAGAATTGAACCTACACCTCGTCAAAGTTTTTTGTTTTGAGTGCGTCCCATTAACTTCAAATACCGACACACAGGTGTTTTGACCTATATTGGGTATCATCAGTGTCGACACGACACTGTTGAGCAACTTGTAGTAGTAGAACACATCCAAATCAAAGAAATACCTGAGCTTATATAACATGGTTGGTAAGCCAACAGAGGCGAGATGTAAGAACATCACGTGATCCACACCGTCTAACGACGCGTCGCGACGTGGCCTTTGCCGCAATCGGTACATACTATGCAACCAAGTAGGTTCAGTTCTCTCTTATAAGTATTACCAGTAATGGGTCAAGAAAGTTTATTGAAGAAACTAAGGAAATTGAATGTTTAAAATGTCATGAGTTACTATATTGTATATTATATTTAAATATATTGTTTATTTACTTTAAACATAAAAGTATCTTTATTTTTACCATAATTTCTATTAATGTGTAATATATTATAATATTAGATGTACACCTTACATTTGATTAAATCATATAGTAAATATTACTATTTGTAGATAGTAAAATCAATTTACTATACGAACATATTAAAAACTAAAATATATATATTATACATTTATCATTTAGTAATATTGGTGTTGTAATCTTTACTAAAATTGTATAATAAAAAATAGTATTTTGTATTACAATCTTAATATTGTATTGACGAATATATAATATTGTTACCCTAAAAATTTGTTAAAGTAAATTAATCTAAAATTTACTATACATTTCTGTCCGTGTTAATTTTATCACGGAAAATCCACATATTATATGCTTTAAGGTTACACTGATCGAAAAGCATCGTTTGCGGAAATAATTCAATATTTTTTTTAACATTTTAATTCAAAATATTATTCTGCCGCCTTATCGAGTTTTAATATCATTTCCTATTTTGCTCGTAATCCCATATAGGTAACCCCAACAAAGTTCACTCGATATCTATAATTTTTCCATATGAATGTTTACTGGATATTTTCAATCGTGTACATGTACTTTGGCACCACAGCGATTTAATAAGTAAGTAAAAGGTCAGAAAGAAATCTGCATACGCTAAAGAACTATCGGGTTTCGTAACGTAAAGCATACGAACTGTACATCATTTTTAAATAAGTAGGTAGCTTTTTCACAAAAGAGAGGAAGGCAGAAGTCTTACTCGACAAATTTTGTTCAATTGCACAGCTAAATCGCGCACGTTAACGTTAACTGGTTTAGTACTCGATTTCGATTGATTATTCCTTATATCATTGATTAAGAAACTCAACGCTTAAATGCTTATATAGTAACGTTAGTGTGTGTATTTTATCTAAGGGATCATGGTGAATTATTGCGTTTTTAATTGTAAATAAAATTCAAGAACTAAATCGTTGCATTTTCATGTTTTGCCAAAGGATCCAATTCGGTAAGTACATTTGTTCGTGCAGAATTAACTAACGATAACTTTACCTAATATAATTTATATTTAAGTTTGGACATTTTAAAAAAATAATTTTTGCACAAACATAACCTCAAAATCAACCATTTTTATATTTGAGTTCTCTAAAAAACGCCGACAACTGCATTTTAAACAACAAAATATACCTACGAATTCATGGCAACATAATATTATATATAATACATAATATAATGGTATTTAAAGAATTCTTAATCAACGCTTTTAATAATGCTAAATGCTGTTTAAATTTAGACGACTTATTTGTTTGACGATTTTAACTGAATTGAAATGTTAACACTTTTAAAGTTAATCACTACTAAAATGTGTATTTATTGTATCTAATAGGTACAATTTATATTTACAGGGACTGTATGCAATTTATTTCTTCATTCAGATTAACACTGTTTATTGGAAAACCGGTGAAAACTCAACCCAGGATTTCCTCTCGAAAAACACCCAACAACACAACAAATCGAGCCAAGTTTTTTTTCCGATACCTATTTTTAAACATTTTCCGGCTTTATTCTCAAAAACATTCGTTTGTAACACACGCGTTTGACAGCTGATTATCAAAAGTGGTACTTTTGTTACGATGATAACAGCCGAGTGGTGGCGCTACTAGCGATACTTATTTAGCGTATAATTAGTATTTTCTATTTTCAAAACTAATTTTTCGCATTGCGTAAGAAACCGCGAAAAGTTAAAAATAAAAATCACGGGTTTGTAAAAAAATTACTAAAATATTTCAGTGTCAGGCGGAAAAATTTGGCAGTTTATATTATTGTATAGGATGTTATTTTGATACTATTCAGTGTAAATTAACACTACTTTGGAAAGTTCTAATTTTAGAAAGATATACTTTTACTCTTTTAGTGCAAACTTCTAGTGTAAATTATCACTATTATTTGAGTAAAACCTATTGGTGGTAGTGAATAAAACGAAAAGGTAAATAAAGAGAAACATTTATTCGGAACAAAAATCTATGACAATTATCAAAATCGGTGCCTTTTAAAATATAATTTTATATTTGAGTCGTATGGCTGGCTTAAGCAAAATGCTTACTTAAAACGTAAAAGTTTTAGATCAATGCAATGTTTTACTGGCTGTCAACTTGTAAGCAATGAATTATCTTGAGAGAATTCATCAGTAATCCATTTTTCTGTTATAAAAAATGGGTGATCCCATTGGTAGAGAGGCGTCAGGCGGCTGTATGTCGGGGATTTACCACACATGTACAAATTTTCCATAATATTAATAAAAATGTAGGTATAGGTTAATATAACAACCATTACGCTTGAAAATAAAAGGTAAATGAAGTGTGTATGTATTTATATTATTAATGTTACAAGTACCCGACCTACTGCCGTAAATTATTGATGTATAATATAGGTCGGGTATAGACATCCTTTTAACATATTGGTATTTATTGAGTATTAAGGCTTAAAGAAAAAGGAAGTATAATACTTACCAAAAAATAAGAACGTCCCCTTATGGATTCACCGTAATTAAAATCTAACTGACCAAAAATGCCACACTTCCACAACGCGGTATCTCCGGATATGCACTGCGTAGGTAGATAGGTACCAACCAAACATTTTAAAACGCATTTCGGTTATTACCAGTTTTTTCAGTCTATTTTGCCTCTATTGGTGTAATTTAACTTTAATTGTGATACAATTTGCACTAGTAGTGTAAAGAAAAAAGAGCTCTCAGTAACATCAAAACAGACAAAGAAATTGACATGCACTGTAAAGTACATTTTGTCACTATTTGACACATTAAGGGGTAATAAATACTCGTATTAAGTTTTTCTACCCTTTTGATTTATTTTAATAATAAATAGTGTGAATGTACCAATGAATAATGTTCATATTCTTTAAATGTGTTAATAAGCACTAAATGCTACCTAGTGTATTTTGTAGTGTAACTTATACTTACAAATCAACTCTAATATTTTTACCCCTACACTAAAAAATTTACACTGGCAAAATTTTTTCTGTGTACTTCTTTTTTATGTCACTGACTGCTATTTTTATCGGTAATATTGTTTTCAAAACGCTTAATTACTCAACAAATTGTTTATAGCAACGTGAAAAAATTACGCCATAAACTTTTGAACAATGACAGATCATGTGGTAACCATGGATACCGTCAACTCACCCGTCACAGGTTTCTTGATACAAAATAATATTTAAAATTATTATTAACTTAGGTAAAGGGAAAAGTAACATCATTTAAAATGTATGTAAAATTTATGTAAAAACATAAATAAAAAAGTTATTAACATTTTAAGTTTCGAAGTTTGTTTTGTATGTGATGTCAATGTAATGTCGTGTGCCTCCACTTAACATATTATAAGTATTGTATAATATTTTAATAATATATACATTGTCATTTAAATACAGCCTGTTGCATGCATGTTGTTCAAAAATTTAAACGTACGTACCTACTAGTTATTGTTATTTATTATTTCAAATTGTCGATAATTGTATAGTAAACTTTCTATGGATTCAGTTTGTTGGCAATGTGAAGGAAATAATGGTGATTGTTTACATAATTTTTTAACTTTGTAATAAAGAACCTTGGATGATGTTATGTAACGTACCTATGATAGAAAATAAATTTTTATTTCTATTTTATTAAAATGTTACATTTACTAAAAAAACCTGAATTTTATCGCTATCTATAGGTTAGTTGTTGAACTGCCAAACGAAAACAACATAGCTTATATAATAGTCATTATTATCATTTTATAGTTAATTAAATATTAACTATATTATAGTTTATCTCTAGAGATTTTTTTACCATTTTATTAATAAATCAAACATGATATTTATTTAATAATAAATATGTATTATGTAAACATACATGGCTTATCAATCATTACATAATTTAAGTGTTCAGAGCTACCAAATAATTTTTTTTTGACAAAATGCTTGAAAATATTTATTATAATTCTGGGCGATACGATATTTACTTTTGGAATTTTTTTGGTAAGTATTAGGTATACTTCCTTTTTCTTTAAGTCTTAATACTCAATAAATACCAATATGTTAAAAGAATGTCCATACCCGACCTATTTTATATATCAATAATTTACGGCAGTAGGTCGGGTACTTGTAACATTAATAATATTTAATATTATGGAAAATTTATACACGTGTGGTAAATACCCGACATACAGCCGCCTGACGCCTCTCTACCAACGGGATCACCCATTTTTATAACAGAAAAATGGATTACTGATGAATTCTCAAGATAATTCATTGCTTACAAGTTGACAGCCAGTAAAACATTGCATTGATCTAAAACTTTTACGTTTTAAGGAACCATTTTGCTTAAGCCAGCCATACGGCTCAAATATAAAATTATATTTTAAAAGGCACCGATTTTGATAATTGTCATAGATTTTTCCAAATAAATGTTTCTCTTTATTTACCTTTTCGTTTTATTCACTACCGCCAATAGGTTTTACTCAAATAATAGTGTTAATTTACACTAGAAGTTTGCACTAAAAGAGTAAAAGTACCTTTCTAAAATTAGAACTTTTCCAAAGTAGTGTTAATTTACACTGAACAAAAGTGGGATTTTACCCAGGAAGTGTAGAAGTACACGATTTTAGGTAAATTAGCACTTTTTAATACAGTGTAAAATTAATTTATCCTCAGTGCTATAGTGTTAAATCATACTTGCTTACTTCGGGAAAATTACACTACAAATTAACTCTAATTGTAGTGTTATAAAACAACACTATTAAGTGTGGACCTGTGGGAACTTTAACTAGGGTTGCTTAGAGTTGATTTTAACATTTAACTTAATATTTTTTTATCAGCTTCGACAAGGTTTTACTCAAAAGTGACATATATTCGTAAACTTATCATAGATTAATGGATATTTTTACCCATTAGAAGAAAGTATCGAATTACATTATAACATCCTACCACATTTGTTTTTTTTTCTGAACTTTACGGCCAAACTCGATTTCTACGTTACGAATTAAAAAAAAAATAAAAGGAAACCGACCAAGTACACATGTGCTCGACAGAACTACGAATAAATTTTCTAAGCATGGGTCAAAATGACAGAGTTTGATTGATGGATAGGCAGCACACGAAAATACAGCACTGCGTGGCATCACCGATTTGACAAGTCAGTGAACTATTTTTGTGCTAGACACTACCACAATTGCAACATTTTAACCGCTAATTTCTGTAATTAGTGGATTTTGTAACAAAAATTCCACTGGCGAAAATATATACATATTATTATATTATTTAATTATGTAATGACAAAATCAACAATGTAAATTGTTAATTTGGAGTTTTTATTAATTGTGGATTATAAAGAAAAATTCAAACATAATCTGGCAACTATGACAAAATCTAGTGCATTTCAAATTTTAGGTTATGGGCCCAAATTGTAAATATCTTAACTAATGGAAGTGCTGAAGAATGTTTTTTAAACCTCCCAGTGAGAATATTCTTAGGATCATGCAATATTTCTTCTAAAGAACATGCTTAAAAGACATATAGCAAGATCCTAAGAATATTCTTACTGGCCTATAGGCAGGTTCTTGGAAGGTGCAGTTTTAGTGGTAAAAATTAGTCTACTCTAAACATATGCTTAGAATGTTAAAAAAGTAATTGCTATAGAAAGTTTATTTAGGAGTATTCCTGTTAAGCATATTTAGTTCAGTTACCTATATAATAGTAAAATATACCATAAACTACGTATAAAGGTATACTCAAGTACCTAATTAGTAATTATCAATCCAAAATATTTTTTTATAGTTATTTGTCAAATTAAAACAATATTCGAATATTTTTAAATAAATATATATTAATATGTCGCAAAATTTTTAAGGGGACGACAAATACATTTCACTGTCATATTATGACAGTGAGGCGTATTTGTCGTCTCCTGAAGAATTTTACGAATGTAGAATACAACATATTAGAACGGGGTATCTGACATATTTGGAAATATTCTCAAAAGCTTCCTATAGAAGATCCATAAGAAACCTTCTAAGAACATTCCAAAAACGTATTCTTAAAATGTTCTTAGGATGCTTTTTAGGAAGGTTTTAAGACGCTTTTAAGAATCTAATTGCATCATTAAAAGGGTATCTATTGAATGTTTTAAAAGTCCCTAGGAACATTCTTAGCAATAAGGGAAGGTTCTAAGAATATTCCATTATTTCGGGTCATATCTTCTTAGAAGATTCTTAAAATCAAATTTTGCTGTATTGGACCGTATATTAGAGAAATATGTAGGTTACATCAATATGGCATTGAACCAGGGAAAACTTGTCTAAATCGTCAAAAAAAATTATAGTCAGTGTCGCGCATTTCAAATATTTACTCGTTTAATATTTGAACGGCGATAGGGCTAAGAAAGTCGTTTAGATATCGATTTTAATGTGGGAAGACGGAAACCGAATGTTCTACCTGAAAACGACATTTATTGCAGCTATAGCTGCCCCGATTAGGGTTCATTTAACGCGGAGATCTTGCTTCCTTTTTCTTATCTAAAATTTAAAGAAACAATATTAGATTAGATAGTGCCAACCATGCCTAGGTGTCAGGTATTATTTCAACAAAGAAATTAACTACAGACAAAACGTTTCATATATAAAAGATATCATGTTTTAAAGCAATTTGTTTGGGGGATATAGTTAGCCCTTAACCTGTATTAGATGTGAAACTAATAGAGCTAAAGTAATTGTGGTAATTAAGTAATCCTATTACTATAATGGGGACTATCATTGATAATATCTTGAGGTATATATAATAATAGTTTTATAAAAACATTCAAAAAAGTATAGTTATTGGACATACAATTTTTATATAAACATAACAACTTTCGGAAGTAAAAAAAAATATTCGATTTTTTTGAATCACTGTAATACGAGGTGTGTTCAGAAAATATCGGGAATTTTCGTTTTTTGAAACAAATATTTATTTATTTATTAATGTTGTCGCCTTCAAAATAGTCCCCATTGGATATTATGCACATGTGCCAGATCTTCTTCCAATACTCGAAACACTTCTAAAACTCGATCTTTGGGATAGCCTTTAGTTCTTTCAGCGATCCGCTTTTAATGTCATCTATGCTTGCAAATCGACGGCCCTTTAAGGTTCTCTTTATTTTTGGAAATAGGAAAAAGTCAGACAGAGGCATGTCTGGCGAATATGGAGGCTGGGGCATCATTACAGTATTGTTTTTGGTCAAAAATTTTGTTCAAAATTTAACAATTTTAGAACAAATTTTGCTGCCACGCGTTTCATACCCAAAACATTCGAAAAAATTTTATGGGATAAGCCAATCGATATATAACATCATCAGCGACTTCTCTGATGGTTTATAACCATTTCTTCCACTTTTTTCATGTTTTTATCGGTTGTTAATGTGCTTGTGCGTTTGGGGCGTTCGTCATCTTCAACGTCTTCACGGCAATCTTGGAAACTCTTATACCACTTGTAAACTCTTGTTTTACTTATAGCAGACTCACTATAGGCCTTTGTTAACATTTCACAGAATTTATTTCATTTTTAAAGCAAAATTGGAGACAAATTCTTTGATCCATTTCTTTTAACGAACGAAAAATCGCCGAGCTCATAAAACACGTCTAACCTTAGCGGCTGACACAGACAAAGTGAACAATGAAAACAGATAAAGTTTTTATCATACTTCGGGGGCATGTATACCAACATAATAAATAAATTTTATGACAACCGGACCCTCCGAACCCGCGAAATTTAACAATTCCCGTTATTTTCTGAACACACCTCGTATATGTATATATAGGATGTTTCATTAAAAAATAGAACGATTTTTATCTTTTAAAATTGCTATTTTCCACGGATTGTAGAAAGCACCTTGTATAATATTTTGCAATTATCACCAAATCGTAGCTAAGTTTATAATGAAAAAAATGATAACTTCCAATATAAAAAATAATAATTTTTACTTGGTTATTTTTTAACTGACTACATCTGAAAAAAATTTGTTTAATTTTCTGATAAAAGTATTTACAAAGTACATTTTAAAAAGTGTGAAGAATTTAAAAATGCAAAAAATACAGGGTCTTTTATTAATAAAAATATAATATAAAATTAAAAAATTAATTGATTACTGCTAAAAAGTTGCTTTTATCTTTTTATAATGTCAACTGTTGACATTTAATTTTATTGCATACTTTTTTAATCTCATATTTGATGAAACCTTGATGAATAGCAAAATTAAATAAAAGACAAAAAAATTTCAAAATAAAAATATCCGTTATATTATTGTAAATACAAAAAATACAACACTGGTTTACCTATTAAAAAGTTATTATTTTAATTTTAAAAAATAAATATATGGGTGAATATATTGAGATGTCCCCCAAGTGAAAATGATTATTTTTTATTTTTGGTTGTTTCACTGTTAGTCTAGAATGGGGTTTTTGGGAAGCCACCAGGTCTAGTAATAACATAACATAAGTGGTCCTGCACTAATACAAGAATTTTAAGAAATCATACATTTTTAATATTAGAGCTTCACGGAGGTTAGGATTTCGTATGTTTTATAAAACATTTCTTTGTATATTTGAAATAAGTTATTTATCTTTTGACACCTTAATATTTAAAAAAATACAATTGTACACATAAAATATTTATAAAAACTAGAGATATTACACTTCACGGTGGATAGGTTTTTAAATAGCAAATTAATGAACTTAAACTTTTGAATTATAGAACAGCAACACTCTCATCTGCATATAAATTCTAACTGACCTTCAGGAATCACATGCATCTATAATGTCGTAAACAGAGGTATTTGCTTATTTAAAATGATTAAAGCGCCATCCGTTGCATAAAATTTAAAGCAAAAACAGATTCACGGAGGATAGAATCAATTTTTGTAACACCTACATAAATGGTTATAAAAATTATTTCTTATAATTTTCAATAATATTTTATATTTGATTTGATTGCGACATTTCGTGAGATTCACCTAACAAAAAAAAATATATAAAAAAATAATTTAAGAGCTTATTTTTAAGGCTAATCACCTCAGAAACAAAAAAATCAATCTATTAATATCGTAGCGTATACGCTATAGCGTATAGCTATAGGTATATTTATTTTAAAATCTATTTTTCCTCTAAAATTACTTTGTGTGGAATACGTTTAGTCAACTAATGCCAATAAGTTGTGTGATACCTCACAATTTGGCATTAACTACAAACTTTATAATTTTGACCACTAATTAGCTACATTTGTGGTTAATAATATCTCTTTACTATATTTCAGAGTCATTATTTTGTTGTGATGAAAGCAATGTGAATGAGCGTGATAATAAGATTTATGATCGTGTTTATCTAAAATTATTGTGATGAAAGATATGGACTTGTATTTTGAGTAATGTCAAATAGAAATTTTTGATATATTTTTTAGGTTCAAACCAATTAATGACTTAACACAACGAAAATTAATTTAATGTATATACATATATATGTACCTAAATTGAAACTTTAATTTTCCGACATCTTTTTAAATTACGCCCTTAAACGAATATCCACCCCAAAAGGGAATCTCCAAAATACACGCAAGGTCGAGCGCTAATGTTTTTCCAAGTCCCCCCCTCCCACTCTCCCCTCCCCCAAAACTTGGATTGCTGGCGCTGCTGATCCGCTCCCCCAATACCCGAAATTCGTGGATGATGCCAGTGGCGTAGACACGAAAAAAAATGTTTTCTAAATGTAAGAATACCCCTGATAGCACACTTTATTCTAAGAATGTTTTTTAAACCTTCCAGTGAGAATAATCTTAGGATTATGCTATATTTCTTCTAAAGAACATGCTTAAAAGACATATGGCATGATCCTAAGAATATTCTTACTGGCCTATAGGCAGGTTCTTAGAAGGTGCAAAGTTTTAGTGGTAAAAATTAGTCTACTCTAAACATATGCTTAGAATGTTAAGAAAGTAATTGCTATAGAAAGTTCATTTAGGAATATTCTTGTTCAGTTACCTATATAATAGTAAAATATACCATAAACTACGTATACAGGTATATATACCTATACTTAAGTACCCAATTAGTAATTAGTATTAAATACTAAGTAAAAACACAATCCAAAATATTTTTTATAGTTATTTGTCAAATTAAAACAATATTCGATAACAAAAATACTTTTACTATAGGTATTTTATTTTATGTTAAAAATAAATATTTATTAATTTGTATACCGATTTTTTATTTCTGAATTAACATTTTTATGTATAATAATCCTAACTATCTTCAACTTCAATCTAATCTGACTTATCCCACAAAATTTTCCAATTTTACTTTTTATATAATAATGTCATACAACTTATGGTTTAGAGGTCAAATTGTTTATTTAATATTTTTAAATAAATATATATTAATATGTCGCACATTTTTTTAAGGGGACGACAAATACATTTCACTGTCATATTATGACAGTGAGGCGTATTTGTCGTCTCCTGAAAAATTTTACGAATGTAGAATACAACATATTAGAACGTGGGTATCTGACATATTTGGGAATATTCTCAAAAGCTTCCTAGAAGCTCCATAAGAAACCTTCTAAGAACATTCCAAAAACGTATTCTTAAAATGTTCTTAGGATGCTTTTTAGGAAGGTTTTAAGAAGCTTTTAGGAATCTAAGGGAATGTTTTAAAAATCCCTAAGAACATTTTTAGCGATAAGGGAAGGTTCTAAGAATATTCCATTATTCCGGGTCATATCTTCTTAGAAGATTCTAAGTATTAATTTAAATTAAAACCCTGACGGGCCGCCACTGGTTGTTGCCAACGTTTGGGGTCGAAGCCCCCCAAAACATCGACGATGACGTCACATTTTTGGCTCGATACGGCATAGAAAGCCGGTGCTTGTTTGTTTTGAAATTCTTTTCTTACAGATTAATATTAAAAATTTCAAAACATAATGTAATATTATGCAATATTTTCAATGGGTGGAAAAATTAGGACGGAATTTTCCAAAAACTAAATATTATTGTAAAAATTTTATTTTTTATGCCAAAAAAGAAAATTTAACTTAGACTTAATAACAATGTCAAAAGTCAATTGTATGGTATTTGTTTTAAATTAAGTAAAAATAGACCTTCAATCCTTCCTTAACTATTAATTAAATTCCTACAAAACAGTTTCAATTTGTTGCGCAACTTTTAAAAAAAATATATTTTACAAAATCGTATATTGAGTTATTATTAAACTGAACTTTGTTTTATGGAGCAAAAACGTTTAAAGCGTTTTAAAATATTTCAGAAAATAAATCTTTATGATGCAATAAAAAATCCACATTACGTTATAAATTAAGTTCATTTTTTTTGTCTGGAATGCGGCAACGTTGCAAATTTAGGGGGTTGGTAAAAACGAAACCAAAATTACATTCACACTATTTATTATTAAAATAAATCAAAAGGGTAGAAAAACTTAATGCGAGTGTTTATTACCCCTTAATGTGTTAAATAGTGACAAAATGTACACTACAGTGCATGCCAATTTCTTTGTATGTTTTGATGTTACTAAGAGCTCTTTTTTCTTTACACTACTAGTGCACATTGTATCACAATTAAAGTTAAATTACACCAATAGTGGCAAAATAGACTGAAAAAACTGGTAATAACCGAAATGCGTTTTAAAATGTTTGGTTGGTACCTATCTACCTACGCAGTGCATATCCGAAGATACCGCGTTGTGGAAGTGTGGCATTTTTGTTCAGTTAGATTTTAATTACGGTGAATCCATAAGAGGACATTCTTATATTTTGGTAAGTATTATACTTCCATTTTCTTTAAGCCTTAATACTCAATAAATACCAATATGTTAAAAGGATGTCCATACCCGACCTTTTTTATATATTAATAATTTACGGCAGTAGGTCGGGTACTTGTAAAATTAATAATATTAATACATACACACTTGATTTACTTTTTATTTTCAAGCGAAATGGTTGTTATATTAACCTATACCTACATTTTTATTAATATTATGGAAAATTTGTACACGTGTGCTAAATCCCCGACATACAGCCGCCTGACGCCTCTCTACCAATGGGATCACCCATTTTTTATAACAGAAAAATGGATTACTGATGAATTCTCAAGATAATTCATTGCTTACAAGTTGACAGCCAGTAAAACATTGCATTGATCTAAAGCTTTTACTTTTTAAGGAACCATTTTGCTTAAGCCAGCCATACCACTCAAATATAAAATTATATTTTAAAAGGCACCGATTTTGATAATTGTCATAGATTTTTGTTCCGAATAAATGTTTCTCTTTAATTACCTTTTCGTTTTATTCACTACCACCAATAGGTTTTACTCAAATAATAGTGTTAATTTACTTATTGTGTGATTTGATTTGTGATTGCATGTTCTATATATTTTATAATTGAATTAGTTTTTTTGTTGTAAAAAATATCAACAAATAGATTTTATGAAATTTTTTATATAGGTATGTATTTTTAGTTTTGAAGTTATAAGATAATTTAAATGAAACTGTTATCAGTTATTTACTCTTGTTTTGAGTAATAAATTATGCTCTTTAAGATAACATTCTGAAAAATGTTGGTAGTTTACTAAGAAATAAAATACTATAAGGAAATTAGGTAATAATAAGATAAAACAAATGCTTGCGATATGGGACCTTCGAACTGTATTATTGCCTAAAGGTCCTTTGAAAGACATCAATTTTTTTGAAAAATATGTTTGAAAAAATTACCTGCTATTGGGAGAGTACGCCACCTCGTTTTCCTTGTTCTCTTCCCCATTTTCTCCAGCACTCCCTCCTAAATAAATCTCCCCAAGTCCTCTAACACATATCAACAATTAACACCCTGTGCAAAAAAATCGTAACAGCGCGACTTTCGAAATACCGTACCCGGTATCGCACCGATTTGAGTCCGGTTGATTTTTTCGAAAATACCACGACCCGCGTGTTATACTTAAAATATTTGTTTATAAATCACAACCAATCACGACTTTCATTCAGTTTTTCGACGGTTTCGGCCAATGAGAGTATTTCTTGTCGGTGGAGAGTTTTTCTGCGATGTTGCGTAATATGTTGGATGGTATCGACTGAAATTCTGACTTTCCGATACCGCGTTCAGTTGGCTGCTCGGGTGCCGGTGGAAATCGTTCGGGTAACATCGGGTGTTACGTGCGTTTAGGTCCGCTCTTGCCATGGACCGAGCTTTGAACGATATAGGAATGCGGTGTTGTCGGGTTGTGGTGTTTTGCTCACAATGCCACCACTCGTAACAAAAGTACAACTTTTAATAATCAGCTGTCAAACGCTTATGTTACAAACGAGTGGTTTTGAGAATAAAGCCGGAAAATGTTAAAAAATATAAAATAAAAATAAATTATACACTCACGTGCAAAATAATCGATCCACACAAATTTTCAGGTTTAAACAAAAATATGTTTTTTACCATAAGTTTAAGACACTCTGTAGAGTGGCAAAACCGTTATTGTTCTAAATTAAGTTTTATTTATCAAGTCACATCTATTCTTAACAGTTTTGTTTTTGGTTCACCTCGATATATTTATTTTTGTGGAAAATATGGATTTTTTTAAAAAACATTGCAATTTCCAATATTTTCCCTGTATGAAGAACTAAGGTTGCTATGGTCCATCGATAGGCTATGGAGAATGACAGTGACAGTTTTGTTGAATCATCCCATACTTGGACATGTCATACATGGCTTTCAAAAGCTATCATATTGTTTTTTGCAAATTAATGTTTAAATTTTGAGGTTTCTTCTTACTTTATAAAATGGATATGTCTCCGACTGATGTTGCCAGAGCCATTAATTTAATCCAGGATGGACGGTCACAGTATTACGTGGCAAGTGTTTTAAACGTCATAAGAAGTAAAGTACAAAGGGCAACATCAGTCGGAGACATTTTTAAAAGTAAGAAGACACCTCAAAATTAACACATTAATTTACAAAAAACAATTTGATAGCTTTTGAAAGCTGTATATGACATTTACAAGTATGGGATGATTCAACAAAACTGTAACTGTCATTCTCCATAGGCCATGGATGGACCATAGCAACCTTAGTTCTTTATACAGGAAAAATATTGGAAATTGTTTTTTTTAAAAATCCATATTTTCCACAAAAACAAATATATCGAGGTGAACCAAAAACAAAACTGTTAAGAATTGATGTGACTTGATAAATAAAACTTAATTTAGAACAATATACGGTTTTGCCACTCTACAGAGTGTCTTAAACTTATGGTAAAAAACATCTTCTTGTTTAAACCTGTATATTATAAACGTACGTCTATTTTTAAGTATTTTTTTAAAATGTGAGCGATTGTACATTAATTTATCTACAATATTCTTTAATATTCGTTTAAATCTGACATGAAATAAAAAAGTTATTTGCGATTGAAATTCATCGAAAATTTGTGTGGAACGATTATTTTGCACGTGAGTGTATGAGGTAAAGTTATCATTAGTTAATTCTACTCTCTTAATGTACTTACCGAATTGGATCCTTTGGCAAAACATCATAAGCAGCATTTTTGGTCCCAAAAACCATTACCAAAGTGGTGATAACATTAAATTAGTTAAGTATACTAAACAGCTACTTTAATTTTTACTTAAAAGTAAATCCAACTTTTAAATAGCAATATTTTGTAACAGAAACTTAATTATTTCCTTAAATGGTTACCATAAAGTAATAAACATTTAAATAAAACTTGGTTGCCCCCAAGAAGACTTTCCACCTTTAAAAAGGTGTTATAAGTAAAAAAAACTTTCAAGTAAATTTAATTTGTAGCAGTTACTTTCGGTTGCTACCTAAAGATTACATTATAATTATTTTTACTTTGTAGTCCCTTTGCAAGTTAAAATCTCGAAACTGGAACATGAGTTAAAAACTACAAAGTTAATAACTTAAAAGTTATTATTTTAGATTTTGGAACGTTTATGGTACTAACCAAAACTACCGTAAAGTAAATTAAGGTGGAAAAAAACTTTAAAGTAGCGAAAACTACTTGAAAGGAAAATGCTTCTTATCGGCCATTTTTTACTGTACAGTACCACGTGGTAATGTAAATAATAAATTATTTTAATTGTTTGTAAATGGTTGTTTACTTTTTAATAAATAGTAATTTTGTTGGTAATATACGGTATTAATAATTAAATAAAAAATTAATAATAAATATTAAGATTTTTTTATTTATAAACATTATTAAATAAATAATTTGTTTATACTTAAATTTTGATGAAGCGCATTTATTTTACAAAAACTAAATTCATGAGTTCAACAGTAAAATTTAAAGGGTTTATAAATTTACCTGCCTAATTAAACATTATAAGTTATAAACTACCAGTACATATTTAATAAACGACGACATTGAAAAGCCAAGTCCGTAGTGGTTCCATTAAAAAAAGGAGGGATAGTATAATCTAATATAAGTTTGACAAAGACAGTTAATATAGAAGTAAAAACAAATAAATAAAAGTAATTATAACGCTCTAGCAACGATATTGGAACGTTCTAGTAACGTAGCAGCTACGTTCCAAATAGTAGCAGGGTTTATAGCTAGTGACATATTTGTTACCTTTTTGGAACTCAATAATTGTTTCCCACTTTAGTCGTAACTTAGTAATAAAAGAGCAAAACACTTTCTTTAGCGTATTGAATGGCAAGGTAAAGCTGTGTTATCAACACGACGTGGCAACACTGTGAAGACTTTAATTTTCATCGTGTTCTACTTTATTTTACTTCTCCAAGCAGTGAGATGTTTCTAGAGCTTTAGTTGCATGAAAAATTACTGTTTTCTTCGTCATTGATAATTTAAAGTATTATTGGAATTATTTTACCAATTGATTTAAACCATTATTAATTATTAATTAATCCTATAAACGCCGCATTTTTTTGTCATAAATTTAGAAAAATAAAACAATTAAAATATAATAATATAATATAATATAATAATATAATATTCGTTTAAAATAAAATTAAAATAATTGACATGTCTATAGCAACCGTAACTAGATAAATGTTTTATTAAAAATGGCGAATGCGCCAGGTTTATAAAACCGGCAACCCCCAACACACGCGCGTAATCTCGGTTGCCATTAGCTGATTGTCAAAACTAAATGTCAATAAGTCAAAAAATAACAACACGGTCATTTCACCCTCTAAAACGAAAAAATATCGAATAATTTAAGGGTTTCGTAGTTTTTTATTAGTTTTAGGTGGTATATTTTCGCTAATATTCAATCTCTATAGTTTACTTTTGCTTTTTAGCTTTTAGATAGTGATACAATGAATTTACCGGACTCTGACAGTGAAGACGAACTGCCCCCAGGCTGGGAGGAAAGGGTCACCGTGGACGGTAGTGTTTTTTACGCGAATCACTTATCGAAAGGTACCCAGTGGACTCATCCGAGGACAGGGAAGAAAAAAAGGGTTTCCGGGGAACTGCCTTACGGTTGGGAGAGGTGCATTGATAAGAACACTGGAAAAGTTATCTATGTAGATCATGATAATCGTAGAACCACTTATACTGATCCTAGATTGGCCTTTGCGATTGAGGAGAAGGAGCATGTTAATGATTATCGGCAAAGATTTGATGCTTCTAGTACTGCTTTACAGGTAAATTATTTCCATCCTAATTTTTGTATTCAGACTTTGTTTTTAGTTACAAACAACTTTTTCCTATAAATATTTTCGAAAAAATTAAAAATAAAGGTACTTCTCTCTTGAATCGATTTCATGTTTTCCTAATTTTTGAACGCCCTGTACATAAAATCACAATTTTTTTATGTCAATGTTATTTTTTTGACAATCTTAACATTTCATCAAGAATGACTTTTCTTTGAAAAATCAAAAATAACAATATATGAATAGGTGGAAAAACAAAGAAAAATCAACTTAATAATTTCCGTCTTAATTTTTGTATTTATACTTCGTTTTTAGTTACAAACACGGTCTTATATACAGGTCTTGCAACTTTAAGCTTCCTTAACGTGCCAAGCCGCTAGGTGGCGCTAAGATCGAAGGGGTAAAGTCAATTAAACTACTACTTAGTTAAATGTGGAACTACTGCATAACCATAACCTAACTTTTTAAATTCTTTTTCTTTGTTTTGTTTACATTTTCAAAAATTTAATATTTGTGAGTTTGTTTCGGATAATTTACGTTAACAAAATAGGACAACAAAGTCTATACTCTATGCACAAAGTCCTCGGCCGTCACATGCCCAGACCAAACATGTTAATGTATAAAATACATACGTATATCATATATATGTTACGGCTAATGTGTAAACATGGATAGTTTATTAAGTAGCTGGGTAGTTTATAAACTAGCCAAACTGTCAGCTATTTTAATTGAAAACGCATTTTTAACTAAATTAGCGGCTAGTTTGTAAACCAACCAAGGGTCTTGGCTAATTTACTTGAAATTATTTAGGAATTTGTAAACTATCCAATTCAATTTGGCTAATATGAAAACCAAAATTTCTAGTAACACAACAAACTAACCAACCAATATTCTGGCTAATTTATTAATAACCGATTTTTTTATTGTCTTGGCGGGGATGGGTTGATTGTTTATTTAAAATAATATATGTATATTTCACCAACACGATGTGCTTAATTATGAGTCAAACCACGTCAAGTGGGACCAGAAAATTTCACGAAATCACCGATTTTGAAAATAACCACATTATTGAGTAGTAGGCATGACTCATATGTCACAGTAAAAAAATTGTTTTAAAATTCGTTTTTTTGGTAATGTTAAGGTTGACAATTTTGTCAAACTTTAGAGCACGGTAAAATTGAAAAAATAGAATCTCTGGGACCACTCTGTATAATTGAATTAAATTTTACACACTATTGTAGAAATGTTTAGAGTATATAATGATCATTTAATTAAGGTTAATTTGTTTAAATAAAAGAATTTTGCATACATTTATTATAAACAATTGAAATTTTGTATGTGTTCTTCACGCTGAAAAAAAATTAATCTTGTGTCATAATATGCGGCAAACGTTTCCGTTTAATAAGATGTACTCAAAAATTTGCCTTTCATATGTCATTCGGGAGATATTAATTTTTTTGTCCCGCTGTGCGCTTGATCAGTACGCGGCGCGCTTCGCTGCTAGCTCGTCAGCACACGGTGTGCCTGAACGAAGTTTAAGTCACATAAAAATTCCGCAGTTTCTTGTTCGGGACCCTTTGGTGACTTAAAAATGATATATACCAAAATCCTAGCTGCTCCTCTTTTCGAAATTTTTTGAAAAATCTTTTTTATGCATTATGCTTTTTACTATATAAAAAAGTGATTTTTGTCTAACCCTGTATAAATCTAAGCATATATATAAAAACAGTTTCTCTCGTTTAGAATATCGGTGTACAAATGTGTACTCTGGCAAAGGTAGACTTTGCTATAAACAAAAAATTTAAAAAAAATTGAATTTTTTACAAATAAAAAAAAACAGTTAGGATTTTGGTAAATATATTTTTTAACAATTTTTCGTTCAAAATTGAAAACTACTAAAAAGCCTAAATTAAACAACATTTTAAATACTCTCTAAGCGTTATTTTATTAAATGTTATTACAAATCTATTTTTCTTGTAAAAGGTTAATAATAATGCCATTTTGTAACCTGATAGACCTAGAAATATCTATAAAAAAATTGGGAATAAATATTTTTCGCGTGTTATGCTAAAATCATGAATTTACGCTTTTGCATTATTAAAAATAAGTGATTTTTGGCTAACCCTGTATATATCAAATGATGTGAACAGTATTAAAAAATATTCTCTAAGTCTACTAAATAATATACTCCAATTTTATAAAAATCCGTGTGCAAATGTGTACTCTGTCAAAGAGATAAACAAAAATTTGAAAAAAAATCATGAATTTTCGAACAATTTCGAAAAGAGGAGCAGCTAGAACTTTGGTAAATATCATTTTTAAGTCACCAAAGGGTCCCGAACAAGAAACTACAATCAGTTTTTGGCGGCATTTTTATGTGACTTAAACTTCGTTCAGGCACACCGTTAAACCGTTCGAACGGACGAGCTAGCAGCGAAGCGCGCCGCGTACTGATCAAGCGCACAGCCGGACAAAAAAATTAATATCTCCGGAATGACATATGAAAGGCAAATTTTTGAGTACATCTTATTAAACGGAAACGTTTGCCGCATATTATGACACAAGATTAATTTTTTTTCAGCGTGAAGAACACATACAAAATTTCAATTGTTTATAATAAATGTATGCAAAATTGTTTTATTTAAACAAATTAACCTTAATTAAATCATCATTATATACTCTAAACATTTCTACAATAGTGTGTAAAATTTAATTCAATTATACAGAGTGGTCCCAGAGATTCTATTTTTTCAATTTTACCGTGCTCTAAAGTTTGACAAAATTGTCAACCTTAATAACATTACCAAAAAAACGAATTTTAAAACAATTTTTTTACTGTGACATATGAGTCATGCCTACTACACAATAATGTGATTATTTTCAAAATCGGTGATTTCGTGAAATTTTCTGGTCCCACTTGACGTGGTTTGACTCTATATAATAATCATACAAAATGTGAAGGTGTCAATAATATGCTTTTTATTGCACATTGCCATGTTTTTAACCGCTCCTTATTTGTTGGCACTTTAAACATGGACCGCTTAATTTTAATGCCGGAACGATAGCTTTGCTGGTTACATTTTGGCACAACACAGGACTTCATGTCTATTAAAAAGCACAAATACAAATGTATAACAAGAACAAATATAACAAGAAAAAATAGAACAATATAATATAACAATAACGAATATCACAATAACAATAAGTAAAAACTCCCTGTAACAAAATACACAAGCTTGTTTATAAAAATGTAGGTTATGTTTCTTCACAGAACATAAGTAGGTAGTTCATTTGACCTATATCCCATAGACTTTAAGGACTTAGAGCCGATTTTACAATCGTTAGATTAAGTTAGCTTATTTGGCGGATAACTTTCATAGAAACCTTCTATCTAAGAAAATTATCCACCAGAGAGCTTATCTAACGATTGTAAAACCCAAAGATAAAGAAGGTAAAAACGACCTTTAAACATCTATGGTTCACCCTCAACTCGATGCGCCATCTGGTGGGTGTCTCATTAGAGAGGTCACTTTTCCTATTGAAATTGGGCGAAGTTGCAAGACCTGTATATAAGACCGTGGTTACAAACAACTTTGTCTTGTAAAAATATTCGAAAAAATTAAAAATAAAGCTACTTCTCTCTGAAATCGATTTCCTGTTTTCCTAATTTTTGAACGCCCTGTAGATAAAATCCCAATTTTTTTATGTCAATGTTATTTTTTCGACAATCTTAACATTTTATCAAGAATGACTTTTCTTTGAAAAATCAAAAATAACAATATATAAATAGGTGGAAAAACAAAGAAAAATCAACGCCCTGTAGATAAAATCACGAATTTTTTTCTGCCAATGTTATTTTTTTGACAATCTTAATGTTTTATCAAGAATGACTTTTCTTTGAAAAATCAAAAATAACGGTACAAATTAATTTTGGCCACATTGGCCATAATGGAATCTCGTCGTCCGCGTCTATTATATTTTATTTCAGGTGCTTCACGGGCGAGATTTAAACGGCAAACTGGCTATAATAACGGGCGCAAACGCGGGCATAGGCTTCGAAACTGCGCGCTCTCTAGCAAAACACGGCTGCACCGTCATATTCGCTTGTCGAAATCTAGCGGCAGCCGAAGACGCCATCGCGCAGATACGCGAGGACAAGGCGGCCGCGGCGGACACATGCATAGCAATCTACATCGATCTAACCTCACTTTCGTCCGTCGTCCAGTTCGCCAACACCGTCAAAAGCAAGTACGACCGCTTGGACATGTTGATACTCAACGCTGGCGTGTTCGGACTGCCTTACAGCAAAACGCCCGACGGTTTCGAGACCACCTTTCAAGTCAACCACCTGTCGCATTTTTATCTGGTTGTGCTGCTGCGCCCTCTATTGGTCACCGGGTCGAGGGTCGTGGTGGTTTCCTCGGAATCTCACAGGTAAGTTTTTGATATTTTTTGGGCCCATAACCTAAAATTTTAAAGTAATGCACTAGATTCTGGCAACTTTTTGACACAATCTGGTTGTTACCAACCGTAACATAGTAAATTAAATTAGGCAACCAGATAAGCCTAAAGTTCCTACTCGATCAGTGGCGTAGTTTTTGGTAGGATAAAAGTTATTATAAATCATTTTTAGTCTTAAGAATTTTGAAGAAAAAAGTTTCAGGTGCTTCTTTATGGACCCTAAGGAACTACAAAATTATTATTTTTTAGATATGCAAATTTGACTCTGGATTCGCTCTCCCCCCTAACTTTATCACCAGACACCTTAAATAGGTATTGGGACATGATGGCCTACAACAATTCGAAACTCTGCAACGTGCTTTTCGCTAGATATCTGGCTAAAAAACTGCAAACTGAGGGAATTTCCGTATTTAGTCTACATCCAGGTAATATTTTTAACACTACACATTTTAGACATTGTTAAATCATTTACTAAAAAAATATTATTCGTGTTTACCTATGGTTAATTTGCAGTTTTGATTTTTCTGAACATTTGGGACTGAATTTTTTTTGTTAAAAATCGTTTTTAGTCAGTTTTCGTTCATTTATCATTTCTTAAAAGTAATCTTTTCTTATACTAAAAATCACGAGGTTAGGCAACCCACTGCACAAACTCTAATGACGTTAACAATTCTTGTGCTTTGGGTTTGTGCTGTTTACACATGTTAAAAATCGTTTTAAACGTTGTGTTTCTTACAGAAGCACTTTTAAGCCTCAAATTCCGTCGTAATTTTTGTATTTATACTTAGTTTTTTAGTTACAAACAACTTTTTCTTGTAAAAATGTTCGAAAAAATAAAGGTGCTTCTCTCTTGAATCGATTTCATGTTTTCCTAATTTTTGAACGCCCTGTAGATAAAATCCCAATTTTTTTCTGTCAATGTTATTTTTTTGACAATCTTAACATTTTATCAATAATGACTTTTCTTTGAAAAATCAAAAATAACAATATATGAATAGGTGGAAAAACAAATAAAAATCAACTTAATAATCGTAATTATTGTATTTATACTTGGTTTTCAGTTACAAACAACTTTGTCTTGGAAAAATTTTCGAAAAAATGAATCGATTTCATGTTTTCCTAATTTTTGAACGCCCTGTAGATAAAATCCCAATTTTTTTATGTCAATGTTATTTTTTTGACAATCTTAACATTTTATCAAGAATGACTTTTCTTTAAAAAATCAAATATAACAAAATATAAATAGGTGGAAAAACAAAGAAAAATCAACTTAATAATTTCCGTCGTAATTTTTGTATTTATACTTGGTTTTCAGTTACAAACAACTTTGTCTTGTAAAAATTTTCGAAAAAATTAAAAATAAAGGTACTTCTCTCTTGAATCGATTTCATGTTTTCCTAATTTTTGAACGCCCTGTTGATAAAATCTCAATTTTTTTATGTCAATGTTATTATTTTTGAAAAATCAAAAATAAAAGTAAAAATTAATTTTGGCCACTTATATTGGAATCTGGCCCAGGGTTACCAGATTCTGCCAAAAAAAATCGGGACAATTTGTATGAATTTATCTTAATTGCAAAATTGACATAATTATTATTGACGTAATTATTGTTGATTGTGTAATTTTTGTTATTAAGGTTAATTTACACAAAATGTCCCGATTTTTTTTGACAGAATCTGGTAACCCTGATCTGGCCGCACCGTGGGCCGTCATCAAACTGTCAAATGTCAATTTTAAGGTTAATTTACCATAATCTACAATTTGGTGACAGCCCTTATAGAATAAGGTTTATTTGTTACAAACGAGGAGTAAAATCCTTGACTTTGGCACAACGTTTAAAACGATTTTTGTTATTATAATGCTCCTTATTTTTCTGATGGTCTGGTCAGTTTCCGTACGCTTTAAAAATAGCATCCGTTTGTTTTGAAAAAGATAAGCAATAATCACGAAACTTTTTCTTCTTTTAATTTGCAAGTTACTGATCATTCAGAGTCCTGGACAATATATACATTATGATTATTATGAAGCCACACATTCACGTGTGTTTACATAAAATTTTAATTTCTTTTATATAAATTCTTTTCAAAGCGCACTAGGAATGCTTTGTCTCTCCTGGCCGTAGTCACCTATATTTAACTACTTTTTTATATGATTTTACTCCGCGTTTTCGGGTTCTTTTGGCAGCTGCTGAACGGTTCTTCTTGCAGGCAACATGGTGTCGTCAAAGTTGGCGCGCAACTGGTGGTTGTACCGCCTTCTGTTCGCCATAGTGCGCCCTTTTACTAAATCGCTTCAGCAGGCGGCTAGTACGACTGTCTACTGCGCAACAGGTGTCGAATTGACCGGAGTCACAGGCGTCTATTTCAACAACTGCTGTCAGTGTCAAGAGAGCGCCGCTGCCTGCGATGATCAATTCGCCAAGGCACTCTGGGACACTAGCGTCGACATGATTAGAAACGTGCTTGGCCCGAACGCGCCCGGTCTAGAGAAAGATCGGATTTAAATAATACGATAGATAGATAGACCTTTGTTCGGCCCATGTCCAATCGGGCGAAATCTTCGAAAAAAAAATCCTAGCTCAGATTTTCTCTTTGATTCACCCAAGAAACAAATTTGCCAGTTGTAAAAAATTGTTACTAAGCATTTTTATCTCCACGCGGTCTATAATTTAAACTTTATTGTTGTCAACATTCAATAAAGAAATACCTTGTTATGGCCTAGGCCATTAAATATGAATAATAAAACAAAAAGTGAGGTTAGACAACCAGGAAAACGCACGATTCTTTTTCTACGATTTAAATTATTAATTAAGTTTTAATTTGCTTTAGGTTTTCAGTGAAAATAAATGTTAAACACAGCTTAAACATTCCAAACTACCTATTTTTTAAATAAAAATCCAAACAAATTGAAATTAGATACCTACCTATTTATTAAACAATTAATTGAATTCAATGTAATAGCAAAAATCCATTTCTACTTAAATCATGTTGCTAGGTATTGTCAAACTATTACTGCTTCTAAAAGCAATAATAATTATTGCACATTTAATGTAATCTTTAGCTAATAAATAAATGAGATTCTAAAAAAGTGAGGTTAGGCCGCTTTGATGTTGAATTAAATTGACCCATATAAAGTGCTTTGAAGATAAAATGTTGTATGCCATTCGGCCAAGAAGTGCCTTTTTGAGCTTAACACAAAAAGCCTTACTTCTTAACCTAATGACATAAATAACTATTCTTGCAAAAAATAAATAAAAACTCAAAACATTAATTCATTAAAATGAATAAACTAAATAATAATTATAGACAGTGTCAGCAAGTTAGAAATTATAACCAACTACTAATTTTATTTTTTGCTCCACAACCAAGCTTCAATTTATTTTTTACTCGATAGCAAGCTTCAGTTTTAATTCCAAACTGAGGAAAGTAATATTTACCCAAATTTTTTTTTTTTTATTATGTTTTCTGACAAAAGGTTGGAATTTTTGGAAAATTAAAACATTGTTTAAATAATTTAATTTTTTAAAGGTTTTTCAACAAATCGCTTGAGAAAAACCACTTGAAATTAGGCAAACTTCAAACAATAATAACGTTTTTATTATAAATGTAAAATCCTGTATGTTTTAACATAATCAAATAGAAAATTAAAGAATCTTTCGATTGGTATTATAATAACTGTTTCCTAAAGTTAAAACTTCAGAGACATTTAACAATTTCTAATATTTTCAATACTATTTTGTATCAACAAACCTGTGAAATTCTACTTTTGGGTTAATATGGCAGTATCCATGGTTACCACTTAATCTTTCATTGTTTAAAATTAATTAAAATATTTGATTGAAAAATAAATAACTCGAAAAATATTGATTTTAGGTATAGAATATATATAGCCATTTTACTCAGAATTTTATTAGAATTTAAAAATGTAAAAATATATAAGGTGTCCTGTTTAAAATAACAAAGTTAAAGACATTTCCGGTAAAACAGGAAGTATTATTTTGTTCAAAATAATTTAGGAAAAAAGTCTAAATCGAATAATTTACGCTATTAAAATTTTAAATCGATGTCTTTCGCGATTCCCTAGAAACTTCTAACGGACTACGTACGTGAAACACCCTGTATATCAAACTTCATTTATACGTTATGCTATACTTAATTATTAATAAGGTACAACAATATTTGTATAAAAATTACAAAATGTACTAAACTAAACATTTATGAATACTGCTACTGCTAATTCAAAACTGATCCTGGCCACAGAAACATCATTTATATAAAAAAGTTAATAAATCAAATAATAGTCAAATATCATATGTAAATGAAATTTCTTCATTTTTAACACAGTGAAGAAAAAAATATAAATAAAAACAAAGTTGTCAATGGACGAGATTTTTTTTGAAAAAAGTAGTGCATTTAGATGTAGAAATAAGGTATTTGCCCCTATGATTCCAAAGAAAATCTTGGCTAGGATTTTTTTCGAAAAGTAAAACCAATTTGACAGGGCTTTATCTGTTTTAAAAGATTTTTTACCATACCTCAGTCTATTTTGTTAATTTTTTTTAAGAAAGGTATGATGAAAAAACTTACAAGAGATATAACTAAATATTTTGTGGACTAATAATATTTCAAACAACTCTGCCAAACATTAAACGTACTGTTGTGTATAGAGTAACACCAATTTATATTAAATAATAAAACATCGTTTTTATTTTTAGTCGATATCAAATTTTATATAATATATTTATGAGAAATCACAACTGAAAACATATCTTAAAAGTTCTAGCAGGAATTATTGTTTAAATAAATCCTGCTTTGTAGTCGATGTATAATTAATTTGGCATCGAAAAAATTCCCCCCCTTAAAAAAAAGTTTTAAGACAAAAATGGCCTATAAATAAATATTATATTTTTTGTTTTATCACTTTTTTTGTGGGGGAAACACAGACATTTGACATTGACTGTTCTAATTTAATAATATTCATTAAAAAATACAACTAATAGAGTTACTTTTGTGCCACAATACTGAATACTCCTAGTATTAACTTAAGATAAAATTTACTACTAACTAGTCCAATTTTAAGTAAATGTATTAATGTTAGTAGAATAGAGTGAATATACAACTTTGGAACCAAAAAAATTATATGGGTAAAAACACCAATTTTACTATACAGGGCGTGCGAAATTTACCTTTTTTATCAACATAGGTACTAAAAATCAAAATAGTTAAATCAATTTTACAAAATTTTATCAAATTAGCAATAAAAATTAAGTAAATTTTTAACACCCTGTATAAACACATGCAATATAGTAAAAATTATTATAACCAATGTGCAATCTTATTTTTTATGCATGTAATTAACAATAATTAATACTATATTCCATGTGAAGTTATAATATTAATTAGAGACTTTATTGTATTTATTTATTAAAATTATTTGAATCCCAAAATATTATTTTGAGATTCAAATTATTTTAACTTTGTCCCCATTTTAGATTTTTATATTTTTTTGATACGTTTTATTTTTAATTTTGTATAAAATATATTTGTACTTAGTTAATTAGATATAATAAAACGTGTACCTGTAATGATGATGGAAAAATAAATTATTCTGCGAATTGTGTGGTAGAGGTGGGTTGCTATCGCGTAAGCTGCTATTTTTTAACAGTTATTTTGCTGAAGCAGCTATCACTGTTACCCGGTTTTAAAAAAAGCTGCTACCAACAACATAACCTAACTCCGCCGTTTGTGATCGCATTTAACGTATTGTTTCGAATTCCGCTATATCAAAAAGCTGCTACTCGGCCTTGGACAGCGCCACTGCTGTTTGATGTCGGGATTTTAGTAAAATCATTTTACTAACGGAGGTAAAGTTACAGACTAATATGTTATACACTTTAAATAAAAATGAGTTTTAATTTGCAGCCGAGTAAAAAAAATTTTAATTTTTAAACTCGGATTTTTAATACTAAAATTTATTCATATCTAAGCTATTTTTAATTTTTTAAACCTAATCCTAGCATAGAAAATCATTATTAACAACATTATAATTTCCAATCATTGCAAAAGATCGCGATTATTTGCTAGTAAAGATCTCTGTGAACTCTCCCTAGACGTTTGTAAGCCAAGCAGAAGCGATTCGCTACTATAGCGCTATAGCAAACCCAAATAGCCGTTTTAAAATGAAACATGCGCAAGAAACACGCGTGCCGCTGTCAGCGGCTGTGGTCTATTCCCACGAGCACCGTTTCGGATAAACTGCTTCTTTTAAGCAGCTATTTGATAGCTGCTACTTAAAAAAAGCGGTAACTGTTTTAACTGCTACTTAAAAATAGCGGTTTAGCCCACCACTATTGTGTGGTTTTAATTTAATATATTATTTAATTCGGTGGTAAAAAAATAATATTTTTGTAATAATTTTACCGAGTTTTATTTATCCTGCAGGTGGCGTTGAAAACATGGTTCATTCGAACTACTCTGAATACATTTACACTAAGCGACATAAAATTGTAATCATGTCAAACTAAATAACGCTTTTTCTATAAAAATAAATTACGTTTGTACCTTGTAACCAATTAAACCAACATTATAAATTAATATATGCCATTTTATCGATCATTTTGTATTATATAGCCGCCAAAATAGTGGATTTAAAGTTGATGCCATTTTTATGCCTCGCAGTGTTCATGTTTGATGTCGGATAATGAAAGTGACAGCTACGATTTCATTTTCGACGTATTATTCAAAATATCATGTCAGATTTAGTGGCCAAATGTGTATTGAGAGTGGAAGTGGACGATAAAAAGAAGGAAACAGGTAAATTTGTTTATTTAATGAATACAGTCCTCTATTTGTTGTATCTGCGATTTTGAGGGTTATGTTGTTATACTGTCATAACAATTCTTTGTTATATTTTAGAGTCCCGGGGAGCTGAAGCAGCTCCCCAGGGGGGCGACAAAAATAAGGGTCGGGGTTCGAGGAAAGCCAGAGATATCAGTGTGGAGACTTTTCCTAGTAGATTGGAAGGTCCTAGGGAAGATTGGGGTATTTTACCGCTTTGTTCAAGGGAAACAACCCCTTTAACCGATAAAGATCCCTACGAGGAAAAGTCGGAAATTGGATTTTTCAGCGGGAATCCTTTTGTGGAGACTACAAAGGGTATCCTGCATCTATATAAAGAAGAGTATGTATTTATCTAATATATTTTGTGTATTACACATAATTTTGTTGTTTTAGTGTTATGAGCAGCAGGGCTGAAGCTCTAACACTTTGTATCATTGGTGTACCTACGTCAATGACTTGCCATGATGTTCTTGCTTTTACAGCCCCCTGCCATGCTGATATAGCGCACATTAGAGTGCTTAGAGATAGTTCGCCCAATCAGTACATGGCTTTGTTAACGTGAGTAACTGGGGTGGATTTAAATGCAACAAGTTTATTTTTGTAACTTTTTGTAGGTTTAGGAATCATGACTCTGCAATGGAGTTTTATGTGACTTTTAACGGTATAGCATTCAGCAGTTTGGAGCCCGATAGTATTTGCAGGGTGGTGTGGGTTTCTAGGATGGAATGGGCACATGATGGTCAGGCGCCTCCGGGTCATACTGAGTTGCCCTTATGTCCTGTATGCTTGGGTAATTTAAATTACATTTTATTTAGTGTTAGTATATTTATGAACTTTATTATTCATAAGGTGGTAAAATTTTGTTCTTTTTATAATTTGAAAAGAAAACCAGATTGGATGAAAATGTACATAAATGAGTGAAATTTACTTTTTTTCTAAATTCACAGGAATAACGAAGTTATAACGATTTTTTGTTTTGACAGTTTTTTACTTTTTTTCAAATTATTTGAAAAAAAAAATCAGTTTTTAAATGCCATTTTAATGGGCTCAAAATATACAAAAAATAAATAAAAAAACACAAGGTAAACAAATTAAGAAGAAAAGCCCAAATAAAATTAAAAAAAAAATAAGGCGCAAAAAATTAAAAAAAATCATAAAAATAAAAAGGAATAAAAGTTAAAAAAAGGAAAAAAAAGCCAGATAAAAGTAAAAAATCCGAATAAAAGTTTTTAAAAAAGTTTAAATAAAAGTTAAGTCATAAAAGTAAAAAAAGAAGAAAAACTCTGAATAAAAGTTAAAAAAAAAATAATTTGGAAAAAGTAAACAAAAATTAAAACTAAAAAGGTCGTAAAAGTAAAAAAAAAGGCCGAACAAAAGTAAAAACAAAAGAAAAAAAGGCAAAAATGTAATGAAAAATCAAAAAGGAAAAAGACTGAATAGATGTTAAAAAAAAAGTTTAAAAGACGCAATAAAAGTAAAAAGTTTAAAAAAAGTCGACAAAAAAGAGTTGCAATGTTCTGGCCCTGAAACACTTGAAAATTAATAAGCAAAAAAAGTTAGTAAAGAAAAATTAAAACTGAAAAAGTCGTTAAAGTAAAAAAGGGCCGAATAAAAATAAAAAAAATAAATAAAAAAGGCAAAAGGTAAAAAAAAATATCAAAAAAGCAAAAAGAAAAAAAGCTGAATAAATGTTAAAAAAATGTTAAAAAAAGTCAAAAAAAGTAAAAAAAGGCAAATTAAGTTTTAAAAAAATTAAAAAAAAAGTCGAAAAAAAGAGTTGCGATCTTTTTCCCAGCAACGCATAAAAATTAAGTGGTAAAAAACAAAAAGTCTTAAAAGTAAACAAATAAATAACTGAATGAATGTTTAAAAAAATTGGGAAGAAGTAAAGAAAAATTAAAACTTAGAAAGTCTTAATAGTAAAAAATGCCGAAAAGTAAAGAAAAAACAACAGCCAAAAGAAAAAAGGCCGAATAAATGTTATAAAAGACAATAAAAGAAAAAGTTTAAAGAAGTCAAAAAAAGTCGACAAAAAATAGCAATTATTATTAATAACAATAAAAATGATATTTTGTACTTCACAAGAAAGAGAAACAAAACATACAAACTTTCGCATTTATATGTATATCGTATTAAATGTTTAAAAAAAATTGGGAAAGAGTAAAGAAAAATTAAATTTAAAAAGTCTTAATAGTAAAAAATGCCGAAAAGTAAAGAAAAAACAACAGCCTAAAGAAAAAGCTAAAAGAAAAAAAAAGGCCGAATAAATGTTAAAAAGACAATAAAAGAAAAAGTTTAAAGAAGTCAAAAAAAGTTGACAAAAAAATAGCAATTATTATTAATAACAATAAAAATGATATTTTGTACTTCACGCGAAAGAGGAACAAAACATTCAAACTTTCTCATTTATATCAGAGATATCTCTGTTTATATGGATATCGTATTGGTAACAACGAGGTGGGAAGAGGTGCGAAACTATCGAAAAATAAAACTTCACCGAGTGACAGCAACCCGCAACAATGCAAAATACCGTGGGTTAAGCCATGGAGATAACACAAGGAGAACGAACTCAAATAGGAAAATTGACAGAATACTATCGCACAAATAACGTTTTCTCTTTTCACCACTAGAGGCGCTGATTTCCATTTTTGTATACATATTTAATGTTTATCTTTTTTCAACAACCACATGTGTAAAGCCTGATTTATAGATTGCCTTCCTTCCTTCCGTAAAAGATAAACAATATGAAAACCGTAGTGCTGTTTATAGATTACCGTACGGCAATCTATAAATCAAACTTTAGTGTCATTTCGCGTCTTTCAGAGCGCATGGACGAATCGGTGGACGGCGTGCTTACGATCCTCTGCAACCACGCCTTCCACGCCAGCTGCCTCGAGCAGTGGGGCGATCTAACGTGCCCCGTGTGCCGTTGCGTGCAAAGTCCCGAAGAAGCGGCAACGTCGGAGTGCGAGCGCTGCGGCGACACCGCCCCATCGCCGGACGCCCTCTGGATCTGCCTGATATGCGGTCACGTGGGCTGCGGTCGCTATCAAGGCGGCCACGCCGCCACTCACTACAGAGAGACCGGCCACTGCTACGCCCTGCAGCTGGGCTCGCACAGGGTGTGGGACTACAAGGGCGACAATTTCGTGCACAGGTAGGGTTGAGACCATAGACCACCAAAATAAATGGACGGCGCATTGCCATTCAATAACAATGCTTTGTTTGCGGTCTACTAACGGTCACAGTCTAAGCGTCAAATTGGAGATAGAATTTTATGTTTTCTTCCAGTGACGTCAACAAACGGTCACAGTCTAAGCGTTAAATTGGCGATAGAATTTTATGTTTTCTTCCAGTGACGTATTGGGATTAAAAAAATAATAAGTAGGTAGGTACTTACAAACGATATTTCCATGTATTGTTATTTTTTGTAAAAAATAATGTATTTAAAGTCCATAATTAACTTAAACACGATAAAAATACGAAAACGAAATGACAAAACAAGCTGTCAACCTTTTTCTATGCTTTCAAATATGACGAATTTACCAACGTTGTTAATATTTAATTTTAATAATTATTAAATGATTTACTTTCTTTAAATAGAGAAAAATATCTAAAGAAAATGATGAACAAATCCTTTTTACAATTTTTTTATTATTAAAACGAATTACTGGTAATTTTTAATGTTCATTATGTTATGATGAACGTCCAAAAAGGCGTGTAATCTATACTTCTGACAACGTTGGAAGCCGTGTTTCTTTCGACGGTGTTTAGAATATAAAAGTATGCTTTACTCGCTTTTTAAACGTAAACAAATCCGTCCATTTGTTTTGGTGGTCTGTGGTTGAGACCGTTGAAATTTTCAAATGAAAATTTCAACTTTGAAAGTTTCAAACTTGAAATATTTCATTTAGTTGGAAAAGTGAAATTTTTAAAAATTTCAAATGAAATTTTCAATAATAATATATTACACTTAAAGTGATTGAAATATATTGAAAGTTTCAATAAATTTCAGAAATTTCATGAAATTTCAGAAATTTATGAAATTTTAATAAATCTCATAAATGTCATGAAAATTTCAAGTGAAATTTCAAGTACAAGCAAAAAGTGAAATTTTCCCAACCCTATGCACAGGTTGCTGCAAAATAAAGCCGACGGCAAGCTTGTGGCGGCCGAAGGCCCGCCATCAGAGGCGGAATGCGCCCAAGAAAAAGTCGACTCTGTACAGCTCGAGTTCACGTATCTGCTGACCTCTCAGCTCGACGAGCAGAGGATGTACTTCGAGGAAAAACTGGCCAAGTAACTACTAAGGTGTAACCACTAGACTGGGCCAAAAAAATCGACACTTTTTTTAATGTATTTCACAATAATTTTTTTTGTCACAGTAATATTTTCGATAGTCGATTTTTTGTCCCAGTCTGGTAACCACATCACACGCAAATTATTTTTGAACTTACAGGACTGAAAATCATCTCATGGATGAGTTGTTTCACCTTAAAGGTAACCTGGATAAGCTAGCGGAAGAAAACAAAACCCTCAAACATAACATCGCCTCCCTAACCAAAGACAAGCAAGGACTGGAGAAGAAATTAACACAGCAAAACTCCAAGTAACATAAAAAAAAATATGTCGACATTTTTTTTTATTTTATTTTCGATTTTTTAGACTCGCCGCCACTCTAACCGATTTGAATGAAGAAAGACAACTAGGCAAAGCTTTAAAAAACAATCAGCAACAATGGCAAGCAAAATTAAGTAATGTTGAGGAAAAGTTCAAGCAACTTAAAGAATCCAAAGAGAAGGAACTGTTTGATCTGAAGGAGCAAGTCAGGGACTTGATGTTCTATATAGACGCTCAAAATGTGAGTATACATTTCTAAAATTAACTAGGTATATCTTAATCGAAAAAAATACGGTTTATTTTTTATGCGTTTTTAGATTGGTGGTCAAAAAGCACCGTTTGTATTTTAAATACATATTTCTTATTTCTTTTTTACTGTGTTAAGTAAGACTTATTACGCATAATTTACTATGATTTAATAGAAAAAAAGAGGATTTTTATTTTTTTAATGCGTTTTTAGATTGGTGGTCAAAAAGCATCGTTTTGCGGAAATAATTAAATAACTTTTTTATTTTAAGTAAATATTACATTTTTTCTTGTTTTACTGTGTTAAGTAAGACTTATTACGCATAATAAACTATATTTTAATTAAAAAAATAAGATTTTTATTTGTTTAATTCGTTTTTAGATTTTGATAAGTTTTGTATTTTAAATAGGTGCATATTTCTTTTTTCTGTTTTACTGTGTTAAGTAAGACTTATTACGCATAATTTCCTATGTTTTAATCGAAAAAATAGGATTTTTATTTTTTTAATGCGTTTTTATATTGGTGGTCCAAAAAGCACTGCTTTGCGGAAATTATTAAATAACTTTTTTATTTTAAGTAAATATTACATTTTTTCTTGTTTTACTGTGTTAAGTAAGACTTATTACGCATAATAAACTATATTTTAATCTAAAAAAATAATATTTTTATTTTTTTAAAGCGTTTTTAGATTTTGATTAGTTTTGTATTTTAAATAGGTGAATATTTCTTTTTTCCTTTTTACTGTGTTAAGTAAGACTTATTACGCATAATTTACTATGTTTTAATCGAAAAATCTACGATTTTTATTTTTTTAATTTTTAGATTGGTGGTCAAAAAGCACCGTTTTGCGGAAATGATTAAATAACTTTTTTATTTTAAGTAAATATTACATTTTCTCTTTTTTTAATGTGTTAAGTAAGACTTATTACGCATAATGAACTATAATTTAATTTAAAAAAATAAGATTTTTATTTTTTAATGCGTTTTTAGATTTAAACAAGTTTTGTATTTCTTTTTTACTGTGTTAAGAAGGATTTATTACCCATAATTTACTATGAATTAATCGAAAAAAAGAGGATTTTTATTTTTTTAGATTGGTGGTCAAAAAGCACCGTTTTCCTGAAATAATTAAATAACTTTTTTATTTTCAATAAATATTATATTTAATTTTACTGTGTTAAGTAAGACTTATTGCGCATAATAAACTATATTTTAATCTAAAAAAATAAGATTTTTATTTCTTAATGCGTTTTTAGATTTAAATAAGTTTTTTATTTTAAATACATATTTTTTTTTACTGTGTTAAGTAAGACTTATTACGCATAATAAAGTCTATTTTAATCGAAAAAAATAGGATTTTTATTTTTTTAATGCGTTTTAGATTTAGATATTTTTTTGTATTTTAAATAGGTGCATATTTCTTTTTTCTTTTTTTTTACTGTGTTAAGTAAGTAAGTTTTTAGATTGGTTTTTAATAAACAACTTTCTTAAATTTACCATGTGTATTTAAAACGTTATAAGGTAAAAGTAAGATTTAATTTACTATTATAATGGTAAATATTTTATAGTTAAAAAAATTATTCGGAATTTGATGGACCACAACTATCTGTTTTTTTTTTTAAAGGCCATTGAAAAAACTGGCGAGCAAGAAGATTTTGCGTCTGGTTCTGTCACAATCGTAGACCCGCCACCGCAGAAGGGCAAAAATCGCAGGAAAAAACGCTAAAATCTCTCCTACGTATCTGCGTATCAATATTTTGTGATTATTTACTTTACCTTAATAAAAATTTATTTGCTGGTTTAAATTTTATTTCGCTCAGTGTAAATCGAAAAATGTCGCTCAGCGTACGTGCGATCTAGTAGTTGAAATGTCCCGAAACGTCACAAATCAGGGCGGCCAACTGCAAAATCAGTTTGCAAACAGCAGTTGTCAGCGACGCAGGGACGGTGATAAAATGTGCTAGTTTTCGGCGAATTTGGGCAAAAATGGGCAATCACCATGGACACGGGGCTCACAAATCCGGGGACTCGTCGCCCAGCTCCGGGCTGTCTTCCAACAACGGCTCCAGGAAAAGTATTTCGCGTACCACTTCTGGCAATGACATCAAAGATAACCAATCTACGGTTATGCAGCCAGTGGAGAAGCTTGCCAAGGTGAAGTTATTCATTTTATCTTATCGTTAAAATGCAATATTCGCATATAATTTGCATTACTACGCTGAATTTTTCGTATTTGCTTTGTTATGTTACCGTTACGTTGGTATTGCCGTACCAGACCAATTTGTTTTGGGCGCCATTTTCAAACGCATTTTTTGCAGATTTTAACGGAGAGATCTCAAAAATCCGAAGGAGTTAACGGAATTACACTCGCCGTGTTTCAAGTTAGTTCAAAATATAAACAGAACATAAACTAAGCTGCAAAAATAACGTACCACTTAACATGATTGCCATTTATTAATTGGTCTATTAATCTTTAATACTTAATGGATTTTAATAGGTTTTCTGTATTATGTTGGGTATTATAGGATATTTATTAAAGAAATTGCAGGAATATTTCTATGTAAATAATTATAATAATTATTATTATTATTCAAAACAATTTTTTACCACTTAAAATTGTCATTTCAAATTTCGTGCTGCCAACATAATAAACATCAAAATATGAAAGTTTAAACCTTAATTTTGACATTATAACAACAAATTAACAATTTCTATTGTTACTTATTTCATTTGTATGGTGTTTTTAGTTTTTAATAATACTTTAATTTGTAGTAAAGTATTAATTTGTTAATTACAATTCAACGTTTTATTTTTGCTACATTGGCACCGCCGAATTTTCCGTCATGGCCTACTGTTTGTTTACTTATTTATCAAACTTCAAATGGAGATTTTTTTTTTTAATTTGGACTCATTCGACTAAAAATGGGTAGATTTAGTCTAAAACATTTTTTCATATTTGTAATAGATGGCGCTGTAATAAAAAAAAACAGTTTTGTTCGATTTTTCTTCTGTATACGATTCTCCAATAATTTTTGAATAAAATACTTGGTTTTATTTTTTCTTCCACTGTTAAAAAATCCATTATGATTCATAATTTATGAATAACTGCTTAACGAAAGGAGGTCTTTTTGTTTGCAAATTAATCAGGAACTATATTGATTAAATAATGCTAAACTATGTATAAATAGTTTCTTTATGCCTCAATAATAATTATTATTTATAACTAAATACCATTTTTATACCTCAATTAGGATTAAATTAATTAATTGAGAAAATAATGTTTTTTTTTTACCTTAAATGAGGTATTTTTATTAAAAATAGTACAATTATCCTTAAATTAAAGGATTTAATGCTGGCAGGTAAAAAATGGTGCGCACTTAAACCAAAGGAAACTTAAATATTAGTTGAAAAATCAGATTTAATTTAATATGATAATTATTACCAAAAAAGTGATATTTTTATAGAAAAATTATTGCAGAATCGTATACAGAAGAAAAATCGAACAAAATTGTTTTTTTTTCATTACAGCGCCACCTATTACAAATATGAAAAAATGTTTTAGACAAAATCTACCTATTTTTAGTCAAATGATCCGAATCTGCAATAAAAAATATGGTATTCCATTGGAAATTTTAAAGTTACCAACATCAGAAGTGGGATAGTGATTTCTATTATGGTCCATGAAAGATGGTGCGTTGTTTTGGTGGCTTAGTTTTCAACAAAAAATCGTTGTGTTTAAAAATATTTTCGTAGAAATGCCTGTTCCCAAGGTACCAAGTATTCGCTGAGAGACTCTACAAATACATGCTGAGTAGTTCTAAAGCCAAAACAAGCTACATAGGCACGACAGCTTTCAAACAGCAATGCGAAAAATACTTGGGCATACTGGACGACGACCAAATTAGGGAATTGTTGGTTAAAATGTTCTCAGATGCAGATGACAACATCGCAATTGATTCTTTTCGGTCTTTGCTGATGTGCGCATACCACATATCCATGGATCACTATTCCGAAGGGCCTCAAATGTGCTTTTCCATCAACAAAACCCTAACAAGCGTCGTGGAAAGCTGCTATCACGGCAAAAAATCCTTAATGAACAAGTACGTCGCCTCCTGGATAGGTTTAAACATACCGAGGTTGCTTTTTCCCTTGCACAGATTCGCTGTGCATTCGCTGGCCACCTCGTGGCGGAATTTGGAACAAGAAGAACCCTCATTGGCTGCCGGTAAGCATTCGTTTATTTTCCACGTGAAATGAAAACTATTTTAATGATTTTTGTTCATTGTTGGACAAAATGTAAATGCTGCATTTTTACTTTTGTCAATATCCCTATAAATTCTAGAAAAAAATTGTTATGTTAAGACCACAATCCACACAACGTCTGTTCTATCTCATGCTAAAAATACTAAAAATCACTGCAACACTGCACAGAGTTTAACGGCGGCCATTTTTGCTGTTTACAAATCTTGTGCTTTGGGTTTGTGCTGTTTAATAGTTGTTTTAAACGTTGTGTTTCTTACAGCGCACTTGTAAGCCTCAAATAAGGCCTTTAAGTGCTAAGGACAACCATTTTACTCTTTTTTTATAATAAATATACCTTATTCTATCAGGGCTGTCAAATGACAATTTGAAGGTTAATTTGTGGGTTATAATTTAACCTCAAAATTGACATTTGACAGTTTTATGACAGCCCTGCAAGAATAAAGTTTATTTTTTACAATAGAGGAGTAAAATGGTTGTTCTTAGCACTTTAAGGACTCTTTTAAGGCTTACTATAAGAAACGTTTAAAACGATTATTAAATTGTATAAACAGAGGACAAACCCAAAGCACAAAAATTGTAAACAACAAAAATGGCCGCCGTTAACCTGTGCAGTGTTGCAGTGATTTTTTGTATTTTTAGTACGAGATAGAACAGACCTTGTTGTGTGGATTCTGGTTAAGACGACATTTATTAGGTTATGTTCAATCTTACACGTATAGGGGGCGCTGGTGATAATTTAATTTAAAATTTAACAATTTTTAAAGGGTATACAAATGTTGTTGTAGTATAGCATAGCACATAAATGACGTTTAATATACAGGTTGTTTCACGTACGTAGTCCGTTAAAAGTTTCTGAGAATCGCGAAAGACATCGATTTAAAATTTTAATAGCGTAAATTATTCGATTTAGACTTTTTTCCTAAATTATTTTGAACAAAATAATACTTCCTGTTTTACAGGAAATGTCTTTAACTTTGTTATTTTAAACAGGACACCCCTTATATTTTTACATTTTTGAATTCTACATAAAATTCTGAGTAAAATGGCTATGCCATATTCTATACCTAAAGTTAATATTTTTCATTAACCCACATGTAGAATTTCACAGGTTTGTTGATACAAAATAGTATTGAAAATATTATAAATTGTTAAATGTCTCTGAAATTTTAACTTTAGGAAACAGTTATTATAATACCAACCGAAAGATTCTTTAATTTTCTATTTGATTATGTTAAAATATACAGGGTTTTACATTTATAATAAAAACGTTATTATTGTTTGAAGTTTGCCTAATTTCAAGTGGTTTTTCTTAAGCTATTTGTTGAAAAACCTTTAAAAAATTAAATTATTCCAAAAATTCCAACCCCATGTCAGCAAACCTAATAACAAAAAATTATTTTTGATTGACGTTCATTTAGCAAAATTTTAACGAAAAAAATTAATATAAATATCTTGAAAACTATTGACTTTAGGTATAGTCTAAATCAAATTGTATACGCTATTAAAATTTCAAATCCATATTGTTTCTCCAGAAACACCCTGTATAACATTATATTAAATATAAAAAAATGCAAAAATAACTAATTACAAAAAGAGAAAAACAATTGAATAAAAAATTTACATATATCTAAATAGGCGATCGCAACATAAAAAATAAAGTCTTTATTATAATTTATTTATTGGGTAAATATTACTTTCCTCAGTTTGGAATTAAAATTGAAGCTTGCCTATCGAGTAAAACATAAATTGAAGCTTGGTTGTGGAGCAAAAAATAAAATTAAAGTAGGTTATAATTTCTAACTTGCTGACACTGTCTATAATTATTATTTAGTCTATTCATTTTATTAAATTAATGTTTTGAGTTTTAGTACACTTATAAATTGAAACGCAATCTGTCAACTTATATACTGAACTGTCATATTATCTTTCACGCTTCCAATGGTAGGTTACCATAGAGGAAAGTCTATGATGCCTGCTATTATCAAAATTAGTAAACTTTAAAAAAGTTTAAATTTATAAATAAAAGTAATTTTGGCTCCATCTATGGCAATTGTTTTTAATTTTAATTATTTTTTTTATAATAATAATAATAATAATAATGTATAATAATAATTTTTTTATTATATGTAATAATGTAGATAAAAGAATATATATACTCAAAATTATAAAACAACGTTGCTTCTTCGATTTTTTAACCCTTAAAAAATGGTAAAATTTTAAATTAAATTGTCCCCAGCCCCTTCTGTATGTTAAAATCTAAAAAAAATAATACGTGGATTTATTGCCATTAATAAGGTCTACATTTTATATTAATTTCAAATCAAAAATTACACCATTTATATGTAGAAACAAGGTTAAAAAAATATATTCAATTCTGGCATCACTTGCAAACAAAGTCCAAAATTTGTTCGATTTTTACGCGAAACCATAGTTAAGATTTATTTATACATTTTTTATTGGTTTTACTTGAATTTATCCTGTTTTATTGGGTTTAAAATATAATCAATTCTGATTGTTTAATCAGAACCTATTAATATAATATTGTGGTTCTCGAATTTGATAAACTTTTTGGAAATTACTCAACATTAGATAAAAAAATATTTTCGTTTGCAAATTTAAATATATTACATCATATTTTTGTATTACACAGTTTGTAAATATAAAAATATTTATTCTTAAAATTCCATCAAAAAACTTAATTGAAATCAAAACAATAATTGAGTGAGATTATTTTGCTGATCTTGCAAAACACATGTAAATATTTATCAAGTTTAAACTACTGATTTTTATCTGTATACAGGGTGTTATGTATTTAATGTAATATATTAAAAATATTTTTCCAAAGATGAAAAAAAATTATGCATTAATAATACCATTCTGTATTTATTTACTCATCCAGGTATTAGCTTAAGCAATGATTAGAAAATTTAGTATTTACCTATTTTAAAAACTCCTTAACCACAAAATTAATTTTTTCATTGGTTTTTTCGTTCTGTTTAATTTGTGTAAATAAATCCAAAAGCACTTCCCTTAGTTAAGATATTTACAATTTGGGCCCATAACCTTAAATTTTAAAGAAATGCACTAGATTCTGTCATAAGTTGCCAGATTTTGTTTGAATTTACCTTTATTACAAAAATGACATAATCAACAATTAATAAAAACGCCAAATTGTTGTTGCCAACCAAAACATAATAAATTAAATTAGGCAACCAGATTAGACTAAAGTTCCTAGTCGATCAGTGGCGTACTTTTTGGTAGGATAAACGCGTTAGGGTTTCTTTTGAATATTACAAAAAAACACAAAACAAACTTTAATAATCTAAACCTTACGGAAACCCCCCAAACGAAATATCGAAATTTAAATTTGTTTATTAACTTTTTTTTATTCTCCTTTAGACGAACAATGCGGAAAACATTCAGGTAAAAAAAATTGCTGTCTTGTCTAGTCTCGTTTCGTCTATTTGTTTAGAATAGATACGCTAATCAACACCGTTTATGTGCAAATTATTTTTTTATGTTAAAATTTTTTTAATTATCTCGAATAAAAAAAAATGTGCACGTAAAAATACTTGTTGTGTTGACTTGTGTTTTTTTTACAGTGGCGTCCTTATATATGCTTTAATAATTATAATTTTTACCGCTTTATTAAACTTCAAAATTTCCTATTTCAAGTGTATAATTAATATGATTAATCACATTAATAATATAATTTTGTACGAACCCATAAAATTAATACCGAATTTGTGTTGATTTTTTAAATATACAGGGTGAAATACTTAACTGTTACAATCTGTTCTATCTCGTTTCGCGCATACTAAAAGTTAGGCAACCACTGCACTATATCATTCAAATTATAAAACCCAAATTTCCTAATTTGGTTACATAATTATATACCACTTAAAGAGCTTAAAGAGCTCTTATATAATTTGACAACTCTTATATAACCTTTATAAAATTTATCGTTACCATAAGTAACGATTTTAAAAATAATAAAAATAAAAATGGCCGCCGTTAAAGTCTGTGGAGTGGGTTGCCTAACTAACATTTTAAAAACAACGTACTTAAAAAAAAACATGTCAACTTTAATTTTTTTTTTATTACTACCATAATTTAATCATCAAAAGTTAAATTTGACGTGTTTTTAGAATTTTTTAAAAAATAAGTTTTTAAAATACATAATTTATTCCAGTTTCACCCTGTGTATTTTTTTATTATTTTTGAGTTTTTTTGGTGGGTAAATTTAGGTTTGGAACTGGCCACCCCCGTACTGGAGCAACCGCCCCCCTTTTCGCAGGACAAAGTGCATCGCCACCTGTTGCACATGAGCATGTCCTGGCTTTTGGCGGGAGCCCTGCCCCCCATATATTCCAGGCCCATGAAGGCCCACTCGCCGCACAACAGTGGCGTAGGTAGGGGGTGAATATAATTTTAATTTAAATAAATGGTGGGACAAATTTCCACCCTAGTTTAAATGGGTCATTATACTTTTTAGCCTCATCTATCTCTAAAAAATTAAAATTTTACATTGTCATTACATTGTGACTATTATTTAGGCAAACTAAAGGAAATAAATTGGTTTACTTTACTTGGAAAGGAAAATGAAATACTGTGACGAAATATATCCTTCAAAAACACATGCTGCTTGTTTGTAACGCGCAAAATAACAATGCCTATAACAATATTACAATAAATTATAATAATTAGTATAATGACCCAAACATCAAAATTTTGTTTCGTTGTCGAGTATTTACCTCGATTTCTTTTTGAGGCCTTGCCAGCGCCAACTTCCTATCGAAACTACTCTGCGCCGTGCCGTCGCATTGGACCCTACTCTACGATTCCGACGATAACGGTCTAGGTACGAACCGATTTCTGCACCACGTGCTAAACTACCGCGGCGCCACGCTGTGCCTTATCAAAGTAGACGGTGGCGGTCTTTTCTGCGTCGCATCTCCCTGCGAATGGAAGGAGTCGAACCACTACTGGGGGGGTGAAGAGTCCGCAGTCCTTCAGCTGTTTCCCAAGTGAGTTAATTTCGCGTGCCCGGGCCGCAAAACAAATAATTGTGAATATGTTTTCTAGATTTGCGTTGTTGGAGAAGGGATCCAAAATGTTGTACTTGAATACAACTGTTAGGGGTTACCCTCTCGGGTTAAGGGCCGGTAAGGACCCTAGGGCGCCCATAGTCAACATTGACTCCGGTTTCGAGAAGGTAAGATACTGTTTGGTTCTTGTTGAAATGTTGATTGTATCTCCGACAGATGGAGTTCCAGAAGATTCCCTACCACCTGGAAACGGTGGAGGTGTGGGGTTGCGGCGATCAAGTGAGCCGTGAACGCCAACTTGAGGTGAAAAAGTGGGAGTTTAAAGAAGCGGAGCGGCAACGCTGCGTCAAGTTGAACCCCGCCGATTGGCTGGACCATCCCGATCGCTACTTGCTGGAACTGGCAGGTCGCCCTCAGTACCACACGAGCGCGAACTAACTAACAATATAGAAAACTAGAACAGCACAACAGGTATGTGCCATTCAAAAAAAAAATATATTTTGTTTTATTTTTCACGTCGAATATTCGGTCAAAATATTTTATATCTGTATTTTGATCAATTTACCTCGTTTCTCATTGGTTGGACGAAAAAAGTTTTAAAACAAAATTTGGAACATATTTCTTCCCAGGCAAAACTTTCTGTATTTAGTCCCTTAAAAGATAGAAGCTGTCTAAGCGCCAAATTAGTTTTTTTATATTTTGACCCTCTAAAATTGATCAAAACTAAAACTGCCAAATAAAAAAGTTGTAGATCTCGAAAATATCCACAAAAAATATATAAGGTTTTAAACCATTTGGACAACCGTTTTCGAGTTACAGCGGCCAAAAGTTAATCACAAAATATAACTTTAGCGCCCTCTATCTTCTTAACAACTGAACACAGAAAGTTTTGCCTGTAAACAAAAATGTTGAACAATTAAAGCCCTCCATTTTTTGTCCCAACACTTTTTTTCTCCGACCAATAGAAAACGAGATAAAGCGCCTGAAGTTATTGAACAAAAAACATACGGGTAAGTTTAAACATTAAATGAAAAATTAACGTTATTAAAGCCACTTTGGTTTCCAACAAAAACAAAAAAACCCACAACTATTTTTTTGTTTTGAATGGCATATCATATTTTTACAATTTTTGGTGTTTTTATTTATAATGAAAAAAAACAGTTTCAGTGTATTTTTTGTGGTATCATTTTGACTAATTTAGTGTAATTTTTTACATTCCAAAATTCGGCTTCTTGTATTTCTAACCCACTACTTAATAACGAAAACGATACGTATTAATATTTACTTAACATTTTTTACATTTACGTTGAAAAAACGTAGTTGTACTTAAACTAAGTTAAAAAAACGGCGCTTATTCTGAATAATCATATTTTATAATTACATTAATAGTGTGCCATGTAGAGCTGTCAAATTGACATTTGAGGTTAGTGCGCCTGTCACTTTTGACAGTATTTATAACCGCACAATCAAAGTACAAATTTGTGCTTTTTGGTGTGTTAAAAAACTGTATGCACCTTGTTAAGAACACGAAATTTTCTTACTTAGTATTTATACAGGGGGTTAATTAAATTTTGTTGCCCTATTATAGCCATTCAAGTAATTCGTGAACGCTTTTTGTGCCTTTTTAAAAATATAATAATGATAATTAGCTCAATTTTAACGGAAATATAGTTAATAATGTTAAATAAAATTTTTCTGAAACAGTATAATAAAATTGTGAATATTTATATCTTATTGTTAGCCGATAGTCGCCATTTTTATTTTTGTTTGTTAATTGTTCAAAAATTTATCACCCCCACTTACTTAATTCATTGAATTGTTACAGGGTTTCATATAGTTTTAAACTCATTGTATTGAATTGAATCATTGATATTATTTATTTATTTAAATTCGCTGTAGGTACACATACATAAAATTATTTTTGTACAAATTATTCAAATACAAATCGATACAAACCAAACCGACTGTTTTTTCTATCCTACTTTTGTCGCTGGGCTTTATCCGTCTACAAATTGTAATGTCGATGGTGCGTTGCGAAGTTAGCCGCGTTGTGTCAAATTTCTAACCTTACTTTAGTTGAATTCGCATTTTTGGGTTTAATTACGTGGAAAATGTCTCTATGTCGGCAGTCGGCCTTACTTTTAACGAAATGCATTGCCAGTCAACTTAATGTAACCGGTAAGTAGGCAAATAACGTAAAAAAAGCGTTTCTTAGAGACATTTTAGGTCAAAGGAATATAAAAAGATGGGTAGCCCCTACTCTAAGAGTTATAGCAAAAAGGCGTGAAAAAATCGGCCCAGAACCCCTTAAACCTCGGTCAACGTATTTAGAGTGGAATTACGAGGCAGAAATATTCGCTTTTGGGAATCGTTTGGGAGAAAAATTTGATCGGAGTTTACTGCTTCGAGCCTTAACTCAACGTGAGTATGCCAATTTAAAGGAAATTGAAGCACAAAAGGAGGGAAACGTAGCCGTTAAAAACGAGCACAATCACGAGCTAATAGCAGAGGGTTTCAAAATTATTAGCGATGTTATATATAACGAGTACAAAAATCATTACCCTGAAGAAATTGTGAATGCAGTGCACAAGTTTTTGACCACCGATGAAATGTTGGGTTTGGTTGGAAAACATATTGGTTTATCGGACATTATTTTAACAAATGTAATGTATAGGGTTGAAAATTGAACCCCTTGAAAATAAATAAATTTTAGGAATTCCCAGTTGAAACCCACACTCTATCAAAAACATTTAAAGCTGTTGTGGCAGCTTTAAAGTTATCTCAAGACACCCAAAGGGCAGAATTATTTGTGAAAGACATTTTACTGTGCCAAATGAATGGTAAAGATGTTTACGATATTTGGAATCCGGAAAGACCCTTTGAATATCTTACTGACTTGCTTAAACAAAAGGGAATCAGTGATATTGAACCCAGGTTGTGTAATGAGTCTGCTAAAAACACTATTTTAGCAAGCTACCAGGTTGGGTTGTACAATAATAAGAAATTGCTTGGATTGGGTAATTTTTTAATATCATATTTGTAATATTTTTATTTTTTTATTTACTTATTGTAGGATGGGGTGAAAGTATAGCAATAGCCAAAGATACAGCAGCAATAGATGCCATACAGAGAATTTATGGAAATTACATGCAAAAATAATTAAGTTTTATGTTAGTTGTTAAATAAAATAAGAAGAAAAAATACACAGCAAGTTTTATTGTTTTTAACCAAAGGAAATTGAGAATTTATTTTATCAAGTGACCCAGTGTTTGTTTGAACCAATGGGGATCAAGAAATTTGACAGTGTGTGTGTCAAATGTTAAATTTAACCAATCAAAATCAAGAATGTGGTTTTTATCAAGTAAGCTATGTATGTTTGAACCAATGAGGATTCAGGAACTTGACAGTTCATGCGTCAAATGTAAAAGGTAAGCAGTTGATTTTATTTTCTTTATGTAACAGTACAGCCAACAAAAAATAGTTTTTTACATTTTGACCCTTTAAAATTGATTAAAACTAAAAATGCTAAACATTAAGGTTGCAGATCTTAATTGTATAACCTAATAAAACAAGTTTTTGCGTTTCTAAACAATTTATTTTTCTACAAAACTAAGTCATGTTAATCTTCTATGTTGGCGGTTTTGTCTTCAGCCAGTACTGCCAATTTTTTTATCATGTTTTTGGTTCTGTCAGTCAAAAAAGAATCCACCTGTCCTAGGATGTTGACCAGTTGTATCATTCTCTCGAAATTTTTGTTGACTTTCTCAGCTTTTTGAAGTTCTTCTTCTTTTGTTGATATTTGGTGCCTTAGGGATTCGATTAATTGAGCTGTGCTTTTGTCCACCCCACCTTGGTTTATTGTGTTGGTTTTTAAGTTGGCACAGTGGATTAAGGAAACAACCTGAAACAGATTTTTTTTTAATTTTTATTGTTTTTTTATGAATTACAAAATTATGTATTTTAAACAGTTAATAATTTTAATTAATATTTAAATTATTACTTACAGTTAAAATTACTAAACAGCATAATGCAATTTTTGGTACACCCATTTTTAATTTTTTTTTTTTGAACCAATCAATTCAAAACTTTATAAGTAACTGAACATTATATTGAACTATATTAATATTGCTGAAATTTGGTTTTAAAAAAATGTTTAATTTGCAATTTTTTGACCTAATATGGTTAGACAATATAATTATTAATAAAAGTTAATTAAGTAAGTAATTATTAATATACAAGGGAAACCAAAAAAATAATATTACATTATTTTGTTTGCCTATTTTTCTATATTTCCTTTGAAATTGTTTTAATAGTAGGTATATTATGTATCAAATTTGATAAACGCCATTTTATACACGAATTGCGAGCGAGTGCTTAAATTAATGAGTGTATAGAAAAGTTTATAAACGAGGTGCATACTATACTTTTTCTATGACAAATACTTATTATTATCTTAAAATGATTTAAATCAAAAATTTGTATAGAGCGCCATCTATGAAACAATAGGGGAATCTGTGTGTCACCGTCAAATGTCAAATTTTTACATTTTATAAACACAATTATAAAGGTTATAAATCGAAATGTATTTCTTGAAAATTGACAGTTTTTAACAGCGAAAGTAAAGAAAATATTTTATGAGCACTTTACAGTGGAGTCCGTGCCCGAATTTAAGTTATAGTTTACTGCCGGCGAAATTAAAAGGTCAGCACAATGTTCATATAAACTTTTCAAATATTGGCGTTGAGAAACTATTTAATACTTTTGTATTTTTGTATTGAGATAATAAAATATTTTCACATTTAGTATTATTTTACAAAAAAGGCAATTTATTTTAACGATTGTATGACATTTGACAACTGTCAACTAACTTAAAACTAACTTCAGCGCGTGACTAAAAACCTGTTGCTAACTTCAGCCCGTGACTAAAGCTCCATAAAGCCACAACTTGTCAATGTGTATTTAAAAGGTCACTTAGTTTCATAAAAACATGTACGATAAAGGGCGTTTTAAAAGTGGGAGTAGAAAAAATACTTTATTACTTAAATTAGGTATTTAAATATTTTAATTTTACAAAATAATTTTTAATTAAACTCCATGATTTACAGCGGAAAATATAAAATTATTATTAAAAAAAAAAACCGAAAAAATAAATTAAAAATTTTACAGCAAGTTTGAATAACTTTTGGACCACCCTGTATAAATATAAATATACCAATATGTTTTGTAGAAATGATTTTTAGAAAAAGGTGTTTCATTTTTTTTGGCCGTTTGTTTAAAACTACTTATCTTTTCATGATCTTAATCGAATTGTTATCAAAACTCGTAGTGAATGGGTTGAATGAATTTTTTACAATTTTTATCAGCGAAATAAGGAAACCCGGTTCAGTGACCCGATAAAAAACCCGATTGCAATTTTCTGCCTATTAACAATTTTATCGCGACTTTTATTTCCATCATTTTATATCGTTGACAAAATTAGTTTTTTTTATATTTTGAATGTCTAAACTTGATCAAAAGTAAAAATGCCAAATAAAAAAGTTGTAGGTACATCTAAAAAATATCTACAAAAAATATAAAAAATGTAAACAAACATTCTTGAAAAAAATCCATTAACACAAAATTAATTTTTTCATCGTTTTTTTCTTTCTGTTTAGTTTGTGTAAATAAATCCAAAAGCACTTCCCTTAGTTAAGATGTTTACAATTTGAGCACATAACCTAAAATTTGAAAGAAATGCACTAGATTCTGTCATAAGTTGCCAGATTTTGTTTAAATTTACCTTCATTACAAAAATGACATAATTAACGCCAAATTAACACTTTGCATTGTTGATTTTGTCATTTTTGTAAGTAGGCTAGATTTAAACAAAATCTGGCAACTTTTTTACAGAATCTGGATACATTAATTACCCTGCCTGTGTAAAATATAAAAAAGTAATTTATTGAGAAAATATTGAATAAATTTGTCTATCCAAGGTGATGGCAATGAAAAATTTGGGTAACATTGACCCACTTATAAAACTACGTATGTATATGATAAAAAAAATTCCGTACAAATACTATTAAAAATGATTATTTATTTTGACTTATAAATATGTATTTTAATACTGATATGTTATTTTCTTTCTTCTATGTTGTAAAACATTTGATCTTCCACAGGTTGATCCTGTAAAAAAGTTGTTGTTAAACACCCTGTATATTAAATGTACACGGAAAAAATGTTTTCTATATGTAATTCTTAATTTTGGTTAAACAGGCCAATATAGCAAACAAAATCAACGTGTCTGAAGTTTGAAAAAATCATTGCCGTATATATTTATTATATTTATATATAGGTAGATAGGTATTTGAAACATTGTAAAAAAGTTATGTAATAAAGACAATGCTATAGCATATATATAGACCAAAATCATTTTTTTCAGGTTAAGTTAAGCAATAATTGTTTCAAATATTTTCTATTCTTTTTTTTACTTTTGCTCGACTTTAAAGGTTAGGATATAATGACCAAGTATATTTTAAAAGGTAAAGAGTGGATTATCCTATCTATTTTCTCTATCTCTTGGATTGAGATGATTAATCTTTAATATAGGATAGCTTTTTTCCGTATAGTTAACTATACTAACCTCTTGTATTTTCTTCCAAAAACACTGAGTGAAAATAAACGATCTCTCGCATTTATCCACCGATTTGGTGGCTGTGCACTCGTACAAAATAAACTCCAAACTCGCTATTTCCACGTCGGATTCGTCCAGAGTTTTTTTGATGTCGTGGAGCAAAAATCCGCCTTCTTCGTCCATCCAGCCGTATTTTGTGAAGAGACAGTGCAGGAAACATTTGAAGGGAGACGACTCTTGGTCGCTTAGTTTTTTGTTAATGAGGACTTCATTCATTGTTGCTGAAATTTTTTTGTTATATTATCATTTTTTATAAGATTAATTGCAATAGACTTACTCATACTGATTGGAGACGTTCTATTGCAGGTTTTAATGTACTTTATATCCGTATCCATATCCTCAGTGGTAAACCCTACTCCAACATCAAAACATAATGCTAAGAGCAACAGTAAAACAACATTTTTGAAGTTGAAAAACATTTTTTCCCTGGTGCACCAACAAACTTTAGAAACGTACTATTTTTTAAAAGTAAGAATAAAAATTCTTTTGCCGTTATCTTTGTGTGGGGGAGTAAATTGGGATATTTTACTTGCGCACAAATGATAAAAGCTATTCTTATATGTAATTTAAATTAATACTTATTTGAAGGATATAGGGAGTTGAATGCAAGAACTAACCTATACTTATTTGGATATAATTTTAATGTTAGGCGCAAGGGTAAATTTCTTATTCAAATGTTATAATTCTTGGCGATACAATATTTACTTTTGGATTAAATATAAGGTATCTTTATGTAAGTTAAGCAATAATTGTTTCAAATGTCTATTCTTTTTTTACTTTTAGGATATAATGACCATGTTTATTTCAAAAGGTAAAGAGTGTATTATCGTATCTCTTTTTTTCTATCATAATTCCAAACCAAATATTAACTAACACAAAAAACAATCATCCAAAATTTCGGACGGTTTCGTGAGTGGGGGGTATTTTTAAGAATAGGCCAGTTGTACCAATATTTACTAATCTTGAAATAAATATAATTATATTTATATCCAGTAGACTGGGCCAAAAAAATCGACTATTTTTTGAAAGTATATCGAAAATTTTGTTTGGGGTGACAAAAAAAATTATGGTGAAAGTTTGAGTCCATAATATTAATATTAAGAGGTCTATCATCGCAATTTGTCTCAGAACTCCCAAATCATTGAGTTTAACAAAATTGACTTAGGAATATTTTTTGAAGAAAATTTAATGCTCTACAAAAAAGGTTTAATTGGAATTTCCCGTCAGATGAACCGTTTTCTTACAATCATGCCTTAAAAATTGGTATAGTTTTACAATTTGATCTTTTAACTTTGGAATTTTGTAATTCAAGTAAAAATCAGTACCCTAAAAAAAATATTAATATTCTTATGGGAAATCAAATGCTCTACAAAAAAGTCTTTTATCATTTTTGGCTAAATACACTCCATTAAAAGTTACTCAAGGTTAAATTTGAAGTCAAAACGAAATTTTAACCTTGAATAACTTTTGATTGAGTGAATTTAGCCAAAAATGTTAAGAGGCTTTTTTTGTAAAGCATTTGATTTCCCATAAGAATATTTATCGGTTTTTTATGGGTACTGATTTTTACATGAATTACAAAATTCAAATTTAAAAGATCAAAATGTAAAACTATACCAATTTTTAAGGCATGATTTTAAGGAAACGGTTAATCTGACGGAAAATTTCACTTTAACATTTTTTGTAGAGCATTTAATATTCTTAAAAAAATATTTTCAAGTCAATTTTGTTAAACTCAATGGGTGAGTTCTGAGCCTAAAACTTGCTGAGAAAAAAAAATTAAAATTGCGATGATAGACCTCTTAAACCCAACCCCAAACCATATTTTCGATATACTTTTCAAAAAAAATAGTTGATTTTTTTGGCCCAGTCTAATATCCAGTATGGTTTTATATATTTAAATATTTCTCCCATGATATTTTTAATTTAGCGAATTAAAGAGGCAAATATTTTAAATTAACTAAATAAAAAATATCAGTTTGGCATACAAATTAAATCTAATTTTTAATTAAGCGAATTAAAATGTGTGTTTAGCAAAAAAAAATACAAATATTTTAAATGAATAAATTAAAAAATCAGTTTGCCATAAAAATTAAATCTAATTTTAAAATATCTGCTATGATATTATTTATTTGCAGAATATCCTAAGTACTTTTCTGTCTCGTAAATTTTACTTTTTAAACGACCCCAACGTTAAACAGTCTAGGGTAGTAAAATCTGGAGGTCTTGCCGGCCAATTGGAATATGAATGGTGGTATCAAAAAAATAATTGTCCCCAACAGTGTAATTTTTTTTATCGCACTTATTTGAATAACTATGGGGCCGCGGTTTTAAAGCCTTAGATTTAGAAACAATTAAGTAATCATCATAATTAGGACACTTAACTAAGTTTATGCAAACTTATCTTATTTTTTGAGTTTTATGTATTATTCAAACAAGTTCCAAATACATATATAAACTCGCAAAAAAATATACCTGACAGTGTAGTCAAACAAACCTTTGTAAAATGTTGGTGATAGCGATTTTGGGGAATTTTATTTTGGCGGTTATGTGCGCCCCGTTGGAGGAGGAGATGCGCGCGCTGGACATCTCCCATTTGGGGGAGAGGGTGTTCAAGAAGCCTCTCAACTCGACGGGGAAAATTTTGGAGGCTTGGGATCCCACTTCTGAAGTCAACCCCGAAGAGTTGGGGGAGTATGCGGAAGGGGATATCCGGTTTCCGGTTTTGAGCAGGAACGGTTTGGTCGGGCAGAGTTTTCGCTGGAAGAACGGGGTCATTCCGTACGAGATAAACGGGAGGTTTTCAGGGAATGATATTGCCACCATCAAGAGGGCTATGGGAATATACCATAAGTATACTTGTATAAGGTGAGCGGTATTTTGTTTATATATATATATATTAGGGTGTCCCTTATTTTTATTGCTTGTTTTGACTTATCCCCTTATGCCTTTTACCCACAGATGTATTTTACGAAAAAAATTTTAAAATAAAAATTAAATGATTCAATTGCGCACCATGGTCACTTATCACCTGCCAGCATTAAATCCTTTAATTTAAAGGATTATTGTTCTATTTTTTAATAAAAATACCTCATTTAAGATAAAAAAAAACATTATTTTGTCAATTAATTAATTTAATCCTAATTGAGGTATAAAGAAACCATTTATAGTTTAGCATTATTTAATCAATTTAGTTCGAAAATTAATTTGCAAACAATTCGTTAAGCAGTTATTCATAACGGATTTTTTATCGTGGAAGAAAAAATAGAAATGATTTTGATTTACGGAGAAGCAGGAATCTTGATAATGCTGTTAATATCTACGATCAGCGTTTTTCGCATGGAGCCTACACAAGGAGCCCGAACTTCATGTAAACAAGAATCTTCCTAAGATAAGAGGGCGCTGGTGTACTACCGGCCCAAAACAGTAGAGGGGTATAACCAGAGATGGCGCCACTACCTACCACTTATTATTGTGCAAATAATTGAGGTTATGCAACTGTCAGTTTATCGCTTTCTGAAAACAATGTACCCATGTACCTGGTTTTGTTTATAAAGGTCTTAATTTACAATAAATTTATATCAAATTTAACATTGGACTTTCTGATGTAGAGCATAGTACAGTTTTTTATAAATACGTGTTTTGTTCTATAAAAGAATGTCGTGTGGTGTTAAAGCGTGTAAAACTTACAGAATATTAAATCCATATGGTATTTATTTTTAGTTTTATAGGTAGATGGCCTAAATAAAAGTTCAATATAAACAAATAAAGGTGGAAATTATTAAATAGCGGTGTATTTCTAACCTGGAAATCTAATTTTGCTTCTCCAGAGTCGTAAAATCACTTCGCAGATTATAAAGAATCACTTATATTTCACAACCAAAACCTATTCATTAGCATGTAACTATCAGGTACAGCCATAAATAACAAAACGATTCGTACGTCAAAATATTATTGCAAATCAATTGTCAAAACTTACTTGCTTACTTCACATGTATTTTCGATACTATTTTCACGTCATACGGACGCATCGACAATCAGCGCCGCTGGTGGTGAAAAAAAAGACTTAATTTGTGCAATTTAGTGGACATCATTTATTTTTTATTTTAAACATTTTGTTTGTACCTATGTTCCCTTGCTCAGTTTTCGCCCGAGACAGAGCAGCGACAAGGACTACATATCGATAGTGAGCGGAACTACAGGGTGTTGGTCGAGCGTTGGCCGCATCAGCGGCAAACAAGAAATCAACCTGCAAAGCCCGCAGTGTCTCACCAAAGTTGGCACCCCTTTGCACGAACTGATGCACGCGGTGGGTTTTTTGCACGAACAAAACCGACACGAGAGAGACGGTTACATCTCCATCGCATGGCAAAATATACTGAGAGGTGATCGATTTAGTTTTCCAGAAGAAACAATAAAAATTAACAGGTGTTTTATAGGGCACACGAATAATTTCGACAAGGCTTCCAAAGACGAAACCAACGGTTTTAGTGTTCCATACGATTTTAGATCAGTTATGCACTACTCAAAAACCGCATTCTCCACAAATGGACAACCAACAATTATACCCAGGGTAAAACATTTTTTATATGCATTATGCGACGTAGGATGAAAAAAATCATTCCATAAAACTCAGCTTACATTCAACATTCCACATATGCGCTAAAGAAGTATCGGGTTATTTGTGTTTTACGTTGCAAGGAAAAAACTAAAAAACTGGTTTACTACTCGATTTCGATTGATTATTCTTTATATCATTGATTAAGAAACTCAACGCTTAAATGCTTATATAGGTACGTTAGTGTGGGTATTTTATCTAAGGGATCATGGTGAATTATTGCGTTTCTAATTGTAAATAAAATTCAAGAACTAAATCCTTGCATTTTCATGTTTTGCCAAAGGATCCAATTCGGTAAGTACATTTGTTGGTGCAGAATTAACTAATGATAACTTTACCTAATATAATTTATATTTAAGTTAGGATATTTTTATGAAATTAGTAAAAAATAATTTTTGCACAAACATAACCTTAAAATCAACCATTATTTTTATATTTGAGTTCTCTAAAAACGCCGACAACTGCATTTTAAACAACAAAATGTACCAACGAATTCATGGCAAAGAATTCTTAATCAACGCTTTTAATAATGCTAAATGCTCTTTAAATTTAGACGACTAATTTGTTTGACGATTATTACCGAATTGAAATGTTTACACTTTTCACGTTAATCACTACTAAAATGTGTATTTATTGTATCTAATAGATACAATTTATATTTACAGGGACTGTATGAAATTTATTTTCGGATTAACACGGTTTATTGGAAAACCGATAAAAACTCAACCCAGGATTTCCTCTCGAAATACACCCAACAACACAACAAATACTAGCAATACTTCTTTAGCCTATATGATGGAAATTGTTACAGTTCTTGGTAAACAATACGCAAATTAATGATAGTTTTTTTATAACACATCAGAATTACGCCTTAAAAAGCAAATTTAACGGCGGTAACTTCCCAAAAATACAACTTCCAATAAATATTCAACATATACTGTATTTATCCATTGAAAATCCACAAATATTGTATTACATAAAACATTTCATGAATTCTGCAAAAATTTTAATCTAAATTTTATAGGTTAGCTTCGTTTTCCTTTTGTCCGAGGTCGTACCTGTACTTGTCAAATGTATGTAAATGCTTAGATCCGACCCCTGAGCGAGAAGCGAGTAACCCTGTCTATATCCCTTTGAATGTCTCTAAATTATCCAAAGCTTTTGTTGTGCATTAGGTTCATTGATAAAGTCAAATTAAGGAAATTGTAAAAGTTAATATTAAACAAGTCGTGGCTGTATAATCACAGGATTAAAGCCAATTAAATTAATAAAAAAAAAAAAAAAAAAAAACGGCGGTAACTTTGCAATTCAAAGTTGGTAATGCTGGTTTTTTAGGAGTCTGCAATGGGTTCGAAAATGGGACAAAGAGATGGGTTTAGTAGAGGTGACATCACGAAAATAAACAACATGTATGGATGCCCGGAAAAAACACCGGGGTATAAGGAACCAAATTTAACTGGCCCCCCCAATGGGGAAACGGGGGGGAATAACATCGCGGAAAATATTATTGGGGGTATTTTATCGATTTTCACCGGAAGGGATGAAGAAAATTAATCGATTTAATGTTCAGTATTAATAGATTAGGTTTAGGTGTAAATGTATTTATTGAAATAAAAAATCTATAAGTATTTTATAACTCCTTTATTCCTTGTAAAAAAATACACAAATAATACTAGCGCATTACACAACAATAAAAAAATTACCTCTATATAAAATTTAACGGATAACGAACACTTACAATAACGAAAAGAGTGCGTAGATTACCGGTAAAACATAGGCGGCCTTGGTCATTGTAAGTCCAAAAACGCACGCTACGATAAACCAGATTAAAGAGTAAATCAAGGCTTGCACGAACAAATGGGCAATATATAATCTAAAAAAAAAAAAAAAAATACTGGATTAGAAAATAGTCCGTTATTAATAAACTTACATTCTGTCGTGGGACTTGGCAGCCGCCAGTGTTTTCATGGGCTCGTTGTTGAGATAGATTCTGCTGCCGATCACCATGCCGACGAAAAAATCGGGCCACTTCAACGCCGACAAATCGGTGTTAAAGTCGGCCTGGTCTTTTTCCGTCAGCCATTTCTGAAGTTTCTCCGTGTTCGGTGCTGGGAACTTCCATTCGGTGAAAATGAACTTCTCCAACCTGTCTAGGGAAGTGTTGATGTTCCTGTGCAGTCTCATCAAGCTAAAATATTTTATTTCTTAGCTTAAAATCAAGTACAGTTGAAGCAAGATGATTGTCAAGGCTAAAACTAACATTAAACTAAATATTAATCTTTCTTTAAACAAGCAGATGGAAAATTCCCTCTATTCTGTTCTTAAAGACATAAAACTATACTGGATACAAATATAATTATATTTACTCCAAGATTAGTAAATTAGTCAATATTGCATTTAAACTAATATGATAGTTTTCTTGAAGTAAGAATAAGTTTACCCTTGCACCTAACATTGAAATGATATCCAAATAAGTATAGGTTAGTTGCTTACATGGGTCTTCCACCTGTGAGACTCAAGACTTGGTCCAGAATTAGAGCCGGCAGAATGTGGACAAAGATGGCGGATATCTTGAACCACATTATAGATGGCAGCAGCTTAAGGTGGGGGTACCACACGGCTGACTTGACCGGGTAGTCGTGTAACAAACCGTTGATTCTGTCTTCGACAGAAGCCCAGCAAAACGGATTGCGCGTGCTGGAGGTCGCGTGGTAAACCTCCACCTTTTTGGAGTTTGAAACGCCTAAAATTTTTAATTTGACAAAAACGTTTCTTTTTTATTTAAAAACGTTATTTTACCTGCGTGAAACCCAGCAGTCAGTAGAGTATTGACGACGATGTCCACTGGCACGTAGTCGTAGACCAAATCTTTACCCACGGGAAGTCTACGCACCACACCTTTAGCGGCTCCCATGAAAAAACCTGGAGGACCGTTCTTGCTCATGGTCCAGCCTGGAATTGGGTCCTTCCAACACCCCAAAACTAAAAAAATTTAGGTCTTGAAACCTGAACACTCCAGATGCATAGCAAGCAGATTGCCGGCGTAGGCGACGATTCAGTTATGTTTTGCATTTGCTAGTGTGTATTTCGAGCGTTTTAACATAAATTAATTTCTTTTATTTAAAATTACAAGTAATAATGTCCTACACATTGCAAGAGAAAATTGACGTGATAAGCCGGTCTTCAGTGGGCAATTCTCTACGTCAAACAAGAGACCTATTCTCAATTGAATATCTATTCCTTCAATTGGAACAATAACAAGCCTTATCCAAAGGTTTAAAACAAACGGTTGTATTTTGGGGTGTAAATGTCACAGTACTCCCAGAATTGATGTAGATGCGGAGATAAAAGAAATAATGGTTTGTGCAATGGTGGAAGAAAATTCAAAGACATCAATTCCTAAAATAGCCGAAGAGACTGGCATTAGTGCGAGTAAAGTCCACAAAATATTAAAAATAAATAAATATCGTTCCTATAAATACCAAGTACATCAGGAAATTTTTCAAGACGACGAGTACCGGGGAATGAAATTTTGTGAAAATATGATGGAACGCGCAAATGAAGATTAAAAACAGTATTTACCGACGAATTCACATTTCCATTAATGGAAAGCACAATCCTGCTATTGCCCGGGACTGGTCTATTGAAAATGAGTACAGGCAACTAAACTTAAAGACTCAGTATCCTGAAAAGTTGAACGTGTGGTCTGGTATTTATGCGAATAATATTATTGGTCCCTTTGTAATTGGTGGCAATTTAAATGGAGCGGGATATTTGGATCTTCTTCAAAATAGAATCCAAAACATAACCCCAACTTTGGATAACGTTTGGTATCAACAGGACGGTTGTCCATCACATAACACAAGAATAGCGATGGAGTATTTACAAGAGATTTTTCCCCAAAGGATAATTTCTACCAGGGGCGCTATTCGCTGGCCAGCAAGGTCGCCAGACTTGGCTCCTAACGATTTTTTCCTATGGGGATGTGTAAAATCTACCTTGTACCGCCATGAAAAAATGAATAATTTGGGCGAATTAGAGGCAAGAATGCATACAGCGTTTGAGACAATTACTCCAGATATGCTAGCTAATGTTCGCACCGAATTTTATGACGGACTGGGCTTTTGTTTGACGCAATTTGGGGGAACGTATTGATTTATTTATTTCTTTTTTTTTTTTAAACAGAATGCGGCCTGTCTAGAGGAAAAACGAAAATACGGTATATATACTGTACTTACTCATACTGGGCCTGACGATAGCGCAAGGCACCGTGGTCTCCACTTTTTGGACTTCATGCTCAGCCATGTGTTTGGTGATGGTGTAAGTATTTGGGTGATCACCGAGTATGGCTGGCGTTTGAGAATCCAACTCTTCTTCAGAGAGCTCCTTGGCTTGTTTGATCAACTTTTCCGCATCGTAGTTGAGGGGGTAGATTATCTGTAAAAAAAATATGCAATCGCATCGCGTATATTTCGTTGTATTTTTTTACCTCATCCGCTTCTAGTCTCCACGAGTTAACATAGGCACTGCTGACGTGCACTAAGACGTTGAGTTTCTTGCATTCTTTTGCCAGTTCGGCGATGGCTCTGGTTCCCAGTAAGTTTATATGCACCGTGGATTTCAGGGGTTCCCCGAAGTCAAGGGTAGCCGCCGAATGGAATATGACGTTTACGTTGTCAATCAGCAGCTTGCGGTCGGCCGGGGAAAGACCGAGGCCTTCTTGACCTACGTCTCCAGCGATTGCTTTCACGTTGGCGAATATCTAAAGATTAATGGTTTAAATACATTGTATTGCACCAAAGAATATATTACATATATATTAGTGTGTGTATTTTATCAAAGGGATCATGGTGAATTATTGCGTTTTTAATTGCAAATAAAATTCAAGAACTAAATCGTTGCATTTTCATGTTTTGCCAAAGGATCCAATTCGGTAAGTACATTTGTTGGTGCAGAATTAACTAATGATAAATTTACCTAATATAATTTATATTTAAGTTTGGACATTTTTAAGAAATTAGTAAAAAATAATTTTTGCTGAAACATAACCTTAAAATCAACCATTTTTATGTTTGAGTTCTCTCAAAAACGTCGACAACTGCATTTTAAACAACAAAATATACCTACGAATTCATGGCAACATAATATATATAATACATAATATAATGGTATTTTACCGTTGAGTGAAGACTTTAATCAACGCTAAATGCTGTTTAAATTTAGACGACCTATTTGTTTGACGATTATTACTGAATTGAAATGTTTACACTTTTCACGTTAATCACTACTAAAATTTGTATTTATTGTATCTAATAGGTACAATTTGTATTTACAGAGACTGTATGCAATTTATTTCTTCATTCGGATTAACACTGTTTATTGGAAAACCGATAAAAACTCAACCCAGGATTTCCTCTCGAAATACACCCAACAACAAAACAAATCGTTTGTAACATATGCTAGCCGAGTGGTGGTGCTACTAGCGATACTTTTTTAGCGTATGATTAAGCAAATTAAAAATATGTTTTTAGGAAAAAAACAAATTTTAAAATATCTGCTATAATATTATTAATTCGAAGAATAAAAATTCTTGTGATATTTTTTATCTAATTGAAAATATCACTCTTTAGAGTTAACACATAAAATTAATTCCTGGATAAAAAATAAGTAAATTAACACAACTATGCGATTGAAAATTGCATAATTATTACATTACTTCAAATAGTTTTTACAACAATAACGATAACATGAAAATAATATAAGAAGGTTACAAAGTGAACATAGAACCTTTTGTTAAAATGAATCAAAATAAATTAAAGGAGTGTAAGGAAAGTGATGTCATTCAAAATGAAGAAAATACCTTTACATTCGAGATTGATGAGACCACATTGGAGAAAAATGAAAATACAAGACCCATTTTATTTTACGTTACAATATTCACAGGTAGGTAATTTATTCTGTATTACTTGTTGATCAACGCATTTATTTTTAGTGCAGTTGCTGGCATTCTGCGCCGGTTGTCCTATATCGTGGACCTCGCCAGTGCTACCAATGTTGGAGGCACGCGGAGAAAAAGACGGCAACCCTTTAAACGAACCGATAAACGCCCTGCAGGCTTCATTAGTCGCGGGGTTTCTCCACGTGGGCTCCGCCATCGGTCCTCTGATATCGGGTTATATTGCCAACAAGTTTGGAAGAAAAATAACATTGCTGTGCATCGCGATACCTCTGATGATCTCGTACGTCGCGTTGGCGTTTGCAAGGCACCTAAACATTTTTTATGCGGCCAGAATAGCGGCTGGGTTGAGTTTCGGTGGGTTTCTGCAAATCGCGCCTATATACCTCAGCGAGATATCGAGGAAATCCAACAGAGGCAAGCTGAATTGCTTAACGTTCTTCTCCTTCTCCCTTGGGATGCTTTCCGCCTACACTATAGGCCCCTATGTATCCATCAAATGGTACTGTATGTTCTACACCGCGCCTTTGTCGGTGTTTTTCGTTTTGTACCGGTTTATACCCGAGAGTCCTTTCTATTGGGCGAGCAAAGGCGATTTGCACCGATCTAAAGTAACCTTGATGAAACTGCGTGGCAGAAGAGCATCGGTGATTGAGGAGGAATTAGTGGAAATGAGGGAATTTTCCCAGGAAGACGACCACAAAGCGATTGTTGGATCGAGAGCCTTCACCATTTGCTTCGTCCTCGTCACAGTGCAAGTTTTGTCCGGGATAGTGGCGATATTGGCCTTCATGCAGACCATTTTTGACGCCGCTGGTGGCACCATGCCTCCGAGTGTCTCACCGGTTATCGTAGGCACGATAAAATGCATTTTTACGGTTTTTTCGTCGTATATTGTGGACACCAACGGCAGGAAAATAGTACTTATAGTCTCTCTCATCGGGTGTTCCATATCGCTCTACCTCCTGGGCGGATTTTACTTCCTACAGAGCACAGAACATCATTCAAGTTACATCTCCTGGCTACCCGTGGCAAGTTTAGTGGGCTACGTAGCCTTTTTCAGCATAGGACTATCGCCCATTCCGTTCATTCTCATCGGGGAAATGTTTCCGTTGAAAGTTAAATCCGCCGTTTCGGGCTACTTGAACTCTTTTCACTTCTTAGTAGCTCTGGTGGAGAGCGTGCTGTTCGCTAATGTTGCCGATTCGTTCGGGATGGCGCCGTTGTTTTGGCTGTTCGGCGCTTTTTGCACTGTCGGGGTGTTTTTCGTGCACTTTTACGTAATCGAAACCAAAGGCAAGTCCTTTCACGAAATACAAATTTTGCTGAATAATAACTAACATTTTACAATGTAAGAATATACTTATTATTTTTTTTTGTATTATTAACTAAGATGCCTTATTAAATCTAATCAATTACGTGTTGTTTGTGCTATACCTGTAGACTAAACCAGTATATAGCTTTCCTATATGCGATAATTAAAAAGTGAAAACAAGTATTTATAACTTTAAAATTACGAAAAAACATCGACTTATCATTATCATATGCAAGTTTGGATAAAATTAACATTAAAAACACATACCGATTCTGCACTCCTTTCCTTCAACAAAGGCTCAAATATTTTATTTTTCTTAATTTCCTCCAGCCTTTCGCTGATTTCCTTCCCCTTTTTGGGCCTCATCAGAACGTAGATGCTTCCGCATTCCGGAAGGTTGCGGAGGATTTTCTCCAAAAGGCACACCCCCAAAAATCCCGTGCCACCAGTGAGAAATATGTTCTTGCCAGTGTAAAAACCTTTGACGCCTTGCGCCGAAGACATTTTCCTGCAAAAAGATATCCAAATAAACAATTTGTACTACTTATGGTAACGATAAATTATATAAAGGTTATATAAGAGTTGTCAAATTATATAAGGTTTTTTAAAATCGCCATTTAGTCTTATTGTTAACAAGTAATGAATAAGATGACAATAAGAAAGAGAAATATTAAAAGAATATTTATCACCTGATTTAAGAGCGTTTTTATATTGTTGAACACAATTCCGCGCGCGGTCCCAATTGTAACTAATAAATAAAAACGAAAAACCTAAAATGTGAGAAAGGTAAAGAAAAATAATGTTTAACTTCATATTTATTATTTGCGTATTCTTATCACAAAAAAGTAACAATTATGGAACATAGCTATCAGTAAAAACTTTTTTATTGGTCAAGGCAATATTCATACATCTAGTGTAAGGTTTTATGTATAAATCATCGTAATAGAAGTCCCAAAATTGGAAAATATATTGCTTCGCCTTTTCAGGGTCGTAGTTAACTTCAGCAAAATGGTCCTCGAATAAATATTTGTACAATGAAACACTCGCATAGGTTTTTCCCCAACGTTTCCACGTACATCTGAAATGGTATTTTTTCAATCTTTCAACATACACCTCCCTGGGGTCACCCTGTATAACGCCTTTAAAGTGTATCGAATCGTACATATACAGTAACCATCCTTCAAATGAACTAAATAAAGAAATAACATTATAAGTTATAACCTGAAGATAACTTCAGCCCGTGAGGGAAATGCCATTTCGCTCACGGGTTGAATGAAATAATAAAATATTTTTACTATAACATTGTATGTACAAAATCTTACTTATAGTCATATTTCCTGCTTTCTATTAATCTTTCAATTTTTTGCCGAGGTGATTCGCAATTTGTTATAGCAATTAAACCTGAAAAATACTCAAAAACTTAAATTATTGTGCCTATAAAAATTATGAATACCCATACACAGTAACAAAACAAAAATATTTGACATGTTGCTTGAACAAGGCAAACCTTCATTAATAAAATATCTTGGTGAAAAAATAATAAAATGGTACTTAATGAACCCATTTCTAATCACCAATTTTTTTTAATTTTAATGATGAACAAAAATTTTGTAAATTAGAAACTCATTGCCAATTTGAAATCCAAAATTTAATTCAATAAAAAAAGTTGTTATAAAAATAATTTGAAATAAAATGTACTTAGTTAACAAACTTTTGACTCTAATTTTTTATTTTATTTTTTATTAAAAATTGTATGCTTTTTTTTTAAATATGTATGTTCGTTAAGTTACTTTTAAAAGAAACCATTCCAAACCTTTGTTAAAAAAACAATACCATTAATATTTTCTTTTAGTCACTGTATTAGTGAATTTATAAACACGCATTACCAAGTGATAGTGTATGAAAATAATTTTAAGTATTTTTTTTAACAAAAACTAAAAAAAGTAACGAAATAGACATTGGCGCCACAACGGACAAGGGTACACAAAGGTCTTAATCAGATAACGTAAAAAAGAAACTATACAGGGTGGTACGATTTTAGAGTAATGCATAAACAAAATCCCTTGTAGTGGTGCTCACTTGCAGAATAACAACTTAGGTTTCTAAATTGTAGCCACAATTTTTCTTTGACTATAAGCTGGTGAAGGTCCCTTTTAGTACTTTTATATTGCGTGGAATTTTTCCTTGGATGTAATCCATATCATGAGTTGTAATTACAAATAATTTTAAATTGGTTAATCATAAACTACTTTTAATAAAAGCGACGGTAAATATCCACTTTGTTGTCGAAAAATTCTATTGCGTTACCCTAAATTCCATTGCGTTACCATAAGGTAACATAGTGGACTCGGTAACGCAGTGGACAAAGTTTTGTAAAACCATATTTAAAAAATAATAATAAGACATTATAGTCATTAATTACTCTCAATGAGCTTTAGTGCCCTAAAATAAACATAAACATAAAAAATAATATTTTTTTTTTATTTTTATTATTTTTTTGAGTAACTTAGCGGACAAACAATTATTACATTCGCGTTACCCGCACCTGTTTCAACCGATATCTTCTTCCTGATTGAATAAATAAATTCAGCTGGGTAATGTGTACGTCCGAACATTTGTTGATCACGTGAGTGCCAAAAAAGTTGCCTATATATGTTTTTTTAAATATTCTATCGGTAACGCGACGGACGTAACGCAACGGAAAAACAAACAAAATTTATTGCCAGAAAAGTATATACACTTAAATGACCCTAAACTTTGTACTATTTTCATACAAATACAAGTTCTTCTTGTCTATTTGATGATGTAACATTTATGTAAACCATAAAAAAAAGAAATAAATAAAAACGAAAAACCTAAAATGTGAGAAAGGTAAAGAAAAATAATCTTTAACTTCATATTATTATTATTTGCGTATTCTTATCACAAGACATGTAACAATTATGGAACATAGCCCTCATCAAAAACTTGTTTATTGGTAAGGGCGGTATTCATACATTTAGTGTAAATTCTGACGGGACGAAAATTTGAATTTAAACCCCAAAATTGAAAAATATATTCTTTGGCCTTGTCTGGGTCAAAGTTAACTTCAGCAAAATGCTCCTCAAATAAATATTTGTACAATGAAGCACGTGCATAGCTTTTTCCCCAACTGTCTGATTCACATCTGAAATGGTATTTTTTCAATCTTTCAACATACACCTTCCTGGGGTCACCGTTTATATCGCCTTTGAAGTGTATCGAATCGTACATATACAGCAGCCATCCTTGAAATGAACTAAATAAAGAAATAACATTATAAGTTTTGATATGTTTCATTCACTTCTGGTACAGATAGTCTCAAACAATGTTTTATTATTATTCAACCTCGCTTTTTATCCAATTTTATCCTGAAGCTAACTTCAGCCCCTGAGGGAAATGCCATTTCGCTCACAGGTTGAATGAAATAATAATAGTATATTACACTACTAGGGCAGAAAGTGTGAGATTCCTGCACTGCGGGCCATGCATGGCCATCATGATATCATGGCGCGCAGTTCAGGGCTCTCACACTTTCTGCCCGTGTAGTGTATACTATTTTTCTTGCTACCCCGCAGAAAATACGGGAAAAAATTAAATGTATATGTATAAAAAAACTTGTGTCAAAATTAAAATCTGACGTTTAATTTAATTCTGACGTTTACATTCAAAATCAATCAAACTGTAGCGTTGTCATGGTAATTCAGCGGTGCCAATACAGTAAAAATAAAAGGTTGTATTTTAATTAACAAATAACTACTTTATAACAAATAAAAGTACCATTAAACACTTAAAACAACATAAAAAGTAAAAAAGTAAAAACATAAATTGTTTATTTGTTGTTATAATTGCAAAATTATGGTTTAAAACTGTCATATTTTTGTGTTTCTCATGTTGGCAGTACGAAATTTGAATGTTAAGCACACGACTAAAAAATTTTTACTCCCGCTATTAGAGTGTGCGCGTATAGCTTGACCAATGGAAGAAACGTAAACTTTCTGCCGTGAAATCGGGGACGAAACAACGTATTTTGAGTCGAGGTAGTAAGAATAGTATATTACACTACAAGGGCAGAAAGTGTGAGATTCCTGCACTGCGCGCCATGATGCCCGAGGCGAAGCCGAGGGCATCATGGCGCGCAGTTCAGGACTCTCACACTTTCTGCCCGTGTAGTGTATAATATTTTTCTTACTACCCTGCAGAAAATACGGGAAAAAATTAAATGTATATAAAAAAATTGTGTCAAAATTAAAATCTGACGTTTAATTTAATTCTGACGTTTACATTCAAAATCAATTAAACTGTAGCGTTGTCATGGTAATTCAGCGGTGCCAATACAGTAAAAATAAAAGGTTGTATATTAATTAACAAATTACTACTTTATAATAAATAAAAGTACCATTAAACACTTAAAACAACATAAAAAGTAAAAAAGTAAAAACATAAATTGTTTATTTGTTGTTATAATTGCAAAATTATGGTTTAAAACTGTCATATTTTTGTGTTTCTCATGTTGGCAGTACGAAATTTAAATGTTAAGCACGCGACTAAAAAATTTTTACTCCCGCTATAGAGTGTGCGCGTATAGCTTGACCAATGCAAGAAACGTAAACTTTCTGCCGTGAAATCGGGGACGAAACAACGTATTTTGAGTCGAGGTAGTAAGAAAAATATTTTTACTATAACATTGTATGTACAAAATCTTACTGTAAGTCATATTTCCTGCTTTCTATTAATCTTTCAATTTTTTGCTGAGGTGATTCGCAATTTGTTATAGCAATCAAACCTGAAAAATACTCAAAAACTTCAATTATTGTGCCTATAAAAATTATTAATACACATACACAGTAACAAAACAAAAATATTTGACATGTTGCTTGAACAAGGCAAACTTTCTGATTAGCTGCAAAACCTTCATTAATATATAATATCTTAAAAGTAAAAAAAAACAATAAAATGGTACTTAATAAACCCATTACTAATTACCCATTTTTTTTAAATTTTAATGATGAACAAAAATGTTGTAAATTAGAAACTCATTGCCATTTTTTCTACCTACTTATTATCTAAAAGATATTTAAATTAAATATTATTTTAACGATTGTATGACATTTGACAACTGTCAACTAACTTGTTACTTACTTCAGCCCGTGACTAAAGCGCCATAAAGTCATGGCTGGTCAATGTGTATGTAAAATATCACGTAGTGTCATGGAAACATGTAGGTGCGTTTTAAAGATGGGAGTAGAAAATAGCGAGTTTTTTTATGGACCAGTGCGACAAAAGGTCTTATGACATGAGCTCTTTATGCTATTTTATCTATTTTGCAAAAATTCTTTAAAAAAAATTAATTTTTTACCTTAAATTTAAGCAATAAGCGGCTGTTAATATTTAAGAAGAAAAAAAGGATTTTCTTGTCTCGTGAGTACTAGAAAAATCATAAAAATATTATAACCAATATGCAAAATAGTATGCTGTTTAAAGTATAGCCAACCTATAAAATCAAAATTATGGGTGGGATAAAGTATTTCATTACAGCACTGAAAGCGATGGTATAATGAAGTCATTATGAACGCAAAATAGATAAAAATAGTTATGACTTTAGTTAGTTTAAGTGTAATGGTAATATTAATACATAATTAATACATACTTAACTTGTTTGTTGAATATCCAATGTCCACTCAGTTAACTATTAATGCAGTAATTAAACCTCAGTAGTTTAATACGTATACTTTTAATTATTTTATTACCTGGTTATAGACAACTTCAAAGTCATTGTAAATAGTTTTTTATTAGTTCATTAGCACATCAAATTAATAAATTTAATATAAAAATAAAATAATATATCCTGTACCTACCTTCACATAAAATTAATGAGGTATTTATTAAATTATAATTATGTTTAAATGATTAGGTAGGTAAATCCTTTTAAACATTTTTTTTAAGAGAGAAAGAAGAATTAAGGGATTACTATTTTAAAAATAATCATTATTCAAGGTCTTCAAATTATGTAAATTATAAAAAGTATATATAAATGACCCTAAACTTTGTACTGTTTTCATACAAATACAAGTTCTTCTTGTTTATTTGTTTTGTTACCAACAGCTAATATTTTTTATTTGGTAGTAGGTACTATCGCTAACAAAAAAAACTCATACAGCTATATTGTGGCTGTGTGAATAAAACTTTTCCGTCAATGTCAAGCTGTCATCGAGCTTTGTCACATCCATTATGACTTTTTTAACATTTTCAACCAAACAATGCAGACGAACTCTGGCAAGCCATTGAAGCCATTTGGAACTAGATAAAGCAAGACAGCGACTTCCATGCTTTGCCGTTTGCGGGCAGTAATTGACAAAAACAGAGGGATGACGAAATATTATTTTTTTTTTCAAACTTCAACCTAACTTTGTATTTAATTTTAGACCTTTCAAATGTGACGTATCATGTTAAAAGCCATAATTACTCCAACGAAATTATAGAAAATCAGGAACACTAGATTTTTAAGCTGTATGAGTTTTTTTGTTAGCGATAGTATATATACTAAATCCTTTTTCTATGAGTATACCTATCTCCAAACTATTTTTAGAATAACATGACATTTTTAAATTGTATTTATCTTCCAAAGTAAGGTGTTTGTAAGGTTAGTTTTGGACACCCTGTATCTGACAAACTAATGTGTCAGCTTGACATATCCATGTAGCTGTCAGATTTGACGTTTATACGTTTTGAGGTTAAATTTAAACCAATTATTAAACTATTTTCGACATTAATGTACATATAAATTAAAGTAAAAGTTTTCAAATGTTAAAATTATACACCATTAACATGCATGTAATTATAAAGCAATAATTATTCATAAAAACATACCACCGGCGAATACATATTTCTAGTATAGGTTATAAAACTCACCTTTAATTTTCCTAAAACTTCTTTTGACCACTAAAATGTATCCTGAATGCAACACGGCACAAAACAGGTGCAAACTGAATTAAATTAAATATCGAACTGAATTTCCTTTTTAACAAATTACAATTTTTATGAACTAACCAGTTAGGAAGGCAGTTTTGAGCCACTGGACGTACGGGGAGTCATCAAAATGTGTGACCACATAAAAATGTGAATATTGTTATATAAAAAGTTTCGTATTTTGTGGTTTATTTAATTTTTGATAAAAAATATAACTTTGCTACAAAAACTTTGGATGCTATAAATTAATTAGCTTATTACTGCAGTGAAAATAAGTATTGACTATGCTCTACTTTCAAATGAATTAATTATGAAAATTAGTGATGTAACCAAGAAGATTATCTTCTTAGTTGTGTCAAATTTACACGGAATACTATAAATAATTTAGTTTTTCACATATTTTGTAAATTTAAACATTGAAATTCAAACAAAACTTCTGCAACCCAGTACACGTCATTTCCGAACACGTCCACCTTGATATCAGCCAACCACGTGCTGTCATATGCGCAAAGCCGATTTGATTTGGCAGTCCTTGAGTTTATTTCCACCTTTTCGGTGCAGCTGCCATATTCTTTGGGGTAAGTCTACTTGATTGCCGCTTTAATTAACGATTTTTACCTAAATTAAACTAAAATAAATGATTATGAAGTGCTAGATCGCTTCCAAATGTGATATTCCTGCCTCGGTTTAAATAATGGCCGGCGATTTATCGATTTAGGGAAATTTTCCGCTTATGTAATGTGGCAATGAGATTTTCGGTTTTTTGGATCTTTTGGGGTATAATTAGAGGGTTTTTAGTGTTTTTTGACCGCTGAGGCATAAAACAAAGTTACCGTGGGGTCTTTCAGGGGTGGATTATGTAATTTTATGGAATAAATCGATTAATTTATAGGTTTTCTTGCAAGTCTAGTAAAAAACGTTATATAAGCAGTAGGCGCCGACTAATCTTATTGGTCCGCCGCGTATATTGACGTACGTCAATGTCATATGTCAAATTGTTATGTCAATGTCATTGATAATTGGCACAGAAACAATGGCAAAATCAAAGTTCTATTAATAATAATAAATTATTTTAGAGCCGAATTTAAAACACACAAGATGTTCTCCTCATTGATATCGAAAGCCATGTGCACCCCAAATGAGCTGTGCACGAAGAATGAACAGCCGCAAGTCAAATCAATGGGGTTGGTGCAGTCGATGACGGCTGGTAGAACTATTGCAGCTGCTGCAGTGGCGGAAGGAGACTCCTGTGAGTTCGGCTCGGGCAAATACTTTGCCCTGTGTGGTTTGGGTGGTATCTTGTCTTGCGGTATCACCCACACTGCCGTCGTGCCCTTGGATTTGGTCAAGTGCCGGATGCAGGTGGACTCCGTCAAATACAAGGGGCTGTTCCAGGGATTCGGGGTAACCTTGAAAGAGGATGGAGTTAAGGGTTTGGCTAAGGGGTGGGCGCCAACTTTCTTTGGTTACTCCGCTCAAGGGCTGTGCAAGTTTGGTCTCTATGAAGTATTCAAGGTTAGTGGAATTTTTTTTTATTTTAGATGCTTTCCCTCCTTTTTTAAAGAAAATAATATCTTGTTTCCTATTGGTTACTTTTTATATAGCATTCTTAGTTTTAATCAATATTTGTGGGTCAAAATATAAAATATAAAATTTAAAGCTTACTTAATTTTATTTAATAGATATTTATAATTTGTGGTATAAAATGTTATCTGTGACATTTATTTAACCTCAAGTATTAAATTAGATTTAAAATTAAAAAAATTGCACTATTGCAATAAAATTATTTATTGAAAAATTATTAGAAAAACATCATTTTAAAATTAAATTTAATTTTTATATCAAACAGTGTAATTAATGTAATATATTAAAATACTGAATACCTTTTGACATAAGGTGTAAAATATTTAAAAAAATATTTTTCCAAAGTTAAAGGAAAAATATGCATTAGAAGTTTTTTATATACTTTTTTTGTTGTTACTAACAATTTTTCTTGCAAAAAATTAAAAAAAAACTCAATAAATACAAAAGTTTTATGCCCTTAGAGCTCTAATACCCTTCTGTATTTATTTACTCATCCAGCTATTAGCTTAAGCAATGATTAGAAAATTTAGTACCTATTTTGAAACAACATAACCACAAAATTAATTTTTTCATCGGTTTTTTCTTTCTGTCTACTCAGATGAAATTAGGACAAGTTCACAGGTTAAACTTTAAACATTCAATTTGTGTAAATAAATCCAAAAGCACTTCCCTTAGTTAAGATATTTACAATTTGGGCCCATAACCTAAAATTTGAAAGAAATGCACCATATTCTGTCATAAGTTGCCAGATTTTGTTTGAATTTACCTTCATTACAAAAATGATATAATCAACGATTAATAAAAACGCCAAATTATCAATTTTTATTGTTGATTTTGTCATTTTTGTAATTAAGCTAAATTTAAATAAAATCTGGCACCTTTTTTTACAAAATCTGGAAACGCTGGTTGTTGCCAACCATAACATAATAAATTAAATTAGGCAACCAGATTAGCCTAGTCGACCCTAAGGAACTACCCATTTTAATATATTACATTAATTACATAATATTATGGTTATAAATATTCGAAAATTGTATTGCTATATAAACTTTTTTTCATAAAATAAGTTTTGTATGTTTGAAAATAGCAATAAAGTACATAAGAATTTTAAATTTAAGAACATAATTTTAGCAACTTTATTCTAAAATACGCTGTGAATGGTTTTATAAGGTTTGAACTGTCAACAAAATAGGTCATGTTCGTATTTTTATTTATTTTTGCATATACCTTATTTGTAAGTCTTGACACGCCTGTTACACCAACGGTTATAGCGTTCTCAAAATAAGGCAATAAAAAATGTGTGGAATATTAGAATGGGCCAAAAAAATCGACTATTTTTTTTTTAAAGTATATCGAAAATATTGTTTGGGGTGACAAACAAATTATGGTGAAAGTTTGAGTACATAATATTAATATTAAGAGGTCTATCATCGCAATTTTAGATTTTTTTTTCCTGAGCGAGTTTTTGTCTCAGAACTCCCAAATCATTGAGTTTAACAAAATTGACTTAAGAATATTTTTTGAAGAAAATTGAATGCTCTACAAAAAAGGTTTGATTGGAATTTCCCGTCAGATGAACCCTTTTCTTACAATCATGCCTTAAAAATTGGTATAGTTTTACAATTTGATCTTTTAACTTTGGAATTTTGTAATTCAAGTAAAAATCAGTACCCTGAAAAAAAAACGATAAATATTCTTATGGGAAATCAAATGCTCTACAAAAAAGTCTTTTATCATTTTTGGCTAAATTCACTTCATCAAAAGTTATTCAAGGTTAAATTTGAAGTCATAACTAAATTTTAACCTTGAATAACTTTTGATTGAGTGAATTTAGCCAATAATGTTAAGAGGCTTTTTTTGTAAAGCATTTATTTCCCATAAGAAAATTTATCGGTTTTTTATGGGTACTGATTTTTATATGAATTACAAAATTTCAATTTAAAAGATCAAAATGTAAAACTATACCAATTTTTAAGGCATGATTTTAAGGAAACGGTTCATCTGACGGAAAATTTCACTTTAACCTTTTTTGTAGAGCATTTAATTTTCTTAAAAAAATATTTTCAAGTCAATTTTGTTAAACTCAATGGTTTGGGAGTTCTGAGCCTAAAACTTGCTGAGGAAAAAAAAATTAAAATTGAGATGATAGACCTCTTAATATTAATATTATGGACTCAAACTTTCACAATAGTTTTTTTTGTCACCCCAAACCATATTTTCGATATAATTTTCAAAAAAAAAAGTTGATTTTTTTGGCCCAGTCTATGGAATATGATAAAAACACATTTTTCGTCTCTCTATCAAGGTATTCTACTCCGACGCGATGGGCCCGGAAAACGCGTACCTCTACCGCACCTGGTTGTACCTCGGAGCTTCCGCATCCGCGGAATTCTTCGCCGACATCGCCCTTTCCCCGATGGAGTCGGCCAAGGTCAAGATCCAAACCACCCCCGGATTCGCCAACACCCTCAGGGAGGCGTGGCCAAGGATCATGCGCGAAGAAGGTAGGTGGTTGCTCTCTATCTAAAGTTACTCAGCTCTATGGTTTTTCAAAATGCAATTTTAATGTAGATTTCCTCGTCATTTTGATGATTTTAATGTAGATCGACTTTTCCATAACGATTTTATGGTGGACATTTTTTTTTTAGCATATACAGGGTGTTACAAACGAGTGTTTTTAAAAATAAGGCCGAAAAATGTTAAAAATATCGATAAAAAAATTCTAGGAATTAAAATTCTCGGTAATTTTTATTCTGCCAATTAAAATTATGACTTTTTAAAATTATGTCTTTACAGAATAAAAATTAATTAAAATTATGTTAACAATAAAAATAATTCAATTTCGGGCCTTTATTTTTCCATGTATTATGATTTTTTTATGTCTAGACATAATTTAAAATTCGTTTTTGTGCTCCTTGCATAATAAAAATTAACTTGTCGTCTTTTATTAATAATTTTTATTTTTCTTGGCCATTTTTATTTTACTTTGAATTTATATGGTATTAAAAATTAAAACGTAAAACAAATAAGTCGACTAAATTCATTATGCATTATTAAACGCGTTGTTAAATAAATTGTTTTCCTTTAAGAGGATGATATCATTTTTGCAGTAGTGCCATTTTTAAATAAAAAATCATTAAAATCTTTATAAGTAAAGTAGAAATTTTGGGCGGCCCCTGGTTGTTCCTGACCTATAAAAACTGACGCAAAATATGTGTTATCATTCATTACTTTGTTGATAGTTGTTTTTTTGCTTTGCATACTCAGCTATTTTTAGGTACTTTGAATCACAATCCACACAACAAGGTCTGTTCTATCTTGTACTAAAAATACAAAAAATCACTGCAACACTGCACAGTTTAACGGCTGCAATTTTTGTTGTTTACAATTTTTGTGCTTTGGGTTTGTGCTTTGTCTATACAGTTTAATAATCGTTTTAAACGTTGTGTTTCTCATAGTAAGCCTTAAAAGAGTCCTTAAAGTGCTAAGAACAACCATTTTACTCCTCTATTGTAAAAAATAAACTTTATTCTATCAGGGCTGTCATAAAACTGTCAAATGTAAATTTTAAGGTTAAATTATAACCCACAAATTAACCTTCAAATTGTCATTTGACAGCCCTGATAGAATAAGGTATATTTATTATAATAGAGGAGTAAAATGGTTTTCCTTAGCACTTAAAGGCCTTATTTGAGGCTTACAAGTGCCTCGTGATTTTCCCGTCGATTTTAAATTTCACTTACGTCGATTGATGCTCATGTAGCAATTTTTTAAGTGTTCCACAAAATCATAATAAATGTTTAACTATCCCGTCGTTATTATCCACGCAAAATTGACAGCGGCGTAGAAAATTATGATGTGTCGATCTTGCCATCATACCCGGGTGATTTATGATTTCTTCTGCCGCTGCAGTGACAAGTTCGCGGAGTTGTTCTAATGTGTCAACTTCGCTTTGGTACACTAAACTGTTTATGTAGCCCCACAGAAACCGCAATAACAATTGAACTGTCAGTAATCAATGATAACAAAGTACCCACTAAACGATTTTGAATAAGCTTAAAAGTTATTACATAACACACTGTCACGGTGCTGTTCTGAGAGGTGATTTTTGGACTTTCTGTGAAACCTATTTTTTTTATATTCTTGTTAATTAGGTCATAACTAAAATTTTAAGAGCAAAATAAAAAAAAATTGACGGTTAATTTTGTTTTAATTGGATGTTTATTAAAAATATGTATGCACACTTTCAATTCTCCAATTAAAACTTGCGATTTTATTTAAATATTATCATAACTTTTTAAATCAGATTAAAGATTAGTTAACTTCCTAAAAAAAGGCCTACCTATACATTTTTTATATCTTTTACTGTTTTGTTGTAATACACGTTTAAAGTTTTATTTTAAGGTTAAATGAATAGTAAACATTTATTAAACAATAACTCTAAGGGTGCCACATTTTATTTAGGGCCGATTTATTCATTTTTGATTTATTTGACGAATAATTTCTTTGGATAATAGATATTGCCAAGACATGAAAGTTATCGGCCCGATAAACTTTACTAAAGATGAATAAACCGGTCCTTAGTTAAATTTCATGAATTTCTTCGTAACTTTTACTACAATTTTTCATTTTTGTTTATAAAAAACACTTTAAAAAACTAAACAAAAATTATAGAATACGTATACCGAAAATGACAATTCAAACGTCAAATAAATTTTTAATAGATCTAAGTTTCATGGCAACCTTTAAGTATATATTAATTAAGGGAACATAAATGTATACGTCAAAGGTTAGATTCAAAGTTTGAACGTTTACTGCAACAAAACAGTAAAATATATAAAAAAAATTGTAAAAACCTTTTTTTTTAGTTATGCAAATATTAAATATTTAAATTAAATCGCTAGTTTTAATTGGATAATTGAAAGAGTGCATAATATTTTTAATAAACAGCCAATTAAAACAATTCAAACCGTTAATTTTTTTTTATTTTGCTCTTAAAATTTTAGTTATGACCTAATTAACAAAAATATAAAAAAAATTAGGTTTCACAGAAAGTCCAAAAATCACCTCTCAGAACAGCACCGTGACTGTGCGCATAGAAGAAAACAACATTAAAATTTCTATTTGAGAGAAAGGCCACCATCGACATTAAACGCAACGATTTCAGGCATGAACGGTTTCTACAAATCCCTCGTCCCCTTGTGGATGAGGCAGATCCCTTACACGATGATGAAGTTCGCGTGCTTCGAAAAGACCGTGGAACTTCTCTACGCGCACGTCGTTCCTAAACCGCGCGCGGAATGCAGCAAAGGCGAGCAGCTCGTTGTCACTTTCGCAGCTGGTTACATCGCGGGAGTTTTCTGCGCCATCGTCTCCCATCCGGCCGACACCGTAGTCAGCAAGCTGAACCAAGAGAAGGGCGCCTCCGCCCTCGACGTGGCCAAAAAATTGGGCATGGCCGGCATCTGGAAGGGTCTCTTCCCCAGGATCGTCATGATCGGTACCCTCACCGCCCTGCAATGGTTCATCTACGACGCCTTCAAGGTAATTTTTCTATTTTTTTCAGGTCTATGGTTTTTTGTCTACAAATTGTTTAGTCTATGGTTTTTTTCTACAATTTGTTTAGTCTATGGTTTTTGTCTACAAATTGTTTGGTCTATGGAAATTATTTTGTTTTCTAGGTGGCCATGCGCATGCCCCGCCCACCCCCACCAGAGATGCCAGAATCACTCAAGGCAAAACTTAAAGCCAGAGGAGAGTTGTAAATTTAATTTATTCCATTATTTAAAGTCAAATAATTTCAATTCGCAACAGTATTTTCTTCCTGTTAAACAAAAAAACGGTCATCTGTTTAATGTATTTTATTAATATTTAATTTTGTGTATTTTAGATTGTATATAGAACAATAAAGAGACACTCTTGTGATGTTAAGATTTCGTCTTATTTCACTAATTTTTATTTTAGCTACATATTGTTTAGTCCATGGGAGAATTTCCGAGATTAGACGTCAGAGTTACCAACTTTGAATTGTAAAGTTACCGCCGTTAAATTTGGCGTAATTTTGATTTGTTATAAAAAAATATCAATCATTTTGCGTATTGTTTACCAATAACTAACAATTTCCCAGTTTTAAAACGTTTTTTTTATGAAATTATGAAGATAAAACCATTCATTTGGTAATTTTTGTTTGTGCGTGTTTTTTTTATTAAGTTGGTAGCGTACGCCAGTTTGATTCAGAGATATCCATAGATAATAAATATCTAATAATAATAATAATAGATATCTGGTTTGATTTTAAAATATGGTGTACATTTCGGGTTTTGGGACAAAATCGGGATTCCAGCACAAAAATACGCTGGTTATTGTGAAATATACAAAAACTACCATAGATTAAGTAATTTACGAAGGATTTCCACGATGTATGGGTGAAATTTTTAAAGAAATAACAGTGTATGGTTGGAACTATAAAATGGATTCAACACCGAAAATGTATTATATTATTTATTATCTTTAAGTGAATGGGAGACGAAATAAAGAAGTGTACGTATGAATTTTAAGTGTATTGTAACAATATTTATGAATTGAACAAAAATAGAAAATAAGTATTAAAAAGTGAAAAAGGGAAAAAAAAAGTAAAGAAGAAGAAGAAGAAAATGTGGTAACTATAGTTGTCGCGGCGAATGTTTCAAATTGCGTCATCAAATTCTGAACCAAGCACAGACATTACAATTATTGTTGTTTTCTTTTACGTATATAATCCAAAGAACCGCTAGGTTAACCATATGTCGAGAAATCGGTTTTTAACATTCGACATTGATGACGCAATTTGAAACATTAGCCGCGACGACTATACCCTGACACTGTCAAATTGACAGTAATATTTATTATTGATAATTTACTTGTTAATTATTATATAATATCTATATAAAAAGATAACTATGCCAAAATAGTATACTTTGTATCAAGTTTGATAAACGCCATTTTAAATTTTAATTAATGATCACTCGAGTGTATAGAAAAGTTTATAAACGAGGTGCATACTATACTTTTTCCACGACAAATACTTATTATTATCTTAAAATGATTTAAATCATAAATTTGTATAGAGCGCCATCTATGAAACGATAGGGGAATCTGTGTGTCACCGTAAAATGTCAAATTTTTGTATTTTATAAACACAGATTATAAAGGTTATAAATCGAAATGTATTTCTTGAAAATTGACAGTTTTTCACAGTGAAAGTAAAGAAAATGTTTTATGAGCACTTTACAGTGGAGTCCGTGACCGAATTTAAGTTATAGTTTACTGCCGGCGAAATTAAAAGGTCAGTACAATGTTCAAATAAACTTTTCAAATATTGAGAAACTATTTAATACTTTTGTATTTTTGTATTAAGATAATAAAATAATTTTCACATTTAGTATTATTTTACAAGACGATTGTATGACATTTGACAACTGTCAACTAACCTAAAACTAACTTTAGCCCGTGACTAAAAACCTGTTCCTAACTTCAGCCCGTGACTAAAGCGCCTTTCCTGGGCCGTAGTCACCTATATTTAACTACTTTTTATATGATTTTACTCATCTACGCACCACCAAAGCCAAATTAATTGCATTTTTAACTACGAATTTTGACAACTCAACTTGACAACAACTAATCAAGTTATATCACATTGTTTTGGTGTCAAAAGAGGATTTTGTAATTTTTTGAAAAATAAACCAAATAACTTCTCTACTTTGTTTACTCTATGCGAAAAATCTCTCTACACCTTGTTAACTCAATGGTAGTAGTTCGAATCGCGCGCCTTGACCTTTGATCTTTCGCGAAAATCTGACAACCGTCAGCCGTCAAAAACTACGAAATAAACAAATTGATTAAAAGCGAAATAGATAAGAAATGGGTTAATAATGGTAACGATAGTCGATAAGCGATGAGTGCGGGAGCGATTAAAAACGAAAAATGCGGGGTTTAGTGCCGTGAATAAGAAAAAACTGCGAAAATGGAGACTAGCTCTGCTTTGGACGAGGCTAAAGCCTCTTCGTGGAATTTATCCAGCCCCGCCATACATTTGGACAACATCAACATTAAAATGGACTCTAATTTTGCGATGTTGCTGTGCAGTTTGGTTTTTGCCGTGGCCTGGGTGGTTTATATCACTTATTACAACTCTCGGGTGTTTGGTTATGTTATCACCAAAATCATCAACAAGGTTTTCATTCGCGATGGTTACTTTAAAATAGGATCCCTTACTTTAAATGCTCTCTCTGGTAAAATTATGTTCAGAGATATTGTTTATATCACTCATGATTATACTATAAGAGTGCAGGATGGTTATTTGATATTCCGGTGGTGGAGATCGTATGTCCCCAAAGATGTCAGCGAAGGTAATAACAAAAACACAAAAATATCAATAATTAAAGTGCATTTTTAAGATTTATCACATTCCGATACGAGACTGTCTGTTATGCTCAACGGCTTTGAGCTTCACGTTTTCAACAGAAGCAACTTATATGCACAGTTGGAAAAGATTTTTGATTTAGATCCAAATTTTTTTCCCGAGAATGACAATAAACATCAGGATGAGGAGGATTTGGAACCGTAAGTTTATTGTAAATTTTGTATGTGTTAATTATTTTTGTGTTTTTTAGTTCCGAGACTCAGATAGAAAATACCACAGGCAGAAAACAGAGGCCTGAAGCTGCCATGGCAAGAACTTGGAGGGATTTGATACCAGTGATAAAATGTGATGTTTCTTCTGTAAGTTTTTATTTTTTGTACTTTAAACCACAACTTTTTTATATACCTACCTAGGCATTTTTTGCAATTATTTTTATTATTTTAATGTTTTTTTTCTTATTTTTATTACCATAATTAAGTACCTATTTAAAAATTCAAAAACATTTTAATAGATGTAAACATGTTTTGTTGGTGTAGAATTACTAATTGTCATATAATAACCTACTTAAAAACTTAATTTATTTCCAAATATTTGTTGTTTTTTTTTGTTTTATTAATTTTCAATAGGCCTTTTTTAAAATAAAAAATAAGACTGTGTAAAGTAGATAAAACATTAAAAATTCCTGTAAAGTGCTCATAAAACATTACCTTTAATTTCACTGCAAAAAACTGATTCTATATCGGTTTTAAAGGGTTAAATTTCGCTTTACACAGAAAAATTTGACATTTGCCGGTAATACAGATTTCCATTATTTTATTAGTTTTATAGATGTCGCTCTTTACAGGGTGTTATGTAATTAATGTTATATATTAAAATACTGAATCTTGCAAAAAATAAATAAAAGTTTTATGCCCTTAAAGCTCTAATACCCTTCCGTATTTATTTACTCATCCAGCTATTAGCTTAAGCAATAATTATAAAAATTTAGTACCTATTTTGAGAAATACATAACCAAAAAATTAATTTTTTCATAGGTTTTTTTCTTTCTGTTTACTCAGATGAAATTAGGACAAGGTCACAGGTTAAACTTTAAACATTCAATTTGTGTAAATAAATCCTTAGTGAAGATATTTACAATTTGGGCCCATAACCTAAAATTTGAAAGAAATGCACTAGATTTTGTCATAAGTTGCCAGATTTTGTTTGAATTTACCTTCATTACAAAAATGACATAATAAACAATTAACAAAAACGTCAAATTAACAATTGCGTTGTTAATTTAGTCATTTTGTAATTAAGCTGAATTTAAACAAAATTTGGCAACTTTTTTGACAGAATCTGGAAACGCTCGTTGTTACCAACCATAACATAATAAATTTACATCTAACATTGAACAATGACAGATTGTTAAAAAATGTTAAAGAATTGACATGGAATATTTTAAAGATTCCATAAATGCAGTATTCTCAAAATAATTATTTTTTTCAAGAGCCGATTGGTATTCGGCAACAGATTAATTCCCACAACCCTCAGTATAACATTCGAGGAATCGCATTTCGTGTATTCCACCAAACCTGCCGTGTGCACTTTGGATAGATTCATGCATTTCGTGAAATGCAAGGCAGAAAACGTTAGGGTCATGTTGGCCCCCAGCCCCAAGTACACAGGTAAATAAAAAGATATAAATATCAAAATAATTTTATTTTTTTTTTAAACGGTAAAATAATAATCAAATGATTCTAGGGGGGAAATCAATCATACTAACTGAGATATTTAAAAGTTTCAAGTTGGGGGGCTGTATTTTTTTTTTGGTGTAAAAGTGCAATTTTAGGAATGCTTGACGATCCCCCGCGATACATGGGCGAAGGTTTCGTGCTCATGTCCACCAACGAAATGGAACTGTACTTCTACATGGACGAACCAGGTCTGGTCCCCTTAGAACCGGTTCTGGTAACCCTGGCCAACGGGGACATCGTCGAGTCCAGTCCCCCCCAATGGGGGGTCGACATAAAGTGCGGGAAGGGCACCGACTTCAGCTACGGCCCCTGGGCCGACAGACAGCGCGAGCATTTGTTCAAATTTTTCTACCCGCAAGACTATTTGCCCATGGAGTTGACCAAAACTCCAAAACCAGGTTGGTGCCATTTTTTAGGGTTAGAAATAATCAACCAGTGATTTTTGATCTTTAATTACCATATTAAGTCATTGAAACAGGCTAAAATCGATAATAAACAAAAATGCAATACCTCGTATCTTCCTTGGTGTTTTTTATAGCGAAAAATAGTAAACGCAAATCGATCGGGATTGTTTTTGATGGTATACCCTGAAAATTTCATCAAAATAGCACTTCTATTAAGCGTGTTACAGTCGTTTAAGTAGTTAGCCCTTTGGTGCTAACTAGGGTGCTAAGGCTGTAACTTTAACATTTGTTATCCGATTTTAATGAAATTTGGAGGTTATATTAAGTAAAATATGCCCTTTAAAATTTTTACAGAATCAATCATTAATAACTTACAAAACTTGTGTTATAAGTTTTTAAAAATGCATTTAATAGTTCACAAAATAATTTAATTTTTAATCTACTTTAACAAGATTTTTATAGTTAAACCAGTATAAAATAAATTTATCCAGTCTTACATTTACAAGTTGTGGCTTTATGGCGTTTTAGTCACGGGCTGAAGTTAGCAATAGTGACTTTTGGACATTTTGTTCGATTTTTCTACGATTCTCCAATAATTTTTGAATAAAATACTGAGATATTTGAAAGTTTCGAGTTAAATGACTCACCCTCCTTATATTATAATATCATCCCGCGACTAAAACTTTATACTTTTGACCAGGCGACAAAAGACAAATGCAATCGTTCGACATCAGACTAGTAATGCAAAGCGACGCCACCATAGATATTCTCTTCACCAAAGACAAAGAAACGAACGCCACCCATATCAACGTGGGCGCTGGAAGCTACTTGGAAGTCACAATTCCATGGATAACTCTGCAAGACGGGTAATGACCGGTTCAAATGATCCAGGGTTTATTAAAAGTCATTTAAGTAGGTACACCACGAAAGTCAATGGCCAGCTGCTTCACCTGGAGGCGACAACCAGTCTGCAGTTTAGGGATTTTGTCGAGAGCGAGACGTTGGAATTTTGCTTGTTGTGTCACTATCCGTTGGTTTGGAACGATCATCAGCTGTGGGAGATCAACTTGACTGGTTGCAAGGCCACGGTGAATTTGATTTTTTTTCACAAGTGGTTTTTCACTGGTAAGTGTCTGTTCTCTTCCTTTGTTCTCTTTTGTTCTCTTTCTTTCTCTTCTCTTCCTTTCTCTTCTCTTCCATTCTCTTCTCTTCCTTTCTCTTGTCTTCTCTTCTATTCCTTTGTCTTCTCTTCCTTTCTCTTCTCTTCCTTTCTCTTCTCTTCTCTTCCTTTGTCTTCTCTTCTGTTCCCTTCCTTTCTCTTCTCTTCCTTCCTATTCTCTTCCTTTCTCTTCTCTTCCTTCCTATTCTCTTCCTTTCTCTTCTCTTCCTTTGTCTTTTCTTCTGTTCTCTTTCTTTCTCTTCTCTTCCTTTCTCTTCTCTTCCTTTCTCTTCTCCTCCTTTCTCTTCTCTTCCTTTCTCTTCTCTTCCTTTCCCTTCTCTACCTTTCTCTTCTCTTCCTTTCTCTTCTATTCCTTTCTCTTCTCTTCCTTTGTCTCTTCCTTTCTCTTCTCTTCCTTTGTCTTTTCCTTTATCTTCTCTTCCTTTCTCTTCTCTTTCTTTCTCTTCTCTTCCTTTCCCTTCTCTACCTTTCTCTTCTCTTCCTTCCTCTTCTCTTCCTTTCTCTTCCCTTCCTTTCTCTTCTCTTCCTTTCTCTTCTCTTCCTTTCTCTTCTCTTCCTTTCTCTTCTCTTCCTTTCTCTTCTCTTCTCTTCCTTTGTCTTCTCTTCTGTTCCCTTCCTTTCTCTTCTCTTCCTTCCTATTCTCTTCCTTTCTCTTCTCTTCCTTCCTATTCTCTTCCTTTCTCTTCTCTTCCTTTCTCTTCTCTTCCTTTGTCTTTTCTTCTGTTCTCTTTCTTTCTCTTCTCTTCCTTTCTCTTCTCTTCCTTTCTCTTCTCTTCCTTTGTCTTTCTTTCTCTTCTCTTCCTTTCCCTTCTCTACCTTTCTCTTCTCTTCCTTCCTCTTCTCTTCCTTTCTCTTCTCTTCCTTTCTCTTCTCTTCCTTTGTCTCTTCCTTTCTCTTCTCTTCCTTTGTCTTTTCCTTTATCTTCTCTTCCTTTCTCTTCTCTTTCTTTCTCTTCTCTTCCTTTCCCTTCTCTACCTTTCTCTTCTCTTCCTTCCTCTTCTCTTCCTTTCTCTTCCCTTCCCTTCCTTTCTCTTCTCTTCCTTTCTCTTCTCTTCCTTTCTCTTCTCTTATGTTCTCTTATCTTCCTTTCTCTTCTCTTCCTTCCTATTCTCTTCCTTTCTCTTCTCTTCCTTTCCCTTCTCTACCTTTCTCTTCTCTTCCTTCCTCTTCTCTTCCTTTCTCTTCTATTCCTTTCTCTTCTCTTCCTTTGTCTCTTCCTTTCTCTTCTCTTCCTTTGTCTTTTCCTTTATCTTCTCTTCCTTTCTCTTCTCTTTCTTTCTCTTCTCTTCCTTTCCCTTCTCTACCTTTCTCTTCTCTTCCTTCCTCTTCTCTTCCTTTCTCTTCCCTTCCCTTCCTTTCTCTTCTCTTCCTTTCTCTTCTCTTCCTTTCTCTTCTCTTATGTTCTCTTATCTTCCTTTCTCTTCTCTTCCTTCCTATTCTCTTCCTTTCTCTTCTCTTCCTTTCTCTTCTCTTCCTTTGTCTTTTCTTCTGTTCTCTTTCTTTCTCTTCTCTTCCTTTCTCTTCTCTTCCTTTCTCTTCTCTTCCTTTGTCTTTCTTTCTCTTCTCTTCCTTTCCCTTCTCTACCTTTCTCTTCTCTTCCTTCCTCTTCTCTTCCTTTCTCTTCTCTTCCTTTGTCTCCTTTCCCTTCTCTACCTTTCTCTTCTCTTCCTTCCTCTTCTCTTCCTTTCTCTTCTCTTCCTTTGTTTCTTCCTTTCTCTTCTCTTCCTTTGTCTTCTCTTCTGTTCCCTTCCTTTCTCTTCTCTTCCTTCCTATTCTCTTCCTTTCCCTTATCTACCTTTCTCTTCTCTTCCTTCCTCTTCTCTTCCTTTCTCTTCTCTTCCTTTCTTTTGTCTTCTCTTCTCTTCCTTTGTCTTCTCTTCTATTCTCTTCCTTTCTCTTCTCTTCCTTCCTCTTCTCTTCCTTTCTCTTTTCTTCTGTTCTCTTCCTTTCTCTTTTCTTCCGTTCTCTTCTCTTATATTCTCTTCTCTTCCTTTCCCTCCTCTTCGTTTCTCTTTTCTTCTTCTCTTCCTTTCCTATTCTTCCTTTTATCTTCTCTTCCTTCCTCTTCTTTTCCCTCCACTTCTTATCTCTTCTCTTGTTAACTGGTGATCTCATTCCCTCTCGCAGACCTGATAAACGACTGGTCCTCGAAGCAGCGCCCCGACCTGATGCACTTCGTGCCCTACACCTGGCGCTTCGGGCTCACGCTGAAGCACTGCGAGCTGATCACCTTGGTGAACCAGTACAACTGGATAGACTGCAGCAGCGTTGGCCAACGGAACCGGTTGGAAAACACGCAACTGGCGCTGTGCGCGCACTTTCTTCACCTATCGTTCGATCTCCCCTTCGACGAGTTTCTGCCCGAGAAGATCCCTTTAAATTTCGCGATACAGGGCGAGAGCATCGACTTGTCTTTGTTCGTGCCTGAGTTCCACACCAGCAGGAATATTGTCGGTTCGTTGGAGAGGTACGCCAAAGTATTAAGCAAGGATGGTTCTACGACCAGTAAGAAGACCGAAGCGATACCCAAGTGGCGCAATGTGTGTATGACGAGGTGAGTTGTAAATATCTCGTATCTCCCCTGGTGTTTTTTATAGCGAAAAACTGTAAACGCCATTCGATCGGGGTTGTTTTTAATCGTATACCCTGAAAATTTCATCAAAATAGCACCGCTATTAACCGTGTTACAGCCGTTTAAGTATTTAGCCCTTTGGTGCTAACTAGGGTGCTAAGGCTGTAACTTTAACGTTTGTTATCCGATTTTAATGAAATTTGGAGGTTATATTAAGTAAAATGTGCTCTATAACATTTTTAATGCAACAATTTTAAACAGCTACATTAAATTTTTTGTGGATAAAAACTATTTTGTCATTTTAAAACCTAAGAAAAATAAAATAAAAAAGGAAACTATTCTTCTTTCAAGGTGAATGATTATAAAATCAGGTTGGTCAATAACGATTTTTGACCTCCCCTCGTAAACAAAAAATACGCGGTGCTTGATCGATAAAATTTCAAAGCTTTGTTTACAAACGGTTCCGAAGACTGGGCGTCACTTTTAACATTTAGTTGACGCTTTACAACCATGTCGGAATAGTATATTCTGTAACAAGTTTGGAATACAGCATATTCCGGAATATGCAATTCCAAACGTGTTTCAGACTATACTTTTTCTACGTTTCCAAAAAATACCATAAAAAATAATTTAATTGGAAGGAAGTGAGGTTGGATCGGTCTAAAATTTGTTAGATAATAAAAACAGAGATGTCGCCACGAGTGATTATTCTGTCATCCGATGATAGAATATTTCATTCTGTAACACTTTACGAAATATATGTCATTCCATAGATAAAAGTGATATTAGAACGGTCAAATTCCGTAATAGGAGTAGAAAAAGATTCATACCGTCCCTGAACACTTTGGTGAAGTCACAGACCACCAAAACAAATGGACGGCGCATTGCCATTTAATAACAATGCTTTGTTTGCGGTCAACGAACGGTCACAGTCTAAGCATTAAATTGGCTATAGAATGTTATGTTCTCTTCCAGTGACGTATTTCGTATTCCAAAACAGCTGACATATAACAAATATGACAGCTGACTGCTGGTGTTAAATAGAGATAATTTAAAAATAGTTTGATTTAATTGTGATTACTTACCTATAAAAGGATAGATTTGGATTTCCTTGGTTAGTTTTTTTACAAACAGTACACTGTCCCACCATTTTTAGTAAAAAATAATGTATTTAAACCTTAGATTTAAACTCAATAATTAACTTAAACACGATAGAAATACACAAACGAAAACACAAAACAACAAGCTGTCAACCTTTTTCTATGCTGTCAATCCACTGAAAGCAAATATGACGAATTTACCAACGTTGTTAATATTTAATTTTAATAATTATTAAATAGAGAAAAATATCTAAAGAAAATGATGAACAAATCCTTTTTACAATTTTTTTTATTATTCAAACGAATTACTGGTAATTTTTAACGTTCATTATGTTATGATGAACGTCCAAAAAGGCGTGTAATCTATACTTCTGACAACGTTGGAAGCCGTGTTTCTTTCGACGGTGTTTAGAATGTGAAACTATGCTTTACTCGCTTTTTAAACGTAAACAAATCCGTCCATTTGTTTTGGGGGTCTGTGGGTGAAGTACAACAACCCAGTTCCGATCACCAAACACAAAAAAAAATGCAATATCTCGTATCTTTCGTGGTGTTTTTTATAGGGAAAAACAGTGAACGCCATTCGATCGGGGTTGTTTTTGATGGTATACCCTGAAAATTTCATCAAAATAGCGCTGCTATTAACCGTGTTACAGCCGTTTAAGTGTTTAGCCCTTTGGTGCTAACTAGGGTGCTAAGGCTGTAACTTTAACGTTTGTTATCCGATTTTGATGAAATTTGGAGGTTATATTAAGCAAAATGTGCTCTATAAAATGACCTCCCCTCGTAAACAAAAAATACGCGGTGTTTGATCGATAAACGCTTTGTTTACAAACGGTTCCCAGGACAAGCACTGACAGGCGTCACTTTCGACATTTACTCGACGCTTTGCAACGATGGCGGAGCGAATCATACCGTCCCCGAACACCTTGGTGAAGTACAACAACCCGGTTCTGATCACCAAGCACGAGAGGAAAAAGGATGCGGAGGTTGCTGGGCCTTCCGGCGACGACTCGCCTCGGAAGTTGCCTTTGGCCAGCGATTTCATGAGCGAGGAGGAGGAGATCTTAAACACGATACTTCCTCCTAAAGAGTGGGAGGAGGACGGCAGGCTGTGGAGACAGGAAGTGTCCACTGTACCGGCTACGAGATTGGACGTCATAAACTTGCAAGAGCAGCTGGATATGAGGCTGCAACAGAGACAGGCGCGCGAGACCGGTATCTGTCCTGTCAGACGCGAATTGTACACTCAGTGCTTCGACGAAATCATAAGGCAGGTCACTATAAATTGCGCTGAACGCGGTCTTTTACTGCTGCGCGTGCGCGATGAAATGCGCATGACCATCGAGGCGTACCAAGCGTTGTACTGCAGCAGCGTAGCCTTCGGCATGCGCAAGGCTCTGCAAGCCGAGCAAGGGAAGTCAGATTTGGCTCAGGACGTAGACGTGTTAAAAGGAGAAAAACTCGAGCTGGAACATCAAATTATAGAGTTGAAACAGAAGGCAGAACAGGCGGAAAGAAGGGCCGCAGAAACTAGGTTGGCCGAGGAAAGAAAACACACCGAAGAAATCGCTTTTTTGAAGAAGACGAACTTACAGTTGAAGACCCAGTTGGAGGGAATCATAGCACCGAAGAAATAACAAATACCTACAACTTATTTATGTATTAAAACTTTTGTATATATTATTTCTTACTGTATTGTAAAATAAAGTTAAATGACTGATTGCGTTTCAATTTATAAACTCAAAACATCAATTTATTAAAATGAATAAACTAAATAACAATTATAGACAGTGTCAGCAAGTTAGAAATTATAGCCTACTTTAATTATATTTTTTTGCCCCACAACCAAGCTTCAATTTATTTTTTACTCGATAAGCAATTTATTCAGATGTTTTTCGCTTTTTTGTATTTAGTTATTTTGGATTTTTTTTTATTATTTAATATAATGCTATACAGGGTGTTTCTGAAGATACCATATGATAACGATATGGATTTGAAATTTTAATAGCGTATACAATTTGATTTAGACTGTATCTAAAGTAAATAGTTTTCAAGATATTAATTTTTTTCGTTAAAAACTAAACTAAACATTTATGAATACTGATACTGCTGATTCAAAACTGATCCTGGCCACAGAAACATCATTTGCATAAAAAGTGAATATTTCAAACAATAGTCAAGTATCAATAATTTTGTATTTTAGTATGGGTTGGGTGGACTTCTGGTGGGTGCCAATCGGGGCCATTAACATAGTGTACACCTACCACCCCTGCCCGCCGCTGGGCCCGCAACCCCAAGCGGACATTTCCACCCCGGTTAAAGAAGAAATTCTACTGTCTCCCATGCGATTCCCTCATCAAAGAAAAAATCGCAAGAGGAGCCCAGACGGGGCCCACAAATTCGATCCCACCACCCTCAAAGCTGACACTGTCAGTGTGGAGTTGGAGATAGGGCCCTCCGTGATTTTGCTGTACGGAACGGCACTGAAGAATTTCATGAATTTTAAGGAGAATATTTTCGGGGAAGACCAGGTATTCTCCGACATGCAGAGGTCGGCGCCCAGCGAAAATACGAGCACCACCGAGATAAAATCCGACGATAGTTCCGCAAATTTGCCCCTTGAAATGAGAGACGACTTCGATCACAGACTTTACCGCCCTCTAGAGGTCGATGTTTCCATTATAATGCACGACATACAGGCTCATTTATTGAAGGTACAAATAAGCATAAAAATGTTTGCTTGTAAATATTAAATGTGTTTTAGAACTGCACTGACAAAGACCCACCCTGCCCGGTCATTTTAGTTGAGAGGTTTGGCTTTGAAATGAAGAAGAGGTACGACCAGACTGAGTTGCAACTTTTGGTTAGCCCTGCCGTGCTTCTAGTGTCCGATAATTTAAACAGGCCTTCAAAGGATAGGCATTTAAACCAGGGAAAATTGACGTTGTCATCTTTACAGGTATGTTAAATGTTAATTTTAATTAATCACTAAATGCAATACCTCGTATCTTCCGTGGTGTTTTTTATAGCGAAAAACCGTAAACGCCATTCGATCTGGGTTGTTTTTGATGGTATACCCTGAAAATTTCATAAAAATAGCACCGCTATTAACCGTGTTACAGCCGTTTAAGTATTTAGCCCTTTGGTGCCAACTAGGGTGCTAAGGCTGTAACTTTAACATTTGTTATCCGATTTTGATGAAATTTGGAGGTTATATTAAGTGAAATATGCTCTTTAAAATGACATTTATATTTTTAAGTTCTAGTCTATTAAATTCTTTTTAAAATGATATATCACAACACACTTTTTTCTCAAAAATCAACAAAATATAAACAAAAAACTAATCCATGTAATAGCTTCTAGACTTCTGCAATTTTTATCCAAATTTCGTTGGTTTTCGACAAAAATTAACGTGTTATATATAAAACAAAAGGATTTTTAATTTTCTTTTAAATGATAGCTAAATAGCACACAAGCTAAATAATGTTTTTTTCTTAAAATATAAATATAACCTCATTTGACTTTGGCTTAGTTTTTTAGCTAAATCTATCGACACGTTTTTTTAAATAAAATTAAAAGTGTGGTGAAATTTCTACTTGTGTATATACCTCAGATATATACAAAAGTAGTAATTTTACCTCACTTTTAATTTTATTAAAAAAAAAACTCGTCGAGCGATTTGGCTAAAAAACTAGTTACTTATTTGTATAAAAGAAGTGATATTTATTTATATTTTTGTTAAAAATAATTCAGTTCAGTGTAGAGTTGTTTTTATTTAATTAAATTACAGAAATTCATTTGCATACTTTATTTCTCATAAAATTTTACAAAAAACCTCCTAAATTCCTAAATAAAATTTGTGGGAGCCCTGAACAGACTAAAATCAATAAGAAATTGTTTTTGATGGTATATCCTGAAAATTTTATCAAAATATCACTGCTATTAACCGTGTTACAGCCGTTTAATTAATTAGCCCTTTGGTGCTAACTAGGGAGCTAAGGTTGTAACTTAACATTTTTAATCCGATTTTAATGAAATTTGGGGGTTATATTAAGTAAAATATGCTGTTTAAAATGGCTTTTTCCATTTTTATTTTACATTACATTTTTTCGGGATTAAAGTATTTTGTCATGTAAGAAAAAAATTAAAAAGGAAATTTGTGAAATTTCAAGGTGTTGATCCATATTTTACTACAACTAAAATCAATAATAAACAAAAATAAAATACCTCGTATCTTCCGTGGTGTTTTTTATAGCGAAAAATAGTGAACGCAATTCGATCGGGATTGTTTTTGATGGTATATCCTGAAAATTTTATCAAAATAGCACTGCTATTAACCGTGTTACAGCCGTTTAAGTATTTAGCCCTTTGGTGCTAACTAGGGTGCTAAGGCTGTAACTTTAACATTTTTCATCCGATTTTAATGAAATTTGGGGGTTATATTCAGTAAAATATGCTGTTTAAAATGGCTTTTTCAATTTTTATTTTACATTACATTTTTTCGGGATAAAAGGATTTTGTCATGTATTTAAGATCTAAGAAAAAAAAATTAAAATGAAAATTTGTCAAATTTCAAGGTGGTGAGACATATTTTACATACAACTAAAATCAATAATAAACAAAAATAAAATACCTCGTATCTTCCGTGGTGTTTTTTATAGCGAAAAATAGTGAACGCAATTCGATCGGGATTGTTTTTGATGGTATATCCTGAAAATTTTATCAAAATATCACTGCTATTAACCGTGTTACAGCCGTTTAATTAATTAGCCCTTTGGTGCTAACTAGGGAGCTAAGGTTGTAACTTAACATTTTTAATCCGATTTTAATGAAATTTGGGGGTTATATTAAGTAAAATATGCTGTTTAAAATGGCTTTTTCCATTTTTATTTTACATTACATTTTTTCGGGATTAAAGTATTTTGTCATGTAAGAAAAAAATTAAAAAAGAAATTTGTGAAATTTCAAGGTGTTGATCCATATTTTACTACAACTAAAATCAATAATAAACAAAAATAAAATACCTCGTATCTTCCGTGGTGTTTTTTATAGCGAAAAATAGTGAACGCAATTCGATCGGGATTGTTTTTGATGGTATATCCTGAAAATTTTATCAAAATAGCACTGCTATTAACCGTGTTACAGCCGTTTAAGTATTTAGCCCTTTGGTGCTAACTAGGGTGCTAAGGCTGTAACTTTAACATTTTTCATCCGATTTTAATGAAATTTGGGGGTTATATTCAGTAAAATATGCTGTTTAAAATGGCTTTTTCAATTTTTATTTTACATTACATTTTTTCGGGATAAAAGGATTTTGTCATGTATTTAAGATCTAAGAAAAAAAAATTAAAATGAAAATTTGTCAAATTTCAAGGTGGTGAGACATATTTTACATACAACTAAAATCAATAATAAACAAAAATAAAATACCTCGTATCTTCCGTGGTGTTTTTTATAGCGAAAAATAGTGAACGCAATTCGATCGGGATTGTTTTTGATGGTATATCCTGAAAATTTTATCAAAATATCACTGCTATTAACCGTGTTATAGCCGTTTAAGTATTTAGCCCTTTGGTGCTAACTAGGGTGCTAAGGCTGTAACTTAAACATTTTTCATCCGATTTTGATGAAATTTGGGGGTTATATTCAGTAAAATATGCTGTTTAAAATGGCTTTTTCAATTTTTATTTTACATTACATTTTTTCGGGATAAAAGGATTTTGTCATGTATTTAAGATCTAAGAAAAAAAAATTAAAATGAAAATTTGTCAAATTTCAAGGTGGTGAGACATATTTTACATACAACTAAAATCAATAATAAACAAAAATAAAATACCTCGTATCTTCCGTGGTGTTTTTTATAGCGAAAAATAGTGAACGCAATTCGATCGGGATTGTTTTTGATGGTATATCCTGAAAATTTCATCAAAATAGCACAGCTAATAACAGTGTTACAGCCGTTTAAGTATTTAGCCCTTTGGTGCTAACTAGGGTGCTAAGGCTGTAACTTTGACATTTTTAATCCGATTTTAATGAAATTTGGTGGTTATATTCAGTAAAATATGCTGTTTAAAATGGATTTTTACATTTTTATTTTACATTACATTTTTTCGGGATAAACGTATTTTGTCATGTATTTAATATGTAAGAAAAAAATTAAAAAAGAAATTTGTCAAATTACAAGGTGGTGAGCCATATTTTACATACAACTAAAATCAATAATAAACAAAAATAAAATACCTCGTATCTTCCGTGGTGTTTTTTTTAGCGAAAAATAGTGAACGCAATTCGATCGGGATTGTTTTTGATGGTATATCCTGAAAATTTTATCAAAATAGCACTGCTATTAACTGTGTTACAGCTGTTTAAGTATTTAGCCCTTTGGTGCTAACTAGGGTGCTAAGGCTGTAACTTTAACATTTTTCATCCGATTTCGATGAAATTTGGAGGTTATATTAAGTAAAGCATGCTCTTTAAAATCTAGATACGCGGCCATGCCATGTTCTCCGACGTGGGCCAGAGCCTGGACCAAGACACCGTAGAGTACGCGTGGCTAGTGGAAATCCAAATGGGCAAACTGAGCGGAAAACTGACAACGCCGCAGTTATACTCGGTGCTAGCCTGTCTGGAAACGCTAATTTTACTGCTAACTGACGACGAGAACGAACTGAATTCGCCCAAAAACGATTCGCTGTTGAATCAGCCCGTCGCGAAGCCGGTAAAAGACACGCAGGCCATCACTTTGAGATACGTCACCGACAAAAGCAATCAGTTCGTTAACTCCATCATTGGCGCGCACGCCAGATCCAGTCAGAACCAAAGCGTGAAGAACGCTAAAAACGAGGAGAAGGAGAAGAAGAAGGAGGACGACAAGAAGGGGTCGATTAGGAGCAGCGCGGTGGTGGCAACGGTGCCAGAAGAGGTGGGGGAAAGTTACGGGGAGCACAGGTTGAAGTACAAGTTTTGCAGGGTCACAGTCGATGCCCTGGACTTTTGGTTGGTGGAGAGTGGGGCTGCCCTGCAACTATGGGTGAGTTTTTTTTTTTTTTTTTTTAGAAAAATACAAATACTTTTACAGTCTTTACAAATAAAAATATAATTTAATATTTCAGCCTCTAATTATATATTCTTCAATCAATGTTTTAAAATCTTTGCTTTGTTGTTGCTTTATTTTAGTGTTTCTTATACAGGGTGTCTCAAAAGTCAAGGACTGCAAAAAAGGGGTTTACATTGTCACTGTCATTGTTTTAGTTTTTAGGTTAGTTTTAACTTGAGTCATTCTTTTATTAGGGAAAATTGGTGGCCCTAATACAGATTAATAATCGTTTTAAACGTTGTGTTTTTTAAGCCTAAGTTATAGATAGGCATCCTTCCTTCCTCCCATAGAAGATGAACATTACGTAATTGTCACCATTAACATTTCCCGTGTACGAATTTTTAATACTTTGTGATAATATTTTGCAATTATAGTAATAAAAAAAATCAAAGAATAAAATATTTTCTTAACAAAATCATATTTTGAAGTTATTTTAATATTTTAAAGTTTAATTAAAATTAATAACGGGCAATGTTAATCGTGACAATTTCGTCAAAAATGTTTATTTAAATCGTAGTGCCATTTATAGATTCCCGTACCGTAAGGACGGCATTCCTTCCTCCCGTAGAAATTTTTAAGTTTTATCTTTCACCGTAAAGATCTTTGACATGACCAATCACAGTGCTTGTTAAGGACATGCGCTGTAGGGTGACAGCGCGTAGGCACAAAATATTTAAAATACATGATTGTTTAGTATTATTTAAGATAGGTGTTCAGTTTATTAAATAATTTGTGTCTCTAAATAGGATATTTAGATATTGTTTATGATCAACGCCTTTCATTTTTAGAAACGTTGCTTTGTAAAACCCCGTAGTTTCCCGGTCTTGGTAAAGTGGGCGAGTCTTCCAACGTCTTGTTCGATGTTTTTTTTTCATTATACTGCCCTACTATGGAGAAAGGCAGTAACTACAAAGGCGTTTTCTTGTGCTATGATAAAGCTATGGACATTTTGTATCTTAATTCAACAAAGAAATTCAGTAAACTATCATGCAGTTTATGCTAATTTCCCACAAATTTCTTGTTTAGCAGTTACTGCCTTTCTCCATAGTTGGGCAGTATACAACAAGCTGCCTGGGCAATTAAAATTGTGATCACTGCACAAATATATAAATGATTATCTTTCATATTTACACACAATGGGTAAATCGCGCATGGTTACGGAATTTTACACGGAAATCTATAAATTGACTTTTTAGAAGACGCACAAATCGTACGGGCACGACTACGGGAGGAAGGAAGGAAGGCTATCTATAATTCAGGCTTTAAATGCCTCATTTGAGGCTTACAAGTGCCTCTGTAAGAAACACAACGTTTAAATCTATTTTTAATCCCGGTAAACATAAAAATGGCCGCCGTTAGATTCTGTGCAGCGTAGTATGCGCGAAACAAGATAAAACAGGGTTTGTTGAGTGAATTGTGACTTTTGAGACACCCTGTGTATAAAAGAAAATATTCTCTACATTAAAAAGGATCTTACAACAGATAAAAAACAATGTAAGGTTATATATAAGTTAAGGTTTATATAACTTTTTGCAGGTATCTCCAATAAGATTGGCAAGTTGCAACCTGCACGGAAAGCAAGTCAGTTCCGGACTGAGTTGCATAATTTACGGAATGTCTCTTAGGCAACTTGTGTGGCACCCCCACAAATACAATCACAGCAAGTAAGTACACAACTTGAAGCAACAAAAAATTAATTAATTCAATCTTAAATTATATTCTGTACACTTTTTAGAAATATTTTTTATTGCAATTTAAACACAGCCCTGCTCTTCACAAAAAACGAAAATCTTTCGTTAATTGTCTACTTTACCCTATGTGCGTTTGCATTTGTAATGTTGGTACTCAGTGTGGTAACAGTTACAATATTTTCAGTATCTAGCTACAGTTACATTTACTTACCAAAATTTGACTAGATACTAGATACAGATACAGATACATATTTTATTGCAATAACTAGTTACAGATACAGTTGCCTTCAAAAAGTATCTAGATACTTTAAGATACATACAAATTATATTTTGCTTTAAAAATTTAAAATAGAAATAAAAGGGAATTTTTAATACAAGTACTTATTTTTATATATATACTCATTTTTGTAACAAGATTCTTTAAATTTAAATTGTAAACAAAGTTTAACTGTCAAAAGTGCAGATTACAGAAAACTGAATCTACCACGCTTTTTAAAACCTTTTATAACCAGTTTAGTATATTTCTTTACTCAACGGAAGTAAATTCGTTAAAAAATAATAATAATAATATCAGTATGACCATATATTATATGGACATACTGTTGGATGCGTTCAGAAATTAAAAATTGTGTCAGAAGTGGAAGTTGACGTATTTTCCTTGTCTCAATAAATAATAGTCGCAGTTTAATTAAAAATGTATCTTTGTATCTTAACACACCTAGTTACTTAGAATGTGTAACTAGTTACAGTTATAGTTACTAGATTGGGATAAGTAACTAGTTACACAAAGAGTTACATAAAAAGTATCTAGATACTGTATCTAGTTACTTGTAACTAGATACATTACAACACTGTTGGTACGGGTGTTTTCCTATAGATTGAACCACGACAACCCGGATTTGTGGCTAGAGGTGGGCGCGGTAAACTTCGGTCCTCTGATCGTGGAATCTGCCATATCTTCGGACGTCAAAGAGCAAAACTTGCACGCGATTCAGCAGAAGTTTCTGAAACGTCACGATGACAAGCTGAAAAAGTTGTGGTTCCTTTGGCCGGACTCCAACAAAACTACGGCAAAATGCGGCTGTACCGGTGGTTGCAAGTTCTTCGGCTCAAACAGAAACGGCACGCGATTCTTCAAGCCTAGCAGGAAGGATCTCGAGGAGGGGGTCAACGTGGCAGCCTTGAGGGTCAACGAGGCGGGAAAAGACCCCGGCTACGGCCAAAGTATACTCCACGAAGGGCAGTTGATATTCAGAACGCCCCCGTACGTTCTAAACGAGATATCTCTTCAAGACACGCTCACCAGAAGCAAACCCAAACGAAAATACTCGGGGAGTCCCCGAGTCGCTCAACTGGAAAGGGAGAAGTCGATCGAGAAAGACTCTCAGAGTTTCGGAAGTCCGAACAACACTGCCGAGAGAAAAGTGAACAGGAGGTTCTCTTCAACTTCCATAAGGTAAATATAAACACGCAGTAACACATTTTACACAGTTCGTGCGATTTGATCCTTTAAAGAAATTTAATTAAATTTTTGGCGGGTCTACCCGAATTATTTAAAAAAATTTGAAATATTTTTATAGAGAATTAAACGCTCTACAAAAAAAGGTTAGAGTCATTTTTCAGTAAGTTAACTAAAGTTTACGTGTCCGAGCGTTTTTCATAAAAATCTTTTCTTAACGAATAACGAATTTTATCCCATAAGTGAGTTCCACACTGTATATAATCAGCGACCCCAGAAAAACTCCATGTAAAGGAGACCTTTGCAGGGAGCAATCCGACATTCAAGTAAACTTTTTAGGAGTGCCAATTTGAAAGAGGTTCCTTACTCGAGACTAATAGAAAGCAGCGCTGCCAATCTACTGACGAAGTTGGATAGCGATTCTAAATTGCACGCGGAAAAAAATAAACTCGCTGTCGCTGATAGCAACGATTTGCTGCCCAAAAATAGCGTGTCGGATTCTAAGTTGGCCGTGGATTATTTCAGCAACACCCAGGCTGAGATCAAAGAGATCTACGCTTTGGTAACTTGATGTAACATTAGGTAAAACATGTTATGGGACTTTTTGTTTTTTTTTTGTAGTCGTCCGTCAATGATAACTCAGTTGCCTCCGCTTCTCCGCTTAGAGGTAGCATACATTTTAATCCTTCAGAGTCGCATCATTCCCTAGGGGGATCACCGGAGGAAAAGTACAGACTCGAGGTTAGTCGTAGTCGTAAAAAAAACCCCAACGAAGTTTTTGATTTCGTTGCGTTTGAATTTATTTTAGCAAGTGCAAAGAACGACGTCGATGTCGAGCGAAAATCATTCGGAAGCGTTTTTCTCGGCGGACGAGGACGTCAACGTAAACTCCAGAAGCTCCAGCCTGAGAAATTCCATTCTCTGTCACGGGGAAGTACTCACCAGGCAGGACAGTAACAGCGTACCACCGCAAAGGTACTTAAACGTTAAATCCACAATCCACACAACAAGGTCTGTTCTATCTCATGCTAAAAATACTAAAAATCACTGCAACACTGCACAGAGTTTAACGGCGGCCATTTTTGTTGTTTACAATTCTTGTGCTTTGGGTTTGTGCTGTTTAATAATTGTTTTAAACGTTGCGTTTCTTACAGAGGCACTTGTAAGCCTCAAATAAGGCCTTTGTGCTAAGGACAACCATTTTACTCCTCTTTTATAATGAATATACCTTATTCTATCAGGGCTGTCAAATGACAATTTGAAGGTTAATTTGCGGGTTATAATTTAACCTTAAAATTGACATTTGACAGTTTTATGACAGCCCTGATAGAATAAAGTTTATTTTTTACAAAAGAGGAGTAAAATGGTTGTTCTTAGAACTTTAAGGCTTACTATAAGGAACACAACATTTAAAACGATTATTAATCTGTATAAACAGAGCACAAACCCAAAGCACAAAAATTGTAAACAACAAAAATGGCCGCCGTTAACCTGTGAAGTGTTGCAGTGATTTTTAGTACGAGATAGAACAGACCTTGTTGTGTGGATTGTGGTTAAATCATCCAAAAACACGATTTTTAATGATTTTTGGCAGGAAAAAGTTTTCGAGCGAACTGAGCATAGCCACGGACAGAAATGGACACAAATGTTTACCGATGAGTGCCCCAGGGTCCGCACCTGAGACCACGAGGCTGCGGCTATCTTCGCACAGAAGCGACCACGAGATTCACACCCCCGAACATAGAAGTTTTATGAACAAACAGGTAATTAAATTACTACATTCTTACACTAAATATTTAAGTTATCTAAAAAATTATTTAAATACTAAAACTAATACTAATCTTGGAATAAATATAATTATATTTATGGTTTGTTTTCAATAAACACCCGGCTTCCGCTGTCCGTAAGTTTGAATTCCAACAACTTTGTTAAAAATTATCGGATCTTATTGATTTAAAAACCAAGTGAAAGCCTAACAAGCCCTTAGTAAACTCTTTTAGAAAATGTTTGTTTAGTTATTTCAGAATATTTTTATTTTATTTTGAAACTTGTGCAACACACATTTTTGCATGTCCCATTAGCGTTTTATAAAACTTACATACATGTTTTTTTTTTAATATTGAATAACCAGAACATTGTGTTGCTTTATAGCAATCCATAACATCCTTAGTTAATACAGTAAACAATTTACCTATATATAAAATAATTAATTTTAATCTACTTTTTTTAAATTTGACTCATGTCCCAGACATTTTTTTCGTTACGTTACGTCCGTCGCGTTACCGATAGAATATTAAAAAAAAACATATATATGGCAAAAAATAAATTTAATTTTTTATAATTTAACTATATTATATTAATTATCGTTAATAATGCCTTAACTTATATGAGCTAAGAGTTTAGGGCAATAATATGAAAGTAAACAACTTAATGTATGTCACCTTTTAATTCCATGGAGTTGATGTTTTTTTATAGTTAAAGTCACAAACTTTAGAAAATGGTACATAATGTATCTTTAGTTAACTGCAATTTAAGCAAAGCAAATTTGGTTATTTCACCTGAAGAAAGTTTAAATTTAAATTGTATTTAAATCCCTTTGATATTAAAGACATGGAGTTGATCTTTAATAAAAATACTTACCCGTTTTTTCGCAAATAATTGTTCTTAATAAATTTTTATTAAATATTACACCCCCTTTGCCTTGCTTACACAAATCAACACTAAACCACTCAAACGACGAAGTCTTCAAACATTACTAAAATACTTTTTATACAGGGGATTTATCATATATTAAAAGACTGCAAAGAACTCGGCTGTAAAATGGTGTCTCATGCTTTATTCGACATTTTGGGTTAAAATATCAATAAGTTTGCTTTTGGTTGTGTTTTTTTATACATTCCAAGTTAGAGGAAATGCAATATGAAAGAATCATTTCACAATTGCATCTAGTCTAATGGTATATGGATGATTTGTTGTCCCTACGCTAGGTGGTGGCAGTCCATGGAGTTGACTTTAAAGCGTTTAAGCAAATTCAAATTAATAAAATAAATAATGTTTTATTTTTTTGGTTAAGTACGTTCTACTGCTAGACATAAACTGTCTATTGTAGTGTTATTTAAATGCCAACTACTTTCATTAGTATATTTTATTTAAGAGTTTCAGCATATTTGCTCCGTTCTGGAGAATCACCCAAATGTAAGTAAACAAAACTCTAAACATTTATAAAAATCCAACCAAAAAAAATATTTTGATCTTCATTTTCCTGAAAGCGGGTGTTTCTTGAAAATGATAATATATCCAGTATAGTTTTATATCTTTAAGAACAGACTAAAGGGTGTTGTATTTTGAGTTGGACTTGCTTTTGTTAGGTCGACGATCAAGCGAGAAACGTTCAGGGTTTGGCAACGCCGCACAGACACCCGAACGTGCGTTCGGTGAGTCCCCGATTTTTGACGGGCGCCGCAAAAATATCGGCGGAAACGGTCGACGCGCACGACAGTCTCCTAAACGACACTCTAAACGACTCCTCGGACAGTTACAGCAACAACAGCTACGTTTCAGCTCAGGGCAGCCAGGAGGACTTCACGAAAGTCGACCTGCACATGCAGGTGAGAAAATCGAGACGTTTTTGCGTCGATGTTAATCGTTTTAAATTTTTTCTGACCTATACTTTTTATGGTTTTATTCAAGGCGTTTTGTAATTTTAAACATTTCTGTGAAATCGGAATTTCAATTGAGTTTACCGTTTTCGAGATATTTACAAAAAATATAAATTTTTATGACGTCACTAACCTCGCCATGTGACCAACATTCTAAGATTTCTATTGGTTGAAAATTACCCTGTTGTCAAGTTGTCTTGTTAATGATTTCATTCGGTTATGTCAGAAAATACCCGAAGAGGTTATGTACAAATACTGTCACTGTCAGTTGAGTGAAAGATGGTCACCAAATTCATTAAGTACCTATCTTCCTTATTACGAGGTATCATATTACCGTTTGATATTTTAGAGTCCAAGATATATCTAAAAGAATATAAAGAACTAGGCATTATTCTAATGAAATGCATTTACGACAAAATATGATTATAATTATAGGTACTTACTTTATTTGTTTAAAAGCTCCAATGTTCAATGTAACCAACCATTCCACAAGATTCCTCTGCTTTGGAGTCCGTTATTAATAAATCACTTATCTAATATCAATTACAAATAACGTAACAATAACATTGATTTTCAATAATCTAAATTTAAAAAAAACATAACCCGAAAAAAAGTAACGTCAAAAAATCAATTCTTCTTCTTCTTCTCAACTAAAATTATAGATCGAGTGGTTTTAAAACTAAAATATTATAACGTGGCGCCATCTATCGTAATAATCTTAAACTAAACACACCGGCAACCATAGAAAAAGCCGGCAACGTTGTCAATAGCCTAGTGACGTAATTGGGAGATTTTTTCTTGTAAATATCTCGAAAACGGTAAACTCAATTGAAATTCCGATTTCACGGAAATGTTTAAAATTACAAAACGCCTTGAATAAAACCCCATTGTTAGGTTAACAGACTGATAGTGGACTCTCCGATGCTGATGTCCAGCTACGTCACTCACTTGAGTCAGGTTAAGTGCAACAACTGGGACTCCAAGAACAAGGAGGATCAGTTTTCCATGCCAATGTTCGAGAAGAGTGAAGATGGCAAGCTGATCTATTCGGGCGGGCGGTTCGTGCCCAACATGGAGAATCTCAGCGAGGGCATAACCTCCCTGAAGATGGTGTCCAGGAATGAAAACATGGCGCCCAATAAAACCCCTACGTCGCCGTACGTTTACGTGTGGGACCAGGATGAGGTGGAGAACGAGTCCGGCTCCTTTCAGGAGGAGGAGTTGCTCAGTATACAGGGCGATGCCAGCTCGAGGACCATCATTATAGTCAAGTTGAAGGGGGATTTGGATGTTATGATTTGCCCGTTGCTTTTGGAAACGATGCAGAGGTAAGAGGTTTTCGAAAAATTACTTTGGCACTAATTTTCTCATTTTTTCACAATAATACATTTTTGTTTTTTACGGTAAAATTGAATTTAAATAATTGATGTTAAAAAAATTAATATTTTTTACAAACGAATTTTTGGACATCAAAAAATTGTTTTGTATTTTTTTCTACTACTTTAAAGAATACTACAATAAATAACAAAAGCGAAAAAAATAAAATGTAGAAGTTTAAATATTGCTGGTTTTTCTCAAAAACTGAAAAAATGCATACAAATTAAAATCAAAAATTATTTTGTTTTTTTACTACATTAAAGAATACTACAATAAAGAACAAAAAACAAAAAAAAATTAAAATGACGAACTTTAACAAATTATTGGTTTTTCTCAAAGACCTGAAAAAATTCATAGAAATTGACATCAAAAAATTTGTTTTGTTTTTTTCTACTACATTAAAGAAAACTACATTAAGGAACAAAAAACAAAAAAATTTAAAATAGCGAACTTTAACAAAATTGATGGTTTTTCTTAAAGAACTGAAAAAATGTATAGAAATTTACATTAATAAATTATTTTGTTTTTTTTCTACTACATTAAAAAACATTACATTAAAGAACAAAAAACAAAAAAATTTAAAATGGCGAACTTTAACAAATTATTGGTTTTTCTTAAAGAACTAAAAAGATTCATAGAAATTGACATCAAAAAATTTGTTTTGTTTTTTTTTCTACTAACATGAAAGAAAACAAAAAAACAAAAAAAATAAAATGGCGAACTTTGACAAATTGATGATTTTTCATAAATAACTGAAAAAATTCATTGAAATTGACATCAAAAAATTGTTTTTTTTGTACTACATTAAAGAATACTACAATAATAAACAAAAAATAAAAAAAATAAAATGGCAAAGTTTGAAAAATTGATGGTTTTTCTCAAAGAACTAAAAAAATTCATAGAAATTGACATCAAAAAATTGTTTTGTATTTTTGTCTACTACATTAAAAACACTATATTAAAGAACACAAAACAAAAAAGTTTAAAATGGCAAACTTTGTTAAATTGATGGTTTTTCTCAATGAACTAAAAAAATTCATCTTCAATGTTCTGCATTTTTTTCTACTACATTAAAGAAGAAAAAAAAATGGCGAAGTTTAAAAAATCGAAGATTATTATTAAAGAACTGAAAAAATTAATAGAAATTGACATCAAAAAATTGTTTTGTATTTTTCTCTACTACATTTAAGAATACTACATTAAAGAACAATAAATAAAATAAATTAAAATGACGAACTTTTGAAAAATGGATGGTTTTTCTTAAAGAACTGAAAAAATTCATAGAAATTGACATCAAAAAATTGTTTTGTAATTTTTTTATACTACATTAAAGAATACTACATCAAGGAACAAAACACAAACAAATTTTAAATGTCGAACTTTACAAAATGTATGGTTTTTCTCAAAGAATGAAAAAATTCATAGAAATTGACATCCACAAATTGTTTCGTATTTTTTTCTACTACCTTAAAAAACCCTACAATAAAGAACACAAAAAAGTAAAATGGCGAACTTTGACAAATTGATTGTTTTTCTTAAAGAACTGAAAAAATTCATAGAAACTGACATCAAAAAATTGTTGTGTATTTTTGTCTACTACATTAAAAAACAAAATACAAAAAAATTTCAAATTGCCAACTTGGTTTTTCTCAAAGATAAAAAGCAGCAAAATGGACGCATTTAAAACAAATCTTACGACTTCGCGATTTGCATCTCAGGTACGTCGACGCTCTGACGCCCACCGTGGCCAACCTGCACCCTCTCACCGTGATCAACCACCTGCACACCTCGTGCGTGGGCCAGGTGGAATCCAGCAACATCCTCAAAACGACGGAGAACGTCGCCGGGCTGTGCCGGCCGCCCGACAAGGCGGCCGGCGACGCCTCCTCCGCCGAAACGTGCGTCTACGAGGAGACGGTCAAGACGCAGGTGCAGGCGGCCGTCTACCTGCCCAAGGTCAACGTCACGCTGCTGCAGGTCTCCATCGTCGAGGAGATCATCTCCTTCTCCGCGCTCGACAACATCAAGGATCTCACCTGCGTCTCCCTGTTCTCCGTCAGCTTCGACAACGTCGCTGCCAAGCTGCACTGCGACAAGCAGGTGAGTACTAGCATCCGAAAACATCCCCCAACCCCAAAACAAAACGCAAAGTGCAAAGAGCTGGGAAAGTTACTTCTGAAAAGTATCTAGTTACTTTTCTAAGATACTTTAAACAAAATAACTTAGTTACCTCTGGTAACTAGATATTATATTATATTATATTGTATATCGACCCATGCAACGAAGACTATTGTAATTCAGTTTTGATTGTAGACTAGAGTAACTCAACTTAATATAGTTTTCGCCTCTAGGAATGTGGATTATTACACTTACTATACAGGGAAGTTGTTCACTGGTTGCCTATCGTTTCATGTCTGAGTTATTGTAATCTTCCACCACATAGAGCTTGAAAAAATCTGTTGATGCCATATAGTAAGTCAAAATCCACGTTTTTTGAGTTACTATAGTCTTCGTTGCATGGGTCGATATTATATAAAAGTATCCAAGTTGTAGGTTAAGTAAAAAGTATCTTAGTTACTTTAAGTATCTTAGTTACTTTCGTAGTTCTAGCAGACTTGGTTTTCTAACTTTCCTAACAAATCTCGATTTTTCTGTCCTACCAAATCTAGCATGGGTCTTGTGATCTTTGAACCATACTGGGTTGGATCGTTTGGTTTGTCCAACATATTTCTCGTCACAATCTTGACAGTTTATTTCGTAGATCCCCGACTTTTCAATTTTAGGAATCTTATCTTTGCGGTTGCCTAAAAGGGTCTGAAAGAAATATCATAACCTTCACTTTTGTGGCACTAATTTTATTTACTAACTTATCTACTAGGGTAGGTTCAAAACCATTGTCTCTAGCAATGTCTTTTATAAAACTCAGCTCTTTCTTGCATCTATTGTTATTAAGTGAAAACTTTACCAACATACGAACAAGAAAGTTAAAACTAGCCTGCTTATGTTGTCCAGTGTTTGTAGGTTTTATGTAGATATCGAACTCTGAGTATTGTTTGATCTAATCACTAGAGTATCTAAAAATGGTAGCTGGACATCTTTTTCCAATTTAAAAATGAATTTAATAGAGTTTTGATTGAAAATAGCAAAGATATACGCTAAAGAAGGTAGAATAGGTAGTTTTTTCACAAAAGAAGTCCTACTCGACAAATTTTGTTCAATTGCACAGCTAAATCGCGCACGTTATTTGTGTTTTACGTTGCAAGAAAAAAAGTAAAAAACTGGTTTAGTACTCGACTTCGATTGATTATTCTTTATATCATTGATTAAGAAACTCAACGCTTAAATGCTTATATAGTTACGTTAGTGTGTGCATTTTATCGAAGGGATCATGGCGAATTATTGTGTTTTTAATTGTACATAAAATTCAAGAACTAAATCGTTGCATTTTCATGTTTTGCCAAAGGATCCAATTCGAAAGTACATTTGTTGGCGCAGAATGATAACTTTACCTAATATAATTTATATTTAAATTTGGACATTTTTAAGAAATTAGTAAAAAAAAAGTTTACACAAACATAACCTTAAAATCAACTAATCAATGATTATTAAAAGTTGTACTTTTGTTACGATGATAACAGCCGAGTGGTGGCGCTACCAGCGATACTTTTTTAGCGTATAACATTAGCTTATAATTAGTATAAATATGGTAGATTTCGCAGTTGTATATAGTCGATTTAAACGTCAATTTAGGCCCGAGAAGTCCTGCAAAAAATACTGCGCCCGGCAGTGGTGAGCGGCAACAAAAAAGGCGCGAATAAAGCGAAAATTCTGCTGGGTCTGCAATCCAACACCAACTCCGATGTTATACAAGGGGAGCCCGCTTTTATCGAAACATGCGAGCGGCAGCAGCAACAGGTGGTGTTCTGCATGGGGGTGGGCAAGGCGCATGCGCAACTGCGCAGGCTGCGAAACGAAAGTTCCATATTGGACGACGCCGTCATTACAGCCATTCCCGCCTACAAGTCTAAGGTGCTGTTCACGCCGGCGAAGGTTAAGCCCCTGTACAGGGGGGTGGAGTATTATTTGCAGCCGGCTGTAGGGGATACGGTGAGCAGCAAGACTTAAGCCTGAATCATAGATTGCCTTCCTTCCTTCCTCCCGTAGTCGTGCCCGTACGATTTGTGCGCCATGTAAAAAGTCAATTTATAGATTTCCGTACAAAATTCCGCAACCATGCGCGATGACACCTAAAATGGTTGACGTTTGTTTTTGTTTATATTCTGCGTTTTACCCATTGTGTGTGAATATGAAAGATAATCATTTATATACTATGGAGAAAGGCAGTAACTGCTAAACAAGAAAGTGGGAAATTAGCATAAACTACATTTTTATAAAAAGCAGTAGGTATTTAACTGATTTATTTAACTTAAAAGATAGTTTACTGCATTTCTTTGTTGAATTAAGATACAAAATGTCCATAGCTTTATCATAGCACAAGAAACTGCCTTTCTCCATAGTAGGGCAGTATAATGAAAAAAAAACATCGACAAGACGTTGGAAGACTCGCTCACTTTACCAAGACAGGGAAACTACGGGGTTTTACAAAGCAACGTTTCTAAAAATGAAAGACATTGATCATAAACAATATCTAAATATCCTATTTAGAGAAACAAATTATTTAATAAACTGAACACCTATCTTAAATAATACTAAACAATCATGTATTTTGTTTCTACGCGCTGTCACCCTACAGCGCATGTCCATAACAAGTACTGTGATTGGTCATGTCAAAGACCTTTACGGTGAAATATAAAACTTAAAAATTTCTACGGAAGGAAGAAATTCCGTCCTTACGGTACGGGAATCTATAAATGGCACTACGATTTAAATAAACATTTTTGACGTAATTGTCACCATTAACATTGCCCGTTATTAATTTTAATTAAACTTAACAATTATTGATACTTTAAAATATTAAAATAACTTCAAAATATGATTTTGTTAAGAAAATATTTTATTCTTTGATTTTTTTTATTACTATAATTGCAAAATATTATCACAAAGTATTAAAATTCCTACACGGGAAATGTTAATGGTGACAATTACGTAATGTTCATCTTCTACGGGAGGAAGGAAGAAAGGCAATCTATAATTCAGGCTTTATGCATCCCCTTCAAATTTAATTTTTTATTCTGCAACTTACAGAACACCAATGAAACCGATTTGGGCACTGAAGACAAACTGGGTTTCATAATGTTCGAGTGTGGATTGGAAGGTGTAAATTTAAAGGTAATTAAATTAACACACATTTTTTAACATTTTCATTCTATCGTGAAACTTTAAGGTCGTCAAAAAGTCCCAATTCGAACATATAGAATGTAACATAAACACCCCAGGAGATTCCATATTGGAAAGCAATAAAACCCCTAATGACTTGGAACATTCCGATTCCGCTAAATCTTGCAATGCCACCCCAAAACTAAACGAAAACAAGGATAAGAAAACGCCAAACTGTAAGTATATTCGGTTGAACACTCCCGTTTGTAGTAAACTGCTCGACTGTGCGGTAAAATGAAGTACGCGATCGAATTTTATCCGGAAAACGCTGAGCGTAAATATTAACAGCATCAAGATTCCTGCCTGCTTCTCCATAAATCAAAATCGTTTCTATTTTTTCTTCCACTGTTAAAAAATCCTTTACGAATAACTGCTTAACTAAATACCATTTTTTTATACCTCAATTAGGATTCAATTAATTAATTGACAAAATAATGTTTTTTACCTTACATGAGGTATTTTTATTAAAAATAGTACAATAATCCTTTAAATTAAAGTATTTAATGCTGGCAGGTAAAAAGTGACCATGGTGCGCAATTGATAATTATCACCGAATGAAATAATGTATAAAACTTAAACCAAAGGAAACTTAAATATTAGTTAAAAAATCGCGGGTACTTAAAAAATCAGATTTAATTTAATAAGATAATTATTACCAAAAAAAAGTGATATTTTTAGGGAAAAATTATTGCAGAATCGTATACAGAAGAAAAATCGAACAAAATCGAATCATTTAATTTTTATTTTAAAGATTTTTTTGTAAAATACAAACTAACTGAGATTTTTCAAAGTTTCAGTGCAAACCCCGAAAATGCACGACGAAGAAAAAGGCGATACGGGGGAACACCCGAAAACCGAGTGCAAAGATACTGCCATTCTGGCAAAGGACAGCGGAAACGTATCGTCCTGTATAATCGAACTGAAAGTGGTGTGGTTTAATTTTGCCGCCCCTCCCAGAGCTCCGATAACACGTAAAATCGATTACACAAGGTAAGGATGACAAATTAAAATGCAATACCTCGTATCTTCCGTAGTGTTTTTTAAATCGAAAAACTGTAAACGCCATTCGATTCATGGTAGTTTTGACGGTACACCCTGAAAATTTCATCAAAATAGCACTGCTATTAACCGTTTTACAGCCGTTTAAGTATTTAGCCCTTTGGTGCTAAGTACGGTGCTAAGGCCGTAACTTCAACATTTTTTATCCGATTTAAATGAAATTTTGAGGTTATGTTGAGTAAAATACGTTTTATAAAATGACGTTTTTACATTTTCATTGCAATAATTTTGAACTGAGTTGCACAAAAAAAATATTGAAGAAATGTCATTTCAAAACCTGGAAAAAAAAATCAAGAAAAAAATTGTTTCGTCTACTTTCAAGGTAAATTAGCCATATTTTGATTCCTCCTAAATAAAAACAGACCAAAATCAATAACAAATAAAAATGCAATACCTCGTATCTTCCGTGGTGATTTTTATGGCTAAAAACAGTAAACGCCGCGATCGAGGTTGTTTTTGATGGTATACCCTGAAAATTTCATCAAAATAGCACCGCTATTAACCGTGTTACAGCCCTTTAAGTATTTAGCCCTTTGGTGCTAACTAGGGTGCCAAGGCTGTAACTTTAACATTTTGTATCCGATTTCAATGAAATTTGGAGGTTATATCAAGTAAATTATGCTGTTTAAAATGGCTTTTTACATTTTTATTTCGGTCATTCTTAAGAAAAATATGCAGTTATTTCAACACTTAACTGCGTTTAATTAAGGTAGTTGTGCTAAAAAATTTCTTTTTAACAAAATATTTTAAAAAGTTCTAGCTTATTAAATTCTTTTTTAAATGATATATCACAACCTACATTTTTCTTAAAAAACAACAAAATATACCCAAAAAACTAATCCATGTAATAGCTCCTAGACTTCTACAAAATTGTCATTTTTAGCCAAATTTCGTTGGTTTTCGACAAAAATTTACGAAGGTTATGTATAAAACAAAAGGATTTTTAATTTTCTTTTTAATAATAGCTAAAATGTACACAATCTAAAGAATGTTTTGCTGTATTTTGCAAACTTCATATTTTTTATCAAGAAATTTTTGATTATCAAGATCCACATTACAATTATTGTCGGTTATTAACTAAACGGTTAAATTTTTTTAAATAAAATAAAAAGTGTGGTGAAATTTCTACTTGTGTATACCTCACTTTTAATTTTATAAAAAAAGTCGTCGAGCGATTTGGCTAAAAAACTAGTCAATAACTTATTTGTACAAAAGACTACTTTATACTTTATTTCTCCTGAAATTTTTCAAAAAAAAACCTAAATTCCCAAATAAAATTTGTAATTTAACCGTGGGAGCCCTGAACAGACTAAAATCAATAAGAAACGAAATACAATACCTCGTATCTTCCGTGGTGATTTTTGTGGCGGAAAAAAGTAAACAGTATTCGATTGGGGGTGTTTTTGACGGTATACCCTGAAAATTTCGCTAAAATTGCACTGATATTAACCGTGTTACAGCCGTTTAAGTGTTTAGCCCTTTGGTGCTAACTAGGGTGCTAAGGCTGTAACTTCAACATTTTTAATCCGATTTTAATAAAATTTGGAGGATATATTAAGTACAATGTGCTCTTTAGAGAAAACAACAAACATTTCGAGAAAACTTGTTCTTAGGTTGGACTGGAACCTATTGAGCACAGCCTCCCCAGCCATCAAAGCTTGGATGAATCCTAGCAACCGATTGGCCATCCGAGTAGTCCACATGGTTCGCACCATGTACAGACGATCTACTGCCACGGTGGCCTGCTTGATGGCGGAAACTTTGGATAAAGATCGAAGCTGCCACACGTTGTGCAAGGTAACTTGATATATTTAGCGGTTTGGGTGGACAATTTAGTTTTTTTAGAGTCGTTACGGTAAACTGACGCCACTAGCACAAACGCTGCAGGAGGATCCGAGTTTGCAGCTGTGCTCTATACTGCAGAAGTATTATTTGATGACCGATCCTAATTTGATTGAAAGTCACTTGCGGGAGTCCGAAATACCGCAACTTTTTACTCTTAGACAAGTGAGTACCTGCAGGGACAATTTTTTTTTTTATTTTTTTTTTTAATTTTAGGGTGTTATTGTTTTGAGTCGACAATGGAAAAACATACTGTACACTCCACTTTTCACCCAGAATACAGTGAAAACAAGAATTAAACCGCTAAATGTGCATATAACAGTACCAAACATTCCGGAGGTATCGTATAAAAAATTTCCTTACCTAATTAACGATCTTTTTCAGTTAGTGCAGATTTAATATTAATTATAATTATACCGATTTCGGATGTTATAGTTTTTTAACTCGATAAACTTTCTAGGTATCTCCAAAATCTGAGTTTTACCCGCTCAGGAAATACAGTAAGATTCTAAATTTCAGTCACGGGTAGAAGATACTAATGTTTTATATTGTTCACTGCACTAACATACATTCTTGCCACTTTATCGTCGAAAAGGTTTATAGGTGAATATATTAAGATGTCCCCCAAGTAAAAATGATTATTTTTTATTTTTGGTTGTTTCATAAGTGGTTCTGCATTAATGCAAAAATTTTAAGAAATCACACATTTTGAAAATTAGAGCTTCACGGAGGTTAGGATTTTTTTTTAAACATCCCTTTGTATATTTGAAATGAGTTATTGTATCTTTTGGTAAAAAACATCTTTTTGTTTAAACCTCTATATTATAAACGTACGTCAATTTTTTAGTAATTTTTTAAAATTTGAGCGATTGTCCATTAATTTATCTACAATATTCTTTAATATTCGTTTAAATCCGACATCAAATAAAAAAGTTATTTGCGATTGAAATTCATCGAAAATTTGTGTGGATCGATTATTTTGCCTGTGAGTGTATCTATTTAATTATATATATCGGGGGACATTTCGTGAGATTCACCATTATTATATATTTTTGTTCTGTTTTAATTCACACCCCGTGTGTGGTTCACTTTTTCGACGATAGAGGTCGCAACCGTTCACTTTTGTTTTGTGCTTTATCACGTTCAAAAAAAAATTGTTGTTTCACTTCCGCTCCATACAGGAAACTTGCTTGACAGACGGCGAAGCGAGCGGTAACGAAGAGATCGACATTACCGACGAGCATGCTCGCTTACTACATGCTGGTATCATACTTAAGCCCAACGCACATAGAAACATGGGTAGGTTTTTTCGTTCAACTTAACTCATCCTTACGTATTTCTATTTCCACGCGGCCAAATCTGTACGGGTGCGCGTCATCAGCGGCATATGACGTCAGCGTTAAGGTCTATTCACACAATGTAAAGCTCGAGTATTATAATTTGGTTTTGTACAACAATATTTACACCCTGTTTTAAAACAGGGAAATTGTTACAGTTTTTGGCAAATGAATGATATTTTTTTTATAACACATCAGAGTTACGCCTTAAAAAAGCAAATTTAACGGCAGTAACTTTACAAGTTGGTAATGCTGACGTCATTATATCGCATTGATGACGTGCACCCATACAGATTTGGACGCGACTATAAAAGGTATTGAAATGACGTCCTTAAGTTACTTTATAGTAAATTTAAAACCGGCACGGATGGGGCCCAATACTAATCACCATTTAGTCGTTTTTTCAATGCTGTGTAGATTACACCACACCCGTATATATACGTATATGTTTTATGTTTAGGTACTAACACGTCAACTTAAAAATTACCTCATGCTTTTTGCTTTGTAACTAACACTTTTACACACGTAAAATCGCCAATTCATTTTACGAACTTTGTAATTCAACATGTTTCCCCCCGTTTTTCAAAAGTGCCGACGAAAGAAGCGCTGGTAGGCAACCTGCAGAACTCTCCGAGGATATTTTCGGACAGTTCCGTTCACACGCCGCAGGTGGCGATAGTGTCCGGCGGAGTCGAGAGCATTCTAACCTCGCCCAGCCCGCCAGGTAACCAAACATGCACAATGGGGTAGTTAAATTTTTTCTGACCTATACTTTTTATGGTTTTATTCAAGGCGTTTTGTAATTTTAAACATTTCTGCGAAATCGGAATTTCAATTGAGTTTACCGTTTTCGAGATATTTTAAAAAAAAATCTCCTAATTACGTCACTAGGCTATTGACAACGTTGCCAGCTTTTTAGTTTAGTTTAAAATTCTTACGATAGATGGCGCCACGTTATAATATTTTAGTTTTAAAACCACTTGATCTATAATTTTAGTTGAGAAGAAGAAGAAGAATTGATTTTTTGACGTTTCTTTTTTTCGGGTTATGTTTTTTTTAAATTTAGATTATTGAAAATCAATGTTATTGTTATGTTATTTGTAATTGATATTAGATAAGTGATTTATTAATAACGGGCTCCAAAGCAGAGGAATCTTGTGGAATGGTTGGTTACATTGAACATTGGAGCTTTTAAACAAATAAAGTAAGTACCTATAATTATAATCATATTTTGTCGTAAATGCATTTCATTAGTATAATGCCTAGTTCTTTATATTCTTTTAGATATATCTTGGACTCTAAAATATCAAACAGTAATATGATACGGCACTTAATGAATTTGGTGACCATCTTTCACTCAACTGACAGTGACAGTATTTGTACATAACCTCTTCGGGTATTTTCTGACATAACCGAATGAAATCATTAACAAGACAACTTGACAACAGGGTAATTTTCAACCAATAGAAATCTTAGAATGTTGGTGACACGGCGAGGTTTGTGACGTCATAAAAATTTATATTTTTTGTAAATATCTCGAAAACGGTAAACTCAATTGAAATTCTGATTTCACAGAAATGTTTAATATTACAAAACGCCTTGAATAAAACCATAAAAAGAATAGGTCAGAAAAAATTTAACTACCCCATTTTAAGTCGATAATCGAATGCACTAAAAATTTGTTAAATTGACGTGTTTGTGTTGTTTTTGTGTGAGCGTTTGTTGTTTGGGAGATTCGATTGATTAAAGAAAATATTTGGGCGCTGAAATATTAAGTTTCCCTGTATTTCAGTGCCTCACAGGAAAAGGAAAAAGAGCCTTCAACCGACTCAACCCCCAAACAGCAGCAGAGCTAGCGTTGTCTTGCCTTTACTCAACAACACTAATCCATTTTTAAACAAGCGGCTTTTGGAAGAAAGTATGTTAAAAACGCCACTTTTATTGTTTGCCTGTTAACAGTAAGCCCAAACATGAAATTTTTACATTGTTACTTTCTCCTCATTGAAAACAGACCAAAATGTAATACCTCGTATCTTCCGTGGTGTTTTTTATAGCGAAAAACTGTAAACAGTATTAGATTGGGGGTATTTTAAATGGTATACCCTGAAAATTTCATTAAAATATCGCTGCTATTAACCGAGCTACAGCCGTTTAAGTATTTAGCCCTTCGGTGCTAACTAGGGTGCTAAGGCTGTAACTTTAACAATTTTTATCCGATTTTAATAAAATTTGGAGGATATATTAAGGAAAATGTGATCTTTAAAATAATGTTTTTAAATTTTGATTGTATCAATTTTGAACTGAGCAGTAGACAAAAATATTGAAAACTACATAAATACAATACCTCGGATCTCCCGTGGTGTTTTTCATAGCCGTAAATTGTAAACGCCATTCGGTTGTGGGTGTTTTTGATAGTATACCCTGAAAATTTCATTGATATATCACCACTATTAACCGTGCTATAGCCGTTTAGGTATTAGCCCTTTGGTGCTAACTAGGGTGCTAAGGCTGTAACTTTAACATTTGTTATCCGATTTTAATGAAATTTGGAGGTTACATTAAGTAACATGTGCTCTTTAAGATAACGGTTGTACATTTTTATTGCAATGATTTTTGGCCTGTTAATGGGTAAACCAATTTTTTGCTGTTGGTTTCTTTTTAAAATTGCTGTTGAAAGAAGGATGCCATTGTTGTCATTTGGTTGTTGGGCTCTGTGGTGGGTTGAGGCTCCTGAGTTTTCACACTGTTTGCACAGTGTCTCTGGTTTACTTTCGTTGTTCAAGTTTCTAATATATGTATCACCATTAACATGCACTTTAAAAAGAAACCATCAAATCACCCACCCTTTATTAACGCACATTAACACAATGTATTTATATAAATGTAAAGGTTACGGCACTCTAAGAGAAGACCGTACGGTAATCAACATGGGTTCGGACCCGAGTGACGTCAACAGCCAATCTAGTAACGACTTGGGCAACAGTCCCACCCATAAAACGCAAAACTCTGGGGGCAACTACAGCGAGGATCTTTACAGCTGGATGGCAAAACAAGATCGCACAGGCGCGCCTCTAGAAGGTTGTCTAGAATCGAAAATAGACACCTTGCATACGGAGTCGTCCGGTGACCCAGGGACTCTACCTAAAGAGGAGATAACCGTCCCGGATCTTCCTACGTATCCCATACAGGATTCAGTTAGGTTCCTCGATGCGAATCAAATATTCCAGCCGCTGCTGAGCGGCTTGGGCGTTATGCCTCAACAGCTGAGGTTCACCACCATGACAGACTCCAGTTAGTACCAACTAAATATGATTTTACTTGAAAAAGGAGTACTTTGGCGCTTACCATCAAATATTAAAAATATTCCCCAACACCAAAACAAAATACAAAGTGCTTACTTTGAGTACTCTTCGCTCTTCGCTCGCTTGTTGTGTTGGGTGTATTTCGAGAGGAAATCCTGGGTTGAGTTTTTATCGGTTTTCCAATAACAGTGTTAATCTGAATGAAGAAATAAATTTCATACAGTCCCTGTAAATATAAATTGTACCTATAGATACAATAAATACACATTTTAGTAGTGATTAACGTGAAAAGTGCAAACAAATAAGTCGTCTAAATTTAAACAGCATTTAGCGTTATTAAAAGCGTTAATTAAGAATTTGTTAAAGTCTCCACTTAACGGTAAAATACCATTATATTATGTATTATATATAATATTATGATGCCATGAGTAAAATGCAGTCGGCGTTTTTTAGACAACTCAAATATAAAAACGGTTGATTTTAAGGTTATGTTTGTGCAAAAATTATTTTTTACAAATTTCTTAAAAATGTCCAAACAAATATAAATTATATTAGGTAAAGTTATCATTAGTTAATTCTACACCAACAAATGTACTTACCGAATTGGATCCTTTGGCAAAACATGAAAATGCAAAGATTTAGTTCTTGAATTTTATTTACAATTAAAAACGCAATAATTCACCACAATCCCTTAGATAAAATACGCACTCTAACGTAACTATAGAAGCATTTAAGCGTTGAGTTTCTTAATCAATGATATAAAGAGTAATCAATCGAAAGCGAGTAATAAACCAGTTTTACGAAACCGTTCAATGTAAGCTGTAAGCGTTTTGATCGTTGGGGAATATTTCCAATATTCTTTCAAAAATATGCCTTGGAAATATGTGCCGATTTCATTTCAGACGCTGGTAACGATGTGACCACTTTGGATGCTTTAGGTTCAAATTTTTGTCTTGTCGGTAACATGGAGACCATGCGTATCGATATCGTTGTATCTGAGCATGGTAAAATAGAGAAGAAGAAGGGGAAGAACAACACTAAACGGCTTTACATCGAAGTCACTGCAGGTTGTTATTCTGATGTTGTTGTGGTAGTTTAAAGTTACATCGAATGTTTTCACAGACGAATCTCCAGCTTTCGTTTGCGAAAAGGTGGGAGTCGAACTGGAAATCGATCGCATGACCGATATGGCTGTCAACGAGATGATCAAGACGAAAAACGTTCTCTACATCTCTCGTGGGCAATTGAAAAACCACACCAGCACCGTGATAAACTTCACCATAGGCGTGCGCACCATACACCAACGCGTCAACATGCCTCTTTTAAGGCTGCTGCATCAAATCAGCAACATGTACCAGAACGTCAAGGACACGCAGAACGAATTGAGACAGCAACAACCTGTGGAGATCAGAAGGCCCAAAACAAGCGCAAGCGATCATGTCGATTTAAACAAACATCACTCTTCAAGTGAGTTTTCGTCGCTACACAGCAAACGGAAAATTATAGAAGTGTATAGGATGACGCCACGTTTGAATATGGATTCCTAAATCTCCCCACGGTATAGATTTGTATTCGTCAGTCGAGCGTTTCAATACTCTACACAGTATAGAGGTCGTAATTTCACTTTTGAACTAGTATTAATATAAAAATTATTTTATGCTTAAAAAAAAACTATATACGACATGATTGTGATTTTTTTCATTTTATTAATTAATTAAGCTGTGTTGAATATTTTTCCTAAAGGAATAATTGCCAATGGGCCTTTAATTCATTTGTTCGTAGATGCTACAATAACCTGCACTGGTGTGTACTTTTTCATCGACCAGATTTAAATATTGCTGTACTAACATATACCAGTGGAGATAGTGTAGGGTCTACCGACAGACCTCATTACTAAATTATTAAAGTTTAATAGCATATCGATCATTTTTTCAACATAACCTCTGAAATTTTTAATACTTTACATCATATCCTCTGTGCTTTACATACCTGAGTTGTTACGGTAAACAAAAATCAGACAAAGGAACCAAAGAAAGGAACTATTTTCAACAAAATCATATGCAGAAATGAGAAAATTCAAACTACTTGCATCCATCAAAAGATCAAAACTTCTTGCAATATTACACCCTCTTTTTATACTCTCAGAAATATTGACTAGAACAGTATTAGAGAGACTCCAGTTTCTATAACTTGGTAGAGTAAAGAGAAGTCGAAACCGTTGCGATATTGCATTGCGCTGTTTTTGTATAATTCTCGGGGACATTGAAAAAAATCATTGCCAGTAAAATTCGAAAAGCTTGAGTTTCTATGTCTCTGAGGAGAATAGGAATCCGAAGTTGCTGCACCATTGGACTGAACCCTTTTTTAATAATTTCTAGAGACATAAATGACTGCACCATTCGACAGGGTCGAGTTTCTACCTCTCTGTTGAATATATAAAATCAAAATAACGCATCTTGTAAGACACCATTGAGTTTGACTTTAAATATAGTCGTGCATAGGTATAGAGCCGAAAAATATAAAAACAAAGCACGATTCAATACAGTTCTGATAAAACTTTAAGATTTGATATTCAAACGCGGAGTCATCCTATACAGTCCTATATTTTTCCGTTTGCTGTGTAGATCAAGTTTTTTGCTCACCGTTTCTTTTCAGCTTCCGATTTGCTGCAGAACGCGCAGAACATCATCGACGTTTCCAAGCAGTTAAGTCTAAAAATATCCGATCCGGGTTCGTTCGGATCCCAGCAAAAACCCATTATTTCCAGGTCGCCCAGCGAAAAGTCCCGACCTCAGAGCTTCGCCCAAAAGTTGAGGTCCACCGGAAAAAGCGTCAAAGGTGAGTCCCAGTATTTTTTTTACCGCACAAACGATTGTGATGGTTTTTAGGTTACGTAAATCTGAGCGAAGGCGCTGGAACACCGATGACGATGTCTAGTCCATCGGGTTCAGCTCTGGAACGCGTGACGGTCTCTTCGGACAAAAGCACCGGCCGTTGCTGGAAAAACATGTACCACCTGTTGGATTTATACGCTGACATGTCCGACCGGAAGACAATCAAGCACAGGTAACTATAGTAGCAAAATTAACTTGGTTCTTTTCAAACCAAAAGTGCTTTTATTTAAATTAATTAAATAAAAGCCCCGTTTTTAGCAAAATTTTATTTATTGTTTGTGTGCACAAATTAAATATACTCGTCAAAGTGGAATTTACTCCAGCGCTTATGCAAGCAGTTTCCATGGAATGTTGCCATCGATTTTGCGTAAACATTAACAACATCATGGGCAATTTTTGCTACAACCTGGTTGAAAATTGAATAATTTGGTTTAGGAATTGTTGACAGTATTTTCATTGCACAATCGTTTTTATTAGATATTCTGCTAGACTACTACATTTCCATCATCTCCACCATCGCTTTTAAGGCATCCCTTAAATCTACAATAAGTGTAGATTTAAGTTCTTTTTAGCCACTCCTTTTAATTTGGTTATTTCAAAAATTTTCATTCATCAAATTCATTTTGCCCGTAGTTTTACGAATTTGTTGATATCCACTGTTGATGATTTAGTTGTCATCACAATCCATACAACAATGTCTGCTCCACAATCCACACAACAAGGTCTGTTCTATCTCATAGCCAAAGCACAAGATCCGTAAGCAACATAAAAATGGCCGCCGTTCGAGTCTGTGCAGTGTTGCAGTGATTTTTAGCATTCACGAAACGAGATAGAACAGACCACAATTCACACAACAATTGTGGTGGGTTTTATCTTATGCTAAAAATACTAAAAATCAATGCAACACTGCACAGAGTTTAACGGCGGCCATTTTTGTTGTTTACAACTTTTGTGCTTTGGGTTTGTGCTCTGTTTATACAGATTAATAATCATTTTAAACTTTGTGTTTCTCATAGTAAGCCTTAAAAGAGGCCTTAAAGTGCTAAAAACAACCATTTTACTCCTCTATTGTAAAAAATAAACTTTATTCTATCAGGGCTGTCATAAAACTGTCAAATTTCAATTTTAAGGTTAAATTATAACCCACAAATTAACCTTCAAATTGTCATTTGACAGCCCTGATAGAATAAGGTATATTTATTATAAAAGAGGAGTAAAATGGTTGTCAGCACTTAAAGGCCTTATTTGAGGCTTACAAGTGCCTCTGTAAGAAACCAAACGTTTAAAACAATTATTAACAGCATCAACCCAAAGCACAAGAATTGTAAACAACAAAAATGGCCGCCGTTAAACTCTGTGCAGTGTTGCAGTGATTTTTAGTATTTTTAGCATGAGATAGAAGAGACCTTGTTGTGTGAATTGTGGTCTGTTCTATCTTCTTTCGCGAATGCTAAAAATCACTGCAACACTGCACAGACTCGAACGGCGGCCATTTTTATGTTGCTTACGGATCTTGTGCTTTGGCTTTGAGCTGTTTATACAGATTAATAATTGTTTTAAACCTGGTGTTTCTTACATAGGCACTTGTAAGCCTCAAATGTGGCCTTAAAGTGCTAAGGGCAACCATTTTACTCCCCTTTTGTAAAAAAATATATATTATTCTGTAAGTATACTTATAACCTTTAAATTGACATTTGACAGTTTGAAGAGAGCCCTGAGAATAAGTTTTATTGTTTACAAAAGAGGAGTTAAATTGTTGTTCTTAACACTATAAGGTCTCATTTGTGTCTCTGTAAGAAACACAATGTTTAAATTTTTAATCTGTATAAACAGCACAAACCCAAATCACAAAAATTGTAAACAACATTTCGTAAAAAACGTTTTTAAACAGGAAAATTGTTTCAGTTCTTGCTAAACAATACTCAAATGAATGATTTTTTTTATAACACATCAGATTTACGCCTTAAAAAAAGCAAATTTAACGGCAGTAACTTTGCAATTCAATGCTTCGTTTAGGTTCTCCGTCGGGACATATGATATTTCCGAACACTACAAAGGGAACAGGAAGTATGATATTTTACAGGAAATGAAATCCACAAATGATATCGACAAGATTGAAAGCACACCACCATTGCCAAGAGATATAAGTAAGTTAATGGAAGTATAAATGGATATTTTACAATCATTTCGATTTTGTTAAAGACAACTCTTCGCCGAACGAGCACACGAAGCTGGTAGTGTTCGGCGTTGCCAAAATTCACCGCACCAAGCTGCAGGCGACGTTGTCGGGTCTCAAGCTCGAAGCCGAGATTACGAGTTTGCACTCTAGTCTGACGGTGCGGAAAAAATCTGTCCCGCAGATGCTTGAATGCTCCTTGACGGGGCAAATAGGCAGGACCATGATTGTCCTGCTAGAAGGGGTGGCGCCCAATCAACAAACGGTTGTTAAAGTTACCATAGGGAAGTCGCAGGCGCTCTATTCGAGCGTCACCAAACGCTCGAAGGACAAGAACTCAGGTCTGCTTACCGTGGGGGCCGTCAACATCGATATACCTCAGCACCCTGTTGCGTTGCACGGGATGGTCACCAGAGGGAGCAAGCAGTTGAGTTCCACTCTGCAAGAGTTGAGGGTCACTAGAACTTCTAGTAGGATGTCTAGAGGTGCGCCGCCTGAGGAAGATGTGCAGAGCTCGCCAAACCACCCTACCAGGTACACTTTTTTACACAAATTTTCGATGAATTTCAATCGCAAATAACTTTTTTATTTGATGTCGGATTTAAACGAATATTAAAGAATATTGTAGATAAATTAATGGACAATCGCTCACATTTAAAAAAAAATACTAAAAAATACACGTACGTTTATAATATACAGGTTTAAACATTGCAATTTCCAATATTTTTCTGTATGAAGAACTAAGGTTGCTATGGTCCATCCATAGCCTATGGAGAATGACAGTGACAGTTTTGTTGAATCATCCCATACTTGGACATGTCATACACGGCTTTCAAAAGCTATCAAATTGTTTTTTGCAAATTAATGTTTGAATTTTGAGGTGTCTTCTTACTTTAAAAAATGGATATGTCTCCGACTGATGTTGCCAGAGCCATTAATTTAATCCAGGATGGACGGTCACAGTATTACGTGGCAAGTGTTTTAAACATCACAAGAAGTAAAGTACAAAGGGCAACATCAGTCGGAGACATTTTTAAAAGTAAGAAGACACCTCAAAATTAACACATTAATTTACAAAAAACAATTTGATTGCTTTTGAAAGATGTATATGACATGTCCAAGTATGGGATGATTCAACAAAACTGTCACTGTCACCCTCCATGGGCTACGGATGGACCATAGCAACCTTAGTTCTTCATACAGAAAAATATTGGAATTTGCAATGTTTTTTTTTAAAAATCCATATTTTCCACAAAAATAAATATATCAAGGTGAACCAAAAACAAAACTGTTAAAAATAGATGTGACTTGATAATTAAACCTTAATTTAGAACAATATACGGTTTTGCCACTCTACAGAGTGTCTTAAACTTATGGTAAAAAACATCTTTTTGTTTAAACCTTTATATTATAAACGTACGTGTATTTTTTAAAACGTGAGCGATTGTCCATTAATTTATCTACAATATTCTTTAATATTCGTTTAAATCCGACATCGAATAAAAAAGTTATTTGCGATTGAAATTCATCGAAAATTTGTGTGGATCGAGTATTTTGCCTGTGATTGTAGTTTATATATGTCTAAATTATAAAAATTGAAGCTTGCTTAATGAGTAAAAAATAAATTGAAGCTTGGTTGTGTAGCAAAAAAATAAAATTAAAGTAGGTTATAATTTCTAACTTGCTGACACTGTCTATATTTATTATTTATTTTATTCATTTTAATAACTTAATGTTTTGAGTTTTACTATGCAAAATTTAATCGCTTCTCCTGCAAAACTCGATTTTGGATCGCCTAGCATGTATTCTTCTTTGCTTAGGGACTTTTTGGTTTCGAGCCCGGCTGCTCCGAAGCAGGCCCCGCAAGAAAAAAGCCTCCTTCAGCCGCTGATGATGCAATTTTCGGTGATTTTGCAAAGTCTGAGCATCACCGCCGCGCTGTTGCCATCTTTACTTGCTCAATATAAGATGGACCAAGTGAATAGCACCGGTTTCACTGGGAGCAAAGCCAAGTTTACAATCGATTTGCCTCACCATTCCCTGAGTTTTACCACGAAATTACAGGTTAACATTCAAAAAATTATACGGGGTGTTGCCTAATAAATTGTCATCCTTTTGGAGGATGATAGTACACGCCAAAAAAAAGTTTTTCCTCTAGACCTATCCTGTATATCATAATGGGGTAGTTAAATTTTTTCTGACCTATACTTTTTATGGTTTTATTCAAGGCGTTTTGTAATTTTAAACATTTCTGTGAAATCAGAATTTCAATTGAGTTTACCGTTTTCGCCTGTGACCAACATTCTAAGATTTCTATTGGTTGAAAATTACCCTGTTGCCAAGTTGTCTTGTTAATGATTTCATTCGGTTATGTCAGAAAATACCCGAAGAGGTTATGTACAAATACTGTCACTGTCAGTTGAGTGAAAGATGGTCACCAAATTCATTAAGTACCTATCTTCCTTATTACGAGGTATCATATTACTGTTTCGATATTTTAGAGTCCAAGATATATCTAAAAGAATATAAAGAACTAGGCATTATACTAATGAAATGCATTTACGACAAAATATGATTATAATTATAGGTACTTACTTTATTTGTTTAAAAGCTCCAATGTTTAATGTAACCAACCATTTCACAAGATTCCTCTGCTTTGGAGTCCGTTATTAATAAATCACTTATCTAATATCAATTACAAATAACATAACAATAACATTGATTTTTAATAATCTAAATTTAAAAAAAACATAACCCGAAAAAAAGAAACGTCAAAAAATCAATTCTTCTTCTTCTCAACTAAAATTCAAGTGGTTTTAAAACTAAAATATTATAACGTGGCGCCATCTATCGTAAGAATCTTAAACTAAACACACTGGCAACCATAGAAAAAGCTGGCAACGTTGTCAATAGCCTAGTGACGTAATTAGGAGATTTTTTTTGTAAATATCTCGAAAACGGTAAATTCAATTGAAATTCCGATTTCATAGAAATTTTTAAAATTACAAAACGCCTTGAATAAAACCATAAAAAGTATAGGTCAGAAAAAATTTAACTACCCCATTGTTTTTACCTCTAGCTTGAAATCTAATTGATCGATTTGGTCAAACAAGCCCTTAAATTGAAGGTATTTAAGCCCTCTAAAACTTTCTTTTACATACTTTTGAAATCGGACAAGTATTTTGACGCTAGCGATTTTAATAACTTAAAAAAACAAAAATTGAGGTCGAAATTTTACATATCGTCCTGGGAAGGGTTTAAATCAAACAGATAACTCCAGTTTGAATTTTTTTTGTGAAGCTGACATTTTAACAAAAAGAACAAGCTAATGTTGATAAAAATACATGGAAAAAGGCGAAGTTATGAATTTTTTAGTGGAAGACCAAAATTCAGCTTTTTGACGATTTTTATTTTATTTTTTTTATTTATTTTGTAATATGTTTATTTATTAATGAAAACCTAAGTAAAGTGCATGATTGAAATTTTTTGAGTTTTTTACGTACTTTTTTCACCGAAAAAATGATTCAAAATTTAAATTTGACTCCGCAAACGTGAATTCTTTTGTTTCTCTTGTTGGCATAGTGTCATTTCACTGCTATTTTTCGATATTTCAACAAGGTATTTTTATCATGGTTTTATTTAGCTAATAAAAAGTGTAAAATGAGTAAAAGAAGTGGAGAGTGCGTAAATAACCCGCACAATCTGGGCGACGTAAGTGATGAGCACGGAGAACTTTTTCACCAGCAAATGAAGGCTATGGAGCGGCGGTATCACGGCTTCTGGGATGCAGCCATGATGGGTGATTACATTTGGTCCCTCATACGAGAAACGGAATACGAAAGCAACAAAAAACAAAGAATGAGCCAGAATTTTTTTAAATCTAAGCTCATTAAAACAAAATAAAATTTTCAATATCTTCAATGTTCAATATTAAATTTAATATAATTTAATAAAACGATGAAAAAACGTAAAAATTCTCGAAAAACTGAATTTTGGTCTTCCACTGAAAAATTCACAACTTCGCCATTTATCCATGGATTTTTATCAAGAGCAGCTTATTTTTTTCCTTTAAGAATAATCTATACGTAAAATAAATCAAACTGGACTTATCTTTTCGATTTCTATCTTTCCCAGAAAGATATGTAAATTTTCGACCTCGATTTTTGTAAAGACTTTCATATTTTGGCGTGTACTATCATATCCTTAAAGTATGACAACTTATTTTGTGACAACACGTCATCTAAAACTAAGTTCTTTCAGAACTACAATCAAAACGAAAAAGCTGAAGCTAATCTGCCTTCGGAGGCTAGCATTGCTTTGCCCGCCGTGCACGTGGTTGCCGAGTACATCCCCGAGAACGCAGCCGATGGCCAGCGCCCCCTGGAGGGGGTCGTTTTCAGACAGGGGGGTTATTTGAACGCGAACGCTGAAATTGGAGTTTTCGAACACAGTTTGACCACGGATTTGCTGAATCACCTGGTGTTCGTGCAGAAGGTTTTCATGAAGGTAAGTTTGAACAATTATTGTAAAAATAGTAGTTAGTTGTTACCATTGTTAATAATTATTATAAGTGATTATACTCTAAAGAAGGTTCCGGTTTTCGCATTATTAATCTAAAGATGAAGATAACCTTAAGAAACACACGCTGCTTGTTTGTAACGCGCAAAATAACAATGCCTGCAGCGGCGCCATCTCGTGCCACAATTATAAACTACATGCTTTACAGAGTTCTTTTTCATATAATGCTAAACTCCCGTGTATTTTTTAGCAAAGCTGTTTTTAACGAAGTAGACATTAAATATAAGGACAAGGTTAAACAATTATTCATATATGAATAAAGAATGTGATAAAATGTCTATAGACATTTTATCACATTCTTTATTAGTACTGTGGAGCTACTTATTTGTTATTTAGCAACACCCTGCATATAATACCAGTTTTTGGTCTTTTACCGTTGAGTGGAGACAACCCAATCAACTCTTTTAATAATGTACTATGCTCCACACCTCAAAGTTCCACCACGTGACCACGTACGGAACGCAGTCTTTTAAAAATTTGGCATTTAAGGCTTTTCAGGTTATGTATCTGTCAAAGTATAGTCAACGAAAGAAATAATATTATGTTTAGGCGTTAAAAATGTATAAATCTTTATAACATTACAATAACAATTTAAAAATATAAATACTGCATTCAATGAAATTCTAAAGTGTATGGTGCCAAATAAGTAATATTTTTGTGCATTTGGTCCAAATATCTGGTTTTCTCCATACAACAATTTTAACTAAACAGCATTTATTAAAAAAATCTAGCTTCTCTATTATGGAATAAGAATTTCTGTATTAAAGGTAGGTTAATATATTATAACAAAAATATCATCTAATTTTGTAATTTTAATGTTGGAAAAATTTATTTTGACCAAAATAAATAAGTATTTTGGATTATTTAAAAGACAGTATAATATTGTATTTAAAAATGTAGTAGTTTTTCTTATCCAGCTTAAAGTGTACCTACATAAAGTTTTGTCAATACAAATAGTTAAAAGCTTCGACTGAATTTGATCTACATCGAAAAATCATTGTAACTTTAATTTCAAGTTTCTCTAAAAATTGTTTGTTTTTTTATAATCTAACTTAAAGTAGGTATGCCGAGAGGTATGCACAAGTTACAAAGCTTCAATTTAATTTGAACCATATTCAACAATTATTTAGTATACCTATATTTATGACCATATTAACACACTCTTCCAAATAATCCACTTATTTATTTTGGTGAAAATAGATTTTTTTAACCTTAAAATACAAAATACCTACCTACCTTTGATACAGATATTCTTATTTCATAATAGAGAAGTAGGATTTTTTTAATAAATCCTGTTTAGTTAAAACTATTTTATGGAGAAATGTAGACCCAATGCACAAAAATATCACTTATATTGCACCTTACACTTTGGAATTTCATTAAAAGCAGTATTTATATTCCTAAATTCTTAAACCAACCATTGTTATTGTGATACTATAAAGATTTATTAACTTTTAACGCTTAAACATAAGCGGTAACACTGTAAATATTATTTCTTTCGTTGACTATACTATGACAGATACATAACCTGAAAAGCCTTAAATGCCAAATTTTCAAAAGACTGCGTTCCGTACGTGGTCACGTGGTGGGACTTTGAGGTGTGGAGCATAGTACATATAATGCTATACTCCCGTGTATTTTATAAAACGTTTTTTCTTTGTTCTGCCTATCTTGTAATTACATACTTTAGGAAGTGAACGAAGTGGTGCAAAAAGTATACGGGGGCGAACGACCTGTACCGATATGGCTCGAAGACACCGAAGAACAAAGCATAAACCGCTTACTTTTCTCTCTGGCCATTAAAATACAACGTATTCAGCTAACTGCCACGACAGCTGGAAGTTCTGCAGTTCGACTGGAAACCGGGGCAGTGATGTTTGAACTGTCCAACAGAGTGCAAAACGTTTCCGGTGGCACGCAAAACAGCACGGCTGCAAGGTATGACGTCACCTTGTGATGACTCCGCGTTTGAATACTAAATCTTAAAGTTTTATCAGAACTGTATTGAATCGTGCTTTGTTTTTATATTTTTCGGCTCTATACCTATGCCCGACTATATTTAAAGTCAAACTCAATGGTGTCTTACAAGATACATTATTTCGATTTTCTATATTCAACAGAGAGGTAGAAACTCGACCCTATCGAATGGTGCAGTCATTTATGTCTCTAGAAATTATTGAAAAAGGGTTCAGTCCAATGGTGCAGCAACTTCCTATTCTCTCCAGAGACGTAGAAACTCAAGCTTTTCGAATTTTACTGGCAATGATTTTCGTTAATGTCCCCGAGAATTATACAAAAACAGCGCAATGCAATATCGCAACGGTTTCGACTTCTCTTTACTCTACCAAGTTATAGAAACTGGAGTCTCTCTAATACTGTTCTAGTCAATATTTCTGAGAGTATAAAAAGAGGGTGTAATATTGCAAAAAGTTTTGATCTTTTTCTTTTGATCTTTTGATGGATGCAAGTAGTTTGAATTTTCTCATTTCTGCATATGATTTTGTTGAAAATAGTTCCTTTCTTTGGTTCCTTTGTCTGATTTTTATTTACCGTAACAACTCGGGTATGTAAAGCACAGAGGATATGATGTAAAGTATATTTATGTATTTTATAAAGTACCTATATTTGTATTAAAAATTTCAGAGGTTATGTTGAAAAAATGATCGATATGCTATTAAACTTTAATAATTTAGTAATGAGGTCTGTTGGTAGACCCTGCACTATCTCCACTGGTATATGTTAGTACAGCAATATTTAAAACTGGTTGATGAAAAAGTACCTACACACCAGTGCAGGTTATTGTAGCATCTACGAACAAATGAATTAATGGCCCATTGGCAATTATTCCTTTGGTAAAAATATTCAACACAGCGTAATTAATTAATAAAATGAAAAAAATCACAATCATGTCGTATATAGTTTTTTTTTGAAGCATAAAATAGTTTTCATATTAATACTAGTTGAAAAGTGAAATTACGACCTCTATACTGTGGAGAGTATTGAAACGCTCGACTGACGAATACAACTCTATACCGTGGCGAGATTTAGAAAATTGTATTCAAACGCGGCGTCATCCTATGCACTTCTATATTTTTTCGTTTGCTGTGAATCTACCTCTTCGATTGTAGGTTGTTCGGGAGGGCTCAGGTGGACCTGAACTTGTCGCTGGGCCAAATAATACGGAACGCGGTTTTCGAAGAGGCCGACACGGAATACCAACCGGTGGCGTTTTTCAACACCAGAATCAGTCTGAGGAACGCCTTTCAAGGCGAAATAGTGGAAGGGGAGGACAAGGAGGTGGTTCTGATAACCCTCAAACGCCCTCTGATCTACATACAGCCCAGCGCTATCGACAAGGCGATATTGGTTTGGTTAAACTATAAGAACGCCTACGATTACTGGAACGAGAAAAGGGCCAACTTGAACAAGGAAGTGCAAAGTGCCACGCAGCAGATCTACGAGAAGTTCCAGTTCGGGCAACTCACCAGTCAACTAGGTAAGCTTTACTATTTTCGATTTCCAGGTTTTTTGTTGAATCCTCAGTCAAAACTAGAAATTACATTTTGGGATTGTAAAAAATAGGTACTGCGTTTCTTTTGAATTTCTTACAGAACTATATTTAGATAGTAACAAAAACCTTTGATTTCAAAAATGTCATTTGTTTTTCTCTAGGACGTCTAGATTTTAAAATAATTTCGTAATAAAATGCCCTGCTCAATCACCTTAAAATGTAAGTTTTTTGTTTTGCTTAAATTTATCTTGAATGTACTGAAGTAAATGGTGTACGACAAATACATCATATTTATCTAAACAATTTGACATTTTAAATACCCACTAAAACTAAAATTTTAATATATTTTCTACTTTAAATTTTTTAAATCGTATCAAATATCGAATTGGATTATAGTATTATTGTGCTTAATCCTCATCATCGTCGTACATCTTTTGCTGCAAATTCCAGCAAATGTCTTCTAGCAATGAATCCAACTTCTTTCCGCTATACCCATAGATATCTACCAATGCTCTAGATTTGAAGTTACTTGGTGAAATCGTTCTCCATGTTCATCAGTTCGGCAAATTTATGAGGATGAAAAAAAAAGAAAATGTATTTTGAATGACTTATTAACGGTCATTCTTTGCAAAACGAAGAGCATTTTTTCAATGAATTGGCGCCAATTTTAGGCCCGATATGAACCAAGAACAGCTTTAATACTGCCATATGCCACAAGCTCGTCAACTTTGAGAGCATTTTTGAATGCTTGATCTTTCATTAAACGTCGTATAACAGGTCCATTTAATATTCCTGCAAAATTAAAGTAGTAGGTGTATCTCATAAAATTTTGTAATGAAATATTGCGTTGGTTGTTCTTGGGCGTAAAGGTACCGCAACATAAACAAAACAAATTTACAACGACGACATAAATGTTCGTCTCCTTTCTCTTTCTCTGCCACTTCCATTTCCTGCTCTTTTTTCATTTTTGGTTCTTAAAATCACTTTCAAGTAAAAATACAATTTAAATGTCAATAATTAATAGATGCACTTTAATGTGCTTGAACGATAAAGTAGATAAAGGCGCCTTTATACTTCAATTCGATATTAAATTTTGATAAGTCTTAATAAATAAGATTGGAAATTAAATTTTTGGGTACTTTAGGCATGATGTGAATAAAAAAAATATCAAATAATAGTTGCTTTTTTAATTTAATTATTAATTAAAAAACGACAAAAAAATCATACTTCTTGGCAGAAAAGTGCTTTATTAAATATCCCTTATTTAATACTACTAAACTAAAAAAAAAAAATCTATTTGACATTTATCTACCGATGACTTTGTATGGAGTCCCTTTTATTTTTGACAAAAAACGTCAAATATATACTGAAAATCCAAAATAGATTTAAGGCAAAATAATTTAATAAATAATCAAAATATTAACACAAAAAACTTACATTTTGAGATAATTGGGCATAGCATTTTATTACGCAACTATTTCGTTTTGTGAGTGGCATTTTTGAAATCAGCAGCCCAAAATTAGGTAATATAGGTGGGCGCAAAGATTATTATCTTTGGGTGTTAGTAATTCGAACTATCACAGTGTAATTAATGACTTCTTAAGGTGGACCCCACATGGGCACCCTGTTCCTTCAACTCACCGTCGAAGACATGGGCATATGTCTGCCCTTAAACCCGCTCCCCGTAGCGTGGAACCAACGAAACACGTACGAAGAGAGCCGCGGTGCTGTGGTGATAACCCTCGAAAACACTTCTATATCGGCTTGCAGCTCCGGCTCTTTGGTGAGCAAGGGAAAGTTCTCGAACCTCTGCCTCCGTTTTGCGGAAGATTTCGAGAACTCTCTCGACGACTGGAAGCCTGACATGTCCGACAGCACCATAATGAATTTATGCGTTGTTAGCGACGGTACATACGAAGTATGTAGCCGGACTATAGCCGCGAAACAACCCAATGAAAACGCGAAGTGGTTCCTCAACGTGCAATGGCAGATGGAGGGGGTGGATATACACCTGGATACCAACGTGGGCAAGCAGTTGAGCGCCCTAGGTCACACTTTGACCATGATCACCGGCGCGGAAGATACGGGGATCCCGTTCGATTACGATAGCGACGATAACGAACCAACAGATGGCACCACAAGAGCCTCTCAGGAGAGCATATTACCTGCGTTCATGTTTGACCCCAAATTGGACAACCGCAGTCGCTCGAAACTGATTGAAAAGGAAATGAACGAACAAGCGAAGATCATAAACGATCTAAGATCGTTGGGCGCCTCTCACAGCACAATTGAGCAGGAAATGAAGAGGCTGCAGGAGTTAGAAACGATGGTCTACAAAGACTTCCGCAGAGATATGATACAAAAACTGCGCAGGCAGAGCGTCAAGGCTTCCTCCATCAAAGGAAAATTCGGTTTGGGGTCAAAATCGAACGCCTCTAGATCCAAATCGTTCGTAGTGCCCAGTCCTATGCCGGAGAGAAAGGATAGGTAAGTTTGGTGGCAGTAAAACGTTACTGCAAGGTCTAAAAGCGATTTTACGCTTTTAGTTCCATGTCGTTCAGTCCTGAGAGCGGTAAGGTTGGCATTACCAACACTTCCAGCTACGAAAGTTCCCCCAGATCGGGTCCATCTAGATCTGCTTCTCTGAGGGTTAAACAGGGAGAAACAGGACCGCGCGTTACTTTCAGCGATACGCAAACCATGTGTCGGTAAGTACAAAACGAAAATTAAACTACATTTGTACTTTTGTTTAATGAAACGTCCATGTAAGTTTAAGTCACATAAAAATGCCACCAAAAACTGATTGCAGTTTCTTGTTTGGAACTCTTTTTTTTTTAAATTTTTGTTTATCTTAAAGTCTACCTTTGACAGACTACACATTTGTACACCGATTTTTATAATATTGAAGTATATTGTTAAGGAGATTTTGAGAATACTTTTTTATACTGTGCACATCATTTAATATATACAGGGTTAGCCAAAAATCGCTTCTTTTAATAAAGCAAAAGCGTAAATTCATGATTTTGGCATAACACGCAAAAAATATATATATACCCACCCATGCTTTTTTAGATATTTTTATGTTTATCCCAAAATGGGATTCTTATTAAGACTATAAGAAAAATTGATTTTGAATAAAATTAAATAAAATAACATTTTTTGGAGATAAATCTTTTTTGGGCATTATGCTTTTTACTACATAAAAAAGGGATTTTTGGCTAACCCTGTATAAATCTAATGATGTGCTCAGTGTGAAAGCAGTATTCTTCAAGTCTCGTTAACAATATACTTCAATATTGTAAAAATCGGTGTACAAATGTGTACTCTGTCAAAGGCAAGATAAACAAAAATTAAAAAAAAAATTAAGAATTTTCAAAAAAGAGCAGCTAGGATTTTGGTAAATATCATTTTAAAGTTAAAAGTATTCTTTAAGTCTCTTCAATAATATACTCTAATTTTATAAAATCGGTGTACTAATGTGTACTCTGTCAGGTAGACTTTGAAATAAACAAAAATTTAAAAAACAAGAATTTCCAAAAAATTTCGAAAAGAGGAGCAGCTAGGATTTTAGTAAATATCATTTTTAAGTCACCAAATGGTCCCGAACAAGAAACTGCAATCAGTTTTTGGCGGCATTTTTATGCGACTTAAACTTCGTTCAGGCACACCGTGCATGATAGTTGAACTTGATGAGGAGCCTCTAAAAATTTTCTTCGATGTTTGAATTTTATTTTGAATGCTTTCTCCTAAACAACCCTCAGCAGAAGATGTTGAAGATCATCCCCCAGTCTTTTCAAATCAGGGATACTGCCCCCCTTATCAACCAACATGGTAGCTGCACTCCTTCGCATACAACGCCCTGTGTAGCTATTGGAATCGGGAAGCTTTAAATATTCGGCAATTTTTCTCGGCAAACTTAAAATGTGTTGATCCCCACCGGTTGCGCAGTGCATTTACCATTCCGGTAACAAACGAAAATTCTGGAATGATTCGTGTTTTGTGGCCTTAATTTGCGATACTTTCGGTACAACTCAATTCCGTTCGCTTCCGAAGTTATGCTTCTTTTTCGATTTTGTATTACGTAGTGTTACGATAATAACCGATTCATTCTCTTCTATATCGTTAATTGTTAGTGTTCGTGATTCTTCCCCTCGCATTGCTCCGTTTAAAGCAAAAATTAATGCCACTTTCATACATAGATACGATTCATTCGAAGCGTCATTTAGAAACTTTAAAATTTGTTCAATTGATTTTAGGTTCATATCCTTTATTGTGTTTTTTCAAAAATGCCATTAATGCTTGCATTTTTAAATGTCACTGCCTTCATATATTTGCAACGTACTCTTCAGCATCGAATATGTTGACCACAGTGACGATGCCTTCAGATTTTTGGACTAAAGATACAAGAAAAAATTGGATAATTTATTTTTTAAAAGCATTACCTTCCTATATTTCCCAAAAAAAAACGCTAGCATAAAATTTTCACTGACACCTTGTACCCCTTGATTGTTTCTCCATTGACAGAATTCTTCAAAAGTTTTATCGTATTTTTCTTTTGACTTAGGTGGAAGCAGATTTTGAGTCGCTTCTCTCGCAACTTCCAAAATACCCTCATTTTCTTCAAAAACACTCATCTTTCGACAAAATTCTGTTTTTATTTAATATAAGTTTGGCGTAGGTGTTTTTTGTTATAAAGGAGAAAAACATTATTGACGTTTCCTCTGCACTTTTATACTTTTTCACAACCCTGCATATCGGGGATGTACCCACAATTGTTCATCATTGTTCGGCCTCACATTTACATACTATTGTGTTGTATATCCAGGCAAACTTCTCTCCCTAGCGCGAGCTCGGAAATCAGTTTGCCCGAGACGCATCTCGATTGGACGGATCACATCGACATTGACGGCGTTTCGGTGCCGCTGCGCAAAAAACTCCCCGCCTCCTACGAATCCGTGGACGAGTCCTACATGGACTCGATCTCTTTGGACCAGCCGATCGCCTCGAGCTTCGCCCAGACGAATTTGAACCAATCGGGTGGCGTTGGTGGCACGAGCGTCGCGCAGAAGCCTCAAGAGCCTAACATCGATTTGGAGTTGGACGTGAAGGTTTTCATAAACAGCGGCAAGTGCGTGCTGCACACGAAAGATCCCGCTAGGGAGGAGGAGATCAAGCTGAGCAGGATGAGGAAGGACAGGAGTTGCTCGGCGGGGCTTTTGGAGTTTCCCACCACTTCTTCGAGTCCCGATGCTGGCAGGAGGAACAAGGATAAACTTTTGGGGCAGTCCAGTGCCAGCAAGATGCGCACCACGCCGCACGCCAGTCTGGTAGATCTCACCATCTTCCACATACCTGGTAAGTTTTTAGTATGTAGTTTTAACATTTTTTTGTGCCTTGATTGCCCTTTAAAGGTAAGTCATTTATATTTCACACCCACTTCATCAACAAGCAACATGTTGCTTCGGCAGGCAAAACAAATCTAATCATTTACCAAGGTATCAATATTGTGGGTCTGGTACCTATTTTTATAAAAATGTCAACATAATATTTTTTCACTGCATAGTGAAATAGTAATCATAATTTGTACTGTTTATACATACAGTAAAAATACATTTTTTTCAAAAATTCATTCTTAATAAAAGTTTTTACATGAATTAAATTAGGAGATTTTTTTTGTAAACATCTCGAAAACGGTAAACTCAATTGAAATTCCGATTTCACAGAAATGTTTAAAATTACAAAACGCCTTCAATAAAACCATAAAAAGTATAGGTCAGAATAAATTTAACTGCCCCATTATGCAAGCGTAATTTTATAATGCTCCAAAGATGTTCAACTGAGTTTAAATCGGGACTATTGGCTGGCCACTCCATAACACTTAAGTTTTATTCTTCAAATAACTTTTTGCGTAACTTGTAGCCTAGTGCAACATTTTGACCTATTTGATAGCGCAATAAATTTAGCATTTAAGGTTGCATAATTAACTGTCTAACTTCTCTAACCGTGAAGTCCAAAGCACCAACATTTCCGGTACTTTCAGGCATGGACGTGAAGCTACAGTACCAATCGAAAGTGGTGACCGCGGTGGACACGCCCACTCAACCCGATCAAACCCCCGACTTCGACCGAGCCTTCTCGAGCCCGTTCTCGAGCTCTGATCAAAGCCGAATCGATCGGGCGTTCGAGCGTCGAGAGAGTTTGGATTTAAAATCTGACCCTTCGATGCACGGCATTACGAACCCGAACTACGGCGTCAGTCCGTCGTCGAGTCTCGAAGATTTGCAGTTTAACATGACCCCTCCCAACGAGAGCTACCGAGGGTTCACGGCTTTCCCGCAACACAACAAAAAGTCGGGCGTCAAGAAGGCCTCGCTGTTCGCTTGGATGACGCTTCAAAGCGTGCCGGAAGAGACCATCATAAGCCCTCACATTCTGGAATTCCTCGAACAAACCCTAGAGCCAATACCGAAGACCATTTCGACGACGTCATTCCTCAACTCCGACCAGGACTTAACCAACTACGGCAACTACGTTTACGCCAGCTTTCCGGTCGATGTTATCGTGTACTTCCACATGCAGCCGAGCACCTTTAGGTTCAGTTGTCTTCCCGTTTCGCGGGTGGAATGCCTGCTGCAGCTGCCGTCGTTGGACATCGTGTTCAGCTCGAAGAGAGCCGAGGACGAGCTGTTTTCAAAGTAAGTAGCACCACACGTTAAGAAGCTTCGACATTAAGTGGCGTTTTTCAGCGAAATATCTGCGGCGACTGCGATAGGCGGCCTCAGCGTTACAGGGTGCCTTTCAGACTTTTCCGTGTACATCTTCCATCCCTACGGGGGGAAAAAATCCGGGCTCAAAGAAACCCAGTGGTCGCCTCTGTCGGACAGCGAGAGAAAAGATTCCTTATCAGTAAACGTGGAGTTCGTCAAAATACATTTGTCCCGATCTAGGATGTTGAATCTGAAACAGGAGCTCAACAAGGGAAAGAGCAGCGACCAAAGCAAAGCTATGATCAGATTTTCCAGTAAGACGGTGTTTAATACATTTTGTTTTCCGTGTAATTATATTATTATTATTTTTTAGCTATTATCGATATTGGTTCGGCTTCCTTCAAGTATGATATGAGACGATTGACGGAGATCCTGGCTTTTCCCAAAGCTTGGTATAGGAGATCCATAGTGAGAAGAATGTTTTTAGGGGATTTAAGTATGTCTCAATGCTATGCCGATGAAGAGGATAGTTTGCCAAGTAGTAGTGCTTCACCTGGAACCAGCAGAAGCCACGACAGCCGGTAAGATACAAAGTTTTCCTACGACTCTTAATTTGGTAGTCGTAATTTACTACTCTTAAATTACCACTCTTAATTTGGGAGTCGTAATTTAAGAATCTTAATATAAGACAAAATTGGACGAGATGTGAATTTACGACTCTTGATTTAGGAGTTGTCCTATGACTCTTAATTTGGGAGTCGTAATTTACTCCTAATTTAGGAGTCGCAATTTAAGACAAAATTAGATGAGATATGAATTTACGACTTGATTTGGGAGTTCCAATTTAAGACTATTAAATTAGGAGTCGTAATTTACTACTCTTAAATCACGACTCTTAATTTAGTAGTCGTACTTTAAGAATCTTAAATTACGACTCCTAATTTATGAGTCGTAATTTAAGACTCATAATTTAGGAGTCAAAATTTAATACTCTTAAAATTAGAAGGGAAGTGTTAATTATCGAATCTTGATTTAGGAGTTCTAATTTAGGACTCTTAAATTAGGAGTTCTAATTTACTACTCTTAAATCACGACTCTTAATTTGGGAGTCGTAATTTAAGAATCTTAAATTACGACTCCTTATTTATAAGTCGGAATTTAAGACTCCTAATTTAGGAGTTAAAATTAGAGTGTTAATTTACGACTCTTGATTTAGGAGTTGTAATTTAAGACTTTTAATTTAGGAGTCGTTATTTAAGAATCTTTAGGATGAGTTTCTTTCGCCTGGTGTTTGTCTGAACTTGATTGATTCATTAATGTTTATGTTAACGTTCTTTATGAGTTCGTTGCCATGCTGTTTTTGTGTGAAATGTTGGCTTCTTATTAATTTTTACCTGGTAAAATTGTTTTTTACCTAATCATGCAATCTTGTTAATTTTTTAACTTATAAAATTCCTAAAATTTGGCTAAAATTTATTTTAAAAAGTAATTTAAAAAATATATATTTTTAGGTTCTAGTTTATTAAATTCTTTTTAAAATGATATATTACGACCTACATTTATCTTAAAAAACAACAAAATTTACCTTAAAACAAAATCCATGTAGTAGCTCCTAGATTTCTACAAAATTGTCATTTTTAGCCATATTTCGTTTGTTTTCGACAAAAATAATCTAAAGAATGTTTTGCTGTATTATGCAAACTTTATATTTTTTCAATTATGATATTTTTGTGTAACAAGATCCACATTACAATTATTGTTAGTTATTAACTAAAAGGTTAACATTTTTTTTCTCAAAATATAAATATAACATAATTTGACTTGGCCCTAGTTTTTTTAGCCATATCTATCGACGCGTTTTTTTTTTTAATAAACATAAGGCGTAACGGAAAAATATTTAAAAAAATAATTTCTCAAAGATAAAGAAAAAATATGCATTAGGAGTTTTCTATAATTTTTGTGTTACGTCATTGGTTACACAACAAAGTAGCTGCGCGTGGCCAGTTGTAAAAAATTGTTACTAAAAGTTTTTCTTGCAAAAAATAAATAAAAACTCAATAAATACAAAAGTTGTATACCCTTCTGTATTTATTTGCTCATCCAGCTATTAGCTTAAGCGATGATTAGAAAATTAAGTGCCTATTTTAAAAACTCCATAACTACAAAATTAATTTTTTCATCGGTTTTTTCTTTCTGTTTACTCAGATGAAATTAGGTGCTAGTTCACAGGTAAAACTTTAAACATTCAATTTTGTTAGTTAAGATATTTACAATTTGGGCCCATAACCTTAAATTTGAAAGAAATGCACTAGATTCTGTGGAATATTGATTTTTTTTATGTATTTGTCCTAAGACAAGGCAAAATTGCAAATCTTTCTCATTACACTCAGCTCTGGAAAATCCGACAAATCCCCCCTCCTAAACGGCAAGGACAAGGCGAAACTGGGCTTCGAGAACGACCCGCACCGCCACCGGAAGGTGAAGGACATCGGCAAAACTTACAGCAACGATTCCGCCTCGAAACCCAGCCCTTCGGAGCACAAAAACCTCACCACGTGGGAAACGTGCGTCTTGCTCACGGTGAACTTCAAAAAACTCAACGTGCACATGAACATGGGCAACGTGATGGGCAACGTCACGTGGCTGACGAAGGATTTTAGGAGCGACGCGCGCCTCTCCATCGGCAGCACCGGGCATAAAAACTTGTACGTCGCGTTGGGTCTGGGGGGGTCGGGTCTGGACGCCAAGGGGGGCATCGTGGGTGGAAACATCGAGATCGCGAACATCGACACTTTTGTTCACATCAGGGAGGAGCCCGACGTGGAGCCCGATCACACGGTGGGCGTGAAATTGCACGCCTTGGAGCTGCGTTTGGACTACATGGCGACTTCCGTGTTGATGTGCAGAGTCAGCGATTTGAAGGTGAGTGGAATTTTTTTTTTTGCCATAAAAACTAGTCGAGAATTAAGAGAATTAAGAGTAATTTTTTAATGACAAAAAGGTTTGAGATAATTTAAAAAAGGTAAAAATTGATCTCGAGTATTATGGGAAGTAACAAAATTTCATTTGATTTCATATTTCGTTTTTTTTATTTATTGTCAGAGATTCCCTTAAAACAATTATTAATCTGTACAAACCCAAAGCACAAGAATTGTAACCGACGTTTTGATTGGTAACATACGAGACCATTATTTGCAAAATTCTCTCTTTGCTATTTGGTTTACTTTTCAGGACTAATAAATATGATAATTGTACTATGCTCCGCACCTCAAAGTCCCACCACGTGACCACGTACGGAACGCGGTCTTTTGAAAATTTGGCGTTTAAGGCTTTTCAGGTTATGTATGTGTCAAAGTATAGTCAACGAAAGAAATAATATGATGTTTAGGCGTTAAAAATGTATAAATCTTTATAACATTACAATAACAATAACAATGGATGGTTTAAGAATTTAAGAATATAATTACTGCATTTGGTCCAAATATCTGGTGTTCTCCATAAAATAATTTTATCTACGCCAGTGAGATAAGAACTTCTTATCCCACTCATTTTGAGTGAGATAAGAAGTTCATTAACGCACGCGTTTTTCTCTGCTTTTAACCAATCAAATAAAAAAGTCAAAATGTCAAAATAACCCTAAATTAAGTCTTAAACAAAAATAATTACCGTTTATTTTTTCATTTAGAGGCGTACATAAAAATTTGTACAATATACGTGTGATAACGCTTTATTAACGTACTTTTGCGATTGCCCAACTCGTGATACGCACTCGTTGGGCAAATTTCGCATGCGTACGTTAATAAAGCTCTTATCCCACTTATATCGTAAATAACTATTAACTAAACAGCATTTATTTAAAAAAAATATTATGGAATAAGAATATCTGTATTAAAGGTAGGGTAATATATTATAACAAAAATATCATCTAATTTTGTAATTTTAAGGTTAGAAAAATTTATTTTGACCAAAATAAATAAGTATTTTGGATTATTTAAAAATGTGGTAGTTTTTCTAATCCGGCTTAAAGTTTTGTCAATACAAATAGTTAAAAAGCTTCGACTGAACTTGATCTACATTAAAAAATCATTATGTCAATAAATATTTTTAAATTGCAAGTTTCTCTAAAAATTGTTAGTTTTTTTATAATCTAACTTAAAGTAGGTATGCCGAGAGGTATGCACAAGTTTTGTCATTAGAAGTATAAAAGCTTCAATTTAATTTAAACCATACTCAACAATTATTTAGTATACCTATATTTATTTATGACCATATTAACACACTCTTCCAAATAATCTACTTATTTATTTTGGTCAAAATAGATTTTTCTAACCTTAAAATACAAAATTAGATGATATTTTTTGTTCTAATACATTAACCTACCTCTGATACAGATATTCTTATTTCCTAATAGAGAAGTTAGTTTTTTTAATAAATGCTGTTTAGTTAAAACTATTTTATGGAGAAATGTAGACCCAATGCATAAAAATATCACTTATATTGCACCTTACACTTTGGAATTTCATTAAATGCAGTATTTATATTCCTAAATTCTGAAACCAACCATTGTTATTGTGATACTATAGAGATTTATTAACTTTTAACGCTTAAACATAAGCGGCAACACTATAAATATTATTTCTTTCGTTGACTATACTTTGACAGATACATAACCTGAAAAGCCTTAAATGCCAAATTTTCAAAAGACCGCGTTCCGTACGTGGTCACGTGATTATTTTTTCGATTAGAGGGTTTTGCAAATAATCCTTGTAAATCCACATTTTACGTTTGCGTGAAGGTGAACCTGCGCGACGAATGGAAACTGAATAAGGCGACAAATCGGGACGCTTTTATCCCCACCCGCCGGCCGGCCAGCATTTTCATGCACGGCGATCTCAGCTGGGACCAGCTGCAGATGATGATATCCAAGTCAACCACGGCCGATTTGTTGAAAATGTTTAACAAACTCGAGGAGTTCTTCTCGCAACAATTCAACAGCAGCAAGCGCGCTTTCATCAGCATTTCGGGCTCGAGGTCGTCGAGAATATCCGTCGCGAAACGCGACGTTGCCAGCGTTCAGCATCCCGGTCAGGTGACGGACGCGCGACACCACCGGCATTGGCAAAGAGTTTTGGCACAGGTGAGTTTTTATGTATATATTTTTATATATAAAAAGTATACAGGGTGTTATGTAATTAATGTTATATATTAAAATGGGTTGTTCCTTACGGTCCATAAAGAAGCACCTGAAACTTTTTTTTTCTAAATTCCAAAGTCTAAAAATAATTTATAATAACCAAAAAGTACGCCACTGATCGACTAGCAACTTTAGGTTAATCTGGTGGATTTATTATGTTATGGTTGGTAACAACAGTCTTTCCAAAATCTCTCAAAAAAGTTGACAAACATTGTTTAAATTTAGCTTAATTGCAAAAATGACAAAATTAACAATGCAAATTGTCAATTTGGCGTTTTTATTAATTGTTGGTTATTTCATTTTTGTACTGAAGGTAAATTCAAACAAAATCTGCCAACTTTTATGACAGAATCTAGTGCATTTCTTTTAAATTTTAGGTTATGTTTTCAAATTGTAAATATCTTAACTAAGGGAAGTGCTTTTGGATTTATTTACACAAATTAAATGTTTAAAGTTTAACCTGTGAACTGGTCCCAATTTCATCTGAGTAAACATAGAAAAAAATGATGAAAAAATTAATTTTGTGGTTATGGATTTCAAATTTCAAAGGTAATAAATTTTCTAATCGTTGCTTAAGCTAATAGCTGGATCAGTAAATAAATACAGAACGGTATTAGAGCTTTAAGGGCATAAAACTTTTGTATTTATTGAGTTTTTTTATTTATTTTTTGCAAGAAAAATTTTTAGTAACAATTTTTTACATCTGGCAACGCATAGCTACTTTGTTGGTTGGTATCTATGTACTCACAAAATACAGGTGTGCAGAGATAAACAAGTGTGTAACCAGTGGCGTATCACAAAAAATATAAAAAACTTCTAATGCATATTTTTTCTTTATCTTTGGAAACATGTTTTTTTAAATATTTTTCCTTTATTCCTTATGTCAAAAGGTATTCAGTATTTTAATATATAACATTAATTACATAATGCTATAAAGTGTCCGATAACTGATGATTTTTTCCCCAGGTTGCTGGTTTGCAGTTGAGTACCATGCACGTACCGTTACCACCGTTCGGTACTGTACTTGGTGGTACAATGGAACTACACGGAAACAACATCTCTTTGGCATGTTTCCACGGTATTAATTTCAAGAGCAAATCCTGGGCGTTGTTTAGCTTAAAAGAACCCTGCATCAACTTCAATACCGAGAGCCAGGAGATATCTTCGGCAACAGGTGAGTACAATAAAACATAATCACTCGAAATTTTAATCATTTTTAATTTTAGATCCAGCACCAGCCCAGGACGTGCACATAGTACAAACCTTGACGTGCAGTTTGGGCTTGAGCACGTACAAAACGCACTGTTCCATGGCGACTGTTTGCAAGGTTTCCCGAAGCGTGATTTTCCCGCCTCAGTTCAAAACTCTGCAAGAATGGTTCCACTACGCCTTCGCCAACAGCCAGATAGACGGTAAGTCTTAATTTTTTTACTCTTAATTTGGGAGTCGTAATTTACGACTCTCATTTAGGAGTCGTAATTTATGACTCTCAATTTAGGAGTCGCAATTTAAGACTCTTAAATTGGAAGTTGTAATTTACGACTCTTAAATTAGGAGTGCTTGAAATCAATTGATTTAAAACTTTTTTTGGTTTCTTTTTAAAAGAATTACCCCTAACATTGAACTTTGGTGAAAAAATTTATTGATTTATTTTTTTATTAATAAAAACACATACCTTCCATAAATTTAATAAATAAGGATTATAAAATAAAACCTAAATTGTGTTTAAAAAATATTTTTTAAATACTTTTTAGAATTTTAAATTTGGACAGAAAAATAGGTAGGTACTATTTAACATAAAATAAAATGAAATGGAGGAACAAAAAGGCAACAACATGGGTATTTCAAATTGAATATACATATTATAATATTATTAACAATTTTTGCCAGTAATAAAGTTTAAAAGGCATTTTATAAGAAAATAAAAAATACACCCTGTAGGTAAAAACAATTGTTTTTGCTCGAAATCAAAAACAGGCGCAGTATATAAAACTATTTTTTAATATTTTTGGTTCAAATTGTTTTTATCATTTGTAATATTTATTTGACAAATAATTAAAAATATGCTCTGAAACAATATTTTTATTTTTAAAATAAAATACACAGGCTGAAAAAAATCAGGACTAGAACTGCAACAGTTATTGCTTTATTAAAGTAACAGTTTTTAAAATTTGTGTACCTATATTTTCATGATAAATTACTTTAAAAACAAAGTGTATAAGGCATGCATAATTTTTTTAATTAAGGAGTTTTAATTTGACACTCTTAATTTAGGAGTTGTAATTAACGACTTAAATTTGGAGTCTTATACGACTTTTGAATTCCTAATTCGTAATTTATCACTCTTAAATTATCAATAAGGAGTCGTAATTTACGACTCTTAAATTAAGAGTTATTTAAATTGAAAGTCTTAAATTACGACTTCTAAATTCGTAATTTATTACTCTTTAATTACGACTCCCGATTTAAATTATGAGTCGTAATTTACGACTCTTAAAATATGAGTCGTAATTTACGACTCTTAAACATAAAATAAAATAAAATAGAGGGACAAAAGGGCAACAACATGGGTATTTCAAATTGAATATACATATTATAATATTATTAACAATTTTTGCCAGTAATAAAGTTTAAAAGGCATTTTATAAGAAAATAAAAAATACACCCTGTAGGTAAAAACAATTGTTTTTGCTCGAAATCAAAAACAGGCGCAGTATATAAAACTATTTTTTAATATTTTTGGTTCAAATTGTTTTTATCATTTGTAATATTTATTTGACAAATAATTAAAAATATGCTCTAAAACAATAATTTTATTTTTAAAATAAAATACACAGGCTGAAAAAAATCAGGACTAGAACTGCAACAGTTATTGCTTTATTAAAGTAACAGTTTTTAAAATTTGTGTACCTATATTTTCATGATAAATTATTTAAAAAACAAAGTGTATAAGGCATGCATAATTTTTTTAATTAAGGAGTTTTAATTTGAAACTCTTAATTTAGGAGTCGTAATTTACGACTCTTAAATTAAGAGTTATTTAAATTGCGACTTCTAAATTCGTAATTTATTACTCTTTAATTACGACTCCCGATTTAAGAGTCGTAAGTTACGATTCTTAAATTAAGAGTCGTAATTTACGACTCTTAAAATATGACTCTTTAACTATTAAACAGAGTCTTATACGACTTCCTAATTCGTAATTTATCACTCTTAAATTATCAATAAGGAGTCGTAATTTGCGACTCTTAAGTTAAGAGTTATTTAAATTGGAAGTCTTAAATTACGACTTCTAAATTCGTAATTTATTACTCTTTAATTACGACTCCCGATTTAAGAGTCGTAATTTACGACTCTTAAATTAAGAGTCGTAATTTACGACTCTTAATTTAACGACTCTTGAAATATGAGTCGTTATTTATATTGGAAGTCTTAAATTACGACTTCTAATTCGTAATTTACGACTCTTAAATTAAGAGTAGTAATTTACGACTCTTAAATTAAGAGTCATAATTTACGACTCTTAAATTAAGAGTCGTAAATTACTACTCTTAAAATGGGAGTCGTAATTTACGACTCTTAAATTGGGAGTCTAAAACTGAACCCTCCGTTGCAGAGGTGGACAAGTTCCCGTCTCTGGAGCGCGAACGCGCCACCGACTCGAACTCAATCGAGCGCGCCAGAGGTGCTAAGCTGGCCGACCCGTCTCACAACCGCGAGGTGATTTTCGCGCTGCCCAGCCTGCACATGCACCTCAAAACCGAGCATCTGCAGCCGGCCACCGTTCCGGACACGACCGAGGAAAAACCGACGGTCGAGTGCAGCTTCATCACGGAATTCGAGGACCACATCTTCGTCACCGTCGACGCCGAGGCATTCTTCTTCCTCCACGACCTGATCACCTCCTACGTGAACGAGAAGGAGAGAGTGGTGAGTTTTTTTTTTATTTTTTTTCAGTTTCAGTTTTATTTTTCTATCAAACCTTAGTTTTTTATTGAACTAAACCGGCATAACTTTTTCTCGATAGCTCGGTATGACCGAAAAACGGTCGAGTCTCGACCAGGACAAATTCAAATCGAGCCTAAACGAGACCCCTAAAAAGGGATCCATAGACGTGGACATATTCGCCAAAGACTGGCGCAACTACAATTGCAAAACTTGGCGTTTAGAGCCGACGGTACGTTTGCTGAGCGTTGCGGGAAAGTACATCGAGCCCTACGGTATAGACTACATTCTGCAAAAGTTGGGCTTCGCTCATGCCAGAACCACGATACCCAAGTGGATGCAAAGGGGCTTCATGGATCCCCTGGATGCCATACTTGCGGTTTTGACCTTGAGAATGGTGCAAGTGGTGCGGGGGGATAAAAAAGAGGAGAAGGAAAAGGCCATAGAGCAGAAGAAATGATGAGGGGAGGGTATAACTGTCTTGTTATGGTCATTAGTAAAAAAAATATCAAAACAGTTCATTTAGGTAAACCTTATACTAGTCAAATGTTAAGCTATGTAATGTAGATACATATACAAAAAAAGTGTAGGTAAAAAGTTATTTTATATTGTTCGCTAGTATTATTTAAGTTTAACTTGTTTTAATCACGATTTATTTAAATAAATGGTATCCAAAATATGGTGTTTTATTTATCAACCGATTTCCAGGATCTGGGATTTTTCGGAAATCTGGCAACATCGCATTGTATCAGGAGTACACCTCCTCGCTTTTCTGCTATCCTAATACAAATACGAAAATTTCAAAATTTTAAGAAACGGTTTAAATTTTTAAGAAATTTTTAAAATGTACCAGGATCTGGAATTTTTCGGAAATCTGGCAACATCGCATTGTATCAGGAGTATACCTCCTCGCTTTTCTGCGATCCTAATAAAAATCCGAAAATCGAAAATTTTCATAAACGGTTGAAATTTTTCAGAAATTTTTAAAAAGTACCAGGATCTGGGATTTTTCGGAAATCTGGCAACATCGCATTGTATCAGGAGTATACCTCCTCGCGTTTCTGCGATCCTAATAAAAATTCGAAAATTTCAAAATTTTAAGAAATGGTTTTTAAATTTTTAAGAATTTTAAAAAAAGTATCAGGATCTGGGATTTTTCGGAAATCTGGCAACATCGCATTGTATCAGGAGTATACCTCCTCGCTTTTCTGCGATCCTAATAAAAATCCGAAAATTTCAAAATTTTATGAAACTGTTTAAAATTTTTTTAAAAAGTACCAGGATCTGGAATTTTTCGGAAATCTGGCAACATCGCATTGTATCAGGAGTATACCTCCTCGCGTTTCTGCTATCCTAATACAAATTCGAAAATCGCAAAATTTTAATAAAAATATCTTAAAATTTGAAATTTTCGGATTTTTATTAGGATCGCAGAAACGCGAGGAGGTATACTCCTGATACAATGCGATGTTGCCAGATTTCCGAAAAATCCCAGATCCTGGTACTTTTTAAAAATTTCTTAAAAATTTTAAACCGTTTCATAAAATTTTGAAATTTTCGAATTTTTATTAGGATCGCAGAAACGCGAGGAGGTATACTCCTGATACTTTGCGATGTTGCCAGACTTCCAAAAAATCCCAGACCCTGGTACTTTTTTAAAATTTCTTAAAAATTTCAACCATTTATGAAAATTTTGCGATTTTCGGATTTTTATTAGGATCGCAGAAAAGCGAGGAGGTATACTCCTGATACAATGCGATGTTGCCAGATTTCTGAAAAATTCCAGATACTGGGTACTTTTTAAAAATTTCTTAAAATTTCCTAATAAAAATCCGAAAATCTCAAAATTTAACAAAATTTGTTTTATATTTTTAAATTGTTTAAAAAAGTACCAGGATCTGGGATTTTTCGGAAATCTGGCAACATCGCAATATATCAGGAGTACACCTCCTCGCTTTTCTGCGATCCTAATAAAAATCCGAAAATCGCAAAATTTAACAAAATTTGTTTTAAATTTTTAAGAAATTTTAAAAAAGAACTAGGATCTGGGATTTTTCGGAAATCTGGCAACATCGCATTGTATCAGGAGTATACCTCCTCGCGTTTCTGCGATCCTAATACAAAGAACCTTTTAGAAGTATAGGTAGGTAATAAATAAAAAACAACCTTACATAGAAAATTTATAATTTCACAATAACAAAAATTACAATAAATAATAAATTTTGAATAAATACCAGCTTTTTTAAAAATTATTGAGTATTAAAATAAGTTTTAAGACAGTCTTTCGATAGATAGTAAAAATTAAACCTTAACTATTACTTTACTTACAAAAATAAGTTATCTACTTATTAGTTAAAAAATAAATAAGATTATACAATTAAAAAACAATCAGGCAGTAAGGAAAAATAAATAATATACATTTTACTTCAAAAAGACAGACTCGCAGAAAATTGGCAGTTAGGTTCGTAATACGAAAAATTTAAGAACACATCGTTCATTTTCTGAAAGTCGCTTTCGAAAAATTGTTATTTTACTTACAAATCGGCGCTATACATACGGATAAAGCTTCTGAATTAATTTAAAAAATATAACCCCTCTACTACGGTACTGTACATTTAAGGTCTCAATATGAGATATAAAGAGCATTACCCTTATAATTACTTCTATCAAAAACAACGTACGTTATGTGCACCAATCGGAAAAGCAGGCAGTAAGAAAACTACATTTGTCAGCTCAGACACGGAGTTGTAGTAGTGCACATTTCGTACGCTGTTTTTACCAGAAAGCATTGCTTTTTTTAAAGATAAATTATGATAGTTTGTACAAATGTTTGGCAGTATATTATTGTGAAAACAAGCCTTTAGTTACGAAAAATGCAATAGAAAACTAAGAATATTCCGCAAACGCTGAGGTAACGAGGAAATGTCATGGAAAAATTACATTGGGATGATTTTTTTTATTATAGAGGTATAAAGTATAGTAATTGGACATTTTATATAGTAATTGGACACATGGACCATAGTTATTGGACATTTTTGGATTCCTCATCCCTTTTCTGGATTCTGAAACTACTAATTCCTTGGTCTGACTTCTGAAATAGTTTGTTGCAAATATCATTAAGTGTGGTATCTCTAGTTTGTGAAGCATTTATAATGTTTAGGCCGGAACAGGATGATTTATTTATATCCAATATTTTTTCGGGTGGTATGTTAAAAGTATTTTCCGAATTTATTAATTTTGTTGCCATTAGTTTTTATGTTCTCTATCATGCACTGTTATTCTGCAAGATGTCCTGTGACAAAGAAATCACTCTCTAAAAATGAATTAGTCAAAAATGTCACAGCGAAAAAGCAGCCACTAATAATTCTCGTCAACAGCAATTTGTATCCGGGACATTTAGCAGTCAATTCCTATGAAATATTATTCGCTGAATCCGAAAATGTCGTCAAAAGTTATAAAAGTAAAACAGTTTTTGAAACATAATCAATTTTACATTTAATATGGAATAGACTATATCTCAAAAACTGCTTAACTTTTATAGTTTTTGACGGTCTTTTCGGATTCAGGGGACAATTTTACATAAGAATTGGCTGGTTAATGTCCGGAATACAAATAGAGTATGATATTGGACATACGTCCAATAAAAGAAATTTACATTTTTTACCAACCAGTAATTGGACACTGGCCATTTTACTGTTTGTTTTCAGAATTAAAATTAAAACGCATTAAAGTGACAATTTTTAAACCGTGAGGAACCATTTATACCACACACTGATCTGTACATTTTTTAGAAATATTTTTTATTGTAATTTAGACACAGCCCTGCTCTTAACAAAAAAACAAAAATCTTACCACCAAAGTATTTGACTTTAAGGTAACTATTTATAGACAGTATTAATGTTAGATGTCCAATAACTATAAAATGTCCGATAACTACCTACTTTACCGTATATGTCGAGCACAAATATTTTTCATGAAACGTCATGGAAAAAGTGCACTTTACGCAGTTAGTCGGTTGTCATGAATCTCAAATTTTAGTTAGGTATTATTCTACAACTAAACAGAGCTAAACTAAATTGCACTACTAAAAAACGTACGGTAAGGTAAGGTGGGGCAAGGTTGCGCAAGGTTGCGCACTATTGCGACGCATTACCATACATCGAATTTTTTAAGTCATCCTACACGATGGGCAGTTGTTTTTTTAAATATAGTATGGCATAATACTGAATTATTAAAGCTTGTTTTCCGTTTAAAATGCTGAGTTCTATTTATTTTTTTTTCGTTATTGTTAAGTCACCTCGACTTTTAGACCGGTTTGTGGGTTGGGAACGCAATTTCCGCAGTAACCACCGCATTTTCCTTCCACGATGGTTTTTTCCTATGAAAAAAATATTAAAAAACAATTCCATTGAAAAAAAAAACTCTTACGTTATTAATGTATATACGCGATGTGGCATTGCTTCCTATGTTGACCCACTCCACGTCACGGGCAAGTTTAAATGACGTCAAAGTTAAATCTATGGAAAACCTCCCTTGTGGACAACCTCTTAAGGAACTGTAGCAATCTCCCGAAGAACCGTACGGAATACTAGTGCCTTTAATGCTGTTCGAGAATGTAAAATCGTCCTCTAAAAAAACCCAACAAATTTGAAAAAAAAATCCCTAAGAATATGGAGTCTAAAAGATTTACCTATAATTTTAAGGGTGGTAATGTTGACTCTAACCTTCCAAAAAGTTGTCAAACCGGATCTTCCCTTTCCTATGGTGTCACATTGACAATTATCCCTTCTTTCACCATTGTTTGGACAAGTTGCTAAATTTAATAACCTAAAGAAAAGACGCTTATTTTTTTTTCTTCACTGTGTTAAAAATGAAGTTTAGTTAGTGTTTAGATTTTAACTAACAGGGGACCTAAAGTTAATATTTTTCGAGTCATTCATTTTTCAATCAAATATTTTAATTAATTTTAAACAATGACGAATTAAAATTAAAAGCTTGCTTATCGAGTAAAAAAAAAATTGAAGCTTGGTTGTGGAGCAAAAAATAAAATTAAAGTAGGTTATAATTTCTAGCTTGCTGACACTGTCTATAATTATTATTTAGTTTATTCATTTTAATAAATTAATGTTTTGAGTTTATAGTACACTTATAAATTTGCAACTTATAAACTGAAATGTCAAATTATCTTTCATTCTATTATGAAAAATTTTAAACTTATAAATAAAAGAAATTTTAGCTCCATCTATGGCGATTTTTTAAAATAAATATGTAAGAATTGTATGTTATATGAGGCCTTTCAGAGCAAAGTCAATAATCTCCCATCAGACTAAAACTGAGTAAATTGAGATAATTGATTTTGGTATTTTAAATTCTAGATTTGTAATTTTTTTATACAGGGTGTTTCATAATATATGCGCAGGACTTCAGGATGTGATAGCTCATCCAAAAAGATGAAAAAAGTCGCTATTAACTTACGCTCTAAAATGCAGAATTTTCGAGATACAGGGTGTTGAAATTTTAGAGAAAAAATCGTTTTTTTCGAATATCTCCGGAACCGTTTATCGTACAAAAAACAGCTTTTGTAAGCATTTTCTACTCAAAATAAGCTATGTTTTGTGCTAGAAAAATTTTTTTTTCCTCATAATTGGTGGAGATTTTGAAGGGTTAGCGGGTGTTTTTCTCCTTAACTTCTACGCCAATGTTTTCTACACAAAAAAGGTACTCTTGGTCATAAGCTCTAAACTTGACCGTTTTCGAGAAAAAACAACTTTTATGTTTAAAAACATGGTCAATTTAAAAAAAAAATTTTTTTTTTACTAATTAAACAAAATTTATTTTAACATTAGAACAAGTAACAAAACCAAACCATAATTTCAAAATAAAAAATGATTCAAAAGTTGTCTTTGCTAAATTCTCCAAACCGTAAAGGTAACGCATTTCGCACATTTCAGCATTTGTGTAAAAAATCATTTTTTATTTTTTTTTTAATTTTGCAATTATCGTTTGGTTTTGTTACTTTTTCTAACGTTAAAATAAATTTTGTTTAATTAGTAATAAAATTTTTTTTTCAAAAAATTGACCATGTTTTTAAATATAAAAGTTGATTTTTCTCGAAAACGGTCAACTTTAGAGCTTATGACCAAGAGTACCTTTTTTGTGTAGAAAACATTGGCGGTTCGAATGGGCCTCTCAAAACAGTACTTTTTCAGGGGCGTAGAAGTTAAGGAGAAAAACACCCGCTAACCCTTCAAAATCTCCACCAATTATGAGGAAAAAAAAAATTTTCTGGCACAAAACATAGCTTATTTTGAGTAGAAAATGCTTACAAAAGCTGTTTTTTGTACGATAAACGGTTCCGGAGATATTCGAAAAAAACGATTTTTTTTCTAAAATTTCAACACCCTGTATCTCGAAAATTGTGCATTTTAGAGCGTAAGTTAATAGCGACTTTTTTCATCTTTTTGGATGAGCTATCACATCCTGAAGTCCTGCGCATATATTATGAAACACCCTGTATATTATATTGAAATATTGTTATTGTTAGTCTAGTAACCAATTACAAGGTCTCCAGGATGCATAGTATAGGTGAAATCTATAATTATAAATTGGAGATTGCTGACTTTGATATGAATTGCTGGATATTGCTCATTTTGTTGTAAACGTTTAAGGAGATTTATAAAAAAAATAAACAAAAAAATAATTGTTTTTTTATTCCTTTAATGGGTATAAAATTTAACTATAAAATAAATGTGGGAAAATTCTGAACTGGAGGACATAAATCTGGAGTTTTTTTTAAACCTGGGACCAGGTTGCCTCGTGCAAAAAAGTTTTTATAGTACAACTCATCATCTTCTTCCCACTTTGCCCCGTAATGTTTTACTTGTAATGTTTTGACATTATCATTCTTGCTTTACCTTTACGTCTTATTATGATATAATAGCACAAAATAAACAAGATAACTTTTTTTATAATTCTTAAAACAATATAACGTATATGTACCTATTTTAAATATATTTTTAAGTGCCATTTACTGCAATAGAACTTAACAGTATGTACCAGTAAAAAACACAAAATTAAATCTCTAAAATACGTTATAACATCAAATGTTAGGATATCAGGTGACACAAATTACTAATTTCTAATGGTGGAATTAGAGATTGTATACTTTGCTGCAAATCTATCAGTGGAGATTGTCGACTTTGCACTAAATGTCATTTTTAAAATAGGATTTTAGGCAGGATTTAGCTCCTTTTGCAGCACATAAATTTTATCATCTTATAGATAATTAGTTGAAGTACAGTCTCCGCCAAAAATCTAATTTTTGACCAAAAGTGGAGATTGTCGGTTTTGCTATGACAGGTAATATATAATACATTATCTCATAAAACTAGATAAAAGAAAATATACTTTGTAAAACACGTAAGTATTATGCCCTTTGAAGGCCTAACTTAAAAATGATGTCTCTCATAGAAACATAATTTGCATGTAGAAGTTTGTATATCAAATAATAGTTAATTATCAGTACTTTAACGTGATATACTCAAAATTATAAAACAGCGTTGCTTCTTCGACTTTTTAACCCTTAAAAAATGGTAAAATTTTAAATTAAATTGTCTCCAGCGCCCCCGTATGTTAAAATCTAAAAAAACTAATACGGGGATTTATTGCCATTAATAAGGTCTACATTTTATCTTAATTTCAAATCGATACGTTTTTAAATAAAAATGTTATTAGAAAATATCGAAATTTATCTATTTTTAACACAGTAGAGTGGAAAAGTGTTTGTTTAAATAAATTTACTAACCTTTTATCGTAAAACTCGGCGTAATTTCTGGGGTTTGGTTGCAATGTTATAAATTCCTCAGGGTAATGTGTGTCCATTTTAAAACAATAAACACTGGCCAATCTACCGCCAATATTTATCGTATAATCCCTATTCTCCTTCGTATTCTTGTGTTGTTTTATCTCTTTACAACTCCTGTAAACACCTAAAAAGAGAAAAAAACAATTTTCAGTTTCACTATTCGTTTATTTTTCACATAGGGGGAGCCACTGTATGTCACTGACTTATCCTATGCATCATCATTGTTTTTACTTCTAAAAACAATTTAGAGGTTTGGTAAATAGGGTACCAAAATTGGTTGCATTGATTAAAACAAACTAAACTAAAAAACAACTAAAAAAGTAGTTAAATATAGGTGACTACGGCCCAGGAGAGACATAGTATTCCTAGCGGATAATAATCTTCGCTTTGAAAAGAATTTATATAAAAGAAATTTAAATTTTATGTGAACACACGTGAATGTTTGTATATGTTATTTTACTTTAGAATCTGATATTATTTTTGGCATAGTTATCTTTTTATATCAATAGGGTAAACCACTTAGTTATTGGACACTTAAGGAATATTATTTATTTAAAATTTTATATATGCCTTTGTTTTAAAGATTTGTTTTTTTCTTATAAATATATAAAAAGAATAGTTTGTTTGTTTATACTTTATTTACGTTTAATTAAAAATAAGAATATTTGAATTTTTAATATTAGTTTTATAAAAACACGCAAAAAAGTATAGTAATTGAACATTTTATATAGTAATTGGACACATGGACCATAGTTATTGGACATACAATTTTTATATAAACATAACAACTTTACATTAAATAACATAAATTGTTAAATATTTTTTAAAGATAAATTGCTGTTTTAGGTAATTTTCTGGATTCTGAAGGTAACTACTAATTCCTTGGTCTGACTTCTGAAATAGTTTGTTGCAAATATCATTAAGTGTGGTATCTCTAGTTTGTGAAGCATTTGTAATGTTTAGGCCGGAACAGGATGATTTATATATATCTAATATTTTTTCGGGTGGTATGTTAAAAGTATTTTTCGAATTTATTAGTTTTGTTGCCATTAGTTTTTTATGTTCTCTAGCGTGCACTGTATTTAAATCCTGTGACGAAGAAATCACTATATTACTTACTCTTTAAAAATGAATTAGTCAAAAATGTCATAGCGAAAAAGCAGACACTAATAATTCTCGTCAACAGCAATTTGTATCCAGGACATTAAGCAGTCAATTGCTATGAAATATTAATCGCTGAATCCGAAAATGTCGTCAAAAGTTATAAAAGTAGAACATTTTTTGAAATATAATCAATTTTACATATAATATGGAATTGACCATATCTCAAAAATTGCTTAACTTTTATAGTTTTTGACGGTCATTTCGGATTCAGGGGACAACTTTACATAAGAATTGGCTGGTAAATGTCCCGGATATAGAGTATGATATTGGACATATGTCCAATAATAGAAATTTAAATTTTTTACCAACCAGTAATTGGAAACTGGCCATTTTAGTGTAAGTTTTCAGAATTAAAATTAAAACGCATTAAAGAGACAATGTTTAAACCATCAGGAACACATTTATACCACGCAATGATCTGTACACTTTTTATAAATATTTTTTATTGTAATTTAAACACAGCCCTGCTCTTACAATATTGTGGGGCTGGTACAAAATTGGAAAAAACATTTTTTCTGTTTGTAGGACTTCAGTTCAAAATGAACAAAATCTTATAAACTGAACTCAAAAGTTTAAAAAAAAAATTTCGGTTTTTACATTTTTTTGCATATATAACAAAAAATTAAAATTTTATATTGTACTTACATGGTTTTCTAGGGCATTTCCTTTTACGAATGGGCTTCAATTTTATCGAGCAATACTTCCTAGCCACTTTTTTATTGTTAGCCCTTTTAACACAATACAATTTCCTTATTTGTTTCTCGTTAGTTCCACATCGTCCTTGACACTATAAATATAAAAAAAACAAAAACATTTTTAACGAAGCACTTTAAAAAAACTTACTTCCGACCAAGGACCAGGTATCCAATAATACTCGTCGTGGCAATTTCTCAACAAACATGTCGTCAAATTCGAAGGTCTTTTGGCTGAAGAACAAAAATCCCTAGGGTCCCTAATGGAATTTTCATCAAGTGGTTCTGGGTGTATGACACTGTCAGGCAATATTCTATGACAAGATACGTTCCTAGTCTTAACGCCATTCCCGCAGCTTTGAGAACACTACACAGAAGTTAAATGCAGTTTTAGTTAGCTATGAGACCGCGAGGCAAAATCTTGCGACTTACTTCTGACCAGTAGCCTTGTATCCAGGCCATCTTGCAGTGGTACTGTTCGCAGGGCTGCTGGTGCTTCGGTTTCCGCTTCAAGTTGCAAAAACTATCCACCAGAGTGTAGTTGTTGAGCGTGTCTCTGCACTCTACGGTTCGACGGCGGTACCCGCGGCCGCATTTGTTGTCGCACTGCGTCGAGATAAAGAAGTAAAGTTTTCAAGATGTGCGATTTAATGTTTGCTGTGTCTGTAGTCTTTTCACTTAACAGACCGAGACGTTCGCAGTTGGACAGCGCGGTCCCCATTGGTCTGACGAGATTCTTAATGCAGGGCATACGACATCTAACGTATGGGTTAAAGAAACTGTGGCTAAAAAAATCCTTCAGGAAAAGGAAAACGGCTAATCGTCTGCCATATTGGCAACGAAAAATGATTTTTGATTGATCCACGAGGAAAAAAAACGGAAAATCATTTGAAAAGTGATCGTTCTTGATAACGCACCTTAACACTCCCGAAGAACCGAAAAGAAATACATTTAAGAATGTCAAAACACTTTTTAAAAGGTCTAAAAACATTTTAGAAGGGCAAAACACAATTTAAAAGGTTTTAAACACATTTTAAAATAGGAAACCATACATAAGAATGTTTTAAAAACATTTTTAAAATTTACATCTCAAAACAAAGTCAGAAAACTAATTTTGTAATGTTAAAAACACATTAAAAAATGTAAAAATATATTTTAGAATGTCAAAACAAAATTTAAAAGGTCTGAAACACATTTTAAAATAGAAAAACATATTTAAGAATGTTATAAAACGAATATTTAAAACCATATTCTAGAATCTCAATTTAGAAAGTTTAGAATGTTAAACACATTTTAAAATGTAAGAAATACATTTTAGAATGTCAAAACAAAATTCGAAAGGTCTGAAACACATTTTAGAATAGTAAAACATTTAAGAATGATATAAACCGAATATTTAAAACCATATTCTAAAATTTTGATTTAGAAGGTCTTAAAGCATTTTAGAATAGCTAAACATATTTAAAAATTTTATAAACCTTAATTTAAAAGGTAGAACACAAATTTTAGAATGTTAAATACTTTCTAAAATGTAAGAAATACATTTTAGAATGTCGAAAAACAATTTAAAAGGTCTAAAAACATTTTAGAATGACAAAACATATATTATAAAACGAATTTGTAAAACCATGTTCTAAAATCTCAAAACACAATTTAGAAGGTAGAAACCACATTTTAGAATTTGAAAAGCACATTTTAGAATGTCAAAACACAATTTGAAAGGTCTGAAACACATTTTAGAATATCAAAATGTTTAAGAATGTTATAAAAACGAATATTTAAAACCATATTCTAGAATCTCAATTTGGAAGGTAAAAAACAATTATTTAAGAATGTTTTAAAACACATTTTTAAAATCATTTTCTTACATCTCAAAACAAAGTCAGAAAACTCATTTTGGAATGTTAAAAAACACATTCCAAAATATGAAAAATACATTTTAGAATGTTAAAAAAACACATTTTAGAATTTCAAAACACAATTTAAAAGGTCAAAAACACATATGTTATAAAACGAACATTTAAAACCATATTCTAGAATATCAATTTAAAAGGTAAAAAATACATTTTAGAATGTTAAACACATTCTAAAATGTAAGAAAAACATTATAATGTCGAAACACAATTTAAAACGTCTAAAAACATTTTAGACTAGCAAAATTTATTTAAAAATGTTATAAAACGAATTTTTAAAAACATTTTCTAAAATCTCAAAACACAATTTAAAGAAAAAATATTTTAGAATGTTAAAAACACATTTTAGAATAGAAAACCATATTTAAGAATGTTTTAAAACAAATTTTTAAAACTATAGTATTACATCTCAAAACAAAGTCAGAAAACTCATTTTGGAATGTTGAAAACACATTTCAAAATGTGAAAAATACATTTTAGAATAGCAAAAATATTTAGGAATGCTATAAAAAGAATATTTAAAACCATATTCTAGAATTTCCGAAACACAATTTAAAGGGCAGAAAAAACATCAAGGGATATTCAAAACTGGCTGCAATCGAAGAATACAAACTTTGAACTGTTAAATGAAAAGACTGTCGAGTTTGCAAGTACCACCAAAATAAAAATAAATCAACTAAAACATACCTGTTTCCATTTTCCAACCTTCCACTTGAACCTCGACTGTTCCCCTCTGTTCTGCACCTCGTTCAAGTAGGAACACTGGTGCGGTTTGCACTTTTGAACCGTGTCGGGCTTCTTCACTCTGTCGCAATGCTCGTCGTGCACGAAAATACCTTAAAAACGCGTACAAAGTCAAAAAGAGTCCACCTCCAAGTCTTATGCAATTTACCCGTGTAATTTTGGCAGCTGACTTGTCGCATCTGCTCGCAGTTTGAGTTGCAGTTGCTCCAACCGCCGAATATCCACTTCGGACATGGGTGCGTGTTGCACGGAGCCAGCGATTGCGGTTTTTCCTCGTTGTTGCAATATTCTTCTTGCACCTTTTCGCCGAAAGAATCTTCGCAGAACACGTGACGAGTCTGGTTACCTCCGTTACAAGATTTTGAACACTTGAAATTTAATTTAATACCTAATATATTTCCCCTTGAATTTCCTAATCATAACTTACCTTTGTCCATGCTGATGTTTTCCAAGTGTAACTAGCTATCTCGTTATCACCATAGTCCCCATAGTTATAATCATCATAAGGGTACTGGAAATAGTACATTATTTTAGAAGTAGATATGGCGAGATGACAAGTATGAAGAGTGCCTAAAGATGTGTCTCAAATTTTGAAATTACCAAATTGCTTAAGAAGAACATTTACTACACTTCTGGTAGATGATGGGTGGAAATCTAGTGGTGTGGCAGAAGGTTACATTGAGGAATCCATATTTAATAAGAACGATGTTCAATAAAATAATTCTCAACCAGGTTGTAGCAAAAATTACGAAAAAACATCATCTTAAAACCAAGTCAGAAAACTCATTTTGGAATCTTAAAAACACATTCCAAAATGTGAACGACATTTTAGAATGTTAAAAGAACATTTTTGAATGTCAAAACACAATTTAAAAGGTCCAAAAACATTTTAGAATAGCAAAATATATATGTTCTAAAATTTCAAAACACAATTTAGAAGGTGGAAAACACATTTTAGAATGTCAAAACACAATTTGAAAGGTCTGAAACACATTTTAGAATGGAAAACATATTTAGGAATGTTATAAAACGAATATTTAAAACCATATTCTAGAATCTCAATTTAGAAGGTAGAAAACACATTTTAGAATGATAAGCACAATGTAAAAGGTCTAAATTTTACAATTTAAGAATATAGAAGGAAGAAATCACATTTAAGAATGTTAAAAACACATTTTAGAATGTCAAAACACAATTGAAAGGTCTGAAAGACATTTTAGAATAGCAAAACATATTTAAGATTTTTATGAATCATTTTTTAAGCCATATTCTAACATATCAAAACCAAGTCAGAAAACTCATTTTGGAATGTTAAAAACACATTCTAAAATGTGAAAAATACATTTTAGAATGTTAAAAGAACATATTTAAGAATGTTAAAATTTTTTAAAACATGTTCTAAAATCTCAAAACAATTTAGAAGGTAGAAAACATATTTTAGAATGTCAAAACACAATTTGAAAGGTCTGAAACACATTTTAGAATAGCAAACATATTTAAGAATGTTATAAAATGAATATTTAAAACCATATTCTAGAATCTCAATTTAGAGGGTAGAAAACACATGTTAAACACAATCTAAAATGAAAGAAATGCATTTTAGAATGTCGAAACACAATTTAAAAAACCTAAAAACATTTTAGAATAGCAAAATATATTTAAAAATGTTATAAAACGAATTTTTTAAAACAATTTAGAAGGTAGAAAACACATTTTAGAATGTTAAAAACACATTTAAGAATGTTAAAAGACAATTTGAAAAGTCTGAAACACATTTTAGAATAGAAAACCATATTTAAGAATGTTTTAAACACATTTTTAAACCAAGTTGGAAAACTCATTTTGAAAGGTTAAAAAACCATTAAAAAATGTCAAAAATACATTTTAGAATGTTAAAAGCACATTTTAGAATGTTAAAAACACATTTTAGAATGCCAAAACAGAATTTGAAAGGTCTGAAACATATTTTAAAATGGCAAAACATATTTAAGAATGTTATAAAAGGAATATATAAAACCATATTCTAGAATCTCAATTTAGAAGGAAGAAAACACATTTTAGAATGTTAAAAGCCCGTTTTAGATTGTCAAAACACAATTTGAAAGGTCTGAAACATATTTTAGAATATAAAACCATGGGTTTTAAAACCCATTTTTAAAACCATAGAAAAAACAAAGTCAGAAAACTCATTTTGGAATGTGTTAATATTCCAAAATGTAAAAAACACATTTTAGAATGTAAAAAACACATTTTAGAATGTAAAAAACACATTTTAGAATGTAAAAAACACATTTTAGAATGTTAAAAGAACATTTTAGAATGTCGAACACAATTTGAAAGGTCTAAAACACACTTCCTTAATACATCCTATGTAATAATACTTACACATTCAGTTAAGAAACAAGCAGATGTATCGTTGGGTTTCAAAATTTGGCGGCAATGTTCATCTCCATGTACTTCGTTATCCTGTTGACAATAAACCCCCCTCCTCGTAATACCTAAGAAAAAAGCATGTTTTATGGAGAGAACTAGAAACCTTCTAAGTCAAGTTCATACCTTCTCCACAGGTGGCAGAACACTCGCCCCAAGCTGTGGTAGTCCAACTGACATTGCAAGGTCTCTCGTTGCACTCCTCCCTTTCGTTGGGCAAAGTCGACTGATCGCAGTAAGAATGAGGGAAAACCCTGCGATCCACAAGGCAGTAGTAGCGTTTGGTTTTGAAACCTCTACCGCAAGTCGTAGAACACTAAAAAAATGTACGTGCCGTCTATATTTTTTCATGTCAATGGGATATACGCGTGAACATCCCAATGACCTGCCACAACAAAATGTAACTTACTGGGCTCCATTCGCCGCTTTCCTGCCAGTACGGGCACTTTTGTGGGTTGCACTGCTGCGTGGTGATTTTTTGATCCGAGTAGCAGTTGGATTCGTCGATTTCTTTGCCCTCTTGATCCCAACACCGGGCCGATCTGTGCCGAACTCCTCCACCGCAAGTTTGAGAGCACTGAAAAAAATCAGTGGGTGTAAAACAATAATAGTAATCTAGGAATATTCCACAATTTTGTTTTCCATTATTGTTTACAACCACTTATTTTTTTCACACTGACAATGGATAAATTATAAAATATTTTATACAAATTGTTTCGAGAGATATCGAAAATATAAAAAGTAAATATAAAATCAGACGACTTATTAAATGAACATTTTCCAAGGTGTCAATATTGTGGGGCTGGTACAAAATTGAAAAAACTAATATGATATTTGTGACTTTTAATTTGTTCAAATGCGGATTTTAAAAGGGTTAGGTAACATGTATTGTTTCAAGAAGAATAGAGAGATATCGAAAATATAAAAAGTAAATATACAGTGTGTCTCAATTTTATTAATATTAATAATAGTTAATTTTAAGATTATTATTTAATTAGAAGTATTTGAATGAATATGTAATAATCACAATCCACACAACAAACCCTGTTTTATCTTGTTTCGCGCATACTAAAAATCACTGCAACCCTGCACAGAATCTAACGGCGGCCATTTTTATGTTTATCCAGATTAAAAATCGTTTTAAACGTTGTTTTTCTTACAGAGGCACTTGTAAGCCTCAAATGAGGCATTTAAGTGCTAAGAACCACCATTTTAAACCTCATTCTATCAAACTATCAAATTTAAATTTGTGGGTTACGGTAAGTTAACCTTAAAATTGAAATTTGACAGTTTAATGACAGCCCTGATAGAATACGTTTTATTTTTACCAAAAGAGGAGTAAAACGGTCGTTCTTAGCACTTATTCTTACAAGCGCCTCTGTAAGAAACACAACGTTTAAAACGATTATTAATCTGTATTAGGGCCACCGATTTTCCCTAAAAAAAGAATGTCTCAATTTAAAACTAACTAAAAACTAAAACACTGACAGTGACAATGTCAACCATATAATTAAGGTTATTTTTCAGAATTTCTAGTATTAAGTTGCACATTATAGTTCTAAGGTTTATTTGTGTAACTTACCTCCGACCAATCACTGTACTCCCACCTCGTCTGAGGACAGGAACCCTTGCAGGTTTCCATCAGGGGAGGCTTGGCCAAAACTTGGCTGCAGTATCTCTCATCTACAATTTCACTTCTGCCAGCTGACGCGTGCTGACCGTATCCGCTATACGCTTTTTTACGCATCTCGACCTTCAGACAGTTGTAAGTAATTTCGCGATAACTAAAAAAAATGATTACGTACATACAACTGGGCTTGAAATAAAAATTAAAAAACGTCATTTTATAGAGCGTACTTTGCTTAATATAACCCTCAAATTTCATTAAAATCGGATAACAAACGTTAAAGTTACAGCCTTAGCACCCTAGTTAGCACCAAAGGGCTAAGTACTTAAACGGCTGTATCACGGTTAATATCAGCGCTATTTTGATGAAATTTGATGAAGTATACCATCAAAAACATCCTCAATCGATTTTCACTATAAAAAACACCACGGAAGATACGAGGTATTGCTTTTTTTTGTACTCACCCTGGTCCACAATGGTTGGAACAAGGTCCTGTCGTGACATTGTTCCACGTAAACTGACAATGCGTGTTGCACGGTCTTTGTTGCGCAAAATGTTGCCGGTCCAGGTTGTCGCAATGCCCATCGTCCACTGGGCTACCGCTGGACGTTTCCACGCATATGGGTCTAATTTCTTGCGTACCGCTGCATATGGAGTCGCATTTCGTCCATTGCTTTTGATACAACCTCCACGCGTATCTACGATAATTTTGCTCGGTTTTTACGCTGTTTATGATTGCGGTTCATGTTTTAAAAGGTGCACAACAAGAACTTTAGAATGTTTAATAAAAAATATAGTTAGGCTCTTGTTGAGACATCTTTTTTAAGTACAGAATATTGATGATTGTAGAGTTTTTTTTAAGTACCCTGTATACCACATCCTAAGGCCTATTTATAATGTAGCGTTCGAATGTTTTTAGTATTTTTATACAGGGTGTTTGGTAACAAAACAAAATTTGTCAGTTTTACAAGGGTGTTATGTAATTATTGTTACACACTATAATTTATTCATTGTCATTTTTGTAATTAAGCTAAATTTAAACAAAATCTGGCAACTTTTTTTGACAGAATCTGGAAACGCTGGATATTACCAACCGTAACATAAATTAAATTAGGCAACCAGATTAGCCTAAAGTTCCTAGTCGATCAGTAGCGTAATTTTTGGTAGGATAAAGGTTATAATAAATTATTTTTAGTCCTTATAATATATTACATAAATTACATAACACCATGTATATATTTTGTCATTTGTAAGCAAGATATATTAAAATATTGACATTTTTGACACTTTCTAGAAAATATTGGATACCTAATTAATTTTCATCCAAATTTTGTCATGTATACCTACCCTGTTATTTTGTTAGTGTAGATTAATGATTAATAAAATTAGGTCTTTTGACATGTGGGACGAGATTTATAATACATTTTGTAAGTAATAGATGACACCAGCACAGTTACAAACATAAACGCTAAAGAAGTATCGCTATTAGCGCCACCACTCGGCTGTTATCATCGTAACATTTTCTATGCATCGTAACAAAATTACAACTTTTGATAATCAGCTTGTCAAACGCGTGTGTTACAGTTCCTGTAAATATAAATTGTATCTATTAGATACAATAAATACACATTTCAGTAGTGATTAACTTGAAAAGTGTAAACATTTCAATTCAGTAAAAATCGTCAAACAAATAAGTCGTCTAAATTTAAACAGCAATTAGCATTATTAAAAGCGTTGATTAAGAAAGTCTCCACTCAACGGTAAAATATCTTTATATTATGTATTATATATAATATTATGTTGCTATGAATTCGTAGGTATATTTTGTTGGTTAAAATGCAGTTGTCGGGGTTTTTTAGAGAACTCCTATATAAATTGGTTGATTTTAAGGTTATGTTTGTGCAAAAATAATTTTTACTAATTTCTTAAAAATGCCAAACTTAAATATAAATTAAATTAGGTAAAGTTATCATTAGTTAATTCTGCACCAACAAATGTACTTACCGAATTGGAACCTTTGGCAAAACATGAAAACGCAACGATTTAGTTCTTGATATTTATTTACAATTAAAAACGCAATAATTCACCATGACCCCTTAGATAAAATACACACACTAACGTAACTATATAAGCATTTAAGCGTTGAGTTTCTTAATCAATGATATAAAGAATAATCAATCGAAATCGAGTAGTAAACCAGTTTTTTAGTTTTTTTCTTGCAACGTAAAATTTGTATGCTTTAAATGCGCGTTGCGAAAACCCAATACTTCTTTAACGTATAAACTTTTTGAAATAATCATTACGAAAACTGCTACTCTATGCTGACGCCACCCATTATCGAGGAGCTGAAGTAAAAACGCCATCTATCCTCGCAACACCAAATTAATGCGTGGTAAAAAGTTATGACATCGAGAACAGAACGAGAAAAATAGTCACGACACATAGACGTAGATGATATAAATAAAAGCTGCACGAATAAAATATTAAATATAATAAATAGAATTAAATTTTGCAATTTTTTATTGTTTCTATACCTTGTTGCGTAATAATGTCGCCGGTAATAATCGTACTTTGCCATTTCGTCGGACCTCCTGATAAATAATTAAAAACAAAAAACAAATAAAATAAAACATGCAATGTGGGGGTGGGGGGGAAATGCTTTTTGGGTTAAGGGGCTACCAAAACAAACCTGGAAAATATCCTTTTATGTATTATTAGTGTTTGTATGCCAAAATTTACAGTGCGGGGTGGGGTTTTTTTTTTTTTTTTGATCCCAGCGACTATAAATTTTGACATAAAGTTCATTTTTTTTTATTCTTGACATTTGAGACACCCTGTACAGGGTGTTATGTAATTAATGTTATATATTAAAATGGGTTGTTCCTTAGGGTCCATAAAGAAGCACCTGAAACTTTTTTTTCTAAATTCCAAAGTCTAAAAATAATTTATAATAACCTTTATCCTACCAAAAAGTACGTTACTGATCGACTAGCAACTTTAGGTTAATCTGGTGGATTTATTATGTTATGGTTGGTAACAACAGTGTTTCCAAAATCTGTCAAAAAAGTTGACAAACATTGTTTAAATTTAGCTTAATTACAAAAATGACAAAATTAACAATGCAAATTGTCAATTTGGCGTTTTTATTAATTGTTGGTTATGTCATTTTTGTACTGAAGGTAAATTCCAACAAAATCTGCCAACTTTTATGACAGAATCTAGTGCATTTCTTTTAAATTTTAGGTTATGTTTTTAAATTGTAAATATCTTAACTAAGGGAAGTGCTTTTGGATTTATTTACACAAATTAAATGTTTAAAGTTTAACCTGTGAACTGGTCCCAATTTCATCTGAGTAAACAGAGAAAAAAACTGATGAAAAAATTAATTTTGTGGTTATGGATTTCAAATTTCAAAGGTACTAAATTTTCTAATAATTGCTTAAGCTAATAGCTGGATCAGTAAATAAATACAGAAGGGTATTAGAGCTTTAAGGGCATAAAACTTTTGTATTTATTAAGTTTTTATTTATTTTTTGCAAGAAAAATTTTTAGTAACAATTTTTTACATCTGGCAACGCATAGCTACTTTGTTGGTTGGTATCTATGTACTCACAAAATACAAGTGTGCAGAGATAAACCAAGTGTAACCAGTGGCGTATCACAAAAAATATAAAAAACTTTTAATGCATATTTTTTCTTTATCTTTGGAAAAATGTTTTTTTAAATATTTTTCCTTTATTCCTTATGTCAAAAGGTATTCAGTATTTTAATATATAACATTAATTACATAACACCCTGTATATTGTCCGGGACTATTAATGATCAGTGACTTGCAAATTGAAAGAAAAAAAGTCCAAATAAAAAAAATGAACTGTATATAAATAAAATAAAAAAATTCTCTTACCTAGGAGCACTGTCAGAGTTAATGTAGTAACTGTACGATATATTTGCTGGCGTTACGTGTCCAACCGCCAAAACTTCGATCAACAGGTCTTTTTCCAACTTTCGTTGGCGGGGCGACGTAATTTTTTCTATCGCCACGTCGGACCCCGTATAGTTTATTATGATCCCGCCGAAGAAGAGGTCTTGTTGGTCCTTCATCACCAAGTGCTTTCCGTTCAGGACATAGTCACCAGTTTCTCCATCCACAAGAACTACAAAATATGTTTGTGTGGAATTTTTATGTACCCAATAAACAATTTGTACTACTTATGGCAACGATAAGTTATATAAAGGTTATATAAGAGTTTAACATGGTTTTATAAAATCGCCATTTAGTTTACTAGTTTTATAATGGTCATATAAGGCTACTGTAAACTCTGGGTATATAATTAGGTTATATAATTGTGCCTACAAACATTTTATACAACCTTTAGTAACCGTTACCAGAAGGTTTATAAAGGAGTTTTATAAAACTATTGTGTCTTTAGTATTTTTATAATTTTAATTAAAAATTGTTTGAAAAGAAAATATTTAGCATTGAATATATAAGTAATATAATATTATTAACATAAATATTTTAAAAGTGGATTAAATCGAATCTTTAGTGAAATAAATTGATTCCATTGCGTTAAAACCATTGCCTGTCAAAGGTTTTATAACATCACTTGTAGTAACGACAGTTACTACAATGTATATAAGAGTTTCAAAATTATATGACAAACCTTTAAGTAACTTAGATAGTCCTATAAAACTGAACTAGTACCTTAGGTTATATAAAATTACCTTGAGCAATATAAGAGGGCTCAAGTTTGAAACATTCTTTCCGCCATGATTGTTTTTTACATAAAATAAATGTTAACCGAATTGTATTACAAAAAAATTCATATATTTTTTAATAGTATAAAAAATATTCCATTCCTGTTGTCTCTAGTTATAAAACTTGGGTTTTATAGTGTTACCAAAAAAGGTACCGATAACCTTCATAAGCTCTTTAAGGGGTATATAAGAGTGATATAAACATTTATGTAACCAAATTAAGAAATTTAGGTTTTATAACTAAGAATGAAAAAAGTTATATAACTCTTACCTAAGTAGTTGCTGTCGGAATGGTCGGTATCGGAATGCTGCAAAATTTCAATATTGGAGCTACCTTTCGGTATTCTCACAACCTTATTGTACCCCGTGAGAGATCTATTATACACCCCGGTAATTTTCTCGCATTTACTGTTGTCACCACCGCAAACCCCGCAGTCATCTACAACAAGAACAAAATGTTTTTTTGTTTTGTTTTTAGTCACTCATTTCCTTACCCAAAGTAAGGCTGGAATCCAACTGGTTGTCGCAACCAGCAGACTTGCAAATACCATTGACGCAAATGTCGAAACTGGCGAGCCCACATTTTGTTCCATCCTCGACTTTATCTTTTAAAACGTAGAAAGCATTTGAGCTTTTTGGTCTGCAGTAGAGTTTGCACAGGTCTTCTCGTATGTCTATGGAAATTTTATCGAGGAAATATTATTTTCCGGGTATTAAGGCGCCTATGTACGAAGGCGTAGAAGGACAAACAAAAATTGTAGGTTCAAACTATAACCTACAATTGTGACTTGAACTTACAATTATTGTAAGTTCAAGTTACAATTGTAAGTTGAAGTTACAATTGTTGGTTGTAGGTTAACCTACACTTGAGAGTTTAAGTTACCAAAGGTAAGTTCATCCTACAACTTGAACTTACAATTGTAGCTTCAACCCACAATTGTAACTTGAATTTACAATTGTAAGTTGAAGTTACAACTGTAGGTTGTAGGTTGAACCTACACTTGTAAGTTCAAGTTACAAATGTAAGTTCATCCTACAACTTCAACTTACAATTGCAGCTTCAACCCACAATTGTAACTTGAATTTACAATTGTAAGTTGAAGTTACAATTGTAGGTTCTAGGTTGAACCTACAATTGTAAGTTCAAGTTACAATTGTAGGATAGAAATTGCAAAAATCAAAGTTAGTTTTGGTGGCCCTTCTACAACACCGTACTCATGTGACTATGTATTACCTAAAACATACTTTGGGATCCATTCCACTTCATTGGTCAAGTTGGGCAAATTTTTCGTGATACCGTTGAATCTTGCGCACTGTAGGGCTCTGAAATGAGTTGCATACAAAGAGATATTTTTATTTACCGAGTTTAACTAGAATATGAGCAACATTTTAATATATTTCTAAATGTAAGAAGATTTTATTTCTTAGCTTAAAATCAAGTACAGTTGAAACAAGATGATTGTCAAGGCTAAAACTAACATTAAACTAAATATTAATCTTTCTTCAAACAGAGATGGCATAATCCACTCTTTACCTTTTGAAATAAATATGGTCATTGTATCCTAACCTTTATTTAAAGTCAAAAAATGACTGAAATGATGAATCTTTAATATAGAATAGCTTGTTACCTAAAATCTGGTTCCTTTGGATCGCAGTCCTGAGTATTGCAGGACATATGTTTGACTTTTTTGCCCGTGCAAAAATCTCCTCCGTTTTCAGGTGCGGGATTATTGCAGGACCGTACTGAACGCGACACGCCGCCACCGCAGGATCTACTGCAGGGGCCCCATCTAAAGTTTACAGTAGCAATTATCAAAAAAAAGAGAAAAGTCTTTACTTACCTTTGCCAGGGTCCCCACCCTCCATGAACAGGTATCAACAGTTCTCTATTTTTACTAGTACACTCCCCTTGAAAACACCATCTATGAAATAAAGTTGTGAATAAAAAATGGTAGATTGTTCTACAAGTAAGGAAAAGTGAGACTTTTCTTAAGCCTGAATTATAGATTGCCTTCCTTCCTCCCGTAGAAGATCAACATTACGTAATTGTCACCATTAACATTTCCCGTGTAAGAATTTTTAATACTTTGTGATAATATTTTGAAATTATAGTAATAAAAAAAATCAAAGAATAAAATATTTTCTTAACAAAATCATATTTTGAATTTATTTTAATATTTTAAAGTATCAATAATTGTTAAGTTTAATTAAAATTAATAACGGGCAATGTTAATGGTGGCAATTACGTCAAAAATGTTTATTTATATCGTAGTGCCAGTTATAGATTCCCGTACCGTAAGGACGGCATTCCTTCCTCCCGTAGAAATTTTTAAGTTTTATCTTTCACCGTAAAGGTCTTTGACATGACCAATCACAGTGCTTGTTGTGGACATGCGCTGTGGGGTGACAGCGCGTAGGCACAAAATATTTAAAATACATGATTGTTTAGTATTATTTAAGATAGGTTTATTAAATAATTTGTGTCTCTAAATAGGATATTTAGATATTGTTTATGATCAATGTCTTTAATTTTTAGAAACGTTGCTTTGTAAAACCCCGTAGTTTCCCGGTCTTGGTAAAGTGGGCGAGTCTTCCAACGTCTTGTTCGATGTTTTTTTTTCATTATACCCTACTATGGAGAAAGGCAGTAACTACAAAAAAATTCCAAATGCGTTTTCTTGTGCTATGATAAAGCTATGGACATTTTGTATCTTAATTCAACAAAGAAATGCAGTAAACTATCTTTTAAGTTAAATAAATCAGTTAAATACCTACTGCTTTTTATAAAAATGTAGTTTATGCTAATTTTCCACAAATTTCTTGTTTTGCAGTTACTGCCTTTCTCCATAGTTGGGCAGTATACAACAAGCTGCCTGGGCAATTAAAATTGTGATCACTGCACTAATATATAAATGATTATCTTTCATATTTACACACAATGGGTAAAACGCAGAATATAAACAAAAACAAATGTCAACCATTTTAGGTGTCATCGCGCATGGTTACGGAATTTTACACGGAAATCTATAAATTGACTTTTTACAAGACGCACAAATCGTACGGGCACGACTACGGGAGGAAGGAAGGCTTTACGAGTTGAACATGCTATTTTTTTGTATCCTTAATGGAAAAATGGCTTTAATTCTATTAACTCACTTGTTTTCCCCACATTTGGTGCCCTCTGCCATAGGCATAGAAGATGTTTTACATCCCTCCCTATCCCCTAATATAGTATCCTGGCACCAAAGGCTTATACAAGTTATCTACAAAAGATAACAAAGATGTGTGATGGGAAAACAACAATGTTTATTTTTCCATGCTTACCATGTAGGGACACACGCTCATCCCCTCTCCAAACTCCAACTCACACTGTCGGTTAACATCGAACTCTTCCCCCGGTAACATGAAAACTCCCGTGTTTTTAAACTCCTTTTCGGGGGGATTTGTGAGGCAAGTTGCCTTCTGAGTTCTAAGAAGAAATCAAGTATTAATTACTTCACTATACCTACATGAATACTTGAAAGTCTAGATGATGATGCTCCCCGTTTGAATACTAAGTTTCATCAGAACTGTATTCCCTGATAGCACAGTTTATTCTAAGAACGTTTTTTAAACCTTCCAGTGGGAATATTCTTAGGATCATGCTATATTACTTCTAGTCATGTTCTAAGAATGTTTTTTAAACTTTCCAGTGAGAATATTCTTAGGATCATGCTATATTTCTTCTAAAGAACATACTTAAAAGAAATATAGCATAATCCTAAGAATATTCTCACTGGCCTATAGGCATGTTCTTAGAAGGTGCAAAGTTTAGTGGTAAAAATTAATCCACTCTAAACATATGCTTGGAATGTTGAGAAAGTAATTGCTATAGAAAGTTCAATATTCCTGGAACATTCTGTTAAGCATATTCAGTTCAGTTACCTATATAATAGTAAAATATACCATAATCTACGTATAAAGGTGCCTATACTTAGTATTAAATACTAAGTAAAAAATAAACCCAAAATATTTTTTTATAGTTATTTGTCAAATTAATTTCTTTTATGAAGAATTATTTTATAAGGAAATATTTTGTTTTTTATATTTTATTTTATGTTAAAAATAAATATTTATTAATTTGTATACCAATTTTTTATATCTGAATTAACATTTTTATGTATAATAATCCCAACTATCTTCAACTTCAATCTAATCTGACTTATCCCACAAAATTTTCCAATTTTACTTTTTATGAAATAATGTCATACAACTTATGGTTTAGAGGTCAAATTGTTTATTTAATATTTTTAAATAAATATATATTAATATGTCGCAAAATTTTTTAAGGGGACGACAAATACATTTCACTGTCATATTATGACAGTGAGGCGTATTTGTCGTCTCCTGAAGAATTTTACGAATGTAGAATACAACATATTAGAACGTGGGTATCTGACATATTTGGAAATATTCTCAAAAGATTCCTAGAAGCTCCATAAGAAACCTTCTAAGAACATTCCAAAAACGTATTCTTAAAATGCTTTTTAGGAAGGTTTTAAGTAGCTTTTAAAAATCTAATTGCATCATTAAAAGGGTATCTATTGAATGTTTTAAAAGTCCCTAAGAACATTCTTAGCAATAAGGGAAGGTTCTAAGAATATTCCATTATTTCAGGTCATATCTTCTTAGAAGATTCTTAGAATCAAATTTTGCTATCAGGGTTTGATTTTCTGTATTCAAAAAAGATGCAAAAAAAAATATTTTTGTAAAATGCATACTAACTTATATATTTTAAAGTTTCAAGTTAAATGACCAACAACCTCCTTAAGTTTACTTATATCTTAATTCTCGTAATTCAAAGTAATTGAAAACAATTATTCTTCGAAGCAAAAAAACGCAACAGGCCTTTTAGCGAGAATAAGATCTTGAAGACATCTAGTGGAAGCATTAATGAGGTCGATTTTTCCTTTTTAAAATCGATCTTGCTCGAGGTAAAAATTCAGGTCAGCCTGCCATTTTTGGAGTCGAATGAAAATTCCTCGCGATCACCGACAACGATTTTTTCTGCATTTCCTCGTTTAGGAAATTATTGTGTCAATACGCCAGTTTAAATGCCATACGTAGAACTTTCTTAAGTTATGGCGTAAATTGTTATATGGGAGTTTTTCTTGATGTTTTAAGGAAATTAAAACTATTTTGACGCCATAAATTTATGTTGAAGTACATTCTTAATTAATTTAACCTTTATTGTTTTTTGCTATATAAAGAGAACGGATGTAGATCGAATAGGCCGATATTAGAAAATATTTCAACATTAATTTTCCAAGAAATCAGTACATGCAGCTTACTGAAAATTTTTTTTTGTGCAATTAAAATTACCATTTTGGTTAAAGATTTATAACACAGTACCCTCCCATAAAAAATGTCTATAGATTTTGAAAATAGACTTAAAAAAATGATACCCGTGTCTCGGCGTTTTTTCAGATCACGTCATTTTTTTTTTTAAGTGCGATCCAATTAAATGTTATCCACGGTATTTATCACTTAATATAACAGATTTCATAATAGCTAGACAGTATATTTTTATGAAAAATTTATTCACTGAATAAATGGACAACCATTAAGATTATTTATTTATTTATTATAAGATAAATACAAATCTGTTGTTTTATTTTAAAAAAAAATTCAAACCAGAATTTTTTTTTACTTAAAAAAAATAAAATTGCTATTTTATTTAAGTATAATTTTTTTATTATGTAAAAACATAATATATTTGAAGAAAAAAATGATTTATAGCAAAATAGAGAATTAAAAATCTGTTTAGGTTAAAATAATAAGAATGGCTGTGTAAAAAAATTAAATGACGTGATTTCGTGAAACAGTGAGATACGGGTACGTTTTTTTAACCTTTATTTTTAAAATCTGTTAAAATTTTTCATAGAAGGAAAATCTACTACAACTCGTAGTAATTTGCCAAAAATTGTTTAGAAATGGGAGGTGTGACTGTTTTATAGTGGCCTTCTTGGTCACCAGATCTTAGTACAATTGAGCACTCGTGGAATAAAGTTAAGAGCTCGACAAAAAAACCCTTGAGATGTTTCATGTAAGAAGCTGGAATTCAATTTGAAAGACGCAAAAAATAAATCTAAAATACTAAAAATACCCAACAACTACAAAAATAACTACACAATTATTGAATACTTACTCCAAAAATTCCGACAAAAAATGTCGCGAGCATTTGGACCACATCCAGGGCTTTGTGTCGTTTTTCATTACATTGTTCATTATGTTCAAGTGACCTTGACCTTTGTTGAACTCATTACATCTTATGTCATTGTCATGGGGCATGCTAAAAATAAAAATTTAAATCGCTTAATAAATGCAGCAGATGGAGGTACTGTGGCCAGCTTACGCACCCGATTCGACCCCAATTTCCGTATATTTTTTTTTGTAGCTTCTTACCTTAAAACGTGTCCCAATTCGTGAGCGATGGTATACGAAGTCGACAGACCTTTGTCTAAAACAATAGCGCAACTTTTTTCGCTACACATCGAGCCTACTTCGGCTACGCCGAGGAATCTGCAGTCTTCCGCCCCTGTGCATATTGTACTCCTAAAAATTGGGAAACAGGAGTGAAATTCGTTCGTTTAAATTAAATTCCGGAACAGGGGACTGTTTTTTGTTTGCTTTACCTGGTCAACAAAAAGGCAACGTCGTGGTTTTTGATGGTGTTCTTTATTTGCCAGCGACAAAATTGTCGCAAAAGGTCTAAAAATAAAAACATAACGACAAACTTTAAAATCACATTATCAATCACAATCCACACAACAAGGTCAGTTAATTTCCCAATAAACATTTTTGTTTTATAGTGCTTTTCATAAATGTTATATAACCCAAATTATAAAACCTAAATTTCTTGATTTGGTTACATAAATATTTATAGCACTCTTATATACCCCTTAAAGAGCTTATTCGGGAAGTTCATGAAGGTTTTCGGTACCTGTTTTAGTAACACTATAAAACCCAAGTTTTATAACTAGAGATAACAGGAATATTATGGAAACCACTATATCCCTGATGGCACACTTTATTCTAAGAATGTTTTTTAAACCTTCCAGTGAGAATATTCTTGGGATCATGCTATATTTCTTCTAAAGAACATGCTTAAAAGACATATAGCATGATCCTAAGAATATTCTTACTGGCCTATATGCAGGTTCTTAGAAGGTGCAAAGTTTTAGTGGTAAAAATTAGTCTACTCTAAACATATGCTTAGAATGTTAAGAAAGTAATTGCTGTAGAAAGTTCATTTAGGAATATTTCTGTTAAGCATATTTAGTCCAGTTACCTATATAATAGTAAAATATACCATAAACTATTAGTAATTAGTATTAAATACTAAGTCAAAAACACAATCCAAAATATTTTGTTATAGTTATTTGTCAAATTAAATCAATATTCGATAACAAAAATACAGTTACTATAGGTATTTTATTTTATGTTAAAAATAAATTTTTATTAATTTGTATACCGATTTTTTATTTCTGAATTAACATTTTTATGTATAATAATCCTAACTATCTTCAACTTCAATCTAATCTGACTTATCCCACAAAATTTTCCAATTTTACTTTTTATTAAATGATCTCATACAACTTATGGTTTAGAGGTCAAATTGTTTATTTAATATTTTTGAATAAATATAATATATTAACATGTCGCAAATTTTTTTTAAGGGGGCGACAAATACATTTCACTGTCATATTATTATTTGACGGTTAGATGACAGCCCACAGATCATACAACTTGACAGCCCTGATAGAATAAGATAGAATAAGGAACAGACCTTGTTGTCTGGGTTGAGTTATTAATTATAATTTCCACAACAATATATATTTATATTTACCTGAAGAATGATCATAATTAAAAACCTTATGCTTCAAAATATGGATATAGACTAAATTAACGCTGATCGAGTTGCCTACAGATACGTCTTTAAATAGATGAGTAACCTGTAAAAATGAAGAGGAATAAAAATGAGTTTTCTCATTGCTCATGTCCAAAAACACTTAAGTCTGAATTATAGTTTGCCTTCCTTCCTTCCTTCCTCCCGTAGAAGATGAACATTACGTAATTGTCACCATTAACATTTCCCGTGTAGGAATTATTAATACTTTGTGATAATATTTTGCAATTGTAGTAATAAAAAAAATCAAAGAATAAAATATTTTCTTAATAAAATCATATTTTAAAGTTATTTTAAAATTTTAAAGTATCAATAATTGTTAAGTTTAATTAAAATTAATAACGGGCAATGTTAATGGTGACAATTACGTCAAAAATGTTTATTTAAATCGTACTGCCATTTATAGATTCCCGTACCGTAAGGACGGCATTCCTTCCTCCCGTAGAAATTTTTAAGTTTTATCTTTCACCGTATGACCAATCACAGTGCTTGTTATGGACATGCGCTGTAGGGTGACAGCGCGTAGGCACAAAATATTTAAAATACATGATTGTTTAGTATTATTTAAGATAGGTGTTCAGTTTATTAAATAATGTGTGTCTCTAAATAGGATATTCAGATATTGTTTATGATCAATGTCTTTCATTTTTAGAAACGTTGCTTTGTAAAACCCCGTAGTTTCCCGGTCTTGGTAAAGTGGGCGAGTCTTCCAACGTCTTGTTCGATGTTTTTTTCATTATACTGCCCTACTATGGAGAAAGGCAGTAACTACAAATGCGTTTTCTTGTGCTATGATAAAGCTATGGACATTTTGTATCTTAATTCAACAAAGAAATGCAGTAAACTATCTTATAAGTTAAATAAATCAGTTAAATACCTACTGCTTTTTATAAAAATGTAGTTTATGCTAATTTCTCACAAATTACTTGTTTAGCAGTTACTGCCTTTCTCCATAGTTGGGCAGTATACAACAAGCTGCCTTGGCAATTAAAATTGTGACCACTGCACTAATATATAAATGATTATCTTTCATATTTACACACAATGGGTAAAACGCAGAATATAAACGAAAACAAACGTCAACCATTTTAGGTGTCATCGCGCATGGTTACGGAATTTTACACGGAAATCTATAAATTGACTTTTTACAAGACGCACAAATCGTACGGGCACGACTACGGGAGGAAGGAAGGAAGGCAATCTATAATTCAGGCTTTACATGATTCATCAACGTCATGATGTAGTGGTGGAGCTCCTCCTCGGTCCTGTGGTAATCCATCATGCTTTTGTCCACCACCAACATAACCTCAACGAAGTGCTCGTGAGAGCGCTTTTGGACCTCGGCGTTCCATACGGCGTGTCTAGCCGATCGCACCGGTTCGGGTTTCATCGGGACGAGTTCGTGCTCGCCTCGGTGGAGGCTATCGATCGAGCTATCGGTGTCAAGATCGTCGAAGGTCACGTCGCGTTTGTTGATGACGTGATGGCTACGCGTCTCTTCCGGAAAGTGGTCCGTGATCACGGTACCGTGTTCTAGACGAGAAGCAAAATTTATTATCAAAATCTAATTTTTAATTAAGTATTTTTTTTAATCTATACTTTTGTTAAAACTTAAAAATGAACAACTAAATCTAATTATTTTTTATCTTATATGGTACCCATCTCTTTAGTAATAACTAAGCTACAAGTAAATAACATATTTTTTCAATATGTAATACAGGGTGTTTTTTATACCGCGTGAAAGTTGAAAAAGTTGAAAATGGTCGTTTTTTTCAATGGAACACCATATATCACAACGGACTGGGGTACACAAAGGACTTAATCAGATATCGAAAAGAAACTATATAGGGTGGTACGATTTTAGAGTAATGCATAAACAAAATCCCTTGTAGTGGTGCTCACTTGCAGAATAACAACTTAGATTTCTAAATAGTAGACACCCTTTTTCTTTGACTGAAGGTCCCTTTTAGTACTTTTATATTGCGTGGAATTTTCCCTTGGATGTAATCTATATCACGAGTTGTAATCACAAATAATTTTAAATTGGTTTATCATAAACTACTTTTAATAAAAGGGACGGTAAATATCCACTTTGTTGTCGAAAAATTTTATTGCGTTACCCTAAATTCCATTGCGTTACCATTATGTAACATAATGGACTCGGTAACGCAGTGGACAAAGTTTTATAAAACCATATTTAAAAAATAATAATAAAACATTACAGTCATTAATTACTCTCAATGAGCTTTAGTGCCCTAAAATAAACATAAACATGAAAAATAGTATTTTTTCTTACCTTATTTTTATTATTTTTTTGAGTAACTTAGAGGACAAACAATTATTACATTCGCGTTACCCGCACCTGTTTCAACCGATATCTTCTTCCTGATTGAATTAATAAATTCAGCTGGGTAATGTGTACGTCCGAACATCATTTGTTGATCACGTGAGTGCCAAAAAATTTGCCATATATATGTTTTTTTTAATATTCTATCGGTAACGCGACGGACGTAACGCAACGGAAAATATGTCTGGGACATGAGTCAAATTTAAAAAAAGTAGTTTAAAATTAATTATTTTATATATAAATTGTTTACTGTATTAACTAAGGATGTTATGGATTGCTATAAAGCAACACAAAGTTCTGGTTATTCAATATTTAAATAAAAACATGTATGTAAGTTTTACGCTAATGGGACATGCGAAAATGTGTGTTTCACAATTTTCAAAATTAAAAAAAAATTATTCTGAAATAACTAAACAAAGGGCTTGTTAGGCTTTCACTTGGGTTTTAAATCAATAAGATCCGATAATTTTTAACAAAGATATTGGAATTCAAACTTACGAACAGCAGTAGGCGGGTGTTTTTTGAAATCGACCCTTTAAAAGTATCAATAACTAAATTAGAAGTAAATAACATTTTTTTTAAATGTTATAGGGTGTTTAAAAAAAAATACAGGATGATCCATTGAAAATAAAAAAGTTGGTGTCATCCCAGGGAAAACCAAACACCCTGTATAAATGAAAATATAATATTTACAAAATTTTATTTGGATCATAAAATTTGTCTCCTTACAAATTTTTTGTAACTCCAGTATTTTCTGAAATTATTTTTTATTAATTTTAGAGACTCGACAATTTAAATTATATTTTAGAACGTTAAAAAAAAGAAAAAAAACGTTACATCTCCACTCAGATATGCCTACTTATTTAAATATGAAACCCAAACAATGTTTTTTTATATACCTATCTATAGACACTAAAAATGCATTCGCTGTCTAAACATACTAAACATCTTCAAACAGTAAGACAAACAAAAAAGACAAAGTAAAAATTTTATCTCGAAAAATAAAACATCGCCGACATTTACATTAAGTATGCTATTGTGTCCAACATTAGTGCACACGCTAGAGTGAGTTAATAGAATTCCAGAAGCCTTCCTAGTCTTATAAAACTACACATGCACAGTAATCTTAAATTAAAAATAACCGAACAAAAATATTTTTAAGGCGGTAAATATTTCATAAAAATGAACTAGGGTAAAGTGGACAGTTATTGGACACTTTATAGTTATTGGACAATTAACATTAATACTGTAAAAACAAGATTGTGTTTAAATTACAATAAAAAATATTTCTAAAAAGTGTACAGATCAGTGCGTGGTATAAAAGTGTTCCTCATGGTTTAAACATTGTCACTTTTAATTTTAATTTTGAAAACAAACAGTAAAATGGCCAGTGTCCAATTACTGGTTGGTAAAAAATGTAAATTTCTATTATTGGACATATGTCCAATATCATACTCTATTTGTATTTACCAGCCAATTCTTATGTAAAATTGTCCCTGAATCCGAAAAGACCGCCAAAAACTATAAAAGTTAAGCAGTTTTTGAGATATGGTCAATTCCATATATGTAAAATTGATTATATTTCAAAAACTGTTCTACTTTTATAACTTTTGACGACATTTTCGGATTCAGCGAATAATATTTCATAGGAATTGACTGCTAAATGTCCTGGATACAAATTGCTGTTGACGATAATTATTAGTGGCTGCTTTTATGCTATGCCATTTTTGACTAATTCATTTTTAGAGAGTAAGTAATATAGTGATTTCTTCGTCACAAGACATCTTGCAGAATAGCAGTGCATGAAAGATAACATAAAAAACTAATGGCGACAAAATTAATAAATTCGGAAAATACTTTTAACATACCACCCGAAAAAATATTAGATATATATATAAATCATCCTGTTACCTAAAACAGCATTTATCTTTAAAAAATATTTAACAATTTATGTTATTTGATGTAAAGTTGTTATGTTTACATAAAAATTTAACGTCCAATAACTATGGTCCATGTGTCCAATTACTATATAAAATGTCCAATTACTACATTTTTTATAAAACTATTATTAAAAATTCAAATATTCTTATTTTTAAGTAAACGTGAATAAAGTTAAACAAACAAACTATCCTTTATATATATATATAAGAAAAAACCTAAAATCTTTAAAACAATGGCATATATAAATTTTAAAAAAAATAATATTCCTTAAGTGTCCAATAATTAATTAAAAGCTTTTTGGCCAAGGAATCTTATATTTTCATAGCCTGAAAAACGAGGTAACCCTACTTTCCAATGCAATTTAATAACTGAATCACTGTGCGAGAAGACTAAAAGAAAGGAGATATGAACCTGCTAGACTTGGCGGCTCCTTTGCGGTTCTCTTCAGCGAACTCAAGTATAAATAAAGAATTCCTAAGTTTGATTTTTTAATGGGTTTCTACGGGGCTGTGCTCTATTCCACCGAGTTTTAATTAGTTTAGGCACAAACAAATATTTATTTATTCGTCTACATTAATGTTGTCGCCTTCAAAATAGTCCCCATTGGATATTATGCACATGTGCCAGCTCTTCTTCCAATACTCGAAACACTTCTAAAACTCGATCTTTGAGATAGCCTTTAGTTCTTTCAGCGATGCGCTTTTAATGTCATCTATGCTTGCAAAACGACGGCCCTTTAAGGTTCTCTTTATTTTTGGGAATAGGAAAAAGTCAGACAGAGGCATGTCTGGCGAATATGGAGGCTGGGGCATCATTACAGTATTGTTTTTGGCCAAAAATGTTGTTCAAAATTTAACAATTTTAGAACAAATTTTGCTGCCACGCGTTTCATACCCAAAACATTCGAAAAAATTTCATGGGATGAGCCAATCGATATACCAACATCATCAGCGACTTCTCTGATGGTTTATAACCATCTCTTCCACTTCTTCCATGTTTTTATCGGTTGTTAATGTGCTTGTGCGTTCGGGGCGTTCGTCATTTTCATCTTGGAAACTCTTATACCACTTGTAAACTCTTGTTTTACTTACAGCAGACTCACTATACCCTTTGTTATCATTTCACAGAATTATTCATCAGATTTAATGCAAAAATGTTCACCCTTAGTATCGTTTGTCATCGACCCACGTGAATTATGGAATCAACAGGTGTTCAGCCTGGGGCCTCCAACGCAAAGCTAGCGGGCAAAACCAAGCTAATTGTCGAAACTATACACAACAAGAAAGATAAATAAATAATTGGATGTTTAAGAGGAAGATTTATCTCGTATTTTGACATCGTTGAAAGTTAAATGAGTTGTGTAATTGGGCACCGTTCAAAATTTACTATCCACTGTCTTTTACCTCGTTTGTTCTTTTTGGTTTTGTGTTGTTGTGGCTTTGTCTTTTTCCCGGTGATTTATGGTTTCGTTTAGGATTGTATATACATATATTATAACATTATAATTTATTTGACATTTGAACATACTTTAATCTAATCGGCTCATATATATATATATGTATACGAGGTGTGTTCAGAAAATAACGGGAATTGTTAAATTTCGCGGGTTCGGAGGGTCCGGTTGTCATAAAATTTTCTTTATTATGTTGATACATGCCCCCGATGTATGATGGATCAAAGAATTTGTATCCAATTTTGCTTAAAAAATAAAATAAATTCTGTGAAATGTTAACAAAGGCCTATAGTGAGTCTTCTATAAGTAAAACAAGAGTTTACAAGTGGTATAAGAGTTTCCAAGATGGCCGTGAAGACGTTGAAGATGACGAACGCCCCGAACGCACAAGCACATTAACAACATGGAAAAAGTGGAAGAAATGGTTATAAACCCTCAGAGAAGTCGCTGATGATGTTGGTATATCGATTGGCTCATCCCATGAAATTTTTTCGAATGTTTTGGATATGAAACGCGTGGCAGCAAAATTTGTTCTAAAATTGTTAAATTTTGAACAGAATTTTTGGCCAAAAACAATACTGTAATGATGCCCCAGCCTCCATATTCGCCAGACATGCCTCTGTCTGACTTTTTCCTATTTCCAAAAATAAAGAGAACATTAAAGGGCCGTCGTTTTGCAAGCATAGATGACATTAAAAGCTCATCGCTGAAAGAACTAAAGGCTATCCCAAAGATCGAGTTTTAGAAGTGTTTCGAGTATTGGAAGAAGAGCTGGCACATGTGCATAATATCCAATGGGGACTATTTTGAAGGCGACAACACTAATGTAGACGAATAAATAAATATTTGTTTCAAAAAACGAAAATTCCCGATATTTACTGTACTTTTATAATAATAAAAACGTATTTGAAATAAGGAAATTGTACAATTGCTTTGAGGTCATACATTTCAGCATAATTATGAAGATTAAACATCCACAGTGCTATTTAGACGCCTCTGCGTCTTGTCTTGTAAAACGTTTATTAGCGTTAAAATTTCAAAATTACCATAATGGTAGTCGCATGGTGCCCACATTTGGTTGGCACACCTTTTTGGCACTCACTAGGTCAAACGTCCACCCATGCTCTTCAGTTTGCATTTGGAAAAATTACCAATTATCTGCCAAGTCCTTTACTACTTAGGTACAGCTAATTTGTACTATTTGTCGCTTGCTCTGATTGGTGGTTTAATATCACATGACTGAAGATGTTGTGGGGGGCAGTTTTTAGCAACGCATGACAACAAATTAAATAAAAACAGTATTTTGCCTGAAGGTGAGTGTTTTTGAAGAAACTGATGGTATTTTGGAAGCCGCGAGAGAAGCGACTAAAAATCTGCTTTCATCTAAGTGAAAAGAAAAATATGATAAAACTTTTGAATAATTCTGTCAATGGAGAAACAATCAAGGGGACAAGGTGTCAGTGAAAATGTTATGCTAGCGTTTTTTGGGAAAGGTAAGAAGCTAATGCTTTTAAAAAATAAATTTTTTCTTGTATTTTTAGTCAAAAAATCTGAAGGGTCAACATATTCGATGCTGAAGAGTACGTTGCAAATATATGAAGGCAGTAACATTTCAAAATACAAGCAATTAATTGCATTTTTGAAAAATCAGAATGAAGGATATGAACCTAAAGTCAAACATTCAATTTTCTTAGTTTCTTTAAGAAACTTTCTTGACCCATCACTGGTAATATTCATAAGAATATAAGAAAAAATTGAACCTACACCTCGCCAAAGTTTTTTGTTTTGAATGCGTTCCACCAACTTCAAATACCGACAGACAGCTGTTTCGACCTTTATTGGGTCTCATCAGTGTCGGGCAACTTGGTGTAGTGGAACACAATCAAAACAAATTACTCCCTTAGCTTATATGCTCGGTTGTTAAGTCAACAGAGGCGAGATGTAAGAACATCAGGTGATCCACACCTAAAGTCAATTGAACAAATTATGAAGTTTCCAAATGACGCTACGAATGAATCGCATCTATTTATGAAAGTGGCATTAATTTTGCTTTAAATGGAGCAATGCGAGGGGAAGAATTACGAACACTAACAATTAACGATATAGAAGAGAATGGATCAGTTATTATCGTAACACTACGTAATACAAAAACGAAAAGAAAGCATAACTTCGGAAGCGAACGGAATTAAGTTGTACCGGAAGTATCGCAAATTAAGGCCACAAAACACGAATCATTCCAGATTTTTCGTTTGTTACCGGAATGGTAAATGCACTGTGCAACAGGTGGGGATCAACACATTTTATAGTTTGCCGAGAAAATTGCTGAATATTTCAAGCTTCCCGATTCCAATAGCTGCACAGGTCATTGTATGCGAAGGAGTGCAGCTACCATGTTGGTTGATAATGAGGGCAGTATCCCTGATTTGAAAAGACTGGGGGGATGGTCTTCAACATCTTCTGCTGAGGGTTATATAGGAGAAAGCATTCAAAATGAAATTCAAACATCGAATTAGTAAAATAAAACATTTCTTTTTTGAATTCTAGCTAATCAAATGGCTGTTGAGAAAATGCAGTTTGGAAATGATATAATTATATATAAAAATAGCTTGCATAAGTACAGGAAGTTGTAAAATATGTAAATCTTATCTATTTTTAAAAAATATGGCTCATATGAATATTCTGCCAATTTTATTTTTGTCAAGAGCTTTATTAATCGTGAGTAATACTTACAGATAAATTTTAAAAATAAGTTACGATTCGACCTCTTTTTGTTTTGTTAAATATTAGTTTTCACAGTATAAAATCTTGACAGGTCCTTGCAAAGTCGGAAAGTGTTAAAAAAACTCAACTGTCAAATTCACTTATTTATTTACCGGTTGCTATGCGACGATCGCTCGTTGCTAGGAAACTTGTTTATCGTTGCCATGGATACGGTGCATCGAAGGTGGCCACGCCGATTTATTTGGTGGATTGTGTCGGATTTTTTTTCGTTTAATTCAACCTACTTTTCAAGCCCTTTGAAAAATGTTGAAAATTTATGATGGCCCCAAGTAAAACGGGCCATTGTTTAAAGAATATGTTTAATAAATCTTGCAAGGTACTACGTAATGCTGTAATTATGCGTTTCGGGTTAACGTTTTTTTTTCTTCAGATTTGGTTCACACAGAAGACATTTACAGGTGTGAGTTTTTTATTTATTACTTTTTACTTTTTGCCAACATTTTAACAGTAACATTGCGATTTATGTATTAACAATGTTTTAAAAGTGTAAAACCTATCCACCGTATTTCTAGGTCAAATAACTGAGGTAGTAAAAGCATACTAAAAATATCAGTTCTCTAAGTAAATTAAACACATCCAAAGCAATCGAATCAAATATAAAATATTATTAAAAATTAAAAGAAACAATTTTTATAACCATTTATGTAGGTGTTACAAAAATTGATTCTATCCTCCGTGAATCTGTTTTTGCTTTAAATTTTATGCAAGCGATGGCGCTTTAATCATCTTAAATAAGCAAAAACCTCTGTTTACGATATTTTAGATGAGAGTGTTGCTGTTTTATAATTCAAAAGTTTAACTTCATTAATTTGCTATTTAAAAACATATCCTCCGTGAAGTGTATTATCTTAGTAAGTAGATTTTTTTTATAAATATTTTATGTATGTACAATTGTATTTTTTTTAAATATTAAGGTGTCAAAAGATACAAAAACTTATTTCAAATATACAAAGGGATGTTTAAAAAAAACATACGAAATCCTAACCTCCGTGAAGCACTAATATTCACACTTATATTACTTACCGACATTTTCTTCAGACACGTTGTGATCGAAAATTTCATTTGAAGCCTGTGGGGTGAGATGAATTCTATGAATTCTGTGCAAAATGCTTCCAATGGTGTTGTTGTGGAATTTTTCTGCCGGTTCAATGTGAAAAGCTTGTTTTGAGGTTTTAATATACCCAGTCTGAAACAACAAAAAATATATTAGAATAAAAATATAGTTATAAATGAGTTGTCAAAATTCGTAGTTAAAAATGCAGAAAAAACAAATTGAAAAAATATATAAATCCGTACCTATCTATTCATATTAATGTCTATGTTTTTTGTGGTTTGCGCGAATGCTGATTATTTCAATTAAGGATCATTCCGAATCGAATTTGAAATAAATTATGATAATTTACAATCAACACACCCAGTGCTGCTCTAGACATGCTAGATTTATATTGAAAACGTATGCTGAAAGAAAATTGAAATTGTAGATTTAACTTAAAGCTTTCCATACACTTGTATTTCCTATTTATCTGGGTTCAAATAAATGTGGGTTGATTTTGTTTTGTTAATAAGAATTTTTAAAATTTCAGACCATCAGTAATATACAGTGTCTACTTAATTTGGCAACATATGGGAAACTTTTTTATTATACGAGGTGTGTTCAGAAAATATCGGGAATTTTCGTTTTTTGAAACAAATATTTATTTATTCGTCTTCAAAATAGTCCCCATTGGATATTATGCACGTGTGCCAGCTCTTCTTCCAATACTCGAAACACTTCTAAAACTCGATCTTTGGGATAGCCTTTAGTTCTTTCAGCGATGCGCTTTTAATGTCATCTATGCTTACAAAACGACGGCCCTTTAAGGTTCTCTTTATTTTTGGGAATAGGAAAAAGTCAGACAGAGGCATGTCTGGCGAATATGGAGGCTGGGGCATTATTACAGTATTGTTTTTGGCCAAAAATGTTGTTCAAAATTTAACAATTTTAGAACAAATGTTGCTGCCACGCGTTTCATACCCAAAACAAATTTCATGGGATGAGACAATTGATATACCAACATCATCAGCGACTTCTCTGATGGTTTATATCCATTTCTTCCACTTTTTCCATGTTTTTATCGGTTGTTAATGTGCTTGTGCGTTCGGGGCGTTCGTCATCTTCAACGTCTTCACGGCCATCTTGGAAACTCTTTTACCACTTGTAAACTCTTGTTTTACTTATAGCAGACTCACTATAGGCCTTTGTTAACATTTCACAGAATTTATTTCATGTTTTAAGCAAAATTGGATACAAATTTCTTTGATCCATTTCTTTTAACGAACGAAAATCGCCGAGCTCATAAAACACGTCTAACCTTAGCGGCTGCCACAGACGAAGTAAACAATGAAAACAGCTAAAGTTTTTATCATACTTCGGGGGCATGTATACCAACATAATAAAGAAAATTTTATGACAACCGGACCCTCCGAACCCGCGTTATTTTCTGAACACACCTCGTATATATATATATATAGTAATAATTCATTTTAAATTTAATTACCTAAGACGTCTTTTTAAAGTGAGTAATTGTCTTTAAGTTAGCGGTCGTAAAAATTAACTAAAATAATCGTAAAACTCAAGTGTTAGGAATAAATTTAGGCCCCTCTATGGATTAATTTAAAAAAATCGTTAAACTCATTTTGTTTACGATAAGTAATTAATTAAGCGATTTCCTAGACTGAGTTTATAATTTTTTTACGAGCCCATAAATTTCTATTAAACCATTATTTTTAAAATAAACAAATAGGTCAATATCTTCATAGTTTATTCTGTAAGGCTTTTTTAACGCTTGGACTATTAAGCTATAAATTGGGTCAATTTGTATTACATATGCGTCTAAATTCAAACAGCGTATGCATTATTACATGCGTTGATTGGGAAAGTCCCCACTCAACAGTAAAAATCAAAAAACGGGTATTATATATAATATTATGTATGTATATAGATATATATTATGTTATGGTTGGTAATAACCAGCGTTTCCAGATTCTGTCAAAAAAGTTGCCTGAATCTAGTGCATTACTTTAAAATTTTAGGTTATGGGCCCAAATTGCTTTTGGATTTAGATTTGGAAATATAAAAAATGTATTGTTGACAAATATTGAATTCCCAGTGCAGTGTATGGCAAGCTTTAGGTGCGAATTGGCGAATAATGATGGTAATTGCATTAAGATTAATATTGAATTGCTCGCCGAATTTAAATAATTTTATTGCTGTACATAAATTTTACTCCAGACGAAGACAATCATGCGGTTATTAATTAATGTGATTTGTTTAAAAACAAAATATGCGTCAGCCAGTCAGAGAGATCGTGCAGAGGTTTAAACACTTTGAGTTTTTGATTTACATTCAATGGAAATTGTTCAATTTTATGCAGGTTTATTTATTTAAGTATATGGTTGGGCTTTAATTTAAATAGAATTATGGGATGAAAAGTTTATATTGTTTTAAAACGTAAAAATATATATCTGAAACTTAAAAAATATATGGGTCATTTTCAAGAAACACCCGCTTTCAGGAAAATGAAGATAAAATTTTTTTTGCTTAAATTGACTTTTGGTTGAATTTTTATAAATGTTTGGAGTTTTGTTTACTTACATTTAAGACAGGCAGTGCACTTTTTAATTTTTTTGCGTTTTTTTTTCAAAAAATATGTTAGCTAGCTTTATATATCTCCACTGTGTTACCAATTTGAAATCCAAAATTTCCATTCCGATTCTTTGTTTAAAAACAATACCATTAATATTTTCTTTTAGTCACTGTATTAGTGAGTTAAACTCTAATTTATAAACAGGTATTACAAGTGATAGTAAAATTATTTTAAGGATTTTTTTTAACAGAAACTAAAAAAAGGAACGAAATAGACATTGGTATCACAACAGACTGGGGTACACAAAGGACTTAATCAGATAACGTAAAAAATAAACTATATAGGGTGGTACGATTTTAGAGTAATGCATAAACAAAATCCCTTGTAGTGGTGCTCACTTGCAGAATAACAACTTAGATTTCTAAATTATAGACACCCTTTTTCTTTGACTATAAGCTGGTATCTTTTAGTACTTGTATATTGCGTGGAATTTTTCCTTGGATGTAATCTATATCATGAGTTGTAATCACAAGTAATTTTAAATTGGTTTATCATAAACTACTTTTAATGAAAGCGACGGTAAATATCCACTTTGTTGTCGAAAAATTCTATTGCGTTACCTTATGGTAACGCAATGGACTCGGTAACGCAGTGGACAAAGTTTTGTGAAACCATATTTAAAAAATAATAATAAAACATTACAGTCATTAATTACTCTCAATGAGCTTTAGTGCCCTAAAATAAACATAAACATGAAAAATAGTATTTTTTCTTACCTTATTTTTATTATTTTTTTGAGTAATTTAGCTGACAAACAATTATTACATTCGCGTTACCCGCACCTGTTTCAACCGATATCTTCTTCCTGATTGAATAAATAAATTCAGCTGGGTAATGTGTACGTCCGAATATCATTTTTTGATCACGTGAGTGCCAAAAAAGTTGCCATATATATGTTTTTTTTAATATTCTATAGGTAAAGCGACGGACGTAACGCAACGGAAAAAATGTCTGGGACATGGGTCAAATTTAAAAAAAGTAGATTAAAATTAATTATTTTATATATAAATTGTTTACTGTATTAACTAAGGATGTTATGGATTGCTATAAAGCGACAGAAAGTTGTGGTTATTCAATATTAAAAAAAACATGTATGTAAGTTTTATAAAACGCTAATGGGACATGCGAAAATGTGTTTTACAAGTTTCAAAATTAAAAAAAAATTATTCTTAAATAACTAAGTTTACCCTTGCACCTAATATTGAAATTATATCCAAATAAGTATAGGTTAGTTCTTGCCACCCACCACATCTTCAGTCATGTGAAATAAAACCCCCAAATAAAAGGAGCTTTCACTTATATTGGTAAATATAAAGCCTAATTTCATTAAAAGCAACTTTAAGGCCTTAAAAGTGTTTGCAAATTATTTTGTATGACATGGTCGGGTGTCTAGAAGGTCTGTCGATTTGAATAACATTGTTAAAGCCAAAATGTTACGAGTGGGTTGAAGTGGAGAGAGCATTTGCGTGTTAGCGTTGCATAAATTGCTTTTTAAAATTGTAGGAATATATTCATTCGCACATACAATCGTTTTTTTGGGCGCGGGCACTAAACAATATTTTATTGCGTAATTAATTTGGGATTTATGAGCGTTTAAATCATTTGGGAACACCAAGAAAATGTTTTTCAAAAAAAAAAAATTTATAATTAGTATTTATTTCGTAAAATAAATAAAAAAATCATTAAAAATTTTGGGCCTCCACTGCAGTGCACTGGTTGTACCTGGCAATAATCTACATTTATTAAAAATTTACATTTGTGTTATCATCTATATTTAGGTAGAAAATTACGATGTGTCGCTCTTGCCATCATACCCGGATGATTTATGATTTCTTCTTTAATAAAACTAAATGAGTTTGACCTACACTTTTATTGTGTTTTGATCTTTCATAATTAAGTAGATATTACTGCCCAGGTTCCAGATTTTTAACCGCAATTAATTATTTTTTACAATGTTTTAAAAGTCTAAAACCTATCCTCCGTGACGTTACTCTTTCTAGGTCAACCTGTATGTCTTCAAATATCTGAGGTAGTAAAAGCATACTAAAAATATCAGTTCACCAAGTAAATTAAACACATCCAAAGCAATCGAATCAAATATAAAATATTATTAAAAATTAAAAGAAATAATTTTATAACCATTTATGTAGGTGTTACAAAAATTGATTACATCCTTCGTGAATCTGTTTTTGCTTTAAATTTTATGCAAAGGGTGGCGCTTTAATCATTTTAAATAAGCAAAAACCTCTATTTACGACATTGTAGATGCATGTAATTCCTGAAGGTCAGTTAGAATTTATATGTAGATGAGAGTGTTGCTGTTTTATAATTCAAAAGTTTAAGTTCATTAATTTGCTATTTAAAAACCTATCCACCGTGAAGTGTAATATCTCAGTAAGTAGATTTTTTTATAAATATTTTATGCTAATTGGTAAAATTAAACTTCTTCTTAAAGGTAAAATTAAACTTCTCGTAGACAATCTAATTCACGAGGTAGAAAAAAAATTGTAAACACTTCCTGGATGCATTTTTATGTTTTTTTAAGATGTAAACTTGTACATGTAAAGTGCATTTCCTTGTCTATAGATCAAAAACATATAATTAATTCATAATAAATAAATCAATACGTGTATTGAGTCCTTGGTTGTTAATGTTTCAAAGGTATAATGTTATTCATAATTTAAACACCAAAATTCAAGATTTATGTTTTTTTTGTAAATAGATACAGGGTGTAAATAAAACTATACTGGATACAAATATAATTATATTTATTCTAAGATTAGTAAATATTGGTACGACTGGCCTATTCTTAAAATATCCCCCACTCACGAAATTGTCCGACATTTTGGAAGATTGTTTCTTGTGTTAGTTAATATTTGGTTTGGAATTACGAAAGAGCTGCCAAATTAGTGGAATTTGATAGAATTAACCACCAAATGTATGTGTAGGTAATAATTATTATATAATTATATTTATGTGTGTAGTATTATATATTGAATTTTAGATGTTGGAGTGATATTAGGTTGGCCGAAGAATCACATAAAAAACAATTATGTATATTTTACCTCTGGATTATAGGTACGAAGAAAAATTTTGGTTAAACAGGCCAATATAGCTAAAAAATGTCCGTCTCGCAAACAAAATCAACGTGTCTGAAGGTTTGAAAAAATCATTGCAGTATATTATATAATACAAATAAAAATAAATCAATCCTTTAAGGGGCGAATTCTGGGACACCCTGTATAATAATGCAGGTAAGTTGAAGTAAGTAGATCCATTGTTTTAAATTGAAGCGCATTTTATTCAAATTTTGATGTCATCCAGACACTAAAATCAATTTAACATGTGTATCTAGAATATGTTACATATTTATGAGCCACATGCAATGAAATCCTTTTGACAAGTCTTTTAAGATTGATTCAAATAATTTATCATAGGGGATTAAAATTTATTTTGTTGTAGCAAGGTTGGTTTGTTTTGGGGTCATTTACATAAATACATTTCATGTTTTATTTATATAAAATAAATGGGTTTAAAAAAGTTTTGGTAAGTTTAAAACCTGAATTATAGATTGCTTTCCTTCCTTCCTCCCGTAGTCGTGCCCGTACGATTTGTGCACACAAAAAAATCTAATATCAATTTGAACAAATAACATATTTTCAAATAATTAGGTTTAGGTTAATACAAATAAGGTTTATTCTGTTACCAAAATTAATTCATAGCAAGTATAATATATTGTTAAATATTATCATTAAATTGATTATAAAAATATATATTTTTATGTATATCAAAGATAACTAAATTTAGCTATAATAATAACAAAACATCCCTGTGAACACTTGCTTTATACTTAAAACATCCTTACATGTAATCATTCCAATAATAAAAAGTGACACTATCATTATTTTAATAATAAAAACGTACTCTATCTTCAAATTGAGCATAACAAAAGAACCGCGCAAAAATACGTTCTACAAAGAGGGCATAATTAAGTAAACTTCCGATGCGCGTGGACCTGTTTTGTGTAATTATTGTGCCTGTGGTTTGTTCTGTGGTGGTGATTGTGTTATTTTTTAAAGAAATAGTATTTCTGAAATACCTATTATGGAGGAATTGCTTAGAACATGGGGGTATCCTGACGAAGTAATAAATTCATTTCTACGTAAGTACCATAGTACAAAAAAATATTTTATATTTTTTCACATCATAAAGTCATTTGTATTGGTTAACCCTTTACAACAAAGCATAAATGACCTTTGGTGGCCATACAAATATTTTGTTAACCTATTATGTATTATCATTGTGTACTAAACATGTATAGTCTTATTTTGATGTATATTGCAGTAGGTAGTTTAGAGTGTATAAAATTTTACTTATTATCAGAGACCCTCTATAAATGTATTAAGAATTTGTGTTTTTATTTAGAAAATATTGTATTTTTATTTAGAAAATAAATCGTTCCATATTATATTTTGTTAGTTTTCATTTAAAAATATATATAGTAATCTAAAAATGAAGAAGTTAAAAAAAAAAGATAAGTATGATAAGTGTTACACTTACAGTAAGTATAATTCAATTTAACCTAAAGCAAGACCTAATTTCAATATTAACAGGCTGGGCTTGTATTCTTATATGTTAATATTGAAATTGGGCTGCCCAGCATATTCTTATTTAAACCTTAAACTACATATGTCTCAATTAAAAAATAGTTTTACTCCGATAAAAGACAAGCTATATTAACATATATAATAATTATTTTCAATTTGAACTTAAACTATATTTAATCTAAATAAAACCAATTCTAAATAGACCCATAAGATAGTTTTAAATTGAAGTTAAGGCTAATATTAAATCGAGTTTAAATTTAAATTTACACCTATAACATAAGTACTCTCAAGTTAAATACAAAGTAGGTATACATTTGGTATAAAAGTTAAAGAAAAGGTAATTTTAACGTAAGCATACACTAATCTTGCTCCTATTCATGACTATGATAGTTTCATACTGATGCTAATAGTTTCAACTCGAGATTAGATTTTTTTGTGTGTGCGTCTTGTAAAAAGTCCATTTATAGATTTCCGTGTAAAATTCCGTAACCATGCGCGATGACACCTAAAATGGTTGACATTTGTTTTTGTTTATATTCTGCGTTTTACCCATTGTGTGTAAATATGAAAGATAATCATTTAGATATTAGTGCAGTGATCACAATTTTAATTGCCCAGGCAGCTTGTTGTATACTGCCCAACTATGGAGATAACTGCTAAACAAGAAATTTGTGGGAAATTAGCATAAACTACATTTTTATAAAAAGCAGTAGGTACCTATTTAACTGATTTATTTAACTTAAAAGATAGTTTACTGCATTTCTTTGTTGAATTAAGATTCAAAATGTCCATAGCTTTATCATAGCATTTGTAGTCACTGCCTTTCTCCATAGTAGGGCAGTATAATGAAAAAAAACATCGAACAAGACGTTGGAAGACCGCCCACTTTACCAAGACCGGAAAACTACGGGGTTTTACAAAGCAACGTTTCTAAAAATAATAGATATTGATCATAAATATCTAAATATCCTATTTAGAGACACAAATTATTTAATAAACTAAACACCTATCTTAAATAATACTAAACAATCATGTATTTTAAATATTTTGTGCCTACGCGCTGTCACCCTACAGCGCATGTCCATAACAAGCACTGTGATTGGTCATGTCAAAGACCTTTACGGTAAAATATAAAACTTAGAAATTTCTACGGGAGGAAGGAATGCCGTCCTTACGGTACGGAAATCTATAAATGGCACTACGATTTAAATAAACATTTTTGACGTAATTGTCACCATTAACATTGCCCGTTATTAATTTAAATTAAACTTAACAATTATTGATACTTTAAAATATTAAAATAACTTTAAAATATGATTTTGTTAAGAAAATATTTTATCCTTTGATTTTTTATTACTATAATTGCAAAATATTATCACAAAGTATTAAACATTCTTACACGGGAAATGCTTCGTATTGTTCATCTTCTACGGGAGGAAGGAAGGAAGGAAGAAAGGCAATCTATAATTCAGGCTTTACGCCTTAAAAAAATCAAATTTAACGGCAGTAACTTAACAATTTAAAGTTGGTAATGCTGACGTCATTATATCGCATTGGTCGCGATTATCAGGGGTGTCATCAAACTGTCAAATGTCAATTTTAAGGTTAATTAACCATAACCCACAAATTAAAATTTAATGTTAATGCATCCAACATCAAAAATCGATTTAATTTTTACTCGCGCTTTCATGCATCGTACGCCATAGTAAAGTAACGAACAAACGCTAAGGTCAACAATCCAAAAGCTACTCTCCCACACCTTTCGCTAATGGTCGTTGCAAAATCGATCTTATTGATCAATTTCACTCTTTAAACTTCATTCACAAAAAAAAAGTATTCAACATTGAGATACCCATTCAAGAAATATTATATGTATTTGTGTTTGTCCTATTGTGTATTAGTCCTTCGGAGGGGACTTTAAGCCCGCGGTCCGTTCCTACCCCTAACCCGCACAAGCCATTCAGTTGGCTTATGGGACTTCTTAAGAAGTAAGGGTGGAACTAAAAGAGCACTTTTTTTGTATTATAAAATACGTTTTTGACGAATGTCTTTATTACCAAATCTCTATAGAGTGGAAATAATGAATTATCTATAGATCATAAATCAAAATCGTTTCTATTTTATCTTCCACTGTCAAAAATCCATTATGAATAACTGCTTAACGAAAGGTGTTTGCAAATTAATCTTTGAACAAAATTGATTAAATAATGCTAAACTATTTATAAATAGATTCTTTATACCTTAATAATAATTATTATTTATAACTAAATACTATTTTTTACACCTCAATTGGGAATAAATTAATTAATTGACAAAATAATGTTTTTTTACCTTAAATGAGGTATTTTTATTAAAAATAGTACAATATTTATTTCTTTAAATTGAAGGATTTAATGTTAGCAGGTAAAAAGTTACCATGGTGCGCAACTGATAATTATCACCAAATGAAATAATGTATAAAACCAAAAGAAACTTAAATATTAGTTATATAATAAGATAATTATTACCAAAAAAATTTCAAGATTAAGAAAAAAACAAAAAAATTAAGAGATGTATTAAATAAATTCCCATTTTGTACTTCAATTCTTGACCTTGAGCTTTCTTGACGTTTTAAAAGAAAAATCGTGACTACATTGATTCTCACAAATGATTATTTATGTAGTTTTATAAGGAACAGAATCGCGTTCTCTCAACCAAAAGATTTATTTCTGCCGAAACAATTCTTACGGTGAAACTCAGCTATTCGCACCTTAAATTTTCAACGTAAACAGGTGTTTAACTATCACTTAAAATTAAGTGGGCAATAAATAATTGATAAAAGTCTTTAAAATTACTTTGCGTTTGTGCTGGTTAGGAAATATGTTCATCTTTTTCATCGCTGTGTTATGGAAATATTGGTATGACATACCTTTGCATTTGAAAAAAAATACCAGCTATTGCCAATCTCGCAGCAAAATTAATACCGGTGAATAATTTTATTGCATCCTATTTTCGGCCTATTTATAAACAATTTAATTCGAGTAGGCTAATCTGGTTGCCTAATTTAATTTATTATGTTGTGGTTGGCAACAACCAGCGTTTCTAGATTCGGTCAAAAAAAGTTGCCAGATTTGTTTAAATTTAGCTTAATTACTAAAATGACAAAATCAACAAAGCAAATTTGGCGTTTTTATTAATTGTTTATGTTGTCATTTTTGTAATGACGGTCAATTCAAACAAAATCTGGCAACTTATAACAGAATCTAGTGCATTTCTTTCAAATTTAAGGTTATGGGCCCAAATTGTAAATATCTTAACTAAGTGCTTTTGGATTTATTAACTTGTCCCAACTTTATCTGAGTAAACAGAAAGAAAAAAACCGATGAAAAAATTAATTTTGTGGATATGGAGTTTTTAAAATAGGCACTAAATTTTTTAATCATTGCTAAAGCTTTAAGGGCATAAAATTTTTGTATTTATTGATTTTTTATTTAATTTTTGCATAAAAAATTTTTAGTAACAATTTTTTACAACTGGCAAAAAATATTTAAAGGTTAAAATTAGATACATAATATACTATTATTTAATAATTTCTGTGTATTTTATAGTAAACAGATGTTTAAAATTTTAGGCATCAAAAAAAACCTAATCGAAAGATTTTTTTTATTTTCTTACGTAAAAAACGATAAATAAATAAACTAACCTGTTAAAAATCTCGTTTTAACTTTTGTTTAGACGTTTTAGATTAATAGTTTTAATAGGAAAAGTTCTGACGTTTCGTTTATACCTACGTACCTATTTATATTAGTTCAAGTTCACTGTATTTAACTATATGGGTCATTCCATGACACATGGACATGATTAGTTAATATTATACTTTTGTTCAGGACATAGAGGCAAAATCGTGAAACACCCGAAACGCGCACTTTTTGACTTATAAAATCGTTATCCTATATGCTAAACTGTACTAATTTTACAATTTAGATAAAAAAACTAATTTAATTGCTAAAATGTTATTTCAAAATACATAAAAATTTAGACTTTGGTTGAACAAATGAGGCGTTTCTCGGAAAAACATCATTAGTCCAATATCGTCGAAATTTAGATATTAGCACCAACTGTTTCCTAATATATACGTATACAAATAAGTGTTTCTCGTAAAAATATCATAGGTTCCATAATAATTAAATATGAAATTTAGCTTGTTCTTCTAAAAACATCACAAGTCCACTCCGTTTCGTCTAAGAAAGACACATGTGCAAAAAGCTTCTACCTCTTTTACATGACCACAGCAATAGAAAATTGTATGATAACTTTTTGTTACTCAGAGTTAATATTTAGTTTGTAGTGTTTGTAGTAAGAAGAATTGTTCGTTTTTTTCTTCTAAAAACCTCACATGTTCATGTATTTTTTGTGTTTTTTTCATATTCGTCGAAACAAAAAACATGAGGAATTCTGGACAAAGCATCTTACATTTTTTTACATGTAGTAAATAGGTCAATAAAGTACTTTGGTAAAAAATGGGAATGTCGGAGAGTTTTTTTCATTTTCCCAAATATGTTAATTTTGGACTAATGATGTTTTTACGAGAAACGCGTCAAATGTAACCCACTAAACCACAAACAAAAATTTTGGTGGTTTTAAAATAAAAAGTGTGGTTATCTGACATCACTGAAAAGATATTTGCAAGCAAATTATAACCAACAACTTAGTTTTCAGATTTTATACAGGAACATTATTAATAAAACTAAATTTGTTATTTGTTAAATATTTGAATCACACTATGTATTTATAAAATTCGCTAGGTCTACTATTAAAAGAATATTATGCGAGATACAAAAACTGTTAGGAGTGTTGTTTGGTTTTTAATGACTTTATAATGGACCCCAGTAGGTTATTTTTAATAAGTTTAATAGGTACCTTAAAAACGTTTATAATTATACAGCAGTGGCGGCTTGTCAGGGTACTATAAGCATAAATGGTAAATCTCCCAATAAACATTTTTGTTTTTATAGTGGTTTCCATAAATGTTTATAGCACTCTTATATACCCCTTAAAGAGCTTATTTGGGGTGTTTATGAAGGTTATCGGTACCTATTTTATTAACACTATAAAACTCAAGTTTTATAACTAGAGATAACAGGAGTATTATGGAAACCACTACATAACTTCCTAAAGAACTGCTACCGGCGTTTTTCCTTCTTTGATTAATTTCTCGTTTCAATTACTAAACATTTTTGGTTTATTAAGCACTTAAATATTTAATTACTCATAATTTATATTTAAAAAAAATAAAACACAATGGTTTTATAAAACAAGTAACTGCAAACTTAAACCTTCTTTATAAACCCACTGGTAACGGTTACTAAAGGTTATATAAAATGTTTGTAGAAACAATTGTATACCTAGAGTTTAAAGTAACCTTATATGACCATTATAAAACTAGTAAACTAAATGGCGATTTTATAAAACCTTTTAAACTCTTATAAAACTTGACAACTCTTATATAACTTTTATATACCTAATTTATCGTTACGATAAGTAGTACAAATTGTTTATTGGGTACCTAGTTCGATTTGTTAATTATTTTTTTTACTCACCATTCCGTGGCACAGAGATACGGCAACGTCGGAATCTGGGTCTTTGTTGACAGTTCCCGAGTAAAAACATGCCGCCATTTTGGGGTCATGTCTCGAGCGTTCGGTGTAGTTGTCATGATGATGGGTTATAATCTAAAAAAAAATTATTTTTTTTTGAATTCGAATTGACCAAGAAAAGCGATTAAAAGCCAAAGGGTCGAAAAGCAGGTAGCAAGAAATATGATGTTTATTTCTTGAAATATATCAGTTAGTATGCATTTGACGAATCAATCAGTACTAAAATTTGTCCTCAAACTTTCCTCCTTATAGGGGGAACAGGGGGTAACTTTAAAATTTTTATTGCAGATTCGGATCATTCGACTAAAAATAGGTAGATTTTGTCTAAAACATTTTTTAATATTTGTAATAGATGGCGCTGTAATGAAAAAAAATCAATTTTTTTCGATTTTTTTTCTGTATACGATTCTGCAATAATTTTTCTATAAAAATATCACTTTTTTTGGTAATAATTATCTTATTAAATTAAATCTGATTTTTTTAAGTACCCACGATTTTTTAACTAATATTTAAGTTTCCTTTGGTTAAGTTTTATACATTATTTCATTCGGTGATAATTATCAATTGCGCACCATGGTCACTTTTTACCTGCCAGCATTAAATCCTTTAGTTTAAAGGATTATTGTACTATTTTTAATAAAAATAGGTACCTCATTTAAGGTAAAAAAAAACATTATTTTGTCAATTAATTAATTTAATCCTAATTGAGGTATAAAAAATGGTATTTAGCTATAAATAATAATTATTATTGAGGTGTAAAGAAACTATTTATACATAGTGTATCATTATTTAATCAATATAGTTCAAAGATTAATTTGCAAACAATTCGTTAAGCCGTTATTCATAATGGATTTTTTAGCAGTAAAAGAAAAAATAGAAATGATTTTGATTTATGGAGAAGCAGGCAGGAATCTTGATGATGCCGTTAATATCTACGCTCAGCGTTTTCCGGATAAAATTCGATCACGTACTTCATTTCACCGTACAGTCGAGCAGTTTACTACAAACGGGAGTGTTCAACCGAAAAAAAGAGTTCAAGTTAAATGACTCACCCTGTATATATATATATATATATATATATATAAATTAGATTATTTTTATGGTCAGTTTTTATAAATATAATTCCTAGATTCGTAATCAAATTCACGTAGAAATTTGTCATATTTCATGAATATTAATTTTGGTTTTCGATGTAAGCAATTTTTAATCAACGTGTCCGTGTGACCGAAATAAATTAAACAAAATGACTTTTAGGTGTTCGGAATAGAAATTACGTAGTTTTGTTTTTAACTTGCTCACTATAGTGTCAGTTATTTTTTTATGTAGGTACATGTTTATGTAGGTCACAAGAAGTTTGATTCATAACTTTATTAAATGTGAAATTTTAATAAGCAATTAGCATAGAAAAAAACGCCAAAAATTATATGGGTGAATATATTGAGATGTCCCCCAAGTGAAAATGATTATTTTTTATTTTTGGTTGTTTCACTGTTAGTCTAGAATGGGGTTTTTGGGAAGCCACCAGGTCTAGTAATAACATAACATAAGTGGTTTTGCACTAATGTAAGAATTTTAAGAAATCATACATTTTGAATATTAGAGCTTCACGGAGTTTAGGATTTCGTATGTTTTTTTAAACATCCCTTTGTGTATTTGAAATAAGTTATTGTATCTTTTGACACCTTAATATTTTTTACATACATCAAATATTTATCAACTTACTGAGATATTACACTTCACGGTGGATAGGTTTTTAAATAGCAAATTAATGAACATAAACTTTTGAATTATAAAACAAATAATTAATTGCGGTTAAAAGTGCCATGTTGCCACCTTGTTTTTTTCTCACCTGTAAGTCTGGATGGTAGAATTTGGAATCGTGTGACAATTCGAGAAGTAATTTTTCCCCAAAAGCGTAAATTTCGTATCTCGGATAAGGGTCCCAAACTTCAGCCATTTTGTGCCTAAAATGGCCGCTGTGGTGTTTCGAAGTTGGTACATCTGAAAAAAATGGTTCATTATACGCTAAAGAAGTATCGGGTAAATCGCGCACGTTATTCGTGTTTTGCGTTGCAAGGAAAAAACTAAAAAACTGGTTTACTACTCGATTTCGATTGATTATTCTTTATATCGTTGATTAAGAAACTCAACGCTTAAATGCTTATATAGTTACGTTGGTGTGTGTATTTTATCTAAGGGATCATGGTGAATTATTGCGTTTTTAATTGTAAATAAAATTCAAGAACTAAATCGTTGCATTTTCATGTTTTGCCAAAGGATCCAATTCGGTAAGTACATTTGTTGGTGCAGAATTAACTAATGATAACTTTACCTAATATAATTTATATTTAAGTTTGGACATTTTTAAGAAATTGGTAAAAAATAATTTTTGCACAAACATAACCTTAAAATCAACCATTTTTATATTTGAGTTCTCTAAAAAACGCCGACAACTGCATTTTAAACAACAAAATGTACCTACGAATTCATGGCAACATAGTATTATATATAATACATAATATAATGGTATTTTACCGTTGTGTGGAGACTTTAACGAATTCTTAATCAACGCTTTTAATAATGCTAAATGCTGTTTAAATTTAGACGACTTATTAAATAAGTCAACAAATGTGTATTTATTGTATCTAATAGATACAATTTATATTTACAGGGACTGTATGAAATTTATTTCTTCATTCGGATTAACACTGTTTATTGAAAAAGCGATAAAAACCCAACGCAGGATTTCCTCTCGAAATACACCCAACAACAAAACAAATCGTGCCACGGTTTTTTTTAAAATTTTTTAACATTTTCCGCCTTTATTCTGCACAAATAGCTGCATATCTAAAACTTTAATTATATAATCATATATTATATCACGAGAACTATGAATTTAATCGGTTAAACTAGGCTCAGTAATTTTTTGTTTGGTTTTTCTTGGAAAATGTTGAATGCAAAATAATTTATTAAAATCACGAGACCGCGTAGCGGTCGAGGGGTTTTATTTTTAATTATTTTGCATGAAACTATTTTCCAAGAAGAAAAATCAAATAAAAAACTTACTGAGCATAGTTTGACAGATTAAATTTATAGGTTGAGTGATATACGTCTAGATTATTTCTCGAATTAAAGGAAACTATTTGACAATTCATAAAAACTGACGTATGTGTCAAAATTTATAAATATTTTTTTAAAGAAAATTCCATTAATTTAAGGTATGTAATAAGTAATAATTGATATTTCGTAAACTAGATGACTTATTTTTTATTGTTTTTTAAAAAATGTTTGATAAAACTTGTAAATAACACCATAAAATCGTAAACAAAAATCCAATATGAAGGCTAAAATTTAATCGCTGTTAAATAGTTCTAGTGATTTAATCGCTTATTTAAACGAAATTTATTCGAAAATTCAAGGCTTTTGATTGGTTCATATTATAATGAGGGAAATAATCTATATTAATTTAAATTAATTTAGAAAATATTAATAATTGTTCCTTTGTAATAAACATTAATAAAAATTAATACATTTAGGATTTGTACCTTCTGTTTTTTGGTTGTGCATTTGTTCAAAAATTATGTCATGATCATTCAGGGGTGGTGGGCTGACTTTTAGGGGTTTTACAAGTTCTACGTCGCCCCCCTCATCTAGATGAGTTGTTTCTACATATTCTGAAACAAAAAAAAATAATTTAATTTTATGCATAATGTAAAATATATATTTGTAAACATGACCACAAAATTCTCAGTTTGTATCGTTGGGGAAGTGATAATAATAAAGTATAAATTTACCCATAACTAGTAAAACGTTTGTCAAATTTTAATCTTGCCATTAAATCAATGGGTATTTCAAAAACATCAACAACATGAGTATTGTCGATACATTTCGAGATAATTAAGAAATTATAGACCAACATCGATGCAAGCAATTTTCATATAAACCAAACAAGAGATGCAATCAAGCATAGAGGAGAATACACTGAAAAAAAATAAGCGTACGCCTTCAATATTCACAGTGGGACAAAAAAGTTCGCACGCTACTTCTTTTTGTTAAGAGCAGGGCTGTGTTTAAATTACAATAAAAAATATTTCTAAAAAGTGTACAGATCGGTGTGTGGTATAAATGTGTTCCTCATGGTTTAAACATTGTCACTTTAAACAGTAAAATGGCCAGTGTCCAATTACTGGTTGGTAAAAAATGTAAATTTCTATTATTGGACCTATGTCCAATATCATACTCTATTTGTATCCCGGACCTTTACCAGCCAATTCTTATGTAAAATTGTCCCCTGAATCCGAAAAGACCGTCAAAAACTATAAAAGTTAAGCAGTTTTTGAGATATAGTCAATTTCATATTATATGTAAAATTGATTATATTTCAAAAACTGTTCTACTTTTATAACTTTTGACGACATTTTCGGATTCAGCGAATAATATTTCATAGGAATTGACTGCTAAATGTCCTGGATACAAATTGCTGGTGACGAGAATTATTAGTGGCTGCTTTTTCGCTGTGACATTTTTGACTAATTCATTTTTAGAGAGTGATTTCTTCGTCACAGGACATCTTGCAGAATAACAGTGCATGATGGAGAACATAAAAAACTAATGGCAACAAAATTAATAAATTCGGAAAATACTTTTAACATACCACCCGAAAAATATTAGATATATATAAATCATCCTGTTCCGACCTAAACATTACAAATGCTTCACAAACTAGAGATACCACACTTAATGATATTTGCAACGAACTATTTCAGAAGTCAGACCAAGGAATTGGTAGTTACCTTCAGAATCCAGAAAAGGGATGAGGAATCCGAGAAAGAAATATATGAATTATGTGATATTTACAAAAACGAAATAAAAAAAAATTAACCTTTAAAAAATATTTGACAATTTATATTATTTGATGTAAAGTTGTTATGTTTATATACAAATTGTATGTCCAATAACTATGGTCCATGTGTCCAATTACTATATAAAATGTCCAATTACTATACTTTTTATAAAACTATTAGAAGAATCATTTTTTAGTCCACTGTGCTTTAGATTACCTATTAATGGCAGATTGCCGGCGATTAACCGGCGATACATAAAATTTAATTACTACTTTACAAGTTATTTTCATTGCGATCCACTGCGATAATATTATTAAAATGGCAAATTCAATTTGCGCATAACCTACAATTAACTCGCGTCTACGGCTCACTTTCGATGTTTATTTTCTAACCTGGCTAATTGAGTTTTACCATAAGAAAGGATGCAACAACTTTAGATTGCGTAAAGAAAATATTAATTAATTTTTGTTTTATTTATTTTATTTGGAAAATTCGTTTTTTGAAACAAATATTTATTTATTCGTCTACATTAATGTTGTCGCCTTCAAAATAGTCCCCATTGGATATTATGCACATGTGCCAGCTCTTCTTCCAATACTCGAAACACTTCTAAAACTCGATCTTTGGGATAGCCTTTAGTTCTTTCAGCGATGCGCTTTTAATGTCATCTATGCTTGCAAAACGACGGCCCTTTAAGGTTCTCTTTATTTTTGGGAATAGGAAAAAGTCAGACAGAGGCATGTCTGGCGAAAATGGAGGCTGGTGCATCATTACAGTATTGTTTTTGGCCAAAAATTTTGTTCAAAATTTAACAATTTTAGAACAAATTCTGCTGCCACGCGTTTCATACCCAAAACATTCGAAAAAATTTCATGGGATGAGACAACCGATATACCATCATCAGCGACTTAAACTGATGGTTTATAACCATTTCTTCCACTTTTTCCATGTTTTTATCGGTTGTTAATATGCTTGTGCGTTCGGGGCGTTCGTCATCTTCAACGTCTTCACGGCCATCTTGGAAACTCTTATACCACTTGTAAACTCTTGATTTAGTTATAGCAGACTCACTATAGGCCTTTGTTAACATTTCACAGAATTTATTTCATTTTTTAAGCAAAATTGGATACAAATTCTTTGATCCATTTCTTTTAACGAACGAAAAATCGCCGAGCTCATAAAACACGTCTAACCTTAGCGGCTGCCACAGACAAAGTAAACAATGAAAACAGCTAAATTATAACATTTGTATCAAAAAATACTTATTCTTAAATTAAGTATACTTAGTGTATATTTTATTTGAGGGTGCTTGCATTTAAAATAATATGATAGTTTTTCTTGAAATAAGAATAAGTTTAGAGTGGCCAGCCCGATCTCCAGACCTTACCCCGTTGGATTGTTTTTGCATATTGGTATGAATTTCTAATAAAACAAGCTTTCAAATGATGTATTACTAGACAAATCTTTGCATTTGAAGTTACCTACTGCGAGATACCGAAATGACGATTTAAAGGATGTAACATGTTTTTTAGATAATTTTAATGTAAGCGAATACAATGTAAAACACAACACATGTATTTCATTCGAAACATAAAAGCCTAATTGATGCAAATGCATATTTCTCAATCCACACGAATTATACTGTATAATTTGTAGTGGCTATAAAAGAATAATTAATCTTGATTAATGCCCAAGATGATGATGTTTGTTAATACTTTTTTTCTTCTCTGAAACGTGAGACCCTGATAGCAATAAAAATTCGATTAGTACCAACTGGGTTCTTAACAAATATTCGAGTTTTACGTTTTTTGATGAGCCACTTTTTATTCTTTATTGTGAAATTGCGGACATATTTTTGGGTTATGCGTTTTTAAATGTTTTTTTATTTTAAAAATTTATTTTAGACGCCACTATTTTTATAGGAAAAAATCTAATGGGTTTAAATCTGGCGAACGCGCAGGCCACACGGAAATAAATGTTTTCTAGATGTAAGAATACCGTTATTCTTAAAAAAAAATCACTTGAACATTAAACTAAATATTAATCTTTCCTTAAACAATCAGATCTTATTCTTGCCTGTTAAATGTTAAGAAAGACTTTAAATGAAATAATCTTATTCTTAATTTAAGATTTCCAATCGATTAGACCAAATTTTGGAAAATTCCCTCTATATAAAGATATAAAACTATACTGGATATACGAGGTGTGTTCAGAAAATAACGGGAATTGTTAAATTTCGCGGGTTCAGAGGGTCCGGTTGTCATAAAATTTTCTTTATTATGTTGGTATACATGCCCCCGAAGTATGATAAAAACTTTAGCTGTTTTCATTGTTTACTTTGTCTGTGGCAGCCGCTAAGGTTAGACGTGTTTTATGAACTCGGCGATTTTTCGTTCGTTAAAAGAAATGGATCAAAGAATTTGTATCCAATTTTGCTTAAAAAATGAAATAAAGTAAAACAAGAGTTTACAAGTGGTATAAGAGTTTTCAAGATGGCCGTGAAGACGTTGAAGATGACGAACGCCCCGAACGCACAAGCACATTAACAACCGATAAAAACATGGAAAAAGTGAAGGAAATGGTTATAAACCATCAGAGAAGTCGCTGATGATGTTGGTATATCGATTGGCTCATCCCATGAAATTTTTTTGAATGTTTTGGGTATGAAACGCGTGGCAGCAAAATTTGTTCTAAAATTGTTAAATTTTGAACAAAAACAATACTGTAATGATGCCCCAGCCTCCATATTCGCCAGACATGCCTCTGTCTGACTTTTTCCTATTCCCAAAAATAAAGAGAACCTTAAAGGGCCGTCGTTTTGCAAGCATAGATGACATTGAAAGCGCATCGCTGAAAGAAATAAAGGCTATCCCAAAGATCGAGTTTTAGAAGTGTTTCGAGTATTGGAAGAAGAGCTGGCACATGTGCATAATATCCAATGGGGACTATTTTGAAGGCGACAACATTAATGTAGACGAATAAATAAATATTTGTTTCAAAAAACGAAAATTCCCGATATTTTCTGAACACACCTCGTAGAATAGCTTTTCTCAGTGCAGGGTTTAAAAATGCCTTAGAGTTGCATTAATTCGTAATTCTTGACACATCTGCCGTAAAAATTGTTGATTTTCTTTGACCTTTTCTCCCATACAAATAAAAAGCACTGATTGCTACGTACGACCAATAGCATAAGGCACATGTTTACATGTTGGTGTAATATTTCATCGAGTCAATAGAAATTTTTCCAATAACGGATACTTATTTATTCATTTCAATTCACTTTGGTGGAGGCACATAAAACTGCGTGCGTATATCAAACAAATCAAACTTAATGTGCACCGTAATCGTTGGTAATACATTTACGAAACAAATTACTATTAATTAGCTTATTTGTTGTGGTCTGTTTTTAAAAAAATCCGACACGAACATTCCAAGACCGATTCTTACAACCAAGCCCTTGCTTATCGCAGATATTTGCAATTTTATTTGTTGTTGTTTATTTATTGGTTAATTTAATCAGTTTTGAAATTGTCTCGACTATTAGTACGTGAAATGTTTGCTCTCTTGATAAAAAATTATTAGTGGCAAGAAACAATACTTTAGCATAAAAGAGTATTTATTGCTTAAAGAAAAAAGGGAAGTGACGAGTATACCAGGGTACTAATTAAATACATAATTTATTGGAAAATATAAGATTTATTGCAACTTTGAGCATATTATACATTAAATATCTTAAAATCAAATAATACCACACATCAGTGGCGGCTGGTGGATTTTGGGTATACCGATATGATATCGGCGATATCTCAATTATTAATTATGGGACCCACACCAAATTTATATGGGTTTATAATGACATTAAATAAACAAGTTCTGCGCAAGCAGAATTTAAATTGAAGTTTGCGAAAAAAAGATAACCGAAACATCGACCATGGAACTGACGACACGGTACTGATGAATGGGATACAAATTTGAGATTATAATTCGGAATTAAGTATTTTACTGATATTTTTTATTAGTGGATGCTACTTATCAACAAATCACTATAGCTTTATATAAATTACAATGAAATATATATACGTAAGAAAATAACTACTCCCCACAGTTCTGAAATTTTGAGTGAAACTATACGTGCATTCACCACAACTTCGCCGCTTGCATTGTTTTCAAGATGACTGTCGTGCAAAGGGCGGGCTTTGTAGGTAATTTTTAGCAACACTTGAGTTAAAACGAGGACTTGACGTTTAAACTTCAATATTTCGCAGGAATTTTGAATTTTAACATTGGACACAGAACTGACGGGTAAAAGTGAGTACAAAGATTATCAATTTTTTAAGAATTGCTATTATTTGAATCTATGATAAAATATGAAAAATACATTATTTAATGTTTTATAGTTTGTAGTGAAATTGAAAAATTTAAGATAATTGAATATATTTTAAAATATAATCACTCAAATATTTGATTCAGGAGTGGTGACACGCCAAGGTACTGACGTTTTGAATATTTATTATGTTTTTCTACAAACGTGCTTTTGAAAAAATACATTAAAATTGGGTGGACAAGTTAAAAAAACCTGGATCTTTTGTAATTGATTTAACCTAATATTGTACTACCCTTAAACGAACAGATAAATCTAGTTTTAACATCTTTAATCAAAATTATATAGTTCCTTCTACACCTTAATAAATTCCCAGCGCTCATATCAATCTTTTGTGGGAACATTAATCCAAACTTTACAATTCTGAACATTCTTAAAACTATTAAACGGCCTTATAAAGCCATAAAAAATCAACAAAAGCCACTAATGCTCGTAAAATTGTGAAAAGAATTTTTTCTCGAGGTTAAAAGTCTTTAATACAGCGCCTATAAAACTTTTCGTGTTATTAAAATGGATTATAAAGCCGGTCTTTTACAAAATTTAATTATTGATTCGTGATTTCCTTTGCTGACCTTTGACGCGTATAAAAAAACACTTGGTATAAGTGATAGCTATGAACGCATGTTTATATGTTGATACAATAATTCATCTAGTCGATAGATATCTTTTCTCGATATTTTAAATAAATAGATATAAATAATAATTGATTATATATGAATAAAGTATTTTTTTTGTATATACAGGGTGTTATGTAATTAATGTAATATATTTTAAAAAATGACAGAATCCAGTGCATTTCTTTCAAATTTTAGGTTATGGGCCCAAATTGTAAATATCTTAACTAAGGGAAGTGCATACAATAATGCATCTCACCCAATAAAGAGAAATATTAAAATGTCAGCGACGAAGAAAAAGATTAAAAATAAATCGTGCGACTGGTACCTACATTGTATTTTATTCATTTATGGCATGTTGAGTGGGAAGTGGCTAATATTTATAGGGACTTGCAGCGACAAAAAATGAATACCAGACTGCTAGTTAAAAAAATTTACGGCAAAATTTTGCAATTTATTGCGGAAGCAATACGCAAACCAATTACATTATACAGGGTGGATACAAATATATAGTTTTTGCATTTCTCTATTACAACTAGTAATAACAAAAGTTCAATATCCTATGAATTTATTTTTTAATTTTGGTTTTAAATTTCCTGTTTCGCATGACCGTCGCATGTCCCTCCAGCAAAATCCAATATTGGCGATCTTCTAAAAATTTAATTCAACTTTTAAGTAGCCAAAGAAAATGATATTGAACAAATGTTGGGTTTTTTGAGTTATTCACATGACCGTAGCACTATTCTCTATTTGCCGCTAGATGGCACTGCATGTGCGAATTAAAATATTTTATCATTGCAAATGGCGACAGTTAATTGTGCAGTTAGTAAGTTAAAGTTCTTCGTATTTTTTTTATTAACATGACCGTCTATAGTGATAAAATAGCAACATAAATAGTTATAAATTGCTCGGCATGTTTTTTTTGTTGTCGGTTGTTTACCGGTGTAAACTCTAACCTAAAATGTGAAAAAAAAAGCGACGGTCATGTTAAAATTTTTTAAAGTTTTATTTTTATGCACATAAAGCAAACCTATCACAAAAAATATTTCTCAAACAATTAACTGATTCTCATCGCTTTTTTACCATGTTAATATTTTTTCATCCAATAGGTTCTCTGATTGTTTTTTAATCTTTATTAATGATTGAAAAGTATAATCGATCTAACGCTATTGAAATTTGTACACGTTTTTTTTTATATTAAAGTTATTAAGTTACAAACAATATTTGATTTTAATCTCTAGGTGAAATAAAAAAACATTTTAAGACTTGAGGATAATGAGGCTTATTAAGTGAGCACGATATGTGGCTAATGATCTTTAAAAAGTGCTTCATACGTAATTACCTGTCTTTGTTAGGTTTTTAAATCAAGGTAAAGATTATTTTTTGTTTAAGGAAGTTGGCAGTTTGGCTTAATTAAATTTAAAAAAAAATTTTTATTGTGTTTTCATCTTTCATAATTAAGTAGATATTACAGCTCAGGTTCCAGATTTTTAACCGCAATTAATTATTTTTTAAAGTCTAAAACCTATCCTCCGTGACTTTTATCAGTCCTCTAAGTAGTGGTCTGCGATTCGATTTTTTGTTTGTTATTTTGTGTTCAAATTTATAAATAATAAAAAATATTGTTTTTAAATATTTTATTATGTTTTATATTTTTTGCAATTTTATGTATTTAACCTTGCAATATTTATTAATTATATCAATTAGTAAAACATAAAATAATAATTAAGATATAAAATGCATTTATATTTTTTGCTTTAGTAATTAATTAATGCCAATAACATAATTATTGCAACATTTAAATTCTCTATCGCATTTATACACCAGTAAAAACATTATACCGGATGTCTTACTTACTTAATTTTATACAAATAATTATTATTTTATTATACCACAATATACAGTAAAAATGCGTACGCACGCACATGTGTAATAAATAAAACATGTGTATGTATAAAAAGTATATAAAAATATTTTCTATGCGATTTCAAGCCGATTTATTTATTTACTACACATATACACATAGTATGCCTAAAGAGTTTATTTATCATGTTAAATAGGCCTCGGTTCAAATAAATAAGTTTTGTATATCCAAAGATCACTGTACCCATAAAATTAAATTGCCATTGAATCCTTCTACTACTAGTTATACGCACATGTCATAATAATTTAAAACAACTCAGCCCTATGGTCGGTTTTTTAGTTTAAAGCTTCCTGTTGATTGGGGCCTCTAAAAATTTGCTTCGATGTTTGAATTTTATTTTGAAGGCTTTCTCCTGTATAACCCTCAGCAGAAGATGTTGAAGACCATCCCCCCAGTCTTTTCAAATCAGGGATACTGCCCCCATTATCAACCAACAGGGTAGCTGCACTCCTTCGCATACAACGCCCTGTCAGCTATTGGAATCGGGAAGCTTCAAATATTCAGCAATTTTTCTCGGCAAACTTAAAATGTGTTGATCCCCACCGGTTGCACAGTGCATTTGCCATTCCGGAAACAAACGAAAAATCTGGAATGATTCGTGTTTTGTGGCCTTAATTTACGATACTTCCGATGCAACTCAATTCCGTTTGCTTCCGAAGTTACGCTTCTTTTTCATTTTTGTATTACGTAGTGTTACGATAATAACTGATTCATTCTCTTCTATATCGTTAATTGTTAGTGTTCGTGATTCTTCCCCTCGCATTGCTCCATTTAAAGCAAAAATTAATGAAACTTTCATAAATAGATACGATTCATTCAAAGCGTCATTTAGAAACTTCCTAATTTGTTCAATTGACTTTTTAGGTTCATATCCTTCATTCTGTTTTTTCAAAAATGCAATTAATTGTTTGTATTTTGAAATGTCACAACCTTCATATATTTGCAACGTACTCTTCAGCATCGAATATGTTGACCACAGTGACGATGCCTTCAGATTTTTTGACAAAAAATACAAGAAAAAATTGGAGAATTTATTTTTTAAAAGCATTAGCTTCTTACCTTTCCCAAAAAACGCTAGCATAACATTTTCACTGACACCTTATACCCCTTGATTGTTTCTCCATTGACAGAATTGTTCAAAAGTTTTATCATATTTTCTTTTGACTTAGAAAATACCCTCATTTTCTTCAAAAACACTCATCTTTCCACAAAATTTTGTTTTTATTTAATTTGTTGTCATACGGTTTACTTTTCATGAGCAACTATGTTAAAGACTGTAAAAAAAAAATTGTTAAAATATTCTTAAGTTTTTCACTTTTTCCATTAATTATTATTGATTTATTACTTTTTATTGTGTAGAACTGTAGTAAAAGTACACTTGTTATACAAGGATTTATTATTCCTCTTTATATAAATAAAGTAAGAGTATAATAATTAATTATTAATTATAAATAACAATTAATATTGACGCCTTGAGATAAGAGTTCGATCAGTTTTATAATTAATTATCGAATTGTGTTTAAAATCATTAAAAAAAATACTTTTCAACAAAAACATTTCTGATTAGGATTTCAAAATATGACTTAAATTTTAACACAATTACTGATGTATATAAGTGTTGTCAAATTATATAAGAGCTTAACAAGGTTTTATAAAATCGCCATTTAGTTTACTAGTTTTATAATGGTCATATAAGGTTACTGTACTCTAGGTAAATAATTGGGTTATATATTTGATTCTACAAACATTTTATATAACCTTTAGTAACCGTTACCAGTAGATTTATAAAGTTTGCGGTTACCTGTTTTATAAAACACCACAACACTAACCTGAGCAGTTAGATGGAGTTTTATAACATCACTTGTAGTAACGACAGTTACTGCAATGTATATAAGAGTTTCAAAATTATACAATAACACTTTAAGTAACTTAGATAGTTCTATAAAACTGAACTATTACCTTAGGTTATATAAAATTACCATGAGCAATATAAGAGGGTTCAAGGTTGATACATTCTTTCCGCAATGATTGTTTTTTACATAAAATAAATGTTAATCGAATTGTATTACAAAAACATCTTACTTGACCAAACCACTACTTTGATGTAAGCAAAGGAAAGGTATTAATGTATTTAGGGAAGTTATATAATGGTTTCCATAATATTCCAGTTACCTTTGGTTATAAAACTTGGGTTTTATAGTGTTACTAAAATAGGTACCGATAACCTTCATAAACACCCCAAATAAGCTCTTTAAGGGGTATATAAGAGTGATATAGATATTTCTGTAACCAAATTAGGAAATTTATGATTTATAATTTGGATGATATGTATAACCTTGTATTATAAAGCGAGAAAAGAGCAAAGCAAAAAGGCTTTTAAACGTTTCAAACGCAGTGACAAAGGTCTATAAATCTGCGAAGTACAATTTTAAATCAGTGTTTATACAGTGAAACAAAAATGTTTGCGGATTTATGGTGTGTCTTTAAAAATAAAACCTATAAAATATTGCCAATAAATCCACGAACAAGATATAAATAACGAAATGCCAAGCAGATCCAGGCTTCGTTGTCCATGTCAATTTTAATAAATTTCAGCCGGTTGTATTAAAATTAATCTGGCATCTACGTTGTTATAAATAAAAAGAAATAAACTAAAAAACAAAACAAAGAAATAATATAAGCAATCTTAACACAAATTGCGTTAAATTAGTTTTTTAAAACTTTGAAATATCTCAGTTATTATGCATTTTAAGAAAAAATGTTTAAAATAAAAAATTAAGGTAAAAAAAACATTATTTTGTCAATTAATTAATTTAATCCAATTGAGGTATTAAAAATGGTATTTAGTTATAAATAATAATTTTTATCTCCACGCGGTCTATAATTTAAACTTTATTGTTGTCAAAATTCGATAAAGAAATACCTTGTTATGGCCTAGGCCGATACAAATTTTTATGAGGCAAGTAATTAGTTCGATTTTTTCTCGCTAGGGGTATTGTTTTGAAAAATTAATCCTTTTCTAAGAAATTAACGTACTAAACTGGTTTAATTTATTTATAATAAGCACTAATTTGTTTGTTTTACTGTTAATGTTTAATATTTTTCATTAAATTATTGTAAAATTAAATATGAATAATAAAACAAAAAGTGAGGTTAGGCTACCAAGGAAACGCACGATTCTTTTTCTACGATTTAAATTATCTTTAAGTTGCTTTAAGTTTTCAGTGAAATTAAATGTTAAACACAGCTTAAACATTCCAAACTACCTATTTTTTAAATAAAAATCCAAACAAATTGATATTAGATACCTACCTATTTATTAAACAATTAATTGAATTCAATGTAATAGCAAAAATCCATTTCTACTTAAATCATGTTGCTAGGTATTGTCAAACTATTACTGCTTCTAAAAGCAATAATAATTATTGTACATTTAATGTAATCTTTAGCTAATAAATAAATGAGATTCTAAAAAAGTGAGGTTAGGCCGCTTTGATGTTGAATTAAATTGACCTATATAAAGTGCTTTGAAGATAAAATGTTCTATGCCATTCGGCCAAGAAGTGCCTTTTTGTGCTTCGCTCAATTGACAAACCTTGAGCTTAGCACAATAAGCCTTACTTCTTAACCTAATGACATAAATAACTATTATTAAGGTATAAAGAAACTATTTATACATAGTTTAGTATTATTTACTTAATTTAGTTCGAAGATTAATTTGCAAACAATTCGTTAAGCAGTTATTCATAATGGATTTTTTAACAGTGGAAGAAAAAATAGAAATGATTTTGATTTACGGAGAAGCAGGCAGGAATCTTGATGGTGCTGTTAATATCTACGCTCAGCGTTTTCCGGATGAAATTCGATCACGTACTTCATTTCACCGCACAGTCAAGCAGTTTACTGCAAACGGGAGTGTTCAACCGAAAAAAAGAGTTCGTCGAGCAACAGTAATGTGATATAACAGGCAAAAAATATTTAGCCTAAAGAATTATATAAATATAAAATGTTGTAACATTATGTTGATTCAGGTGAATTCCTTAATGAATTTGTATTTGCGAGTAGTAAAAATGGTAATAAAAACTCAATACTTGGTGTAAGCTACAGGTGCATTGTTTTATTATTACAAACATGACGTGATTTTTTTAAAAATACATTTTTGCCGCCGATGGCAAGGTTGCTTCGCATCGACAATGGAATTTCAATTTTGCATGTCTAGAACGACAAGTGTGTACTTTGCTTATGTACCAACTTGGAACACGGTGTGTACGAGGTGTGTTCAGAAAATAACGGGAATTGTTAACTTTCGCGGGTTTGGAGGGTCCGGTTGTCATAAAATTTTCTTTATTATATTGGTATACATGCCCCCGAAGTATGATAAAAACTTTAGCTGTTTTCATTGTTTACTTTGTCTGTGGCAGCCGCTAAGGTTAGACGTATTTTATGAGCTCGGCGATTTTTCGTTCGTTAAAAGAAATGGATCAAAGGATTTGTATCCAATTTTGCTTTACAAATGAAATAAATTCTGTGAAATGTTAACAAAGGCCTATAGTGAGTCTGCTATAAGTAAAACAAGAGTTTACAAGTGGTATAAGAGTTTCAAAGATGGCCGTGAAGACGTTGAAGATGACGAACGCCCCGAACGCACAAGCACATTAACAACCGATAAAACCATGGAAAAAGTGGAAGAAATGGTTATAAACCATCAGAGAAGTCGCTGATGATGTTGGTATATCGATTGGCTCATCCCATGAAATTTTTTCGAATGTTTTGTGTATGAAACGCGTGGCAGCAAAATTTGTTCTAAAATTGTTATATTTTGAACAAAATTTTTGGCCAAAAACAATACTGTAATGATGCCCCAGCCTCCATATTCGCCAGACATGCGTCTGTCTGACTTTTTCCTATTCCCAAAAATAAAGAGAACCTTGATGACATTAAAAGCGCATCGCTAAAAGAACTAAAGGCTATCCCAAAGATCGAGTTTTAGAAGTGTTTCGAGTATTGGAAGAAGAGCTGGCACATGTGCATAATATCCAATGGGGACTATTTTGAAGGCGAAAACATTATTGTAGACGAATAAATAAATATTTGTTTCAAAAAACGAAAATTCCCGATATTTTCTGAACACACCTCGTATGTATCATTCATCATTTCTTCGCAAATATTTGTATCGTTGAATATTAAACAGGTATTCGTTGAAAAAATTGTTTTTAAACCAGCAATTATCAGTCGATAAATCGACTTTATCGTCAGTAAAGTCAAAAGAAAAATATGATAAAACTTTTGAACAATTCTGTCAATGGAGAAACAATCAAGGGGTACAAGGTGTCAGTGAAAATGTTTTGCTAGCGTTTTTTTTGGGAAAGGTAAGAAGAAATTTTTTCTTGTATTTTTAGTCCAAAAATCTGAAGGCATCGTCACTGTGGTCAACATATTCGATGCTGAAGAGTACGTTACAAATATATGAAGGCAGTGACATTTCAAAATACAAGCAATTAATTGCATTTTTGAAAAAACAGAATGAAGGATATGAACCTAAAAATCAATTGAACAAATTATGAAGTTTCTAAATGACGCTTCGAATGAATCGCATCTGTTTATGAAACTGGCATTAATTTTTGCTTTAAATGGAGCAATGCGAGGGGAAGAATTACGAACACTAACAATTAACGATATAGAAGAAAATGAATCAGTTATTATCGTAACACTACGCAATACAAAAACGAAAAGAAATCATAACTTCGGAAGCGAACGGAATTGAGTTGCATCGGAAGTATCGCAAATTAAGGCCACAAAACACGAATTATTCCGGATTTTTCGTTTGTTACCGGAATGGCAAATGCCCTGTGCAACCGGTGGGGATCAACACATTTTATAGTTTGCCGAGAAAATTGCTGAATATTTGAAGCTTCCCGATTCCAATAGCTGCACAGGGCATTGTATGCGAAGGAGTGCAGCTACCATGTTGGTTGATAATGGGGGCAGTATCCCTGATTTGAAAAGACTGGAGGATGGTCTTCAACATCTTCTGCTGAGGGTTATATAGGAGAAAGCATTCAAAATAAAATTCAAACATCGAAGAAAATTTTAAGAGGCTCCAAAATATATCTAATTATACATTTAATATTTAGGCATTATAAAAATTTTATCATCAACAAAACATTCTAAAAATTAATTATTATCTGCTTTACAAACATTTACAACACAAAAGGTGATCGACCTCAGTAAATTTTTACGCACAAAACATTTTAATTCCCAGAGGCATCTTAGCGCGATGATTTTTTGGTCCTTCGAGCCGGATTAGTCGGACACGTCAAGTCGGCTATGAAATGCCGATGTTGTGAAACATGTGAACAAGTGACCGTCGCTTCCCAGGTGGCTTGGATCTGCATACACGACCATTTGTAATTTTGACGTCTTGTTGTTATTCAAATGGGGTTTGTCGTCGTTAAAATAAAAATTGGTTTGTTTATTGACAATGAAATTGTCGTTTAGGACTGACAATGAAATATAACTGATCTTTTTTATTAGGACATTTAAATTTTAAGTGGATATATTCTTTGTCACTAAGAGTCGAATTTTTTGATAACGACATCCGAAAGTAATAAAAATTATTGGCATTTAATTGATGTTTTTTTAATTCGTAAAAATAATTTTTTCTGTTATCGTCAAAGTGAAAATATAAATATTTATTATCTGGGTCAATATTTTTAATGTTGTTTTACTAAGCTTCTTATGCAATTTAACTGTAAAAAGTTATAACATTTGATGATGTTGTCCTTAAAATATTTGTTTTTAACAGCAGAAGTAATTGTTTTCTTAAATAAGATTTCTTTCTATCAGTGGCGGCTCGTGATAAGAAATTCTTAGTGGAAGAAGTATAATTCTCTTGAAAACAAATAAAAAATCTCTTGAATGTTTCTTCTTTTAACCAAGTACAAAGTGAGAAATATTTTTGGTTCTTGTACCAAGAAATCGCTTGCTCTTGAATAATCTCTTTCATTTCTTTTAAGAGATTATTTTTTTCAGTGAAGCATTGTACAAAAAACATTAAATATTTTTTTTATTACAGCCTTACATTGCCCCATTCTCGTATAGGTCACGGATTAATGGTTGCAAAGATAAACAAATTATTTACTAACGCAAAATCAAAACTTATGAATGACTTTAATTCATTTTGTTGATACAAATTTTATAAGTAATAAAATAATTTGCATAAATTATATTTGATAAAATTATAATGATTTTTTTTTAAATTTAAAATGTTATTCTTCGTTAATAAATTAAATATATTCTTGAAAAGCAATTTAATGTATTATCAAACATAAACAATTAATAATCTCCTACATGTAAATTATACTTGCAAATGTATTAGCTTAGATGTAATACCAACTATCAAAGAAGAAATAAATTAAAATGAACGTAGGTACAAGCAATTAGAAAGTGTGTGCAAGTGTCATTTTTAGTTTTTTTTGATTTACAGATTTAATTACTCATCTTATAGTATTAGCACCAACATGAACGGTTCTTATGCAATAAATACAGGGTGATTTACCTAAATTCTAAATTTTTGTTTTTATAGAGCTTATTTGGGGAGTTGATTTGTAAGTGTAAAAGTTACACTACAAAAAACACTAGGTAGCATTTAGTGCTTATTAACTTTATTAAACACATTTAAAGAATATGAACATTATTCATTGGTACATTCACACTATTTATTATTAAAATAAATCAAAAGGGTGGAAAAACTTAATGCGAGTGTTTATTACCCCTTAATGTGTTAAATAGTGACAAAATATACACTACAGTGCATCCCAATTTCTTTGTCTGTTTTGATGTTACTAAGACCTCTTTTTTCTTTACACTTTTAGTGCACATTGTATCACAATTAAAGTTAAATTACACCAATAGTGGCAAAATAGACTGAAAAAACTGGTAATAACCGAAATGCGTTTTAAAATATTTGGTTGGTACCTATCTACCTACGCAGTGCATATCCGGAGATACCGCGTTGTGGAAGTGTGGCATTTATGTTCAGTTAGATTTTAATTACGGTGAATCTATAAGGGGACATTCTTATTTTTTGGCAAGTATTATACTTCCTTTTTCTTTAAGCCTTAATTCTCAATAAATACCAATATGTTAAAAGGATGTCCATACTATTATATTATATATCAAAAATTTACGGCAGTAGGTCGGGTACTTGTAACATTATTAATACATACACACTTGATTTACTTTTTATTTTCAAGCGTAATGGTTGTTATATTAACCTATACCTATAGGTATACATTTTTATTAATATTATGGAAAATTTGTACACGTGTGGTAAATCCCCGACATACAGCCGCCTGATGCCTCTCTACCAATGGGATCACCCATTTTTTATAACAGAAAAATGGATTACTGATGAATTCTCAAGATAATTCATTGCTTACGAGTTGACAGCCAGTAAAACATTGCATTGATCTAAAACTTTTACGTTTTAAGGAACCATTTTGCTTAAGCCAGCCATACGACTCAAATATAAAATTATATTTTAAAAGGCACCGATTTTCATAATTGTCATAGATTTTTGTTCCAAATAAATGTTTCTCTTTATTTACCTTTTCGTTTTATTCACTACCACCAATAGGTTTTACTCAAATAATAGTGTTAATTCTCACTAGAAGTTTGCACTAAAAGTGTAAAAGTACACGATTTTAGGTAAATTAACACTTTTTAATACAGTGTAAAATTACTTTATACTTAGTGCTATAGGTTAAATCATACTTGCTTACTTGGGTAAAATTACACTACAAATTAACTCTAATTGTAGTGTTATAAAACAACGCTATTTAGTGTGGACATGTGTGAACTCTAATTAGTGTTGCTTAGAGTTGATTTTTTTTACTGTGTATAACCTAATTATACAGTAAACTTATATGACCATTATAAAACTAGTAAACTAAATGGCGATTTAATAAAACCTCGTTAAACTCTTATATATTTTGACAACTCTTATACAAGTATATGGGTCACCTTACGTGGTTCACCCTGTACGCACTATAGTGCAATCTCTTCCATCTTTTGTTTTTGCTCTCGTTTTCTTCGCTCGATGGTTAATTAAGTTAATTTAATGCTCATTAGGGCTCGAGTTGTGTGTATCTTTTGAATAATTGAATAGTTTTACATCGGCTGTCTTTCATTTGTACGTCTACTGAACTCATTAATGACTGTTTTTAGATCGATTGAGTGACGTTAAACGCATTCTTATCTTTACATGGAACTCAACGGTAACAGTTGGGTAGAGGTCTGTTTTCTTTTATTTAGCTATAATTTAATTATCTAAACTGATTCTTCTAAATTTTTTTTACTAAAATATATTTTATAAATTTAATAAACCTTATTTTATGGAATGGCCAGCAAGATCACCTGATCTAACACCTCTAGACTTTCAAACACAACCTGCTAATTTTGATGAATTAAGTAACAGAATAACTACAAAGTGAGAATCACACTGTATATATAATATAAGTATCAGTGGTTATATTAATTTTAGTACCATAGTACCTAGACTTGGTCGGCAATAGATCAAAACAGCAATTTCACGGTTTTGAAAAAAATAATTAAAAAAATATGCTTATTAAAAGTCTGCAATAAAACTTGACATAAAAATGTACAAGGTGTAACTGAAATGCTTAGTTCTCTTGAAAACAAATACAAAATCTCTTGAATGTTTCTTCTTTTAACCAAGTGCAAGTGCAAAATAAGTGAAAAGGAATTTTTTTCACTTTAATTTTTTGACAGTTCTAACGTAAAAAATCATGTTAAGACTAAAAATAAAAAATAGCGATGATAGACCTCTTAAAATTAATATTAAGGGCTCAAATTTTCACACATTCTCGATATATTTTTCAAAAAAAAAATATTCAATTTTTTTGGCCCAGTCTAATAAAGATAGTTTCTGATTTAGATTAAAAAACATAGCTCTTGGCCCTATTCAAAAGCGCAAATCTTTTGATTGAAAGTGATTTTCATTTCTTTTAAGAGATTATTTTTTTAGTGTAATGATTATCTATCTACCAGTTTTGAAGTATCATTATTTGGTATGTATACCCAACATCCGTTGTACATAACGGAAACACCCAAATATGAAATTTTACCCATTCAACTGATCGTGAAAGTACCAGGAATAACACTGTTAATGGCCTTGTGAAGGTTTTCTAAAAACGAAACTGGAGACATTTGCTTTTCAGCCAAGTAAGAATGTTCGGATCGCGTTTCCATAGGCGAAAAAACCGCCTTGGTTACACATTTCACCGATAATAATAAAATCAACAAAAATTAACAAACCAAAACACGCGCGGTCTCGAAACCGAACCCTGAGGCACGCACAGTTTTTTTGTTGTTGATTTTTTTAGTACCGTGATAAATACAGGGTGTAAGCTGTGTAAGCTAAGAGTTGTGTAAATGTTAATTTTATAGGTTAAAACACTTTATATATTTTTATACATTTTGATAAAAATATTTTCTATTAAAAGTCAAAAATATCCAAGTTATATATTACTTTTTTAATCCAAAATTACCTAATTCTGCCCACCATATCCCATTATAATTTTCAATTTCAAAGGTTTAAATCAAACAGATAACTCCAGTTTGAATTTTTTTCGTGAAGCTGACATTTTTACAAAAAAAACAAGCTAATGTTGATAAAATACATGGAAAAATGGCGAAATTATGAATTTTTTAAATTCAGCTTTTTGACGATTTTTATTTTATTTTATTTTGTAATAAGTTTATTCTTTAATGAAAACCCAAGTAAAGTGCATAATTGGAATTTTTTGAGTTTTTTACGTACTTTTTTCACCGAAAACATTATTCAAAATTTAAATTTGACATGACTCCGCAAACGTGAATTCTTTTGTTTCTCGTGTTGGCATGGTGACATTTTACTGCTATTTTTTGATATTTCAACAAGGTATTTTTATCATGGTTTTATTTAGTTAATAAAAAATGAAAAATGAGTAAAAGAAGTAGAGAGTTCGAGTGCGTAAATAACCCGGACGATCTGGGCGACGTAAGTGATGAGCACGGAGAACGTTTTCACCAGCAAATGAAGGCTATGGAGCGGCGGTATCACGGCTTCTGGGATGCAGCCATGATGGGTGATTACATTTGGTCCCTCATACGAGAAACGGAATACGAAAGCAACAAAAAACAAAGAAGGAGCCAAAAATTTTTTAAACCTATGCTTATTACAACAAAATAAAATTTTCAATTTCTTCAATGTTCAAAATTTATTGTTTAACATTCAATATATAATTTAATTTCAATATTTAATGTTTAAAATAAAAATCAATGTTCAATATTAAATTTTATATAATTCAATAAAATGAAGAAAAAACGTAAAAATTCTCGAAAAACTGAATTTTGGTCTTCCACTGAAAAATTCATAACTTCGTCATTTATCCATGGATTTTTATAAACAGCAGCTTATTTTTTTTCCTTTAAGTATAATCTATACGTCAAATAAATCAAACTGGACTTCTCTTTTCGATTTCTATCTTTCTCAGAAAGCTATGTAAATTTTCAGAAAATATAAAAAAAAAATTGAAAATTCATATTTAGAAAACGCTTCCATGAAAAAAATTTTAAGTGTGATTTTTGCGTTTAGTGGGCCAAACCATACAAGAAAGTCATAGTGGGACATGGACACAAAAATAGTTAAATTTATTATTCTATTAACACCAAAAACTTTATAGATCTATTCTGTGGCATTTTAACTGTTTTATGTTAGCTACATTAAATTTTAACTTCGCTCTCTTTCGTTATATACTCGTTGTTTGTAAAACTTATAAATACATTTTATTTATGCAATTTTCAAAGTCACAAAGCACTTATAATAATAACATGGCTTTTTATTGAGTCTATCGAGATGCAAACAATATCTTAATTAATCACTTAATGAATATTTATTTGTTTATGTTGTGCTGGGTGTAATTTTGTATTTTACACTTCTCTTTTCCTGAAACAAATACTACGAATAGTTTGTAATTATAATGATATATGAGTTGTCAAAATTCGTAGTTAAAAATGCAATTAATTTGGCTTTGGTGGTGCGTAGATGAGTAAAATCATAATAATCTTCGCTTTGAAAAGAATTTATATAAAAGAAATAATATTTTTTGTAAATATTTTAGTATATTAAAAAAGATCCAGGTTTTTTTAACTTGTCCACCCAATTTAAATGTATTGGCGTGTCTCAACTCCTGAATCAAATATTTGAGTGATTTTATTTTAAAATATATTCAATTTATCTTAAATTTTTCAATTTCACTACAAACTATAAAACATTAAATAATGTATTTTTCATATTTCATCATAGATTCGAATAATAGCAACTTTTAAAAAATTGATAATCTTTGTACTCTCTTTTACCCGTCACTTCTGTGTCCAATGTTAAAATTTAAAATTCCTGCGAAATATTGAAGTTTAAACGTCAATTCCTCGTTTTAACTCAAGTGTTGGTAAAAAATTACAATTACCTACAGAGCCTTTGCACGACAGTCATCTTGAAAACAATGCAAGCGGCAAAGTTGTGCTGAATGCACGTATAGTTCCAGTAGTTCAGTACTGTGGTGAGTAGTTATTTTCTTACGTATATATATTTCATTGAAATTTATATAAGGCTACATGTGATTTGTTGATAAGTAGCATCCACTAATAAAAATATCAGTAAAATACTTAATTCCGAATTATAATCTCAAATTTGTATCCCATTCATCAGTACCGTGTCGTCAGTTCCATGTTCGATGTTTCGGTTATCTTTTTTTCGCAAACTTCAATTTAAATTCTGCTTGCGCAGAACTTGTTTATTAAATGTCATTATAAACTCATATAAATTTGGTGTGGGTCCCATATCTAATAATTGAGATATCGTTATACCCAAAATCCACCAGCCGCCACTGATGTGTGGTATTATTTGATTTTAAGATATTTAATGTATAATATGCTCAAAGTTGTAACAAATCTTATATTTTCCAATAAATTATGTATTTAAATAGTACCCTGGTATACTCGTCACTTCCCTTGCATTCAAATTTAGAAGACACAGATATTTCAGAAACTGTTTGAAAAAGTGACTGGCCCGGTCTGGAACAGTATATTTATTATATTATCTATGTTCTCATAACAAAATACTGTTGTGCTACTTATGATATTATTTGAAATTGTAAAATCAATTACTACTGGACTCAATAATTATAATAAGATTTGGAGCAACTCTGCTACAGACTTAATTTCTACGGTTGCATTTGCCTAAACAATTCAAAATATCCCGTTTCATTTTTAATATCCAAAACAAACTTTATTGCGCTAAACCAAATAATTTTTAATACTGAATTGTGTTTGTTTTCGTACTCGTATCATAATCTGTGTCAAATCTATATTTAAATTTAGTTTGTTCAAGTCTTTTTCTCTTTATATATATAATATTATACAGGGTGTTGCAACTTGTAACGCGTTTTGGCGGCACAACCAATAGGAAGCAAGATAAAACGATTTAAAACGTATTATTGATTTTAGTAATCAATAATTTTAAAATATTGCTAATTAAATTAAACCCACGATTTCCCAAGCGTCCAATCAATATTAATTGGAAAACTAAACATCAATGAGTTATACGGTCTTGTGAAATAGTTATTGTGCCTTTTCATTGAGAAATTTGTTAATTTAAATGTGAGATCTTTATTTACAAATAATAAATTACACACCGAGTTTATGAATAAGGAAACGTTTGGGATTTCAATAATAAAGGTATTATTACTAAAGCTTGGTAGGTAATTTACAACATGGTTAAGCAACTCAAATAGTATAAATCAATGTGTTTGATTAACAGTTTTGCCATCTCTATACACGGAAAAAATGTTATCTAAATGTAAGGATACCTTTATTCTTAAAAAAATTCACTTGATTTTGGAAAATTCCCTCTATTCTGAATATGAACATTATTCATTGGTACATTCACACTATTTATTATTAAAATAAATCAAAAGGGTAGAAAAACTTGATGCGAGTGTTTATAACCCCTTAATGTGTTAAATAGTGACAAAATGTACACTACAGTGCATGCCAATTTCTTTGCCTGTTTTGATGTTACTAAGAGCTCTTTTTTCTTTACACTACTAGTGCACATTGTGTCACAATTAAAGTTAAATTACACCAATAGTGGCAAAATAGACTGAAAAAACTGGTAATAACCGAAATGCGTTTTAAAATGTTTGGTTGGTACCTATCAACCTACGCAGTGCATGTCCGGAGATACCGCGTTGTGGAAGTGTGGCATTTTTGTTCAGTTAGATTTTAATTACGGTGAATCCATAAGGGGACATTCTTATTTTTTGGTAAGTATTATACTTCCTTTTTCTTTAAGCCTTAATACTCAATAAATACCAATATGTTAAAAGGATGTCCATACCCGACCTATATTATAATATATATATATCAATAATTTACGGCTGTAGGTCGGGTACTTGTAACATTAATAATATAAATACATACACACTTGATTTACTTTATATTTTCAAGCGTAATGGTTGTTATATTAACCTATACCTACATTTTTATTAATATTATGGAAAATTTGTACACGTGTAGTAAATCCCCGACATACAGCCGCCTGACGCCTCTATACCAATGGGATCACCCATTTTTTATAACAGAAAAATGGATTACTGATGAATTCTCACTAGTAATACCACTAGAGGTCAAAAAATTTCCGGATTTAATTTGACCTCGTGTGGTATTCGGTAAGAAAATTCCACACCAAATTGTGTTTAAATAATTAAAATTTATTTTTTGATTTAACTTGACCTTGACTTGATTATTTAGTTACCATGGCAACTAAGTCAACCCCAACCTAAAAGTTATTTCAGTTTTGAAGCTGTCAAGCGGCACGACGTAAAAAAATGTGAAATTGTCTGCTGTAATGATCAATCATCGTGCAAAGACTTATTTACCCGCATTATTAGAGGATTGTGGCTCCTACTTGAAGAAAGAAAATTTGTTTTGAATTGTTCACGAATATTTGCATCTTAACTATTCAAAACTCAAAGTGCTAAATGGAAAAAAAGGTGAATAGAATAGTGTCTAAATATTATATATATTTCATTAGACATAGACATTTAATTTATTTCAAGTCCTGCATTTTCGCCATTAAGAAGAAAGGAGGTGTCCAACGAATATAGAAAACATCTAAACTTTGTAATGGAAATGTATCAAAATTATCATGTAAACAAATAAAAACCAGATTGTCAAAAAAATATTCTGTCATTATAAACGTCAAAAAATTTCCAGTATAATTCGCTGTTGGGTACCCACGAGGAAAAAATTTCCACTAAAATTCAACCGTTGCCATGGTGATCTATCAAAAATACACGTTTTGATTGGTTAAAAATTACAGGTGTGGAATTTTCAAGATAATTCATTGCTTACAAGTTGACAACCAGTAAAACATTGCATTGATCTAAAACTTTTACGTTTTAAGAAACCATTTTGCTTAAGCCAGCCATACGACTGAAATATAAAATTATATTTTAAAAGGCACCGATTTTGATAATTGTCATAGATTTTTGTTCCAAATAAATGTTTCTCTTTATTTACCTTTTCGTTTTATTCACTACCACCAATAGGTTTTACTCAAATAATAGTGTTAATTTACACTAGAAGTTTGCACTAAAAGAGTAAAAGTCCCTTTCTAAAATTAGAACTTTTCCATTGTGTTAATTTACACTGAACAAAAGTGGGATTTTACCCAGGAAGTGTGGAAATACACGATTTTAGGTAAATTAACACTTTTTAATACAGTGTAAAATTACTTTATCCTCAGTGCTATAGTGTTAAATCATACTTGCTTACTTGGGGAAAATTACACTACAAATTAACTCTAATTGTAGTGTTATAAAACAACACTATTTAGTGTGGACCTGTATGAACTCTAATTAGTGTTGCTTAGAGTTGATTTTTTTTACTGTGTAGGTTAGTTCTTGCATTCAACTCCCTATATCCTTCAAATAAGTATTAATTTAAATTACAAATAAGAATGTATATCCACGTTTATATACTCTAAGGTATCTCGGTGCATACACTAAATTTTCTTCACGTTCTAACAATAAACATCCAATTAATTTGCAATGCCAAAACTTGTATAAATACCGGGAAAACCTTGGGAAAAATTGAGTGTTCGTTTCGATAAAAAAAATGGAGTTCAACAGTTTCCCATTAAATTTTCGGCGACCTTCACGCGAACGCGTATAACACGAAAATAAAAATCTAAAAACTGACGCGAACGTCTGGCGTTTTAAAAGTGAGATCATAAAATTCAGCGACGATGAAAAACTTAATTAAAATCGCTTTATTTTGTTTAAAGAACATTGACTTGATTAAGTTAATTTTCAGGGATACATATTTTAATCGTTAGTTTACTCAAAAATGTTAGAAATAATAACAAATATATTGCACACGCCAATTACAAATAGTTTTATTTTACATTAATAGTTTCGACTCGTACAAATATTACTATAAGACTAAATACTTTCTCAGCCGATAACCACCAGGCACCCCAAGTCTGGTGCTTGCCTAATTAACTAAACGTGTCAAATGTCTCATAAACAATATTAATAGTCAATAGGTTTCAAGGGCCGCACACAAATGTGCATTCCTGTAAACAATATCTAAATATATATATTACCAAGAAGGATTGTGCCTAACATTCGGCCATCCTGTATACTGAGTGTCCTCACTCAGACATAACATTATTACCAGGGTACATTACATAACATTTTTGATTATAACTATCAACTAAACGTATTACTAATTGAATGCTTACAAACTAGACTAACTTAATACTACTTAAACAAGTACAGACTAAACTAACAAAAAAACTGGTCACAGACCACGAGGCATTGAGGTATAAGCCTCCACTCTTGAGGCTACAACCTCCTAAACGGGCTAAAACACTTCACTTTTGAGGCGACAACCTCCTAAACGGGCTAAAACAATTCACTTTTAAGGCGACAACCTCCTAAACGGGCTACAACCCTCCACTTTTGAGGCGACAACCTCCCTAAACGGGCTACAACCCTCCACTTTTGAGGCGACAACCTCCTAAACGGGCTACAACCCTCCACTTTTGAGGCGACAACCTCCCTAAACGGGCTACAACCCTCTACTTTTGAGGCGACAACCTCCTAAACGGGCTACAACCCTCCACTTTTGAGGCGACAACCTCCTAAACGGGCTACAACCCTCCACTTTTGAGGCGACAACCTCCCTAAACGGGCTACAACCCTCCAATTTTGAGGCGACAACCTCCCTAAACGGGCTACAACCCTCCACTTTTGAGGCGACAACCTCCTAAACGGGCTACAACCCTCTAATCTCGAGGCGACAACCTCCTAAACGGACTACAACCCTCTAATCTCGAGGCGACAACCTCCTACACGGGCTACAACCCTCTAATCTCGAGGCGACAACCTCCTACACGGGCTACAACCCTCCAAACTTCACCAACTAACTAAAACTAAATATAATTAATTACCTATAACTAACTATAATTAACTAACGATTGGTTCTGGCTTTATCGATTTAATCGATTCGAGTATATCACTATGATCCACGGTTTAATTTTTATCCGTGACCACAACTGTGCTCTTTTTGCGTACAATATTGACTTATAATTTGTACCCTTTTGCAGTACTTTATATCAGGTAACTCATTAAAATTTTGACCTGAGGACATCTACATCTGCTATTTGATCATTGATAACATAAAATTTAAGCATTCGCTCGAAATTATCCACAGAGAAAACCTATACAGATAGTTTATAGAGGGACACCTTTATGTACATATAGTGAGTATATCACAATTCAATCACATAATATGTTACAATTACAATTGTCACACACAATACTTGATAGTCATAAATATAATTAAATTACTTAAATACCTGCACTATATACATTTATTACTAACACAGTCATAATTAAAATATCACAGTTGTACTTAAATTAAATATATACCTATATACTTAAAATAAATATATATACATAAATATACGGCCGCAAGTGCTGACAAAACAATCTTCGTTTTCAGAGGCCATAAATCTGACGAGAGCATTTCAGCCGCATTTTGATACCCAGGGAACACTTACATTTAGGGACAAAATAACACTTGATTTTATTACTGTTTACAAATAATTCTTTATAGAATTTTTCATTGCCATTAGGACCTAAATAATTAATATTATTTTCAATCGCTCGTACTTTGGCACATTGTGGACAACTAAGCTTAAAGTAATCGGTTTTACCATATTAATAACATCGTTTAATATGATTTACTATAGTAACTATAGTACCTCCCTAGGTAACTACCGATAGTTCATTTTAATATTCCCTTATCTCCCAGTCTCCGCCGCTGGCGTTACTGGAATTTTTAGCCAAACGTGTCTTTGTTTATTTGTAATTCTCCCCATTATTAGGTCCACATTATACTCAACAGTTAACGAGAGTTTTACTATTGATAAACATTAGACATTAATTTAGTAAACCCTTTTTTTGTACATTTTAAGTAATTTCTTTTATCTCAACTACGTATAAATACGAGTAGGTATACCGCGATATCAAACCTCAGTTTGCTTAACGCTAAACGGCTTATGGTTTTATCATTCCAAAATTTCCACATATTCATCCACCGTTTCAATCTAATCCCAAATATTGTTTTTAGAAGGATCAAATTTGCCAATAATATTATAACGAATAAATGTAAGACTTACCACTTGCTCAGCCTCTCTTACCCTCAAACTTTTTGCTAACCTGTCCATGCCCTTCTGCATGTTTTTTTTTGCAATAACGTTACCAAGTTGCCGTATTTCGCTTCTTTCAATCTTTCTAGACCTGGAGCGATTTCCACCAGAAGATCTGCACCCTTCTCTAGATGTAACTCGATCGCCTTCGCCGATATTTAGGAGTACAACCCCTTTTGGACTCACCAAACCGCGAATATCATCGGAATCAGACATTTTTACACCTTTTAGTATTTGTACAAACACTTTCACAGTCACAAACTCGCTTAATTCATTACTGTCTACCTCCGATTCGAACTGAACTCGCACGCCCGAACACAAACTTCTAATTGTATCCAAATTTACTCAACTAAGGCTTTACACACTTTTTAACTAAAATTTTATTCACTGTCTTTAATTTACACAATTTTAATATATTCATAAAATAAAATAAAAGGTTTTTATATCCCACTTCTGATTTGTTAGAAATAATAACAAATATATTGCACACGCCAATTACAAATAGTTTTATTTTACATTAATAGTTTCGACTCGTACAAATATTACTATAAGACTAAATACTTTCTCAGCCGATAACCACCAGGCACCCCAAGTCTGGTGCTTGCCTAATTAACTAAACGTGTCAAATGTCTCATAAACAATATTAATAGTCAATAGGTTTCAAGGGCCGCACACAAATGTGCATTCCTGTAAACAATATCTAAATATATATATTACCAAGAAGGATTGTGCCTAACAAAAAGTACTATCATTTTCTTAACTAATACATTACTAAAGTGTATCTTAAAAAGTGTGTAGAATTAAATAATGCTAAAAAATACAGAGTGTTTCGTAGAAAATAAGAAATAAAAACAATATGTTTTTTACGATTTCTTCGTACAAGTACGAAAAATATTTTTTTTTTGAATGAAGAAAACTTTTTTTAGCGCAAAAAAATGGGATTTTAACAAGAAAACTGCATCTCTTAATTGAAAAGCCTTGGAACTTTCTAAGAAAGAAAATTTGTCTTGCTACACAGTAAAAAAAATCAACTCTAAGCAACACTAATTAGAGTTCACACAGGTCCACACTAAATAGTGTTTTTTTATAACACTACAATTAGAGTTAATTTGTAGTGTAATTTTCACCAAGTAAGAAAGTATGATTTAACTCTATAGCACTAAGGATAAAGTAATTTTACACTGTATTAAAAAGTGTTAATATACCTAAAATCTTCTACTTCTACACTTCCTGGGTAAAATCACACTTTTGTTCAGTGTAAATTAACACTACTTTAAAGTAAAAGTACCTTTTTAAAATTATAAACTTTCCAATTGGAAAGTTTATAATTTTAAAAAGGTACTTTTAATCTTTTAGTGCAAACTTCTAGTGTAAATTAACACTATTATTTGAGTAAAACCTATTGGTGGTTGTGAATAAAACGAAAAGGTAAATAAAGAGAAACATTTATTTGGAACAAAAATCTATGACAATTATCAAAATCGGTGCCTTTTAAAATATAATTTTATATTTGAGTCGTATGGCTGGCTTAAGCAAAATGGTTCCTTAAAACGTAAAAGTTTTAGATCAATGCAATGTTTTACTGGCTGCCAACTTGTAAGCAATGAATTATCCTAAGAATTCATCAGTAATCTATTTTTCTGTTGGTGATCCCATTGGTAGAGAGGCGTCAGGCGGCTGTATGTCGGGGATTTACCACACGTGTACAAATTATACATAATATTAATAAAAATGTATGTATAGGTTAATATAACAACCATTAAGCTTGAAAATAAAAAGTAAATCAAGTGTGTATGTATTTATATTATAAATGTTACAAGTACCCGACCTACTGCCGTAACATATTGGTATTTATTGAGTATTAAGGCTTAAAGAAAAATAAAGTATAATACTTACCAAAAAATAAGAATGTTCCCTTATGGATTCACCGTAATTAAAATCTAACTGAACAAAAATGCCAAAATTTTAAAATGGCCTATGTCAAGAGTATTATAAAACCAGTATAAGTACATCACGATTTTGACAAAAAAGAACGGTAAATTTGAATAAAATTAAGGTTAAGTCTTTAAATCTTAACCAAACTAAGGATGCATTATTCAAATTATTTTTGGTAAGTCGTATGACATAATAATCCTCATTAGAATAAAATTAGCATATTTAAATTACAAACACTGAGACAACAAACAGAACGATAGCGGAAGTAAAATATTCCTTTTTCGAAATTATAATTATGGGTTTATGGGTACGAGCACGCCCACCTTATGCAATTAAAAAGATTAAATTAACTTAATTATAATTAATGGTTGTTTTGTTATGATTATTAAGTTAATCTTCTTATAGGTGTTTGATTTATTTATTTTGAATTAATTTTTATTGCTTTTTTACAATGAGGGTGATTAGGAAATAATTTATTGCCAATACATTTTGAGGAGTAACGGCTTCTATTAAAGTTTACAATAAATATTTTAATAATAAGTAGGTTTTAAAAATGAATGTAAATTAATAAATTCAGGGACATTTTGACACAAAAATAGTTCAGTTCTCACAAAAAAATCAAGTGGCGTTAAATCGGGAGACCGAGCCGGCCATTCGGAAGGACCAAGCCTAGCAATCCACCTGTTTGGATAAGTTTTAACAAAAATTGTTTTTTTAAGAAGCTTATGCTTTTAAAAAATAAATTTTCTAATTTTTTCTTGTAGTTTTAGTCCACAAATCTGAAGCTGAAGAGTTCGTTGCAAATATTTTCAAAAAGTACAAATGGAATTTCATTCCAAAATATATCTAATTGTACATTTAATAGTTATGAACATAAAAATTGTGAATAATTTTTTTTCGTTAAATATCAGAAATCATTTTTAGATAATATTAAGTATTTGTCGTAGAAAAAGTATTGTATACACTATTAAACATTTCATTATCTTTTCGAGACGAAGAAGGCGCCTCGATGGGTTATGGACCCAATAAAATCGTGGGTACTCTCGAGCAAAACAAAAACAACAAAGAAAACAGAAGGCCGATTTATACGTACTATTATACGTGTTATAGCGAAGCAATCGCATAGCTGGCCGTTAAAACAATAGACGGCTGTTTGTGGGGAACCATTAGATATAAAACAGTCGAATGCCAAATGGCCGATTCGCTTTTGTTTTGTTGTTCCATTCTAGTTTCCTTCTCTTGCTCTCGCTGACGCGGTAGTAGTGGTCTAACCCACGCACTCTTTGTTCTTTAGATGAGGTGATCTTAAAATTAATGTTTTCAGATAATAAACTGTTTATTACATAGGTTTTGATAAATTTAGAAGCACTTTGAAGTTACTCGGCCTTCCTATATTTTATATTATTTATCTTTCTCCTTGATTCTTTATATTTATTATAATATATACAGGGTGAGTCAAAATTTTACGAAAAAATTTTTCAAATAAAAATTAACACTGCTCGACAAACTCTTTTTTTCGGTTGAACACTCCCGTTTGTAGTAAACTGCTTGACTGTACGGTGAAATGAAGTACGCGATCGAATTTTTTACGGAAAACGCTGAGCGTACACCGAGAGAAATAGTCTGGGTATAGTTAAAAAATGATTTGTTTTAATATATTTGGTAAAATATAATAAATAATTCTTCTATATACCAAATCAGCACTTCTTAGTAACTATATTCAGAATTACTTAAGTTTATTTTGAAAAAATGATTTGGTTCACTGTATTTGGTTATAAAAAGCAAATATAGTTTAATAATAACAAACCATTTTCAAATAGAGTTTGTATGAATAAATCGAGTTGTTGCTTGCTTATAAAAAACAAATGCAGGATAAAACACTGATTATTCGCCGTAGATGCTTTAGTTCGGCCATTGTGTTAGTTTGTGCAAAGGGAGTGGACGCGTCCGGACGTGCTGTATAGTTTATACCTAAATTAGGTAAATATGGATACATTTTTGATTTTAATTTGTTATGTTTTTTAAGTTTAAGAATTTTAAATTAAGATGTTTAGTTTACTTAAGTTTAAGATGTTTAGTTTACTTTATCAAAAAAAAAAGTTTTTGTTTGCAAACATGTTTTTTAAGGAAAATGTTTTTTATTTTTTATTAAAATAAAATGTATTGTTATCAATGGCCGAGTGTTATTTAATATATAAAACCCTAATTTTTATAAAAACGCTAAATTATAAAAATACATGTTTTGTTTTAATAATACAGGGTGTTTCAGACTTGTGGTGCCAAAAGCTCGGAGGAGATTCCTCTCATCAAAATATGAAAAAAAAGTTCCTATGAACAAGTGTCCGAAAATGCTTCGTTACCGAGATACAGGGTGTTTTATTTTAAAAAAAAGTTTAAATTTGATACTTTTTTGTTACAAAAATAATCATAATAATGTATAAAAAAGTGTTTTTAAGCTATAAATAAAAAACTCAATTAAAAAAAAAACAAACACCCTGTATCTCGGAAACGAATCATTTTCGGACACATGTTCATAAAAACTTTTTTTCATACTTGAGAGGAATCTCCTCTGAGCTTTTGGCACCACAAGTCTAAAATACCCTAGGGTATACAGCTGTATATTACTTATTTTTTAAAACAAAACGATTTGTTAACAAGAAAAGATCATTTGTTTTTTATAAATAAATATATTTTTTTTAAATAAAAATTTGATTCCTATAAATAAATAACTTATTTATTACGACTAATTGGTTTGGTTTTAATAACCAAAAACAAATTATTAAGTAAATATGACCAAATGTCTTGAAGCTAATCATTTGTTTTTAATAACGTAGCCGTTTGTAAGTCAAATACTGAATAAAGCATTTGGTTATAAAAATGCAGATTTGGTAATAAAAACCATTTTTTTCTCTCAGTGTAGATATTAACAGCATCATTAAGATTCCTGCCTGCTTCTCCATAAATCAAAATCATTTCTATTTTTTCTTCCACTGTTAAAAAATCCATTATGAATAACTGCTTAACGAAAGGAGGTCTTTTTGTTTGCAAATTAATCTTCGAACTAAATTGATTAAATAATGCTAAACTATGTTTAAATAGTTTCTTTATACCTCAATAATAATTATTATTTATAACTAAATACCATATTTTTATACCTCAATTAGGATTAAATTAATGAATTGACAAATTAATGTTTTTTTTCCTTAAATGAGGTTTTTTTTCCTTAAATGAGGTATTTTATTAAAAATAGTACAATAATCCTTTAAATTAAAGGATTTAATGCTGGCAGGTAAAAAGTGACCATGGTGCGCAATTGATAATTATCACCGAATGAAATAATGTATAAACTTAAACCAAAGGAAACTTAAATATTAGTTAAAAAAAAATCTTGGGTAATTAAAAAAATCAGATTTAACTTATTACCAAAAAAGTTATATTTTTATAGAAAAATTATTGCAGAATCGTATACATAAGAAGAAAAATTGAACAAAATAGATTTTTTTTCATTACAGTGCCATCTATTACAAAATAAAAAAATTTATGATTTTTTTATTACCAACAAATTAACTCAGATTTTTCAGCCTAATTAAAGTAATTTATTAATTTGCCTAATGCATCTGACAGCTCGTTTAAAATTATGTTTTCATCGATTAATTAGCAAAAAATTAACCACATGAATAAATTAATATGTATACTTGTATATACAAAAAAAGTTAAAACAAGTCCTTGACCAAAGCAGAGTAAGTAATTACTCCAATGGCTCGAGTAAGGAAATAAATTCCCAATTGCCTCGAGATTGTTATAAATAACTATGAATAAATTAATTGGTAAGTGTAAAAATTTATAACTATAAATTTATGCAAATTAATTTTGTTATTTAATACGTTACATTGTTAGATTGTTTGTCGCTCATATAACTTTTTGTTAAATTATTTTTTATTCAAAAACAATTTAATGTATTATTATATTTTAACCCATTGTTTAATGTTTAATTATATTAAAATTATAATAAAAAAATGACAATAAAACATTATAAAAATATGGCCACAATGTAGCATAAATCATTTTTAAAATCTAGATAACCATGAACGTAGCTTACAACGCGAAAATCCTAGTGGGCGGATAGCAATTGTTTTAATTTTTAGACATCAACAATGTGTCATATTTTATGCTTAAAAAAAGACTCAACAAAAAGCCATTTATGTATATAAATTTTAAAAACTGGAAAAAAACATGTATTAAATTTAAAGTACTCTGAAAAAAGGTGCCCTTAAACTAAAGTCATTGCTTAAAGAAAAAAGTTCTTGGTTGAAAACAAATACAAAATCTCTTGAATGTTTCTTCATTCAACCAAGTGTTTTTGTTCAAAAGCTATGAAAATTATTTATATTTACGCAATTCATTCAAGATACATCACAATTATCCCAATAGCATGTCAATTTTACAACAAAATCTGGTAGCTCACACCGTTTGCGACACACGTGTTTAGTACGTTTTGTATCATTGCAACTTGCAATTCGCCATTTTCTAGGGGCAGTGATATAATATTATAATTCTAGTATTTCTAATATACATTTTGCCGGTTGTGTTGTGTTGTGGCGTGTTGTATGTACTTTCACAGTGGAGTTGGAATCATTCAAACTCTTTTTAAATAAATGAAATTTAATTAATTTGTTTAATGTTTTTGAAGGTAAGGTATGCTTTTGTAGCAGGACAAATTTTCTTTCTTAGAAAGAAGAAAATCATTTGGTTTTATTTAAGTTTTATTGTGCAGTTAAAGCGATCTTGGGGATCGCAATAAGAGCTTTGGTGTTACTTGGGTACTCAAATTGAAAATTGATTGTTAAATAATTGAATTAATGAATTTAACTGTGACTAATCGACCAGAAAGGTGAGAAAGCTTTGCGAAGCCGCAATTTTTGGCAAATTTTCAAAATACAGTTACAAACTATATTTTTAGGTATGCCCACGTTTAAGTCTAACGTTTAATTTTAGTTTTGTTTAAGAAAAAACCCATGCAATTTGAATCTTCCGCACGAAATATTAAATAAAATTATATATTTGTGTAATATTTAAAAAAACTTGACCTACACTTTTATTGTGTTTTGATCTTTTATAATTAAGTAGATATTAGAGCTCAGCTTCCAGATTTTTAACCGCAATTAATTATTTTTTACAATGTTTTAAAAGTCTAAAACCTATCCTCCGTTACTGTTACTCTTTCTAGGTTAACCTATATGTTTTCAAATATCTGGGGTAGTAAAAGCATACTAAAAATATTAGTTCACTAAGTAAATTAAATCGAATTAATCGAATCAAATATAAAATATTATTAAAAATTAAAAGAAATAATTTTTATAACCATTTATGTAGGTGTTACAGAAATTGATTCTATCCTCCGTGAATCTGTTTTTGCTTTAAATTTTATGCAACGGATGGCGCTTTAATCATTTCAAATAAGCAAAAACCTCTGTTTACGACATTATAGATGCATGTGATACCTGAAGGTCAGTTAGAATTTACATGCAGATGAGAGTGTTGCTGTTTAATAATTAAAAGTTTAAGTTCATTAATTTGCCATTTAAAAACCTATCCACCGTGAAGTGTAATATCTCAGTAAGTAGTTTTTTTTATAAATATTTTATGTACAATTGTATTTTTTAAAAATATTAAGGTGTCAAAAGATACAATAACTTATTTCAAATATCAAAGGGATGTTTAAAAAAACATACGAAATCCTAACCTCCGTGAAGCTATCTTCCGTGAAGCTCTAATTTTCAAAATGTATGATTTCTTAAAATTCTTGCATTAGTGCAGAATCACAACCAAAAATAAAAAATACCCATAAACACTTTTTAGTAATTAGTTTAGACATTTCCTTCAATAACATAAAGTCTCTGTATACCCTAAAATTTTATTTTAATCTCTTATTATAAATATTTACCGCCAAAAAAATGTTTGCCGATTAAAAGATTCGCTGCGATTTTTTTTTATTTATTCGTCGATAGATTTTCAATAAAATAAATTGAAACGCTGACGATTCAAGGTTCGATCGTTTATAGCAAAAATAAACATTGTAACTTACATAATTTAAAATCGAAAGTTCTGACTCAATTTTAAAAATAGAAGATTAATTTTTTAAAATTGTAATTTTCGGCGTTTAGGTGCAAAGTTGAACGTCTCATTCAACTGTTTTTCAAGGTGATGTCTCTATTTAAGTCTACGATCATAAATTATAATAGGTACTATGTTTTTTGTGTAACTGTTATAATAAGAAAATTATAATTAATAAGGATAAAAAAAATAATAATCGTGTTAAAAAAATCGATTTTTTTTATTCTGAATACTTATAAACAAATTAGGTACTTGTTGAGTTAGGCAATTTTCCGATCAATGACATTCCAGCACTGTTAAATTAAGCATACTCACTATCATAGAACGCAATAGAAAAAATTATAAAACTAATCATTATTTTTAACAATTGAACAGTGGCAGAAATTCAAGCAACCAATTTGGGACCAACAATAAACTAGATAAATAAATAAATAAATAAATAAAATTCTTTGTTAAAGATATGTTATTGTTGTACGATATATACATTTTTTTTTTATCTGAGATCGAATCTATTTTATGTAAATTATATTAATATTTAATAACACTTTTTTTATGGAAGCGTTTTTGAAATATGAATTTTCAATTGTTTTTTTTTCAATTTTCGGAGGTGTTTTGACGTTTTTAAGTATAGCTTGAAATCTAATTGATGGATTTGGTCAAACAAGCCCTTAAATTGGAGGTATTTGAGCCCTCTAAAACTTTCTTTTACATACTTTTGATATCTGATAAGTATTTTGACGCTAGCAATTTTAATAACTTAAAAAATTCGTTTTTATGGCAAAAATTGAGACAGATAACTCTAGTTTGAATTTTTTTCGTGAAGCTGACATTTTTACAAAATAAACAAGCTAATGTTGATAAAAATACATGGAAAAATGGCGAAGTTATGACTTTTTTAGTGGAAGACCAAAATTCAGCTTTTTGACGATTTTTGTTTATTTTTTTTATTTTATTTTGTAATATGTTTATTCTTTAATGAAAACCTAAATAAAGTGCATGATTGAAATTTTTTGAGTTTTTTACGTACTTTTTCCACCAAAAACATTATTCAAAATTTAATTTGACATGACTCCGCAAACGTGAATTCTTTTGTTTCTCGTGTTAGCATAGCACTTGACATTTTACTGATATTTTTTGATATTTCAACAAGGTATTTTTATCATGGTTTTATTTAGTTAATAAAAAGTGTAAAATGAGTGAAAGAAGTAGAGAGTTCGAGTGCGTAAATAACCCGCACAATCTGGGCGACGTAAGTGATGAGCACGGAGAACGTTTTCACCAGCAAATGAAGGCTATGGAGCGGCGGTATCACGGCTTCTGGGATGCAGCCACGATGGGTGATTACATTTGGTCCCTCATACGAGAAACGAAATACGAAAGCAACAAAAAACAAAGAAGGAGCCAGAATTTTTTTAAACCTATGCTTTTTACAACAAAATAAAACTTTCAATTTTTTCAATGTTCAATATTTATTGTTTATTATTCAATATATAATTTAATTTTAATATTTAATGTTCAATATTAAATTTTATAATTCAATAAAATGAAGAAAAAACGTAAAACTGAATTTTGGTCTTCCACTGAAAAATTCATAACTTCGCCATTTATTTATGGATTTTTATCAACAGCAGCTTATTTTGTTTCTTTAAGTATAATCTATACGTAAAATAAATCAAACTGGACTTATCTTCTCGATTTCTATCTTTCCCAGATAGATATGTAAATTTTCGACCTCGATTTTTGTAAAAAAAAGGACTTTTTCAACTTCATAAAATCGCCAGTATCGAACTACTGAGCCGATACCAAAAATGTACAAGAGAAAGTTGTAGAGGGCTCAATTACCTTTGATTTAAGTGCTTGTTTGGTCAAATCGATCAATTAGAACTCGAAGTATACTCTAAAACGTCAAAACACCTCAGAAAATTAAAAAAAAAAACAATTGAAAATTCATATCTCGCTTCCATGAAAAAAAAATTAAGTGTGATTTCGCGTGTAGTGAGCCAAACTACACATTTTTGGATTCTACACACTGTTTAAGGTATACTTTGTAGATATATTGCTAAGCAAATTTTAGTACTTTTTGAGTAAACTAAATATTAAACAAATTTTCTTCAAATGTGGACAGTTGTTATAAGTTAAAAATAAGCTACGAGTTGGTACAGGTTTGAAACTTGGCACTATTTTTGCACAGAGTAACATATTGAGTTGCTTAACATTGTACAAAATGTTATAACGCATTTTTACGACCCTTGAAAAATGTCAATTTTGAAAGATAAAAATCGTTATTTTTTTCTATGGAACTCCCTATATCTTTATCTTTATATAATTGGATGGAAAACTAATTTACGACCCATAGCTACGAGGTGTGTTCAGAAAATAACGGGAATTTTCGTTTTTTTTTTAAATATTTATTTATTCGTCTACATTAATGTTGTCGCCTTTAAAATAGTCCCCATTGGATATTATGCACATGTGCCAGCTCTTCTTCCAATACTCGAAACACTTCTAAAACTCGATCTTTGAGATAGCCTTTAGTTCTTTCAGCGATTCGCTTTTAATGTCATATATGCTTGCAAAACGACGGCCCTTTAAGGTTCTCTTTATTTTTGGGAATAGGAAAAACTCAGACAGAGGCATGTCTGGAGAATATGGAGGCTGGGGCATCATTACAGTATTGTTTTTGGACAAAAATTTTGTTCAAAATTAAACAATTCGAAAAAATTTCATGAGATGAGCCAATCGATATACCAACATCATCAGCGACTTCCATTTCTTCCACTTTTTCCATGTTTTTATCGGTTGTTAATGTGCTCGTGAGTTCGGGGCGTTCGTCATCTTCAAAGTCTTCACGGCCATCTTGGAAACTCTTATACCACTTGTAAACTCTTGTTTTACTTATAGCAGACTCAATATAGGCCTTTGTTAACATTTCACAGAATTTATTTAATTTTTTAAGCAAAATTGAATACAAATTTCTTTGACCCGCAAAATTTAACAATTCCCGGTATTTTCTGAACACACCTCGTATATCACCAATGATCTTTGCGAAAAGGTTGTAAAACTAATAGTTAAATAAAAGTTTGCCAATTTTTTTGGGGTCAAGGAAGTAATTTTTATTGGGTCGTTAAGATAACCGTAAAAAATTATTATTTTTAAAAATTTTATTATCATTTACTTTACTTTGCCACTAGAAAAGAAAATAAAAAAATTTGCCAAATTTATTGTAATTTATGTGCTATTTTCTTATCAAATGTTGATTTTTTATGCAAAATAAACAACAGACTGTGCGATTTTAGGAAGGTTAAACATTATTTTCCTACCTTTCGGTCTTTTGGTGGTGGTTTCATCTTTGTCTGGTTCTTTGAATTGTACTGCCGAAATATTTTCATTTTGGTTTTGTTTTTCGTATTTTGAGCTGTCACCGAACTGAATCCATACCAAAACTATTATGGTCAGCATAAAAGTGACCACCATGCAGGACAATGTGGACACGCACTTCATTTTTATCGAACAACACTGTTTTATATCGAGCACGAAAACTAAAAAAAAATAAAAAATTATTATACACACATTTAATTAAACACTCGCTCGCATTATATTAAATCAATACAAGTTTAAAGGTCAGTTTATTTTTTTAGCTCTATATTTAACGCGCTTTTATTTAGCTACATATATTTATTTTATATCGACATTGCATAAAACATTTGCCAGACTTCGTTAAAAAAATAATTTATTTTTAAAACTTTAAAACACTTCGCAGGCGATAACTTGAGAAGATAAGTCCAAAACAGTATTATTATTAGATTATTGAATCAAACCGGCTGTGGAAAAGTAAACCTAATGAAGATAATGTAGACCATATTATGTAGGTCATAATCCCAATCAAAATGCTTACCCTTTAGCAAATAATCTTATTCTTAATTAAAGATTAACAATCGATTAGACCAAATTTTGGAAAATTCCCTCTATTCTGTTCTTAAAGATACACTCACAGGCAAAATAATCGATCCACACAAATTTTCGATGAATTTCAATCGCAAATAACTTTTTTATTTGTTTTCGGATTTAAACAAATATTAAAGAATATTGTAGATACATTAATGGATAATCGCTCACATTTTAAAAATTACTAAAAAATACACGTACGTTTATAATATACAGGTTTAAACAAAAAGATGTTTTTTACCATAAGTTTAAGACACTCTGTAGAGTGGCAAAACCGTATATAGTTCTAAATTAAGTTTTAATTATTAAGTCACATCTATTTTTAACAGTTTTGTTTTTGGTTCACCTTGATATATTTATTTTTGTGAAAAATATGGATTTAAAAAAAAAACATTGCAATTTCCAATATTTTTCTGTATGAAGAACTAAGGCTGCTATGGTCCATTCATAGGCTATGGAGAATGACAGTGAAAGTTTTGTTGAATCATCCCATACTTGGACATGTCATCAAATTGTTTTTTGCAAATTAATGTTTAAATTTTGAGGTGTCTTCTTACTTTAAAAAATGGATATGTTTCCGACTGATGTTGCCAGAGCCATTAATTTAATCCAGGATGGACGGTCACAGTATTACGTGGCAAGTGTTTTAAACGTCACAAGAAGTAAAGTACAAAGGGCAACATCAGTCGGAGACATTTTTAAAAGTAAGAAGACACCTCAAAATTAACACATTAATTTACAAAAAACAATTTGATAGCTTTTGAAAGCTGTATATGACATGTCCAAGTATGGGATAATTCAACAAAACTGTCACTGTCATCCTCCATAGGCTATGGATGGACCATAGCAACCTTAGTTCTTCATACAGGAAAAAATTGGAAATAGCAATGTTTTTTTAAAAAAATCCATATTTTCCACAAAAATAAATATATCGAGGTGAACCAAAAACAAAACTGTTAAGAATAGATGTGACTTGATAAATAAAACCTAATTTAGAACAATATACGGTTTTGCCACTCTACAGAGTGTCTTAAACTTATGGTAAAAAACATATTTTTGTTTTAAACCTGTATATTATAAACGTACGTCTATTTTTTAGTAATTTTTTAAAATGTGAGCGATGGTCCATTAATTTATCTACAATATTCTTAAATATTCGTTTAAATCCGACATCAATAAAAAAGTTATTTGCGATTGAAATTCATCGAAAATTTGTGTGGATCGATTATTTTGCCTGAATAAGTTTACCCTTGCACCTAACATTAAAATGATATCCAAATTAGCTACAACCATGGATTTTTACTTTTAGGGGGGTTCAGGGTTAAAAAAACACACCCTAAAAATTACTTACCGAATTTTTTTTCTTCAAAAGCCGATCTCCTATCTATTTGACCCCCGATGTCTCACCAGACGCCGACAAATAAAAAATTGACCACTCGAAAAACTAAAATTTTCATACGCGATTTTGAAATTAAACATTTTTCAAAAAAGAAACAGTTGAATTCAGCAAGCAGCACTGTCGGGCATCCCGCAACAATGACAATTAACCAAAGCTGAAAAAAAATAAAATAATAATAATAAAAATAATAATTATTATTAATATTTTTTATGATTTTCATTAGGATGCATACAAATATATAGGGTGTTTTTTCTAAATTCTAAAGACTAAAAATAATTTAAAATAACCTTTATCCTACCAAAAAGTACGCCACTGATCGACTAGGAACCTTAGGCTAATCTGGTTGCCTAATTTAATTTATTATGTTATGGTTGGTAACAACCAGCGTTTTCAAATTCTGTCAAAAAAAGTTGCCAGATTTTGTTTAAATTTAGCGTAATTACCAAAATGACAAAATCAACAATGTAATTTGTTAATTTAGCGTTTTTATTAATTGTTTATTTTGTCATTTTTGTAATGAAGGTAAATGCAAACAAAATCTAACAACTTTTATGACAGAATCCAATGCATTTCTTTCAAATTTTAGGTTATGGGCCCAAATTGTAAATATCTTTACTAAGGATTTATTTACACAAATTGAATGTTTAAAGTTTAACCTGTGAACTTGTTCTAATTTCATCTGAGTAAATTTTCTAAATTTGAATGCAAGGGAAGTGACGAGTATACCAGGGTACTGATTAAATACATAATTTATTGGAAAATATAAGATTTATGCAACTTTGAGCATATTATACATTAAATATCTTAAAATCAAATAATACCACACATCAGTGGCGGCTGGTGGATTTTGGGTATACCGATATCTCAATTATTAGATATGGGACCCACACCAAATTTATATGAGTTTATAATGACAATTAATAAACAAGTTCTGCGCAAGCAGAATTTAAATTGAAGTTTGTGAAAAAAAGATAACCGAAACATCGAACATGGAACTGACGACACGGTACTGATGAATGGGATACAAATTTGAGATTATAATTCGGAATTAAGTATTTTACTGATATTTTTTATTACTGGATGCTACTTATCAACAAATCACATATAGCAAAATATAAATTACAATGAAATATATACAGGGTGGTCCAGGATATAGTAGCAATAATTTACCATTCGATAGTCCATCGAAAAATAAGTCGACATGCATGGTAATTTTTTTCTCCAAAGCCCCTCCTAAGGGAGATACAGCCCTTCAAAGTTGAGTTTTAAAAATCTTTTTTTTGTCATAACTCTCAGGAAATAAAAGCGTTTTTGACCAAATTTGGTACAAGTACTTATGAAATAGGTACTTGTTACCTGACGTAAGTAACTTTTGTCAAAATTGTCCAGTGACGTAGATACAGGGGGGTTGTTTCACTTTTTCCGCCCCATTTTTTACGCCACTGGATATTGGTTTAAATTGACCTATTTTTCTAATTCCTTGTTCAATTTTGAGAAAAAAAGCCACTCTTGTTAAATTTTGATTTAAGGCTTTGTTTACGAGATAATTGAAAAAAAAAACATACAGTCCTACAAAGTTCAGTTTTAAATATCTTTTTCTTACTACCTCGACTCAAAATACGTTGTTTCGTCCCCGATTTCACGGCAGAAAGTTTACGTTTCTTGCATTGGTCAAGCTATACGCGCACACTCTAATAGCGGGAGTAAAAATTTTTTAGTCGTGTGCTTAACATTCAAATTTCGTACTGCCAACATGAGAAACACAAAAATATGACAGTTTTAAACCATAATTTTGCAATTATAACAACAAATAAACAATTTATGTTTTTACTTTCTTACTTTTTATGTTGTTTTAAGTGTTTAATGGTACTTTTATTTGTTATAAAGTAGTAATTTGTTAATTAAAATACAACCTTTTATTTTTACTGTATTGGCACCGCTGAATTACCATGACAACGCTACAGTTTGATTGATTTTGAATGTAAACGTCAGAATTAAATTAAACGTCAGATTTTAATTTTGACACAAGTTTTTTTATATACATTTAATTTTTTCCCGTATTTTCTGCGGGGTAGCAAGAAAAATAGTATACACTACACGGGCAGAAAGTGTGAGAGCCCTGAACTGCGCGCCACGATCATGGCGCGCAGTGCAGGAATCTCACACTTTCTGCCCTTGTAGTGTAATATACTATTTTTTGTCATAACTCTAACTCTAAGATCGCTAAAGCGTTTTTCACCAACTTTGATACAAGTACTTATGAAGTAGATACTCGTTACTTGACCCAAGTAACTTTTGTCAAAATTGTCCATTGGCGTACATACAGGGGTTGTTTCACTTTTTCCGCCCATGGATTTCAATGAAAATTAACTCGACATGCATTGTTTTATTTTCTTCAAAACTTCCCCTAAAGCCCTTCAAAATTCAATTTTAAGATTTATCTTTTTGTTATAACTCTCGTATCGTTTAAGAATATTTGATTAAATTTGGTATAGGAATTTAAAATCAACACTTGACGTATTTTTATTTAAAATTATCAAGTGGCCTGATGCGCTTTATCCAATAAAATTAGGGCGGCCCCACTCTAGTATGAACTGTCAGTCTTAAACAACTGAAATAGCTGTCAGAGTGTTAATAAAGGTTTTCTATTAATTTTTACAGTCTGTTAATATATTTTAGAGTTAATACAAGTATACTGTAATCATAAATATGCCTTTTCGATTCACGAACCAAGAATACGCCGATATTCACTTCATTTATGGATTTTGTGATGGGAACGCGTTGCAAGCAGTTCAAGAATATCAAAGGCGTTTTCCCAATAAACGACAGCCACATCGCAAGGTCTTTGAGAATGTACACAACCTATTGGTGACACAATCACATCAGTGAAATCCTGAGCGGAAAAAGTAAAACAACCCCTGTATCGCCAATGGACAATTTTTACAAAAGTTACTTGCGTCAAGTAACGAATATCTAATAGATAGATACTATCTATTTACTAAGTACATGTATCAAAGTTGGTAAAAAACGCTTTAGCGATCTTAGAGTTAGAGTTATGACAAAAAAAAGATATTTAAAACTGAACTTTGCAGTACTGTATGTTTTTTTAAACTCAATTATCTCGTAAACAAAGCCTTAAATCAAAATTTAACAAGAGTGGCTTTTTTTCTCAAAATTGAACAAGGAATTAGAAAAATAGGTCAATTTAAACAAATATCCAGTGGCGTAAAAAATGGGGTGGAAAAAGTGAAACAACCCCCCTGTATCTACGTCACTAGACAATTTTGACAAAAGTTACTTACGTCAGGTAACGAGTACCTGACGTACTTGTACCAAATTTGGTCAAAAACGCTTTTATTTCCTGAAAGTTATGGCAAAAAATTTTTTTTTCAAACTCAACTTTGAAGGGCTGTATCTCCTTAGGAGGGGTTTTGGAGAAAAAAATTAGCATGCATGTCGACTTATTTTTCGATGGGCTATCGAATGGTGAATTATTGCTACTTTAACCTGGACCACCCTGTATACGTAAGAAAATACCTACTCACCACAGTACTGAAATTTTGACTGGAACTATACGTGCATTTACCACAACTTCGCCGCTCGCATTGTTTTCAAGATGACTGTCAGTGCAAAGGGCGGGCTCTGTAGGTAATTTTTTACCAACACTTGAGTTAAAACGAGGACTTTAAACTTCAATATTTCGCAGGAATTTTGAATTTTAACATTGGACACAGAACTTACGGGTAAAAGTGAGTACAAAGATTATCAATTTTTTAAAAATTGCTATTATTCGAATCTATGATAAAATATGAAAAATACATTATTTAATGTTTTATAGTTTGTATTGAAATTGAAAAATTTAAGATAAATTGAATATATTTTAAAATAAAATCACTCAAATATTTGATTCAGGAGTTGTGACACGCCAAGGTACTGATGTTTTGAATATTTATTATGTTTTTCTACAAACGTGCTTTTGATAAAATTCATTAAAATTGGTTGGACAAGTTAAAAAAACCTGGATCTTTTGTAATATACTAAAATATTTACAAAAAATATTAAAATACCTACTCTATTGACTGATGACATCAAGTTGTCCAACTTTTGTAGAATCACCCATATGTTAATAAATATAAATATGTTTGTAGTGTTCATTATTAATTCCAGACAAAATTTGATCCGTTCTCTCAAATTTTGTTATTTTTAAACGCGGAAAACAAAAACCCACAAAACAAAAATGCAACGACGAATTGATATTCGCGCCTGTTGCCAACACATTTTTTTTATGTTATTATTACAAAACGTCTCCCAATTTAAACTCAACGTTGCCAAAATGTCTGCTCGATTTGTAGTCGAAATTTTCGAATTTATTAATCTTAATTTTAAAAGTAAAACAAAAGTTATCACTGCGACAATATGTAATATAACAGAGGGTCATGGTCATAGACATTTTAAATTAAGACGAAACTCGACTGACTTATCAAGGTTTGCAAAAATTATCGGTTCTTTTTATTAATTGCGAAATTAGGTATTAAATTATATTTGTTTGGAAATATATTATGTGGGTAGAATAATCAAGTCGGGTTTTATTGATTCTAATAAAAGAAGATAAATCCCATAATAAAAAAATAACTTTTAATTTATAGTAAATATGATATTAAACACATTTAAAGAATATGAACATTATTCATTGGTACATTCACACTATTTATTATTAAAATAAATCAAAAGGGTAGAAAAACTTAATGCGAGTGCTTATTACCCCTTAATGTGTTAAATAGTGACAAAATGTACACTACAGTGCATGCCAATTTTTTTGTCTGTTTTGATGTTACTAAGAGCTCTTTTTTCTTTACACTACTAGTGCACATTGTATCACAATTAAAGTTAAATTACACCAATAGTGGCAAAATAGACTGAAAAAACTGGTAATAACCGAAATGCGCTTTAAAATGTTTGGTTGGTACCTATCTACCTACGCAGTGCATATCCGGAGATACCGCGTTGTGGAAGTGTGGCATTTTTGTTCAGTTAGATTTTAATTACGGTTAATCCATACGGGGACATTCTTATTTTTTGGTAAGTATTATACTTCCTTTTTCTTTAAGCCTTAATACTCAATAAATACCAATATGTTAAAAGGATGTCCATACCCGACCTATATTATATATCAATAATTTACGGCAGTAGGTCGGGTACTTGTAACATTAATAATATAAAAAATACACACTTGATTTTCTTTTAATTTTCAAGCGTAATGGTTGTTATATTAACCTATCCCTACATTTTTATTAATATTATGGAAAATTTGTACACGTGTGGTAAATCCCCGACATACAGCCGCCTGACGTCTCTCTACCAATGCATCCCATGGGATCACCCCTTTATTATAACAGAAAAATGGATTACTGATGAATTCTCAAGATAATTCATTGCTTACAAGTTGACAGCCAGTAAAACATTGCATTGATCTAAAACTTTTACGTTTTAAGGAACCATTTTGCTTAAGCCAGCCATACGACTCAAATATAAAATTATATTTTAAAAGGCACCGATTTTGATAATTGTCATAGATTTTTGTTCCAAATAAATGTTTTTCTTTATTTACCTTTTCGTTTTATTCACTACCAACAATAGGTTTTACTCAAATAATAGTGTTAATTTACACTAGAAGTTTACACTAAAAGAGTAATAGTACCTTTCTAAAATTAAAACCTTTCCAAAGTAGTGTTAATTTACACTGAACAAAAGTGGGATTTTACCCAGGAAGTGTAGAAGTACAAGATTTTAGGTAAATTAACACTTTTTAATACAGTGTAAAATTACTTTATCCTCAGTGCTATAGTGCTAAATCATACTTGCTTACTTGGGGAAAATTACACTACAAATTAACTCTAATTGTAGTGTTATAAAACAACACTATTTAGTGTGGACCTGTGTGAACTCTAATTAGTGTTGCTTAGAGTTGATTTTTTTTACTGTGTACTATTGGAACAAGAGATATTTGCTCTAAAATCAAAGTAAAATGTGGTTAGGCCAATTATTATATTATTATTATTATTATTATTATTATTATTATTATTATTATTATTATTATTATTATTATTATTATTATTATTATAGTATATGCTTTTGTAGCAAGACAAATTTTCTTCAGTGTAAAAGACCGCTTCTATAGCACTTAAAAAACTAATTTTTTCTGTGTATGCAAATAAAATAATCAATTTTTGCATTAAAATAATAAATGATAAACCTAGCCGAAACAATAATTATGATGATACAGCATTTTAGCAGTGGTTTATATTTGATAAAGTGCAAGACAGCAATAACATTATTAATACTTGGGGTTACTAATTATTATCAATTTTATAAGCTTTTTAACGCATAAGGTAAATATCATAATCAATCTTCTTAATTGTTTTTTGACATTAACAAATTAAACGCTTTTAAATGTATGTTGCTTAATTGTTTAAGGAAAGGTGCTTCAGAAAAAAAAATATTTTACAAGTTTAACTTAACTGGCCAGAGGCTGAATTTAAAACATGTTATTAAAATATTGACCTGCAATTATTTAAATCAATCATATTATAAACATGGTTTTTATTTAAATAACAATTTTAATTTTAAATTTAAATCAGTTACAAGCAGTTATTTTTCTTGCCAGAAGATCTTTCTTATTAAGAATAAGTATGTTTTGATACAAATGTTATAATTCTTGGCGATACAATATTATATACATGTGCACTAAATAGTATAATTTAACACTATAGCACTGAGGATAAATTAATTTTACACTGTATTAAAAAGTGTTAATTTACCTAAACTCGTGTACTTCTACACTTCCTGGGTAAAATCACACTTTTGTTCAGTGTAAATTAACACTAATTTTAGAAAGGTATTTTCACTCTTTTAGTGCAAACTTCTAGTGTAAATTAACACTATTATTTGAGTAAAACCTATTGGTGGTAGTGAATAAAACGATAAGGTAAATAAAGAGAAACATTTATTTTAAAATATAATATTATATTTGAGTCGTAGTAAAACCTATTGGTGGTAGTGAATAAAACGATAAGGTAAATAAAGAGAAACATTTATTTTAAAATATAATATTATATTTGAGTCGTGTGGCTGGCTTAAGCAAAATGGTTCGTTAAAACGTAAAAGTTTTAGATCAATGCAATGTTTTACTGGCTGTCAACTTATAAGCAATGAATTATCTTGAGAATTCATCAGTAATCCATTTTTCTGTTATAAAAAATGGGTGATCCCATTGGTGGAGAGGCGTCAGGCGGCTGTATGTCGGGGATTTACCACACGTGTACAAATTTTCCATAATATTAATCAAAATGTAGGTATAGGTTAATATAACAACCATTACCAAGAAATAATAATATATTATAATAATAAATAAAAATAATAGCGGACCGCCACTGTATTGATGTATTGAAACGATTTGTTTTTAAATCGATTTAATGGACGTTTCAAATTAAATTGGCAAGATCAAGTTCAATGGCCATTTACAAGAATTTATTCTTTGGTTGTATTGTTATATCGCAAGGATATTGCAAGAAAAAAATCTACATTGCCATCTTAAGATTTTATGATATCGCCGAAAAATTGTTCATCACCCTGTATATTGTCTAGGTACGCGCTATTTACGCTAGACATAATGACGTTAACAATTGTTAGTTAAACAAAGTAATAAAATTTGGCTAATTAAAGGTTATCTCTGGAAAAAAAATCTTATCAATTTCGGTCAACGAACCTAATTATCAAGAAGCTGTAATTAGGAATTAAAACTACTAATGTAACCCTACACCATAGGCTACTTATTATATTACAAACGCATGTAAGTATGTGTAATACTATTTACCTACACATACACAGTAAAAACTTTTGCCCGTGTAAATTTTTTAGTGTAGGGGTAAAAATATTAGAGTTGATTTGTAAGTGTAAAAGTTACACTACAAAATACACTATAGGTAGCATTAGTGCTTATTAACTTTATTAAACACATTTAAAGAATATGAATATTATTCATTGGTACATTCACACTATTTAATATTAAAAAAAATCAAAAGGGTAGAAAAACTTAATGCGAGTGTTTATTACCCCTTAATGTGTTAAATAGTGACAAAATGTACACTACAGTGCATGCCAATTTCTTTGTCTGTTTTGATGTTACTAAGAGCTCTTTTTTTACACTACTAGTGCACATTGTATCACAATTAAAGTTAAATTACACAGTGGCAAAATAGACTGAAAAAACTGGTAATAACTGAAATGCGTTTTAAAATGTTTGGTTGGTACCTATCTACCTACGCAGTGCATATCCGGAGATACCGCGTTGTGGAAGTGTGGCATTTTTGTTCAGTTAGATTTTAATTACGGTGAATCCATAAGAGGACATTCTTATTTTTTGGTATTATACTTCCTTTTTCTTTAAGCCTTAATACTCAATAAATACCAATATGTTAAAAGGATGTCCATACCCGACCTATATTATATATCAATAATTTACAGCAGTAGGTCGGGTACTTGTAAAATTAATAATATAAATATATACACTTGATTTACTTTTTATTTTCAAGCGTAATGGTTGTTATATTTTAAGGTTAAAACCTATACCTACATTTTTATTAATATTATGGAAAATTTGTACACGTGTGGTAAATCCCCGACATACAGCCGCCTGACGCCTCTCTACCAATGGGATCACCCATTTTTTATAACAGAAAAATGGATTACTGATGAATTCTCAAGATAATTCATTGCTTACAAGTTGACAGCCAGTAAAACATTGCATTGATCTAAAACTTTTACGTTTTAAGGAACCATTTTGCTTAAGCCAGCCATACGACTCAAATATAAAATTATATTTTAAAGGAAGTGTAGAAGTACACAATTTTAGGTAAATTAACACTTTTTAATACAGTGTAAAATTGCTTTATCCTCAGTGCTATAGTGTTAAATCATACTTGCTTACTTGGGGAAAATTACACTACAAATTAACTCTAATTGTAGTGTTATAAAACAACACTATTTAGTGTGGTTTAGAGTTTTTACTGTTTTTAATGAAAATGCGGTATTATAGATAATATTTTAATAATATATTTAATACATCAATACATTTACAAATAACAACCACTCAAATATTATTACATTAATAATAAATTTAACAGGCACTGTTTAACGCCTTCTCCTGATTTTCCTCGACTTCGTCCTCCTTCTCCTCTTCTTTTCCCTCCCCTTGACAGTTCTGGGTTGACACGCCTGTTTTTTCTTCAGCTTTTCCCCGAACGTCATAGCCCTTCTGATGGTGTTGTTGATTTTCTCCAACTCCTTCTGAGTGGAGGGGTACGTCGATTTCAGATACTCCTGAATTTTTTTCAAGGTTATATTTTTGTTCATACCGCTTTTTCTTACCGTGCTCAGCACCGTCCTGGCAGCGGCTGTGTTGATAGGGGGGCCCTTCATATTTATTTAATCAATTTAACGAGGAATTTTTGCGAATTTCATACAAAAAGTTTAAGGACAAATTTAATGTCGAATTTAGTTTACGGAAAACGTCATTTTGATGTTTTATGTTGCTAGGAAAATCACATAGTTTGTTCTATAGAGTTTTTAGAGTCCATTACCTGTTTTCACTTGAGTTTTTTTATGATTTAACATATAATTTTTATTAAATGTTTTAATTATTACCTTACCTTCAAAAACATTAAACAAATTAATTAAATTTCATTTATTTAAAAATACCTATAATAGAATTATAATATTATATCACTGCCCCTAGAAAATGGCGAATTGCAAGTTGCAATGATACAAAACGTACTAAACACTTGTAAAATTGACATGTTATTGGGATAATTGCGATGTATCTTGAATGAATTGCGTAAATACGAGGTGTGTTCAGAAAATAACGGGAATTGTTAAATTTAGCGGGTTCGGAGGGTCCGGTTGTCATAAAATTTTCTTTATTATGTTGGTATACATGCCCCCGAAGTATGATAAAAACTTTAGCTGTTTTCATTGTTTACTTTGTCTGTGGCAGCCGCTAAGGTTAGACGTATTTTATGAGCTCGGCGATTTTTCGTTCGTTAAAAGAAATGGATCAAAGAAATTGTATCCAATTTTGCTTAAAAAATTAAATAAATTCTGTGAAATGTTAACAAAGGCCTATAGAGAGTCTGCTATAAGTAAAACAAGAGTTTACAAGTGGTATAAGAGTTTCCAAGATGGCCGTAAAGACGTTGAAGATGGCGAACGCCCCGAACGCACAAGCACATTACCAACCGATAAAAACATGGAAAAAGTGGAAGAAATGGTTATAAACCAACAGAGAAGTCGCAGATGATGTTGGTATATCAATTGGCTCATCCCATGAAATTTTTTCGAATGTTTTGGGTATGAAACGCGTGGCAGTAAAATTTGTTCGAAAATTGTTAAATTTTGAACAAAATTTTTGGCCAAAAACAATACTGTAATGATGCCCCAGCCTCCATATTCGCCAGACATGCCTCTGTCTGACTTTCCTATTCCCAAAAATAAAGAGAACCTTAAAGGGCCGTCGTTTTGCAAGCATAGATGACATTAAAAGCGCATCGCTGAAAGAACTAAAGGCTATCCCAAAGATCGAGTTTTAGAAGTGTTTCGAGTATTGGAAGAAGAGCTGGCACATTTGCATAATATCCAATGGGGACTATTTTGAAGGCGACAACATTAATGTAGACGAATAAATAAATATTTGTTTCAAAAAACGAAAATTCCCGATATTTTCTGAACACACCTCGTATAAATAATTTACATAGCTTTTGAACAAAAACACTTTGCACTTGGTTGAAAGAAGAAACATTCAAGAGATTTTGTATTTGTTTTGAAGAGAACTATACTTCTTCCACTAAGAACTTTTTTCTTCAAGCAATAAATACTCTTTTCTATTAAGAGAGTTGACTACTTTACTAAGGGCATAAAATCTGGTGAATATTTGGTTAAACTTAACTTAACTTAAATTGTATTTTTTCTGCTTTTTACTGAAGCGGATGTTTCCAATTGGAAAATAAACGACAATTAAAAGTAATCAGTAAAAATGATTCATATGGCGCTTAATTTATTAAAATAATTAACATCTAATCTACATTGCAAATTATCAGTCTACTAACTGAATGAGGTAAACGTACCTTAATTCTACATAAATCTACTATTATAGTACATACATATATTTATTTTAGTATAACTGTTATACTACAACACCGAATGTATTTTATACAGGGTGTCTGGTATTTACTTTGACTTTTTTGTCACTTTAAATACCAATAACTTTCTTATTTCAAAGTTTGAAATTCAAACAAAACTACAAACTATACAATTTTCACATCATTCGACAAAATAGTTATTTATGGTACTAGTGTGTTTTGTTGAAAATAAGTCACGCGAGAAAGATTTATACCACGAGGCCGTCAGGCCAAAGTAGGTTGTATTGAGATAATGAAATAATTTTCACATTTAGTATTATTTTACAAGAAAGGCAATTTATTTTAACGATTGTATGACATTTGACAACTGTCAACTAACTTAAAACTAACTTCAGCCCGTGACTAAAAACCTGTTGCTAACTTCAGCCCGTGACTAAAGCGCCACAAAGCCACAACTTGTCAATGTGTATTTAAAAGGTCACTTAGTGTCATGGAAACATGTACGATAAAGGGCGCTTTAAAGGTGGGAGTAGAAAAAATATTTTTTTCTAATGAATAAGTTGAATCACTCTGTATATATATACAGTTTAAAGTTAAGAAAATATTATTTTAGCTTGAAAATTTGTTTTCAACATTTTTGTTTGAAATTTTCCTCTAATTTTAAACAAAAATTCAATAACAAATTTTTCGCAGTTTCGATTTCTAAATAATTCGCAAAAATACTACATTGTAGTAGGCATGTAAAGCGTGCGTACGCAAAATTTACAATAATTATTTTTGGACACGGGCCAGATTGCTCATGCAAAATCAATAATATTTTTTTATTAATAAATTTATTACTTTACACTCACACACAAGTTTATTTTTAATACGCTTTGTTATATTGTTGTAACAACAACCATATTTTTGGAAACTCTGGGAACGCGTGCGGTAAAGTACACATTACCGCGGTTAAATTGAAATTTAAGTTAAGTACCGATTTTCTGCTTTATAAAGTTTAAATGATATAAAATTTAAGTTCTTGAATGATAAAATTTAAAAATCACTTATTAATATTTTGATGAAGATAATTGGCCATTCCGGAATACCAAATTTTTAACAAGAAAGATCGTGTTTTTTATTATTTATTAATCAATTAATGAAGAATTCCTTCGAACAGCCAAAAACCTGTTTTGGCTAAAATTGTTATTAAAATATTTACAGAGGCATGATCACTTTCGAGAATTCATCTTTATTCACCACAAGCCGGACGAAATTCAGACGTAGGTAATTAATAAACGAAAAAAAACTTGTTTCGGTAGGTACCGGAAAGTGGTTTTTAATCTAACTTGTTAAATCGCCAATGAATCAATTAATTAGTTTGATTAAATGGGGACTTAAAATATGTAGAAAAACATAATAAATATTCAAAACATCAGTACCTTGGCGTGTCAAAATACCTGCATCAAATATTTCAGTGGTTTTATTTTAAAATATATTCAATTTATCTTAAATTTTTCAATTTCACTACAAACTATAAAACATTAAATAATTTTCATTTCATATTTTATCATAGATTCGAATAATAGCAATTTAAAAAAAATGATAATCTTTGTACTCACTTTTACCCGTCAGTTCTGTGTCCAATGTTAAAATTCAAAATTCCTGCGAAATATTGAAGTTTAAACGTCAAGTGTTGGTAAAAAATTACCTAAAGAGCCCGCCCTTGGCAAGACAGTCATCTTGAACAATGCAAGCGGCAAAGTTGTGGTGAATGCACGTATAGTTCCAGTCAAAATTTCAGTACTGTGGTGAGTAGTTATTTTCTTACGTATATATATTTTATTGTAATTTATATAAGGCTATATGTGATTTGTTGATAAGTAGCATCCACTAATAAAAAATATCAGTAAAATACTTAATTCCGAATTATAATCTCAAATTTGTATCCCATTCATCAGTACCGTGTCGTCAGTTGCATGTTCAATGTTTCGGTTATCTTTTTTTCGAAAACTTTAATTTAAATTCTGCTTACGCACAACTTTTTTATTTAATGTCATTATAAACTCATATAAATGTGGTGTGGGTATCTTATCTAATAATTGAGATATCGGTATACCCAAAATCCACCAGCCGCCACTGATGTGTGGTATTATTTGGTTTTAAGATATTTAATGTATAATATGCTCAAAGTTGCAATAAATCTTATATTTTGCAATAAATTATGTATTTAATTAGTAGCCTGGTATACTCGTCACTTCCCTTGCATTCAAATTTAGAAAACACAGATATGTCAGAAACTGTTTGAAAAAGTAAAATATTTTTGGTTCTTGTACCAAGAAATTGCTTGCCTTGATTATTTTTTTCAGTGTAGAGGTAGCACAACCGTTGATAGATATTTTAGATCACGAATTAATATTTTTGGTGTAATTTCATTTCAAACATAACGGATTATATTATGTTTCTAAGTCTGGCTTACGTCGATATAAAAATAAAAAAATCATAATTCAACTTCAAAAATAAAATTTACTATCCCAATATTTGCAATAAAAATCCAGATGTTTGGCAATTGTCCACTGAATCGATTATGTATACTAACATTATTGAATTAAAAAAAACATGAAAATAATTTTTTGAACATTCTGCATCTAAAGATATCGTGCGAAATAATCAGATAAGATCTTTTAAAGTCAAAGTCAAGGTAAGCAAATGCTTTTATACTTTTTAACTCATAACAGATTGTTACAACGATCAAAACACAAATAATTATTTAGTTTCAATTTTTTTTATGAAAGCGTTTTTAAAATATGAATTTTCAATTTTCGGAGGTGTTTTGACGTTTTTGAGTATAGCTTGAAATCTAATTGATCGATTTGGTCAAACAAGCCCTTAAATTGAAGGTATTTGAGCCCTCTAAAACTTCCTTTTACACACTTTTAATATCGGATAAGTATTTTGACGCTAGCGATTTTAATAACTTTAAATTCGTTTTTATGGCAAAAATTGAGTCGAAAATTTACATATCGTCCTGGGAAGGGTTTAAATCAAACATATAACTCCAGTTTGAATTTTTTTTCGTGAAGCTGACATTTTTACAAAATAAACAAGCTAATGTTGATAAAAATACATGGAAAAATGGCGAAGTTATGAATTTTTAGTGGAATACCGAAATTCAGCTTTTTGACGATTTTTATTTTATTTTGATCTTTTATTTTGTAATATGTTTATTCTTTAATGAAAACCTAAGTAAAGTGCATGATTGGAATTTTTTGAGTTTTTTACGTATACGTAATATAGTATACTTTTTTCATAGAAAACATTATTCAAAATTTAAATTTGACTCCGCAAACGTAAATTCTTTTGTTTTTCGTGTTGGCATAGTGACATTTTACTGTTATTTTTTTGATATTTCAACAAGGTATTTTTATCAAGGTTTTATTAAGTTAATAAAAAGTGTAAAATGAGTAAAAAAAGTAGAGAGTTCGAGTGCGTAAATAACCCGCACAATCTGGGCGACGTAAGTGATGAGCACGGAGAACGTTTTCACCAGCAAATAAAGGCTATGGAGCGGCGGTATCACGGCTTCTGGGATGCAGCCATGATTTGGTCCCTCATACGAGAAACGGAATACGAAAGCAACAAAGAACAAAGAAGGAGCCAGAATTTTTTTAAAACTATGATTATTAAAACAAAATAAAACTTTCAATATGTTCAATATTTATTGTTCAATACTCAATAAAATGAAGAAAAAGCGTAAAAATTCTCAAAAAACTGAATTTTGCTCTTCCACTGAAAAATTCAAAATTCGCCATTTATCGATGGATTTTTATCAACTGCAGCTTTTTATAATCTATACGTAAAAAAAATCAAACTGGAACTGCATATTACCTTTACAAAACTTTTGGTAAAATATTTTCCTTCGTTAAAATAATTACAGAAAATAATTTTTAAAACAGTTTACTAAAATTGTTGAAAAGAATATTTGCTTGAACATTTATTATCACAAGCCGGTTTTCATGAATGAAATTCAAGTCTTACAACACTGACATGTGTAGAATGCGCTGATAAAAACAAAACAAAAAAGTAAAACGTTTGTATTCGTGGAATGGGCAGTTTTCTATTCCTTTCCCGGAATATCGATAATTGGATTTTTTTATAAGTGTGTCACCTCAGTCTGGCGTAGCATTTTATGGCTATAGATTAACACGTGTAGGTATTTTTTTTATTAAAATAAAAAAAATATTCCACTTTACACGTAACAAATTTAAACAGCATTATTACAGAGGTACAACATCCTGGAATTTTGTGAAAAAGCATTTAACAAACAGGTAGTAAAAATCGCGTGCTTCTTAATTTGCTTACAACTCTTTAATTAGCAGTGGGTAAACAAGAAACCTGCCTTTAATTTGTTTAAGGTTATTATCGTCTACAGCTGATGGTTTTGCTTCTTTTAGTATTTGTTTACACGTCGCAACTATTTTGAATCTTTCTTTCTCTCTCCACCAATCACAAACATTCATAGGTACCTATCTTTACGTCGCCTTTTCGTTAATTTAAATCGTGAAAAAATCTGCAATAAAAAATAGGAAATTTTAAAGTTACCCCCTGTTCCCCCTATAAGGAGGAGAGTATGAGGACCAATTTTAGTACTGATCGATTTCACCCCTCTAATCATTTAATTTTTATTTTAAACATTTTTTCGTAACTGAGATAATTCAAAGTTTTAAGTTATATGACTCACCCTATATATCAGCGGTTTTGAATAAAATAAACTTATGCAAATTAAAAAACCCGAAAATACATATTTACATTCATTTAGGAAGCTACTTTTGCACAACATTTGACATTGAATTTTTATTGACCAAGTTAGTAGTCGGTTCTTTACATAATATTATATTATTTATCGAGTTTGATAATCGCTATTTTAGTCACGATTTAAATTATATATTTGTATACTTAGAGCAAAATCTATACAAAAGATTTGACAACTGTCAATCAACTTATAGCTAACTTCAGCTTGTCAATGTTTATCACTCAAATCCCAATTAAGGAACTTTTCCAAAAATTAAACAATAAATAAAAATCAGGTACCTAAATGTTAAAATATTTAAACAACATAAAAAATGACAAGCTAATTTATTATAATTTCGTAAAAATGAATCCAGACGATGTTTTATATTTTGTGCAATAAATTACCAGTTTTAACTAATTAACATTTAACTTTTAACAAGATTATTTTGGTTTTAATTATTACGTTTAAATTTTAACCTGCCAATGAATTCCGGAAATGTTTGTTGGGTACTGAAGACGAAATTGAAAATCTATTTTCCTCTTCACAAAATTGTTTTATGTTTCATGGTTAATTATGCGGCTATAAAGTTTTTAGTTCTGGTAATTAAAATGAACTGTAATTTGCATTTTTTACGTTTATTATTTACAAATGTCTACACTTACCCAAGTATTCCAAACATTTCTAAAACACTCTGTATTAACCACCTACTTTTAGCAACATTTTCACTAAACTAAATGCTGTCAAATTAGTGTCTGTCAAAAAAAACGTTAGGTAACTTGATCAAATTAAGTACATACCTACTGCAAATTTAAATATATTAATCTATAACTCAAAATATTATTACTTTGCCGATTTTATTCATCAAATCAGCAAATTAATTGATGATATTAAAAACCGTAGCCTAATAATTCGGTATTACAACGCACTGAACAATAAATACCGCCGAAATCTACTTGATAATTCAACTGTCAAAATTACCACCCCTGTCAGAATTACTGTCAAAAATTAAATCAAATAAAGCCTACTAGATTAGGTATTATACGCACTGAATAATAAAATAAATACGGCGAAATGTACTCGAAAATTTATCTGTCAAAATTTCCACCCTTGTCAGATTTACTGTCAAAGGTTAAATCAACTAGATTCTGATGTAGGTATATAATAATAATGTTACTTACCGCGATAAATAAACGGGAAATTAATCCAAGCAAAACGTACGAAATAAAACTCAAAATTCGAAATAACCGCCGCACTCAACAATTTGCCACTTGTTGCCGAGAGCCGCGCCAGGCCTGCTTCGATAGAACTAAGTTGATCAACGCGTGCTGAGATCGTTTTGTCGAACGCGCTTTGCTTGGCCGAAGGGGAGGGAGAAGGCAAAAGCTCTGCGAAGTTTTAAAGCTCCTGCTGCCTAAAATTAACTTTACTTAAATTAATTTTAATTATCAATTTGCTGCAATAAAAAATACAAAAAATGTTATAACAAGTTATAACTAAAAATCTACTCGTCAAAAATTTGTTTGAGGTTATATTTGATACATTTTTAAAAATAATCATATATTATATCACGAGAACTATGAATTTAATCGGTTAAACTAGGCTCAGTGGTTTTTGTTTGGTTTTTGTTGGAAAATGTTGAATGCAAAATAATTTAATAAAATCACGAGACCGCGTAGCGGTCGAGGGGTTTTATTTTTAATTATTTTGCATGAAACTATTTTGCATTAAAAACCAAACAAAAAACTAATGAGCCTAGTTTAACCGATTAAATTCATAGGTTGAGTCACAATCCACACAACATGTGTGGATTGTGGGTTGAGTGATATACGTCTAGATTATTTCTCGAATTAAAGGAAACTATTTGACAATTCATAAAATCTGACGTATGTGTCAAAATTTATAAATATTTTTTTAAAGAAAATTCCATTAATTTAAGGTATTTAATAAGTAATAATTGATATTTAGTAAACTAGATAACTTATTTTTTATTGTTTTTTAAAAAATGTTTGTTAAAACTTGTAAATAACACCATAAAATCGTAAACAAAAATCCAATATGGAGGCTAAAATTTAATCGCTGTTAAATAGTTCTGGTGATTTAATCGCTTATTTAAACGAAATTTATTCGAAAATTCAAGGCTTTTGATTGGTTCATATTATAATGAGGGAAATAATAAAAAAAAATATTAATATTTAGTCAATAAAATTTATAATAATAAATTTTAATTCAATTATCGAACCGGATAAATTTATAGTTTGACGTATGGTTTTGTTTCAAAAATGGTGGAGGTGCAGGGATAGTATGCAATCCATTCACCATTCAGTTTTTTCCCATGTACTCATAAAAATAGTAATAATTAAATAAACAATTAACTTGTACATATAAAATCACAATGTATTTTATTATTGTTTTTATTAATAGAATAATACACGTTAATTGAGTAAAAAAACTGCACAAGGATAAACGTATCAAAGATATTGTTGAAAATTGAAAGGTAATTTTTTAAATTTAGTTTTCTGTCAAGGATTCATCGTTAATTAGTTGTATAGGTGGATATAAATTATATCCATATCATATCATATCATATCATATTATATCATATAATTTAATATAATTATTTATGAATTAGGATATAAAAACAATGTTATAGAAAATAAGATACATAAACTTCATTTTTTTATTTGGACTGCGGCAACGTTGCAAATTTAGGGTTTTGGTTGGTATTTACGTAGATAAGTAAAATCATATAAAAAAGTAGTTAAATATAGGTGACTACGGCCCAGGAGGGACAAAGTATTCCTAGCGGATAATAATTGAATTAAGGTCTTCAGCAGTACCATTTTTTAAATACTAAAAATACCAAATCAAACTGGCATATTAAAGTTACCAAAAAAACAGTGTTATTGAACTCTAAACTAAAGAATACTTACAGGGCCATGCACATGTTGCCTACACCAGAGATTCCAAAGTACAAGTACAATAAACTCATTATTCACGTTGTTAGGCATCAGTGATTGGCCGATTTCAATATTCACTGTGATTTGAACCAATCGGGTTTTAAATTGAAGGAAGGCGACTATAATTATATTTAAAAATGGTAAAAAGTAAGGTTAACCATTTGACAGATGTCAGATTTTATTTATTTATTTTTGAAAATCATTTTGACCATGTTGATCAAAACTAAAAATGCTAAATAAAAAGGTTGTTTGTCTCAAAATTATCTACAAAAATATAAAAAGTTTTAAGTTTCCGAGTACAGTCGATTGCTAGAAATGTGGCGACAATGCTTCCAGGAAAAGAAAAATGTTTTTATGATTTTTTTTTTAATTAATTAATGTTAAATTGATTTGAAAAATATAAAAACAACATAACATTTATGTGGATAATTTAAATCTCCAATTTTTTTGTTTAATAGTACATTTTGTATCAAGCGAAGCTTGCGAGCGAGTGTTTAATAAAAACTATACTTTATCTACGACGAACACAAATAAAAGTCAATTTTAATTGTTAAATATTTGACATTTAATGAATTGTGAGGTTACTTTTTCGCAATTTATAATAAAGCCAACTTCAGCCCGTTACTAAAATGACCAAAATCCACTATTAATAACTTCAACCTGTGACTAAAACGCCATAAAGTTCCCCCCCAAAAAACTTCTTTAAAGTAATGTTTATTTAAAGCAAGTAATAAGTTTTTTATCATTTATAAAGGTTATAAAAACATTATTTCCAAGAAATTTATTCTTTATATAGAATTCCTGCTTAAGATAGTACCTATTATCAAAAGTAATTAATATAATTCATTTTGGTGCACAAATAAATTATTAATTTTAAGAATTTTTTATTCTGATAATTAACTATAAAAAACACATAAATAACGCAATTATTGTAATTATGTAACAATATATTTTTATCTTTTATTTATAAACAATATACATTTGCATACATTACTTATTATTAAATTAATCAAAGCTCAAAAAATATAAAAAATTGCTATATACATTTAATTAACAAACAATCTAAATAATAATAATAATTTGTTTTTGGACTTATTTAGTACCTACATATTGACTTCACCCTATATTTGAGATAATTAATATATGATTTGGATAAATAACAAGAGCATGAGAAAATAAAATAAACAATTTGTTACAATAAAAATATTAAACAAATTCTTTACTTGGGGTGGAAATACCAATGGCTTCTTCATAGCCAGAACTGGATTTTTTTAACTTGGTCTTTCCTAAAAAATAATAGTCGATTAGTATTTGTTTAAAAGTTCAAAAAAAACACAAAATAAAAATAATAATTACCTATTTTAAATAATATGGGCTACTTTTGTGTATCTACTAATTACCTTCTTTTTCCTTTTTCTCCTTTTTTTCTTTCTTGTGCTTTTTCGCCTTTTTCTCTTCAGGTTTGGGGGTTTCCCCCATTTGCAACATGTCTTCCGTTCTGTGTTTATGCGATTTCTTCTTGTCTTTACCCTTTTCATCCTTAAAATATATTGTCAATGGGGTAGTTAAATTTTTTCTGACCTATACTTTTTATGGTTTTATTCAAGGCGTTTTGTAATTTTAAACATTTCTGTGAAATCGGAATTTCAATTGACTTTACCGTTTTTAAGATATTTACAAAAAAAAAAATCTCCTAATTACGTCACTAGGCTATTGACAACGTTGCCAGCTTTTTCTATGGTTGCCAGTGTGTTTAGTTTAAGATTCTTACGATAGATGGCGCCACGTTATAATATTTTAGTTTTAAAACCACTTGATCTATAATTTTAGTTGAGAAGAAGAAGAATTGATTTTTTGACGTTTCTTTTTTTGGGGTTATGTTTTTTTTAAATTTAGATTATTGAAAATCAATGTTATTGTTATGTTATTTGTAATTGATATTAGATAAGTGATTTATTAATAACGCACTCCAAAGCAGAGGAATCTTGTGGAATGGTTGGTTACATTGAACATTGGAGCTTTTAAACAAATAAAGTAAGTACCTATAATTATAATCATATTTTGTCGTAAATGCATTTGATTAGTATAATGCCTAGTTCTTTATATTATTTTAGATATATCTTGGACTCTAAAATATCAAACAGTAATATGATACCTCGTAATAAGGAAGATAGGTACTTAATGAATTTGGTGACCATCTTTCACTCAACTGACAGTGACAGTATTTGTACATAACCTCTTCGGGTATTTTCTGACATAACCGAATGAAATCATTAACAAGACAACTTGACAACAGGGTAATTTTCAACCAATAGAAATCTTAGAATGTTGGTCACATGGCGAGGTTTAATTTTTTTTGTAAATATCTCGAAAACGGTAAACTCAATTGAAATTCCGATTTCACAGAAATGTTTAATATTACAAAACGCCTTGAATAAAACCATACAAAGTATAGGTCAGAAAAAATGTAACTACCCCATTGGTTTGTTAAAGAAATACTCTTACTGTACCTTCTTCTTTGACTTTTTCTTTTCTTTTTTTTCTGATTTTCCCTTTACCGAGTCCTTGGCAGGTTTAGCGTTGAAATCGTAAGCAGCAGGACTAAAAAAATTACATTCTACAAAACCGCATTTAAAACGTTAAAAACACGTACAGTTCAAGATCTATATCCAGGGCTCTATGGGGATCGTCCTTGTTGCCCCTGTCTGAGTCGGAATCTGATAATGTGGCGCCCTCTGGTAGCTCCAGATCTCTTTTTACTTCCACCGAAGGCCCGACGTCTGCATTTTCGTCGGAAGAACTGAGAGAAAGTTGTGAAGTGAAATTTTAGCAAATTTTTTGTTTATTTTTTTGCAAGAAAAATTTGTAATAACAATTTTTTACAACTGGCAATGCGCAGCTACTTTGTTGGTTAGTATCAATGTACTCACAGAACAAAATATAAAAAACTTGTAATGCATATTTTTTCTTTATCTTTGGGAAAATATGTTTTTAAATATTTTTCCGTTACACCTTATGTCAAAAGGTATTCAGTATTTTAATATATTACATTAATTACATAACACCCTGTATATACATCCAAAATATTAAAAAAAGCTATTTTTTTCTCTATTAGTATCAAAAACCAATATAAGAAATTGAATAGATCACTGTCATTGCTCGAAATCTAGAAGGCCTAGAATTTTTTTATAAAATTTCTGATAAAATTTTTGAAAATTACGAAATTTAAATCCAAAAATTAAAATTTCCAAATATCCATACAAAATTTTAAATTAAACTCCAAAATTTACAAAATCTCGAAAAATTTCATAATTAGATCACAATACTACTAGATATTAGATATTTAAATCTAAAAAGCTAATTTTTCTCTGTTATTGTCAAAATCCAATATACACCAATAGAAACTGAAAACATGACTGTCGGTGCTCAATATCTAGAAGGCCTAGAGTTTATTAAATTGACAGATCTCAAAAATACAAAGCCACCAAGTTTCAAATAACCTAAGTTTATAAAACTTACAAAATTTATAAAATTTCCAAAATATAAATTTCCATTAAAATTTGTAAAATCTAGAAAAATTTATAAAATTTTAAAATCTCTAAAATATTTAAAATCTCCAATATTATCAGAAAATTTCTATATCTCCAAAAATTTTAAAATTTACAAAATTAAAATCTAATTTTTTCTGTTAGTGTCAAAAACCAATATAAACCAATAGAAATTGAAAAGTTGACTGTTGTTGCTCAAAATCTAGAAGGCCTAGAATTTTTTTGACAATGCCATTAAATTGACAGCTGTCAAAAATACAAAGCCACCAAGTTTTAAGTATTTTGATTTTATTACAATTTTTATAATCTCCAAAAACTCCAAAATTTATAAAATTTTAAAATCTCAAAAATTTTCAAAAATGACAATATTTTCAAAAATCTACAATAATTTCAAATAGGTAAAGTTTATAAAATTTCCCAAATTTATAAAACTTCCAAAATTTAAATTTCAACATTTTCAAAATTTACAAAATTTTAAAAAATCTTCAAATCTTCAAAATCTCCAAAAAATTATAAAACCTCTAAAATATTTAAAATTTCCAAAATTATGAAAATATTTAAAAATTTCAAAATCTCCAAAAATTTTAAAATTAACAAAATTTAAATATTTTAAAATCTCTAAAAGTATATTATGTACGAATTAAATGATAATATTTCAACTTTTCAAAAAACATTTTTAAAATCCCCAAAAAACTAAAATTTTAAATTTTTCAAAGAATTTATAAATTTTGAATTAATATTTCTTTAAATTTTGTGAATTCACAAAAATTTATAAAATTTCCAATTTTCAAAATTTCTAAAATCTCCAAAAAATTTCTAAAATACATTTAAAATTTCCAAAATTATCAAAAATTTCAAAATTCGAACATATTTAAAATTTATAAAAATTAAAATCTCCAAAATTATCGAAATATTCAAGATTTATATTCCCAAAATTTTTAAAATACCCAAAAATTAGAATATATTCTGTTTGTAAGATGTATTTTATTTCAAGTTTCTAAAATTATAAAAATTTACGAAAATTTATAACCATTAAATACCCAAATTTTACAAAATCACCAAAAATTTATAAATTTCTATACCAAAATTCAAAATTTCCATAAATTTTAAAATCTCCACAAATTTTAACTTTTAAAAAATTTACGAAATTTCCGATAATTTCAAAATCTCCAAAATTTTCAAAATCGATTTGATTTTAAAAATATAAAAAAATCAAAAAAATTTGAATATATCCAAAATCTCCAAAAATTTCAAAACGTACAAAATTTAGAAAAATTAATTTCCAAAAAATTTAAATCTCCAGAAAATTAACAAAGTTTTCAAAATCGATTTGGTTTCAAAAACTTCCAAAACTATTAATATTTTGAAAATTTCTAAAAACTTAAAACATTCTATATTTTTAATAATCGATTTGATTTCAAATATATTCAAAATGTACAAAATGTGTTTGTTTAATTTTATTTTAAATTTCTAAAATTAACAAAATTTAAAAAAATTTCAAAATTTATAACATTTTAAAACCTCTAATAGTATATTATGTATCAAGTTTGATAAACGCCATTAGTCACGAATTTAATTTAGAAAAGTTTATAAACTATACTTTTTCTAGGACAAATACTCAATATTATCTAATAAATAATTTAAATTAAATATTTGTATAAAGCGACATCTATAATAATTATAGTAATAAAAAAAAATCAAAGGATAAAATATTTTAAAAACGCTTTATTTCCTTACCTCTCGGATTTCCGTTTCTTCTTCTTGCCCTTCTTCTTGGTTTTCTTCTCCTTTTTATCCCCCGACATGTTCAGATATTTGTCCGAACGTTTCTGCCCCATCACCTTTAAAGGCACGTTCAGATTAAGTTCCGTCACCGGAATGGAGTCGAAATTTTCCAACTGATCTTCGTTTTTCTCCAGAGAACTGCCTTTAAGGTAGTGCGGGTTGTTTTGCTGCTCGTATTTCCTAGCCTCGCGACTCTAAAAAATACGATAAAAAATGCGTTTTCACAAAATTAATGTATAGGTACCTTCTTGATTTCGTCTTCCGTAGGTTCCGGCTGGTATTTCTCCTTGTCCCCGTAACCGTACTTGTCGGTTTTGACGAACAAATTTTCGGTCATCTCCGGCTCGCTCTCGGAATCGCTCTCTTCAAGGGGTTCGTTGATCCAAGCGTCCAAATCCAGCCTATTATGAATAAACAACGCATGCTGTAAAAACGCATAAAAATTGATAGTGCGCACACTTACCCTTCGGGTATGGGCACCTTCTTCTGCGCCTTGGGTGCCACAGGGTTCAGTTCGCCGCTGAATAGCGACAATAGTTGGAACGCGATCGTGTTTGATTGTTCGTTTTTTTCGGGTGACAATGGGTCGTCAATGTCGTTATCCTCGAGCATTGGTTCTCCTTGTTCTTTTTCTAAACACAAAAAAATCAAAAAATCAAAATAAAAAACTAAAAAATTATCAAAATTTTTAAAATCGCCAAACAATTAAAATTTTTTGAAGATTTTAGAAATTTTTGGATTATGATTTTTTAAAATTTTGTGAATGCCCAAAAATTTGATTATTTGAAAAAATTAATCCAAAAAATTTTGAATTTTTCGATTTTGTAAATTTTTAGATTAGAATTACCAAAAAAATCAAAATTTCTAAAATCTTTCAACTTTACAAAATTATTATCAATATTTTTAAAATCGCCAAAAAACTAAAATTTTAAATTTCCAAAAAAAATCAAAATTTACAAAATACATTTAAAATTTTCAAAATTATAAAAAATTTCAAAATTCCAACATTTTTTTAAATTACAAAAATTAAAATCTCCAAAATTGTCGAAATATCCAAGATTTCCAAAATTTTTAAAATACCCAAAAATTAAAATATATCCAAAATATTCTGTTTGTAAAATGTATTTTTTTTATTTTAAATTTCTAAAATTATAATAATTTATAAAAATTAAGAAACTGAATATTTCCAAAAATGTGAACATTATGTGAAATTATCAAAATACCCAAAATTTACAAAATCACCAAAAATTTTAAAATATAATAAATTTCCATATCAAAATTCAAAATTTCCATGAATTTAAAAATCTCCAAAAATTTTAACTTTTAAAAAATTTACGAAATCTCCAAAATTTTCAAGATCGATTTGATTTTAAAAATATAGTAAAAATCAAAAAAATTTGAATATATCCAAAATTTACAAAATTATCAACATTTTTAAAATCGCCAAAAAACTAAAATTTTGAATTTTTTCAAGGATTTATAAATTTTGAAATATTTTTTTAAATTTTGTGAATTCACAAAAATTTTAAAAATCTACAATTTTCAAAATTTCTAAAAATACACTTAAAATTTAAAAAATTATCAAAAGTTTAAAAATTACAACATTTTTAAAATTTACAAAAATTAAAATCTCAAAAATTATCGAAATATCCAAGATTTCTATAATTCATATCCAAAATATTCTGTTTGTAAAATGTATTTTTTTTATTTTAAGTTTCCAAAATTATAAAAATTTACGAAAATTTGTAAAAATTCAGAAACTCAATATCTCCAATGTGAAATTATCAAAATATCCAAAATTTCTAAAATTTACAATTTTAACTTTTAAAAAATTTGCGATTTACAAAAATTAGAACCGTTTCCAAAAAATTTAAAATCTCCAAAAATTAACAAAATTTCAAAATATTTAAAATTTATAAATTTAAAAAAATTTATTTTCCAACAAATTTACGAAATTTACGATAATTTTAAAATCTCGAAAGTTTCAAAAATTTCCAAAACTATTAAAATTTGTCTAATAACTTAAAACAAAATTTTAATACTCGATTGAATTTCAAAAATATTCAAAATTTCCAAAATGCATTTTTTTTATTTTAATTTAATTTCTAAAATTTACAAAAACTTCAATATCTCGAAATTTTTTAAAGGCTATTTGATTTCAAAAATATAAAACTAATTATACCTAATAATAATGATAATAATCAAAATTCACAAAATTTACAAAAAAATTCAAAAATTAAATTAAATTTCTAAAATTTATAAGTTACTAACAAAATTGCCAAAATTTTCTAAATTTCCAAGAACTTTTTAAAATCTCCAAAATTTTTAAAAATTCCAATTGCAAAAAATTTTTCATTTCAAAAATTACCAAAATTTTTAAAACAGTAATTTTGTATTTATAAACGATTTGATTTTGAAAATATAAAAGAAATTATAAAAATTTCAATATATCGAAAATCTCCATAAATTTCAATATTACAAAATTAAAAAAATCAAAATTTCTAAATTTTTTTAAATATTTAAAATAGGTATAAATTTTACATACATTTTCGTAAATTTAAATTTACGAAAATTTCAAAATCTTGAAATTTTTTAAAATCGATTTGATTTCAAAAGTATAAAACAAATTTTAAAAAATTAGAATATATCCAAAATCTCCAAAAATTTCAAAATTCACAAAGTTTATAAAAATTCAAAAATTATGAAATTTACAAAAATGTGAACAATCCAAAATTTCCAAAAATTTTCAATATCTAATATGCCCGAAATGTGTATCTTAAATTTCAAAATATACAAAATATATAAAAATTCAAAAATTATGAAATTTACAAAAAGGTGAATAATCCAAAATTTCTAAAATGCCCAAAATGGGTATCTTAAATTTTAAAATATGTATCTTAAATTTCCTAAATCAAAAATTTTAAAATATATAAATATTACACAAATTTTATTAAATTTAAATTTACAAAAATTTCAAAACCATGAAAATTTTTAAAATCGATTTAAATTTAAAAGTAGAAAACAAATGAATAAAATTAGAATATATCCAAAATCTCCAAAAATTTCAAAATTCACAAAATATATAAAAATTCAAAAATTATGAAATTTACAAAAATGTGAATAATCCAAAATTTCCAAAAATTTTAAATTTCTAAGTGCCCAAAATGTGTATCTTAAATTTTAAAATATGCATCTTAAATCCAAAATCAAAAATTTCCAAAATATTTAAAATATATAAATTTTACATAAATTTTCAAAACCATGAAAATTTTTAAAATCGATTTAAATTTTAAAGTAGAAAACAAATTATAAAAATTTGAATATACCCAAAATCTCCAAAAATTTCAAAATTCAAAAAATTTATAAAAATTCAAAATTTCTAAAATTTACAAACTTTCATTTTTGTTTTTAATTTACAAGATTTTTACACTAATTTTGAGCTAAAATTCCACAAAAAAAAAATTTTTAGAAACAAAAATCTTACTTTTTTCAATCTCACTTTTGACCAAAGCGATGACCATCAGGGTCGTACTGGCCCTTTCCTGCACCTCCAACTCGGCAGATTTTACGCTTTCGTTTATCTTCTCCGCTATCAAATCGGCCAGTACGTCGATCTCCACGAAACGACCTTCAGTCTCCAATTTAAGCATGATGTTCGCAAACAGCTTCACTATGTTATGTATGAAAACGGACTCTATGTGCTGCGGCAGCACCTTGTACTTCAGCATGCATCTCAGGGTTTGTTCGGGATTTTTCAGCTCGCTGCAAAAAAGATTTTCAATTTTGAACGTACGCAAATTTTCGATGAATTTCAATCGCAAATAACTTTTTTATTTGATGGCGGATTTAAACGAATATTAAAGAATATTGTAGATAAATTAATGGACAATCGCTCACATTTTAAAAAATTACTAAAAAATAGATGTACGTGTATAATATACAGGTTTAAACAAAAAGATGTTTTTTACCATAAGTTTAAGACACTCTGTAGAGTGGCAAAACCGTATATTGTTCTAAATTAAGTTTTATTTATCAAGTCAAATCTATTCTTAACAGTTTTGTTTTCGGTTCACCTCGATATATTTATTTTTGTGGAAAATATGGATTTAAAAAAAAAAAAAAGCAATTTCCAATATTTTCCTGTATGAAGAACTAAGGTTGCTATGGTCCATCCATAGCCTATGGAGGATGACAGTGCATCTTTCAAAAGCTATCAAATTGTTTTTTGTAAATTAATGTGTTAATTTTGAGTGTCTTCTTACTTTTAAAAATGTCTCCGACTGATGTTGCCCTTTGTACTTTACTTCTTGTGACGTTTAAAACACTTGCCACGTATTACTGTGACCGTCCATCCTGGATTAAATTAATGGCTCTGGCAACATCAGTGGGAGACATATCCATTTTTTAAAGTAAGAAGACACCTCAAAATTTAAACATTAATTTGCAAAAAACAATTTGATAGCTTTTGAAAGCTGTATATGACATGTCCAAGTATGGGATGATTCAACAAAACTGTCACTGTCATCCTCCATAGGCTATGGATGGACCATAGCAACCTTAGTTCTTCATACAGGAAAAATATTGGAAATTGCAATGTTTTAAAAAAAAATCCATATTTTCCACAAAAATAAATATATCGAGGTGAACCAAAAACAAAACTGTTAAAAATAGATGTGACTTGATAAATAAAACTTAATTTAGAACAATATAAGGTTTTGCCACTCTACAGAGTGTCTTAAACTTATGGTAAAAAACATCTTTTTGTTTAAACCTGTATATTATAAACGTACGTCTATTTTTTAGTATTTTTTTAAAATGTGAGCGATTGTCCATTAATTTATCTACAATATTCTTTAATATTCGTTTAAATCCGACATCAAATAAAAAAGTTATTTGCGATTGAAATTCATCGAAAATTTGTGTGGATCGATTATTTTGCCTGTGAGTGTATTTGCTCACCTCGCAAACTCCCCGCAAAGCCACGCGGCGGCATACAAAACCTCCTGCATTATGGTAAATTGAGATGTGGAGGAATACACGTCGAGAAGTTGAGCCATTTCGGCGACAGCGAAAGATCTGATTGCCTGCACCCTAATGGAAACGTCCATTATTTGGGATGCTATAACGTGACCTAAAAAAAAGGAAATTTCCGGTAAAACAGTTGAGAAGTAAAGATTTCGCCATTATAATAAAAAAAATCTAAAATCTCCAAAAATTTCAAAATTTATAAAAATTCAGAAACACAATATTTCCAAGAATGTGAACATTATGTGAAATTATCAAATTTCCTGAAATTTTAACTTCTAAAATTTCAAAACATTTTAACATTTAAATTTTTTTAAATTTCCATATCAAAATTCGAAATTTCCATGAATTTAAAAATCTCCAAAAATTTTAAATCTTAAAAAATTTAAGAAATTTCCGATAATTTCAATATCTTCAATATTTTCAAAATCGATTTGATTTTAAAAATATAAAACAAATCAAAATAATTTGAATAAATGTATATATCCAAAATCCCCATTTAAAAATTTACAAAAATTTAGAAACTCAAAATTTACAAAAATGTGAAAATTTATAAAATAAATTCAACAAAATTTATCAAAAATTTCAAAATATACAAATTTTCCAATGACAAAAATTTCAAAGTATTTAAAATTTACAAATTTACGAAATTTCCGATCTGTTTTCAAAAATTTTGAAAATTTCTAAAAACTTAAAATAAATTTTCATAATCGATTTAATTTCAAAAATATTCAAAATTTCCAAAATGTATTTTTTTATGTTGTTTAAAATCTGGAAAATTTTAAAAGAATTATAAAATGTTCTTCTTTTATTATAGACTATACGTTAAATAAAAAAACGCAAGAAATATTTTATAAAAGTAGAGATAATTTTAATAATTGAAAGGTGTGGACAGGACAAAAAAAAGATTTATCTTGTCCACACCTGTCAATTATTAAAATTATCTATTTTATAAAATATTTCTTGCGATTTTTTATTTAATGCATAGCCTAATAAAAGAAGAATATGTTTAACAATTTTGAGGACAAAATATTATATAATAAATTACCTACCATTTTTTTTATAAAAACAGTTTTGTAAAATGGCCCTATATCCAAAATCTCCAATATTTTAAAAATTCACAAAATTCAAAAAATATCAAATTTACAAAAATGTGAATCATCCAAAATTTTATATTTCTAAAATGCCCAAAATGTCAAAACAATTCAAATTATTTAAAATTTACTGAATTTATTTTTTTTTTAATTTCCAAAATTACCAAAATTTTTAAAACAGTAATTTTGAATATTTTTATAAACGATTTGATTTCAAAAATATAAAACAAATTATAAAAATTTCAATATATCCAAAATCCCCATAAATTTCAAAATTACGAAATTCAAAATCAAAAATTTAAAAATATTTAATAATAATAATGCTTTATTGAACTAAAACCAAGTTCAAAGGCTATTGACCGTAGTCCTTCAGCCGAAAAACCAAAATGTCAAAAAAAATCCAAATTATTTAAAATTTACTGAATTTAATTTTTTTTTAATTTCCGTATCAAAATAGACAAATTTTGAATTTCAAAAATTACCAAAATTTTTAAAACAGTAATTTTGAATATTTTTATAAACGATTTGATTTCAAAAATATAAAAAAATTATAAAAATTTCAATATATCCAAAATATTTAATTTCCAAAACTTAAAATTTTGAAAATTTCTAAAAAATAAAAACATTCTAAAACTTTCATAATCGATTTGATTTTAAAAATAATCCAAATTTCCAAAATATATTTTTTTTAATTCATTTAACATTTTTTAAATTTTAATTATAAAAAAATTGAATTTATCCAAAATCTCCAAAAATTTTAAAATTCACAAAATTTATAAAAATTCATAATCCAAAATTTCCAAAAATTTTAAATTTCTAAAATGCCCAATTTGTCAAACAATTTTAAGTTATTTAACATTTACTAAATTTTTAAAAACCTTATAATTGAAACTCAATGCACCCTCAATGTACCCTCATGAACCACAATAATAAATTTTTTACGTAATTTTTACGTTTTATTGTGTAGAACTGTTGTACACTTCTAATACGTGTCCCAGAGGCTAAAATATTAAAAAGGCTACCTTGTTTTGACCCAAACTCCAACTGGGCAGTTTCCACCAGCACAGTGACGTACCACTCGAAATTCGTGATGAACTGGTAATTGTTTTGCGAGCAAATCAAAATGATTTTGCTCAACAGCTCATCCCTGTATATGGTGCCTTCTGCTTTGTCCATATGGATCATCAGCTTCTTCACTATTTCCATCAGATTTTTTTTGGAAACCTTAAAATAAAACCGATATTTTGCAAGCCATTTTTACAATAGACTGGGCCAAAAAAATCGACTATTTTTTTTTGTAAAGTATATCGAAAATATTACTTGGGGTGACAAAAAAAAATTATGGTGAAAGTTTGAGTCCATAATATTAATATTAAGAGGGGTATCATCGCAATTTTAATTTTTTTTTCCTCAGCAGGTTTTTGTCTCAGAACTCGCAAACCATTGATTTTAACAAAATTGACTCGAAATATTTTTTTAAGAAAATTAAATGCTCTACAAAAAAGGTTAAAGTAAAATTTTCCGCCAGATGAACCGTTTCCTTAAAATCATGCCTTAAAAATTGGTATAGTTTTACATTTTGATCTTTTAAATTGGAATTTGGTAATTCATGTAAAAATCAGTACCCATAAAAAACCGATAAATATTCTTATGGGAAATCAAATGCCATACAAAAAAAGCCTTTCAACATTTTGGGCTAAATTCACTCAATCAAAAGTTATTCAAGGTTAAAATTTCGTTTTGACTTCAAATTTAACCTTGAATAACTTTTGATGGAGTGAATTTAGCCAAAAATGATAAGACTTTTTTTGTAGGGCATTTGATTTCCCATAAGAATATTTATCGTTTTTTTCCGGGTACTGATTTTTACATGAATTACAAAATTCCAAAGTTAAAAGATCAAATTGTAAAACTATACCAATTTTTAAGGCATGATTGTAAGAAAACGGTTCATCCGACGGGAAATTCCAATCAAACCTTTTTTGTAGAGCATTCAATTTTCTTCAAAAAATATACTTAAGTCAATTTTGTTAAACTCAATGGTTTGGGAGTTCTGAGACAAAAACTCGCTCAGGAAAAAAAAATCTAAAATTGCGATATTTTCGATATACTTTACAAAAAAAATAGTCGATTTTTTGGCCCAGTCTAAGGTAGAATAATTGTTACCATCCCATATAACAAGTCCAAAGCGCGAAGCCTTATGGACTCGTCTTTGTCCTCCAAGCATTGCAGAATTAGGTCCTTGTGAGCTTGAACGCTCTTCGGGTGCGTTTTGAGGATTTTAGACATTGCCAACAGGCCTAAATACTTCACTAAAATGTAAATTAAATGATTTGGTTTTTTTTCAATAATATATCGAGCGATTTTCTTACAATTTTGGTCGGAATCTTCGATTAAAATTCGCAATTTTTGAACGCACAGTTGTATGCTTGCAGCATGATTCGGCATTCCAGAGGATATGCTTATTAGAACGGCTATCACCGTGTTTATGCATTCGTAAAGCAAACTCATAGCCGAAGTGCTTAAAACAGATTTTATAATTAATATAACAAACACATTTTTTTTTATCTGGACTGATAAATGTAATTATACGCTAAAGAAGTATCGGGTTTTCGCAACGCGCGCGCCATCTGGTGGACTTCAAAAGCATTGCGTGAATTTAAGAATTGTCAACAATACATTTAAAGCATACGGTACTATGCTCCACACCTCAAAGTCCCACCACGTGACCACGTACGGAACGCAGTCTTTCGAAAATTTGGCATTTAAGGCTTTTCAGGTTATGTATCTGTCAAAGTATAGTCAATGAAAGAAATAATATTTATAGTGTTACCGCTTATGTTTGAGCGTTAAAAGTTAATAAATCATCATAGTATCACAATAACAATGGTTGGTTTAAGAATTTAGGAATATAAATACTGCATTTAATGAAATTCCAAAGTGTAAGGTTCAATATAAGTGATATGTTTGTGCATTGGGTCTAAATTTCTCCATAAAATAGTTTTAACTAAACAAGATTTATTAAAAAAAATCTAACTTCTCTATTATGAAATAAGAATATCTGTATCAAAGGTAGGTTAATGTATTAGAACAAAAAATATCATCTAATTTTGTATTTTAAGGTTAGAAAAATATATTTTGACCAAAATAAATAAGTGGATTATTTGGAAGAGTGTGTTAATATGGTCATAAATAAATATAGGTATACTAAATAATTGTTGAATATGGTTCAAATTAAATTGAAGCTTTTATATTTCTAACGACAAAACTTGTGCTTACTTCTCGGCATACCTACTTTAAGTTAGATTATAAGAAAACAAACAATTTTTAGAGTAACTTGCAATGTGAAAATATTTATTACTTCCATGACATGTGAATTATTAAAATATTAAAATTATAAAGATTTTTATGTAGATCAAATTCAGTCGAAGCTTTTTAACTATTTGTATTGACAAAACTTTATGTAGGTACACTTTAAGCTGGATAATAAAAACTACCACATTTTTAATAATATATTATAGGTACTGTCTTTTAAATAATCCAAAATACTTATTTATTTTGGTCAAAATAAATTTTTCTAACCTTAAAATTACAAAATTAGATGATATTTTTGTTATAATATATTAACCTACCTTTAATACAGATATTCTTATTCCATAATAGAAAAGCTAGATTTTTTTAAATAAATGCTGTTTAGTTAAAATTATTTTATGCAGAAAACCAGATATTTGGACCAAATGCACAAAAATATTACTTATTTGGCACCATACACTTTAGAATTTCATTAAATGCAGTATTTATATTCTTAAATTCTTAAACCATCCATTGTTATTGTAATGTTATAAAGATTTATACATTTTTAACGCCTAAACATAATATTATTTCTTTCGTTGACTATACTTTGACAGATACATAACCTGAAAAGCCTTAAATGCCAAATTTTTAAAAGACTGCGTTCCGAACGTGGTCACGTGGTGGGACTTTGAGGTGTGGAGCATAGTACATCATTTTTAAATAAATAGGTAGTTTTTTCACAAAGAGACAAATTTTGTTCAATTGCACAGCTAAATCGCGCACGTTATTTGTGTTTTACGTTGCAAGGAAAAAACTAAAAAACTGGTTTAGTACTCGATTTCGATTGATTATAATCATATAATTATAAGAATAATTATTCTTTATATCATTGAAGAAGAAACCCAACGCTTAAATGCTTGTATAGTTACGTTAGTGTGTGTATTTTATCTAAGGGATCATGGTGAATTATTGTGTTTTTAATTGTAAATAAAATTCAAGAACTAAATCGTTGCATTTTCATGTTTTGCCAAAGGATCCAATTGGGTAAGTACATTTGTAGGTGCAGAATTAACTAATGATAACTTTATCTAATATAATTTATATTTAAGATGGACATTTTTAAGAAATTAGTAAAAAATAATTTTTGCACAAACATAACCTTAAAATCAACCATTTTTATGTTTGAGTTCTCTAAAAAACGCCGACAACTGCATTTTAAACAACAAAATATACCTACGAATTCATGGCAACATAATATTACATATAATACATAATATAATGGTATTTTACCGTTAAGTGGAGACTTTCTTAATCAACGCTTTTAATAATGCTAAATGCTGTTTAAATTTAGACGACTTATTTGTTTGACGATTTTTACTGAATTGAAATGTTTTCCCTTTTCACGTTAATCAGTACATGTGTATTTATTGTATCTAATAGGTACAATTTATATTTACAGGGACTGTATGCAATTTATTTCTTCATTCAGATTAACACTGTTTATTGGAAAACCGGTAAAAACTCAACCAAAGATTTCCGCTCGAAATACACCCAACAACACAACAAATCGTGCCACGGTTTTTTTCCGATATTTTTTAACATTTTCCGGCTTTATTCTCCAAAACACTCGTTTGTAACATAAGCGTTTGACAGCTGATAATTAAAAGTGGTACTTTTGTTACGATGATAACAGCCGAGTGGTGGCGCTACTAGCGATACTTCTTTAGCGAATACAAAAATTTATGATAACCAAGATAAAATTTTATTTTTGGAGATTTTTAGGCCAAGAAAACCAATTTAAAAAATGCAAAATATTTACCTGTGAATTAAATTCGTTAGAGGCTCTATTAATTTTTTTCCTAGCCTAGGCTCTAAAGGAGTTAGGGCGCCAAACTACAACAAAAAGCATATTTACACGGGAAAAAATGGCAACACTCCTATAGAAAAAAAAATGTTGGTCTAAATCGGTAAAATTTACAGCGAAAGCATTTTTTCGATGGAATTTGTACCTGGCTATCGTATTAACCAGTGGCGTGGTAAGCTTTAGGCCTATCAAGGGCTCCACCATTGTAAAACGCCCAAACTGAAGATTCAATTTTGTTATTTTTTTTAACGGCATGTTTAGAGAAATTAGGTTCACTTTTCATCTAAACACCCCGTATATTTATCGAATATTAATTTTTCAATCAAACTTACCAATTTAATAATTTTGATCAGCATCCAGTTGTTTGTACTGGTGGTCATTAGCTTAAAAAATACCGGGGCTAGCGACAAATAATTTTTCGGATTTTTTCTAGCCAACTCGCAAACGACGTTTACTGCAGCAGACTGTACTCCTAAAAAAATTTTTTTTTACAAAATTTTACAAAAAAAAAATTAATTTTACCTGGATCAGGATCCTCCAATTTTTCTTTCAGCCTTGGAAAAGCTGGCCTTAATGCCTCGGGGTATTTTAAAAACACCTTGTACATCATCAAAACAGCTTTTTTACGTATGTAAGGTTTGGTTGAACTGAGCTACAACAAAATAACTCATAACCCAATATTTATGTGAGATTAACACTGCATCCACAAAAAATAAGGGTATGATGGTCAAAGTATAAAATGAACGCTTTTATTGTAAACTGTCTTAATATCAAACAAACTCGTGGTGAATATAATGTAATTAATGTAACTAATGTACTTTAGGCTTATCTGGTTGCCTAATTTAATTTATTCTGTAAAAAAAGTTGCCAGATATTGTTTAAATTTATCTTAATTACAAAAATGACAAAATTGACAATGCAAATTGTTAATTTGGCGTTTTTATTAATTGTTTATTATGTCATTTTTGTTATGAAGGTAAATTCTTACAAAATCTAGTGCATTTCTTTCATATTTTAGGTTATGGGCCCAAATTGTAAATATCTTAACTTTATTTACACAAATTGAATGTTTAAAGTTTAACCTGTGAACTTGTCCTAATTTCATCTGAGTAAACAGAAATAAAAAAACCGATGAAAAAATTAATTTTGTGGTTGTGGTGCTAAATTTTCTAATCATTGCTTAAGCTAATAGCTGGATGAGTAAATAAATACAGAAGGGTATATTAGAGCTTTAAGGGCATAAAACTTTTGTATTTATTGAGTTTTTATTTATTTTTTCAAAAATTTTTTTTTTCTTTCGAGATTTATTTTACAAAATCTTTAATAACTCTCAATCTGTAACAGATGGCGACTTGAAATTTGGCAACAATGTGTAGGCTTATGGTGCACATGAATTCATAAAAAAATATCAAAATAAAAAAACAATTGGCATATTTTTTTTAAATTATAGGTACCTACTTATTTTCACTTTTTTGAAAATTCCCTTTTTAAGGCAGAAAACTTAATTTTAGAAAGGCAATGTATATGACATTCAAGATATAATTTCTTTTTAATACAAAAAACATAATAACAGTGGCACGACTGTATTGTCAAAATTTGTTGGTTTACAATACATTGAAATGCTGTGTGTATGGTCAAATAGTACTTACCAAAGTTAAAATATCATTTGACAAGTCCCTGGCTAAATCGGTGCTAATATAACAACTTAAAGAGGTTAAAGCCAAACCAGCTTCATACTGGTTTTGAGAATTTAATTCCTTCCTAATCATGTTTGTGGTTAACATCAACAACTAAAATTCACGATTATTTTACCAATAAAACACATAAAACAACACCAACCTCAGAATCACAGTGAAACGATTGACTGGCTGACAAATAACCTATCCTCTTCAATGTGAACTTATTGGAACTCATAACTTCGATTATATTAAATCCTGCCCAGGAAATATCATAACCCAACATTTGTAACTGAAAAATAATGGTTATCAACTCGTAGAAACATTTTTCTCACTCACATAAGTTAATTTGGCGATTGCATTACTCTTAACGGCTAGATTATCTTGCCGGAGTTCCTGCTTGATGTCCTCCATCGCTTGAGATATATATTTTGCCTTAAAACAGCATAATTTAGGATTAACATGTACATAACCTCAAATTATTTGTACAAACCTCATTTTCCTTATTGTTTCGGATACCCCGCACCAAATCAGTCAAGTTCTTTTCGAACATACGTTCGAAATTGCCTTTTACCTTTTTTAAAGCCATTTTTCGCTGCAAATAGATTAATAAATCAATATAAACACAGATATGTTTTCAGGTCGTTGGCATATTTTATTTGGTGGTTTAACTTATAAATAACTTGTTTTGACGGATTGATCGTAATGTTTACTACATATCACAGATTGTTCATTGGATTTATCGAATTAAATGCTAATTTATGTCGGATTGCGATTTTAGCCACGTTCAAATGTCAAATTTGACTTTTATTTGACAGCTGACAGAACAGGGCCGGCGTTTAGATATTCCAAGACCACCTCGAAAAGAACATTAAAATGTTATTTTATTACTTTAAAGAACCAAATTAAACATGTTTTGTGCTTAGTTATTAAATTTTCTAAATATTTATAAATAATTAAAATGTTCGTAGCGTGAATTGAATGTTTACCAAAGTATATTTGTGTTTCATGAGTGGTGTATATTCAGGCCCGGATCTAGAAGTTTTTAAATGGGGGGCAAAAGTCAAATTTGCCGCCCCCTTTGAATTTTTTAAAACAATGATGATAAACCAATTATTTTTTATTGCATTTTGGAGATTACTTAAATAAAACTCAATTGTAAGATTTAACAAATAAAAAGTACACTTTATTTTAATATTCCTACACAACATTAAAAACTAATTTTGCGTGCTTTTTTTTCTGAAAAGCATCTACAATCTTAAAATTTATTGATTGTGCAAAGGTATTTTCAATTGCCAATATTGCAAGTCCTGATAATCTTTCGTTGCTCATAGAAGAACGCAAATATTTTTTTATTAGCTTTAACTTGCTAAAACTTCTTTCATAACTGGCGGAAGTTGTTGGGAGTGTACAATATATGCGCAACGCAATACAAATATTTGGAAATGCTTCTTCCAAATTATTTGCATAATTATGCCGAGGATTTAAATCCTCGGCAACAAACTTAAACCACTTATTTCTGTAGTTATATTGGCATTTTTAAATATATTTAAAAATTGGTCCTGAAAGACAACCAGCTCCTGACAAAAATCTGTGGCATTTAAATCTTTGCTGTATTTTAAAGCAAGATCGAGACCATGTTTTTTCAGTTCCTCTGAAAGTTCTTTTCCATTCAAGAATGACAAGTAGGAATTAAGAGTCTTGGTACTCTTAATTCTGGTAAAAATTTTAGTTACCAGTCTGTCAAATACTAAATTTAGATCTTTCGTAAAATTCTGATCTACAGTTAACATCCTTGATTCATCTTCTGAACCCTCATCAAATATTCTTTTTCTTTTGGGTACACGTTGGATAGCAAAACCGGTTCCATATTAATTTTTTCTTCAATTAACTTTTACTCCTTTTCCCAATTTTTAATCGGTGTCTTCCGCATTCGATTTAATGTTCGAATTAGCCCATCCATTAGGTCAATCGAATTTAGGTTTTTCCAATATTCCAACAATATCTATAAGGTTGTTGGTAAGAGCTGTTACGGCCTGATACTTTGCAGACCACCTGGTTTGGCTAGAGCCCTGCAGCTTTGTCTTGGTGCATTCCTTTAAAAGACACCATCGACTTGTCGAAAAAGTTAAAAATTGACTGGACCACTCCAAACAATTTTACTGCTTCTGTAGAGGCTATAGCCTATAGCGTTATAACGCGGCATGCATTCCCACAAGGTTTAACGAATGCGCAATACAAGGCACAAATTCGGCCAGTTCATTCTGTTGCAAAATTCTTGCTTCAACGCCTTTACGCCATGTTTAGCCATTATCATAAGATTGGCCACGGCACTGCTGAATATCTAACCCATCGTTTCTCAACTTCTCCAGAATTTTACTGGTCAAATATTCGTGTCAATTAAGGTTTCTTTAATTGAACAACTTTCAGTATCAATTTCGACATACCGAATTACTTGACTCATTTGCTCGGTGTGCGAGGTATACATTGTACACTGTACAATCAAACATGATGGTAAAATATTTTGCTTCCTTAATTTTTTGGAAAAGTTGGTCTCTGCACGCGTTACCCAATAGCTCGATAACCTTGTTTTGTATGGCGAATTACACCCGTACTATCGTACTATCACACTTTTTGGGCCGACCGGTGGCCACCGACGTTTCCGCTCTCTAAACCACCGCGAAATTTAAAAGGTGTACAACCACTTTTGTGTTCACACCCTATATAAAGGGAACCCAAATAGATTTTTAAATGTAGTAAGTACATAAGTATTTTTTTTTATAAATACAAATGGGAATGTAAAACTAAAAATTTATATTATCAAGAGGTTCATTTTGCCGCCCCCCTAAGTTGCCGCCCGGGGCAAGTGCCCCGGCTTGCCCCCCCCTAGATCCGGGCCTGTGTATATTTATGCAGTAGGGCGCAGGTCAGCAGTAAACGTCGGGTCAAATTGGTCAGTTAATTTGGGGGCGCGATACGATGCGTTTGAATTTTCCAGTGTCGGATGCATTTGGTGAAAACCGAGGAAATATTCTTTTCCCTCAACAGCAACGTGCAAGTTTTGATTCTGTTTTAAAGTAAGTTTAAATGTTTTCTTGTTTTTTTATTAAGTTGGTAGCTAGTTTGATTTAGTATTTTTAGTATTTAAAAAATGGTACTTCTGCTGAAGACCTTAATTAAATACTCTGACACTGTCAAATTGACAGTTATATTTATTATTGATAATTTACTTTTTAATTATTATATAATATCGATATAAAAAGATAACTATGCCAAAAATAATATCAGATTCTAAAGTAAAAGAACTTTAAGTGGAATTTGAGGGTCAGGACTTCCGGCAAAATTATTAGTAATTATAATTTAAAATATTAATATATTTTTAGCAAAAAGTACATGTGTACTACTTACCTATATTTACAATAATTTATAGGCTATATAAATTATAGCTATGTGCACATTAAAATCGATTTACAGATACAGATAACAATAATATTTTTTACTTACATTTTTATTTTTTAAATAAAAAGCGATACCTATTTACTTTGTGGTTTTAACTGTTGACTGATACCTATATATAGGTATTTTATTATAAAAAATGTTTTATTTATAATTATAAATACAAAGCAGATATTTATTTTTTAATGATACAAAATGCACTAATTAATATACAAGGTGTTCCAGAAATACCATATTCAAAAGTTAATACCCTGATAGCACACTTTATTCTAAGAATGTTTTTTTAAACCTTCCAGTGAGAATATTCTTAGGATCATGCTATATTTCTTCTAAAGAACATGCTTAAAAAAAATAAAGCATGATCCTATAAGAATATTCTTACTGGCCTATAGGTAGGTTCTTAGAAGGCGCAAACTTTTAATGGTAAAAATTAGTCTACTCTAAACATATGCTTAGAATGTTAAGAAAGTAATTGCTATAAAAAGTGCATTTAGGAATATTCCTGTTAAGCGTATTTAGTTCAGTTACCTATATAATAGTCAAATATACCATAAACTACGTATAAAGGTATATACCTATACTTACGTACCTAATTAGTAATTAGTATAAAATACTAAGTAAAAAACACAATCCAAAATATTTTTTTATAGTTATTTGTCAAATTAAAACAATATTCGATAACAAAAATACTTTTACTATAGGTATTTATTTTATGTTAAAAATAAATATTTATTAATTTGTATACCGATTTTTTATTTCTGAATTAACATTTTTATGTATAATAATCCTAACTATCTTCAACTTCAATCTAATCTGACTTATCCCACAAAATTTACCAAATTTACTTTTTATGAAATAATGTCATACAACTTATGGTTTAGATATTAAATAAACTATTTTAAATAAATCTACATTAATATGTCGAAAATTTTTTAAGGGGACGACAAATACATTTCACTGTCATATTATGACAGTGAGGCGTATTTGTCGTCTCCTGAAGAATTTTACGAATGTAGAATACAACATATTAAAACGTGGGTATCTGACATATTTGGAAATATTCTCAAAAGCTTCCTAGAAGCTCCATAAGAAACCTTCTAAGAACATTCCAAAAACGTATTCTTAAAATGTTCTTAGGATGCTTTTTAGGAAGGTTTTAAGAAGCTTTTAAGAATCTAATTGCATCATTAAAAGGGTATCTATTGAATGTTTTAAAAGTCCCCAAGAACGTTCTTAGCAATAAGGGAAGGTTCTAAGAATATTCCATTATTCCGGGTCATATATTCTTAGAAGATTCTTAAAATCAAATTTTGCTATCAGGGTAGGTCTAGAAATGTTATAGACAACAAGTTTATGAGGTGTTTATACCCTTTGACATTGAAAATCTTAACACGAAACTAAGAAAGAATAATCGATTGTTTAAGGGAAATTCCTAGAAAGACCCTTATCTTAATCTTATGTTTTCACAACAAGAAAAAAAATTAAAAAGTTAAAACAAATGGTTTTGTATCATAAACACATCAGCATAAAAAGGGTGAATAATATTTATTAAGGGTCAGTTTTTTGGGGAGTTGAGGTCAAGGTATGTTGGTCACCCTGTTAGCTAAGCCGCTAAACGGGGCTAAATTTATTGATTAACATCAATAAAAATTCCTATTATGAACTTGACATCGCCAGTAGTCACTAGGGATACGCATCCATCACAACATTGGAATTCCACTTGACCACCTACAAAATTACACTTACGTGGAAAAAATAATGCGTTGCGGAGGGTAATAGGACGCATTGAATATACCTACGTAGACTGAAAAAAATAATCTCTTAAAAGAAATGAAAATCACTTTGATTCAAAAGATTTAAGAGAAAACTGCTTAGGAACTTTCTAAGAAAGAAAATTTGTCTTGCTACAAAAGCATATACCTACTATGAACACTATTTGACAGTATTTTGTTATGAGAACATAGATAATGTAATAAATATACTGTTCCAGACCGGGCCAGTCACTTTTTCAAACAGTTTCTGAAATATCTGTGTTTTCTAAATTTGAATGCAAGGGAAGTGACGAGTATACCTGGGTACTAATTAAATACATAATTTATTGGAAAATATAAGATTTATTGCAACTTTTAGCATATTATACATTAAATATCTTAAAATCAAATAGTTTGCGAAAAAAAGATAACCGAAACATCGAGCATGGAACTGACGACACGGTACTGATGAATGGGATACAAATTTGAGATTATAATTCGGAATTAAGTATTTTACTGATATTTTTTATTAGTGGATGCTACTCATCAACAAATCACATATAGCCTTATATAAATTACAATGAAATATATATACGTAAGAAAATAACTACTCACCACAGTACTGACATTTTGACTGGAACTATACGTGCATTCAGCACAACTTCGCCGCTTGCATTGTTTTCAAGATGACTGTCGTGCAAAGGGCGGGCTCTGTAGGTAATTTTTTACCAACACTTGAGTTAAAACGAGGACTTGACGTTTAAACTTCAATATTTCGCAGGAATATTGAATTTTAACATTGGACACAGAACTGACGGGTAAAAGTGAGTACAAAGATTATCAATTTTGTAAAAATTGCTATTATTCGAATCTATGATAAAATATGAAAAATACATTATTTAATGTTTTATAGTTTGTAGTGAAATTGAAAAATTTAAGATAAATTGAATATATTTTAAAATAAAATCACTCAAATATTTGATTCAGGAGTTGTGACACGCCAAGGTACTGATGTTTTTCTATAAACGTGCTTTTGAAAAAATATATCAAAAATAGAAAGTTTTTTAAAATAGATTTTTTCGCAAAGTATTCAAATAGCGTACACTACGATAAGTTATTTTATTAAAGTAAACTGGGTAAATCCATTCATAATAGTTTTCTTGACCTAGTTTGTAGTTCTTGATTGTATTTTCACCCAAAACGGAATTACGTGTATCAAACCGGCAAGTTGTTAATGCAGTGGCGGCTCCTACTTACCATCAAAGGGCTTCAACTATTTACCTATTACTACTATTAATATATCAGGCAATTTCGCGTATATTTGTCCCTTCTTGAGGCGAAAGAATTGTGGAGCTCGGGCTTGCTCTAATTGGTGATTTTATATCACATGACTGAAGATGTGGTGGGTGGGAGTTTGTGTTTGTGTCTTAATAATTAGCTGTCAGACGCTTATGTTACAAACGAGTATTTTTGAGAATGTTAAAAAATATCGAAAAAAAACCCTGGCTCGATTTGTTAATTATGTTGCCATGAATTCGTAGTTATATTTTGTTGTTTAAAATGCAGTTGTCGGCGTTTTTTAGAGAACTCTAATATAAAAATGGTTGATTTTAAGGTTATGTTTGTGCAAAAATTATTTTTTACTAATTTCTTAAAAATGTCCAAACTTAAATATAAATTATATTAGGTAAAGTTATCATTAGTTAATTCTGCACCAACAAATGTACTTACTGAATTGGATCCTTTGGCAAAACATGAAAATGCAACGATTTAGTTCTTGAATTTTATTTACAATTAAAACACGATAATTCACCATGATCCCTTAGATAAAATACACACACTAACGTAACTATATAAGCATTTAAGCGTTGAGTTTCTTAATCAATGATATAAGAAATAATCAATCGAAATCGAGTTTCAATTAAGTTTTCTTTAGTTATATTTCTGTTTTGAAACAATATTTAACGACATTTACATTTAAATTTGTGAAAATAAAATATTTTAAATTTTTTTCATGAAAAACTTATAGTAAAACGTTTTATAGGTCATAACAATGTTTATTTAGGTCTCCAATAATTTCTATTATGTGAACAATAAAAATTAGGTCGTGGAAAAATATTTATCAAATAAAATCGATTTCAGTATGTGGACACTTATTGTTATAAAAATTCATAAAAAAATAATTATGTTTGGACTTGTTGAAAAAAATTAACATTTTAGAATGTTTTATTATTATTTTATTTGGGATCATAAAAATATTACCATACAAATTAAAATTATGAAAATAAATTATTCATACATATTTATTCATGTGCTTTAACATCAAACATGTATTTAATGTTATGTAAATTAAAAAAGTAGAACAGAACACCCGAACCTATAATTATTTAATCGATATTATTGCATTTGGCATCAAAATTTAACTGGTAGCTTTTTAGACCACGCATTAACAAAATATTTAAACAATCGATTGTGGTAGGAAAATTTAAAGTTTCTTTATTAAAACCATTTACCATATACAATATATGTATAAAATTTGTTTTCTTTGTTATTTTATTGAAATAAGGAAAATACCAAAATAAAAATATTTCAATTTTTCCAGGGGGACAATTTATTTTTATTTTTTTAACCCCACACCAACCCCTACGTAGGGGTGATTATTACCCCTACAATTTCACAAGAGCGATATAAATTTGATTGTATATTTTTTTTTCAGATGACTTAATTAACAAAATTATGGCGGAAAACGTAAAAGTAATAGTAAGATGTCGTCCTATGAACAAAAAAGAACACGATTTAAACTGCAAAGTAAGTACAAATTGTTAGTTTAAAATATTATTAGATTTTAACTTAAAATTTTGATATCTCAATCATAATCATATATATATATATATATATATATATATATGTATAATGCTTCTTAAAGAATTACTCTTTTTTTATTTCTTTAGTGTGTGGTACGAATGAAAAACTGTATGGTGGAGACGTGGGATTTCCAGGAGGGTCCGTCGTTTCCAAAAACATTCACATTCGACTCTACTTATGATCAAGACTCCAACACCGAAAATATCTACAACGACATCTGCTATTCTCTCATAGAGGTAACATTACACAAACTTCTGCAGAAATATAAGAAATTGCTAAGATGGTTTTTGTATATAAAATGTTTTTAGAGTGTGTTGGAAGGATACAACGCAACAATTTTCGTCTATGGACAGACAGGATGTGGAAAATCTTTTACAATGGAAGGCACGAAAAATGGAGATCCAAAAGATAGAGGGGTAATATCGAGAACATTCGATCATATCTTCGAAGCCATTTCTGTTACACCAGGGGTTAAGTATTTAGCTTTGGTTAGTTATTTGGAGATATACAATGAACAAATAAGGTAAATACACAGAAAAAAATCGAATTTTTTTTACGTATTGGTACTTTTTCTAGGGACTTGCTGCTACCAACTGATAAACTATCAATTGCCCCTAACTTAAGTCTGAAAGAAACCCCCAATGAAGGAGTCACTGTCCCAGGTATGTATACCCTTGTGGAAATTAGTATTTTGATCAAAATTTGCGAAATATCCGATTTTACCCGCTTCAAAATTCTACCCGCAAACATGACGAAATACCCGATTTCCGAGTAAAACACCCGCAAACGGCAACACTTGGTAAGTAGTGACAGAAGAGCTATCTTGAATACGCGGGAAGATGCCATCACATGACAGATCAGCTGTGCTCTAATTGGTCAGTTGAGAAAATCGATATTGCGTCTAAAAATTGTTTGGAACAATGGTTAGATGAATATTTGCGTAGGTATATAAAAAGAAACTTAAAATACACGTACAGTGGCAACAATAAAAGCAAGTCAAGCGCATCGTATGATATTATATAGGTAATTATGCAATAAACTTAGCTTATTACCACCCCGGCAAAATGTTAATGAATACTTTTCTTTGTGTTTTATTTTATAATAATCAAATACAACCTCTCTGAATAATTCCGGATATTTATTCTAATCGCTACAGTTAGGTTCCTACCATTTCTCTGCTAAAAGTCTTATACAGTCTTATTAACTCTAGAGAGACTTTAAATTTTTTTATTATTTTTTAGGTCTTGTCTCTCACCCAGTTCACAACGCTTCAGAATGCGAATATTATCTGAACATGGGTTCAAAAAATCGTATGATTGGAGACACACTTATGAACCAAAATAGTTCAAGATCACACAGTATTTTCACCATTAGTATTGAACAAATTTCCCATATCAACAATAACGAAAGCATTAAAAAAGGTACCTATAAGAAATTTAGCATCACTTCTTCAAATTTGTTCCAAATTAAAGTTATGAAGACATGTTGTTGTAGGTAAACTAAACTTGGTGGATCTTGCTGGTTCGGAAAGACAAGCAAAAACTGGCGCAACCGGTGAACGACTCAAAGAAGCAACAAAAATAAACTTGTCACTTAGTGCCTTAGGTAATGTTATATCAGCCTTGGTGGATGGAAAGGCGAAACATATTCCCTATAGAGATTCCAAACTCACAAGATTACTGCAGGTAAAATATCACACTACTTTTTTTTTTATTTTTTTTATTTTTATTTTTTATTTTTTTTATTTTTTTTTTGTTTTTTATTTTTGTTTTTATTTTTTTTTTTATTTTTTTTTTAGAAGAGCTTTATTTCTGACCCTTAAACAGTTACACATTCCTTTGTAGTTCTTAATGTTTTTTATGTTTTCGGGTATTTGATTGTAGACTTTAAATCCTAAAATATATTTTTTCGCCCAAATGCGATGGAATGATAGTAGTCTTCCACATCAATATAACTTTACACTTAAATATACATTTAACACCTGCTCAAGCTATAACTAGTGTTCTCTAGTTAAGCCTAGTATGAAACTTTTTTTACTGTGTACATTTTTTAGGACTCTTTGGGAGGAAATACCAGGACGTTGATGATAGCCTGCGTAAGCCCTTCTAGCAGAGATTACATGGAAACTCTGTCGACCTTACGATATGCCAACAGGGCGAAAAATATTAGCAACAAACCTAAAGTGAATGAGGTAAGGAAATAAACAAGTTGACACAACGAAAAAATAAATTACATTAAATTTAGGATCCCAAAGATACCATCCTAAGACAATACCAAGAAGAAATAGCGAAACTGAAAAGCCTTTTGGGCAACCACCCTTCAGAAGAAACAAAATCGATAAAAATCGAAGACTCCATCAAAATGAAGAACGAAAGAAACGCGGAACTAGACGCTAAAAGGGATAAACTTCTAAGGGGATACCAGGAAGAAATGAAGAAACTGAAAAGCCTTCACGAATCGGAGAAAAACGAAAAAGAAATTGTGATAAAACAGATAGAAGCCATTAAAGAAGAGTACGAGCAAAATATAATGAAATTGAATGAAGAAAAGCAGAAGAAAGAACTTTGCAGTCAGCAAGAAATCGTGAAGAGGATAGAGGTGCTAAAGGCGGCCATGATTGGTGGAGAAAAGGCCAACGATAGGGAGTTGTCGGAAAGAAGAAAAAAGAAGAAAATGGAAGCAGAAAATAGAGCAAGGTCAGTGAATACAAACCCAATAAACATGTATATATAAACCTACTGGTAACGGTTATTTTCAAGAAACACCCGCTTTCAGGAAAATGAAGATCAAAATATTTTTTTACTTAAATTGACTTCTGCTTGGATTTTTATAAATGTTTAGAGTTTTGTTTACTTTTGTTTACTTAGACATGCAGTGCACTTTATTTTAACTGAAATATCATCTTTTAGTGTTATAGCTCACTTGTTAGCTAAAATAGATGAGAACGAAGACAGAGAAATCCTTCAGAACCAGTACAAGGATATTTCGCAAGAGCTGAACCTTAAAACAGATGCGTTGCGAAAGTACAGGCATAAAGTTAGACTTCTTGAGAAGGATATTAATGATATTTCAGGCGAGTTTGAGACTGAAAGACAGGATTACTTGGAAACTATAAGGAAGCAGGAGAAAACTTTGAAATTGTTAACGCAGGTTTCTGAAAAGTTGGCTGGGACGTTAAAGAAAGATTGTAATTATAGGTAAGCTATTCCCAAATCTCTAGACATTAATTTCATTATTTCTATTTTTTCTTCCACTGTTAAAAAATCCATTATGAATAACTACTTAACTAAATAACATTTTTTATACCTCAATTATAGGATTAAATGAATTTATTGACAAAATAATGTTTTTTTACCTTAAATGAGGTATTTTTATTAAAAATAGTACAATTATCCTTTAAATTAAAGGATTTAATGCTGGCAGGTAGAAAGTGACCATGCGCAACTTAAATATTAGTTAAAAAATCAGATTTAATTTATTAAGATAATTATTACCAAAAAAGTGATATTTTTATAGAAAAATTATTGCAGAATCGTATAAAGAAGAAAAATCCACCTATTTTTAGTCGAATGATTATTTTTATTTTAGTGATTTGGATGCAATAAAAGAAAAGGCAGTTTGGTTGGATGATGCCCAAAAATATAAATTACCAGAAATGGTATTTCCAAGAACTAAACTGCCACCCCCAGGTAAGTACCTAGTATTTTTTATAATAATTTGGTTAAATATCTAAAAAGGGTCTTTCAAAATAATATATTCCATTAGGATTTTTTAAAGACATATGGCTTTATGGCGCTTTATTCACGGGCTAAAGTTATCAACAGGTTTCTAGACACTCATTTAATTAAGCACACGCTCGTGCCTAAATTAAATTCGTGACTAAAATGGCGCTTATCAAACTTGATACATGATATACAATTTAATAAAATTTAAAATAACGTAAGTATACTAGGAAAAGTTAAATGAGATTTGACCCTTTTTAAAATATGTATAAGTATTATAATATTATCTAAGGGACTATTTACATGAAACATAATCTGTTAGGGAGCTAGACATGTTTTTTTTAACTTTTATCAACATAATTAAGCATACTTTTGCCCTTTTTAATAACTAAATTACAAAAATTTGCGTGATTTTTTATGTGAATGGGCCCTAATCAACAATATTTTTTTCATTGTAAATTTGACGTAGGCCGAGTTTCTGATATACAAACAGCCCCCGGTAGATTACATTACGATTCGTTTGAAGAGGAGGGAAAGGTGATTGGTTGGAAAATCTTTTCAAAATTTATTTTTGCTTCGAATATTGACACGCAATAATTTATTTTTACGCAGAATGTTAACCCTGATAGCAAAATTTGATTCTAAGAATCTTCTAAGAAGATACGACTCGGAATAATGGAATATTCTTAGAACCTTCCGTTATTGCTAAGAATGTTCTTAGGGACTTTTAAAACATTCAATAGATACCCTTTTAATGATGCAAGTAGATTCTTAGAAGCTTCTTAAAACCTTCCTAAAAAGCAATCTAAGAACATTTTAAGAATACGTTTTCGGAATGTTCTCAGAAGGTTTCTTATGGAGCTTCTAGGAAGCTTTTGAGAATATTTCCAAATATGTCAGATACCCACGTTCTAATATGTTGGATTCTACATTCGTAAAATTCTTCAGGAGGCGACAAATACGCCTCACTGTCATAATATGAAAGTGAAATGTATTTGTCGTCCCCTTAAAAAAATTTTCGACATTTAATATATATTTATTTAAAAATATTAAATAAACAATTTGACCTCTGAACCATAAGTTGTATGACATTATTTCATAAAAAGTAAAATTGGAAAATTTTGTGGGATAAGTCAGATTAGATTGAAGTTGAAGATATACTATAGTAAGATTATTATACATAAAAATGTTAATTCAGAAATAAAAAATCGGTATACAAATTAATAAATATTTATTTTTAACATAAAATAAAATACCTAAATAGAAAAGTATTTTTGTTATCTAATATTGTTTTAATTTGATAAATAACTATAAAAAATATTTTGGGTTGTTTTTTACTTAGTATTTAATACTAATTACTTTCTCAACATTCTAAGCATAGGTATGTTTAGAGTGGATTAATTTTTACCACAAAACTTTGCACCTTCTAAGAACCTGCCTAGAGGCCAGTGAGAATATTCTTAGGATTATGCTATATTTCTTTTAAGCATGTTCTTTAGAAGAAATATAGGATGATCCTAAGAATATTCTCACTGGAAGGTTTAAAAAACATTCTTAGAACATGCCTAGAAGATATATAGCATGATCCTAAGAATATTCTCACTGGAAGGTTTAAAAAACATTCTTAGAACATGACTAGAAGTAATATAGCATGATCCTAAGAATATTCTCACTGGAAGGTTTAAAAAACATTCTTAGAATAAACTGTGCTATCAGGGAAGAAGTTCTTAATTGAAATTTATTTATTCTATTGATATGAATCTTAGCGAAAAATATTGAATTATATTATTTAAAAGTTGCAAAAATGGCGAAGGTGCCTACTATTTATTTATTAATTTTTAACATTCTGTTTTTATTCAATCCAATTTATTATTAATTTATTTTTTATTATAGTGGTTATAACATTATTATTTTGTATGCACGCTGCTTTTTAATAAAAAAAGGACAAAATCATAATCGAATAGTAAAAAATACAAATATTATGGATGATTTTATTTTAAATGGTGAGGTAAATATTTACAAAAAAAATGCACACTTTATTAATAGTTTTGCAATGTGCTTTACTTTTATCTTGATGTATTTATTTAAAATAAAAATAATTAATATTAGAGAACTGTCACTTACTTTCGAAAAATTGACACGGCCGGTAAAACAGATTCCAAACATCAATTTGGTTACACTATTTCTGTGTAGATGTCGCACTAAACAAATATTAAAATTAATTCGTAGTTTTTCATTATTTCAGTTTTAAATTAGTTTTAAAACTTTTAATCATAACAAATTTGAATCAAAGCACGAAAGTAAGTGAAGATTGCATTATGTGCGTTTTAAGTAATCAATTTGAGTTTGTAGAAGAGCACTGAAGATGCCGAAGACATTATAGAAAATTATTTTCAACCCACAACCAAAAGAGTCAACGAGTTGTTAAGTCAATCTTCAAGATTCACCGCAAGTAAAGTCATCAATACATGGCGAGGTAGTTCTTTTTTTTTATTAAGTTGGTAGCTCATGCCAGTTTGATTTAGTATTTTTAGTATTTAAAAAATGGTAGACCTTAATTAAAAAAACATTATTCTTACCTATTCTTTTTATTAAAATCTAGTAAATTAATTTTTTGTAATACCTACATACAGGTGGTATGGGTTTTGCAGATTACGCTAGAAGGAACAAAAGTACGGAAAATTTAACCCAGATTTTGTCTCCAACATGTAAAGGTAGTAAAAATTCCAATGGACTGAATAATCCCTGGTTAAATGGTGAGAGAATATAAAAATAAATAATAAGCATATATGCACAATATAGGCAACCATTTTTTCTCAGGTAATTCTTCTATAAACCCCGACTCAACCTACAGAAGACCATTTCAATTAGAAGCTTTGCCAAATATTGTTAAACCACGTACTGAAAAACTGAATAAGTTGGAATTTTTATAGATAAATATAATTGTCTTAAATGAGAGTTGAAAATATTTTTTCATACAGGGTCTAAAAATTCACCTCTATGTAAACCAAGTAAATATATATTTATATATACAGGGTGTTTCAAAGAGAGTTAAAAATTTCAAGATCCACATTTTTTGTATAAAAACTTTTTCTATACAACCCATAGAAAACTAGATAAAACGATAAGTTTGTTTCTTTTAAAAAGGGGATCCCCCTAAATTTTAAACAACTATTTAAAACAACCTGTATAAGATTAGGTAATTTTTGATTAATACATTTAGAGGTGAATTTTTTAATAGAAATAAGGCGATAAAAGTAAATTTTATATAATTGTTGAACTTTTAAAGATATTTATTAACAAAATAGTTTGCAGTAGGTATATATTTAAAATCGATTGTAAAAAAATATTTTTTAAATAGATCCTTTTTTTATTTTTAGTATGTAGTCTAAATAATATTTTTGGTCAATTGATCTGATTTTGTGAACTAAAAATATTATTCTGTAAGACCAAATTGTGTGATACTGTTCAAATATTTATTGAAATGAAATATTTGATATTTTAATATGTATTTTCTGAAAAACAAAAATAAACTAAAAAAAACAAACATTACATAAATTTTATTTTGCAACATTATTTACATTAAAAAAATGTATATAACACCTAAAAATTGACTAGATTTATTTAAGTTGGCTTTAGTCCTTCTTGGAACGTTAACGTTTTAGCATTTTCCACTTCTTTTTGCATGTCTATGGCTAATTTTTTGTATCTATCTGCGAGTTCTTTGCTTTTTTCAACACCTTCAAAAAACGATATTAGTAATTTACAGTCTATCAGGGTGGCACATTTTATCAATCTACACTACACATTTTCTCAAAGTGTGTAAAATTATCTAACATTTGGTATAATTATTTTTTAAATTGGTTAAAAAATAACACAACTGCAGACTTCCAAAGTTAGTGTTAACTAAAATCGACACGACTTTATATTTTGTTAATTATCTCGAAAAATTAGTAGTGGGGCATATTAAGTTATTTAGATTTTCGTAAAGTGTATGAAATTATCTAACATTTGGTATAATTAGTTTTTAAATTGGGTAAAAAATATCACAACTGCAGACTTCCAAAGAGAACAATAATTTAAGCAGGCACTGGAAGTTGCGCGCGCACAGCTATGAAGTTGGCCACAAGTTTGCTAAGAGAGAGATAGAGATAAATAAATCCAATATGGCGGATTGGATGAGTAAAAAACAAAAGAGGGTGACAAATTTTAAGAATTTAATTCAATACTAATAAACATTAAATAAATTACCATCTCCTTTGGCATACATCTGACTTAAGTTTGCACAACTGTACATATTTCCCAGATTACAGCCGTCCATTGCATACATAAAAGCTTTCTGCATATTTTTTTGTATGACAAAATCAACCACCTTGGAATCTTTTTCGGGTTTTTTTCGTACACCTGCTATATACATTCCGGACAAGTAATAGCAGGCATTCGCGTTTTTCCCTGAACAAGCTTTTTCCAGTAATTTTAATCCCTAAATAATTAAATAATTAATATTTAAATAATTTTGATAATTTTTTTAACTATTAACTGTTATAACATCGTGTGGAACCCCCTTATCATCGTTGCTTGTACATAATAATAAACCTTGGTTTAAACACGACTCTGTGTCGTTTAAATTGCAACCCTTCTCAAAATACCCATAAGCATTGACAAAATCTGCTTTAGGTAACCCCTTTCCGAGCAAAGAATAAGTGCCGAACTTTAAACAACTTTTTCCATACTTAAACTCGTCGCAGTTATTTTTGTAAACCTTCGCTGCCTTCTCGTAGTCTTTTTTAATCGATTCCAAAAAGTCCGCCAGCAAATGACAAACTAAAAACCGAAACAAGTAGGTTATGTAATTTATTTTTGTCAGTGGTATGTTATACCTTCGGGGTTCTTTTCGCTGTAGCATCCGAAACGGTATTCTATCCCTAAATTCTTGATGTAATCCTTTACTTCACTCTCAGATTTTATATCAACAGACATTTTCAAGCGAAATTTGTTCAGGTTATGTTCAAAACTTAAGTCATTTGGACTACAGTTCAGTGTTACCTAGGCAACCCAGATTACTCTGCGGTTGCCTACATTTCCAGTTAATTTTTTCATGTATTTAAGAATAAAAACGAATAGTGCACATTTTTATAAATTAAAAAGAAGACAATGCGGATAAAATACAATCTATAATGTTTAAAAACATCCTGGCAGTTGCAAGGAATCCCTACGTTGGCCACACGAGTAGTTCCAATTCACAGACAGGTAAACCTAACCCCACAAATCTCAATGTTTTTGAAATGACGCGTTTTTCGACAAACGAAGCTGTTAGTTTAGAAAAAACGGTCGAAACAGCGGTAGATTTGGTAGAAACGAGCCAAACCGACTTGGAAAATGTGTACGAAATCGGTAAATGTGCGGAGTGGATTAAGAAAAATAACTACAAGAAGGTAAAAGTTATACTGACGAGTTTGTACGTTTTTTATCGTTTATTTAAAGGTTTGCCTGCAATTTCCGGACTATTTGTTACCGGATTCCACCGAGGTGGCGTTAAAATTGCAGGAGATATTGGGGCAAACGTTGTATATCCTTGGAGATACTGCATACGAAAGGTAGTTTTAAATCAATTTTTCTCATTATAAAATTAATATTTTTAGTTGTTGTATAGATTATATAGCCGCCTCACATATAAACGCCGATGCTATAATACACTTTGGGGCAGTATGTTTTTCCATAACCTCTGCTAATATACCTCATATGAATATTTACGAAAAAGGTTCTTTAAATGTTGTTGATTTAAAAAAGAGTTTCGATACTTTCGAAGGGAATAAAAGTGATATAATTTTGTTAGTGGACACACCATATATTTGCCATTTAGGTAGGTTATTGTATTGTATTATTAAGCTTGAAAAATAAGTTAAAATTGATGATTTTAGATACCATCAAAGAAGTGTTTAGTGTACATAAAAATGTTGTAGTGAGTAGAATAGATGAATCAGTAAATAACAATCAGAAAATAACAGTTTTTCTTGGAGATAATGATAGAAAATTAATGAATTTATCCCTTTCAATGGGTTGTAGAAACTTGTACTACTACAAACCAAAGGTAGATAATAAAATGATTGTAAAATATGAAATGGAGTCAAAAATAATAAAGAGAAGGTATTTCTTGATGGAAAAAATTAAAGACAGCAATACGGTGGGTATAGTTGTTGGAACTTTGGCTGTTAAAAATTACTTGAAAGTTATTGAGAGAATTAAACGATTATTAAACATGTGTGGTAAAAAATATTACCTTATAAGTGTTGGTAAGCCCACTGTGGCAAAATTAGCGAATTTTCCAGAGGTAGATTTGTACGTCATAATAACGTGCGCTATGAACGAAATTTACGAAAGCAGAGATTATTATAAACCCATAGTAACACCATATGACGTCGAAGTTGCTCTCAATGTTAACAGTAAAAACTTAAACTTCACCTACGATTACAATTCTTTTATCAACGATTCCGACTTGGACTCTTTGGAGGTTAATTTAGAGGAAGATGTTAGTCTTCTAAGCGGAAACGTTAGACGCAATAAAACCGACGACGAAAAAATGGAGGATAGCGAACATAACCTAATTTCTCTGCGTGCCGAAGGTACAGTGGCGCACAGCGATCACGGGGCGGGATTTTTAGCTTCGCGAAGCTGGCGGGGGTTGGAGCAAAACTTGGGCGGAACCGATGCGAAGTTGGCCGAGGAGGGGAGAAAGGGGATTGCACAGGGATATTCAAACGAAAAAATGTAATAATTATTGGTTTAATAAAATATTTTAAAGTAATTTGGAATCTCAATTTATTTACTAAAATTAAAAAAAAGCTTTTATCCAATGAGAATTTTATCCAGTGGAAATTTTATCCAGTGAAAATTTTATCCAATGGGAATTTTATTCTGTGGAAATTTTATCCTGTGGGAATTTTATCCTGTGGAAATTTTACCCAATGGGAATTTTATCCTGTGGAAATTTTATCATGTGGGAATTTTATCCTGTGGAAATTGTATCAAGTGCAAATTTTATCCAATGGGAATTTTATCCAGTGCAAATTTTCTTCAATGTAAATTTTTATCCAATGGAAATTTTTTCCAATGAAAATGCAAAAAATGTAATAAATATTAGTTTAATAAAATATTTTTAAGTAATTTGGAATCACAATTTATTTACTCCCTAAAAAAAATTTGCTATTCGTTCTTTTCGTCGCTTTTAAATCGCACCTGGCAGAATTCCCAAAGTTCTACAAACGATGGCACAAAAGCGTTTGACATGGTGTATGTGACTGGTGGGTCCAAATTATCCAGGCACTCTTGGTACTGTTTGATTGTGTCTTTCATTACTGAACCGATAATCTGAAAAAAATGCTATTGCTCTTCAAAAATTTGTACTGAAGCAAATATTTTCTCAAAGTGTACAAAATTACTTGGAAATACTTACATGCGTCATAAATTTGCCAGTAGGCTTTAAAACCTTAAATGATTTTTGAAGGATGAGATTAATAAAAGTCCAGAGTTCACTGGATGGTTCTTCAGATATTGGAACATCTGTTAAATCTGCAAAAACATAGTCAAATTTTTTTTCTTCATCTATGTATGTATCCAGAGTCTTCATACAATCACCCACAATTATCTAATAAGAAGATAACAGTTTTATCGGCAAACTTAAACGCATTTATATTTATTTACCTGATAATTTTTACCTTGATAAGTGTCCAAAACGTCCCCACAAATCGACCTCATATATTTGGAACATGCTTTCATAACCGTTTCATCTATTTCCAACATTATTATGTTTTTAGGTTTTTGTTTGAGTAATTCATATAGTAAGGCCCCATCTCCACCCCCTGTACATTTTTTATATGAATAAAATAGCTTGAATTAAGCATCAAGTGTTCAACAAACCTCACCTAATATTACAATATCTTTGTCTTTATAGTTTTCTTTGTGTTTTGACATTAAGGTTTCAGTGTAGATTAGATCTGATTCTGCTATATCTAAAGAGTTTATTTATATTTTCTTTTTCTCATTTTAAGTTAAAAAACTTACTTTGTAAGTCATCTAAAATGAGCATATTTCCTAGAGTTTTTGAATGAACTATTTGAACTTTTTGATATGGTGATTGTTCCTCAAATACCATTTTATCAAAATCATATTCAATCAGTCTTTCATCTACAGTAACAAACAATTTTTAAAGTTTACTGTGTTAAATAGATAATTACTGTGTTAAATAGATAACAACAAAAAAATTACCATATCAGCAAATTAAAATAAATAAAATGCATGAGTAAGAAATATTTCAAACCTGATGTGGTATAGTAGATTTCAAAGGTAGCACCTCTTTTTATAAAAGGCAACAGTCGCGACCTAGGGCTGTTTAAGCCCGACTTTAATTTTTGCTCTAAAAGTTTACTACACTGAAAATACAAACAATTACATTTATATGTAGTTTTATTTAGATTAATAAATAAATAATCAATCAACTCACATTAAAAGATATAAAAGGCTCTTCATTTTCTTCGGTGTAAAACTCGATGTTTATCGTGATAAATCCGCTTCTGTACATCCTAAAACTCACCAGAACCTTTTCTTTTATTTTGTAAAACCTCATCATCCCATCTACAAGAGTACAGGACAAAACGTGGGCTAAATCGGGCAAATGATTTTTCAAAATTCCCTCGGCAGTGTCGAGGACTTCGTTTTTGTCCTTTTGGGTTTGAAAAACGCTTGAATCGACGCATAAATCCAATAAAATCGTGTTTACTGACATTTTTGCTTGCTAACCACACTTTTTTTAAAGTTAAACGTGTAAAGTGCAGGGCATGCAACTGCAACTGCAATGAAATAATGCAGGGGTGGCAACTGTCAAGTTTTTCCAAATGTTTTGCGGCTGTTTTTTGAGGAATTTACATAAATAATTGAGAAAATAATTAATATAAAGGTAAGTAAGCAAGTTTGTTAAATAAAAGGAAAGGCAATGCGATGTTTTGGAATTCATATGTATAAATCAAAATACAAATTGTCGTTAAAACTGCTACATTTTCTCAAAGTTTACAAAATTATCTAACATTTTATAAAATGATCTTTTAAATTGGGTAAAGAATAAGACAACTGCAGAATTTAGAAGTCGGTGTTAATTTTATAGAACTAAAATCGACACTACTTTATATTTTGTTAATTATCTCGAAAATTTACTACTGGGGCATATTAAGATAGTTATTTCCACGTGGTCTATAATTTAAACTTTATTGTTGTCAACATTCGATAAAGAAATACCTTGTTATGGCCTAGGCCGATAAAAAATTTTATGAGGCAAGTAATTAGTTCGATTTTTTCTGGCTAGGGATATTGTTTTGACAAATTAATCCTTTTCTAAGAAATTAACGTACTAAACTGGTTTAATTTATTTATAATAAGCACTAATTTGTTTGTTTTACTGTTAATGTTTAATATTTTTCATTAAATTATTGTAAAATTAAATTAAATAAAACAAAAAGTGAGGTTAGGCAACCTAGAAAACGCACGAGTCTTTTTCTACGATTTAAATAAATTATCTTTAAGTTTTAATTTGCTTTAAGTTTTCAGTGAAATTAAATGTTAAACACAGCTTAAACATTCCAAACTACCTATTTTTTAAATAAAAATCCAAACAAATTGAAATTAGATACCTACCTATTTATTAAACAATTAATTGAATTCAATGTAATAGCAAAAATCCATTTCTACTTAAATCATGTAGCTAGGTATTGTCAAACAATTACTGCTTCTAAAATCAATAATAATTATTGTAGATTTAATGTTATCTTTAGCTAATAAATAAATGAGATTCTAAAAAAGTGAGGTTAGGCCGCTTTGATGTTGAATTAAAGTGCTTTGAAGATAAAATGTTGTATGCCATTCGGCCAAGAAGTGCCTTTTTGTGCTTCGCTCAAACCTTGAGCTTAGCACAAAAAGCCTTACTTCTTAACCTAATGACATAAATAACTATTAAGGCTGATTATATGTAACCACTTATTTTTCCGAATGTACAGGGTGGAACGAAAAAAATTGACACCTTCAATTATTTCTATTAGTAATGTATAATTTAAAATAATACATTCAAAATAAAAATGAGCAGTAATCTAGGCAAATGTAAATTCATGTGCAATTTTTTTCGTGAAAGTACCGTTACAAAGGCAAAATTTGCGAATAACAAAACGGATTTAACATTAAACAATAATAAATCAAGGCGGCGATTGTTGGCAGTGCTCGTTGGTAATCGGCGTTGTTCAGTTGTTTCGTGCCACAGGTGACTCGATTTTAATCTCGGTGAGTACCGCATGCAGAAGTCTAGGGTAACTAGATAATTCCGTGTAACTTCGATATTTTTAATTGTATGCGAATTTGTTGTTTTTTTTTAACGTATGAATGAATTTTTGACATAAATTTGCATTGTTTTTACTGATTTTTACAGTAGTCAGCGATTTTTTATCGGGTTTTCGCTTATTTGCATTTATTGTTGACGAAAATTGTGACATATAATAATATTTTTATTTCAACAATATTATTTGAAGAAAAGGTTTCTTGAACATTAGGTAATTTTAAATTATTATTATTATTATTATTACTATATTAGGAATTGTAAGAGAAATTTTTTGTTTGCAATAATTAAATTTATTATTTATGCATTTTAAGCTGTTGTAACGATTGAATTAATTATAATTATAATTAATACTATGAGTATGAGTACCAAAGGAAATCAAAAAAATATTTGTAAAATAATTAAGATAATTGTTAAATAAAAACAGCCTTGGATGTTTTATATGGCGATAATTAGTATTAAAATGTGCATGCAAAATATATTTGATTTTTTTAGTAATTTATAAACACGTCGACAAGTTGTGGCTTTACGGCGTTTTAGTCACGGGCTGAAGTTAGTTGACAGTTCTTAAATGTCATATAATTGTTAAAATTATATTGAATGTAAACATATTTTATTATCTCAATTTGGTAAGAAAAAAATCAAACAGGGTTAGGTCTGGAGAACGCACTGGCCACTCCACCAATCCATGGATCCATCGATGCATCGATTATAAATCTTAAGAAATCGCGTAAACTGGTTAATAAGTTTTATGAATTTTGGCCTTCGATTTTGATTTTTAAATATAGAATAATAAATAGTTTATATACACCTACTTATTGTTTAAATACTAAAATAATTAACTTGACATAACTGATCAGTTGTACTTGTTTTATGCCTCTCACTTTTCATTAACAACGTTTAATCGATTATCAATAACATGTTTAGTTTTGCAAAATCATGTTAACACGCAAAAAATAAAATTTAAGTAAAATTGCAGTTTTTAACAATTTTTCAAATTTATTTATTTTCAACATGACATAGGTAACAATTTAATATATTAAAATTGTTGGTTAAAATGGTTCTACAAATCAACAAACTCCTATTGTCAAAGGATAAAATTCAAGCATAACATTTATTAAATTATATTACTTACGAGATATATCTACATACATAACTTGATTAAGTTTAAAAAAACTTGAAGTTATCAGAGCATAATTGACTTAAACATACAGTTTCTTTTGCTAAAATAAAATTTAATAGTAGTTAACTATTCCACCTTTTAAAATGAAGGGTTTTTAAATTATTGGAGTGGAAAAAATAAAAGTGGTAAATCAGTAATTATAAAAAAAATCAATAAAATCAGTTAAAAACACATTTTTAAGGGATAAATTCAGATTAAAAAAGAAAAATTTGACATTTGCGCCGGTAATACAGATTCCACTCTCAAGGTTACTCTATTTTTGTATAGATGTCGCTCTATAAATATTTAATTAAAATTATTTTAAAATTTAAGTTCGTGACTAAAATCAAACCTGATACATAATAAACTATTATATAATTTATATTATTTTCGTGCAACTTTGATATGCAAAGTTTTATATTACCAGATAAGCATTGTATTTTATTTTATCGACAATAAAACGTATATAGGTTGACTAATAAATAAAAATATGTCAATAATATTCGGTTTTCATAATATTTTGTCTATGTCGACCATAATTTATCAACAAAATTAAATAAATCTTAAAAAACAAGTAGTTTCATTCATGTTACTAGGTTGGCAGCATTGACGTTGAGCGAAATGTCAAAATGTCAGTGAAAATAAAACGTCAAATTTTGTTTTGTCTATTTTGATGCTTCTAACAGCTATAGACACAGTTTACATTTACTTTTAAGGGTTTTATTCACATTTTACAATATAATTTTGATAAACACAACCAGAAGAACGAGTTTTTAACTCATCGTTGACATGAAAATTAAATGGGTTGCCAACTGTCTGAAATAAAAAATCCCTTATTACAATGTTGAATGGGTATTTTGTCAAAGCCACTGGACGTTAATACTTGTAGTGGCTTAATAATAATTATAATGTATATATTGTCCATGGACTATTAATGATCAGTAACTTGCAAATTGAAAGAAGAAAAAGTTTCTAAATACTAAATCAAACTGGCATAATTATGGAATCTTGTTTTTTTATTAAGTTGGTAGCTTAAGCTACCAACTTAATAAAAAAAACAAGATTCCAATTTAAAAAAATGAACTAAATAATCTAAATCAAATTTTTGACGTTTAACAATGTGTCAAAATATTTATTTATTAAGTGAATTATTGCTCGAAAACCTATACGTAAATTAAAACGCAGATAATATTTTGTAAGTAATGTATTTAACTACATATATGTATATATAAAACTGTTGACAACTTATTTGAAATTTATCATTTTGCAAAATTAACGTTTGAGATTTCCACTAGCATTATTAGCAATAAAATAATATATCTTGCAAGTAATATTCCATTACATAAGGCATTCATGAATTATTTTCTATAATTTATTCAATCAACTTCTTTGTCTACTATATACATATACACTTAATGTATGGTTATGTAATTTTTTTCTTTTTTACTTTTGCAGTTATTTATGCGGTGAAGTGCTAGTTCTGTGTTTCGTGTAGTGTTGGTTGCGGACTTCTGGCGCAATATTTACTGGTTCGGTTTTTACAATTTGGATAACATGTTTACCATCAGAAAAAAAAATATGGCGTGCTGGGGTAAGTTTTTATTTAATAATAAAATCAAGAATTTTACAAAATACCTATCTACAAGAAACCTTTAATAATTTGAGAATAGAAACGTTAAAATAATATTAATTTTCTTAATAAACTTGTTTTTAACAAAACAATCTGAAAGTTATTATTGTTAATATTTAAGTTTGGTTAATAATTTTTTGTTTGAAAATAAATTGTCTTTTAAAATACAAAAAAAATATATAATGTTGCTTAACATTTTTTTAAATATTTTTGGGTGAATTGGATAAATCTGCTGCACTATAAAACTACCTATTGAATAATCAAAATAAAAATAAAAATTGGGCACGCCTCTGCTTATGTATAATAGCTTTCTCCAGATGTTGATGCAGTGAAACTTTTATAAATATAAGTCGCATCGGGCATAATTTGGTCAAATTATGTATTAGCGAAATTTAATTTGCTAATAAAAATATGTTTAAATATAATTTTGTCGTTTTGAGTTTAATAGAGGGTCATACCCCTGATAGCAAAATTTGATTTTAAGAATCTTCTAAGAAGATATGACCCGGAATAATGGAATATTCTTAGAACCTTCCCTTATTGCTAAGAATGTTCTTAGGGACTTTTAAAACATTCAATAGATACCCTTTTAATGATGCAATTAGATTCTTAAAAGCTTCTTAAAATCTTCCTAAAAAGCATCCTAAGAACATTTTAAGAATACGTTTTTTGAATGTTCTTAGAAGGTTTCTTATGGAGCTTCTAGGAAGCTTTTGAGAATATTTCCAAATATGTCAGATACCCACGTTCTAATATGTTGTATTCTACATTCGTAAAATTCTTCAGGAGACATTTCACTGTCATAATATGACAGTGAAATGTATTTATCGTCCCCTTAAAAAAATTTGCGACATATTAATATATATTTATTTAAAAATATTAAATAAACAATTTTACCTCTAAACCATAAGTTGTATGACATTATTTCATAAAAAGTAAAATTGGAAATTTGTGTGGGGTAAGTCAGATTAAATTGAAGTTGAAGATAGTTAGGATTATTATACATAAAAATGTTAATTCAGAAATAAAAAATCGGTATACAAATTAATAAATATTTATTTTTAACATAAAATAAAATACCTATAGTAAAAGTATTTTTGTTATCGAATATTGTTTTAATTTAACAAATAACCATAAAAAAATATTTTGGATTGTGTTTTTTACTTAGTATTTAATACTAATTTCTAATTAGGTACTTAAGTATAGGTATACCTTTATACGTAGTTTGTGGTATATTTTACTATTATATAGGTAACTGAACTAACTATGCTTAACAGGAATATTCCTAAATGAACTTTCTATAGCAATTACTTTCTTAACATTCTAAGCATATGTTTAGAGTAGACCACAGTAGGTCTGTGGAGTAGACTAATTTTTACCACTAAAACTTTGCACCTTCTAAGAACCTGCCTATAGGCCAGTAAGAATATTCTTAGGATTATGCTATATGTCTTTTAAGCATGTTCTTTAGAAAAAATATAGCATGATCCTAAGAATATTCTCACTGGAAGGTTTAAAAAACATTCTTAGAATAAAGTGTGCTTTTAGGGTAGGAGTGTACATACCTGTAGGTATTACACAAATCGCAATTAAGATATACATTATTTTTAATCACTTTACTTAGTATATGGTAAGTATTAAGTCATTAAAATAAAATAAGACCATTAAAAAACGCTTTAGTTGGTTGGTATTATTTTCTATTAAATTGAAAAATTATATGCAATTATTATGTAGAAGTGCCAAGTACATTTTTGTTAACTTTTACTCATTTTAAAATTTTAAATAACACTGCATAATGAAATGTCACTGCAACTTCAAACTTTAAGTCAAAAGTGTATGAAGTTTTTAAGAATCTAATTGCATCATTAAAAGGGTATTTATTGAATGTTTTAAAAGTCCCTAAAACATTCTTAGCAATCTTCTTGGAAGATTCTTAAAATCAAATTTTGCTATCACGGTGGTGAACAAAACCTACCAATACATTTTTTAAATTTAAATTTCCATAAAAAAAGGTTTAAGTTGGGCAATGCACACATACAAAGACAAAATACTAAGCAGGCAAAGAAACAATGGAAAGTAAAATCAAACATAATAATACCTATCAATTTTGGCAGCCGACTACAATTTGCCGCCATTGTCCATAACAATATAATTACACGTGAGCTTCTTTACACGCAAATTAAATAACAAATAGGCTTGCGTAAGGTTTAAAAAACACTATTGTTAGTAAAAAAATATACAACAAGTACAGTTAGAAATGTATATAGGTATGCATGCAAACAATATATAGAGATTTAGAATTTTATTCTTACAATATTATTAAGAAAAGTAAAAGTGTGTAAAGTTAAAAATGTTTTTAGCGCAAAAAATGGGATTTTCTATGAAAGAAAATTTGTCTTCCTACAAAAGCATACACTATTGACCTAACCACATTTTATTTTGATTTTGCTTCATTCAAAAGCTTCTGATCTTTACTGAAACTACCAGCGTTGTTAGTATTTAAGCTTAAATTCACCTCACGACATAGGCCTTTCTCTCATGGCAAAAAATTGATTTAAAGAATCTTCTAAGAAGATATGACCCGGAATAATGGAATACTCTTAGAACCTTCCCTTATTGCTAAGAATGTTCTGAAGGACTTTTAAAACATTCAATAGATACCCTTTTAATGATGCAATTAGATTCTTAAAACCTTCCTAAAAAGCATCCTAAGAACATTTTGAGAATACATTTTTGGAATGTTCTTAGAAGGTTTCTTATGGAGCTTCTAGGAAGCTTTTGTGAATATTTCCAAATATGTCAGATACCCACGTTCTAATATGTTGTATTCTACATTCGTAAAATTCTTCAGGAGACGACAAATATGCCTCACTGTCATAATATGACAGTGAAATGTATTTGTCGTCCCCTATAAAAAAATTTGCGACATATTAATATATATTTATTTAAAAATATTAAATAAACAATTTGACCATAAGTTGTATACATTATTTCATAAAAAGTAAAATTGGAAAATTTTGTGGGATGTCAGATTAGATTGAAGTTGAAGATAGTTAGGATTATTATACATAAAAATGTTAATTCAGAAATAAAAAATCGGTATACAAATTAATAAATATCTATTTTTAACATAAAATTAAATACTTATAGTAAAAGTATTTTTGTTATCGAATATTGTTTTAATTTGACAAATAACTATAAAAAAATATTTTGGATTGTGTTTTTTACTTAGTATTTAATACCAATTACTAATTAGGTACTTAAGTATAGGTATATACCTTTATACGTAGTTTATGGTATATTTTACTATTATATAGGTAACTGAACTAAATATGCTTAACAGGAATATTCCTAAATGAACTTTCTATAGCAATTACTTTCTTAACATTCTAAGCATGTTTAGAGTAGACTAATTTTTACCACTAAAACTTTGCACCTTCTAAGAACCTGCCTATAGGCCAGTAAGAATATTCTTAGGATCATGCTATATGTCTTTTAAGCATGTTCTTTAGAAGAAATATAGCATGATCCTAAGAATATTCTCACTGGAAGGTTTAAAAAACATTCTTAGAATAAAGTGTGCTATCAGGAATAAGCCTAGTAACGAAACAATGCCTTCGAACTTGAATTAACCATGAATTTAATTTATAAAAACATAAAATTCAAATCACGAACATTTACAAGAAATATTCATCACACAAAGATACTTTGAACGTTCAAACCAACGTTTTTTTATTTATTTGCATACCTACCTGCTTAAAAAAACTGCCATATAATTATATTAATTTTTGAATTAATTACAATGTACATCTAGTAATTAAAATTAATGGCTTCCTAGTATATGTAGGTATATTTACCAAGTAGTTTTTTACCTATAATTTTTTTCCTAGAGATGGTGTGGAGCAAGGTTATGTGAATTATTTTTTTTTCCTTTTAAAGTTGTAAACCTCCAAAATGGAAATATTTATAATAAATTAAGAACATTATTTTATTAAATGTCACCTTTCAAGATCGCTTGTTGATAATTTTTAATTAATTAAGTTGATCTATTAATAATTGCGAAATTTTTAGTTGAACAACATGTTTTTGCATTAGCAATGGAAATATACAGGGTGTCTTATATTTACGTAATATTCTTGGAACCTTCCCTTATTGCTAAAAATGTCCTTAGGGACTTTTAAAACATTCAATAGATACCCTTTTAATGATGCAATTAGATTCTTAAAAGCTTCTTAAAACCTTCCTAAAAAGCATCCTAAGAACATTTTAAGAATACGTTTTTGGAATGTTCTTAGAAGGTTTCTTATGGAGCTTCTAGGAAGCTTTTGAGAATATTTCCAAATATGTCAGATACCCACGTTCTAATATGTTGTATTCTACATTCGTAAAATTCTTCAGGAGACGACAAATGCGCCTCACTGTCATAATATGAGAGTGAAATGTATTTGTCGTCCCCTTAAAAAATTTTGCGACATATTAATATATATTTATTTAAAAATATTAAATAAAGAATTTCACCTCTAAACCATAAGTTGTATGACATTATTTCATAAAAATTAAAATTTTAAATTAAAAATTTTGTGGGATAAGTCAGATTAGATTGAAGTTGAAGATAGTTAAGAATATTATAATATATATATACATAAAAATGTTAATTCAGAAATAAAAAATCGGTATACAAATTAATAAATATTTATTTTTAATATAAAATAAAATACCTACATATAGTAAAAGTATTTTTGTTATCAAATATTGTTTTAATTTGACAAATAACTATAAAAATATATTTTGGATTGTGTTTTTTACTTAGTATTTAATACCAATTACTAATTAGGTACTTAAGTATAGGTGTATACCTTTATACGTAGTTTATGGTATATTTTACTATTATATAGGTAACTAAACTAAATATGCTTAATAATAATATTCCTAAAATGAACTTTCTATAGCAATTACTTTCTTAACATTCTAAGCATATGTTTAGAGTAGACTAATTTTTACTACTAAAACTTTGCACCTTCTAAGAACCTGCCTATAGGCCAGTAAGAATATTCTTAGGATCATGCCATATTTCTTGAAGAAGAAATATAGCATGATCCTAAGAATATTCTCACTGGAAGGTTTAAAAACATTCTTAGAATAAAGAATGAATTGCGTAAATATGAATAATGTTCATAGCTTTTGTACAAAAAACTTTGCACTTGGTTGAAAGAAGAAACATTCAACTCTCTTAAAATGAATTTGTCAAAAATAACTAATTATAAGTCATATTTGACTAATTGTCATAGCGAAAAAGCAGTCACTAATAATTAGTCAAATTCCACTGAATGAAATAGTTAAATTAGTAAATTTAAATTTTAAAAAAGTTTTTGACCCAGCCTGGGATTGAACTCACGTCTGTCACTTGAGAAGCTTGTCAACCTAACCTCATAACCAGTAGGCTGTCATCCGCTCTTATAAAAATAAATTTTATTTGTCAATAAATATTGTTCATAATATTTTAAAGTTTAATATATTATTTGTGTTACTGTTTTGAGCTAAACTTTTTGCATCTTTATTTGTTTTATGGGTCATTTAACCATGGAGAGGTATATGCATTTAATTCAAATAATACTTTTTTGTTGGCCGTAAACGATTAAAGAAATTAGTTACTTTTAACTGTCAGAAATAGTCAAATATGGTGACTAATCTTAAATTAGTCAAACTTTAACTATTTACGTAGTAAAAAATAACTATTTAAAAGTGAAAACGACTATTTTATTAGTAAAAAATGCTGGTACTAATTCAAATAGTAGAATTTTGACTATTTCATTTTTAGAGAGAAGAGATTTTGTATTTGTTTTCAAGAGAACTATGCTTCTTCCACTAAGAACTTTTTTGTTCAAGCAATAAACACTCTTTTATGCTAAAATATAGTTTCTTGAAATAAGATCGATAATCTTCGATAGACGCTCGATCTAGCAGGCCATCTTCCGCGCGAAGAGATACCCCTCTCTTCGCGCATCGAGTAGGCTTTGCGTGGAGGGGGGGCGGTTCTGCATTCTCGGGCCTCCTGCGATCAGGTGCGAGTTGTTGGCCTCTGTCAGTGCACACCGCGATAGAAACCGAGGCGCATCCGCATCGACGGAAAAACCACGCGACACATCCGTTTCGGTTCATTTAACAACGCGAGTAATTTCTTACCGCCCGGCGAGTGGAAAGTTCTTCGAGCAAGTAAGTGCATCGCGACGTTCAAGTGTCTTCGATCTTCTTTTGTCGGCTAAGCCAGGCTAAGCCATCTTCGATTATGACGAAGATCTCTTGCAATTGGCAGGAAACTGCGGTTACCATGGTTAAGACATGCGGATGTTTTTTACTAAAAAGTTTATATTTTCCGCACTATTTCTATAGGCATAAAATTTATTTAATATTCTGGAAAGAGGACGTTTTTATGTACCGGTCAAAAGTCCGATATTTTAATTGAACATTTAAAATTAATTATTTTAATTAATTCCATTAAATATTATTTGAACAACGGTTCAAAGTTAAATTTAAAACTATCATTTGTTTTTACTAAAAACACAATCATCAATTATACACTAAAAAAAAACTTTGCCCAAGAAAGCAACAAAATCTTAGCTAGCCTATATAGAAATCCGCCTCTGGATATCTGTCAAGAAAAAGAAGTTAGATAATGTGGTAAGTATTTGTCAATATGTTTTAAGACTTTAACACAAAAGCATTTTTTGAAACAAATATTTATTTATTCGTCTACATTAATGTTTCCGCCTTCAAAATAGTCCCCATTGGATATTATGCACATGTGCCAGCTCTTCTTCCAATACTCGAAACACTTCTAAAACTCGATCTTTGGGATAGCCTTTAGTTCTTTCAGCGATGCGCTTTTAATGTCATCTATGCTTGCAAAACGACGGCCCTTTAAGGTTCTCTTTATTTTTGGGAATAGGAAAAAGTCTGGCGAATATGGAGGCTGGGGCATCATTACAGTATTGTTTTTGGTCAAAAATTTTGTTCAAAATCTAACAATTTTAGAACAAATTTTGCTGCCACGCGTTTCATACCCAAAACATTCGAAAAAATTTCATGGGATGAGCCAATCGATATACCACCATCATCAGCGACTTCTCTGATGGTTTCTAACCATTTCTTCCACTTTTTCCATGTTTTTATCGGTTGTTAATGTGCTTGTGCCATCTTGGAAACTCTTATACCACTTGTAAACTCTTGTTTTACTTATAGCAGACTCACATAGGCCTTTGTTAACATTTCACAGAATTTATTTCATTTTTTAAGCAAAATTTGATACAAATTTTTTGATCCATTTCTTTTAACGAACGAAAAATCGCCGAGCTCATAAAACACGTCTAACCTTAGCGGCTGCCACAGACAAAGTAAACAATGAAAACAGCTAAAGTTTTTATCATACTTCGGGGGCATGTATACCAACATAATAAAGAAAATTTTATGACAACCGGACCATCCGAACCCGCGAAATTTAACAATTCCCGTTATTTTCTGAACACACTTCGTATATACCACCTAATTATAATTAGTGAACTTTAGTGTTTAATATTTACTATTTTTTTTAAGATTTTGTTACAAAATTGACATGCTATTGGGATAATTGTTATGTATCTTGAATGAATTGCGTAAATATAAATAATTTTCATAGCTTTTGAACTCTATTCTTTCTCTAAGAACTTTTTTCTTTAAGCAATAAATACTCCTTTATAAAATATTGTTTCTTGCCTCTAATAATTTTTTATCAAGAGAGTTGTCTACTTTAGTTTAAGGGCACCTTTTTCCGTGTATATTTAACCTACATATATGTGTGTTTTATCTATGGAGGACATGACTTGCTGACATGTAGGTTTATTATGATGCTTTTGCGTTTAAGTCTTAAAACATATTGACAAATACTGCAATATTTTCTTTTACAGAATGATCATATTTGCATGAAATAATTATATTTTAGTCGATTTAAGTTTATTAATTATGTATTTATCTATATTAGATTCCTAATTGATTCAAATTTTAAAAATAAGAATAGGTACTATGCACCACACCTCAAAGTCCCACCACGTGACTACGTACGCAGTCTTTTGAAAATTTGGCATTTAAGGCTTTTCAGGTTATGTATTTGTCAAAGTATAGTCAATGAAAAAAATAATATTTATAGTGTTACCGCTTATGTTTAAGCGTTAAAAGTTAATAAATCTTTATAGTATCACAATAACAATGGTTGGTTTAAGAATTTAGGAATATAAAAACTGCATTTAATGAAATTCCAAAGTGTAAGGTGCAATATAAGTGATATTTTTGTGCATTGGGTCTACATTTCTCCATAAAATTGTTTAAACTAAACAGCATTCTTAAAAAAATCGAACTTCTCTATTATGAAATAAGAATATCTGTATCAAAGGTAGGTTAATGTATTAGAACAAAAAAATATCATCTAATTCTGTATTTTAAGGTTAGAAACATCTATTTTGACCAAAATAAATAAGTGGATTATTAGGAAAAGTGTGTTAATATGGTCATAAATAAATATAGGTATACTAAATAATTGTTGAATATGCCATGGTTCAAATTAAATTGAAGCTTTTATACTTCTAACGACAAAACTTGTGCGTACCTCTCGGCATACCTACTTTAAGTTAGATTATAAGAAAACAAACAATTTTTAGAGAAACTTGCAATGTGAAAATATTTAATACTCCCATGACATGTGATTTATTAAAATTTTTAAAGTTATAATGATTTTTCGATGTAGATCAAATTCAGTCGAAGCTTTTTAACTATTTCTATTGACAAAACTTTATGTAGGTTCACTTTAAGCTGGATAAGAAAAACTACCACATTATTAAATACCATATTATACAGTCTTTTAAATAATCCAAAATACTTATTTATTTTGGTCAAAATAAATTTTTCTAACCTTAAAATTACAAAATTAGATGATATTTTTGTTATAATATATTTAACCTGCCTTTAATACAGATATTCTTATTCCATAAAAGAGAAGCTAGATTTTTTTTAATAAATGCTGTTTAGTTAAATTATTTTATGGAGAAAACCAGATATTTGGACCAAATGCACAAAAATAGTACTTATTTGGCACCATACACTTTAGAATTTCATTAAATGCAGTATTTATATTCTTAAATTCTTAAACCATCCATTGTTATTGTAATGTTTTAAAGATTTATACATTTTTAACGCCTAAACATAATATTATTTCTTCCGTTGACTATACTTTGACAGATACATAACCTGAAAAGCCTTAAGTGCCAAATTTTCAAAAGACTGCGTTCCGTACGTGGTCACGTGGTGGGACTTTGAGGTGTGGAGCATAGTACATTACCTATACCTATACATAACAATTAAACTTGATTTATAACCATAGAAAAAGAATAACACTACTTATTCGCGCGAGATAAACACCTTTGATGAACAAAGTACACAATGTTGCAAGATATATCAAAATACCGAGTGATTTCCGACAAATACTTTGATCTTCAAATAAAGTTATTTAGCCAAAAGACTCGAGTTTCTTTAAAAGCATCAGCCATTTTAGCAGAATGCCAAGGAATTTAACTTTCTTTAACTTAAAACACCCTATATAACTAATTCATCCGGATCACTTTCTCTTTTTGTTCAAATTTTGAAAAAAACTGATGTACCAACGTCAACATACCAAGGACGTAGAAATGCACGATTTTGTGGGTTAATGGTCGTTTGCCTGAATTTTGACCAATTCGACCACAATTTCAACAGTTCGACAAGTTTCTAGGTTATTGTGCGATTAACATTGTTGCAACAAGTAGCCATGGGAGAACTAGATTTAAGTGAAACAAGCGAAGGTTCCATTTATTGCCTAGCCTAATGATCCAAAGATGTTTATACATCCGAACCACATGGGTAACATGAGCATACATCAAAATATTAATTTATTAAAAATCATGTTTATTGTTTTTGAAGCTTTTTCAATGGAAAATATTTTAGTGTCATTTGTTGTATTGTCTAACTAAGATGTAAATTTGCTATATCCTTCCAGCTAAGGTATTTAATTATTATTTAAATATTACTTGTTAAAACCATTCAGTGGAAAACAAATAATTAAGTAATAATGTCTTGAATTAAATCTAGATAGGCTAAGCAGGTCAGACAACATAAAGTAATTAAAACGTAGGTACAGTTGCGGACTAAGATGTTGCTAATAAATGTTTGAGGCTTCACTTACGTGTCAATTTTTATGTACAAGTATTTTATAATCTGAAACGGTAACCGTGCACCTTCAACTGTTTCTCTTCGTGGCATAAACAATTGAATAACGAAGGAAACATCCGCAAGCTAACCATTGCAAACCTAGCGCAAAAGAAGATCAAAGCAGTTGCTTACATTTTTGTTAAATTTTTGTAATTTTTATTTGCAGATCAACCACAGAAAATAAAGTGATGCAATAAAGTGATAAAGTGCTCGTTGGATTATTTTAGTGATTTTTGACTTTTTTCGTTGTAAATAACCAGTAAAAAATACACAAAATGAAAGGGAGGGAAAAGTTGTGCGCCAAGCTGTCAAGTGCTTTTTTGAGAAAGTGGTGTAAGTAGATTTTTCGTAATTGTAATTTAATTATGGTGCCAGAATTGAATATATTTTTTCAAGTTAACTAATTTTGATAATAGAAGGCATCATAGACTTTTCTCTATGGTAACCTACCATTGGAAGCATGAAAGATAATTTGACAGTTCAGTATATAAGTTGACAGATTAGGTTTCAATTTATAAGTGTACTAAAAACTAAAAACATTAATTTATTAAAATAAATAAACTAAATAATAATTTTAGACAGTGTCAGCAAGTTAGAAATTATAACCTACTTTAATTTTATTTTTTGCTCCACAACCAAGCTTCAATTTATTTTTTACTCGATGAGCAAGCTTCAATTTTAATTCCAAACTGAGGAAAGTAATATTTAGCCAATAAATAAATTAGAATCGATCGCCTATATAAATATATGCATATTTTTATTCAGTTGTTTTTCGCTTTTTTGTAGTTAGTTATTTTGCATTTTTTTATATTTAATGTAATGCTATACAGGGTGTTTCTGGAGAAACGCAAACGAAATGGATTTGAAATTTTAATAGCATATACAATTTGATTTTGACTATACCTAAAGTCAATAGTTTTCAAGATATTATTTTTTTTCGTTAAAATTTTGCTAAATGCACGTTAATCAAAAATAGTGTAATTGGTAACGATAGGTTCTTAGTTTTGTTACAAAATCAAATTAATATACGATGAGTAACCTTGATAGAAACCTATAAATTGAATGTTGCTTAAATGTCTCCAAATATTGCATAATTATTGTTGTTATTATTACTTTAACAGGTAAATAAACAAAAAGGTTAAAAAAAATGTCTGTCTGGAAATATTAATTGATAAAAATAATAAAATTTATTGTAGTTGTTCTGCGTCAATTAAAATTAAAAACATTTCTTTAATGGTTCGATATACAGGGTTTGACGAAAATGATGGATAAACTAAAATATTGAACATTTTTTGTTTACGAGGTGTGTTCAGAAAATATCGGGAATTTTCGTTTTTTGAAACAAATATTTATTTATTCGTCTATATTAATGTTGTCGCCTTCAAAATAGTCCCCATTGGATATTATGCACATGTGCCAGCTCTTCCAATACTCGAAACACTTCTAAAACTCGATCTTTGGGGGTAGCCTTTAGTTCTTTCAGCGATGCGCTTTTAATGTCATCTATGCTTGCAAAACGACGGCCCTTTAAGGTTCTCTTTATTTTTGGGAATGGGAAAAAGTCAGACAGAGGCATGTCTGGCGAATATGGAGGCTGGGGCATCATTACAGTATTGTTTTTGGCCAAACATTTTGTTCAAAATTTTACAATTTTAGAACAAATTTTGCTGCCACGCGTTTCATACCCAAAACATTCGAAAAAATTTCATGGGATGAGCCAATCGCTATACCAACATCATCAGCGACTTCTCTGATGGTTTATAACCATTTCTTCCACTTTTTCCATGTTTTTATCGGTTGTTAATGTGCTTGTGCGTTCGGGGCCTTCGTCATCTTCAACGTCTTCACGGCCATCTTGGAAACTCTTATACCACTTGTAAACTCTTGTTTTACTTATAGCAGACTCACTATAGGCCTTTGTTAACATTTCACAGAATTTATTTAATTTTTTAAGCAAAATTGGATACAAATTCTTTTAACGAACGAAAAATCGCCGGGCTCATAAAACACGTCTAACCTTAGCGGCTGCCACAGACAAAGTAAACAATGAAAACAGCTAAAGTTTTTATCATACTTCGGGGGCATGTATACCAACATAATAAAGAAAATTTTATGATAACTGGACCCTCCGAACCCGCGAAATTTAAAAATTCCCGTTATTTTCTGAACACACCTCGTATGTAATAAAATTTTTATGTTGAATCATATTTATGTTATGTTAGGTACTTTATTAGTGTTAGTATAAATCAAACAATAAATGTCTTATTTTATTTAAATATTTTTTTGTAACCTTTTCTTCCGAAGAAATATTTTTGGTTCTTGTACTACTGTATTTATTTGTGTTTGTATAAACTAAATAAATAGGTTAATTAAAAAAAAATAGTTTCAGCACGTGTGCTTATAATTACATGCCTATGTCAAAGTATAAAATCAATATCCCATGTTTTTAGATCTAATTGATAATTAAAAATAATTATTAATAATTTCTCCATTTTAAAATTGCTGGTTGGGTGTTTTTTATTTATTTTTTCTTCTGGAGATAGCTACGGTGAGTTAAGCAACGAAACTTTTTGACAAAATATCATTGTTTTATTTTAATTTTGAACGAAATTGAAAATTTTCCCACAATTAATATTAATGGCACGTACGTTTGTTTATTAAAATGCATTGACTAATTCTGCGACAAGAATTGGGAAATTTAACGTACATTGACCTAAAAAAATATACACCATATAACAATTTGGTTAAGATATACGAGGTGTGAAAAAATCACATGGTGACAAATCGGGAGAGTGAGGGGGCCATGAAAGACATTTTTTGAGTAAAACTTTGAAATAACATTACCCACTTTTATTATTGGTGGTGTATACATTTAACGACTATATATCTATTTTTTTCACTTAATTAGCTAGTTACAATTACAATCTATTTTTAATATTTTTAAGTGTTAAACTTTGTACGCAGTTAAAAGTATGTAATTTAACCCATTATAAATGCCTATTACATATTTATTAAAAGGCCTTGGGTTTGTTATGGCACATTTGAATATTTTTTTAATTACATTGGTAACGACAAGGTTTTATAAATGTCTTTTTTAGGAGAGTGCCTTAATTGGACTTACATCAACAATAATAGTAAAAAGGTCAATCTCTTAAATGAAATGAAAATCACTTTGATTCAAAATATTTGCACTTTTAAATAGGGCCAAGAGCTAACCCTGAGCATGTTTTTTAAACCTTCCAGTGAGAATATTCTTAGCAAAATTTGATTTTAAGAATCTTCTAAGAAGATATGACCCGGAATAATGGAATATTCTTGGAACCTTCCCTTATTGCTAAGAATGTTCTTAGGAACTTTTAAAACATATAAATATAAAATATATACCCTTTTAATGATGCAATTAGATTCTTTAAAGCTTCTTAAAACCTTCCTAAAAAGCATCCTAAGAACATTTTAAGAATACGTTTTTGGAATGTTCTTAGAAGGTTCCTTATGGAGCTTCTAGGAAGCTTTTGAGAAAATTTCCAAATATGTCAGATACCCACGTTCTAATATGTTGTATTCTACATTCGTAAAATTCTTCAGGAGACGACAAATACGCCTCACTGTCTTAATATGACAGTGAAATGTATTTGTCGTCCCCTTAAAAAATTTTGCGACATATTAATATATATTTATTTAAAAATATTAAATAAACAATTTGACCTCTAAACCATAAGTTGTATGACATTATTTTATAAAAAGTAAAATTGGAAAATTTTGTGGGATAAGTCAGATCAGATTGAAGTTGAAGATAGTTAGGATTATTATACATAAAAATGTTAATTCAGAAATAAAAAATCGGTATACAAATTAATAAATATTTATTTTAACATAAAATAAAATACCTATAGTAAAAGTATTTTTGTTATCGAATATTGTTTTAATTTGACAAATAACTATAAAAAAATATTTTGGAAGAATATTCTCACTGGAATGTTTAAAAAACATTCTTAGAATAAAGTGTGCTATAATTTTTTTTATTGTGATGCCTGTGAGAAAAATGTTAGGCAACCTATTATTTCAAAATATAAATATATCTCCTACTTGTGAAATACATATTTAAATAGATGGCATCATCTATCTAAGTAATGCATTTTTTATGTATATCTTAAATCGAGTTTACATTTTAAATATTTTTAAGTTAGTGCTTTTATACAAGATGTATGCCATTGTTTTTAAATTGTTGAGTAAGTTTATATTATTTGATTAATTTGGTAAAAACACTCAGGTGCGCTACTGATGCCACAAATCAAGTCGTCTCGCTCGTCAACCTGATTAATGTGGGTCATAGAAAACAGACGATTGCATTTAAAAACCTATACAGGGTAAATTAAAAAATATTACACAGTAAAAAAATCAACTCTAAGCAACACTAATTAGAGTTCACACAGGTCCACACTAAATAGTGTTAATTTGTAGTTTAATTTTCCCCAAGTAAGCAAGTGTGATTTAACACTATAGCACTAAGGATAAAGTAATTTTACACTGTATTAAAAAGTGTTAATTTACCTAAAATCGTGTACTTCTACACTTCCTGGGTAAAATCCCACTTTTGTTCAGTGTAAATTAACACTACTTTGGAAAAGTTATAATTTTAGAAAGGTACTTTTACTCTTTTAGTGCAAACTTCTAGTGTAAATTAACACTATTATTTGAGTAAAACCTATTGGTGGTAGTGAATAAAACGAAAAGGTAAATAAAGAGATTTATTTGGAACAAAAATCTATGACAATTATCAAAATCGGTGCCTTTTAAAATATAATTTTATATTGGAGTCGTATGGCTGGCTTAAGCAAAATGGTTCCTTAAAACGTAAAAGTTTTAGATCAATGCAATGTTTTACTGGCTGTCAACTTGTAAGCAATGAATTATCTTGAGAATTCATCAGTAATCCATTTTTCTGTTATAAAAAATGGGTGATCCCATTGGTAGAGAGGCGTCAGGCGGCTGTATATCGGGGATTTACCACACGTGTACAAATTCTTCATAATATTAATAAAAATGTAGGTATAGGTTAATATAACAACCATTACCCTTGAAAATAAAAAGTAAATCAAGTGTTTACGTATTTATATTATTAATGTTACAAGTACCCGACCTACTGCCGTAAATTATTAATATATAATATAGGTCGGGTATGGACATCCTTTTAACATATTGGTATTTATTGAAAATTAAGGCTTAAAGAAAAAGGAAGTATAATACTTACCAAAAAAAAAGAATGTCCCCTTATGGATTCACCGTAATTAAAATCTAACTGAACAAAAATGCCACACTTCCACAACGCGGTATCTCCGGATATGCACTGCGTAGGTAGATAGGTTCCAACCAAACATTTTAAAACGCATTTCGGTTATTACCAGTTTTTTCAGTCTATTTTGCCACTATTGGTGTAATTTAACTTTAATTGTGATACAATGTGCACTAGTAGTGTAAAGAAAAAAGAGCTCTTAGTAACATCAAAACAGACAAAGAAATTGGCATGCACTGTAGTGTACATTTTGTCACTATTTAACACATTAACACTCGCATTAAGTTTTTCTACCCTTTTGATTTATTTTAATATGATGACCAATTTTAGTACTGATTGATTTCCCCCCTCGAATTATTTAATTTTTATTTTAAAAATTTTTTCGTAAAATGCATACTAACTGAGATATTCTCCTATTGATTTTTTTTTTAGGAATATACAAAATAGTATTATTATTTAAAACATTACTTTTAAATATATGTCTATACATGACATAATATACCTAGGGATTTTTTTACTTTCTTGAACAGATGCTTCAACTTTTCCATTACCATTTGCATATTTTGTTCTTAATTGCAAAGAAAGTGAAACGGTTATAAACATATTTTAAATGTGAAGTAACGGTTACACCGTACAGAAACTGATGGTAGAAATTTTAATTCTTGTCGAAATGAAACTTTTTAAATAAGTAATTTGTGTCACTTATTTAATCAGTGGTGAAAAGAATATTATCCATACCACTAACAAAAGAAATCCTTTTATTTTTATTATTTTAGTTATAATTTGTTTTTTATCAAAGAACCTTGGATACTTGCCTATTATTTTTATTTACTTATAGTATTATTATTACTTGTATGATAATGCAGAATTTTATCGCAAAAAGGGTCAGTAATTGTAGAAATGCCTAGCAAAGTCTATGTTTCAACAAATAAGGTTCTTTGTAAAAAATGCGAAAAACCCATAAATTTAAAGAACACTTTGTGTTTTGGTTTAGTAAAGAATGAGGTACATAGTTGTGGATACGAGAAAAAAAAGACAGGCTGTTTGAGTCTGACAACTGAAGGTATAAAAATATTTTTTTAAGTCGTAAATTATATTTGTTGTATTGTAAGATTATACAGGGTGTGTCATAAAAATTATCGGATCTTATTGATTTAAAAACCAAGTGAAAGCCTAACAAGCCCTTAGTAAACTCTTTCAGAAAATGTTTGTTTAGTTATTTCAGAATAATTTTTTTTTTGAAACTTGTGAAACACACATTTCCCATGTCCCATAAGCGTTTTATAAAACTTACATACATGTTTTATTTTAAATATTGAATAACCAGAACTTTGTGTTGCTTTATAGCAATCCATAACATCCTTAGTTAATACAGTAAACAATTTATATATAAAAGAATTAATTTTAATCTACTTTTTTTAAATTTAACTCATGTCCCAGACATTTTTTCCGTTGCGTTACGTCCGTCGCGTTACCGATAGAATATTAGAAAAACATATATATGGCAACTTTTTTGCTACTTACGTGATCAACAAATGATGTTCGGACGTACACATTACCCAGCTGAATTTATTTATTCAATCAGGAAGAAGATATCGGTTGAAACAGGTGCGGGTAACGCGAATGTAATAATTGTTTGTCCGCTAAGTTACTCAAAAAAATAATAAAAATAAGGTAAGAAAAATACTATTTTTCATGTTTATGTTTATTTTAGGGCACTAAAGCTTATTGAGAGTAATTAATGACTGTAATGTCTTATTATTATTTTTTAAATATGGTTTCACAAAACTTTTCCACTGCGTTACCGAGTCCATTATGTTACCTTATGGTAACGCAATGGAATTTAGGGTAACGCAATAGAATTTTTCGACAACAAAGTGGATATTTACCGTCGCTTTTATTAAAAGTAGTTTATGATTAACCAATTTAAAATTATTTGTAATAACAACTTATAATATAGATTACATCCAAGGTAAAATTCCACGCAATAAAAAGTACTAAAAGGGACCTTCACCAGCTTATAGTCAAAGAAAAAGGGTGTCTACAATTTAGAAATCTAAGTTGTTATTCTGCAAGTGAGGACCACTACAAGGGATTTTGTTTATGCATTACTCTAAAATCGTACCACCCTATATAGTTTCTTTTTTACGTTATCTGATTAAGTCCTTTGTGTACCCCTGTCCGTTGTGATACCAATGTCTATTTCGTTACTTTTTTTAGTTTTTGTTAAAAAAATACTTAAAAGGATTTTTATACACTATCACTTGGTAATACGTGTTTACAAATTAGAGTTTAATTCACTAATACAGTGACTAAAAGAAAATATTAATGGTATTGTTTTTTTAACAAAGAATCGGAATGGTTTCTTAACGAACATACATATTTAAAAAAAGCATACAATTTTTAATAAAAAATAAAATAAAAAATTGTAGTCAAAAGTTTGTAAACTAAGTACATTTTATTTAAAATTATTTTTATAACAACTTTTTTATTGATCTAAATTTTGGATTTCAAATTGGTAACACAGTGGAGATAGATAAAGCTAGCTAAACACATTTTTCTGAAAAAAACGTAATAAAAATTAAAAAGTGCACTGCCTGTCTTAAATGTAAGTAAACAAAACTCTAAACATTTATAAAAATCCAACCAAAAGTCAATTTAAGCAAAAAAATATTTTGATCTTCATTTTCCTGAAAGCGGGTGTTTCTTGAAAATGACCCTAATATCTACGCTCAGCGTTTTCCGGAAAAAAATCGATCACGTACTTTATTTTATCGTACAGTCAAGCAGTTTACTACAAACGGGAGTGTTCAACCGAAAAAAACAACACCAAAACTTCTTGATAATTTAATAAAGATAATATAACTTTTATAGACCATGGGAGAAAAATAACCTAACTGGGTGAAACATTCAATCGAAACAATCGGCATTGGCAGATAATTTCTTTGTTAATATGTACGAAAAAATACCATCTTTCGATTACAACCATAAAATGGTCCAATATTTCCCGACGATTTTTTTTTTCAATTTGCATTTTATGAAACATTACGTTATTGTTCGTTGGCAAGTGAAATATCCATGTAGAAAGCTGTGAGAATATGAAGTGCTGTTTCGTAAAACATTAGTCAATGTGCAATTATGCTGGATAGAATTTTAATATTATACGAAACACACACACACGTATGTATGTGTGTGTGTGTAATATATATTGGCATCATTGAAAACTAGAAGATTGACTAAAAAAAGGTTTACAAAAAAGTATTTAAATAAAATAAGACATTTTTTGTTTGATATCGACAAAATCGCAATTTTTTTATACTAACACCAATAAACTAACATAAATATGATTTAACCTTCAAAAACATTAGAGTGATTCTACAAAAGTTGGGAAACTTTTGACCTCATTTTGTTTACATAGTTTTCAAAAAAAAAACAGTATTTTGTTATGAGAACAAAGATAATATAATAAGTATACTGTTCCAGACCGGGCCAGTCACTTTTTCAAACAGTTTCTGAAATATCTGTGTTTTCTAAATTTGAATGCAAGGGAAGTGACAAGTATACCAGGGTACTAATTAAATACATAATTTATTGGAAAATATAAGATTTATTGCAACTTTGAGCATATTATACATTAAACATCTTAAAATCAAATAATACCACACATCAGTGGCGGCTGGTGGATTTTGGGTATACCGATATCTCAATTATTAGATATGGGACCCACACCAAATTTATATGAGTTTATAATGACATTAAATAAGCAAGTTCTGCGCAAGCAGAATTTAAATTGAAGTTTGCGAAAAAAAGATAACCAAAACATCGAACATGGAACTGATGAATGGGATACAAATTTGAGATTATAATTCGGAATTAAGTATTTTACTGATATTTTTTGTTAGTAGATGCTACTTATCAACAAATCACATATAGCAAAATATAAATTACAATGAAATATATATACGTAAGAAAATAACTACTCACCACAGTAATGAAATTTTGACTGGAACTGTATACGTGCATTCACCACAACTTCGCCACTTGCATTGTTTTCAAGATGACTGTCGTGCAAAGGGCGGGCTCTGTAGGTAATTTTTTTACCAACACTTGAGTTAACACGAGGACTTGACGTTTAAACTTCAATATTTCGCAGGAATTTTGAATTTTAACATTGGAGACAGAACTGACTGGTAAAAGTGAGTACAATGATTATCAATTTTTTAAAAATTGCTATTATTCGAATCTATGGTAAAATATGAAAAATACCTTATTTAATGTTTTATAGTTTGTAGTGAAATTGAAAAATTTAAGATAAATTGAATATATTTTAAAATAAGACGGAAATTCTTATCAAATTATTGGAGACCCCAATAGCTGATGAAACGACGAAACTTTTTTAATTAATTCGTGTTTTTCCCCTGTTAGGGATGTTTTTACAAAAAAAATAGATTTTTAAAATCTCAAACTATATTTAAAGTTAACATTCTCATTCATTAAATAACATTTGTTGACCTTGCTTTGAAAACCAATATCTTATGTACCTACCAACAACTAGATTCATTCAAGATAGGAAATATATGCATTCACTTTATGAACACCTATGTACAATAGCTATAGCTATGGAGATTCTTGAGGCGATCCTTTAATCAAGTAGCCAGTTGTTTACACTGTAACCACGGCATTCTTAGCATAATCTGCTGGATTTTACCCATTAAAAGTCAAGGTTTCTACCGGGTCATCTTGAAAGCGATTGCTACTATATTCTCTATATATTTTCGATTCGGTTAGTAAATGCATGACCTTTTAAAGTAGTATATATTTGTTTGAAGAGGCGTCAAAAACAAACGGATTCACTCAAGTAATCTATTGTGTTCTATTAATAGAATAATAGGTGTTTTGTATGATTTTTAATGTTTTGTTGGTTCGTCTATTTACTTTATTGGGTCCAATATAGGACAAAAAAGTATTTTTTTTTTTCGTTTTTTTCAGAAAAATGTGTTTATAGCTAGCTTTATATATCTCCACTGTATTACCAATTTGAAATCCAAAATTTAATTCAATAAAAAAAGTTGTTATAAAAATAATTTGAAATAAAATGTACTTAGTTCACAAACTTTTGACTCCAATTTATTTTATTTTTTATTAAAAATTGTATGCTTTTTTTTAAATATGTATGTTCGTTAAGTTACTTTTTAAAAGAACTATTATAGACGCCCTTTTTCTTTGACTATAAGCTGGTGAAGGTCTTTCGTCCCTTTTAGTACTTTTGTATATTGCGTGGAATTTTCCCTTGGATGCATTACATGTAATCTATATCATGAGTTGTAATCACAAATAACTTTAAATTGGTTTATCATAAACTACTTTTAATAAAAGCGACGGTAAATATCCACTTTGTTGTCGAAAAATTCTATTGCGTTACCCTAAATTCCATTGCGTTACCATAAGGTAACGTAATGGACTCGGTAACGCAGTGGAAAAAGTTTTGTGAAACCATATTTAAAAAACATTATAGTCATTAATTACTCTCAATGAGCTTTAGTGCCCTAAAATAAACATAAACATGAAAAATAGTATTTTTTCTTACCTTATTTTTATTATTTTTTTTTGAGTAACTTAGCGGACAAACAATTATTACATTCTCGTTACCCGCACCTGTTTCAACCGATATCTTCTTCCTGATTGAATAAATAAATTCAGCTGGGTAATGTGTACGTCCGAACATTATTTGTTGATCACGTGAGTGCCAAAAAAGTTGCCATATATATGTTTTTTTTAAATATTCTATCGGTAACGCGACGGACGTAACGCAACGGAAAAAATGTCTGGGACAAATTTAAAAAAAGTTGATTAAAATTAATTAATTTATGTATAAATTGTTTACTGTATTAACTAAGGATGTTATCGATTGCTATAAAGCAAAACAAAGTTCTGGTTATTCAATATTAAAAAAAAACATGTATGTAAGTTTTATAAAACGCTAATGGGACATGCGAAAAAGTGTGTTTCACAAGTTTCAAAATTAAAAAAAAAATATTCTGAAATTACTAAACAAACATTTTTTGAAAGAGTTTACTAAGGGCTTGTTAGGCTTTCACTTGGGTTTTAAATCAATAAGATTTTTTTATAATATTCACCTTTATTAAAACTGAGATTTAAAAAACTTTAATTTTCACCAGGAATTCTTAATGTATATTCCAAGAACTGGTTTGCCAGCATAACCGCCATCTTAACCGAAAGATTTATGCCCATTCGGTATTCTTCGGTATTCCGATATAATTTTCACGTATCTGATTCTCTATTGCTATGCACATAATGGCTAGAGGAATATTTATTGCTACCCACGCCAAAAGAAAGTACTTGCTCTCTAAAAATGAAATAGTCAAAATTCTACTATTTGAATTAGTAAAAGCATTTTTTACTAATAAAATAGTCGTTTTCACTTTTAAATAGTTATTTTTTACTATGTAAATAGTTAAAGTTTGACTAATTTAAGATTAGTCACCATATTTGACTATTTCTGACAGTTAAAAGTAACTAATTTCTTTAGTCGTTTACGGCCAACAACAAAGTATTATTTGAATTAAATGCATATACCTACCTCTCCATGGTTAAATGACCCATAAAACAAATAAAGATGCAAAAAGTTTAGCTCAAAATAGCAAGACAAATAATATATTAAACTTTAAAATATTATGAACCATATTTATTGACAAATAAAATCAATTTTTATAAGAGCGGCTGACAGCCGAATGCGTTAAGACGTTAGCTTGACAAACTTGTCAAGTGACAGACCTGAGTTCAATCCCAGGCTGGGTCAAAACTTTTTTTAAATTTAAATTTACTAATTTGACTATTTCATTCAGTGGAATTTGACTAATTATTAGTGACTGCTTTTTCACTATGACAATTAGTCAAATATGACTTATAATTAGTTATTTTTGACTAATTCATTTTAAGAGAGTGGAAATATTTAAGTACCTAAAGGCACAATCGCAATCATAGAAATAACACTACGTATTATCTTTATTTTAGTATGAATGAGATACTCGTGTTTATGGAATGTGATTTTTACTTACAACAACATTAAAAAAACAAAAAAATATTAGTTTTTTTTTAATTTTAATATAAATTTAATAAATTTAATGCAGACAGCGCCTTGTTCTCTTGTTTTTCCATTTTTTAACCTCGGTTGTTCAAGGAAAATTCCTGTTATCAACCACATCAAAATCGTCATGTCTTGTTGGTCGTTTGCAATACGTTTTCTGAATTTAAATTATTAAATATTAACAAACAAAAAACACAACTATTATTTTAATCATTACTTTTATTATTTAAATCGTTTTTCTTACCTAACATGTTGTTATACAGGGTGAATACAGAGGAAATTGGTACAAGTTCACAGGTTAAACTTTGGGCCCATAACCTAAAATTTGAAAGAAATGCACCAGATTCTGTCATAAATTGCCAGATTTTGTTTGAATTTACCTTCATTTCAAAAATGACATAATCAACAATTAATAAAAACGCCAAATTAACAATTTGTATTGTTGATTTTGTCATTTTTGTAATTAGACTAAATTTAAACAAAATCTGGCAACTTTTTTGTCTAGAGTTTAGGTGCTTTTTTATGACCTAATTAATTTCATAACACCCTGTATAATAGTTAATTTTATTTTAAAAATGACTTCTTATGAGATGTTTATCGTTTTAGGTACAAAAATCAAGGAAACCTTGTTTTAATGAATATTATTTTTTTATTTGGTATTCCGGTTATGTTAGAATTTGTACCAATTCGGTATAAACTAAAAAAAAAAGACAAGGACAAGGTTATAACAATATGTTATTGGAAGTTCAAGGCGTTTAATAGTATATTATATATCAAGTTTGATAAACGCCATTTTATACACGAATTTAATTTAAATTAATGAGTGTATAGAAAAGTTTATAAACGAGGTGCATACTATACTTTTTCTACAACAAATACTTATTATTATCTTAAAATTATTTAAATCAAAAATTTGTATAGAGCGCCATCTATGAAACAATAGGGGAATCTGTGTGTCACCGTCAAATGTCAATTTTTTTTATTTTATAAACACAGATTATAAACGTTATAAATCGAAATGTATTTCTTGAAAATTGACAGTTTTTCACAGTAAAAGTAAAGAAAATGTTTTATGAGCACTTTACAGTGGAGTCCGTGCCCGAATTTAAGTTATAGTTTACTGCCGGCGAAATTAAAAGGTCAGTACAATGTTCATATAAACGTTTCAAATATTGGCGTTGAGAAACTATTTAATACTTTTGTATTTTTGTATTGAGATAATAAAATAATTTTCACATTTAGTATTATTTTACACTTTTTTTAACGATTGTATGACATTTGACATCTGTCAACTAACTTCAGCCCTTGACTAAAAACCTGTTGCCCGTGACTAAAGCGCCATAAAGCCACAACTTGTCAATGTGTATTTAAAAGGTCACTTAGTGTCATGGAAACATGTACGATATAGGGCGTTTTAAAGGTGGGAGTAGAAAAAATATTTTAAACAAAATGCCAATTTCTAAAATTTCAAACTTGAAACTACTAATTTCTGCTTTAAAACATTAATTGATAAAATCAGTTAATTACCTTAAGTGGAGTACCTTGCCCAAAGCAATTTTTTTGTTGATAAATTTAAATATTAATGTTGAAGGTTTTTGATAAAATACTTATAAATTCACCATTATTAATAAACTGCAATAAAATTTAAAATGCCGACCTTTTCAATTTTATTTAAGTAGCTACTTACGTATTTTTATCTTGACATACTTATTTGTATGTTATATGTTAACCATTTATTTATATAAATAATTCAATTATTTTGTTATTATAAATATCATTTGTTAATTTTGTTTATCTTACCATAGAATGGCAACCCCTATACACTCCTTCATTACTCTTGGAACAACCTGTACATTATAAAATCCTAAAATTTAAAATTTGATAAAACTGCTAATTTAACATTTCCATTGGTTTTTATTTATTTTTATTTGAGTAATACCACAATTAAATTTAATTTTAAACAAATAATTTCTATGTGTTCCCTTTGTTATGTCATATTTAACAAATAAATACATTGAAAGGTTATTTAGTCATCAAACGTCGGAAAATTAGTTTGACAATGAACAACACTTTGTTTTTTATCCAGAATTCTCATATTAATAACCTCTTAATCTAAATTAGAAATAGGAACGGACCTGTCATGAGATTCTAACTAAAATTAACTTTATATATACTATATGTACTATATAATTTAATAATATTTTCTTTATTTTTCAGGGATTGTGGTTGCACTGTCGATAGCTATAATTTTATCTGGAGTCATAGTAGTTGTATTCTTCACTAGTTGGGTTAACTTAGTCATAGACCATGTAAGTAGTTTTTTTTAAATTAATGAATTAATATTAAGGTAATATAATTATTTGTTTAGTTTTTCTTTATATATTTCCCTGATAGCAAAATTTGATTTTAAGAATCTTCTAAGAAGATATGACCGGAATAATGGAATATTCTTAGAACCTTCCCTTATTGCTAAGAATTTTCTTAGGGACTTTTAAAACATTTAATATATACACTTTTAATGATGCAATTAGATTCTTAAAAGCTTCTTAAAACCTTCCTAAAAAGCATCTTAAGAAAATTTTAAGAATACGGTTTTGGAATGTTCTTAGAAGGTTTCTTATGGAGCTTCTAGGAAGCTTTTGAGAATATTTCCAAATATGTCAGATACCCACATTCTATAGAATTATTATAATATGTTGTATTCTACATTCGTAAAATTCTTCAGAAGGCAAATACGCCTCACTGTCATAATATGATAGTGAAATGTATTTGTAGTCCCCTTAAAAAATTTTGCGACATATTAATATATATTTATTTAAAAATATTAAATAAACAATTTGACCTCTAAACCATAAGTTGTATGACATTATTTCACAAAAAGTAAAATTGAAAAATTTTGTGAAGATAGTTAGGATTATTATACATAAAAATGTTAATTCAGAAATAAAAAATCGTTATACAAATTAATAAATATTTATTTTTAACATAAAATAAATACCTATAGTAAAGGTATTTTTGTTATCGAATATTGTTTTAGTTTGACAAATAACTATAAAAAATATTTTGGATTGTGTTTTTACTTAGTATTTAATACTAATTACTAATTAGGTACTTAAGTATAGGTATATACCTTTATACGTAGTTTATGGTATATTTTACTATTATATAGGTAACTGAACTAAATATGCTTAACAGGAATATTCCTAAATGAACTTTCTATAGCAATTACTTTCTTAACATTCTAAGCATATGTTTAGAGTAGACTAATTTTTACCACATGCTATTGTCTTTTAAGCATGTTCTTTAGAATAAATATAGCATGATCCTAAGAATATTCTCACTGGAAGGTTTAAAAAAATTCTTAGAATAAAGTGTGCTATCAGGGTTAATGTATGGTATGGTCTCTTTTTTTCCAAACAAATTTATTACATTTTTATATAATAACAATTATTATTATTATTATTATTAACAAGTTGTCTTAAATACGTAATATTTCCTGATCGTTACGGTACGATAACTTCAATAGGCAAATACAATAAAATTTATATTAAGTAATTATAAAAATAATGATATTAACTAAATCTTTAAAGTAAGTAAGGTTTGTTTATTAAATGCAATGGAATCGTTACAAAAAATAGCATTAGTTTAACCATTTAAATTTAATATTGTTTACTGAAATTATAGTACTAAGTTTAATTGCTGTACTTACTACAGCAAATAATCAAGGCTGCTGTTTATATAATAGACAAACCATATTTAAATACAATTTAAATTAATATACAAACAAAATTTAAAAAAATAAATAAAAATGCGTATAGGGTATTATAATAGGACAATTAACATTAATACTGTAAAACAAGAGTTCTATAAATAGTTACCTTATAACTATTTTTGTTTTTTTGTTAAAAGCGGGGTTGTGTTTAAATTACAATAAAAAATATTTCTAAAAAGTGTACAGATCAGTGTGTGGTATAAATGTGTTCCTCATGGTTTAAACATTGTCACTTTAATGCGTTTTAATTTTAATTCTGAAAACAAACAGTAAAATGGCCAGTGTCCAATTACTGGTTGGTAAAAAATGTAAATTTCTGTTATTGGACATATGTCCAATATCATACTCTATTTGTATCCCGGACATTTGCCAGCCAATTCTTATGTAAAATTGTCCCCTGAATCCAAAAAGACCGTCAAAACTGTAAAAGTTAAGCAGTTTTTGAGATATAGTCAATTCCATATTATATGTAAAATTGATTATATTTCAAAAACTGTTTTACTTTCATAACTTTTGACGATATTTTCGGATTCAGCGAATAATATTTCATAGGAATTGACTGCTAAATGTCCTGGATACAAAGTGCTATTTACTAGAATTATTAGTGGCTGCTTTTTCGCTATGACATTTTTGACTAATTCATTTTTAGAGAGTAAGTAATATAGTGATTTCTTCGTCACAGGACATCTTGCAGAATAACAGTGATTTAAATACAGTGCATGATAGAGAACATAAAAAACTAATGGCAACAAAATTAATAAATTCGGAAAATACTTTTAGCATACCACCCGAAAAAATATTATCCTGTTCCGGCCTAAACATTATAAATGCTTCACAAACTAGATATACCACACTTAATAATATTTGCAACAAACTATTTCAGAAGTCAGACCAAGGAATTAGTAGTTACCTTCAGAATCCAGAAAAGGGATGAGGAATCCGAGAAAGAAATATATTGTTATGTTTTTATGTTTATATAAAAATTGCATGTCCAATAACTATGGTCTATGTGTCCAATTACTATATAAAATGTCCAATTACTATACTTTTTTGCATGTTTTTATAAAACTATTGTTAAAAATTCAAATATTCTTTCCAATAAAGAAAACATCCACCATTACTGTTTTTACTAAAAGAATATTTTACATCTACGTGTTAATCAACCAATGCATATATCAACGCGCCTTGAAAACCGTTGATAAAAAAAGACGAAGTAAACAATGATGAATCATAAAAGCACAAATAAAACATTTTCAGGGATATGCACATGTATACCTTTTGGGTATTATTAAATTATATGCTAACAAGAAATATAAAATAAAAAACTTCCATATATCGACACTTGCTATTTGTAGAATAACAAAAAAACAATAATAAACTGATAAAGTTTGACCTTGATATAAAATATTTTGAGAAAGTTTATGAACGTTTCCTCTATAAACACTTTTTAATTTTGTCAAATCCCCATTAAAAAGTCATTTAATAGAAACTATACAACATCAAAACATTGTTAGAAACTATAATAATTTTTGAAAGCATACCAAAGTTCCAAATGACATCGACCTGAAGTATTTAATAAAATTATTTATATCAAATTAGTTGTTACTAATACTTGGAAAATCTTTAGGATTTTGACTAATAATATATTCACGTCCTTCACCAATGAGTAATACACAAACTTTTAAAGCGAGTCAATGGAACACTTACATTCCTGGAAAGATTACTAATTTGATTCAATGGTACTATAAATATGTTAATTTTTGTAATTTTAATACATGTTATATGGGAACATTTTAAAATGATTAAAAAAACTTATTTTTATAAAATATATAGTTAGTCATAAAATATAACAGTATATGTTTTTTAAACGGAAATAAGCAGGAAGTTGTTATTTTGAAGACATTTTTTATGCTACTACTAATTCCTTGGTCTGAATTCTGAAATAGTTTGTTGCAAATATCATTAAGTGTGGTATCTCTAGTTTGTGAAGCATTTATAATGTTTACGCCGGAACAGGATGATTTATATATATCTAATATCTTTTCGGTATGTTAAAAATATTTCTCCAATGTATTAATTTTGTTGCCATTAGTTTTTTATGTTCTCTATCATGCACTGTTATTCTGCAAGATGTCCTGTGACGAAGAAATCACTATATTACTTACTCTCTAAAAATGAATTAGTCAAAAATGTCATAGCGAAAAAGCAGCCACTAATAATTCTCGTCAACAAAAATTTGTATCCAGGATATTTAGCAGTCAATTCCTATTATTCGCTGGATCTGAAAATTTCGTCAAAAGTTATAAAAGTAGAAATATAATCAATTTTACATATAATATGGAATTGACTATATCTCAAAAACTGCTTAACTGTACACTTTTTATTCATTGAATCATAGGCTATTTATGCTATTTAAATGATCTAAAATGATGTAATCTTTAGGTATTTCTTACTATTCATTATTATTTTCAACATGTAAATAGATTATTCGTAGTAATAATTATTGCAAATGTTTTTTGTTATTTTTAATCCTTAAGGTTTTTTAATAAATAATAAGTTTTATTGATTATTAGCTTTCAAAATTCCTTTTTTCCCGAACACCCTGTAAAAATAAAAATATAATATTAAAAAAATATATTTGGGTGATTCTACAAAAGTTGGGCAACTTTTGACCTCATTTTGTTTATATAGATTTCGGAGAAAATTAAACAGTATTTTGTTATGAGAACATAGATAATATAATAAATATACTGATCCAGACCGGGCCAGTCACTTTTTCAAACAGTTTCTGAAATATCTGTGTTTTCTAAATTTGAATGCAAGGAAAGTGACGAGTATACCAGGGTACTAATTAAATACATAATTTATTGGAAAATATAAGATTTATTGCAACTTTGAGCATATTATACATTAAATATCTTAAAATCAAATAATACCACACATTAGTGGCGGCTGGTGGATTTTGGGTATACCGATATCTCAATTATTAGATATGGGACCCACACCAAATTTATATGAGTTTATAATGACATTAAATAAACAAGTTCTGCGCAAGCAGAATTTAAATTGAAGTTTGCGAAAAAAAGATAACCGAAACATCGAACTGATGACACGGTACTGATGAATGGGATACAAATTTGAGATTATAATTCGGAATTACTGATATTTTTTATTAGTGGAATGCTACTTATCAACAAATCACATATAGCCTTATATAAATTACAATTAAATATATATACGTAAGAAAATAACTACTCACCACAGTACTGAAATTTTGACTGGAACTATACGTGCATTCAGCACAACTTCGCCGCTTGCATTGTTTGCACAGGGCGGGCTCTGTAGGTAATTTTTTACCAACACTTGAGTTAAAACGAGGACTTGACGTTTAAACTTCAATATTTCGCAGGAATTTTGAATTTTAACATTGGACACAGAACTGACGGGTAAAAGTGAGTACAAAGATTATCAATTTTTTAAAAATTGCTATTATTCGAATCTATGATAAAATATAAAAAAAAAATTATTATATGTTTTATAGTTTGTAGTGAAATTGAAAAATTTAAGATAAATTGAATATATTTTAAAATAAAATCACTCAAATATTTGATTCAGGAGTAGTTTCTGAGATAAGTATATAAATGTTATAGGTGCCTACATTAAACGGTAGTTCTATTTATCGGTTGACTTAAAGTTAATGTTATACATGCATATTTCAGGAAACAGTAATTTTATATGTAAGTATATATATACATACAAATAAAATATCCTATGATCGGTTGGTATGAGTATTATTATTGTATGTACACAAGCTAATTAGCAGTGAATAATAAGTTTAATGAGTTTTATAATCGAGAAATGTTAGTTTTATAATGTTATACTATAAGTACCTAAAAAAATTACTTCCTTGGTGTAAGGAGGTATAATTATGGACCTTCCTTGTATAAATGTTATATTTTTTTTGATTTTTGTTCTTATTATATATACCTACTATAAATTAATATAAATTATTTAAATAAAATTTTTGCGATATTTATTTATACATTTATGCACATTTAACTAAAATAAAATGTCACAGAATATTGTATAATAGACGCATATTTACAACAGTTTCAAATATGTCGAAAATATGCCAAGATTATTTAACATTTACAAAATTAAACATGGAAGTAGTAAATAAAACTAAATTCTTTTTAGTCGGACTTTCTACCAATTTTAAGATATCCAATTGGAAAGTTTTGGCTGAGTTAGCTAATAATAAACGAATTATGTGTTAAATATTTAAGTATTATAATTCATAGGCGTACACTTTTTATTCTTACACAGTAAAAAAAAATCAACTCTAAGCAACACTAATTAGAGTTCACACAGGTCCACACTAAATAGAGTTGTTTTATAACACTACAATTAGTTAATTTGTAGTGTAATTTTCCCCAAGTAAGCAAGTATGATTTAACACTATAGCACTGAGGATAAAGTAATTTTACACTGTATTAAAAAGTGTTAATTTACCTAAAATCGTGTACTCCTACACTTCCTGAGTAAAATCCCACTTTTGTTCAGTGTAAATTAACACTACTTTGGAAAAGTTCTAATTTTAGAAAGTTACTTTTACTCTTTTAGTGCTAACTTCTAGTGTAAATTAACACTATTATTTGAGTAAAACCTATTGGTGGTAGTGAATAAAACGAAAAGGCAAATAAAGAGAAACATTTATTTGGAACAAAAATTTATAACAATTATCAAAATCGGTGCCTTTTAAAATATAATTTTATATTTGAGTCGTATGGCTGGCTTAAGCAAAATGGTTCCTTAAAACGTAAAAGTTTTAGATCAATGCAATGTTTTACTGGCTGTCAACTTGTAAGCAATGAATTATCTTGAGAATTCATCAGTAATCCATTTTTCTGTTATAAAAAATGGGTGATCCCATTGGTAGAGAGGCGTCAGGCGGCTGTATGTCGGGTATTTACCACACGAGTACAAATTTTCCATAATATTAATAAAATTTAGGTATAGGTTAATATAACAACCATTACGCTTGAAAATAAAAGGTAAATGAAGTGTGTATGTATTTATATTATTAATGTTACAAGTACCCGACCTACTGCCGTAAATTATTGATATATAATATAGGTCGGGTATGGACATCCTTTTAACATATTGGTATTTATTGAGTATTAAGGCTTAAAGAAAAAGGAAGTATAATACTTACCAAAAAATAAGAATGTCCCCGTAATTAAAATCTAACTGAACAAAAATGCCACACTTCCACAAGGCGGTATCTCCGGACATGCACTGCGTAGGTAGATAGGTACCAACCAAACATTTTAAAACGCATTTCTGTTATTACCAGTTTTTTCAGTGTATTTTGCCACTATTGATGTAATTTAACTTTAATTGTGATAAAATGTGCACTAGTAGTGTAAAGAAAAAAGAGCTCTTAGTAACATCAAAACAGACAAAGAAATTGGCATGCACTGTAGTGTACATTTTGTCACTATTTAACACATTAAGGGGTAATAAACACTCGCATTAAGTTTTTCTACCCTTTTGATTTATTTTAATAATAAATAGTGTGAATGTACCAATGAATAATGTTCATATTCTTTAAATGTGTTTAATAAAGTTAAAAAAAATATTACGAAATTTTTTAACTTTAAATATTTCTCTTTCCAGGAATTAGTTTTAAAAGATGGCGGCCAAGCTTTCGGTTGGTGGTCAAAACCTCCGGTAGTTCCAATGATTAAAGTTTACGTTTATAACGTAACAAATGCAGACGAGTTCCTTAACAACGGTTCCAAGCCAATTTTGGACGAACTGGGTCCATACGTTTACGTGTAAGTATTCAAAACCATGTCCTATACCTACCCTGAATAGTTTTTTAGTTCAAATTTGAGAATTGCGTGTCAATCAAAAATGACTTAAAGTCTATTCAAATCCAAGCTGGACTAAACAAAATCGCCCAGACGTGGATTTTAATAGACCATATAGTTATTGGGCAGTAAATTACTATGAAATATTATTCGCTAAAACCCATGGCAAACACCTTGTATGATTTTGCTGAAAAAAACATTTAAAGTATCACCGAATCGGGTCGATTAAATTGACTTGTTACATGATTACGGCTATATCAATACCGGCTCATTACGCAAGAAGAAAGTTTTCAATCATTTCCCTTATTAATTTCTTCGGCGAATTTAGCACAATGGTGCCTGCTTTCGGTTGTTTCAATGCCAAATCGAATTGTTGTAAGTGTTTCTTCAACAAATTATTAACAATTATTTGGGCCACCAAGAAGTCCTGATTTGACATATTTTGGTTTAGTTTAACTTTTTGGTAAATTAACCACAGCTATTTTTAATCTGGATATATTTTTTAACCAACAAGGTATATTTTACCAAACTTTTTTTTCCAAATTCTAAAGACTAAAAATAATTTATTATAACCTTTATCCTACCAAAAAGTACTTTAGGCTAATCTGGTTGCCTAATTTAATTTATTATGTTATGGTTGGTAACAAGCAGCGTTTACAGATTCTGTAAAAAAGTTGCCAGATTTTGTTTAAATTTAGCTGAACTAAAAAAATGACAAATTGTTAATTTGGCGTTTTTATTAACTGTTGATTATGTCATTTTCGTAATGAAGGTAAATTCAAACAAAATCTGACAATTTATGACAGAATCTAGCGCATTTCTTTCAAATTTTAGGTTATGGGCCCAAATTGTAAATATTTTAACTTTATTTACACAAATTGAATGTTGTCCCTATTTAATCTGAGTAAACAGAAAGAAAAAAACCGATCCCAATTAATTTTTTTTTAATTAATAAATAAATTCGATTGAAGTAGGTCATGTTTAGGTTGACAACAAAAATCTAGTGCCTCGGGAGGCAAAATTATCGCTTGTTTCAATGGCAACCTGCGATTTCTTCCGCGTTTTGCAGATTGCATAACATGTTGCGTTTGGATTTCGATTGTTACCTAACCTCATTCGCTTGCCATTCGCATTCACGTAAGGCGGCTATGGGTATTGATGCCGGCACGTATCCTGTATACAGGGTAATTCAGAAATAATGTTCTATCAAAAATATAAAAACACCTTTTTCAAAAACTACAGACTTTGGTGCCTAGATGAGTAAAATCATAAAAAAGTAGTTAAATATAGGTGACTACGGTCCAGGAGAGACAAGGTATTCCTAGCGGATAATAATCTTTGCTTTGAAAAGAATTTATATAAAAGAAATTAAAATTTTATGTGAACACACGTGAATGTTGTCCAATCATTGGACTCCAATGGTGAATGGGTATTTTGTTAAAGACACTGGACGTTAATACTTGCAGTGGCTTAATAATAATTATAATGTATATATTGTCCAGGACTATGATCAGTAACTTGCAAATTGAAAGAAGAAAACGTTTCGTGATTATTGCTTATCGTTTTCAAACCAAATGGATGCTATTTTCAAAGACAGTAAAATTAACTACTAGATTTTTATTTCCCCATTAATTTTTAAAATTTCAAAAATGTTTGAGCTACCAACTTAATAAATAACAACAACATTTAAGCATACCCGTACGTAAGTACTTATGAAGCAAGTTCTGTTTGTGCGTGAAAGATTATCAAACGCTTTCACTTCAACAAAATTGTTATTACTTATTACTCCTACTTATTAAAAGATTAACTTAATTGAGAGATTGTAACAATATGTGTTGGTAAGATGATAATTGCAATTACTGTTTAGTAATGGCGGGTTTGGATTTTCAATTGTGTAATTTTTTTTCCAGAGAAAAATGGGAAAAGAAAAACATCAAATTCAACGACAACGGCACCGTTACCTTTCAACAAGAAAAAATCTACATGTTTGATGAAAGTTTGTCAGTTGGCTCTGAAGATGACGTTGTCGTAGTGCCAAATATTCCCATGTTGGTAAGTTATAAAACCAAACTGGTTTAAAAATGCTTACAAAGTAACAATTTTTAATGCTAGGAAACAATTTTCGTATAAATGTTATACTTTCACCAATTTATTATGGACAAATTATTTCTTACATTTTAATCAAAATAATTGATGTTATTTAACCATTTTTATGGTTAAAGAGTTTAAATGAAAGGTCAAATCAAGTAAAATTAACATTATTGATTTTTTTATTATGTACAACTCAGTTTGGAATTATTGCAACAAAAATGTCAAAACGTCATTTTATAGAGCGCACTTAACTTAATATAACCCTCAAATTTTATTAAAATCGGATACAAAATGAAGGAGTTACAGCCTTAACACCCTAGTTAGCACCAAAGGGCTAAATACTTAAACGGCTGTAACACTGTTAATATCAGTGCTATTTCGATAAAATTTTCAGGGTGTACTATCAAAAACACCCTCAATCGAATGGCGTTTGCAGTTTTTCGATATAAAAAACACCAAGGGAGATACGATGTATTGCATTTTTGCTTGTTTGTTATTAGAGCGCCACCTCGCAATCGAAACACGCAGCGAGATTCTTGAGGTTGGCCATGGCGAGCATCATGGACATCCTGAAAATCAAACCGTTCGTCGAGGTTTCGGTAGGCCAGCTACTTTGGGGTTACGAGGATCCCCTTCTTAAGTTGGCCAAGGACGTTGTTCCCAAGGAACAGAAATTGCCGTACGAGGAGTTTGGACTGATGTACAATGTGAGTAGTAACATTAGTGATTTCGACAATTCTATTTGTCCATTTTATGAATTGTAGAAAAATGGTACATCCCAAGACGTAGTAACTATGTTTACTGGAGGTAACGATATCACGAAATACGGGTTAATTGACAACTTTAATGGTCACTCCAAACTGCCACACTACAAAACTGATAAGTGTAACAGTCTTGCAGGGTCAGATGGTTCCATTTTTCCACCCCATATGACCAAAAACACCACAATTCACGTTTACGACAAAGATCTATGCAGAATCTTGCCTTTGGTGTAAGTTACATCACCTGATGTATTATAAACATTTTAATCTACTTATTTATATTTCAGATATGAAAAGGATGTGGTAGCCAGCAATGATATACCGGCCTACAGGTTCACACCTCCCAAAAACGTTTTTGACAGTCCCGAAGACAACCCGGAAAACGACTGCTTCTGCCCCCAAGGGCCCCCATGCGCCCCTTCAGGATTCTTCAACGTATCCCTTTGCCAATACGGTAAGTCCAAAAAAAATTTCAATGTTATTATTAGAATTTTAACCAACATTTTGTTTATTTTCAGACTCCCCTGTTTTGCTATCCTTCCCTCATTTCTACCTAGCTGACGACAAATACAGGACCGCTGTCGAAGGTATTTCACCACCTGAACCAGAAAAACACAAGTTCTATATTGACGTACAACCTGTAAGTTTACTTGGTTTCTTTCTTTCAGCCTTCTCATCTGGACATAGAATTATTTTTCTGGTACTTTCTTGATATCGTCTAGTTTTATTTTTTCGGTCTTCCACTTCAGTATTGCTCTTCTGCTTCTATTATCTGATCTTTGATGGTGAGCTCTGTTCAAACTCATGATCTTTGTTTTGTTTCTTTCTTTCTTTTAGTGCACTTCCTTGATATCGTCTAGTTTGTTTGTTTTTGGGTCTTCCACTTCCTAGATAGCACAGAGACATCTTAAAGATATCTTAAAGATCTCGGACGTTTATGACATCTCTAAGACGTCCAGTTTACGACGTAAGTCGTCTTTAAGATATCTTATGTTACAAGACACACCGTCTTTAAGATGTCCTTTTAACGGCTTTATTAAGTCGTTGCTAAACGTCGTGAAGACGTCTTTAAGATGTTAAAGACTACCTATTGAAAACGTCTTGGTTATGCATTTGTTTATGGGTGATTCTACAAAAGTTGAGCAACTTTTGACCTCATTTTGTTTATATAGTTTTCGGAGAAAATTAAACAGTATTTCGCTATGAGAAAATAGATAATATAATAAATATACTGTTCCAGACCGGGCCAGTCACTTTTTCATACAGTTTCTGAAATATCTGTGTTTTCTAAATTTGAAAGCAAGGAAGTGACGAGTATACCAGGGTACTAATTAAATACATAATTTATTGGAAAAATATAAGATTTATTGCAACTTTGAGCATATTATACATTAAATATCTTAAAATCAAATAATACCACACATCAGTGGCGGCTGGTGGATTTTGGGTATACTGATATCTCAATTATTAAATATGGCACCCACACCAAATTTATGAGTTTATAATGACATTAAATAAACAAGTTCTGCGCAAGCAGAATTTAAATTAAATTTTGCGAAAAAAGATAACCGAAACATCGAACATGGAACTGACGACACGGTACTGATGAATGGGATACAAACTTGAGATTATAATTCGGAATTAAGTATTTTACTGATATTTTTTATTAGTGGATGCTACTTATCAACAAATCACATATAGCCTTATATAAATTACAATGAAATAAATATACGTAAGAAAATAACTACTCACCACAGTACTGAAATTTTGACTGAAACTATACGTGCATTCACCAAAAAAAATAAGCGGCGGTATCAAGCATTTAAGATGTCTTTAAAACATTAAATGAAGATATCTTTAAGACGTCTATCAAAAGACGTCTCTCAGACGTCTTTTTTAGATCTTCAGACGTTCAAGCATAATACAGACATACAAAAGACATCTTCAAGACGTTTTGTGCTATTTGGGTTCAGTATTGCTCTTCTGATTCAATTATTAGGTACTATGGTCCACACCTCAAAGTCCCACCACGTGACCACGTACGGAACGCAGTCTTTTGAAAATTTGGCATTTAAGGCTTTTCAGGTTATGTATCTGTCAAAGTATAGTCAACGAAAGAAATAATATTTATAGTGTTACCGCTTATGTTTAAGCGTTAAAAGTTAATAAATCTCTATAGTATCACAATAACAATGGTTGGTTTAAGAATTTAGGAATATAAATACTGCATTTAATGAAATTCCAAAGTGTAAGGTGCAATATAAGTGATATTTTTGTGCATTGGGTCTACATTTCTCCATAAAATAGTTTTAACTAAACAGCATTTATTAAAAAAAATCTAACTTCTCTATTATGAAATAAGAATATCTGTATCAAAGGTAGGTTAATATATTAGAACAAATAATATCATCTAATTTTGTATTTTAAGGTTAGAAAAATCTATTTTGACCAAAATAAATAAGTGGATTATTTGGAAGAGTGTGTTAATATGGTCATAAATAAATATAGGTATACTAAATAATTGTTGAATATGGTTCAAATACCTCGGCATACTTACTTTAAGTTAGATTTTAAGAAAACAAACAATTTTTAGAGAAACTGCAATGTGAAAATATTTAATACTCCCATGACATGTGATTTATTAAAATTTTTAAAGTTATAATGATTTTTTGATGTAGATCAAATTCAGTCGAAGCTTTTTAACTATTTGTATTGACAAAACTTTATGTAGGTACACTTTAAGCTGGATAAGAAAAACTACCACATTTTTAAATACCATATTATACAGTCTTTTAAATAATCCAAAATACTTATTTATTTTGGTCAAAATAAATTTTTCTAACCTTAAAATTACAAAATTAGATGATATTTTTGTTTTAATATATTAACCTACCTTTAAAACAGATATTCTTATTCCATAATAGAGAAGCTAGATTTTTTTAATAAATGCTGTTTAGTTAAAATTATTTTATGGAGAAAACCAGATATTTGGACCAAATGCACAATTTGGCACCATACACTTTAGAATTTCATTAAATCATTTAATTTAAATGCAGTATTTATATTCTTAAATTCTTAAACAATCCATTGTTATTGTAATATTATAAAGATTTATACATTTTTAACGCCTAAACATAATATTGATTCTTTCGTTGACTATACTTTGACAGATACATAACCTGAAAAGCCTTGAATGCCAAATTTTCAAAAGACTGCGTTCCGTACGTGGTCACGTGGTGGGACTTTGAGGTGTAGAGCATAGTACATGTGTATGTTTTTTAGCTGATGGGAACAGCTATGAGCGCCAAGGCTAGAGTGCAAATCAATCTGGCGGTGTCTCAGGTTGTGGACATCAAACAAGTTGCCACCTTTCCGGACATCATTTTTCCCATCATGTGGTTTGAAGAAGTAAGTACACGATATGACGTATAAGTTAGTGGTGTTGACCAAAAAGTGTTCCTCAGGGTTTGGACTCACTTCCGGAGGAAATGACGAGCCTGATGAAGCTGGCCAATACGGTGCCGCCCATCGCCAAGACCGCCCTTTCCATTGGTCTGTTCGTAGTGGGCGCCATTTTGTTGGCGATCGCCGTGTGGCGATTGGTCAGGGGTGCCAACCGGCTGAGTTCCTTGCATTTGGCACCAGGACACGTGGGAAAGTCCAACGGCAAAGACGTACCAATGTCCAACGTGAGAAACTAAAATCCCCTAGATTTTTTTTTTGTTATACTTGTTTTTATATTAGAGAAAATTTTCATTTTTTGCCATTTTGTAGGTTTTCAGTAATAAATGACTGTTGTTTTTATTGTTTCGGGGTTTTTGAAAAAAAATCGAATTATTATTGCCAATGATTGGCATTTTTTAATAGGATTAGTGAAAATTGCTCATTCATTAAATTTTATACTTACAACAAAAGACAATTTATTTATTGATAAATAGATGGGTTATATGTGATAAGAAATTATATGACAATAAAATTTATTTAATAAATTTTCTGGTAGGGATTAAAAAATGTAAATAGTATTTTTTTTATTTTTGACATTCCATAAAAAAATTATCGAAATCCGTCCAGTTTTACATTTTTGTATATTATTAGTTAGATGAATTATTTTAAAGTAGTTTCCATTGGTTATTTGTAATATATTTTAGTAAAATAAATTTTTATAAGATTACTTTTGTGATTTTTTCCCCTACTACCCAAGCAGCATTTTTGGTTCCAAAAACCATAACCAAAGTGGTGATAACTTTAAATTAGTTAAGTATACTATAGTATTGCTATTTAAAAGTTAGAATTACTTTTAAGTAAAAATTAAAGTAGCTGTTTATAAACAGCTACTTTAATTTTTACTTAAAAGTAATTCTAACTTTTAAATAGCAATATTTTGTAACATTTCCTTAAATGGTTACTAAAAGTAATAAACATTTAAGTAAAACTTGGTTGCCCCCCAGAAGACTTTGCAACTTTAAAAAAGGTGTTATAAGTAAAAAAACTTTCAAGTAAATTTTATTTGTAGCAGTTACTTTCGGTTGCTACCTAAAGATTACATTATAATTATTTTTACTTTGTAGTCCCTTTGCAAGTTAAAATCTCGAAACTGGAACATGGGTTAAAAACTACAAAGTTAATAACTTAAAAGTTATTATTTTAGTATTTGGAACGTTTATGGTACTAACCAAAACTACCGTAAAGTAAATTAAGGTGGAAAAAAACTTTAAAGTAGCGAAAACTACTTCAAAGGAAAATGCTTCTTATCGGCCAATTTTGACTGTACAGTACCACGTGATAATGTAAATAATAAATTATTTTAATTGTTTACTTTTTAATAAATAGTAATAATTAATTTAATTAATAATAAATATTAAGATTTCTTTATTTATAAACATTATTAAATAAATAATTTGTTTATACTTAAATATTGATGAAGCGATTTATTTTACAAAAACTAAATTCATAAGTTTAACAGTAAAATTTAAAGGGTTTATAAATTTACCTGCCTAATTAAACATTATATTGTCATTCTGGAAGTTATAAACTACCAGTACGTATTTAATAAACGACGACATTGAAAAGCCAAGTCCGTAGTGGTTCCATTTAAAAAAGGAGGGATAGTATAATCTAAAATAAGTTTGACAAAGACAGTTAATATAGAAGTAAAAACAAATAAATAAAAGTAATTATAACGCTCTAGCAACGATATTGAAACGTTCTAGTAACGTAGCAGCTACGTTCCAAATAGTAGCAGGGTTTATAGCTAGTGACATATTTGCTACCTTTTTGGAACTCAATAATTGTTCCCCACTTTAGTCGTAATTTAGTAATGAAAGAGTAATATAAAGAGACCGGCGACTGTCGCAAAACACTTTAAAGTTTCTTCAATAGTCCCATATACGTAACAAATACTTAAATTGTTGCTTGGGAAGGCTTAAAACGATTAGCAGAGAAATGGTAGGTACCTATAGCGATTAAAATAAATATCCGGAAATATCCAGACATGTTTTATTTGGTTATTGTAAAAGAAAACACAATGAAAAGTATTTATAAACATTGTTTTTGTATTTTTTCATAGTTCTTATAACAACGCAGAATCAATGTTTACAATATAAGTAGTTTATGTCAATTCATACTTTGGAATATCTGATGTAGACAACCAATGCATGGCCATGTAAGTATACTGGGTTGCCTAAATACAAGGTTCAATAGCACAAGTATTAATAATTTATTATTATTAATTTGTAAAACAAAGCAGACTTAGCAACTTTTTTTATTGAAATAACTACATTAAAACGTGTAGTAATTAAATATACCATCATAGCCATTTTTAACCATACATAACCACTGTTTATTCCATGTCAATGCAAGCATATTTAATAATAAAAACAAGGAAGTCATTTTACGCATTTTTGTTCCCATTTCGTTATATACACCCGTGATTACGTGACGCGTATAAATTTTATGTCCACGAAAAATTTCTCAAGATAAAAAAATAATTTTTTGTAGGCTAAATTCCATTTATGTTGAAATGTAGGTGAGTAATAATTTGGATCATACCTACATAAATATGTTTAGTAAAGTTATCTAACAATATAAAAATAAAAAATAATGTAATAAATGTAATAAAAATAATAAAAAATATTTTGAATACAAAAGACCATTTAAGAGATTTAAAAAAAGTAGATATGGTATTAACTTTCCTAATTTTAAAATTTTACAACTGTCAATTAATTTAAATCTAACTTCAGCCTGTGACTAAAAACCTGTTGATAACTTCAGACAGTGACGCAACAACTTGTCAATGTGTATTCATGGAAACTTCCTATTGATTTTATGGGTTTCTTCTTATTTATTACGGAATCTTTTTATAAAACATGTTCTTTTAAAGTTGTAAATTATTAATGCAAGAATAATATTTTTTATTTATTTTTATTTAATACAACAGGTCATAGGTATCTACTAAAATTTATTCTATAGAATATATTAATTAATTCTATATGCTTAATACTACGATGTAAAGAAAATATCAAAGCAATCCAAATTGCAAAACTCAAAAACAAATTCGTTTTTTTAAGTTTATAAAATATATATGGGTGATTCTACAAAAGTTGGGCAGAAAATTTAACAGTATTTTGTTATGAGAACATAGATAATATAATATATATACTGTTCCAGACCGGACCAGTCACTTTTTCAAACAGTTTCTGAAATATCTGTGTTTTCTAAATTTGGATGCAAGGGAAGTGACGAGTATACCAGGGTACTAATTAAATACATAATTTATTGGAAAATATAAGATTTATTGCAACTTTGAGCATATTATACATTAAATATCTTAAAATCAAATAATACCACACTTCAGTGGCGGCTGGTGGATTCTGGGTATACCGATATCTCAATTATTAGATATGGGACCCACACCAAATTTATTTATTTATTTATGAGTTTATAACGACAATAAATAAACAAGTTCTGCGCAAGCAGAATTTAAATTGAAGTTTGCGAAAAAAAGATTTGAGATTATAATTCTGAATTAAGTATTTTACTGATATTTTTTATTAGTGGATGCTACTTATCAACAAATCCCATGTAGCCTTATATAAATTACAATGAAATATACATACGTAAGACTGGAACTATACGTGCATTCACCACAACTTCGCCGCTTGCATTGTTTTCAAGATGACTGTCGTGCAAAGGGCGGGCTCTGTAGGTAATTTTTTACCAACACTTGAGTTAAAACGAGGACTTGACGTTTAAACTTCAATATTTCGCAGGAATTTTGAATTTTAACATTGGACACAGAACTGACGGGTAAAAGTGAGTACAAAGATTATCATTTTTTTTAAATTGCTATTATTCGAATCTATGATAAAATATGAAAAAAACATTATTTAATGTTTTATAGTTTGTAGTGAAATTAAAAAATTTAAGATAAATTGAATATATTTTAAAATAAAATCACTCAAATATTTGATTCAGGAGTTGTGACACGCCAAGGTACTGATTTTTTGAATATTTATTATGTTTTTTTACAAACGTGCTTTTGAAAAAATACTCTGTTGTTTTTAAGATACAGAATTTATTTCAATTAAGTTTTCAACCCTGTATATTTTACACACTTAATACGAACTGTTCTCTTAATCTTTGATTTAATCACTAACGTTTTAACAAAACCATAAAAATACAGAAATTAATAAACCAGTTGCATTCTTTTACCGTTGAAATTAGGAACAAAAATAATAGTTTTTTATAGGTGAGTGTTAAAAAACCTTATAATGAGCCAATTAAAATAATAATTGACAATTATGATTATTGGGCAATGTTCTGGTCATAAACAAAGATTTGGAAAATTTTCGGCAATCTATGGTGAAATGTTAAAATGGTTCGAGCGTTGCTGATGTTTACGAAAGTGTTTCACGCGCGCTGAGCGGACCACGTCCCTATTAATAAATACGAGGTGTGTTAAGAAAATATCGGAAATTTTCGTTTTTTGACACAAATATTTATTTATTCGTCTACATTAATGTTGTCGCCTTCAAAATAGTCCCCATTGGATATTATGCACATGTGCCAGCTCTTCTTCCAATACTCGAAACACTTCTAAAACTCGATCTTTGGGATAGCCTTTAGTTCTTTCAGCGATGCGCTTTTAATGTCATATATGCTTGCAAAACGACGGCCCTTTAAGGTTCTCTTTCTTTTTGGGAATAGGAAAAAGTCAGACAGAGGCATGTCTGGCGAATATGGAGGCTGGGGCATCATTACAGTATTGTTTTTGGACAAAAATTTTGTTCAAAATTTAACAATTTTAGAACAAATTTTGCTGCCACGCTTTTCATACCCAAAACATTCGAACAAATTTCATAGGATGAGCCAATCGATATACCAACATCATCAGCGACTTCTCTGATGGTTTATAACCATTTGTTCCACTTTTTCCATGTTTTTATCGGTTGTTAATGTGCTTGTGCGTTCGGGGCGTTTGTCATCTTCAACGTCTTCACAGCCATCTTGGAAACTCTTATACCACTTGTAAATTCTTGTTTTACTTATAGCAGACTCACTATAGGCCTTTGTTAACATTTCACAGAATTTATTTCATTTTTTAAGCAAAATTGGATACAAATTCTTTGATCCATTTCTTTTAACGCACGAAAAATCGCCGAGCTCATAAAACACGTCTAACCTTAGCGGCTGCCACAGACAAAGTAAACGATGAAAACAGCTAAAGTTTTTATCATACCTCGGGGGCATGTATACCGACATAATAAGGAAAATTTTATGACAACCGGACCCTCCGAACCCGCGAAATTTAACAATTCCCGTTATTTTCTGAACACACCTCGTATATCACATGACTGAAGATGTAATATTATTTTATTTTTGATTCGATTGCTTTGGATGTGTTTAATTTACTTAGTGAACTGATATTTTTAGTATGCTTTTACTATAGTATATACCTCAGATATTTGAAAACATATAGGTTAACCTAGAAAGAGTAACAGTCACGGAGGATAGGTTTTAGACTTTTAAAACATTTCGTGAGATTCACCCATTACCTAATATTTTTTAAAATTAATTGTAGTTTAACATGAAAACTACGATAGCATCTATCATGTGTGTTATACTTATGAAACCTGAATAAAAAAAGCATAACATCATAAATCAAATATCTAGAAAACCACCTAACCTTACTAAAACGCGAAATAGCACGACAGACTATTAACAAACAAACAAAATTTGATGAAACACAACAATAAACATAATATTAATAATAAATGCGTATCAGCGCAGGCCAAGCATGGATAGATCGCTATAGCCAGGCCACTCTCCTCGGGATATTCAGTTAGACATCAAGTTACCGTGTGGTCGCGCGGTTAGATTGGATTTTTGCGCGCTGTGTTGTGGTAGGACTGTTCGGTGACTATTTTTTTCGTTTGAAGCTACTATAGGTAAGTTATATACATTTTAGTGGTCTAAAGTAAACAAAATATTATATATTGTTATAAGGGTACACAAATACGAAATATTTTTTTCTAAACTATTTACATTTTTTAATTTTATCATGTTTTGCAGTAATGCACTTAAAATGCATTATTTATTTATTTAAATCTTAACCAAGGGCGATTTTTTTATACTTTGTTTTCACATATAATTATATGTGAAGCTATATTACCAAATTTAAATATATAATTAACTATTTTAATAAATCCTAACACTAAACAAAATTTTATTTACGAATAAAACTGGTTTGAATATTAATAGCAACATTTAGTCAGACTAAACAAACACTGTAAAAAATAGGATTTTAACGAGGATAAAGTAATTTTACACTGTATTAAAAAGTGTTAATTTATCTAAAATCGTGTACTTCTACACTTCCTGGGTAAAATCCCACTTTTATTTGAGTAAAACCTATTGGTGGTAGTGAATAAAACGAAAAGGTAAATAAAGAGAAACATTTATTTGGAACAAAAATCTATTACAATTATCAAAATCGGTGCCTTTTAAAATATAATTTTATATTTGAGTCGTATGGCTGGCTTAAGCAAAATGGTTCCTTAAAACGTAAAAATTTTAGATCAATTCAATGTTTTACTGGCTGTCAACTTGTAAGCAATGAATTATCTTGAGAATTCATCAGTAATCCATTTTTCTGTTATAAAAAATGGGTGATCCCATTGGTAGAGAGGCGTCAGGCGGCTGTATGTCGGGGATTTACCACACGTGTACAAATTTAATTTTAATAAAAATGTAGGTATAGGTTAATATAACAACCATTACTCTTGAAAATAAAAAGTAAATCAAGTTTGTATACATATATGTATTTATATTATTAATGATACAAGTACCCGACCTACTGCCGTAAATTATTGATATATAATATAGGTCGGGTATGGACATCCTTTTAACATATTGGTATTTAAAGAAAAAGGAAGTATAATACTTACCAAAAAATAAGAATGTCCCCTTATGGATTCACCGTAATTAAATTATCTCCGGATATGCACTGCGTAGGTAGATAGGTACCAACCAAACATTTTAAAACGCATTTCGGTTATTACCAGTTTTTTCAGTCTATTTTGCCACTATTGGTGTAATTTAACTTTAATTGTGATACAATGTGCACTAGTAGTGTTAAGAAAAAAGAGCTCTTAGTAACATCAAAACAGACAAAGAAATTAGCATGCACTGTAGTGTACATTTTGTCACTATTTAACACATTAAGGGGTAATAAACACTCGCATTAAGTTTTTCTACCCTTTTAATTTATTTTAATGTACCAATGAATAATGTTCATATTCTTTAAATGTGTTTAATAAAGTTAATAAGCACTAAATGCTACCTAGTGTATTTTGTAGTGTAACTTTTACACTTACAAATCGACTCTAATATTTTTACCCAAACACTAATAAATTTACACGGGCAATTTTTTTTACTGTGTATACTAATAAATACATATGTTATCTAACCATGTAAATTTTCATGAATTACCATATTTTCACTGAACATATTACATTGATGAAATATATGAGCGATTTAAATGCAAATAAATACCTACATAAATGAATAGGTTTACGCGAAATACAAAATTGGTAAATATTTTAACTGGTTGGACTAGATTTTTGGTTATATAAGATGTTCAAGTTATAATTATCATTGGAAAATTCCAATTATAATATTATATTACATAGATATTATTATAAAATTATTGAATAAATAATGATTTTGACCTGCATATTTTAAATTTACCTACGTTACGATGTTGATTTATGATTTGTGTTTTTTTTTACAAAAACTATCCTTCCCATTAATTTTTAATTAAGGTGAACTAACATGTTTTGCATTTTTGGCTGTAAATAGACTCCAACAGTGGATGAGACAACGAAACTTTTTTGTTTTTTAATTAAGAAATAAAACAACATTTGAATACCCTTGATCTTGAAATAAACAACTTTAGTAAAGTACACAAGTTAACGTAACAAACCCATCAATAACTATTAATTAATATTAATGACCTAGAATTATCGATCAATGGAAAATTTGTTTCAAATTGACCAAATATAAAATATCATTCCGATAAATATTTAAAAAAAACTTGTGAAGATCAGAAGCTTTTGAATGAAGCAATACATACTATTATTATTATTATAAAGACATTTGCTCTAAAATCAAAATAAAATGTGGTTAGGTTAATAGTGTTACACTAATTAGTGTTATTAGTGTATGCTTTTGTAGCAAGACAAATTTTCTTTCTTAGAAAGTTCCTAAGCTTCCCAATTAAGAGATGCAGTTTTCTTGTTAAAATCCCATTATTTTAGTTTCATTTAAAAGAGAAATATCTTCCGAAGAAATATATATTCTGTACCAAGAAATCGCTTCCTTCCTAATAAATTGATGTGAAGATAGTTTCTGTATTGGATTAAGAAACATGGCTCTTGGCCCTATATATGTATTCAAAAGCTCAAATCCTTTTAATCAAAGTGATTTTCATTTCTTTTAGGAGATTATTTTTTTCAGTGTATTCATAAGTTATAACAATAATATCAAATTTCATAGTTACAGTGGGAAGTTAATAAACAAAGAGAAAATAGCTAAGCATGTATTAACAGATAAGCAAACTGCAGAAATAATAGGTACTTTAACCATTCTGTTGATTTATTGTATATCTTGGTAATTAAAAAACCTTGCAGAAATACTTAAAATGATTTAACAATAAACTTAGCACTTCAGTTTCTTCTCTTAGCAAATGTCAAGTTGTGTAGATAAAAGTTATTATTTCTGGGTGAATATATTTTTAATTTCCAAGTAAAAAGTGCAAAACATGGCAACATAATATTGTATATTAATTATATAATATAATACCCGTTTTTTGTTTTTTGCCGTTGAGTAGGAACTTTCTTAATCAACGATTCTCTAGACACTCGTTTTTATTAAAGACTCGCTCGAAATCTTCGCACGTGCCTACTTAAACCTAAATACACAATATTCTATTATGTTGATTTAATAATAAACAAGCATTTAGCGTAATTCGAGCAAAACCAAGTAGTAGCACACCCATTCAAATCATTTTGGTGTAAATCTGTGTCTTAACAGTTTTCACTTTCTAATAAAAACTGGTTTTCGTTCGTAAGAATTAACTTCCCTTATGAAATATCTGTGTATTTGTTGGAATTGAAAGAGTAAAATACATCGCACAGTAATCCTATGTGTTATTAATTAAAAAATAAAAATAATTTTTTTTATTACAATTAGGTACATTATTATTTTTCTCTACAAGCGTGCGGAAAGTAGCACTTTTCCGCACGCTCGACATTGAGGAAATTAAAAAATGTTAAAGGTAAAAATGAAAATTGCTTGTGGAAAAAATATTGCACCTTATATAAGTGTCTTTTCCGCACTAGTTGAGTAAACAACTGTTATATAATAGTATATTAAAGAACTAATATCATAAAATTCTATAAAAAAAAATTAATTTTATATCTTAAATTTAATTTGTTCAAATTTTACTTTAAATAGTTGGTATCACAGTCATTGGTCTGACAGTTGTTGTCCTTAATTTACTTATTTACAACAAGCGGCTGTTAATGTTAAAGAAGAAAAAAGGATTTTCTTTGGTGTTAAACAAAATTTATTGCCAAAAATGCTAGAAAAATCATAAAAATATTATAACCAATATGCAAAATATTATGCTGTTTAAAGTATAGCCTAACAATAAAATCAAAATTTTGGGTGGGATAAAGGTGTTATAATGAAGTCATTATGAACGGAAAATAGATAAAGAAAATTCAAATCCTAAACTTGCATTAAAATCAAAACCAAGGTAAAAAAGAGTTACAATTTACATCACTGTGTCAACCTGACGGTTGGTATTCATGAATTTGAAAGTATTTTGTAACGATTTTTATTTCCCCAACGAAATATCAATGAATATAAATCTTTGATTATGCACACCTGCAATTTTATTTAATAATATGTATATTATTATGATCATTGAATTTATTAAAAGGACCACCCACTTAAAATGTGTTAAAAATGCTCAAAACTGTTGATTTTTGAATGTTTATTTATTTGTTAATATAAGCAGATTTAAAACAAATTCATTTAAAAAAATTAGCAACTAAAAAGTTTGAAGGTTGTTAATATTTGTTGAAGAGAATAAATGACATAAAACGCTAATAATAATAATAATAATAATATTAATATTATAAACCTTGACTGTTTTAATATTTATTTAACATGGTCATCATTAATTATACGCCATATTATTTTAATTATTTCATTATTAATTGTGTTTATAATTTTTTTATTTATATAAAAAATTAATAGGTAAAGTCAAAGTTCTTTTAATTTAAATATTATTAATGCTTACAACAAATAATTCGATTATCTAAGTTTTTACATCCTAGTCTGTATAAAGCTCACTAAAGATGAATTCCATTTTTTTCATTAAAAAAAAATGTCTTCCGAAGATAAATTTTTGGCTTAAACAAATAGATAAATCTCTCCCCTCAAGTAATTTAAAAAAATGTATGTAAATATAGTTTATGATTTAGATTAAGAAACATTCAAAAGCGCCAATCTTTTGAATTAAAGTGACTTTCATTTCTTTATAAGAGATTATTTTTTTCAGTGTGGGTATTTCGATTGCTCTGATATTTTATTTGTTTTCTTCCACTAATAATTTTTTTCTTCAAGCAATAAATGCTCTTTTATGCTAAAATTGTTTCTTGCCGCTAAAATTTTTTTATCAAGAGAGTTGACTAATTTAGTTTAAGGGTACCTTTTTTCAGTGTAAAAATATTGTCTATAAACAAAAATAAATTTAACTAAGCCAAGTTTAGTGGATCTGGTTTCAAGGTAAGGTTAATTGCCAAACTTTAAAAAAAAACCTGCAAAAATTTCCTAATCCTTTAATTATAAATTTATCTATATTATTAAACTGCAATAATTTATTGCCAAATATTTCACAATTTTCTAGATCATGGTCATGTTTTTTGAACTTTGTAAGTAAAGATGTATTTCAGTAATTTTTTATAATAATAATTTTTGTTGTTTTAAAGATTTTAGTTTTTTTCTTATAAATATATAAAAAGGATTGTTTGTTTGTTTAAACCTTATTTACGTTTACTTAAAAATAAGAATATTTAAATTTTTAATAATAGTTTTATAAAAACATGCAAAAAGTATAGTAATTGGACATTTTATATAGTAATTGGACACATGGACCATAGTTCTTGGACATGCAATTTTTATATAAACATAACAACTTTCCATCAAATAACATAAATAGTTAAATATTTTTTAAAGATAATTGCTGTTTAAGGTAATTTTTTTTATTTCGTTTTTGTAAATATCATATAATTCATATATTTCTTTCTCGAATTCCTCATCCCTTTTCTGGATTCTGAACTACTAATTCCTTGGTATGACTTCTGAAATAGTTTGTTGCAAATATCATTAAGTGTGGTATCTCTAGTTTGTGAAGCATATGTGATAATGTTTAGGCCGGAACAGGATGATTTATATATATCTAATATTTTTTCGTGTGGTATGTTAAAAGTATTTTCCGAATTTATTAATTTAGTTGCCATTAGTTTTTTATCACGAAGAAATCACTATATTACTTACTCTCTAAAAATGAATTAGTCAAAAATGTCATAGCGAAAAAGCAGCCACTATATTATAATAATTCTCGTTAACAGCAATTTGTATCCAGGCAATTCCTATGAAATATTATTCGCTGAATCCGAAAATGTCGTCAAAAGTTATAAAAGTAGAGCAGTTTTTGAAATATAATCAATTTTACATATTTTATGGAATTGACTATATCTCAAAAACTGCTTAACTTTTGTAGTTTTTTACGGTCTTTTCGGATTCAGGGGACAATTTTACATAAGAATTGGCTGGTAAATGTCCGGGATACAAATAGAGTATGATATTGGACATGTCCAATGATAGAAATTTACATTTTTTACCAACCAGTAATTGGACACTGGCCATTTTACCGTTTGTTTTCAGAATTAAAATTAAAACGCATTAAAGTGACAATGTTTAAACCATGAGGAACACATTTATACCACACACTGATCTGTACACTTTTTAGAAATATTTTTTATTGTAATTTAAACACAGCCCTGCTCTTAACAAAAAAAACAAAAATCTTACCACCAAAGTAACAATAAAATATTTATAATTTTTTATTTTTTTTCAGATTCTCAAAAATGAACATACCTGAAGACCGGATTTCGGGCATTTACAAGGACAAGTCGGTCCTTGTTACTGGAGCCAGTGGATTCCTGGGAAAATTATTGATTGAAAAAATCCTGAGATGTTGCCCGGAAGTCAAAATGATTTACGTGCTGATCAGGAAAAAGAAGGGGATGGCCGCTCCAGAAAGACTCAAGTCCATTTTTGCAAATCCTGTAAGTCATCTTTTAACTCGCTGTAAAAACTGCCTCTATATCGGTTTCAAACGGTTGTTAGTCCATTTTCTTTAACCTTTAACCTAAATGGTTATTTTTTAGACATAATTATACTTAAGTATGCGCTAAAGAAGTATCGGGTTTAAGAATTGTCAACAATACATTTAAAGCATACGAACTGTACAACACGTTATTTGTGTTTTTTTCGTTGCAAGGAAACAACTAAAAAATTGGTTTAGTAAGTACTCGATTTTGATTGATTATTCTTTATATCATTGATTAAGAAACTCAACGCTTAAATGCTTATATAGTTACGTTAGTGCGTGTATTTTATCTAAGGGATCATGATGAATTATTGTGTTTTTAATTGTAAATAAAATTCAAGAACTAAATCGTTGCATTTTCATGTTTTGCCAAAGGATCCAATTCGGTAAGTACATTTGTTGGTGCAGAATTAACTAATGATAACTTTACCTAATATAATTTATATTTAAGTTTGGACATTTTTAAGAAATTAGTAAAAAATAATTTTTGCACAAACATAACCTTAAAATCAACCATTTTTATATTTGAGTTCTCTAAAAAAAGCCGACAACTGCATTTTAAACAACAAAATGTACCTACGAATTCATGGCAACATACTATTATATATAATACATAATATAATGGTATTTTACCGTTGAGTGGAGGCTTTCTTAAACAACGCTTTTAATAATGCTAAATGCTATTTAAATTTAGACGACTTATTTGTTTGACGATTTTTACTGAATTGAAATGTTTACACTTTTCACATTAATTACTACTAAAATGTGTATTTATTGTATCTAATAGGTACAATTTATACTTACAGAGACTGCATGCAATTTATTTCTTCATTTGGATTAACACTGTTTATTGGAAAACCGGTAAAAACTCAACCCAGGATTTTCTCTCGAAATACACCCAACAACACAACAAATCGAGCCACGGTTTTTTTTCGATATTTTTTAACATTTTCCGGCTTTATTCTCAAAAGTTGTACTTTTGTTACGGAGTTAACAGCCATACTTGTTTAGCGTATTGTTTGATGTCCATTCTAGCAAAAGGAAACGCCATTAATTTTAATATTTTTCTAGGTTTTTGACATGTTAAGAAAAGAAAATCCCGAAGCTTTCAGAAAATGCGCTACAGTTACAGGAGATGTATCTGAAGTGGATTTGGGTATTTCAACGTATTACAGAAAATTATTGTCTGAAGAAGTCGACTATATTTTTCATTGTGCTGCCACTACAAGATTTGACGACCCACTGAAAGTTTCTGTTCAAATAAACGCAAGAGGAACGCACTATATGCTTCAGTTGGCCAAACAATGCCAAAAACTAAAAGTATGTTTTTTAATTTCAAGATATTCTTTATTATATTATATTATTTTTTTTAGTTATTTGTTCATGTTTCCACCGCATTTGCTCATTACAGAGAAGAGATAGTCGAAGAAAAAATTTATGAATTCCCCACAAACCCACTCAATCTCTTGGATTCTTTGGATTGGACTGATGAAGAAGCCCTACAAAGAATAGCTGCTGAGTAATTTTTTATTTACATTTTAATCGATATCATCATTTAACAATATTTTTTACAGTTTATTTCCTGATCTACCAAACAGCTACACTTTTTCCAAGATGTTTGCCGAAGCCTTGGTTGCAAAAGAAATAAACAATCTTCCAATAGTTATTACAAGGCCAGTAGTAGGTAAGTCTGATCACCATTAAGTAAATATTTGTCCCATTAGCGTTTAATAAAACTTACATACACTCAAAGAATTATGATAAGTTAATTTAACTATAAAAAGAGTTTAAGTAACAATATTGCCAATTTTGTAACATTAAACAATAAAAATTGTATTTTTAAACATATTGTGATTGTAAATACAATACATTAAAATTTGTTAGCGAACAAAATAAGCTTTTACCTAAAATTGGGTGTTCTTGACAATTATTTTTGTTTATCTCACCTCTAATTTGTTAAATCAAACAAAATAATTGTAAACTTACAATTTAAATACTATTATATTGTATTTTTAATCATAATGTGTTTACTTCACTATCCTACAAATACACGAACCTATTAAAAGAGTAAAAACAACCATAAATGGTGTTTAGGTAAACACATTAAAGTCCGTGTACCTTATTTAAGGGATTGGATTTACCAGTCCGCCATAGAAAATCGTATGTTTTCGGTACCCGGCCTACCCCCTTCTTCCTCGTGTTTGTCTCATTGTAGTTCTAGATTTGGGCGGTAATTAACGTGTGTGTTGCTCGGAAATTGTAAGAAAATCAAGGCCTTGGTGTTTAGGACCTAATGTAATATTCTGGTGAAGTGAGGTGCATAATATGCACTACATAATATACATATACTTAAGTGTAAAAATTTGGTAGAAATGGATCATCACGAGCCCTTCGAAGATTCACTAGATTTTACAAATATATTGGTTGATTCAATTTTAAGCTCGGCACAGACAGACACAGAATCGGATTTGCAGTTAAGAAGTTTGCTATCCAGCTGGGGGTTTGGGTACTTATTCGACCTACTAAAAGGTATGTAAACCATTTTAGTAGGACCAATGGTAATTATATTCATTATAAAAATTTAGTAATAAATTCTGTTACGAAAAGAGTGTTTTATTTTTCATCAATTTTAAATATCAGCGTACACCACCTAATTTGGTGCCCAACTAAAGAACATGTTTACTTAAACAAAAAAAAAAAGTCATCCAACAAAAATAATTATTAAATAGCATAAATAATTGTTGGCTTACCACCTAATTTGATGCCCAACTAAAAAAAAAGTAATATAATAAAAATAATTGTTGGTATACCTTTTAATTTGTTTGGCTAGCTACTATTTGTTTGCAGCGCCAATTAATTTGTTGTAGAACTATAATGATGGGTAAACCAACTAAATTTAATGTTTGAAGTAACAATAAAAAAAGTACGGTTACAAATTGCACTTTACAATTCAATATTGGCTATTTTAACTATAGAACTGGGTAGACGCATTTTCATATGCTCTTTGTGGTTAATTTTACCTACTATTTTGTTTGAGTGTACATGTTTTTTTTAAACATTGAATAACGAGAACTTTGTGTTGCTTTATAGCAATCCACAACATCCTTAATTAATACAGTAAACAATTTAAATATAAAATAATTAATTTTAATCTACTTTTTTTAAATTTGACTCATGTCCCAGACATTTTTTCCGTTGCGTTACGTCTGTCGCGTTACCGATAGAATATTTAAAAAAAACATATATATGGCAACTTTTTTGGTACTCACGTGATCAACAAATGATGTTCGGGCGTACACATTACCCAGCTGAATTTATTTAATTAATCAGGAAGAAGATATCGGTTGAAACAGGTGCGGGTAACGCGAATGTAATAATTGTTTGTTCGCTAAGTTACTCAAAAAAATAATAAAAATATGGTAAGAAAAAATACTATTTTTCATGTTTATGTTTATTTTAGGGCACTAAAGCTCATTGAGAGTAATTAATGACTATAATGTCTTATTATTATTTTTTAAATATGGTTTTACAAAACTTTGTCCACTGCGTTACCGAGTCCACTTATGGTAACGCAATGGAATTTAGGGTAACGCAATAGAATTTTTCGACAACAAAGTGGATATTTACCGTCGCTTTTATTAAAAGTAGTTTATGATTAACCAATTTAAAATTATTTGTAATTACAACTCATGATAAAGATTACATCCAAGGAAAAATTCCATGCAATATAAAAGTACTAAAAGGGACCTTCACCAGCTTATAGTCAAAGAAAAAGGGTGTCTACAATTTAGAAATCTAAGTTGTTATTCTCCAAGTGAGCACCACTACAAGGAATTTTGTTTATGCATTACTCTAAAATCGTACCACCCTATGTAGTTTCTTTTTTACGTTATCTGATTAAGTCCTTTGTGTACCCCTGTCCGTTGTGATACCAATGTCTATTTCTTTACTTTTTTTAGTTTTTGTTAAAAAAAATACTTAAAATGATTCTATACACTATCACTTGGTAATACGTGTTTATAAATTAGAGTTTAATTCACTAATACAGTGACTAAAAGAAAATATTAATGGTATTTTTTTAACAAAGAATCGGAATGGTTTTTTTTTAAAGTAACTTAACGAACAGTCAAAAGTTAGTGAAGTACATTTTATTTCAAATTATTTTTATAACAACTTTTTTATTGAAATTAATTTTGGATTTCAACACAGTGGAGATATATAAAGCTAGCACACATTTTACTGAAAAAAAAGTAAAAAAAATTAAAAAGTGCACTGCCTGTCTTAAATGTAAGTAAACAAAACTTTAAACATTTATAAAAATCCAACCAAAAGTCAATTTAAGCAAAAAAAATATTTTGATCTTCATTTTCCTGAAAGCGGGTGTTTCTTGAAATTGACCCATATATTTGCAAGGTACTTTTCAGAATCGAATATGTTGACCACAGTGATGATGCCTTCAGATTTTTGGACTAAAAATACAAGAAAAAATTGGAAAATTTATTTTTTTAAAGCATTAGCTTCCACCTTTCCCAAAAAAAAGCTAGCATAACATTTTCACTGACACCTTGTACCCCTTGATTGTTTCTCCATTGACATAATTGTTCAAAAGTTTTACCATATTTTTCTTTTGACTTACATATTAATTAATCAAAAACCTAATTAACCAAGTTAATACTTACTTAATTTTTAATATACATACATATGCAAACAAAAGAAATCGCTGTCGACCCACTTTCATGTGAAATTATGTGTTTGTTTCATTTTAAGAATTTTAAGAAAATTTTTATTTCGCAAGTAAATGTTAATATAATTTAGATTTGTTGTCGTAATAACTTGCGCAATTAAAAAAAGTTAATGTACATCAGTTACCTATAAACTATTAAAATGTTATATGATAAGTTATTAAAAATAATTATTTCTTCTAGGAAAATAATTATGGATAATGATTTTTAAGGTGCTTGCTCTTTAGTCTTTGGAACGATATTAATGTTATATGGGTGATTCCACAAAAGTTGGTCAACTTTTGACCTCACTTTGTTTATATAGTTTTCGGAGAAAATTAAACAGTATTTTGTTATGAGAACCTAGATAATATAATAAATATACTGTTTCAGACCGGGCCAGTCACTTTTTCAAACAGTTTCTGAAATATCTGTGTTTTCTAAATTTGAATGCAAGGGAAGTGAAGAGTATACCAGGGTACTAATTAAATACATAATTTATTGGAAAATATAAGATTTATTGCAACTTTGAGCATATTATACATTAAATATCTTAAAATCAAATAATACCACACATCAGGGGCGGCTGGTGGATTTTGGGTATACCGATATCTCAATTATTAGATATGGGACCCACACCAAATTTATATGAGTTTATAATGACATTAAATAAACAAGTTCTGCGCAAGCAGAATTTAAATTGAAGTTTGCGAAAAAAAGATTACCGAATCATCGAACATGGTACTGATGTATGGGATACAAATTTGAGATTATAATTTGGAATTAAGTATTTTACTGAAATTTTTTATTAGTGGATGCTACTTATCAACAAATTACATATAGCCTTATATAAATTATATATACGTAAGAAAATAACTACTCACCACAGTGCATTCACTACAACTTCGCCGCTTGCATTGTTTTCAAGATGACTGTCGTGCAAAGGGCGGGCTCTGTAGGTAATTTTTTACCAACACTTGAGTTAAAACGAGGACTTGACGTTTAAACTTCAATATTTCGCAGGAATTTTGAATTTTAACATTGGACACAGAACTGACGGGTAAAAGTGAGAACAAAGATTATGAATATTTTAAAAATTGCTATTATTCGAATCTATGATAAAATATGAAAAATACATTATTTAATGCTTTATAGTTTGTAGTAGAATCACACTTATATATTTGTTTTAATATGTTTATTATTATTGTTACTATTACTCTTTTAGTCAATTAAAAAGTATACAAAGCACTAAAGAAAACAGCAAATGTTTGTAATGTATCTTGACTTATACTTAATTGTTTACCTACTTAAAGTAAGTGGGCTTGACTAAAGCCATACAAATACTCCAATGTTAATTGTCCGATGAAATTTTGTTTATAAAAAGTAAGTTCAAGGCCGCCCATAATAAAGTCATTTGTTTTTTTTTTAGTTGGTAATGTTTGCTACGAGCCTTATCCAGGATGGGCAAACAGCCTTGTAGGTCCCATTGGTTTGTTCGTAGCAGCTGGTAAAGGTATTCTTAGGATTTGCTATATGAACAAGGATACATCTTGCAGGATGTTTCCTGCTGACATAACCATTAACGGTATGATGGTCAAGGCTTGGGATTTTTTGGAAAACAAGTAAGTATATATCAAATTTGGTCGCCTAATAAAAATAGTGTTGTTTTAACTCTAGCCCTGATAGCAAAATTTGATTTTAAGAATCTTCTAAAAAGATATGACCCGGAATAATGGAATATTCTTAGAACCTTCCCTTATTGCTAAGAATGTTCTTAGGGACTTTTAAAACATTCAATAGATACCCTTTTAATGATGCAATTTGATTCTTAAAAGCTTCTTAAAACCTTCCTAAAAAGCATCCTAAGAACATTTTAAAAATACGTTTTTGGAATGTTCTTAAAAGGTTTCTTATGGAGCTTCTAGGAAGCTTTTGAGAATATTTCCAAATATGTCAGATACCCACGTTCTAATATGTTGTATTCTACATTCGTAAAATTCTTCAGGAGACGACAAATACGCCTCACTGTCATAATATGACAGTGAAATGTATTTGTCGTCCCCTTAAAAAATTTTGCGACATATTAATTTATATTTATTTAAAAATATTAAATAAACAAGTTGACCTCTAAACCATAAGTTTAATGACATTATTTCATAAAAAGTAAAATTGGAAAATTTTGTGTGATAAGTCAGATTAGATTGAAGTTGAAGATAGTTAGGATTATTATACATAAAAATGTTAATTCAGAAATAAAAAATCGGTATACAATTTAATAAATATTTATTTTTAACATAAAACAAAATACCCATAGTAAAAGTATTTTTGTTATCGAATATTGTTTTAATTTGATAAATAACCATAAAAAAATATTTTGGATTGTGTTTTTTACTTACTAATTACTAATTGGCTACTTAAGTATATTTATATACCTTTATACGTAATTAATGGTATATTTTACTATTATATAGGTAACTGAACTAAATATTTTAACAGGAATATTCCTAAATAAACTTTCTATAGCAATAACTTTCTTAACATTCTAAGCATATGTTTAGAGTAGACTAATTTTTACCACTAAAACTTTGCTCCTTCTAAGAACCTGCCTAAAGGCTAGTAAGAATATTCTTAGGATCATGCTATATTTCTTTTAAGCATGTTCTTTAGAAGAAATATAGCATGATCCTAAGAATATTCTCACTGGAAGGTTTAAAAAACATTCTTAGAATAAAGTGTGCTATCGGGGAAAGTGTAATGATATAATTTTTTAGGGGACACAATGTTGCCAACCTCTACATTAGAGACGAGGAGTTCAGGGTAACATGGGAAGACGTCATAGAAACGGGCAAAAAAATTGTAAGGGAGAAAGCACCATTCAACGTTATGTTGTGGTATCCAGATGGTTCCATAACAGCGAACAAGTTCTACTACTTGATCAATTTTTATTTGTTCCACCTTCTACCAGCGATTTTCGTCGACATTTTGTTGGTACTCATGGGATACAAACCAGCGTAAGTAACCTTAATTAGAAGGTATCGCAACAACTGTTTTATGCGTGAATCTTTTGAAGGCTCTTCAAGGCCCAACGCACCATCCAGAAGGCTGGGGAGATGTTTAAGTTTTACACTTTCAAAGAGTGGAATTTCCAAGCAGATGCTATTGCGAATTGCAAGCCGATTATGAACGAGACTGAACGGAAAGTTTACAGAATAGATTCCGAAGGCTACGATATGGAAACGCATTTGTTAAACTCGCTACGAGCTGTGAAGAAAATTCAACTCAAAGAAAATGAAAAGTATGAAGGAACCATGCTGAAAGTTTTGAAGGGGTAAGTTTTTATATTTCCAGAAGAGTTAATAAGACTTTATAAGACTTCTAGCAGAGAACCTAACTATAGCTACACAGTAAAAAAAATAAATTAAATTAACACTATTACTTGAGTAAAACCTATTGGTGGTAGTGAATAAACCAAAAAGGTAAATAAAGAGAAACATTTATTTGGAACAAAAATCTATGACAATTATCAAAATCGGTGCCTTTTAAAATATAATTTTATATTTGAGTCGTATGGCTGGCTTAAGCAAAATGGTTCCTTAAAATGTAAAAGTTTTAGATCAATGCAATGTTTTACTGGCTGTCAACTTGTAAGCAATGAATTATCGTGACAATTCATCAGTAATCCATTTTTCTGTTATAAAAAATGGGTGATTCCATTGGTAGAGAGGCGTCAGGCGGCTGTATGTCGGGGATTTACCACACGTATACAAATTTTCCATAATATTAATAAAAATGTAGGTATAGGTTAATATAACAACCATTACGCTTGAAAATAAAAAGTAAATCAAGTGTGTATGTATTTATATTATTAATGTTACAAGTACCCGACCTACTGCCGTAAATTATTGATATATCAAAACAGACAAAGAAATTGGCATGCACTGTAGTGTACATTTTGTCACTATTTAACACATTAAGGGGTAATAAACACTCGCATTAAGTTTTATTACCCTTTTGATTTATTTTAATAATAAATAGTGTGAATGTACCAATGAATAATGTTCATATTCTTTAAATGTGTTTAATAAAGTTAATAAGCACTACATGCTACCTAGTGTATTTTGTAGTGTAACTTTTACACTTACAAATCAACTCTAATATTTTTACCCCTACACTAAAAAATTTAGGTACCTACCATTTCTCTGCTAAAAGTCTTATTAACTCTTCCAGAAGACTCCCAAATCTTGGTATTAGACTTATTTAGACTTTTTTCGACTTAATAAGTATTATTCAGACTTTTTAAGAGAAAGTAAGACTTTGAAAACTCACAAGGGTGAACTAAACTAAATAACAATTTATTTCAGGTGGTACTACGTCGATAGACTTTGCAAGCTTCTCTTCCTATATTTTCTTGGTTTATATTGTTACAAGCTTTTCTGTTACATTATGAAAGTATAGAACATTAAAAAGACATTGAATTTTATTAGAATATTCAGAAAAAAGGAATTTTTGAAATGGTATAAAAGATGAAATGTGTATTTTTATGGGTTATGATTGTCTACTTTTAAGTTAATATAGTGCTAATTTTACTTATGTAGGTACTTTTATATTTCGGATATAATATATTATGTAGAATTGTACTTGTATATATGTAAATAAATAAATGGTCAGATTTATTAAATTTTCCTTTATTTAATCTTGAAAAATACCTTTGAGGAATACAAAGTGAATTGGGAGAGAAGTGCTCAATAATGGCCGGCGAGATCACCAGATTTAACGCCGCTTGATTTTTTTCTAAAAAAAGTCCAAAAACACCACCATAGAACATTTAAGAACTCAAAAAAAAATAAAATTTAAGAACATAGGCAGATTTATTTATTCCATATACATAGGTAAGATTGCGAGTTTGTAGATGTAGTAGAACATGCCCAGGAAAAACCATGTTTTACACAATTTGTCCACAACGTACATGCTGAAAAAAGACAACAACAGCAATTTATAACAGAGATATATCTCTGTTACTTTTTAGTGTATATACTTTTAGTATGTATACTTTTTAGTATATATACTTAAAAGTAACTTACATCCTCATAGTCCTCTTTGCTCTTGGTAACATGTCGTCTGACTCCTTTAAGTTTACTCTTCTAACGCAAAGCATGCAATCCCTTAAATAAGTCCTAACTGAAAAACCTTCAGGATCCATTTTGTAGCGTTTTTTCTCCAGTTCGCTCATACCACTCCTCAATATAGCCGCCGAATCTTTAAAATCCCAATTTTGGGTGGTGTAAAACTCAAACATAGCCCCAGCGTTCTGGATGCGTCTTTGTACCTTGTACAAACTAAAATATAAAGTTAAAGATGGCAAAAATTGTAATTCTTTACATAAATCACTTACACTGGTGGATATCCCAATATAAACAGTAACATATCAACGAATATGGCTGGTATCATTTGAAATAGGTAGAAGTAAATGGTGTGTAATAATTTATTTTGCGTCATGGTGCCACCAGGATACCATAAAATCATATTGAATGGTATATCTTCTTCGATAACTTTTCTTCCTTCATTGATTATTTCTTCCCAGGTTTTGTAAATGTCTTCCTTTGGAACGACAGCATTGTAAATGTATTGTTTATTGCTATAAAACAAGAATGTACAGACAGAAGTACAGATGGTTTTTCTTTGAATATTTTGAGGCTACATCTTACTTGTTTCCTGAAAGATATGCCAGACTACCAAACAGCATTAAGTTGATAGCTGAGTCGGCCGGTATCAAGTTGGCGTAGGAATTGGGGTTCATGTACATTGACCTTATGACCCCTTTGCCTGCGCCCACAAAAAGACCCATTGGACCTTGAAGGTTGTTGCACCATCCTTTCAGAGGCGAATCGAAAATTGGAATAACTAAAAATATAGTTAAAATATAAAGTTGTTTTTGACCTAAATTGATAAGCTACCTATGGAAGGTCTGACTATTATCACTGGCAACTTTCCGACCTGTTCATTGACTAACTCTTCAGCTAGAGCCTTCGAAAATGTGTAAGTATTTGGTGAATCACCAAGCAACCTTTAACAAAAAAATAAAAAAGACTGCTATTCATGATGATTAGTTTTAATATTCTAAATGGTATTGTTTGTTCTCGAAAATTGCTAGGAGTTTTGGGAGATTGTATTATTTGTTCCTTATTTATTGACCAAAATTTGAATGGTCAAATGTATTTTGAAATGCTAGGTGAAACAATACAGCCACCAATAATAAATGAACTAGAAAATCTTTGGATGAAAATTTAATACATTTTCAGCAAGATGGGGTAGAAGAGGTCCAACGGAATAGCCTCCCAGATCTCCACATCTGACACCATTAGACTTTTTCTTATGGGGTCACTTAAAATCTGTGGTCTACAAATTCAGGCTCATTCCATCGAAGATCTGCGACAACAAATAGTTCAGAATGTCGAGCTATTCCACGAAAAACAATTCAAAATGTTTAAAGGGAATTTGAGAATAGACTATTTCTAAGTCAGTTAGTCGGAGCAGATCTCGTGGACATTCTAATACGTATACATGACTAGCTAATGAGTAAAGCCTGAACACAAATGAACGTAAACATAGACCACAGATTAAATATCACTTACTCTTTGGTGAGTCGTCCGGTTGGATCTTCTTTTATCCATTTCAAACTATCCAAAACATCGTGAGGATTCACTGGTGGTGCGTATCTTTTTTCTTCCAAAACTGTCTCATGTGGAAAAGCGTACGCCGTTGAGCAATGGATGAACAACTAAACCAATAAAAATTTTAACAAAACTCTTTCAATTTTGCCATTAATTTCAAATGCCCTATGAACCCCAAATGGAAATGACCAATCAATGGATCATTTTCATAATACTCACTTTTAACTTTTTGCACTGTTTGGCCAGATGTAGCATATACTCGGTGCCTCTGGTGTTCATGGAAACGGCATGGGTAATAGGGTCATCGAATCTAGTGGTAGCCGCCATATTAAAAATGAAATCGGCTTCGTTTATGACTTTGTTTGTGTAAAATTCGGACATTGCTAATTCTTTGAGGGTCACGTCTCCAGGCACACATTCGCATTTTGAGGCAAAGTCCGGCTGTGTGGATTTTAGAAGGTCAAATAGCTGAAAAAATAATGAAACAACAATTAAATTAATTAAAATTATTAGGTACTTAAAAAATAATTAATAAATTAGTGTAAAATGTTTTCCACAAGTATTTGCAAATCCTGGAAAATCAAATAACAGAATCTTACCATTAGAAAAAGTCTAATGGTGTCAGATGTGAAGATCTTGGAGGTCAATAAATAGGGGCCAATAATACAATGATACATGGTGATAATTTAGTTTAAAATTTTTTAATCGAATATTTTAATTAATTTTAAACAATATATTATGCTATTAAAATTTCAAATCCATATCGTTTGAGTTTCTCCAGAAACACCCTGTATAGCATTATAATTTATTTATTGGGTAAATATTACTATCCTCAGTTTGGAATTAAAATTGAAGCTTGCTTATCGAGTAAAAAATAAATTGAAGCTTGGTTGTGGAGCAAAAAACAAAATTAAAGTAGGTTATAATTTCTAACTGGCTGACACTGTCTATAATTATTATTTAGTTTATTTATTTTAATAAATAAATGTTTTGAGTTTATAGTACACTTATCAATTGAAACTCAATCATTTGCAACTTATAAACTGAACTGCCAAATTATCTTTCATGCTTCCAATGGTAGGTTACCATAGAGAAAAGTCTATGATGCCTATTATGATCAAAATTAGTAAACTTGAAAATTTTATAAATAAAAATCCACAAAAAAAACACATTCATTTAATTTCACAGTTACCAATCTGACATCTGTCAGACCGGATTAACCTCACTTTTGCCTTGTTAACATTTATAAATGTATGTATACTATAGGTTTGTGGTACTTACAGCATTTGTAAAGATGGAAGCCAACCTGTCTGTAACAGACATTCCCTTTTTTCTCCTGATTAAGATGTAAATTTTCTTAACATTGCAGCATCTTATAAGTTTTTCTATGAGCACTTTTCCTAGAAAGCCTGTTCCACCACTCATAAAAATAATTTTTCCCTCGAAAAGATTTTTAATTCTGTCTTGATCCCCCATTTTAACTAAATATAATAAAAAATGTTTAATAAAAAACAAATTTTAGAAAAATAAATATTTACAAATTGGTAACATCTATTTTAGTCATAAAAATAAAACTATGAAATTCGCACCTTATATACTGAAATAAACATAATTATTGATTAAAAAAATTATAATTATACAATTTTATTTATCATAATTAAAAACTTGAAATATGCATCTGTTGTACTGAATAAATATAATTATTGATAAAAAATTGATAATTATAGATTTTAATAATTAGCGGCGCAATAATATTTACCACTTATTAATTAAGGTTGTTTTTAATATCCTTATTATTATTTGACACATTTTTTTTCTATTCCCATCTTTCACTGGGTGACCTTTTAAATATACGTTGACAAGTTGTGGCTTTATCCCTGATAGCAAAATATGATTTTAAGAATCTTTTAAGAAGATATGACCCGGAATAATGGAATATTCTTAGAACCTTTCCTTATTGCTAAGAATGTTCTTAGGGACTTTTAAAACATTCAATAGATACTCTTTTAATGATGCAATTAGATTCTTAAAACCTTCCTAAAAATTATCACAAGAACATTTTAAGAATACGTTTTTGAAATGTTCTTATGGAGCTTCTAGGAAGCTTTTGAGAATATTTCCAAATATGTCAGATACCCACGTTCTAATATGTTGTATTCTACATTCGTAAAATTCTTCAGGAGACGACAAACACGCCTCACTGTCATAATATGACAGTAAAATGTATTTGTCGTCCCCTTAAAAAATTTTGCGACATATTAATATATATTTATTTAAAAATATTAAATAAACAATTTGACCTCTAAACCATAAGTTGTATGACATTATTTCATAAAAAGTAAAATTGGAAAATTTTGTGGGATAAGTCAGATTAGATTGAAGTTGAAGATAGTTAGGATTATTATACATAAAAATGTTAATTCAGAAATAAAAAATCGGTATACAAATTAATAAATATTTATTTTTAACATAAAATAAAATACCTATAGTAAAAGTATTTTTGTTATCGAATATTGTTTTAATTTGACAAATAACTATAAAAAAATATTTTGGATTGTGTTTTTTACTTAGTATTTAATACTACTTATTAATTAGGTACTTAAGTATAGTACGTAGTTTATGGTATATTTTACTATTATATAGGTAACTGAACTAAATATGCTTAACAGGAATATTCCTAAATAAACTTTCTATAGCAATTACTTTCTTAACATTCTAAGCATATGTTTAGAGTAGACTAATTTTTACCACTAAAACTTTGCACCTTCTAAGAACCTGCCTATAGGCCAGTAAGAATATTCTTAGGATCATGCTATATGTCTTTTAAGCATGTTCTTTAGAAGAAATATAGCATGATCCTAAGAATATTCTCACTGGAAGGTTTAAAAAACATTCTTAGAATAAAGTGTGCTATCAGGGTTAGTCCATTTTCAAGGGATAGATTTGGATTGACACATAAAAATTTGACATTTTTACCGGTAATACAGATTCCCAAGTTACCAAATGGTTAGGTACTCTATTGTTTTATATACAAGGAATACAAGAAATGTAAATAAATAAAATACTAGGTAGGTATATATTTTTTATTTATTATTGACAAATACATTTATTAATGGAGTACAAAATATAAATTTACCATAATATAACCTACCTATAACAATATCACTTTTTTGTATTATATTAGGTTAAACTAAATTAACAAGTAAAAAATAGTTGTATATCTATAGTTTTTTGATATATTCTTTTATTACACACAATATACACAAAACTTACTAAAGATACATTTATATAATTCAGATACAGGGTGTTTTGTAATTGATGTAATATATTAAAATACTGGGGCTTTAACGTCGGCACTGTATATATTTAAGTATATATATATCTATATATATATATAAAAGCAAAGGAAATACAATATTTAAGACCAGATGTGTATTTATTTCCTTTTTATTTAATTTAGTTATTCAATATAGGTAGGAATGCAAACTTGTAGATGTAGTAGAGAATGCCCAGTAAGAACCATGTCTTGCATAGTTTGTCCACAACATACATACTGAAAAGAAAATTACAAATGTATGAAAACATTTCTTTGGTATATTAGCATTTGAAGAGATAAATAAAGATTTACTTACATCTTCATTGTCTTCTTTGCCCTCGGCAACAAATCATCAGACTCCTTTAAGTTTACTCTTCTGACGCACAACATACAATCCCTTAAATAAGTCCTAACTGAAAAACCTTCCGGATCCATTTTGTAACGGTTTTTCTCCGTTTTGCTCATGCCACTCCTCAATATGGCCACCGAATCCGTAAAATCCCATTTTTTAGTGGTGTAAAACTCAAACATACCACCAGCGTTCTGAATGCGTCTTTGCACCTTGTACAAACTAAAATATAAAGTTTAAGGTGGCAAAAATTATAATTCTTTAAATAAATCACTTACACTGGTGGATATCCCAATATAAACAGTAACATATCAACGAATATGGCTGGTATCATTTGAAATAGGTAGAAGTAAATGGTGTGTAATAATTTATTTTGCGTCATGGTTCCACCAGGATACCATAAAATCATATTGAATGGTATATCTTCTTCGATAACTTTCCTTCCTTCATTGATTATTTCTTCCCAGGTTTTGTGGAAGTCTTCTCTTGGAGAGACAGCATTGTAAATGTATTGTTTATTACTAAAAAACATAAATGTAATGGACAGAAGTACAGATGGTTTTTCTTTGAATATTTTGAGGCCACAAAATATTCAAAGGAACCAATTTATCAGATGTTACATCTTACTTGTTTCCTGAAAGGTATGCCAGACTACCAAACAGCATTATGTTGATAGCTGAGTCGGCCGGTATAAAGTTGGCGTAGGAATTGGGGTTCATGTACATTGACCTTATGACCCCTTTGCCTGCCCCCACAAAAAGACCCATTGGGCCTTGAAGGTTGTTGCACCATCCTTTCAGAGGGGAATCGAAAATTGGAATAACTAAAAATACAGTCAAAATATAAAGTTGTTTTTGACCTAAATTGATATCCTACCTATGGCAGGTCTGACTATTATCACTGGCATCTTTCCGACCTGTTCATTGACTAACTCTTCAGCTAGAGCCTTCGAAAATGTGTACGTGTTTGGTGAATCACCAAGCAACCTTTAACAAAAAAATAAAAAATACTGCTATTCATGTTGATTAGTTTTAATATTCCAATTAGTATTGTTTGTTTTCCAAAATGGCTAGGAGTTTTGGGAGATTGTATTATTTGTCCCTTATTTATTAACCAAAATTTGAATGGCATATTTTGAAATGCTAGGTGAAACAATACAGCCACCAATAATGAATGAACTAGAAAACTTGGATGAAAATTTAATACATTTTCAGCAAGATGGAGCACCACCTCATTATGTAGTAGCTGATCATAATTATCCAGGACAGTGAATTGGTAGAAGAGGACCAATAAAATGGCCTCCCAGATGTCCAAATTTGACACCATCAGACCTTTTCTTGTGGGGTCTTTTAAAATATGTGGCCTACAATCTCAGGCTCATTCTATTGAAGATCTGCGACAACAAATAGTTCAGGATGCCGAGCTGTTTGAGGACAAACATTTCAAAATGTTGGAAGGGAATTTGGGAATAGACCATTTCCAAGTCAGTTAGTCGGAGCAGATCTCGTGGACATTCGAATACGTATACATGATTACCTAATGAGTAAAGCCTGAACACAAATGAACGTAAACATAGACCACAGATTAAATATCACTTACTCTTGGGTGAGTCGTCCAGTTGGATCTTCTTTTATCCATTTCAAACTATCCAAAACGTCGTGAGGGTTCACTGGTGGTGCGTATCTTTTTTCTTCCAAAACTGTCTCATGAGGGAAAGCGTACGCCGTTGAACAATGGATGAACAACTAAACCAATAAAAATTTTAACAAAACTCTTTCAATTTTGCCATTAATTTTAAATGCCCTATGAACCCCAAATGAAAATGACCAATCAAAGGAACATTTTCATAATAAATTTTTCTCACTTACTTTCAACTTTTTGCACTGTTTGGCCAGGTGTAGCATATACTCGGTACCTCTGGTGTTCATGGAAACAGCATAGGTTATGGTGTCATCGAATCTAGTGGTAGCCGCCATATTAAAAATGAAATCGGCTTCGTTTATGACTTTGTTTGTGTAAAATTCGGACATTGCTAATTCTTTGAGGGTCACGTCTCCAGGCACACATTCGCATTTTGAGGCAAAGTCCGGCTGTGTGGATTTTAGAAGGTCAAATAGCTGGAAAAATAATAAAATAATAGTTACATCGGGTTGAATTATTGGTAATATATGCAGTAATGTATTTATTAAATAAGAGAAGTTTCATTTCATTCTAAATGAGTGAAATCAAGAATTATTAACCAGGAAAATATCTTCGTTTCAACACCAGGATTATCTCTTATTAGTAAATTTATTTATTTGCGAGTTTTAGCTTTTATATAACTTTAAAACACACTGTGTGCATGATTGAGTTTGTAAATATAGTTGAAGCATTAAGAATAATTAGAATGTCTAGTGTTTATATACAGTGTGTCTACTTAAGTTGGCAACACATGGAAAACTTTTTTATTATTAATAATTAATAAAAAAGTTATACCTCATAAACATGTTAATATATTATATGGGTGATTCTACAAAAGTTGGGCAACTTTTGACCCCATTTTGTTTATATAGTTTTCGGAGAAAATTAAACAGTATTTTGTTATGAGAACATAGACAATATAATAAATATACTGTTCCAGACCGGGCCAGTCACTTTTTCAAACCGTTTCTGAAATATCTGTGTTTTCTAAATTTGAATGCAAGGGAGTGACGAGTATACCAGGGTACTAATTAAATACATAATTTATTGGAAAATATAAGATTTATTGCAACTTTGAGCATATTATACATTAAATATCTTAAAATCAAATAATACCACACATCAGTGGCGGCTGGTGGATTTTGGGTATACCGATATCTCAATTATTAGATATGGGACCCACGCCAAATTTATATGAGTTTATAAAGACATTAAATAAACAAGTTCTGCGCAAGCAGAATTTAAATTGAAGTTTGCTAAAAAAGATACCGAAACAACGAAACGGATACAAATTTGAGATTATAATTCGGAATTAAGTATTTTACTGATACTTTTTATTTGTGGATGCTACTTGGTAAATTCTCATATAACTTGTTTCGATGCTGTATCCACTTATTTTTGTGAAAACTAATTCTCGCTCAAGGTTTTTTTTAGTGTAATGAGCAAGTAGCATTTTAAGGTAATGGGAACTTAAATTATGACAACCCTAATCTATTAATTTTTTCCTAAAATGCAGGCTTTATGTTGCAAATGTCACATAAGTTACCGGTCACCAACTGCAATATCCTAACATTGATGAATATTTTAACAAAATGGCTGTTGAAACAACTAATATTAGTGCTTGATTAACTCAAAATAGACTTAATTAAGATTGACGAAAAATTCTTTCATCCGAAATCGGCAGTAAAGTAGAACTTTACTGCCGATTTATTTTAATTTACGATTGTTGACTACTTTACTGCCGATTTCGGATAAAATAATTTTTTGTCAATCTTAAGTCTATTTTTAGTTAATCAAGCACTAACATTAGTTGTTTGAACGGTCATTTTGTTGAAATATTCATCGATGTTAGGATATTGCAGTTGGTGACCGGTAACTTATGTGACATTTGCAACATAAAGCCTGCATTTTAGGAAAAAATTAATAGATTAGGGTTGTCATAATTTAAGTTCCCATTACCTTGAAATGCTACATGCTTATTACACTAAAAAAAACCTTGAGCGAGAATTAGTTTTCACAAAAATAAGTGGATACAGCATCGGAACAAGTTATATGAGAATTGACCACTTATCAACAAATCACATATATCCTTATATAAATTACAATGAAATATATATACTACTAACCACAGTACTGAAATTTTGACTGGAACTATACGTGCATTCACCACTACTTCGCCGCTTGCATTGTTTTCAAGATGACTGTCGTGCAAAGGGCGGGCTCTGTAGGTAATTTTTTACCAACTCTTGAGTTAAAACGAGGACTTGACGTTTAAACTTCAATATTTCGCAGGAATTTTGAATTTTAACATTGGACTCAGAACTGACGGTTAAAAGTGAGTACAAAGATTATCAATTTTTTAAAAATTGCTTTTATTCAAATCTATGATAAAATATGAAAAAAACATTATTTAATTTTTTATAGTTTGTAGTGAAATTGAAAAATTTAAGATAAATTGAATGTATTTTAAAATAAAATCACTCAGATATTTGATTCAGGAGTTGTGACACGCCAAGGTACTGATGTTCTGAATATTTATTATGTTTTTCTACAAACGTGATTTTGAAAAAATACATTAAAATTGGGTGACAAGTTAAAAAAACTGGATCTTTTGTAATATACTAAAATATTTATAAAACATTAAAATACCTACTCTATTGACTGATGAAGTTGTCCAACTTTTGTAGAATCACCCATATATTTATATATAAATAAACTACACTTTAGATGCTACTGTGTAGCGAAACAATTGTCATATTTAAATAAAATGGTAAAACTTTTATCAGGTTATCATTTTTATAATAAATAAAAAAGATAAATGTTCGGGATGGAAAATTTGAGTAAAATTTGTAAAAAAAAAATTAAGTAGAACGATGTACCAAATTCATATTTTTTGTCAAACCACGTATATGACTGAAAAAAATTGATATCTGATGATTTTGTACTTTTAACAACACTATTGTTTCAGTCAGATGTGCTCAAGAATGGCCGGCAAGATCTCCAGATTTAACCCCACTTGATTTTTTTTAAATTTCAATTGTTAAAACAAAATCAATAACCACTAAAATAAACAAGTAAACAACCATTAATAAAGTACTCCAAACTTCAGATACATCAATTATTATTATAATAATGTAAATTATGTTTGCAATTTTCATAATAACTACATATTCAATTTCTTTACAAGAAATTAACAGTTTGTTTTTTCTACTACAATAAAACTTGTAATAATAAAAATTTGTTTTGCTAATTACCCAATTTTTTATACGAAAATGTGAAATTTGATAGGTCTTTTAAGTTATAAAAAATCTAGCAATAATATTTATAAAAGTGAAATATGTCATGTTTTGAAAGCCAAATATTAATATGAATTTACACATTCATAATGATGTCCTAGGTCAACGGAAATTTCCGTAAAACACTTAATATAAATTATATACATGGAATGATGCAATTACTATACCTTAGGCAAAAATAATTTAAATTTTTACTTCACGGTTTAATTTTAGTAGGCCTGAAATTATCACTTAATCTACATTGGGACGAATTGATCAAAAGTCTACAACTCAAATTGGGTAAAGTAGACAATTAAAATTAATACTGTAAAAATATAAATAGTCACCTTAAAGTCAAATAATATAGAACTACTTTATTTTGTGTCCAATATAGGACAAAAAAGTTCGCACTTTACTTTGGTGGTAAGATTTTTGTTTTTTGTTAAGAGCAGGGCTGTGTTTAAATTACAATAAAAAATATTTCTAAAAAGTGTACAGATCAGTGTGTGGTATAAATGGTTTAAACATTGTCACTTAAATACGTTTCAATTTTAATTTTGAAAACAAACAGTAAAATGGCCAGTGTCCAATTACTGATTGGTAAAAATGTAAATTTCTATTATTGGACTTATGTCCAATATCATACTCTATTTGTATCCCGGACATTTACCAGTCAATTCTTATGTAAAATTGTCCCCTGAATCCGAAAAGACCGTCAAAAACTATAAAAGTTAAGCAGTTTTTGAGATATAGTCAATTCCATATTATATGTAAAATTGATTATATTTCAAAAACTGTCCTACTTTTATAACTTTTGACGATATTTTCGGAATAAGCGAATAATATTTCATAGGAATTGACTGCTAAATCCTGGATACAAATTGCTGTTGACGAGAATTATTAGTGGCTGCTTTTTCGCTATGATATTTTTGACTAATTTATTTTTAGAGAGTAAGTAATATAGTTCTTTCTTCGTCACAGAACATATTGCAGAATAACAGTGATTTAAATACAAATAAAAATTTAATGGCAGCAAAATTAATCTATCCCAATGTGCCATTTCAGTTAATGAATGGCTAAAACTTTCATGGTTCACCGACCAAATTTTACTGGCCTACGTGATAGTTTTTGGTGGCATTGAACTCTATGTTGTTTTATTACCAGCATTTGGACTAATTTGTAATTAATTATAACGTTGCTCATGAGCAACTTGTCATATTTTTAAGTATTGTGAAAATCATAAAAATATAGTTTTTGCGTAGTAAGCATTATATACGAGGTGTGTTTCGTTTTTTGAAACAAATATTTATTTATTAGTCTACATTAATGTTGTCGCCTTCAAAATAGTCCCCATTGGATATTATGCACATGTGCCAGCTCTTCTTCCAATACTCGAAACTATTCTAAAACTCGATCTTTGGGATAGCCTTTAGTTCTTTCAGCGATGCGCTTTTAATGCTTGCAAAACGACGCGTCGGCCCTTTAAGGTTCTCTTTATTTTTGGGAATAGGAAAAAGTAAAACAGAGGCATGTCTGGCGAATATGAAGGCTGGGGCATCATTACAGTATTGTTTTTGGCCAAAAATTTTGTTCAAAATTTAACAGTTTTGGAACAAATTCTGCTGCCACGCGTTTCATGCCCAAAACATTCGAAAAAATTTCATGGGATGAGCCAATCGATATACCAACATCATCAGCGACTTCTCTGATGGTTTATAACCATTTCTTCCACTTTTTCCATGTTTTTATCGGTTGTTAATGTGCTTGTGCGTTCGGGGCGTTCATCATCTTCAACGTCTTCACGGCCATCTTGGAAACTCTTATACCACTTGAAAACTCTTGTTTTACTTATAGCGGACTCACTATAGGCCTTTGTTAACATTTCACAGAATTTATCTCATTTTTTAAGCAAAATTGGATACAAATTCTTTGATCCATTTCTTTTAACGAACGAAAAATCGCCGAGCTCATAAAACACGTCTAACCTTAGCGGCTGCCACAGACAAAGTAAACAATGAAAACAGCTAAAGTTTTTATCATACTTCGGGGGCATGTATACCAACATAATAAAGAAAATTTTATGACAACCGTACCCTCCGAACCCGCGAAATTTAACAAGTCCCGTTATTTTCTGAACACACCTCGTATATGTATGTACAATTTTAATACCTATTTAACTTAATAGATATTACTTAACATAATCTGAGAGATCAAAGTAATCAGCTTTTATACTTGGACGTTAACTTATATAGGTACCTAGCAACATTTTTTTTTATTTCTTAAATTCCTTTAAAAGGAAAGTCGTATGAGAATCAACAAACCAAATGTAGATTTAATTTTACCTTAAGAATGCGATACTGTAGACATGTCACAAGTACACTAAAATATAAGAAAAAACTATTTTTAGGTACCTACTAAACAATTTACGTTTTTTGCCTTCACCTTTATATATGTCACACTCTGTAATAATAATGTAGAAGGTACCGTGAGGTGGCAGTGACAGTTCTTTATGCAGTGTTACTAAAATCTAAAAATGACTTAAAAAAAACAAAGAAAAAAATATTTAAAAACGGTTTGAGAACCAAAAAAGGTTGTCTATAGACAACCTTATAATTATTTAAAAAAAACAACATATTTATATCCCATTACATAATATTACTAAAAATTAAGTCTAGAACCTTTTTGATCTATCAAGAAATTAATAATTTAAAATACATATGTTGGCCTTTTTCAAGGTTAGTAAACTGCATTTACTGGTTTTAAAGGTTAAGGTTAAATGGGTATATTTAAATTATTAATTTGATAACCTTGCTATTTTTTGGAAAAGAAAGAATGTAAAACTGTAATTTATTGAAGGCGATAAACGTTTCAATTTTTAAAATATCCTAAATGTTAAAAAAAATGCTGCTCGACGAACTCTTTTTTTCGGTTGAACACTCCCGTTTGTAGTAAACTGCTTGACTGTACTATAAATAATTTCTTTATACCTCAATAATAATTATTATTTATAACTATATACCATTTTTTTTTACCTTAAATGAGGTATTATTATTAAAAATAGTACATTAATCCTTTAAATTAAAGGATTTAATGCTGGCAGTTAAAAGTGACCATGGTACGCAATTGATAATTATCACCGAATGAAATAATGTAAAAAATTTAAACCAAAGGAAAGTTAAAAAATCGTGGGTACTTAAAAAAATCAGATTTAATTTAATAAGGTACCTAATTATTACCAAAAAAGTGATATTTTTATAGAAAAATTATTGCAGAATCGTATAAGAAGAAAAATCGAATAAAATTGATTTTTTTCATTACAGCAAATATGAAAAAATGTTTTAGACAAAATCTACTTATTTTTTGAATCCATAGAGGTTTGTGGTACTTACAGGGTTTTTAAAGATGAAAGCCAATCTTTCTGTAACAGACATTCCCTTTTTTCTCCTGATTAAGATGTAAATTTTCTTAACATTGCAGCATCTTATGAGTTTTTCTATGAGCACTTTTCCTAGGAAGCCGGTTCCACCACTCATGAAAATGGTTTTTCCCTCGAAAAGTTTTCTTATTCTATCTTGATCCTCCATTTTAACTAAAGATGAAAAAATATTAAATAAAACTAAAATAAAACTTTGAAACCTTTTATACTAAGTAACTATAATTATTGATAAAAAAATTTATAATTATGGAATAAAGACGCAATATAATGACCTGTTTAATAAGGTTGTTTTTAATATAATTATTCACTAACTACCATTTAACAAATTAATTAATTTTATGTGGATCTAGTGAACTGTATTTTTGATTTACAATATCTCCACACACAGAAGTCGAGTGCATTTAAATCTGGACAACGAGGAGGCCACAGAATCGTTATTACCGGACACCTTGTAGAATCAAAAGAAAGTCCCTGTCGCAAGATTTTATTTTTAAGACTTTTTCCATTGATTATTACGCTCGGCTGCCTAATCAGTTTTAAACTACCATAATTATTGGTGTGAGCAAATTATATTGCATTCACAATGCAATTTAAAGGATTTCAGAATAAACAGCATATTTAAAAAAAAATAATAAAAGAAGATAATGAGAGATGAAACCAATGAAATCATATAAAAAGTAGTTAAATATAGGTGACTACGGCCCAGGAAAAACAAAGTATTCCTTACTTAAGAATCTGATATAATTTTTGACATATTATATAATACACGGTGCTGTTCTGAGAGGTGATTTTTGGACTTTCTGTGAAACCTAATTTTTTTATATTCTTGTTAATTATGTCATAACTAAAATTTTAAGAGCAAAATAAAAAAAATTTGACGGTTTCAATTTTTTTAATTGGCTGTTTATTAAAAATATTATGCACTCTTTCAATTATCCAATTAAAACTAGCGATTTAATTTAAATATTTAATATTTGCATAACTAAAAAAAAGGTTTTTACAATTTTTTTTATATATTTTACTGTTTTGTTGCAATAAACGTTCAAACTTTTAATCTAACCTTTGACGTATACATTTATGTTCCCTTAATTAATATATCCTTAAAGGTTGCCATGAAACTAAGATCTATTAAAAATTAATTTGACGTTTGAATTGTCATTTTCAGTATACGTATTCTATAATTTTTGTTTAGTTTTTTAAAGTGTTTTTTATAAACAAAAATGAAAAATTGTAGTAAAAGTTAAGAAGAAATTCATGAAATTTAACTAAGGACCGGTTTATTCATCTTTAGTAAAGTTTATCGGGCCGATAACTTTCATGTCTTGACAATAGCTGGCCATACACAGACGTTATTGCGCGCGGTTTATCGTGTTATCTGCAAAAACATATGGAAAATCATGTACGTGAGTGAGTATCGCCGCGTGAAATGATAGAACGGGAAGGGATTTCAGACGTGCTTTTCTCTGGAGTGTGGCGTGTCCACACGCCACATTCCGCGTCACGGTTTACCTTTGCTTGGCAAAATTTCACGTTGAAAATTTGTACATGAGCACATGCAGTTTCAAACGACTCGATAAATGACACTTTTTGCCCACTCACATACGATTTTTCCTTTGAAACTGATATACCACGGGCAATCACTTGCTAAATCATTTGAATACTTTATCAAGTGTATGGAACATGACGCTTTTTTTGCCACGCCGTTCTTTCGTGCATGCAAACCGCTACATGCCAACACGCCACGATAAACCGCGCGAAATAACGTCTGTGTATGGCCAGCTAATATCTAGTATCCAAAGAAATTATTCGTCAAATAAATCAAAAATGAATAAATCGGCCCTAAATAAAATGTGGCACCCTTAGAATTATTGTTTAATAAATGTATACTATACATTTAACCTTAAATTAAAACTTTAAACGTGTATTACAACAAAACAGTAAAAGATATAAAAAATGTATAGACCTTTTTTTAGGAAATTAACTAATCTTTAATCTGATTTAAAAAGTTATGATAATATTTAAATAAAATCGCAAGTTTTAATTGGAGAATTGAAAGTGTGCATACATATTTTTAATAAACATCCAATTAAAACAAAATTAACCGTCAAATCTTTTTTATTTTGCTCTCAAAATTTTAGTTATGACCTAATTAACAAGAATATAAAAATAATTAGGTTTCACAGAATGTCCAAAAATCACCTCTCAGAACAGCACCGTGAATAATTAACAAGTAAATTATCAATGATAAATATTAATGTCAATTTGACAGCAATTTTTTAAATACTAAAAATACTAAATCAAAGTGATAAGCTACCAACTTAATAAAAAAAATTAACTGTATGTTTACATTTGCTCCTATAATAGTTTATGTAAGATTATTTAACACCTACCTTAAAATATTTTCGCAAAACAGAAAACAAAACAAAAACAACCGGCTCACCAAACTGAAACTGTATCGGTCAGATTCTTATAGGTAAATCGAACTCAGTGACTTCCTTACAAAATAACAAGCCAACTGATACTTTTACTTTTATATATGTATATATATATATATATATATATATATATATATATATATATCGATTTAAAATACATTGCTAAATGAATAGCACGTCTATTTTACAGTTTAACACTTTTTTACGTTTTTATTTATTGATTTTTTATTTATAATTTAATTTAATTACACCATCATTAATTGTAGACATAATTGATGAACTGTAATTGTAATAGATAGGTCGATTTAATTAAAAAAATTGCTCGTTTTAATAAGCATACAAAAAATTAATAGTATATTATGTATCAAGTTTGATAAACGCCATTTTATACACGAATTTAATTAATGAATGTATAGAAAAGTTTATAAACGAGGTGCATACTATACTTTTTCTACGACAAATAACAAAATTTGTATAGAGCGCCATCTATGAAACAATAGGGGAATCTGTGTGTCACCGTCAAATGTCACATTTTTATATTTTATAAACACAGATTATAAAGGTTATAAATCGAAATGTATTTCTTGAAAATTGACAGTTTTTCACAGTGAAAGTAAAGAAAATGTTTTATGAGCACTTTACAGTGGAGTCCGTGCCCGAATTTAAGTTATAGTTTACTGCCGGCGAAATTAAAAGGTCAGCACAATGTCCATATAAACTTTTCAAATATTGGCGTTGAGAAACTATTTAATACTTTTGTATTTTTGTATTGACATAATAAAATAATTTTCACATTTAGTACGAGCCCTAACCACATAATGTTCGGACACTTCATAATTTATACAGAAATTTTTTTCGTGAATACTATCTCAAAATTATTAGAAGTTATGAAAAATTCAGCTTATTTTGGCATATACCCCTCGAAGCGATTTTTATTTTTAAAAAGTTTACCTTTTATTTTTAGCTTTTAAAAAAAGGCTAACTTTTTAACTTTTTTTTGCATGAGTAAAAAAAGTTATAAATGGGCCCATTAAAAAGAACATAAAATATTATACAAACCCTGAAAATTTGGTAAAAATTGTATAAATAATAAGAAAGTTATAGCGATATATATATCTGCAAAATCTCCCGTTTCCTAAGAAAATTGCAAAAACTCTTTAAAAATAGCATTTTTAAATTACTTATACTTTTTTATAACTTATTTATTTTTTACCAAATTTTCAGGGTTTGTATAATATTTTATGCTCTTTTTAATGGGTCCATTTATAACTTTTTTTACTCATACAAAAAAAAGTTAAAAAGTTAGCCTTTTTTTAAAAGCTAAAAATAAAAGGTAAACTTTTTAAAAATAAAAATCGCTTCGAGGGGTATATGCCAAAATAAGCTGAATTTTTCATAACTTCTAATAATTTTGAGATAGTATTCACGAAAAAAATTTCTGTATAAATTATGAAGTTAGGGCTCGTATTATTTTACAAGAAAGGCACTTTATTTTAACGATTGTATGACATTTGACAACTGTCAACTAACTTAAAACTAACTTCAGCCCGTGACTAAAAACCTGTTGCTAACTTCAGCCCGTGACTAAAGCGCCATAAAGCCACAACTTGTCAATGTGTGTTTAAAAGGTCACTTAGTGGCATGGAAACATGTACGATTAAGGGCGTTTTAAAGGTGGAAGTAGAAAAAAAAGTTTAAAGATCATATGCTATCAATATTCTATTAATTTAATTAAGTAAATATGATAAATTAATAAATTTGTTGTAACTAGTTTTTACCCAATAATAATTCATTATTACTACCCTTGGTTTTATACTTATGTTTTATGCAAAAAAATTTATAAAATGTATTTATATTTCAAAATAAATAAATACTACGGAATATTAAGTAATTGTAGACAGGTGTGGGATAACAATGTTTCTAATAATTTTTTGCTACTGTTACATTTACTATAAGTATAGTATATAATTTGTTACACGTTTTTTACTTATACACGATCACTTACTTAACACCTTAACAACTTGAAAACAATTAAATAATAAATAATCAATTTTTACGGTAGATAGTAGAAACCTAATTTTGCAACATTATTAATTTTCGGATTGTACAACCAATTTCAAAGCATAAATTTTAATTTTCCGAAGCCTTGGCATAAAAGTTGTTTATTAAAATATTTTAGTTTACCTCCTAAGTTTTTTGGTTTTAATAACTGCCCAAAATAATTATTGCTACCATTAATTGTATCACCCTAAAAATAGACAAGTTTTTGGTTAATTATTTCAAACCCCAAAGTTTTGTTGTCTTATCAGCTATTGGGGTCTCCAAAAAGTATTAACAAAATTTGTTAATACTTTTTGGAGACCCCAATAGCTGATAAGACAACGAAACTTTGGGGTTTGAAATAATTAACCAAAAACTTGTCTATTTTTAGGGTGATACAATTAATGGTAGCAATAATTACTTTGGGCAGTTATTAAAACCAAAAAACTTAGGAGGTAAAATAAAATAATTTAATAAACAACTTTTATGCCAAGGCTTCGGAAAATTAAAATTTATGCTTTGAAATTGGTTGTACAATCCGAAAATTAATAATGTTGCAAAATTATTGATATTAAAATTAAATTCAGGGATGGTATAAGTTATACCGTATAACAAACATTTAATGTTTGTTATACGGTATAACTTATACCATCCCTGAATTTAATTTTAATATCAATAATTTTAGTTGTGAATGTGAGAAACAATTTCAATAAATCTAAGTAATAGTCACTTGATTAGTATTTGTTGGTAAAAGGTTATGTATTCGTGTCATATTCATTTATCATTGGTAGTTCTAAAGAGTATTTTTGTTGATTTTTTTTTATTTTGTTTCATAAAATACTTGATACATGATATTTACTTTCACACTTGGTACTTTGCATTCAAACCAACTGCAATTAAAATAAATTTTGTTTTTTATTTGAAAAATATTTAAAGTGAGTTTTTGCATATCTCACTTTATATGTAGGTACATATGCATAAATTATTAATTTTCTAAATATATTATGTATGCAAATTTCAGTTTCTTACCAAATTTTAAATTCGCAAATATCCTTACCTTGTCAGTTGTGACATTTGTCAATCAGAACAAACTAAGGTTCATTTTTTTATACACAGTAAAAAAAATCAACTCTAAGCAACACTAATTAGAGTTTATACAGGTCCACACTAAATAGTGTTGTTTTATAACACTACAATTAGAGTTAATTTGTAATGTAATTTTCCCCAAGTAAGCAAGTATGATTTAACAATATAGCCCTGAGGATAAAGTAATTTTACACTGTATTAAAAAGTGTTAATTTACCTAAAATCGTGTACTTCTACACTTCCTGGGTAAAATCCCACTTTTGTTCAGTGTAAATTAACACTACTTTGGAAAAGTTCTAATTTTAAAAAGGTACTTTTACTCTTTTAGTGCAAACTTCTAGTGTAAATTAACACTATTATTTGAGTAAAACCTATTCGTGGTAGTGAATAAAACGAAAAGGTAAATAAAGAGATTTATTTGCAACAAAAATCTATGACAATTATCAAAATCGGTGCCTTTTAAAATATAATTTTATATTTGAGTCGTATGGCTGGCTTAAACAAAATGGTTCCTTAAAACGTAAAAGTTTTAGATCAATGCAATGTTTTACTGGCTGTCAACCTGTAAGCAATGAATTAACTTGAGAATTCATCAGTAATCCATTTTTCTGTTATAAAAAATGGGTGATCCCATTGGTAGAGAGGCGTCAGGCGGCTGTATGTTGGGGATTTACCACACGTGTACAAATTTTCCATAATATTAATAAAAATGTAGGTATAGGTTAATATAACAACCATTACGCTTGAAAATAAAAAGTAAATCAAGTGTGTATGTAGGTATTTATATTATTAATGTACATTGTAACGTTACAAGTACCCGACCTACTGCCGTAAATTATTGATATATAATATAGGTCGGGTATGGACATCCATTTAACATATTGGTATTTATTGAGTATTAAGGCTTAAAGAAAAAGGAAGTATAATACTTACCAAAAAATAAGAATGTCCCCTTATGGATTCACCGTAATTAAAATCTAACTGAACAAAAATGCCACACTTCCACAACGCGGTATCTCCGGATATGCACTGCGTAGGTAGATAGGTACCAACCAAACATTTTAAAACGCATTCCGGTTATTACCAGTTTTTTCCGTCTATTTTGCCACTATTGGTGTAATTTAACTTTAATTGTGATACAATGTGCACTAATAGTGTAAAGAAAAAAGAGCTCTTAGTAACATCAAAACAGACAAAGAAATCGGCTTGCACTGTAGTGTACATTTTGTCACTATTTAACACATTAAGGGGTAATAAACACTGGCATTAAGTTTTTGTACCCTTTTGATTTATTTTAATAATGAATAGTGTGAATGTACCAATGAATATTGTTCATATTTTTTAAATGTGCTTAATAAAGTTAATAAGCACTGAATGCTACCTAGTGTACTTTTACACTTACAAATCAACTCTAATATTTTTACCCCTACACTAAAAAAATTACGCGGGCAAAATTTTTTACTGTGTAGTTTGTTTTAATCAATGTAGCCAATTTACCAACCAAACCCCTAAATTTGCAACGTTGCAACTTACCACAGATATTAACAACAATTCCACCAACCAAACAAACTTAAATCGCGCAACGCACCAAAACTGTTTGTTTATTCTTCGAAATTCAAAGGATTACTGATCTATAAAAAATACACTAAACCGCTTTATTATCAAATACCACCAAAGTTTGTTTATTTTTTTTTAAACCAGGTGGGGTTAATGACAACATTTTATTGGGTTATGAAATCTTTTCACTTGACCTTGGCAAGATCACGGCTAATAATAATTAGCAAAATGCAAATTTTGCTATACATTGTTTTAATTAAATAAAAATAATTAGGTACAATAAATAAATATCAAAAAGTTTTTATTAATTTGACTTTTGTTTTGATGATTCTTTTTAATTTCCATCTATAGAAAAAATGTGGTCTATTTTTAAAAGAATATATGACAAATCGAATGAAACTACAACATATTTGCCTTGAATATTAGAATACGTCTCTAAATGAACACACTACAGCTGAAAAGTGTTTCTTGCTACCTGCACAAAAAAAATTAATCTCTTAAAAGAAATGAAAATCACTTTGATTCAAAAGATTTGCCTTTTTGAATAGGACCATCCCTTTGTATATTTGAAATAAGTTATTGTATCTTTTGACACCTTAATATTTTTTACATACATCAAATATTTATCAAAAAAATCTACTTACTGAGATATTACACTTCACGGTGGATAGGTTTTTAAATAGAAAATTAATGAACTTAAACTTTTGAATTATAAAACAGCAACACTCTCATCTGCATATAAATTCTAACTGACCTTCAGGAATCACATGCATCTGTAATGTCGTAAACAGAAGTTTTTGCTTATTTAAAATGATTAAAGCGCCATCCGTTGCATAAAATTTAATGCAAAAACAGATTCACGGAGGATAGAATCAATTTTTGTAACACCTACATAAATGGTTATAAAAATTATTTCTATTATTTTTTAATAATATTTTATATTTGATTCGATTTACTTAGTGAACTGATATTTTTACTATGCTTTTACTACCTCAGATATTTGAAAACATATAGGTTAACCTACCTTGAAAATTCAAATTAAAAATCGATCAAAATAATTGTGATATAACACTAGAAACAATACTTACCAAATTTCAATAAAATATGTTTTTAGTTTCGAAAAGGTTCCATTTGAATCACCCTGTATAATTTATTACACCTTCGTATAATTGTCATTGAGGAATGGAAAAATTCCAGAATATGGTCCAATCTAAGTGGATGTCCTAGATTTTTTACTAATATTATCGAATTGATTTTTAATTTGCTTGTGTTTTATTAGTTACATTATTTACAAGGCTAAAAATAGAATTGGTTGCATTACATTCAGTTTTTTATTATTTTTAAAAGTTTTAGAATGTTTCATCATTTGTAATATCTCTGGTAATTGGTGTTTTATGTGTTCGTGTAATTATTATTATATTATGTTGTAAAACTAAATCCAAAGGAAAATCAGAATGGTATAATAAATAATTTATAATTAAAACTGTCCACCAGAAAAAGTCTAATGGTTTCAGATCTGGAGATCTGGGTGGCCATTCTATTGGACCTTTTCCACCAATCAACTGTTCTGGATTATTATGATACTGTTATATGGGTGATTCTACAAAAGTTGGACAACTTGATGTCATCAGTAAATAGAGTAGGTATTTTATATTTTTGTAAATATTTTAGTATATTACAAAAGATCCAGTTTTTTTTAACTTGTCCACCCAATTTTAATGTATTTTTTCAAAAGCACTTTTGTAGAAAAACATAATAAATATTCAAAACATCAGTACCTACCTTGGCGTGTCACAACTCCTGAATCAAATATTTGAGTGATTTTATTTTAAAATATATTCAATTTATCTTAAATTTTTCAATTTCACTACAAACTATAAAACATTAAATAATGTATTTTTCATATTTTATCATAGATTCGAATAATAGCAATTTTTAAAAAATTGATCATCTTTGTACTCACTTTTACCCATCAGTTCTGTGTCGAATGTTAAAATTCAAAATTCCTTCGAAATATTGAAGTTTAAACGTCAAGTCCTCGTTTTAACTCAAGTGTTGGTAAAAAATTACCTACAGAGCCCGCCCTTTGCACGACAGTCATCTTGAAAACAATGCAAGCGGCGAAGTTGTGGTGAATGCACGTATAGTTCCAGTCAAAATTTCAGTACTGTGGTCAGTAGTTATTTTCTTACGTATATTTATTTCATTGTAATTTATATAAGGCTATATGTGATTTGTTGATAAGTAGCATCCTCTAATAAAAAATATCAGTAAAATACTTAAATCCGAATTATAATCTCAAATTTGTATTTCATTCATCAGTACCGTGTCGTCAGTTCCAGTTTCGATGTTTCGGTTATCTTTTTTTCGCAAACTTCAATTTAAATTCTGCTTGCGCAGAACTTGTTTGTTTAATGTCATTATAAACTCATATAAATTTGGTGTGGGTCCCATATCTAATAATTGAGATATCGGTATACCCAATTCAACAGCCGCCACTGATGTGTGGTATTATTTGATTTTAAGATATTTAATGTATAATATGCTCAAAGTTGCAATAGATCTTATATTTTTCAATAAATTATGTATTTAATTAGTACCGGTATACTCGTCACTTCCCTTGCATTCAAATTTAGAAAACACAGATATTTCAGAAACTGTTTGAAAAAGTGACTGGCCCGGTCTGGAACAGTATATTTATTATATTATCTATGTTCTCATAACAAAATACTGTTTAATTTTCTCCCCAAAAGCACAAAATAAATTTATTGATTTGTTCAGAATAGTAGGTACATTATAATTTTTACAACATATTTTATTACACATTTTTAGATATGAAATTTCCTAATTATTACAAATTAAAATAACTTTGTTAATTACAGCTATAAAATAGAGTTTTAAAATAAGTAGGTAGGTAATAAGTTTTATAATTGTGTCAAAATTAACAAATACGTGTCATTTACGTTTTGTGATTTAATAACAGAAATATAAAATACAGGTGCTATGTAATTAATGTAATATATGCAATGATTAAAAAATTTTGTACCTATTTTAAAAACTCCATAACCACAAAATTAATTTTTTCATCGATTTTTTTTCCTTTTGTTTACTCAGATGAAATTAGGTTAAACTTAACATTCAATTTGTGTAAATAAATCCAAAAGCACTTCCCTTAGTTAAGATATTTACAATTTGGGCCCATAACCTAAAATTTGAAAGAAATGCACTGGATTCTGTCATAAAAGTTGCCAGATTTTGTTTAAATTTACCTTCATTACAAAAATGAATTAAATTTCTTAATGTTACATCGCTATGAAAAAAGGTGGTATTTCAAGAAGGTATTTTCTGGACAAATTATACACAATTTATTTACTTACTTAGAAATATATTTAATATTATAAATTTAAGCCTAAACTTAAGGTAAGGTTCTAACTATAGTTACATACTTTTTTACAGAATGTATTTTTAACTATGTATGTATATATAATATTAGAGCTAATTTTAAATCTATACATTGTTGTCATATTTGGCACGATAATTCACATGTATAATACAGTTAAGATTATTTAATAAATAATTTCCTTATAATCTAGAGTATCTATAGGGTGATTTTTAAGTGAGTGGACAAAATTTAGAAATTTGAAATGTTCAATGCCCAATCCACACAACAACTGCACAGACTCTAACGGCGGCGATTTTTATGTTACTTCGTAATTTTTGGTAAAGTTCATTTTTTTATCTGTGTGTGGATTGTGGTTTAATGTATGTATCGATATCTTAAAACTATTGTTCCAAGATTTTTATTTAAAATAATTCTCAAACAAAATAATTTTATAAATGTTCTGTATTGGTAAAATATTATTTATTGGTATTCCCATATACAAAAATCATATGATGTCAAATCAGGAGACTTTTTTGTAAAGCGCATTCACCATTTTTGCAAAAATATTTCGTATTCAAAAATTATTTTAAATAATACATTTTTGGGAGTTGGTATATTATCTATTCTAATTTTTTTCTATGTACTAATTTTTTTCTATGTACAATTTTAAGTGTCACTTTATTTTGGCAAGATGAGCAAAGCCACAAAAAGTTTAACTAAACATTCAAAATAAATTATTTTATTTTGGTTAGATACTTTATCATACTAAATTTTTAACCTTACTAAAAAACACATGTTTATTTATACAAATAAAATGGTTTAGTTTTAGGTTAAAAAATGGTTTTATAATGCTATATCCCTGATAGCACACTTTATTCTAAGGATGTTTTTTAAACCTTTCAGTAAGAATATTCCTAAGATCATGCTATATTTCTTCTAAAGAACATGCTTAAAAGACATATAGCATGATCCTAAGAATATTCTTACTGGCCTATAGGCAGGTTCTTAGAAGGTGCAAAGTTTTAGTGGTAAAAATTAGTCTACTCTAAACAGATGCTTAGAATGTTAGGAAAGTAATTGCTATATAAAGTTCATTTAGGAATATTCCTGTTAAGCATATTTAGTTCAGTTACCTATATAATAGTAAAATATACCATAAACTACCTATAAAGGTATATCCCTATAATTAAGTACCTAATTAGTAATAAGTATTAAATACTAAGTAAAAAACACAATACAAAATATTTTTTTATAGTTATTTGTCAAATTAAAACAATATTCGATAACAAAAGTACTTTTACTATAGGTATTTTATTTTATGTTAAAAATAAATATTTAATAATTTGTATACCGATTTTTTATTTCTGAATTAACATTTTTATGTATAATATCTTCAACTTCAATCTAATCTGACTTATTCCACAAAATTTTCCAATTTTACTTTTTATGAAATAATGTCATACAACTTATGGTTTAGAGGTCAAATTGTTTATTTAATATTTTTAAATAAATATATATTAATATGTCGCAAAATTTTTTAAGGGGACGACAAATACATTTCACTGTCATATTATGATAGTGAGGCGTATTTGTCGTCTCCTGAAGAATTTTACGAATGTAGAATACAACATATTAGAACGTGGGTATCTGACATATTTGGAAATATTCTTAAAAGCTTCCTAGAAGCTCCATAAGAAACCTTCCAAGAACATTCCAAAAACGTATTCTTAAAATGTTGTTGGGATGCTTTTTAGGACGGTTTTAAGAAGCTTTTAAGAATCTAATTGCATCATTAAAAGGGTATCTATTGAATGTTTTAAAAGTCCCTTAGAACATTCTTAGCAATAAGGGAAGGTTCTAAGAATATCTTCTTAGAAGATTCTTAAAATCAAATTTTGCTATCAGGGATAGTATTAAACATACTTGAAATTACAATACTTATGTCGTAAAAGATTATTTATTAATTACTATAGCTATAATTAAATTAATATTTATTTCTATAGTTATTACTAGTTACTTAGTTCGTGCATATTTACTAAAAAAATAAATTATTATAATAATTATTATTAATTATTATAATTAATATATACATAATCGATTTAAAATCGATACATACTGTTTTGTACCATGAACTTTTATCATCGTATATAAAAGTTAATTTTAATTTTTATTATGTTTTAATCATTTAAATTATTTATGTTAATATTGAGATTGTAATGAGTCCACCCTGTTATCTTTTGAACGACTGTAACCATAAATTATTAAATCATTTTTGTTTTAATTTATTAAGTACTAAACCGTTATTTTAGATCATCCATTACGGTGATGTAGACCTTCAAATCAGGAGCCCGAGCCGTCCATTCGGTGGGACCACGCCTACCAATCCACCTGTTTGAATAGATTTCGTTCAAAAGATAACAAGTGGGACTTTTAACATGGCCCCCTTACGGGAATATACAGGGTGAGTTTTTTAAAGTGTTACAAGGCAAAATCTTAAAAACGGTTTAATTTTTTTTTGTGAAGTATTGGGGACACGGGGGACATATTTAGACATATTTTTAAAATTTACCCTCTCCACCCCATTTTGAGGGGCGAGGGGTAACTTTGGATTTTTCAATGGAAAGATGTACTTTTTTTATAAAATTTGAATTTACGTAAAAAACTACGTACCTATGTGTGGCAAAAAAAATTGATTTGCTCTTTTGGTTACGGAGTTATTATTTATTATGTTAAAATACTAAAAAATTATTTTAATGTTTTTATCCAGTCTGTTAAGCTTTATAAAAAAAAGTACATCGTTCCATGTGCATATTGCCTATCTTAATATTAATATTTTACTACACCTTATTATCACGCGTTTTCAACGAACTCATCGTGTTTGGTACCTAGGCAACCATATGTACATCAATCTTGAATATTCATCTATGAAGAACACCATACATCTTTGTCTTATATGGGTGATTCTACAAAAGTTGGACAACTTGATGTCATCAGTCAATAGAGTAGGTATTTTAATATTTTTTGTAAATATGTTAGTATATTACAAAAGATCCAGGTTTTTTAAACTTGTCCACCCAATTTTAATGTATTTTTTCAAAAGCACGTTTGTAGAAAAACATAATAAACATTCAAAACATCAGTACCTTGGCGTGTCACAACTCCTGAATCAAATATTTGAGTGATTTTATTTTAAAATATATTCAATTTATCTTAAATTTTTCAATTTTACTACAACTATAAAACATTAAATAATGTATTTTTCATATTTAATCATAGATTCGAATAATAGCAATTTTTAAAAAATTGACAATCTTTGTACTCACTTTTACCCGTCAGTTTTGTGTCCAATGTTAAAATTCAAAATTCCTGCGAAATATTGAACTTTAAACGTCAAGTCCTCCTTTTAACGTGTTGGTAAAAAATTACCTACAGAGCCCGCCCTTTGCACGACAGTCATCTTGAAAACAATGCAAGCGGCGAAGTTGTGGTGAATGCATGTATAGTTTCAGTCAAAATTTCAGTACTGTGGTGAGTAGTTATTTTCTTACGTATATATATTTCATTGTAATTAATATACGGCTATATGTGATTTGTTGATAAGTAGCATCCACTAATAAAAAATATCAGTAAAATACTTAATTCCGAATTATAATCTCAAATTTGTATCCGTTTCGTCAGTTACATGTCGATATTTCGGTTATATTTTTTTCGCAAACTTCAATTTAAATTCTGCTTGCGCAGAACTTGTTTATTTAATGTCATTATAAACTCATATAAATTTGGTGTGGGTTCCATATCTAATAATTGAGATATCGGTATACTCAAAATCCACCAGCCGCCACTGAATATGCTCAAAGTTGTAATAAATCTTATATTTTGCAATAAATTATGTATTTAATTAGTACCCTGGTATACTCGTCACTTCCCTTGCATTCAAATTTAGAAAACGCAGATATTTCAGAAACTGTTTGAAAAAGTGACTGGCCCGGTCTGGAACAGTATATTTATTATATTATCTATTTTTTCATAACAAAATACTGTTTAATTTTCTCCGAAAACTATATAAACAAAATGAGGTCAAAAGTTGCCCAACTTTTGTAGAATCACCCATATATTTTAGCTTAATTTTTGGATTTTTTAAATCTAATACCTCTTTAAAATGACTTGGAAATTATCCAACAACATACACAACTTTAAAAATGCTCCTTATTTCCTTTCCTATAAAAACACTTTTTCATATTGTACAAAGCGATTTCGAACATTTGAAATCCATCCGCCAAAAAATTTATCAAAAGTAGCAAAATAGAATGGTAAATAACTATGTTTCTAAAATGGTTGACGGTGAAAAAAAAGTAGAGGGCCACGTATGGAAGCAGGGACCAAAATGTGAGGGCAAACCATAACTCCCAAGTGTTGGGATTTTTTTGGAGTTTACCGTGCAAAAATTGTCCGGTCATGTGAAACTCCTTGAGAGTTTTTTCCTTGTCTTGCCAGCGCTTTTCTAAGAACTGTTTCAGGTATTTTTCCTCCATTGGCAGCATTGAGCTTGAATACCTAAAACATCATTACCCTGGAAGAATTAAGTTTTGAGCGCGCGGAATTGTGCTATGCACTGACCATAACAAGCAATGATCATCATTGTTAACCCTGATAGCACACTTTATTCTAAGAATGTTTTTTAAACCTTCCAGTGAGAATATTCTTAGGATCATGCTATATTTCTTCTAAAGAACTTGCTTGAAAGACATATAGCATGATCCTAAGAATATTCTTACTGGCCTATAGGCAGGTTCTTAGAAGGTGCAAAGTTTTAGTGGTAAAAATTAGTCTACTCTAAACATATGCTTAGAATGTTAAGAAAGTAATTGCTATAGAAAGTTCATTTAGGAATATTCCTGTTACGCATATTTAGTTTAGTTACCTATATCACGGTGCTGTTCTGAGAGGTGATTTTTGGACTTTCTGTGAAACCTAATTTTTTTTTATATTCTTGTTGACCTAATGGTCATAACTAAAATTTTAAGAGCAAAATAAAAAAAATTTGACGGTTAATTTTGTTTTAATTGGATGTTTATTAAAAATATGTATGCACACTTTCAATTCTCCAATTAAAACTTGCGATTTTATTTAAATATTATCATAACTTTTTAAATCAGATTAAAGATTAGTTAATTTCCTAAAAAAAGGTCTATACATTTTTTATATCTTTTACTGTTTTGTTGTAATACACGTTTAAAGTTTTAATTTAAGGTAAAATGTATAGTATACATTTATTAAACAATAATTCTAAGGGTGCCACATTTTATTTAGGGCCGACTTATTCATTTTTGATTTATTTGACGAATAATTTCTTTGGATACTAGATATTGCCAAGACATGAAAGTTATCGGCCCGATAAACTTTACTAAAGATGAATAAACCGGTCCTTAGTTAAATTTCATGAATTTCTTCTTAACTTTTACTACAATTTTTCATTTTTGTTTATAAAAAACACTTTAAAAAACTAAACAAAAATTATAGAATACGTATACTGAAAATGACAATTCAAACGTCAAATAAATTTTTAATAGATCTAAGTTTCATGGCAACCTTTAAGGATATATTAATTAAGGGAACATAATTATGTTTAAATGTATACGTCAAAGGTTAGATTAAAAGTTTGAACGTTTATTGCAACAAAACAGTAAAATATATAAAAAAAAATTGTAAAAACCTTTTTTTTAGTTATGCAAATATTAAATATTTAAATTAAATCCCTAGTTTTAATTGGATAATTGAAAGAGTGCATAATACTTTTAATAAACAGCCAATTAAAACAATTCAAACCGTCAATTTTTTTTTTATTTTGCTCTTAAAATTTTAGTTATGACTTAATTAACAAGAATATAAAAAAAATTAGGTTTCACAGAAAGTCCAAAAATCACCTCTCAGAACAGCACCGTGATATAATAGTAAAATATACCATAAACTACGTATAATATATATACCTATACTTAAGTAGCTAATTAGTAATTAGTATTAAATACTAAGTAAAAAACACAATCCACAATATTTTTTTATAGTTATTTGTCAAATTAAAACAATATTCGATAACAAACTATAGGTATTTTTTTTTTTTTAATAAATATTTATTAATTTGTATACCGATTTTTTATTTCTGAATTAACATTTTTATGTATAATAATCCTATCTTCAACTTCAATATAATCTGACTTATCCCACAAAATTTTACAATTTTACTTTTTATGAAATAATGTCATACAACTTATGGTTTGGAGGTCAAATTGTTTATTTAATATTTTTAAATAAATTTATTTATATTAATATATATATTAATATGTCGCAAAATTTTTTAAGGGGACGATAAATACATTTCACTGTCATATTATGACAGTGAGGCGTATTTATCGTCTCCTGAAGAATTTTACGAATGTAGAATACAACATATTAGAACGGGGTATCTGACATATTTGGAAATATTCCCAAAAGCTTTCTAGAAGCTCGATAAGAAACCTTCTAAGAACATTCCAAAAACGTATTCTTAAAATGTTCTTGAGAGGGTTTTAAGAATCTAAAAGAGTATCTATTGAATGTTTTAAAAGTCCCTAAGAACATTCTTAGCAATAAGGGAAGGTTCTAAGAATATTCCATTATTCCGGGTCATATCTTCTTAGAAGATTCTTAAAATCAAATTTTGCTATCAGGGAAAAAATCTTACCTCACAAAATGAACAAAGACCTGTTTGGGAAAGTGGCCATTAAAAAGCATTTTCTCGTTTTGAGGTACAATATCGGGGTAAATAATGGTTGCGTCATACACCGCATCCAATGTTTTTCTTAGCAACATTTCTGAGGTTATGTAGGCAAATCCTGTTGTTCTTGGGTGTAATAGGTAATCATATTTCTACAAAAAACAGTTTTTGTTCGAATGGTGAAATTTTCCCTAATTTATGGGTGAATATATTGAGATGTCCCCCAAGTGAAATGCAAGAATACATTTTGAATAATATAGCTTCACGGAGGATAGGATTTCGTATGTATTTTTAAAAACATCTCTTTGTATATTTGAAATAAGTTATTCTTTCTTTTGACACCTTAATATTTTTTAAAAATACATAAAATATTTATAAAAAAATCTACTTACTGAGATATTAAACTTCACGGTGGATAGGTTTTTAAATAGCAAATTAGTGAACTTAAACTTTTGAATTATAAAACAGCAACACTCTCATCTGCATATAAATTCTAACTGACCTTCAGGAATCACATGCATCTATAATGTCGTAAACAAAGGTTTTTGCTTATTTAAAACGATTAAAGCGCCATCCGTTGCATAAAATTTAAAGCAAAAACAGATTCACGGAGGATAGAATCAATTTTTGTAACGCCTACATAAATGGTTATAAAAATTGTTTCTTTTAATTTTTAATAATATTTTATATTTGATTCGTTAACCTAGAAAGAGTAACAGTCACGGAGGATAGGTTTTAGACTAAACACCATCGGGGGACATTTCGTGAGATTCACCCTTAAAAGTCTAAAAAACCTACTGGGAGATTGTTTTTTTCGGCAAACCTATCGCTGCTGCTTTTGGTGGATTCAGTAAAGTCGGTACCTTCGGGAAAAAGAATCAAACTGAACTTGTAATTTAAATCGGATACGTAATCTAAATATTTCTGGAGGGTTCTCATGTCTTCAGTCCAATATCTTCTAATGTAAGCGAAGCAGGCCAGCTGCATAACCCAACCTATATATAGGTAACAAAAAAAAATAAAAAATGTGTTTTTATATAAAATAAAAAAAATACCTGGTCCTGGAATGTGCCTGATGACTTCCTTCAGAACAAATTTGGTGGAGTGCATTAATCTACCGGGGCCTTGTACCGCATGGTACACAGTGGGCCACAAAAAATTCCAATCCGTCCTGGTGCGATGGTTCATAATGATTAAGGAAGTTTCTCCAGCCACTATAGGATCCCCGGTAACTTGTATATTACATCCGCATAAAATTTCGAGAAGAGCCTATAAAGGGATTTATTTGAGTTTTATAATGGTCATATAAGGTTTTACAAACATTTTATATAACCTTTAGTAACCGTTACCAGTAGTATTAGCTTTCGATGAACTAGTACCTTAGGTTATATAAAATTACCATGATCAATATAAGCCCTGATAGCACACTTTATTCTAAGAATGTTTTTTAAACCTTCCAGTGAGAATATTCTTAGGATCATGCTATATTTGTTCTAAAGAACATTCTTAAAAGAAATATAGCATAATCCTAAGAATATTCTCACTGGCCTATAGGCAGGTTCTTAGAAGTTGCAAAGTTTTAGTGGTAAAAATTAGTCTACTCTAAACATATGCTTAGAATGTTAAGAAAGTAATTGCTATAGAAAGTTCATTTAGGAATATTCCTGGTAAGCATATATAGTTCAGTTACCTATATAATAGTAAAATATACCATAAACTACGTATAAAGGTATATACCTAATTAGTAATTAGTATTAAATACTAAGTAAAAAACAAAATTCAAAATATTTTTTTACAGTTATTTGTCAAATTAAAACAATATTCGATAACAAAAATACTTTTACTGTATTTTATTTTATGTTAAAAATAAATATTTATTAATTTTTATACCGATCCTTTATTTCTGAATTAACATTTTTATGTATAATAATCCTAACTATCTTCAACTTCAATCTAATCTGACTTATCCCACAAAATTTTCCAATTTTACTTTTTATGAAATAATGTCATACAACTTATGGTTTACAGGTCAAATTGTTTATTTAATATTTTTAAATAAATATATATTAATATGTCGCAAAATTTTTTAATGGGACGACAAATACATTTCACTGAAGAATTTTACGAATGTAAAATACAACATATTAGAACGTGGGTATCTGACATATTTGGAAATATTCTCAAAAGCTTCCTAGAAGCTCCATAAGAAACCTTCTAAGAACATTCCAAAAACGTATTCTTAAAATGTTCTTACGATGCTTTTTGGGAAGGTTTTAAGAAGCTTTTAAGAATCTAATTGCATCATTAAAAGGGTATCTATTGAATGTTTTAAAAGTCCCTAAGAACATTCTTAGCAATAAGGGAAGATTCTAAGAATATTCCATTATTCCGGGTCATATCTTCTTATAAGATTCTTAAAATCAAATTTTGCTATCAGGGATAAATTTTAAATATGCCTGAGGGTACCGATAACCTTCATAAACTTCCCAAATAAGCTCTTTAAGGGGTATATAAGAGTGATATAAGTATTCCTGTAACCAAGTTAAGAAATATAGGTTTTATTATTTGGATTATATAACATTTATGGAAACCACTATTAAAAAAAAAGAAAACAAAAAATTGGAAAAAATTCATTCGTGAAAGAAGAACTTATATTAAAAATTCTCAAAAACACTCAGTATACACAATGATACTTACGGTGGGGTAAAATTGCCAAAAATTGAATAGAACGTCAGTGACATATCTGTAGAGTTTGTTTGAAATAAACATGAGCGGGAGTAAGGGGCAAAACAAAACGGCATAACCTAAAATAAACAAACAAAAAATTATATATTTTTTTCTTTAAAATAAAATAAATAATACAGACTTACCAGCTAAAATGCTACTGTACCACAAATAAGAATAAATCCACCCGATCAACATGGTTTAAAGCGTTTTCATCACATTTTAATATTTATTTAAATTTGTTGCGTCGTTTCATCACATCTCTGCAATCGAGGATGCTGCGATATTGATTTTTCGAATCGCCCCAGATTGCTAGATGCAAGGGTGCAAGTCTACCGCACTGTGTGAACACTTTTGGATTCTATAGAACAAAATATTTTTTTTAAGTTCCGTACGGTATACTTATTAGTAATTACCTCAAGTTGTTGAAATCTATTTACATTAATTTAAAAATAGTATCAAAAATATTAGCAGCACATATTTCAAATTACAAACTTCCCAAAACATATTGAATAACAAAAAACTGTTTACATAACATACACCAATACATAATATTTATTACATTATGTAAATAAGAACGCGCGTCTGTTTAATGTTGTTGGGCTTCTGTATTTTTTTTAGTTTGCGGAGAAAACTTAAAATTACATTAATTGAATTACTGCATCAACAAGCTTAGCACTTGTCATGGAAATATTCCATTGGAAAATTAAATAGATATAACGTACCCTGATAGCACACTTTATTCTAAGAATGTTTTTTAAACCTTCCAGTGAGAATATTCTTAGTATCATGCTATATTTCTTCTAAAGAACATGCTTAAAAGAAATATAGCATGATCCTAAGAATATTCTTACTGGCCTATAGGCAGGTTCTTAGAAGGTGCAAAGTTTTAGTGGTAAAAATTAATCTACTCTAAACATAATATATTATATATAATATAATATATTATATGCATATATGCTTAGAATGTTAAGAAAGTAATTGCTATAGAAAGTTAATTTAGGAATATTCCTGTTAAGCATATTTTGTTCAGTTACCTATAGAATAGTAAAATATACCATAAACTACGTATAAGTACCTAATTAGTAATTAGTATTAAATACTAAGTAAAAAACACAATCCAAAATATTTTTTTATAGTTATTTGTCAAATTAAAACAATATTCGATAACAAAAAAACTTTTACTATAGGTATTTTATTATATGTTAAAAATAAATATTTATTAATTTGTATACCGATTTTTTATTTCTGAATTAACATTTTTATGTATAATAATCCCAACTACCTTCAACTTAAATCTAATCTGACTTATCCCACAAAATTTTCCAATTTTACTTTTTATGAAATAATGTCATACAACTTATGGTTTAGAGGTCAAATTATTTATTTAATATTTTTAAATAAATATATATTAATATGTAGCAAATTTTTTTAAGGGGACGACAAATACATTTCACTGTCATATTATGACAGTAAGGCGTATTTGTCGCCTCCTGAAGAATTTTACGAATATAGAATACAACATATTAAAACGTGGGTATCTGACATATTTGGAAATATTCTTAAATGCTTCCTAGAAGCTCCATAAGAAACCTTCTAAGAACATTCCAAAAACGTATTATTAAAATGTTCTTAGGATGTTTTTTAGGAAAGTTTTAAGAATCTAATTGCATCATTAAAAGGGTGCCTATTGAATGTTTTAAAAGTCCCTAAGAACATTCTTAGCAATAAGGGAAGGTTCTAAGAATATTCCATTATTCCGGGTCATATCTTCTTAGAAGATTCTTAAAATCAAATTTTGCTATCAGTACTAGTATATGCTTTTGTAGCAAGACAAATGTTCTTTTTTAGAAAATTACTAAGCTTTTCAATTAAGAGATGCAGTTTTCTTGTTAAAATCACACTTTTTTTATTCTAAAAAACTTTTTCTTAATTCAAAAGAGAAATTTTTTTCAGTGTACAAATAAAATAAATTGTTGTTCTTAATTAGACATATATTTTTTATAAAAATATAAATTTTGTGTACATACAAAATATTAGTTATTATAATACTATATATGGTTAATAGTTATCCTTAATACTAATTATTTTAAAGTAATTGTTTTTAATATTGAATTATTCGGTGTATACTGCAAAGGATTGTCCAAAACACTAATCATTGAATATAAAAACCACAAAAACAATCCAACAAGTGCACAATTTACAAACAAATCCAAATAATATAACCTAAAAAAAAAAGAGATTTAAACATAGCAATGGCCACCATCCACACGTATCGCTTCGCGCATACTAAAATTTACAAAGTTAGGCAACCAACTATACAGACACTAACTACAATTCTTGCGCTTTGGGTTTGTGCTGTTTATACAAATTAATAATCGTTTTAAATCACCTGTCAAACGCTTATGTTACAAACGGAGTTTTTGAGAATAAAGCCGGAAAATGTCGGAGAAAAACCGTGGCTCGATTTGTTGTGTTGTTGGGTGTATTTCGAGAGGAAATCCTGGGTTGAGTTTTTACCGATTTTTCAATAAACAGTGTTAATCCGAATGATGAAATAAATTGCATGCAGTCTCTGTAAATATAAATTGTACCTATTAGATACAATAAATACACATTTTAATAGTGATTAACGTGAAAAGTGTAAACATTTCAATTCAGTAAAAATCGTCAAACAAATAAGTCGTCTAAATTTAAACAGCATTTAGCATTATTAAAAGCGTTGATTAAGAAAGTCTCCACTCAACGGTAAAATACCATTATATTATGTATTATATATAATATTATGTTGCCATGAATTCGTAGGTATATTTTGTTGTTTAAAATGCAGTTGTCGGCGTTTTTTAGAGAACTCAAACATAAAAGGTTGGTTTACTCAGGAAGTACTCAATAAAGTAAAGGAAAGAGATAGAATGTATGTCAAAATGGTAAAGTGTCCAACAAATGGAAAATATAAAATAGAGTTTAATATTCTAAAAAAAATGGTAAAGAAACTTATAAGGCATAACAAACAACAACACATAGCACACAAATTTGAAAGCACAGATGGGAGACCTAAGAAGCAATGGGACTGTATAAAAAAACTGATAGGTAAAAATGAGTCCAAAACAGGTTGCTCAAAGTTAATTATAAACAACAAAGAAATTACGGAACCCGAGAAAATTGCTGATGAAACAAATAAATATTTTATAGGAATAGTAAAAAACATCATTAAACCATCAAAAAACAAAGAGTGTACACTAAACCATAATTCAAATCAATCATTATACCTACAATATACTACGAAAGAGGAAATATTATCAATAATAAAAAAATTAAAAACAAATGCTAGTCCTGGACATGACCAAATAAAAGCCATAACGGTAAAAAAGCTTTCAAAAGTGCTTGTGCCTACACTAACAAAGTTAATCAACCAGCATCTCAAACTAGGAACATTTCCAGATATCCTAAAGATTGCTCGTGTGACCCCTATCTACAAAAAAGGAAGTAAAACCAACTTAGCAAACTACAGGCCTATATCTGTGCTTTCAGTATTCTCTAAAATTTTTGAAATGGTCCTACACAAAAGACTCATAAACTTTTTGAATGAAATCAACTTCTTAAGTTATCAACAAAATGGTTTTCAAGAAAAAAAAAGCACACAAACTGCGATAATAAACCTAACCGAAAATATCTATAAGAATTTAGAACATAGAAAAACAATCCTAGCTGTATTTCTTGACCTATGTAAAGCTTTTGATGTGGTTGATCCTGAAATTCTGTTAAAGAAGCTTGAGAAAATTGGAGTTATAAATAGAGCCTTTAAAATATTAACTAATTACTTCCACAACCGGTTCCAATACACCAACATTGATAATAAAAATAGCAAGATGGAAAAAATTCTGTATGGAGTTCCACAAGGGTCAGTGTTAGGACCTCTACTGTTCCTAATATACGTCAATGACATAACTAAATGTGACATAAAAGGTGAATCAGTCCTATTTGCGGATGACACCGGACTTTTCTATTCCGGAAGTGAGGAGGAAGTGTTTGGTTGGGCCCAAAATGACCTAAATGTCATAAATGTGTGGACTAAAAAAACAATATTAAACTCAATGAAACTAAGTGCAACTATCTAGTCATAAAAAATAGAAGAAACTGTGATAACTATTCGCTAAAATTAAATAATCAAATTTTGGATAGAGTGAATAGTGCAAAATATTTAGGTTTAATTATTGATGACAATCTTAGTTTTAGTAACCACGTTCAAAGTCTTAAAGATAAAATTGGTACTCTAGGCTACTATCTTAGAAGAAATGCTTATTTAATCAACAACAAAACAAAATATTTAATATACAATGCCTACATTAATTCCCACCTAACATATCTTCCAGCCTTTTGGGGGCATGCAGCAAAAAAGGACCTAAAGACTTTGCAAATAACTCAGAACAGACTTCTAAAACTTTTATTTAACAAACCTTATCGAACCAGTACTACAGATCTATATAATGAATTGAATATATTAAACATTAATGAGGAGATAATGTTGGACAGTGTTAAAGTAGTGTACAAAATCAAAAAAAACCTGATAAATACAACAATTAACTTAACTAAAAACTGTGACAAACACACATATAATACTAGAACAAACGAAAACTACCACATAGATCCAAACACCACCAAATTTGGAGAAAGGAGAATAACGCAATCTGCCCTGAAGTGGTTCAACATACTCCCTGAGACAACCAAAAACCAAAGAACAATAGAAGCCTTCTCTACATCAGTTAAAAACTACTATATATCTTTAAGATAACACTGTGATAATTAAAAGTACCTGAATGTTAAATTATATTAGTCTTATACTGTATTTGTTATATATATATATATATTTTATTTATGTTTTCTATACATAGCACCTGTTATGGAATCTTGTATTCTTTTTGGGTTATTAATAAATTAAAAAAAAAAAAAAAAAAAAAAATGGTTGATTTTAAGGTTATGTTTGTGCAAAAATTATTTTTACTAATTTCTTAAAAATGTCCAAACTTAAATATAAATTATATTAGGTAAAGTTATCATTAGTTAATTCGGCACCAACAAATGCACTTACCGAATTGGATCCTTTGGCAAAACATGAAAATGCAACGATTTAGTTCTTGAATTTTATTTACAATTAAAAACGCAATAATTCGCCATGATCTCTTAGATAAAATACACTCACTAACGTAACTATATAAGCATTTAAGTTTCTTAATCAATGATATAAAGAATAATCAATCGAAATCGAGTACTAAACCAGTTTTTTAGTTTTTTCCTTGCAACGTAAAACACAAATAACGTGCGCGATTTAGCTGTGCAATTGAACAAAATTTGTCGAGTAATAAAATTGACATTTGACATTTTGATGGCAGCCCTGATCAGTACAGTGGGTTGCCTAACTTCGTGATTTTTAGTAGAAACCCACCTTTTAAAGATTTTCCTTGCATGGGGGATGGTTTCAGGTTCCTCCCTTATGCAGTATTTTCTCGTGCCCAAGATGTAGTTTAGAATGTAACTGTCATAGTCTATTGGAACGGCGTTTGTGTAAAAATTTTTTTTGTCGATTTCGTTTAAATCTTTGTAAATCGCTTTTAGTTTATCGTCGTGGAAAACCCACGGTCTTGTGGTGTAGTACTGGAGGACGTTTAGGCCGTTTTGGATGCGTTTTTGAATGTTGACCAGGCTAAAAAAAAGTATTTTTTTTGTCGTGTCGAAGCAAATATGACGATGTGCTATATACAGGTACGAGGTGTGTTCAGAAAATAACGGGAATTGTTAAATTTCGCGGGTTCGGAGGGTCCAGTTGTCATAAAATTTTCTTTATTATGTTGGTATACATGCCCCCGAAGTATGATAAAAACTTTAGCGGTTTTCATTGTTTACTTTGTCTGTGGCAGCCGCTAAGGTTAGACGTGTTTTATGAGCTCGGCGATTTTCGTTCGTTAAAAAAAATGGATCAAAGAATTTGTATCCAATTTTGCTTAAAAAATGAAATAAATTCTGTGAAATGTTAACAAAGCCCTATAGTGAGTCTGTTATAAGTAAAACAAGAGTTTACAAGTGGTATAAGAGTTTCCAAGATGGCCGTGAAGACGTTGAAGATGACGAACGCCCCGAACGCACAAGCACATTAACAACCGATAAAAACATGGAAAAAGTGGAAGAAATGGTTATAAACCATCAGAGAAGTCGCTGATGATGTTGGTATATCGATTGGCTCATCCCACGAAATTTTTTCGAATGTTTTGGGTATGAAACGCGTGGCAGCAAAATTTGTTCTAAAATTGTTAAATTTTTGTCCAAAAACAATATTGTAATGATGCCCCAGCCTCCATATTCGCCAGACATGCCTCTGTCTGACTTTTTCCCATTCCCAAAAATAAAGAGAACCTTAAAGGGCCGTCGTTTGGCAAGCATAGATGACATTAAAAGCGCATCGCTGAAAGAACTAAAGGCTATCCCAAAGATCGAGTTTTAGAAGTGTTTCGAGTATTGGAAGAAGAGCTGGCACATGTGCATAATATCCAATGGGGACTATTTTGAAGGCGACAACATTAATGTAGACAAATAAATAAATATTTGTTTCAAAAAACGAAAATTCCCGATATTTTCTGAACACACCTCGTATACATTATAATTATTATTAAGCCACTACAGTATTAACAAAATACCCATTCACCATTGGAGTCCAATGTTTGGACAACATTCACGTGTGTTCACATACAATTTTAATTTCTTTTATATAAATTCTTTTAAAAGCGAAGATTATTATCCGCTAGGAATACTTTTTCTCTCCTGGGCCTACATTTAACTACTTTTTATATGATTTTACTCATCTACGCACCACCAAAGCCAAATTAATTGCATTTATAACTCACAATGGTTTGTTCCTGGTTAAAATCATGAAAAAGTCCACCAAATATGCTGGCATCAAGTGAAAAAATATCACGGAAAGCCAATGCAAGAAATAGTTGCTTTTAAAACTGCCTCCTGGGTACCAAAGACAGACACTAAATGGGTTTTGAAACAAATGTTTTTTACCCACCTCCAAGCACTCCTCCCACGTTATGGTAACCTCCTAAAAAATAAACAAAAATTGTTTTTTTCTAATCTTTAACATACAAAAGTGTTTTTGAAGAAAATGAGGGTATTTTGGAAGCCGCGAGAGAAGCGACTCAAAATCTGCTTCCATCAAAGTCAAAAGAAAAATATGATAAAACTGTTGAACAATTCTGTCAATGGAGAAACAATCAAGGGGTACAAGGTGTCAGTGAAAATGTTATGCCAGCGTTTTTTCGGGAAAGGTAAGAAGCTAATGCTTTTAAAAAATAAATTTTCAAATTTTTTCTTGTATTTTTAGTCCAAAAATCTGAAGGCATCGTCACTGTGGTCAACATATTCGATGCTGAAGAGTACGTTGCAAATATATGAAGGTTGTGACATTTCAAAATACAAGCAATTAATTGCATTTTTGAAAAAACAGAATGAAGGATATGAACCCACAAATCAATTGAACAAATTATGAAGTTTCTAAATGACGCTTCGAATGAATCGTATCTATTTATGAAAGTGGCATAAATTTTTGCTTTAAATGGAGCAATGCGAGGGGAAGAATCACGAACACCAACAATGAACGATATAGAAGAGAATGAATCAGTTATTATCGTAACACTACGTAATACAAAAACGAAAAAGAAGCATAACTTCGGAAGCGAACGGAATTGAGTTGCATCGAAAGTATCGCAAATTAAGGCCACAAACACGAATCATTCCAGATTTTTCGTTTGTTACCGGAATGGTAAATGCACTGTGCAACCGGTGGGGATCAACGCATTTTATAGTTTGCCGAGAAAAATTGCTGAATATTTGAAGCTTCCCGATTCCAATAGCCACACATGGCGTTGTATGCGAAGGAGTGCAGCTACCATGTTGGTTGATAATGGGGCAGTATCCCTGATTTGAAAAGACTGGGGGATGGTCTTCAACATCTTCTGCTGAGGGTTATATAGGGGAAAGCATTCAAAATAAAATTCAAACATCGAAGAAAATTTTTGGAGGCTCCAATCAACAGGAAGCTCTTGAAAGCAATTGTACATTTAATATTTATATATATCTTACCTTATTTGCAACAATATGATAGATATCAGTTTCCTTGTTTTCTTCCAAAGCTCTTTTCCAACCAATCAAAATTATACTATTAATAGTTACATCGACAGGTACAATATCGGCCAAAAGTTCTTTATTACAGTGCATGGTTCGTATTACACCTTTACCAGCACCCACAAAAATACCTGTGGGACCATTAAGGCTTTCCACCCATCCTGGTATGGGTTCTTGCCATGAAGCAGTCACTAAAAAATGGCGAGGTAACAATTTTTTTTTTTTTTTATTTTTATTTTTTTTACCTATGGAGGGTCTGCCAATAGCAATAGGCAACTTGGTGGCATACTCATTGACAAGCTGTTCCGTTAAAGCTTTGGAGTAGGCGTATGTATTTGGAGAGTTCCTTATTAGGTGTGGGGTTATAGCTTCTAGCACTTCAGGGCTAAGCCAGTTGACGAGCTCCAAAATTTTTCTATACACAAAATATGTTAGCATGGAGTTTCAGAAGCGAAGTGTAACTTAATCTTAATCTAATATTATTTTTTAACCTTGTTTCTACATCTATCTAAAATTGATCCATTGACCGCCCTTGTGGAAATTTTTCTCTGAGAAAGTCTGAATAATACTTGTTAAGTCGGAAAAAGTCAGAATAAGACTTATTAAGTCGGAAAAAGTCTGAATAAGTCTTATTAAGTCAGACTAATAGCAAGATTTGGGAGTCTTCTGGAAGAGTTAATAAGACTTTTTAAGACTTAATTAGACTTTTAGTAGAGAAATGGTAGGTACCTACCTACGGAGATAAAAATGAATATCCGAAATAATTCATAGAGGTTGTATTTGGTTATCGTAAAATAAAACACATAGAAAAGTATTTATTAACATTTTTGCTGTTGTTATAAGCCAAGTTTATTGCATAATTACCTATATAATAACATAGGTAAGATGTAAAAATTATAACAATTATAATTTTATACATACGATGCGCTTGACATGCATGCTTTCATTGTTTCCACCATAGAAAAAGAAGTTGCCACTGTACGTTTTATTTTAATAGTTTCTTTTGATACACGCAAATATTTACCTATCTAAACATTGTTACAAACAAATCTTCTAGACGTAATATCGAGAGACCAGCTCAGCTAGCTGACCAATTAGAGCACAGCTGACCTGTCAGTGGGACACAGTGTTGCCGTTTGCAAGTATTTTACTCGAAAATCGGGTATTTTCGTAATATTTGCAGGTGAAATCGGGTGATTTGCAAATTTCTATCAAAATAATAATAAAAGAAATGTTCAGTAAATAATATTGTATATTTACTAAATATGCACAATTATTTTATTCTATCCTGTTACATTTTTATTATTATTTTAGTATTTTGTAATTTTTGGTCAGGAACTTTTATGGCAACACTGTACGTAAACACGAAGATCAACCATGATACAAAGATGAATGAAACATGAAGATCAACCATATTTGTCTTATGAGTCTATCGAAAATATCATGTCTATAGAAATTATATTAACTCCTTTTTCTATGGTGGAAACAATGAAAGCATGTCAAGCGCATCGTATATACATATGTATAAAATTATAATTGTTATAATTATTACATCTTACCTATGTTATTATATAGGTAATTATGCAATAAACTTGGCTTATAACAACAGCAAAAATGTTAATAGATACCTTTCTATGTGTTTTATTTTACGATAACCAAATTCAACCTCTATGAATTATTTCGGATATTTATTTTTATCGCCATAGGTACCTACCATTTCTCTACTAAAAGTCTTATTAAGTCTTAAAAAGTCTTATTAACTCTTCCAGAAGACTCCCAAATCTTGCTATTAGTCTGACTTAATAAGACTTATTCAGACTTTTTCCGACTTAATAAGTATTATTCAGACTTTTTCAGAGAAAGTAGGACTTTCTCAGAGAAAAATTTCCACAAGGGTGGTACCTAATTTTCTTACCTTGGATTATCGGGTGTATCATACAACTTCTCCTCTAACGTTGTCTCGTCGCAGTGACAATACGACGTGCTGACGTGTACGAAGGACTTTAAATTTTTAAACCGGCATGCTAGATCCAGCACGTTTTTGGTACCGCCAACGTTGTTGAGTACCGCTGGTTTCAGCGCCTGATCAAACCTCACGTTTGCAGCCATGTGAAAACAAACTGTAACGCTGTCTTTCAGAAGAGCAAAGTCCTGGTGGTTCAAGTTTAGATTTTCGTACGTCACGTCTCCATGAACAACTTGGAGCTTGTCGAAGGTTTCTTCGTGGTTTGGTTGAGATCTGAGGCTGTCGAAAACCTAGAAGGAAAGGTTATCGCGTCGAAGATCAATAAATGTCGCAAAGTTACATTTTTATTAATATTTATTACAAAGGAACAATTAATAATATTTTCCAAATTAATGGCGGAACAGGTTAATTCATTCAATGGGTGACTTGTACTATTTAATAAAGTTTGGCCTAACACAGAAGTTTTTTATGACCAATATTTTATTTGTTATTTTTTTTCGGTCATGGTTGTAAGTAATGACCATTATTGATTTCATCAGATATCACAAAGATTCTTGATGTGTAATTTTTAATTTTTTATAATATTGAATAACCAGAACTTGTGTTTCTTTATAGCAATCCATAACATCCTTAGTTAATACAGTAAACAATTTATATATAAAATAATTAATTTTAATCTACTTTTTTTAAATTTGACTCATGTCCCAGACATTTTTTCCGTTGCGTTACGTCCGTCGCGTTACCGATAGAATATTAAAAAAACATATATATGGCAACTTTTTTGGCACTCACGTGATCAAAAAATGATGTTCGGACGTACACATTACCCAGCTGAATTTATTTATTCAATCAGGAAGAAGATATCGGTTGAAACAGGTGCGGGTAACGCGAATGTAATAATTGTTTGTCCGCTAAGTTACTCAAAAAAATAATAAAAATGAGGTAAGAAAAAAAAACAATTACATACGTACATTTTAAATTCAAATGCGTGCGCAAAAAATACAACTTTGCGTAGATTTTTTATAAAAATCAGATTTTTTAATTTTATTTAAATTTTGGATTTAAAAGTAAAAAAAAGTAAAAAAATGTACTTACAGGTGAGCTCAAAAAGTCCGCTAATCTCTGGCTGCTCTCCTTGCCTCTTTTGTTTCTGATCACCAAAAATATCGTAGCCACTTTGGGACAAGATCTTAACAGTTTTTCCACTAAAATTTTCCCCATAAACCCGGTAGCACCGGTCACAAGAATATTTTGGCCAGCGTACCATTTCGCAACTTCAGATTCTGCCATTTTAGTTTATTTAGTTTCTAATTTAAAAAAGAGAAAGAAAAGTATTTATATTTTAAAAATTACCAAAGTATTTTTAAAATTTATTTTAATTAATAATTTGATAAATGTCGCACCAAACTCAATATATCACAACCTATATAAATAGTGTACTAAACTGTATAGGAAGACAAACCTACCAAGAAAACTACTCATTAATGCTACTAATGACAAATTGATGCTTCTCAATGACATTTAATTTTAGTTATTGTAATTAAAATGTTTTCCAAGAGTTCAATATTTCCTACAGGTAAAATCGTCTACAAAACAATATTACTTTATACAGGGTGTCTCGAAAATAATACAACACACCCAAGTAAAAACTAAAATCCAATCAAAACTTGTCATAAAACATAAATAAATAAAAAAACAAAAAAAAAGGTTACTTACAATGTATGTAAATACATGTTTTAATAACGGTAAAATTAATTAAAACATTATGTACCAATATAAAAATAAAGTAAAAGTAAAATACTTTTTATCCAATGTCTCTCATATACATGTGACATAATATAGATAATAGGGTGGGCCAAAAAAACTGACTATTTCTTTTTACTTTGATAACAAGGTCCTCCGCTTTACAATTTTCCATTTTTTCCTCAGTATTAGAAACAAAAATTTATATCTCTTCGACAACTGTTCGTTAAAAAAATAACTTTCCTCATATTCTTGTAGGAAATCGAACGCTCAAAAAAGGTCTCTTACAATTTTTTCGTAAACCTCACCGTTAAAAAGATATCGAAGGTTAAAGTTTAATTATTTTAAAAGAAATTTCTGTTTTGCTTATGAATTTTATAACTCGCTTACAAAATTTTTTTATGAATCGCGCAACTCATAGTTTTGTATGAAATTAACTGCTCTACAAAAATGGTCTCTTATGATTTGTGGCTTAAATTAAGCGTTTAAAAGATATTCATCGTCAAACTTCAATGCATACTAATTTTAACAGTTTTTGATGAATAATTCGAAAAATTTCAATTTAATTTTTGAGTTTTACGAAAATTTCTACAAATTCGAGTTTCTATCGTAAAAGTAAAATTTATTTGAGACTTTTTTATTTTAATAATATTTTCATGAAATTTATCTTTATACCTAATAACTTAAAATCATAAGCAATTGAAAGTTGTTAATGATTCGGCAGAGCGAGCTGTTGCATAAGTCGATGATTATAACCAATGCTTAACAAAAAATGAAGAGCAATTTCAATATTTATTGCAAGTTATAAAAGAACATCGCAAACAACACCCAAATTGTAATAAAGAAAACTTTTTACAGTAAAAGTGTACCATTATATTATAAATGTTAAAATTTTTATTTCAGTTGATAATAGTATATTAAAGAACTAATGTCATAAGACGTCATTTTGTCGCACGCGGACAATTTATAAAACGAGCGACGAAGGAGCGAGTTTTATAATGGACAAGTGCGACAAAAGGTCTTATGACATGAGTTCTTTATGCTATTTTATCTATTTTGCAAACATTTCATAAAACAAATTAATTTTATACCTTATATTTAATTTGGTTAAATTTTACTTTACATAGTTGGTATCATAGATAACAAAGTTTGAAGTTTGAAAGGTCATTAACCTTTCAAACATTATCACATTCTTTCGCTATGGCGTCGTTAATTTACAACAAGTATTTACAATAAGCGGCTGTTAAAGAAGAAAAAAGGATTTTCTTTGGTGTTAAACAAAATTTATTGCACGAAAAGTCTCGTAAGTACTAGAAAACAAATCATAAAAATATTATAACCTATAGGTATTCAAAATTGTATTTTACCAGTAGCCAACCTATAAAATCAAAATTTTGGGTGGAATAAAGTACCTCATTAAAGAACCAAAAGCGGTGTTATAATGAAGTCATTATGAAACCAAAATAGATAAAATTAAATAAAGAAACTATTTAATAACAAATAGAACATTTTTTTTCTTCAAGATCAATACTTTTCATATTAAATTTATGACAAAAACGTTATTTTTTTTTAAATTTAATAAATCATTGACTCTGAGTTAGAAATAATGCACTATTTTTCTTTTCAATATAACCAAACAAATGTAGGACTAGAAAAAAACGAGAAAAATAGTTTCTCTTTTCATAGGAACTCAAATTTGTATAAATTTTCGTAAAACTCAAAAAATTAGATTGAAATTTTTCGAATTATTCATCAAAAACTGTTAAAATTAGTATGCATTTAAGTTTGACGATGAATATTTATAAAAAAAAATTATTTTATACCTTAAATTTAATTTGGTCGAATTTTACTTTAGATAGTTGGTATCACAGTCATTGGTTTGACAGTTAATGTCAAAATCGATTCGCCATGCCGTCCTTAATTTACTTATTTACAATAAGCGGTTGTTAATGTTAAAGAAGAAAAAAAGGATTTTCTTAGGTGTTAAACAAAATTTATTGCCAGAAAAGTCTCGTAAGTACTAGAAAAATCATACAAATATTATAACCAATATGCAAAATATTATGCTGTTTTAAGTAGGTGGGATAAATTATATCATTAAGATAAAAATGTGTAAACTACGTTATTTTAAATTAAATATGTAGGTACCTACTCAATTGTTTAATTAAGAACTAATTGAGCTTTATGGTTTAATTGTAAATTTCAAAACTAAGATTTCTAATTTTAATAATACAATAATAACTACGTATACAGGGTGTCTTTTTTATTTGAAGAGTTACAAGGTCGGTTAAATTAAAGAAAAGTTGCGTATATAAAAAGTTATAAAAAAATATTCATACTATTAATTTGTCTGAAAACGATGGCAAAACCAAGGAGATAAAAAAAATGTGAATAATAATTTTATTTTGTAAAATATTTTATAAAGTAAGTACTTAGGTAGGTAAAGAAAAATATAATTACCTAGTACTTATATTTCCAAAAAACACGTTCACTTGACTTAAATTGGCAACATTAAAAAACCTTAATGATTTATTGAGTAATTTTGTTAAATGTCGCGCGTTATAACCCAACCGCACTGGATAAACACGTACTGTTTAATATTCTTTACACTCTTACACTTCTTTTGAAGATTTGCATCGATTGACTTGGTAGAAAATTCTGGTGTCGCAAGTACCATTTACTTTGTCTTTTATGTGTACATGGGGGGGCGATAACTATTGGGCACACTATCGTGCAAACAATTTAATAATTTTGCATTTTTCCATTCAGATAATACAATATTTTTCACGTTTTTGAATTATTTAACTTCATTTTGACAATTCTATGCATTTGACAACTGTCAAATAACTTAAAGCTAACTTCATCCTTATGTTCTGTGCTTCATCCCTTGACAAAAACACGCAATGCTACCAACTTTGGCCTTTGACTAAAACGCCAAGTCTATATTTTAGAAATATATTTGACAAAATAAAATGGTATAAACCCTTAAGTCGCTTGAGTAAGAAAATATTTCTCAACCAATTGATGAAGAGTACTCAAAGCCAAATTGCATAATATGTTTGCTTTTAAATTATTTGTTTGTCATTTTCTTTTGCAATTTAAATACCCAAACAAACCTACACAAAACAATAATAATTATTATATTGCTTATATAGGTACATACAGCCAAATACAAAAGGATATTTAGGCCATAATTAATTTTTAATTAACTTTATCACAACAAGCCAAACAAATAATCGACCTCGAATAAACAATTTTTAACATAAACAATTAATTGACTCATTGAATTGACCAACCCACACTTTCTCTTGTATTTTAGAACAAGTGCCATTCTATAGAATTACATCTTCAATCAACGAGCAAATCTTGATTTTCGCAATTTGGCATTTGTTTAACCATTGCTACATTGTTTAACACTAAAAGTATTGCGAAATTTATCAACTATTTGTTTATACTGCCGCTATTTGGGGTAATTACCGAAAATGTTGCGTGTAGGCAATATTGTTACAGTTCTGCAATCTGGGTTGCGTTGATTTTTCAAAATACATAACCTCAAACAACAAGCGTTGAAAATGAGTGATATCCATACTGTTGAGCATTTCTACGGGGTTTACTTATTGTATTGCACTAATCCTAAATATTTAGGTCGTACTTACATTGGTTATACTGTGGATCCTAATCGCAGAATTAAACAACACAACAAAGGTAAAAAAGCTGGTGGTGCGTGGAAAACTAGTAACAAGGGGCCGTGGTAATATATATATACATATTGTTGGTACATTTATTGTTTTTTTGTTTATTTAAGGGATATGGTAATGATAATTCATGGTTTTCCCAATGATATAGCTGCCTTACGAGTAAGTAGTAACAGTATTCCACTGTAAGCACTCAACAAGGTTTTTTTCAGTTTGAGTGGGCCTGGCAACACCCTCATAGCTCTCGGAGACTCAAACACATCGCCAAGAAAACATACAAGGAGAAAGTGTTTGATTTCTGTTTGAGAGTGCTGTCTGAAATGTTAAGAGTCGGGCCGTGGAATCGATTGCCTTTAACTGTAAGATGGTTAAAACAGGAGTATGCCAGGGAGTTTCCGGTACGTTGAGTCATATTTCAATGCTGTAGAAGGTTTTTTCAGAATTTTATTTGACATTTTATCTAACAGCTGTCAAGTGATTTTAACCTCACTTTTTAGAAATTTGACATTTGTCAGACGGTTTAACCTTACTTTTTATACTGTTAAAAGGCAATTTTTAGGCTAATAAGGTGCCACCCTTGCATATGCCGTTCTGCTATGGTTCCGTGATAAGTAAAAAGTTGCCAAAAAACTCTGATTCAACCCAAAATACTGCTGAAAGTCTGGAGACTTGTTATATCTGTGATAATTATGTAGAAAATAAAAAAATGTTGTGTTTAAATCGTAACTGTAATGTGGCAACTCATATTTTGTGTTTGTCAAAATATTTTTTACAGGAAGGTGAGTATATTCCTATTGAAGGTAAGTGCCCTAAATGTAATGAAACTTTTTTATGGGGAGATTTGGTAAGGAAATATAAAGGTTGTTATAATAATGATATTAAAATAAATGATCAAGGGGATAATTTTTATGATTCTGACTCTGATTAAGTAATTTTATTGTGTAATTTATATTTTTAATTGTAATTAAATTTCTATTTTATTGTTTTTGTAATTTACCTACCTATGTAATCGATTTTAAAAAAATTTGAAAATATAGCTAATAAAATTTTATTAAATAATATACCTATAAAATAAATACAATGATATTTTTATTTGACTAGAAACACTTTATAATAAATAAATAAATAAATACTAAATCTATGACCCAAAAAATACCCCCAAAGTTTATAAAACTTACATATTTCAACAAAATTAAAAATTTGATAGTTAATTTTGCTAAAAATGTTTGTACTCAAAACTTAATAATCATAGTCGTAATCATCCCTTGAAAATAGCCCATCTGCCCCCCCAAAATCTTCGTAGTCGTCGACGCCGGGAGGGACGAAAGCCCCCCCCAAAGCTTCGGAAATTTGTTCTCCAAACCCAACTCTTGTGGCTACACCGTATATTACCCGCATCACAGCTAACCTAAAAAAAGGTTAGTAGGTAGTACCAAACAAATAATCGATTTATCTCGTTTTCTATTGGTCTGGCAAAAAAAGTTTAAAAACAAAAATTATAGAGCTTTAAATTTTCAACGTATTTTTTTTAAGGCAAAACTGTCTGTGTTTGGTTCCTAAACCGATAGAGGGCGTTAAAGCTGACAAAATTCAGTTTTTTTATGATTTGACCCTCTAAAATGGATTTGAACTAAAAACGCTACATAGAAAAGTTGTAGATCTTTAAAATATCTATAAAAATTATAAAATGTTTTAATATCATTTAGTCAACCGTTTCCGATATACACGCTATTTAATACAATCGAACAATTATTGAGTTCCAAAAAGGTAACAAATATATCACTAGCTAATAGCTAGTAGCTATAAACCCTGCTACTCTTTGGAACGTAGCTGCTACGTTACTAGAACGTTCCAATATCGTTGCTTGAGCGTTATAATTACTTTTATTTATTTGTTTTTACTTCTATATTAACTGCCTTTGCCAAACTTATATTAAATTATACTATCCCTCCTTTTTTAAATAAAACCACTACGGAATTGGTTTTTCAATGTCGTCGTTTATTAAATATGTACTGGTAGTTAAATTTATAACTTCCAGAATGACAATATAATGTTTAATTAGGCAGGTAAATTTATAAACCCTTTAAATTTTACTGTTGAACTTATGAATTTAGTTTTTGTAAAATAAATGCACTTCATCAAAATTTAAGTATAAACAGATTATTTATTTAATAATGTTTATAAATAAAAAAATCCTAATATTTATTATTAATTTTTTATTTAATTATTAACACTGTCTATTACCAACAAAATTACTATTTATTAAAAAGTAAACAACCATTTACAAACAATTAAATAATTTATTATTTGCATTACCACGTGGTACTGTACAGTAAAAAATGGCCGATAAGAAGCATTTTCCTTTGAAGTAGTTTTGGCTACTTTAAAGTTTTTTCCACCTTAATTTACTTTACAGTATACCAAAACTATAGTTTTGGTTAGTACCATAAACGTTCCAAATACTAAAATTATAACTTTTAAGTTATTAACTTTGTAGTTTTTAACTCATGTTCCAGTTTCGAGATTTTAACTTGCAAAGGGACTACAAAGTAAAAATAAATATAATGTAATCTTTAGGTAGAAACCGAAAGTAACTGCTACAAATTAAATTTACTTGAAAGTTTTTTTTACTTATAACACCTTTTTTAAAGTTGCAAAGTCTTCTGGGGGTCAACCAAGTTTTACTTAAATGTTTATTACTTTATAGTAACCATTTAAGGAAAGAATTAAGTTTCTTTTGTCTGACCAATGGAAAACGACACTCTAAATTTCAAATTATTTTTCAAAAAATGTAAAAAATAATTTTATGACAAGTTGTATAAAAACTAAATTTTACCTTATGAAATCAACAGGATTTGTTTCCTTCTGCCTCAAAATCATTTGTTTCGAACTTTTCTTCAACTTTTTCTTCTTCTTTTTGGCCTCACACTCACTCAACAGTAAAACAATCAAAACGCAAATCAAAATAATTCGTAAAATAACTCTCATATTACTTGTTGGCTATATGACTATTTTACACCAATTGATATCATAGATGAAAATTATTCCAAACCAAATAATAAAACCAGGTTGCTTGAATAAATAAAATAGGAACTAAATTTTACCACCATTTATATACAAGACTGTACTTTGAATTTTAAGTTACTTGCTTTAGTTAAAAGAACAGTTATGTAAAAGTAGGTTAGTGAAGATTCTTTCAAGTTAGGAGGTAGGTATGCAAAAAAAATTTAACGTAATACATCTTTCAACAAATAAACAATTATATACAGGGCTTTTAAAAATGCCCCTTTAAATATGTTTTACTATACATGAATCTTACAAAATGTTCCCCAATTAATTATTTTTTACAATGTTTTAAAAGTCTAAAACCTATCCTCCGTGACTGTTACTCTTTCTAGGTTAACCTATATGTTTTCAAATATCTGAGGTAGTAAAAGCATACCAAAAATATCAGTTCACTAAGTAAATTAAACACATCCAAAGCAATCGAATCAAATATAAAATGTTATTAAAAATTAAAAGAAATAATTTTTATAACGATTTATGTAGGTGTTCTATCCTCCGTGAATCTGTTTTTGCTTTAAATTTTATGCAACAGATAGCGCTTTAATCATTTTAAATAAGCAAAAACCTCTGTTTACGACATTATATATAGATGCATGTGATTCTTGAAGGTCAGTTAGAATTTATATGCAGATGAGAGCTCTCACTAGTGTTGCTGTTTTATAATTTAAGTTCATTAATTTGCTTTTTAAAAACATATCCACCGTGAAGTGTAATATCTCAGTAAGTAGATTTTTTTAAATATTAAGGTGTCAAAAGATACAATAACTTATTTTAAATATACAAAGGGATGTTTAAAAAAACAAGCGAAATCCTAACCTCCGTGAAGCTATCTTCCGTGAAGCTCTAATATTCTAAATGTACCTATGATTTCTTAAATTTTTTTGTTGTTTTTAACCCTCTAAAATTGATTTAAAAAAGAAATGCTAAAAATATCTTAAAATATTTTTTTTATAAAAATTGCTAAAAAGTTATACTTTTTAACACAAATCTAGTTGGTTTGACACCTGTCAACTTCAAATATTTGCTAGATGCCTTGTTTATTTTGTTTCCATGGCAACCCTTATTTGAAATATTTACCACATTGTTGCCAAGTTTTAAACTTATATAAAGCACATATTCAATAAAAAAATGATCTTGTTATACTTATACATATTTATTAAATAACTCCATATAAAAAATAACACAGTATAATTCTAAAACTAACTTAAATCAAGACATTTTCATATTTATTCCATTATTTGTATTTTGATTGTTTACGTTCTGCTCAGAACCTCCATTGGCAGAAGGCATGGTAAGTAACCTATTCCTCCGCCTTGTATAGTGTTGCCATAGCAATATCTGCTGATCATCGATGAACTTGCTGCATTGAGCATTCACCAACTCCCTTCGAAAATGTTCATATTGCAATAAATCCAAAAAATACAGACACATTGGGTATTTTAGATATTTTGCGTACTCAGGCTCCTTCCAGTAGAGCAAATACTTCAGGTAATTAATGAAATTACTCTCCTTTAAGTACTCCCTTTGAGCCAAAACTACAAAAAGACAACAATAAACACAAATAAGTGAGGTTATAAAACGTACAGTTCAAGTAATTAGGGTTTCCCAGGCACTGCACGAACTCCAGTTCGACTTGGAACCGTAACCGTTGCTGTTCTTCGGTCTCCGGAACACCTGGAAAGTTATACAAACCTTTTTAAACCATAAAAAGTGTCCTTTTACCCACAACTCTCACCTTTACCTCCCAGGGCCGCCATCTTTGTTTACCACAGTGAAGTTAGGCGTTGTTAAAACTTTTGTCTGTAGGTTGGTGCGATTGTCTTGCGATTTTATTGGCGTGAGGTTGTCAACGCTAGTGTCAAGAAATTACCCGAAAAGCGAGGAACGATGAAGATTTTCGCAATGTTCTAGAAATTCTTAGTGTCTTACAGTTTTGAAATTACCCGTGTAAAACGCTGGTTTACGTTTTAGTTGTGAGTGCCGATTGTAAATAAGACTTTTGTTGCACCGGTATAGTTTTTTTGTACGAAACCAAAATGGCAGCGACAAGGAGATTACAAAAAGTGAGTTTAACAACACAATATTTATTGGTTTAATTTAAGTGCGGTATTAAAGTGTTACTTGAAGCCTTCGGGTGGATTTTGCGACGCCTATCGGCGATTATTAAGTTATTAGATGTGCAATAATCGATTTTCAATTTCGAGGAATTTTGTACGTTTTTCTTGGTAATATAAGGCGGTGAAATGTATTTTTAACCTTCGCAGACATCCTGTCGACACAGTGATAAAACCTCAAAACAATGCATTCGTCTATATTTATAACTGATTTCACGAAAATGCCATTTACTCTAAATAACCCCAACATTTACAGTTATTTGCTCAAGGTCATTTTGTTAATTGCTTTTATCATATTTCCATTGTTGTGATTTATTAGGTATCATGACTCATCTTATTGCAGGAATTGGGTGATATTAGGAATTCCGGGTTAAAGTCTTTTCGAGACATACAAGTGGATGAGACTAACATCCTAACATGGCAGGGACTAATTGTGCCTGTAAGTCTTTAATGTTTTTAAGTTTTGGTGTGATTCAAATGTTGGGGTTTAATTTGTAGGAGAATCCGCCGTACAACAAGGGGGCGTTCAAAATAGAAATAAATTTCCCAGCCGAGTACCCATTCAAGCCACCGAAAATCAATTTCAAAACTAAAATTTACCACCCCAATATCGATGAGAAGGGGCAAGTCTGTCTGCCGATTATCAGTGCTGAAAACTGGAAACCAGCCACAAAAACAGATCAAGGTAAAGTTGGTTTATTATTTTTGTCTGAATGTGTAAAATTTCAATTTTTGTTTTAGTAATTCAAGCGCTAGTGGCTCTAGTGAACGAGCCGGAGCCTGAGCATCCTCTTAGAGCGGATCTTGCTGAAGAATACTTGAAGGACAAAAAAAAGTTTTCCAAAAATGCTGAAGAATACACGAAAAAGCACAGTGAGAAAAGACCCGCAGACTAGTTATTTTATAGTTTACCATTAATAAATACCTTTGAGTTCATATTGCATTTTTAAACTTACTAAATATAAATCAGGGTTAAATATTTATTTTTCTTATTACCTTTTTGATTAATTTTCTTTTTATCACCATGCAATTTATGTTCTCTACTTTTTTTTCAACTTAGGATTTTTTACTTTTTCGGTTTGGACTAGAGAAACTACACACTATGCTCATGTTTGCGTACATTTTCACTACCGCTTCAATTTTAACGTTAAGAGCTGTAAATAGGGTGAAATAAATATTTTCTAAAATATTTTGGTGTTTTATTTTTCAATTAACCTCAAAAAATGCCGAATTACCTAGAGCACATAACCTCACTCAAAGAACTTTTGAGTGACAGCATTGCCAACCGCGTGAAAATATATTTGGATGGCTTTGTTCCAATTGATCCAGAATTGTCAACAATACATTTAAAGCATACGAACTGTACATTATTTTTAAATAAAAGGTAGTTTTTTACAAATTTTGTTCAATTGCACAGATAAATCGCGCACGTTATTTGTGTTTTACGTTGCAAGGAAAAAATTACTCTTTTAGTACTCGATTTCGATTGATTATTCCTTATATCATTGATTAAGAAACTCAACGCTTAAATGCTTATATAGTTACGTTGGTGGGATCATGGTGAATTATTGCGTTTTTAATTGTAAATAAAATTCACGAACTAAATCGTTGCCTTTTCATCTTTTGCCAAAGGATCCAATTCGGTAAGTAAATTTGTTGGTGCAGAATTAACTAATGATAACTTTACCTAATATAATTTAAATTTAAGTTTGGACATTTTTAAGAAATTAGTAAAAAATAATTTTTGCACAAACATAACCTTAAAATCAACCATTTTTATATTAATAACAACAAAATATACCTACGAATTCATGGCAACATAATATTATATTTAATACATAATATAATGGTATTTTACCGTTGAGTGGAGATTTTAAAGAATTCTTAATCAACGTTTTGAATAATGCTAAATGCTGTTTAAATTTAGACGACTTTTGTTTGACGATATTTACTGAATTGAAATGTTTACACTTTTCACGTTAATCACTACTAAAACGTGTATTTATTTATCTAATAGGTACAATTTATATTTACAGAGACTGTATGCAATTTATTTCTTCATTCAGATTAACACTGTTTATTGGAAAACCGGTAAAAACTCAACCCAGGATTTCCTCTAAAATACACCCAACAACACAACAAATCGAGCCACGGTTTCATAACCAGCATTTTTGTATCGTGGAACAAAGCCATGCAAATATATTTGCACGCGGTTGGCAATGCCGTCACTCGTTAGTGAGGTTATGCGCGTTAACCGTCAAACTATTTTAAAATTCGTTATCGCGGAATAAGAGATAATAAAAACAATCATGAATCCACATAGGAACATTAAGTCGTCGACACCGATTAACAGAGTATCAAGCGTGCCCGGAACTTCCACGGGTAAATCCAAGTCATCTCAAAACAGATCCACACCAAGAAACAGCATGGCTTCGAATAATAGCAGGTTGAATATGACTGCTAACACCACAGTGAGGTCGAATAACACCACTCTGTCTAGAGAGAGTTCACAGAAGGCGGAAGACGAGTGGACGTGCGAGATTTTATACAATGAATACCTGCAAACAGCGTTGAGAAACAAAATCGTCAAAGACACCATAAAAAGGCACTCGGAGGTGTTGAATGGGCAACTGTTGTTTCAGAAGGACACCTTGATGAGTCTGGAAGCCAACTACCGCAAAATCCTCGACGAAATCGACGATTTGCAGAAGCAAAACGATGTCGTTGAAATGTTCAAAATCCTCGAGAAGAACATCAAAGAGCTGAACAGGTTGTTCAAAAAGTACGAGGTGCACAAGAACTTGGACCGCCTCAACGAAAAATACGTGGCGGAATCCAAAACGTTGATCCTTCAGGATGTTAAGCCCATAGGAAATCAGGAGGAACTGGACGTTCTGGATTCAGGCATTAAAAACTCTCTTGTTCTGACGGAAAAAATACTGGAAATCGCTAGAGACAACGCGGAGTGCCACGAGTTAGCCGAGAGTCTGAGAGAACACACGATGTTGATGTCCAAAGCAAGAGACCAGCTCGAAATGATGCACAAAATGGAAGATGATTTAACCTTTGAACAGCTGAAACAGTGTTCCGATTATTTGGCGAGAAGATAATTATTTTTTGTGATACTTACTTTTTTTTAAGTATTTTTTTCGTAATAAAACATTTTTAAGTTTACTTATTTATTTATTTCCTACTATGTGATGAATAGAAAATATTGTACAAATTTTGTACAAGAATCATCAAGTAATTTTGTTTGCCAATCTGACATCTGTCAGACGTGTTTAACCTCAGTTTTTCCCATTTTGACATCTCTCAAAAGGATTTAACCTTATAAATATATAAATTTCATACGGTATCTTTTAAATACATTAAATACACATTTTAACATTAGGCAAAACATGAAAATGCAACGATTTAGTTCTTGAATTTTATTTACAATTAAAAACGCAATAATTCACCATGATCCCTTAGATAAAATGCACACACTAACGTAACTATATAAGCATTTAAGCGTTGAGTTTCTTAATCAATGATACCTATAAAGAATAATCAATTGAAATCGAGTAGGTACTAAACCAGTTTTTCAGTTTTTTCCTTGCAACGTAAAACAAAGATAACGTGCGCGATTTAGCTGCGCAATTAAACAAAATTTGTAAAACAACTACCTATTTATTTAAAAATGATGTACAGTTCGTATGCTTTAAATGTATTGTTGACAATTCTTAAATTCACGCAATGCTTTTGAAGTCCACCATAGAGTAACCAAATTGAGGTTAGGAATCTGTTTTACCGGTTTTCAAAATGACGGTGTTGGTTTGTCAAATTTTCTATAAAAATCTAAATTTATTCCTTGAAAATGGACTAACCATCCAATATAGAAGCAGTTTTTCCACAGTGAAAGTACTATTATTTTGACAATTGTATGACATTTGACAACTGTCAACTAACTTAATAACTTTAGCCTGTGACTAAAACGCAATGTCACAGCTTGTCAAGTGTTTTTGTTTTTAAAAGTGTCATGGAAACATGTATATTATGCACAAGTATAGTATAATAATATACCATTATTTATTAATAATACAAAAAAATCAATAAATGCTTTTTGGTGGTAAGGTTACACACAAAAAAGTAAAACGAAAAGAAAATCGTAAAAATAAGGCATTTAAAATATATATATTTTTTTAAATATATCACCTTATGAGCTGATCTTGATTTCTTGCTGAGATATCTATTTTAAATGAGTGACTTTGAAAAAAAAAATTCTGATATGTCAAAAAATTTCTGACATCTGTCAAAAATTACGTATCAGATGTCAAAAATGAGTAGTTTCTTATGGTGCAACTTTTTTTTTCTAAATTCTAAAAATAATTTATAATAACCTTTATCCTACCAAAAGGAACTTTAGACTAATCTGGTTGCCTAATTTAATTTATTATGTTATGATTGGTAACAACTAGCGTTTCCAGATTCTGTCAAAAAAGTTGCCAGATTTTGTTTAAATTTAGATTTAAAAATGACAAAATCAACAATGCAAATTGTTAATTTGGCGTTTTTATTAATTGTTTATTATGTCATTTTTGTAATTAAAGTAAATTCAAACAAAATCTGGCAACTGATGAGTGTTATATAGTGAATTTCTTTCAAATTCTAGGTTATGTGCTCAAATTATAAATATCTTAATTAAGGGAAGTGCTTTTGAATTTATTTACTTAAAAACTAAAGTTCATTTTTTTTTATCTGGACTGCGGCAACGTTGCAAATTTAGGGTTTTGGTTGATAAATACAGTTGTCAAGTTGGTCGAATTGATTAAAACAAACTAAGCTAGTTATAAATCTAATTGTGGTTATGTATAAATTATTGTAGGTTACATTGTGCAGTTGTCAAGTTGAGTTGTTAAAAGTTAAAAAAGCAATTAATTTGGCTTTGGTGGTACTTGGATAAGTAAAATCATATAAAAAAGTAGTTAAATATAGGTTGCTTTACGGCCCAGAAGAGAAAGTATTCCTAGCAGATAATAATCTTCGCTTTGAAAAGACATTTTTTTGTGAACGTAAATGTTGTCCAATGGTGAATAATGTGAAAATAATGTGTGATGTAATATTTATAAAACCAAATTCGTTACTTTTTTACTCTAAATATGTCCATAAGGCGATGTACTTTTTCTTCCATGGTATTTGGCATAATTTCATCAAAATGAAGTTTTGCCCTTAAAATAGCTTTTACATTCGAATTCGTTGCTATTATTTTTGGCATAATTTTTTTTATTCATAATTGATAATTAAATTATCAATAATAAATATTTGACAGTTTCAAAGAATTTAATTAAATTCTTTAGCAGAAGTAGGTATCATTTTTAAATACTAAAAATAAGCCACCAACCTAACAAAAAAACACGAGTCCAGATAAAAAAAATGAACTGTACTAATTTAAAAATATTTTTTTGTCAAAAATATAAGTGTATTAAGAGTAACAAGCTGAAATAACAAAACGGTTAAAAGGGAATAAAATAAAACGCATCAGTATTAGAACTTACGATTTATTTTTGTATATTGTACAGATAAATGCATACTTACACAATATGTGTAGGTATGCCGGTTGGACGAGATGGTAAAGGCAACGTTCAAGTCGCTTCTACGAAATCGTCACAATTTTCTTTTTAATATTACAATGTCAAAAAACTTATTTGCCGAAACGTACCACGTGAATGTGAGAGCAAGTCCGGCAACTTGAATTTAAATGTAAAAAATGCGGTAGCTATATAATTTTTACTTTTACAGCAAAGTATCATCAACAACGTAGTAGAACTACGAAAAAAAAAAGTAAAACAAGATTATTGGTTAATCGATTATAGAAAATAAAGTCATCATGTTGTTTTATAAGATCCTAAAAAACGTTGGAGCATAATAAATGCCATTAGAAAAAAATCTACCACTAGCAAATATATACAATACTTATCGATAAGGGGCTGTGAATCCCATAAAACAACAATTTTGTTGACCCATCTAAATTATTTATTATTCATCGTATTTTTATTATTTTTTGCGTAGTACATGCTGTATGTATGAACCTTCTCACATAATAACTTATAAATAGTAAAATAGAAAAAATCAAGAGTGGGAGTGGGGGGTGGGGGGGTGCGCGAGGGACGCACCTGTTATTCTTGGGGCGGGGAGGGCGCCTCTGCGGCCGCCTCCTCCCCCTCTCCCGGCTGCTTGGGGTCGACTTTCTCCTCGCGAGGCCTCGCGCCCCCGAATATTGTCGACGATTGCGACGTTTCGGCCAGCGCGTTGACCGGCGCGGCGACGGTGCGCGGTTGCAGCTTCAGCTTCGGTCTTCCGGAAGTGTCTGCGGACGAGCGGAATGCAAAAATTACTTCCGACGCTTTTTTTTTAACATCGTTTAAAAAAATGTTGAGGCCGGTCCTGTGTATTTTTTTTTGGTGAAAATTGTGTGCCCCAATTAAGAGTATGAAGTATAAATCAAAAACATTTGAAAATTACGCGTGAAAATCCAGAACCGTTTGCAAAATACCGATATTTTAAGAGTTGAATTCAATTGCTCATACGGGTAAATTTCACCATTAAAATCTGGACTAAAATTAGAAAAAGATAATGCAAGTCCCCAATATTAAACGTTTTTTTTTAGTAGTTGAATAGTTATAACGTCAATCCATAAACAACAAGGTCTATTCTATCTCGTTTACTTCTTTTTTAATTGTTTTTTGTTATCACGGCGAAAAATGGTTATTTTAGGAAATTAAAAAAAATCTTTACGAAAACCAATTAAAATATAAAAAATATTTTGCAAAAATAAAACAAATTGTAGATAATTTATTACCTATACAGTGTGTATTAAAACGAATAGATACACTTAAATAAAACCCCGCCCACTGTGGTAGGGATTGAATTCGTTTGCTTGCCGTATCATTGTCGTACAGTGTTGCCACTTGTAACATAAGTATCAAATTGTAACATAATTTTTAATCCCAGTATCTGGACAAAATTAATTTAATTATATCCAGATTAATTAATTTAATTAAGCATAAAGCCTGATTCATAGATTTCCTTCCTTGCTCCCGTAAAAGATCAACAATACCGTAGTGCTGTTTATAGATTCCCGTACGGTATTTATAGTTCTAAAGGTAACGGTAGAGGCAGCGTTAGCGGTAACCAAGTTGGGCATTGAATATTACCTATATGAAACAATTTATAGTTGTCAGAGGTAGCGGTAAGGGAAGTAGAGGCAAGAACGTAGAGGCAAGAGATGACCATCTTTCATCTTTTCTTACCTCAACCGCTATTCCACCCAATCACATGGCAGTTTTTAGTTGACAGCCTCGCCTTGTAAGTTTAGTGTTTATGCGAGGGGCCGCCATTACCGCTACCGCTACTTTCTGAACTATAAATCCAGCTTTATAGTATTTTTAACAAATTTTATAATTTTCCAAAAAATCGATAATATTTTCAACCCTGCTTCTTTCACTTTTTTATGATTAAATTATAATAATTATTGTAACATAATTATTACAATTATTGTAACATAATTTTCCGAAAATTCGATAATTTTATTAACCCAATTCGATAATTTCAACTTTTACATCTGGCAACACTGTTGTCGTATGATCTGTGCGTCAGTTTAATAAGTGCACTGAGACTTTGCGTACGTCTTTGTAAGAATAAAAAAGTATTTTCTCAAATAAAATGGTTTTTACCCGTGAGGAAAAATACCAAATTATGGTATGGCATCACACTGGTAGATCGTATCGCCAAATACAAACTTTATTTCAAAATATGTTTCAAAATAGGCCTTTACCCAGTGTAGCTACAATCCGACTGCATGCCGCGCTGTTGCCATATGCTATTATTGTTTCCTAAAAGGGTTGTTTTTCTTATTTTTTAATATTAAAAGTAAGAAAATTAACTAAATCAAATTATTTTTGACATATTATTTTTTTTTTGTTATTTTTAAAGTTTCAAACAAATAAAATTGAACTATTTATTAAATAATTAAAATCGTTCTCTTCTGATTTAAAACAACCTGGCAACTATGGTTCGTAATTACGAATGGCTTGGTTTAAACCACGCCCAATTAAAGTTTGTTTCTTTTTCTCTGATCAGAATATAATTTGTCATCCTTGTCTCCAACCTTACTTACTTGATTCTATACAGTCTGTATAATATTTTAGCATCAAAATTGTCAAAAATATTCTTCTTTTATTAGGCTAAACGTTAAATAAAAAAACGCAAGAAATTTTTTTTTTAAAGTAAAGATAATTTTAATAATTGAAAGGTGTGAATAGGACAAAAAAAAATTATCTTGCCCCATTCACACCTGTCAATTATTAAAATTATCTCTACTTTTATTAAATATTACTTGCGTTTTTTTTTTAATTTAATGTATAGCCTAATAAAAGAAAAATATATTTGACAATTTAGATACAAAAATAATATACATATATATGTATATATGTATATGTATATATGTATAATAAATTACTTTATAACAATTATTATTATATAATTTTTTTTTTAAAACAGTTTTGTGATTTGTCCCGTTCGTATGCTTGAAAGCGACATCTATAAAACAATAGAATAACTATTCTTGGTCTGTATTACGGGCGCACCGGTCAAAATGTTGTTTTTCAAAGTTTTATGTCTAAATTGAAATTTTTCTCTACCCGAAATAATTTTTTTGATTAAAATTAAGATATGGACAGTAAATTATAAATTAAAATATTAATTTTTTAACACAAGCACCTCGGAAAAAAATATGACAGCTATCAATTTTATTGGAGGTAAGGGGTTTTATTCAAATTAACATATACGGTTTTTTGACAATACTAGCCAGGACCGGCCTCCAAATTTAATCAAACTTTCTCTCTTATTTGTGAGTTGTGATGGAACCCTGTATAGTACATTAATTTTACCAATTTGCCAGAATAAACTGTACCTTTCGAGTGCATTTGTTGTATTATAGGAAATGGGTAAAATGAATAATATAATATACAAGGTGTTCCTGAAATGCCTGTAAAAAATATAGATAAAATAGCAATAGTACACTAACCTGGAGCGGGATTGGGCAGATCCTCGGAGAAGCTCCTGCGGTTCTCTTGCCGCGGCCTGCCGCCGCCGTAACCGCCCCCGCCGCCGCCTCCGGGACCGCCGCGTCCTCCTCTCTGCTGCGTCCACTCCCGACCGCCGCCGCCGCCTTGCGGACCGCCGTCCTCGCTGCCGCCGCCGCCAAAGTTGCCGTAGTTGCCGCGATTACCGACGCCGCCTCCGCCGCGGTTCTCGCGATCGAACTGGCGACCGCCGCCGCCGCCGCCACCGCGTCTGTCAAAGTCGTCGTTGTTCATGCCGCCGCCGCCGCCGAAGCTGCGGTGGTCGCCGCCGCTGCGGAAACCGCCGCCGCCGCCGCCGCCGCCACGGCCCCCGCGTCCGCGGTTACCGCGGTCGAAACCGCCGCCCCTATCGTTTCTTTTTCCTGAAAAGGAAAATCGTTTCGAAAATATTCTAAAAAACCATTCATTAAAGACAATTTTTCAGTGTCGGAAGTAAAAAAAATATATATTCTTGTCACAAGAATATATATTTTTTTTACTTCCGACACTGAAAATTTGGTTCTTAGGCACCTCTAGAAAGTAAAGAATATTAATAGGCCATTCCACGCGTAACGGATAGGACAGTTGCCGTGTTTTTATTTACAAAATAATATTATTCTATTATATTACCAATGTCAAATTTTTATAAATAGTTCTAAACTAAAGCTGTTTAACAAGGTTTTTATTTGGCAAAATTAGGTATCGTGGTTGACTGTTTAATTCCTTAAAAACTAATAATTTAAAGCGTAACGGACGGGACTTTGTAATGGTCCCGCCCGTTACGCTTTAAATTATTAATTTACCTAATTTTGCCAAATAAAAAACTTGTTAAACAGCTTTTGTTTAGAACTATTTATAAAAATTTGACGTTGGTAATATAATAGAACATTATTATTTTGTAAATAAAAACACGGCAACTGTCCTATCCGTTAAGCGTGGAATGGCCCAGGAGTATATTAAAGATCAAAGTTTGAAGAATTTATGAAAAACATTTGTTTTTAATAAGTTTGTAACTCATTGAAAAATAATTGAGGAGCATCCGTGCAAAACCGGCTAAATCCATTTTATTCAGTTTTTTTTTTTTGATTTCGCATCTTTGGATTCATTTCTATCGACAACCAAGATAATTCTGTTTAAATCCGACTATATCTATGTTAAAATCACATTTAAAAGGTAGCTTTAGGAGCAAAACCGGCCAAATCCACGTTTTTATAGCAAACCTGGCTATATCCAATAATTAATAATATGTGGCTTGGATATGTCAAAACTACTACTAAAATTTGTTCTGTTTTTTCATGTTTGCACAAAATTTATTTTGTTAATATTTTTGAATAATAAAGGTTTTTTTCACATTTTATTCGGTTTTCGAGCAAAACCGGCTATATACAAAACATTTTTTGAAATTTTGGCCTTAATACCTATAAAGTTTCTGAAAACGAAAGTATATCTTATAAATCAAGTACCACAAAGCGTACAAAACTCAAGTTTGCTTTTTCTTTTATCTGTAAAGGCCAGGAAACCGAGAGTTTTTGCCATTTTCCCAACATTTTATTAAAGTGGATTTAGCCGGTTTGCACGGATACTCCTCAATTAATGTCAAATGAGTATGACATATTTTTGTAGTAAATTTAACGCTCTACAAAAAAAGTCTATTGTGTTTAATTGATTATTTTAACCGTTGAGAAGATATTCGTATCAGTGCGCATTGATATTCGGAATTTTTTTTTAATAAATTCTTCAAATTTTGACCTTGAATATCTTTTAAATGGTTAGAGTAATCGCATTCAATTTCATACAAAAATATGTATAAAATTTGATTGATTGATTGATTAATAATGAAATATGGTCTTTTATATAAGAGACTAAAGAAAAAATGGAAAACTGTGATGAGGAGGATCTTCCTATTGAAATTAAGAGCTCAAATTTGGTGAGCACTTTCTAGAGGTGCCTAAGAATCACCCTAGGTGAAAACTTTTAATCTTCAAAATGTAAAATTGTTAAATATGAGATAAACAAATGTCCTCTGATGTTTTTTTTATAAAAGTACCCCACTGACATTTGTTTATGGATTTTTTTTTTATAAAACCGGCGTTTTTTTCGTTTTGTTTAAAACAATTCAATTAAAATTGCTTCATTTAGCAGCATATCCACAACATCAATCAAAATTTGAAAACAGCAAAAGGATCATGTTGCTAGCTTAAATATTAATTTCTCGAAAAACTTCATAGAATATTACCAAATAGTTTCATTATGTTTTTGTAGTCCATTTTTAACAAGGTTTAAATATTGAATTTTTCGAATTTAAATAAATGTATATATCCTTGCTTGGTTAACCAAGCAAGGATATATAGGTACATTTATTTAAATTCAAAAAATTCAATTAACAAATAATTTGTTTATATTTTTTTCTAAAAGTTAAGTTTAAGAACAAAAAATAATTAAGACAAAAATACATCAGTTTTAAAAAAATTATGAGCATTTAAACAAACACCAATTTTTTTTAATATTTACCACTTCTGTTAAGGATATTAATCGCTACGAGAAAATGTTCAAAATTATCAATCTGTCATTTTCGTTTAGGATTACGAACACGTGATTATCCAGGGATATTTAGTTTGATTTATTTAAAGTAAATTATAAAAAAAATACAATACAACTCATTTTAGGATTTTAAATAACACTGCATATAGAAATGTCACTGCAACTGTCAAAAGCACAAATCGTTTTACGTTTTTTAATTCACGTTCCTGTGTTACAGTATATTGTAATAAAATGAAAAAGTATATTTTGTTTTTGCAAGTTGGTACCTATTTTCAACTTATTTGTTTAATATTATTTATATTGGGATATACAACTTTTTTATTTTTGTTTTTTTAGCATTTTTTGTTTTAATCAATTTTAAAGAGTCAAAATATAAAAAAACATAAAATTTGAGGTTAAGTATGCGTTCGTCAAATGTCAAACGCGTTTCCGTGGAAACCAAACTGGGACAAAAAATACTGCATTAATAGTTATTTATGTATTAAGGGCATAATAAGGTTTTTATGGTCCGAGGCGCTATTTCGAGCCCGAGCGCGTCAGCGCGAGGGCTAGAAAAGCGTCGTAGGACCATAAAAACCAGTTATGCCAGCAATGCATACAAAACTTTATGCACGATTAATATATTATTATTTTTAATATATTATTGTTTTTAAAGACGTTTACGTCAAAGAATTTTTGTTATAATTGTCATATTATAATGTCAACTGACATCAGTCAGTTTTAAAGTTTAAAGATAAATGAAATTGAGGAAGCAGCTGAAAAGGCGAAAAATTGCGGCCTGCTGCAGGTAAAATCAAAATCTTTATACGAAAAAACTTACTTCGAATATATCAAATGGTGTAACATTGTTGTTTTTAATTTTTGACGTTTCATTATAGCCCGCTGGGCCATAATAACGCCCGCGGGCTATAAAAAGACGTTTACGTCAAAGAATTTTTGTTATAATTGTCATATTATAATGTCATCGTGCATAAAATAGTTTTATAAACGTCATTATGTACGAGCGGAGTTTTTATTTAAAGAATGAAATTAAGAAGTTTACAAAACCATGTTTTACCACGACGAACGCAAAGTAACGTTTTATTTGACATTTTATCTGACATTTGTCAAAAGGTTTTAACCATGATACATGATCTTTGTATCATGGGTTTTAACCACATTTTTTCCCAATCTGACATCTGTCAAAACGGTTTTAACCTATATAATTAGGTAATTCTTAAGGCATATTAATACTTTAATGACATCAAGTGATATAATAAAACCAAAACACAATAAAAAAAATATATAAACACTTGTGGTGTATGTAATTGCTAAATATTGTATGTTCTCAAGTACTATAAATGATTAAAATAGTTATGTCAAACATAAAAAATACATAAAAAGCAAGTAGCATTATTATTAATTGTATTTAAATGAAATGAGATAACAAATTTGCTTTATAGATAAAAAAAAATAAGGTACCCAATTGTTATAAAAACAAACTGATTAATTATCAAGGAATGTGATGATATGGTTTGTTACCTTCGGCCACATCGATTTTGATTGACTGTCCCTCGACTTCAACCATTCCATTCATCAAAATTGCATTCTCGAGATCCTGAACGGTGGCGAATTCCACGTAACAGAACCCCTTAAATCTGTCCGTCTCCTTGTCCATAACCAAGCGGATGTTTTTCACCCCGAAATCCTTAAAAATGCGGTTCACATCTCCCTGCACGATGCCGTACGGCAAATTTCCGATGTAGGCGGTAAACGGGGGCTCCGAAGGCAACTGTTTCTTCCCGCCGCCTCTCCGACTCGAGTACTGGCTAAAACAAACGAAAAAAAAAGATGAAAATCGGCATGTGCATTGCCGCTTTTTTCGACTGAGACGCGAAAAAACCCCCCCGCAAGCCGAAACTCTCTCGCAACTCGAACCCCACTCCGTCAGCCGCGAAAATCAACTTAAAACCACCGAATTCACTCAACAAACAACCTAAAAAATCAAATTTTATACCTTCCATCGCGATCATCGTAGTTATTACGTCCGGCCATATTTTTTCAACGACCTTAAAAGCATGCGCAACTCACGCTCTTTTGACACAAGCTTGACAATGCCGCCAACCTCGCGCTCATTGCATTCTTTCTTCCACGGGGAATTTATTTCGCTGGAATTTTAACTTTTTCACACGCAATTCCAAAGTAGCTTTGCAAAACGAACTTAAGTATGGATGGGTTTTGTGACTTTCGACTTTGACAAGCTGAAAACAAAAGGCAAATCAACATAAACAAGCCATACCGGGCTGACGCAAGCACTACCAACCTACATACCGAACTTTCTAAAATTACACTTTTCCATGATAAAATGTTATTTTAAACAACAATCACAACAAACAAGCAATCTTTTTAAAACCACCGCATTGAATATTTAAAAAATAACAACTAATTTAAAACATATAAAGAACATTGGTTGTATACCAACCCAAGTGAATACCCCTGCTCGCATGTATATCTCAACATGGACGAGGAAACGCATGTGGATGTAATCCCGGACGAAAAACCGAAAAGAAAAGTGAAACAGACGGTTTTGGACAACTTTTCGAAGATCACCAACCCCAACGAGAAAGTCCGCGTGAAAAGTGCGTCGAATCTTCTCAACCACTTGTCGGAAATCAAAGAAAACGAAAAAGTAAGGTTAGAACGGCTGTCAAAACATAACCTCTAAAAGACATGTGCTGTGTGTTTTAGGACGATTCCGAGCTTAAATACGCTCTGGGGAGGATTATAAGGGGGCTGGGGTCTTCCACAAATCAGGCCCGTACTGGGTTTTACTCGGCTTTAGTTGGGTTACTGGGTATTAGGGAGGATGTAAGTGTTAGCGATTTGTTTGAACATGTCGAAAAGCATTTACATAGAGTTGGAAGCAATACCAAAGGGGTGAGTTAATGTTTATATTTTCTTAGTTAAATGTTAATATTATTCTTTTGTTAGGAAAATGCTGATGTTAGCTCAGGTCAAATATTGGTATGTGGAGCTATTATACGATCCGAGCTGTTTTACAGAAGCAATGCAGAGGAACAGAAAAAAATTATCGAGTTACTTATATCGGCTGGAAAAGAGAGAACTTACCTGACATTGGTTTCCTATATTTTCATTCTCAACGTATTGGAAAAAGTGAGTTTTATATTTTTCTCAAAAAATTTCTATTTTAATATTATAATTTAGGTAACAGATAAGGAGGCGGAAAAAATAGTGTTGCCGCTGATAAAAACGGAAATTTTGAAGCCCATAAACGAGTACACACTGGATAGTTTGTATTTTTTAATGGCAGTACAACAGTCGAAGCCGAATCTGGTGAAACATAAACTTTTGAAAAACGCGTTCGGGTCGGACAAGGTCATTTGTCAGCCCAATTTAAGCCAGCTAAGCAACATTTTGACTGTAAGTAAATTAATATAATATTAAATAGCTTTCATAATGCTAAATAAAAAAAAAACATTTTATAAAATTGAAAGGAAATCATTTTTATAAAAATGAGTATTTTTGAGAGAAAATATTAAATCTCCTTTTAAAATCCATTAAAAAATCTTAAAGCGGTGTCTTAATGTAAACTCATGTGTTTTTAGGTTATGTTTACATATTTTATCGTTATAGAGGTTAGGGGACAAAATTAGTCATGATAAAACAATGTTAAACAAATTTTAGGTTGTTAATATATTAAATTATTAGTGGACTAATCTAATATTAATAACTTCTATTAGTTATTAATATTATTAAAGAAATTCCGTGAAAATATTGATAAGGCGACAATAATGGCATTTAAAATTGGTAAAAAGCGTTAGATGTCAGGTTTTATTTATTTATTTTTGAAAAATCATTTAATTATCTACTTAGTGAAGTAGATATAATAATATACTATTAATTTGTGATAAAGTGGTAATTTGTTAATAAAATAACAAATTTTTATTTTTACTACATTGGCACCATTGAATTTGCTGTCACAACCTTATTTATTTATCAACCTCTTCTTCTTGGAATGTCTATGGAGTGTTTGGCGGGGAAACGCAAATATACAGTCCCCTGCACGCAAATGTAACTTGTATAACTTGCTTCGAAAAATAATAATCTCTATTTAAATCTATTTTTTTTTATTTACAAAAGGAAATAGGTACACTTTTTTTTTAACCAAAAATATTTATTTAAATATAGTGTTAATAATATATAGGGTGAGACATTTAACTTGAAACTTTGACATATCTCAGTTGGTATGCATTTTACGAAAAAATGTCTAAAATAAAAATTTAATGATTTTGTCTAAAACATTTTTTCATATTTGTAATAGATGGCGCTGTAATGAAAAAAAAATCAATTTTGTTCGATTTTTCTTCTGTATACGATTCTGCAATAATTTATCTACAATTTTAAATTATAGTACGAAAATTCCCGCGAATTTTTGTTTTGGTATTGATTTATTTTAAACCCTTTGTTAATATTATAAATTCTAAATGAAATTTTTAAAGGGACGCGGAGGAATTTAAATTGTATCTAACTAAAGGTTTTTACATACAGTTTAATGGTTCCACTAATCTTAAAATATTTGGTTTTTGTCATATTTGTTCCATATACAGTTAATACAGTCCCCTGTCTGCGAATGTAACCCCTCAGCAATAATAAACCAACCTCGTACTGCGTTCAAGCAGTGTATTCGGTGTTGCCGCCCTACAGGCGGATTATCGTGACTAAACGTCGTACCCTAACCTCTTTAACGGTACAGGGCTCATGTTGCATGAGTCATGTTACCACCAACAATTTATATAAATCCGTTTTTTGTATCACAAACAGGCTATACCGAGGATTACCTCGTTACCTCACCCAATCTTCGAGTTATTCGCGCAAAACCTAACATCCTCAGAGCATTTAGTGGAATTTTTTACGGAGTTGGACAAACATTTGCACCGACCCAACCGTAACAAACATTTAGCGATCACCACGCTTTTTTCGCACGTGTTGAGTACAGTGGCAGATTACGAAGCAATATCGGATTTACTCGGCGAGAATTTCGTCAAACAAACCATATGCTACTTCAAAACTTTCACCAAGTACCAGAAAGACGGCGAATTTCAAAAGCAGATGCACGATTTTTTCGAGAAACTCGTCGCGACCTTGAAAGGCGAATCGGTGGGGTCGACGGCCAAAATACGCGTACTAAAACGGTTGCTGTTCCACCCCGGAACGTTCATATTCGAGAAAATAACGAAGAGCAAGATAATACAGCACATAACGTCCACTTTGGATGCTGATGGGGTTAAGGAGCTTTCCGATGTTTATTGCGACGTTGTGACCGGCAAGCTAAGCGTGGATATCGGCCCCAACACCAACGAGCGTTGGCTGAACAACGACAGACTCTACGCGGCGCATTTGTTGGTGAAACTGTTGCATCTTCCCGTCGTTCAAAAGTGCAACGACTGGAAGGTGGAAAAGTTGATGTTTCTGATGACAATGGGGATTTTCAACAAAAGTATATCAAATGTGGGGGTCGAGTTGGCAAACTCTTTGAAAGACACGTTCTACGGTTCGTTGGATTTAAAGGGGAGCAAGTTGGAGGACATACAGGACATTCTAACTAAATTGGTGAAGAATCTCGATGAAAAGTTGAGTGTGGATACATTGGAGACGGTACTAAGAAACCCCATATCTCCCGAAAACTACAGCACGTGGCAAAAAACCATGCTGATCGTCGATAAAATCGACAGAAAGAAGAAACGTAGCACCGGCATAAAATCGGTATTCCTAACTCTATTCTTGCAAATGCAACTTCAATTGCTCAACGACGCGAAGCTAGCCACCGAAACTCTGGAAGAATTATTCAACTGTTACGATAGAGTAAAAAAAAGTCGCAAAAACTCTCTTAACGAAACGGAACAAAGCGAAACTTCAAACGATCCTTTATGGATAGAAGTCGTGGTCGATTTATTTTTAAACCTGCTCTCGCACAACTCTCATCTATTAAGGAGTCTGATAGGCAACGTTTTCCCGCACTTGTGCGGCCATCTTAACGCCACCGCGATCCACCAGATTCTCAGCGTTTTGGATCCCAAAAACCAAGACAACCCGCTGACGAACAAAAACGAGTCCGACAGCGAATCTGACGGAGATTCGGAAGAAGAAGACGACGAATCGAATGAAGACAGCGAAGAAGAAGAATCGGACGTCGACGAAGACGAAAAACAGACCGACAAGTTGCGGTTGGCGCTGCACAAAGCGCTCGCCTCAAATCAGCAAGAAGACGACCTCGAATCGATAGATTTAGATCAGCTGAGCGATTCGGAGGGTCAAAAGTTGGACGAGGCGTTAGCCGAGGCGTTCAAGCAGTTCAAACCCAACAGGGGTAGGAGCAAGAAGCAAAACAAAGACGCTGAAACGCTTACGCACTTCAGGGTTCGAGTTTTGGACTTGATAGAGATTTATCTGGATTCCACTCCCAACATGCTGCTAACGTTGGAGATTATGTTACCCCTGCTGCAATCAGTGGAGTTTAGCGTAAGAGACGAGCACCAGAAACCCTTGCAAACCAGGTTGAAGAGTATATTAAAAAAATTAACCGCCTGTAAAAAGTTCGAAGGTCTCGACGAGGTAACCGATATAACTCTGTGCGACTTGCTGAAAAGCTTGCTGGAGAAAGGCACGAAAAACGCCATAATAATGCAGGAAATGGGCGAGCAAATATCAGATTGCTGCATTTTCATAATAAAATGCTCCCAAATCATAACATCAATAGAAGAAACACCCAAAAAAATCAAGAAACATCTAAAAAACAACATCGCCAACACAATATCAGAAGAACTAACAAACTATTTCACAAAAAACAACTGCCTGACGCCGTATGTGCTATTCAAAAGCACCCTTAACCTCCCATGGGAAGGCAACTTAAATATAACAACCACCCTGCTAGACTTTATTTACGACAGCAGCATAAAACAGTTCAAAAAAAGTCAGGCATTAGAGCTACTGAAAATTTTTTTCACCAACCAACGTTACCTCAGCCAAAACCCGGAAAAACTTAGAGGAAAAATCGCAGAAAAAGTTTCCACGTTCGTGCATACAACAACAGATTTCTTCAAAGACTTGTCCGCGAATATCACCGAAAATAAGGTTAAAGAGAAGTTTCTTTGCAACCTATTCGGTGTCTTGGCGAGCATAAAGTGCTGCCCCTTAAAATTCGAAGGCATTCATTGGCCAACGTTAGCGGAAAACGTACGCGAATACAGAACCCATGTAAGTTTCTCCAAGGATGCCAAAACAGCCTTCAACAAGCTGTGCAACAGTTTAGGGGTGTCTCACATCGTCAAAATGAAGCAAAACGTCACCAAAATATCCACAACAACCGAAGAAAAAGACGAACAACAAGTTAACGGCGACGCCAAAGTGGAGAAGAAGAAGAAAAATAAAAAAGTCAACAACGAAAAATTGAAATTAAAGAAAGAAGCGAAATCGCTGAGATTGCAGAGTCTCTCGGAAGGTTTTTCGAGTAAAGTCGACTTTAGCGAAGATAAAATAGCTGAAGATATTGATGTTGAAATGGAAGACAGCGAAGAAAAAAAAAACAAAAAGAAACGCAAAAAGAAAACAAGCACAAGTGAACCAGAGGAGGAAATGCAGGAAGAAACAAATACTAAAAAGAATAAGAAAAGAAAAAAGAAGAATAGTACAAGTGAAGAAACTGTAGATGAAACACCTAAAAATGCAGAAAACGGCGTTAAAAAGAAAAATAAAAAGAAGAAATCTGTGTAATAATTTCTTATTTGTTAATATTAAACATTTTTTTATTTAACTGAGTTTGTATCACTGTCCTGAAACAAAGAAAAAATATTAATTCAAAATAGACCGTTACCGAACGTTTAAGTACCTCTGAATCACTGGATATGTCGCCAAATAAAACCAACTCTAAAAAAAATAATGAACAATTAATAAAACTGGTAATAAAAAAATTCTTAAATAATATAATATACCAGAATTTGTGGGATGATCCTTATTTTCTTCGTAAATAATTTGGTATCTAGTCGAAATCTATGGAAAAAATTGTTAATACTTTTACAGCAAAATCTACACAACAAGGTTTGTTATATCTCTTATCTTTTAATAATCAGCTGTCAGAAGCTTATGTTACAAAGAAGTGTTTTTGAGAATAAAGCCGGAAATTGTTAAAAAATATCGGAAAAAAACCGTGGCTCGATTTGTTGTGTTGTTGGGTGTATTTCGAGAGGAAATCCTGGGTTGAGTTTTTATCGGTTTTCCAATAAACAGTGTTAATCTGAATGAAGAAATAAATTGCATACAGTCTCTGTAAATATAAATTGTACCTATTAGATACAATAAATACAAATTTTAGTAGTGATTAACGTGAAAAGTGTAAACATTTCAATTCAGTAATAATCGTCAAACAAATAAGTCGTCTAAATTTAAACAGCATTTAGCATTATTAAAAGCGTTGATTAAGAAAGTCTCCACTTAACGGTAAAATACCATTATATTATGTATTATATATAATATTATGTTGCCATGAATTCGTAGGTATATTTTGTTGTTTAAAATGCATTTGTCGGCGTTTTTTAGAGAACTCAAACATAAAAATGGATGATTTTAAGGTTATGTTTGTACAAAAAATATTTTTTACTAATTTCTTAAAAATGTCCAAACTTAAATATAAATTATATTAGGTAAAGTTATCATTAGTTAGTTCTGCACCAACAAATGTACTTACCGAATTGGATCCTTTGGCAAAACATGAAAATGCAACGATTTAGTTCTTGAATTTTATTTACAATTAAAAACACAATAATTTATCATGATCCCTTAGAAAAAATACACACACTAACGTAACTATATAAGCATTTAAGCGTTGAGTTTCTTAATCAATGATATAAAGAATAATCAATCGAATTTAGCGATTTAGCTGCGCAATTGAACAAAATTTGTTGAGTAAGACTTCTGCATTCCTCTCTTTTGTGAAAAAAGTAATTTTTATTAAGCGCGAAACGAGATAGAACAGACCTTTCACACTTGGTTATACTTGATTATATACTTACAGCTTCACAATCAGTTCTAAACAAATAATACAACTCTTTCATTACACTCTCCACTTCAATAGCTTCTTCACTGTTTCTCAACGTCTTTCTAAACCTATTTTTTCTCGCGTTTTTCAACGGCGGGGTTATACCATGAGGATAATCAAAATTTTCTTCTAAATTATCGTAGGAACATTGCACTATTTGGCAAATATCGGCAGTTTTCGTCAAAATCGATCTATTGTTACATATGTTCGTTTTGCAAGATTCCACTATCGTCGGTAACTTTTTCAGCACCACATTCAACGTTTTTTTACCGCAATGCACAAACCCTGTGCGTTTCTCGGGATTCACGTCAATTTTTAGATGTTTTTTAATCTTGTCGGGTTTCTTACGTAAAATATCGCGAACTTTATCAGCTTCAAACTATCAAAAATCATGCCATTTACGTTTTACCATGTTTAAAGTGTACTTACCGGTGGTAGACGCAATATTAAGTGGTTTTCCAAGTCGATACGTTCGATGGGGACGTAATTTTCTTCCATTTTTCGAGAGGAGGGTTGAAAATTTGAAAATCTAGTCGTACGAGACGTTTGATTCAGTGTAGCCAACTTAGAGATTTTTCCCCTAGTTCTGGGGTTTTTGCGACAACAGCCAAGGATACACTAGACAGGATAAAAAAGTATAAAAACGATAGCACACTCGATTTTTTGAACGACCAATCATAATTCGTTTAATTTGATCTTTGTGGTAAAACGAACACGGCTATTGGTGAGAAAAGATCACGTCACGAGAAAGCACTGCCCACTAGTTAACTATCCTGTTGAATGTATCTTAAAAGTTGTAAAACCCTATATTTAAAAATAAGGCAATTATCTATGTATTTAATGTTTTATTATCATTAAAATCTTGTGGTATATAAATTTCATCGAAAACCTGCCCATCTTTATTCAATTCAACCCATCTTTTTGTGATATTTATACTTAAAGCTTTCCTAAACACCATACAGTGAATGTATGGTAACTTTTCGTACTTAATTCTAGAAAATCCTAATTTTGAAAGAACATATCGCCAAGATTTAATAAGTTGAGCATTTGCACCCACATGCTTGGAATCTGGGGTTATTATCACCAAAATACCTTCAAAATTTAGTAAATCGTAAGCTTTTTGACAGCATTTTAATCTTAGATGTGGTGAAGGTAAGTATTCAAGAAGTAAACTAAAAACAATAACATCAAAATGTTTTTCATGTAAAGTCACTATTTCTGAGTTGTTCATAATTGTTTTTTCACTTAATTGTACATTGATAAAGTCACACTTATTTACACTATTGTTTGCTGGAGCGATATCTATAGCTAATACATCAAAAATATTAAAAACTTTGAAGGGGTTATAGCAACTTCCGACATCCAATAGTTTAAGGTTTTTTTTTGTCATAAAACTAAAAATAAACTAATTAATACATTATCCACATAATTCAGCATATAATTACAATAAATTCTCCTTAATACACTCATTTATTTTACTACAAACATCAATTTCCTTTAATCGTTGTCGCTGAAGTTCACCTTCATAAAAATACATTTTACAGTAATTATACGTCCAAATATTCCGCGATACAGCTTTTTCATTATTCTTATAGTTATTCTCCCAATGATTCACAGCCAAATCTTCCATAGCTCTAGCGTATTTGCTCAAATCACCCAAATTCGAGCAATGATTTTCCCAGGCCTTGTCAGGGCCCAATTTCTTCGCTTCATCGCGTAAATTTTGATGAATCGACTTTATGAAGTCCGAGAGGTCCGTATGCTCCTTAGTAGCCATTTGAAAGTGTAAAAACCACCTTGTTTAGTACAAACATAACCTCAACTCATGATACAACAAACCTAATGTCAGTGCGTAGTTCAAATATCGACAAAAAAAGTGGGGGGTAGTTCAAACGCCGCGACAATTCGAAACATTGAGGTTATGGGTGCAGTCGGCCCAGAGATAATCTAAAAATATGGCTCCTGTTAAAAATAGACATTTTGTGAAAACGAAACCGAAGTTTTTTAGCAAATACAAGAAGTACTTTACTTTTGATTTTTGTGAAAAGTTGCTGTTCGACCCGTCCTATCTGTATCCAGTATGTTTGGTGATTTTTGTCTGCGAGGTGTTGTTAAATATCTTCATAATAGAAAAGGTGAACTATACGGAAATAGATTGGATAGCTTATATGCAGGAGGTTGAAGGTTTTTTGAATGGGACGTGGGATTATCAATATTTAAAAGGTACGAGTGCAAATTTTACACCAATGTTGTAATTATGTATAATATGTTTTGTAGGTGATACAGGACCTTTGGTTTACCCTGCAGGTTTTGTTTACATATATTCAGGTCTTTACTACATTACATCATATGGGAAAAACATTCATTTGGCCCAATACATATTTTTAATGTTATATTTGGCCCAAATTGCTTTGTTCTACAGAATCCTAATCAAAACATTAAAAATCCCACCGTATGCTTTGATGTTGAGCACTATAACATCATACAGAATACATTCAATATTTGTATTAAGATTATTTAATGACCCCATAGCCGTCCTTCTGTTTTATGCCAGTCTAAACTTGTTCATTTCGAACAAATGGATTTTGGGGAGCATTTTTTACTCTCTCGCCGTCTCAGTTAAAATGAATATACTTTTATATGCGCCTTGTTTGTTGATAGCCTACTTAACCAACTTGAACATCATAAGAACCATATTGCATTTAATTATATGCGGTTTGATACAAATTTTAGTAGCGGTACCATTCTTATACACCAACTACTACACCTACTTGAAAGGCAGCTTTGATTTGGGTCGCGTTTTCGAACACAAATGGACTGTCAACTACAGATTCTTACCCCGAGAATACTTTGAAGACAAATACTTTCACATAGGACTCCTAGTTATCCATGTCGGCTTACTTATATTATTCACACCAAAATTAAAGCAATATTTATCGAGTTACGCCAAATTAAACCTCATAACCACCCATCTAAAAACGCAGTTAAGAAGGGAACAGAAAAAAAAACAGAAGAAAGATTCGAAATTAAACAAAGTCGAGCAAAAGTTTGTGGATAGCTTTGAAAAACAGCTCAGAACCAATGGGAACAAGCGAGAAACAATCGAGGATGTCATGGACGACAAAACCAAACTACAAAACAAGATGTCCAAGATTACACAACTCTTTGTTTTACCATTTTTCATTACCAACCTTATCGGTGTTGCATGTGCAAGATCATTGCATTACCAATTCTACTCCTGGTATTTTCACAGCCTATTATACCTAGTTTTTTGTTCGGGATATCGCAAACAAACAATGTTCCTCATTTTAGCGATATTGGAGTATTGCTGGAACGCCTATCCGAGCACCAATTTTTCAAGTGTTTTAATGCACATTTGCCATGTTTGTTTGATTATAGGTGTTTATAAGACAATGAACCAAAGTAAATCTGTGATTACACCTTAATTTTGTTTTATTTTACCTTTTTTTCGAATATTTATTTGCGTAGTTTGACATTTGATAATAATTGAGGTTATGTGTCAGTTTTTTTGTCTGATTTTCTGAAAATAATACAATATTTGTATTTTTATGTATGAAGGTCTTATTTAAGATCACAAAATATACATTTATTGTATTGTTTTCAGGAAATAGGACCTTAATTTCAAACATAACCTCAATTATTTGTAAGGGTTGCCAACAAAATAAAATTAGTTGGCAACACTGCGAATAAATGAACTACTGTCATTGACGGCAGAGATAAAGAAGGTCTGTCAATAATTTGGTTATTTTTGTAATTAAAAATGAGCGAAAATAACGAAATAACAGTCAATTTAAACGAAATATGCCGGTGTTGCTTGTCGAAGAAAGAAAATATGAAAAATCTATGCGCACAGGGCGAAGAAATTCAGGCCGTATTAGTGAAATTGTCTGCAATAACAAATTTGGAGGTTAGAATCTTGTTTCAATAAAAATGTAAATATTGAGGGTATTTCTTTGCAGATCACTTTAAATGAAACATTACCGTGTTTTCTGTGCGATTCTTGCGAGTTCAAGCTAGAAATAGCGGAGGATTTTAGGTTACTATGCAGAAAATCCAATGATTTTATTTTAAAGTGTTTATCGAGTGATAAGGTATGCTATTTTTAATTTTTAATACTTTTTTGTATTGTAACTGTATTCAAGCCTGTAGAAATTGATTTAGGTGCGGATAAAACGCACGTGGATACTGTAAATATTGAAATAGAGCCTGATAATGGCATTAAGAATAATAACATAAAAAATCCACGTGATAAAAGAAAATTAAAGCAATTCCCCAAGGATAAAGTCCTAGAAGCAATAATAGAAGTCAATAAAGAAAGTTTAAAGGACACAAAGTGTTTATTTTGTGGATATAAAAGTAAAAATATGAAAAATTTGTCGGTTCATATGACCAAAACACATAGGTAAAATTTACACTTATTATTAGGTGTATTAAGGTAATGATAAATTATTTATTTTTAGTGAACTTAAGAATGTATGGTGTAAATATTGTAACAAGCAATTTGAGGATTTAAAGTTGCATATCAAAGAGTTTCATTTTCAAAATAAGTTGATTTGTAAATTTTGTAACAAAAGTTTTACCATGTCTAGTCATTTAAAGGAACATTTACGATTTCATACAGGTATTAAAGTGTGTAAAGAAATATATGTATCACAAAATAACCAGTATTTTTTAGATATTCGTCAATTTTCTTGCAGTCTCTGTAACAAATTGTTTACAACAGCTAATAAATTAACGATGCATAAAAAAAGTCATGGTGTCATTTTTAGTTGCTCTGTTTGTCCTAAACAATTTCTAGAAGAAAATTTGTTGGTATTGCACGAAAAAGATTGCAAGGAAGTTGAGAAAGAATCCTGTGAAAAATGTAAACAAAAAGTCCAAAACTTGCAAGAACATGTTGAAAATTGCCTTGGGGATAAAATTGATGAAAATAAAAAGTATTTGTGTAATTATTGTGGAAAGTATTTTAAGTAAGTATATTTGGTTGCTGTACTTTTATAAGCCATTTCCCTGCCTCAAAATAGCCCTGTTATGAGTATTTTGTAAACCAAATTTAAAGATCATACGTAAAAAACCGTCTAAGTCAACATTTTAACATTTCAAGAAAATATTATTGATGAAAAAAAACTATTTTACCGTATTTTCATTTTTCCTCTAGACAGGCTGCATTCAGTTTTTTAAGAGTGGGAGAATAATTTTTAAAACTAACCACTTGTTAAAAATGAAAAAAAATGTATTTTTTTTATTTTGTCAAGATCTGGCAGACTCACGATTCACACTAGGATACATACTGGCTATTGCCCGTACAAATGCCAGTACTGCGAAAAATCTTTCAAAACCAAAACTCAACTGGTTCACCACGTGAGAACGCACACCAAAGAGAAGCCCCACGTGTGCAGTTTTTGCAACAAGGGTTTTTCGCAATCGTCCATTTTGAAAACCCACATGAAAATCCACACTGGTCGGACGGAAGTTTGTCTTTTATGCGAAAAACGATTTTGCCGCCCATCCGAGTTGAAGATACACATGAGAACCCACACAGGTACAGTCCATTCAGAAATAGAACATTTTTTAACATGACCGTCGCATACTTTTTTCATGTGATTTCACACATTTTTATATGCTCAAAATTAAAATAATCCCCATGTGAATTTATGTTGCTATTTTATCACTATAGACGGTCATGTTAATAGAAAAAATAAGAAGAACCTTAACTTACCTTTTCTATACCAAAATACAGGAACTGTAAATATATATATTTGGTGTACAATTTTTGACATTTTTAGGTGAGCGGCCGTATGTGTGCAAAATATGCGGGCAAGGTTTTATTCAGGCGGGAAATTTGAAGGATCATTTAACATTTCATACGGACGAAAGAAATTTTAGGTGTAATTTTTGCGAAAAATCTTTCAAGAAAAATTCTTCTCTTAAATGTCACGAAAAAACACATTTGGGTAAGTTAAAAACTTACTTGAAGGTGTATTTTTTACTATATTACTTTTTTAGGTGAAAACCCATATAAATGCGAATTTTGTCCGTTTTCTTGTAGGCATAAGCATAGTTTAAACCAGCACATTTCCAATATGCATGAGGATTATATGCATACATGCAATTTTTGCGATAAAAAATTTGGAATACTTCTGGATTTACAAATTCATATAAATAATTTTCATAATCATTATATATTAACCATTGAAAATGTACCTATTAATCAATAAATAAATTTTAAAATACTTACCAGATATTTTTGTCCGGGGTTTCACCGAACATAGCGCACTTACGACATACCACGCGATAAAGAATTTGGGCAAAAATCCAAGAAAACAATAAAATAAAAAATTTATAAATTAAATTTGTTTTCATTGGATTAATATATTATTAATGTATATTAATATTAATAAAATAAGTCATATTTTGTTTTACATTGGATTAATATATTATTAATGTATATTAATATTAATAAAATAAGTCATATTTTGTTTTACAGGACAACGGTAAAAAGTAAAAAATATATTTATAGGAAATTTAATTTCATACAAAAATAGTTGTATGCATTACTGCAATAAAATGTATACTTTAGAAGATATGGAGCATTAATAAATTTTACTATTAGTTTCATCAAAATTTGACATTTATCTTTTTGATTATGCATTTTATTGAATTAATGCACGAAATCTTAAATTAAATTTTCTATAAAAATCTTTTTTACTTTTTATCTAAACTTGACAGTTTTGCCGTAAAAGGCAATAAATACTATTTTTTATTAATAAAATACTTTGCTGAAGTATACCAGTTGAAAATATAGGTTGTATAAAATTTGTTGAAAGTACTTTTGAAGAGCATCTAATTATGGTCAAATCACACCTATGTAAACTGTAGTAGCTTAAAAAACCGCCAAACTACAGAAAAATGAAGAAAAGTCCTTAATTTTACATGTTATTTCAATGGGAATAGTATATTAAAGTACAAGTTGCAGAAGGCCACATATTCTCGCACGAATTCGAAATTTGGCCTCGAGCGACGAAGGAGCGAGTGGACGAACGAATGAGTGCGAGAATAGCCTTCTGCAACGTGTGATTTATACTATTTTCTCGATTTTAACTTTTATTTAGGTTTTTTTAAATGTTTTGTGGTCGTTTTTAGTTGGGGGATTTTTCTTGCAAAATGTCAGTTGGCAACACAAAATGACAGTTGCATGGACAGGTAGATTTATTTTTATTTACTATTTATTAATAATCTATCTGTATTTGTCAACTGGATAATAAGGTTTTGTGTAAGTATTGTATTATTTTTTAATGTTTTCTGATATTTTTGAACAATTGTGTTTACTTTTAGCAGTGAAAAATGTCACAGGAGGTTTTACAAGCAACACTGAACATTACAATAAAAGTTTATAACAATTGTGCTAGTGATTAATTTATAGTAGTTTTGTGTTTTGTGTACTGTGGGTATATAATATTTCCAATAAAATATAGTTTGATTGACCTGTCTGGCTCATTTATTTGTCAATATTTGTTATCCTGCACAAGTACAACTGAACTGCACTTTTTCACATTAAACTTAAAATTTTGCATTAAAATGCATTGTTGGAGCAAACTTAATATAACAAAACAATAATAAAGGCTTCATTTTCAATAAAAGTGTAGTTCAGGTTGCACTAGTGCAGGATAACAAACAAAGCTATTATAAATAATCCTAAAAGTAATGAATTTGAGGTTATTAAACAGTTTGACATTTTGGGGGTACCAATACTTAAAAACTAAATGTTACCAAAAATCGTTTAAGAATGAGCTTCATTCTTCAACGATTTTGCGTGCGAGAATATGACATTCTTACATAAAAATCGAGAATAGTATATTAAAGTACAAGTTGCAGAAGGCCACATATTCTCGCACGAATTCGAAATTTGGCCTCGAGCGACGAAGGAGCGAGTGGACGAACGAATGAGTGCGAGAATAGCCTTCTGCAACGTGTGATTTATACTATTTTCTCGATTTTAACTTTTATTTAGGTTTTTTTAATTGTTTTGTGGTCGTTGTTAGTTAGGGGATTTTTCTCGCAAAATGTCAGTTGGCAACACAAAATGACAATATTTGTTATCCTGCACAAGTACAACCTGAACTGCACTTTTACACATTAAACTTAAAATTTTGCATTAAAATGCATTGTTGGAGCAAACTTTATATTACAAAACAATAATAAAGGCTTCATTTTCAATAAAAGTAATGAATTTCAGGTTATTAATCAGTTTGACATTTTGGGGGTACCAATACTTAAAAACTAAATGTTACCAAAAATCGTTTAAGAATGAGCTTCATTCTTCAACGATTTTGCGTGCGAGAATATGACATTCTTACATAAAAATCGAGAAAACTTTTTTTTATTAGCTAAATTTTTTAAGTAACTTCATTTATACTTACTGGTATGGCGTTGGTATGTCATTTTCTGGACACCCAGTATTGCCAATGTCAAACTCTCTTCCCGTGTCTAAGATACCAACAATATTTTGATAGTCAAACGTGACAATTTAGGGCCGGTTTTTCAATCATAGTTTAAACTTGGTTCAGCATTTAAACTTGGTTCAAACAAAATATGCCGTTTTTCAATCAAAGTTCAAGCTTGAATTTGGTTTAAACTAAATCAAAAGATGAACCGTCACTGTTGGCCGTTTAAACGAAGTTCAACTTGACATAACCTAATTTTTCTCTGCTTTATTGTGTATTACGTTGTTTATTTCTTTTTTTGTGATCTGCTGTTATAATAAACCAATGGATATGTTTGAGGTAGTTAGTGAGGATGATGAGGAAATTGGTGAATTCATAAATAATATTCAACTTCGTGTGCACAGGCCACGGGTAAGTCCGAATCATTTTGCAAGGTGATAAATTTTTTGCCAGATTTCGATTTTCCAAAACTTTTGTATGTAGGATAGTGGATTTAATTAAACCAGTTATTGCAAATCCGACCAATAGGTTAGTTATAAAAATAATTACTGAATAGGTAATAGATTTTAGTAAAATTCATCACATGTAACAAAAAAACGACCAATTCATTTTATACTATAAAACGAAATACATACAAATAATTCCTCCATAAAAGAGGTAAAGTTAGCAGGACGATTTTTATCCATAATAAATAATTATTATTGTTCTTTAACAATAGTAAATTGTTTAAAGCATCCTTTCGCACAGATTAGAACTTTTTAAAACAGCACAGATAAACAAAACTCCAAAAGTAAACCCAAAATCCTTTTGTCAAAATGACAGTTTTAACTACTATTAATGTAGGCGTATAATACATTCGGTTGTACCAACTTAACGTTGACACCGCTGATCTAAGTTTAACAGAACTGCTGTTGAGTCGACATTGAAAAACTCATTTGACTGTGAACTGAGTTCATTAACTTATCGAAGTTCCCCTGAACCAAGGTTTAAACCCTAATTGAAAAACCGGCCCTTAGATGTCAAAGTTTGTAATACCAACATTCAATTATTGTATATTGTGCAACAAGTTTTATAAACGCCGTTATAAGTCTTCTTGAGAAGTTTACAAAACAAATTGCATACCATGGAAGTGTAAAAGTTGGAATGCCAAATTTTTTGAAACAAAATTAATCAATAATAATTATTAATTAATTAAAGTGACGCAAACGGTTTTAACCGCACTGTTACCCAATTTCAACCTAAAGCCAACTTCAGCGCGTTGATTTAGGATGGGGTGGGTGGTTACAAAAAATCCGGTATTTTTTTAAATAATTTTATAATAATACATCAATTTTTTATATCAATCTACACAGCATTGATTTTCATTCATACGCGCAAATGCAAAATACAATTTTTGTGAACAAAAAAAAACGGAGGCGATTTCCCGAAAACGACTGCGTTTCGGCGGCGGTCGCGGGAAATCGAAAAGCCACATGAATTCATAAATAACAAGAAATATTAAAATATTGGTGATGCTGACATTAAAACGCCGACAATAATAAAAGACGATTATTTCTGCCGTTTCAGCACAGGATTGTCCCGTGTTTTTATTTACTTATTGCTGCATGCAGACGCTCACCTTTTGTTTTGTTTGATTTAAGTACAACGAAAAATTACGAAAAATACTAAGGAATGATTTAAAAACAACATTGTACGGAATTATATGCGTATCGCTTGTGTATGCACAAAATATACACGCGGAGAAGAGAAGCGAATTTTTTTGGTCAACGTTTGATGATTTCGCTTTTTTTGTTGTTAAATAAATGCAGTGCTGCCTAAAATTAAAAAAAAAAAATGTAAACGGGGGGTTGACACTGGTAAATTTATTGGGGGGGGGGTAAAAGGAAAGTACAACAATTAAATACCTAAAGCATATCGTTTTTCTAGAAAAAAACACCCATAACAGGCTCAGACATGTCCACGCATTCGTTTCGGGCACGCAAAATTACAGATACAGAATATATATATATAATATGTATATATATAGTTACTGCTAATATTAATAATAATACAGTATGTACTTCGAAAACGAAACCTCGACTTTTTCGTGTTTTCATTTTAGACGCCCTCAGACAGAATACAAGTAGTAGAGAATAGAAGGTGAAAAAAAATAATTATAAAAAAAAAATACAAATGTCCGTATCGAGGGGGGCGTCTCGCGCTTTTGGGGCGGCCCCCCAGGGGGCGGGCACTACACAGCACTTATCATATATATAATACGAGTTCATTATTAATTAGTGATTTTTTTTCTCTCAAAAAAAAAACTTGGTTGTTAAAAAGAGAAATTGTTGTTCGCGCGGGGCCCTTAAAGTTATGACACGTCCTGGTCCTCCACGTCCTGGAGCTGCTCCTTGGGTTCGGCCTCGGCTGAAAATAAAACATAACCTCAATACCGGGTTGCCACTTTTCCTTTTCGTTTTTTTTCAAATGTCGCACAGACAGGTATATTTTAAGCTAAAACTTTGCTAAAACTCAATTTTGTTAATCTTTATTACTGGATCTAAGATTGCGTCTCAAAGCAACATTCATTAAAAAAAATTTAATGTAAAATTTTATTGGTTTAAAATATTTTTAACTATCATGTAATGAAAGACAAAATTTACCAACCAACAGTTCACTTCTGTATTAAACAATATTATTTTCAATCAATTTTTGCAACAATTTCCATCATTTTTTAATAAAAATAACTTTTTAAGTATAATTTATTTGGACAAAATTTTGTAAATCGTAAATAATTTTTTTATAAAATCATTTAGATTTTTTGGTATTAAAAAACATTAAAATAAAAACCATATAAAACATTTTCTACCAAAATAGTTTAAAAAGTTTTTTTTTTTTAATCTCAAAACAATTGATAATCAAAAAATATTTTTTCTACTCCCACCTTTAAAACGCCCTTTATCGTACATGTTCCCATGACACTAAGTGACCTTTTAAATTCACATTGACAAGTTGTGGCTTTATGGCGCTTTAGTCACGGGCTGAAGTTAGTTTTAAGTTAGTTGACAGTTGTCAAATGTCATACAATCTTTAAAATAAATTGCCTTTCTTGTAAAATAATACCAAATGTGACAATTATTTTATTATCTCAATACAAAAATACAAAAGTATTAAATAGTTTCTCAACGCCAATATTTGAAAAGTTTATATGAACATTGGCAGTAAACTATAACTTAAATTCGGCCACTGTAAATTGCTCATAAAACATTTTCTTTACTATCACTGTGAAAAACTGTCAATTTTTAAGAAATACATTTCGATTTATAACCTTGATAATCTGTGTTTATAAAATACAAAAATGTGACATTTTAAGATAATAATAAGTATTTGTCGTAGAAAAAGTATAGTATGCACCTCGTTTATAAACTTTTCTGTACACACATTAATTTAAGCACTCGCTCGCAAGCTCGCTCGTGCCTAAATTAAATTCGTGTATAAAATGGCGTTTATCAAACTTGATACATAATATACTATTAAATATACAATGCAAATGTAAAATTTTAAGTTTAAAATATTGCTTTTTAAAAATTGTAGTTTATAGTATATTAAGCATTAAGTTTTATAAACGCCATTTTAGTTACGAGTTTTATTAAGCACGAGCGAAGCTTGCAAGCGAGTGTTTAATAAAAACGAGTGTCTAGATAAGTTTATAAAACGAGTTACATAATATACAGTTGTATTCATTAAAAAAGCGTACAAGAATTAGAATGAGAGAAAACTATCAACATTATTGCGTAAAACCGGCTTTCCACTGACTTAAGTCACTATAACTGACAGTAGAAAATAAAAATGCCTCGTCAGTTTAAAAGGCTCAAATAGTATCAAGAATCGAAGAAGAATGGTCAATTCGTAACGTGGTATAATAGAAATAAAAAATCTATATTAAAAATTAATAATTTTTGTAATATTATTTAATTAACCTACGACGTCAATGCTCTTTATAACCTATAATAATTATTTTAATGACTTATGTCAGTGATAAGCCGGTTTTAAGCAATAATATTATTTTGACACGTTTTCTCTCATTCTAATTCTTGTACGCTTTTTTATTGAATACAACTGTACTATAAACTACAATTTTTAAAAAGCAATATTTTAAACTTAAAATTTTACATTTTTATCTACGACGACCACAAAGAAGAATTTAAATCCAATTTTATTTGTTAAACATTTGACATCTGTCAAATGTCAACGGAATTAATCTCACTTTTCTCTAATTTATAATAAAGCTAACTTTGACTAAAATGCCCACTATTACTAATTTCAGCCCGTGACTAAAACGCCATAAAGTCACAGCTCGTCAATGTAGGAGTAGATAAAATATTTTATTCTACAAAATTATTGATTTAACTTTGTAAAGTCATTTAAATGATAAGTCAATAAATTTTAATACATAAATTCTCACATTACATTTAAATGTTAGTTTTATTAAATTAGAGGGCTTTAAAAATATTTTCTTGAAACACCCTCGAACACGTAAACTGAGATATAAGTTGTATTAAGTATTTTTATCCAAAATTTCATAAAGAATAATAAAGGCGTTTTAGAGTTAGATTTTTGTACAGTGGTTCCAAAAATTATGGCCAAAACTGTATATTTGTATTGTATTACTTGCATGTAGTAGCTACTTTGTAATTTTTTTATAAATAAATTTTTGATCACTTGCATACCTCTAGAAATGTGTTTTAGTCATTTTTAAATATTTTTGGCCAACTTACAGGTCAAAATACCTGTCTGTGCGTCGATTACATAAAATACTCAATTTTCAGTGAAAAAAAATGCGAAAAGAAAAGTTTTAATAAGTAAAAAAGAAGAAACAGCTCTAGAGCTGCCTACGATTTTGTTAATGTTTACAAAGATTTCACTTTGATTTTGAAGGTGCAACAAAAAATATTTGTTCGTTTATTGTCCTCTCTAAAAATGAAATAGTCAAAATTCTACTATTTGAATTAGTACCAGCATTTTTTACCAATAAAATAGTCGTTTTCACTTTTAAATAGTTATTTTTTACTGCGTAAATAGTTAAAGTTTGACTAATTTAAGATTAGTCACCATATTTGACTATTTCTGACAGTTAAAAGTAACTAATTTCTTTAATCGTTTACGGCCAACAACAAAGTATTATTTGAATTAAATGCATATACCTCTCCATGGTTAAATGACCCATAAAACAAATAAATATGCAAAAAGTTTAGCTCAAAACAGCAACACAAATAATATATTAAACTTTAAAATATTATGAACAATATTTATTGACAAATAAAATTTATTTTTATAAGAGCTGCTGACAGCCGACTGGTTATGAGGTTAGGTTGACAAGCTTCTCAAGTGACAGACGTGAGTTCAATCCCAGGCTGGGTCAAAACTTTTTTTAAATTTAAATTTACCAATTTAACTATTTCATTCAGTAGAATTCGACTAATTATTAGTGACTGCTTTTTCGCTATGACAATTAGTCAAATATGACTTATAATTAGTTATATTTGACTAATTCATTTTAAGAGAGTCCGCACAAAGCAAAATAAATAAAAAATGGTCGAAGGCATAAAATTAGGAGGGGGAGACTCACCGTCCAGCTGCATGTCGCTCGTCCACAGCGTCAGGTTGTCCCTGAGCAGCTGCATGATGAGCGTGCTGTCCTTGTAGCTCTCCTCGCTGAGCGTGTCCAGCTCGGCGATGGCGTCGTCGAAGGCGGCCTTGGCCAGCCGGCACGCGCGATCCGGACTGTTGAGGATCTCGTAGTAGAACACGCTAAAGTTGAGGGCGAGGCCGAGGCGTATCGGGTGCGTGGGCGGCAGCTCGTTCATCGCGATGTCGCTCGCCGCCTTGTACGCGACCAGCGAGTGCTCGGCGGCGTCCTTGCGATCGTTGCCCGTCGCGAACTCGGCCAGGTATCGGTGGTAGTCGCCCTGCAACGTTTTGTGTTTTTTAATTCTAACCTCCAAATGCATACGATTTTATTTTTGTACAATAAACGTTTTGAAATGGCTAATATAATATAGGGTATTTCCATTGTAACGGGTGCGACACTGACACTGCATTTTTTTATGATAATAAAGTGTAAAAGTAAGGAGACACCTCAAAATTAACACATTAATTTACAAAAAACAATTTGATAGCTTTTGAAAGCTGTATATGACATGTCCAAGTATGGGATGATTCAACAAAACTGTCACTGTCATTCTCCATAGCCTATGGATGGACCATAGCAACCTTAGTTCTTCATACAGAAAAAATATTGGAAATTGCAATGTTTTTAAAAAAATCCATATTTTCCACAAAAATAAATATATCGAGGTGAACCAAAAACAAATAGATGTGACTTGATAAATAAAACTTAATTTAGAACAATATACGGTTTAGCCACTCTACAGAGTGTCTTAAACTTATGGTAAAAAACATATTTTTGTTTAAACCTGTATATTATAAAAGTACGTCTATTTTTTAGTAATTTTTTAAAATGTGAGCGATTTTCCATTAATTTATCTTTAATATTCTTTAATATTTGTTTAAATCCGAAATCAAATAAAAAAGTTATTTGCGATTGAAATTCATCGAAAATTTGTGTGGATCGATTATTTTGCCTCTGAATATATATATATATATATCAAGATACGTTAATATACAAAAATGGTATAAAAAATAAGATATTTAACTCAAACAAAATGTCAATAAAAACTTGTATAGAAAACCTTTTATGACGTTATAAATAGCGTAACGGGCGCGACCTTAGAAAATCGGTAAATGCGACCAAGTTGCCTTCTAAAGTTGATACTGAGAAATTTTGGATGAAGGCATATTTTAATATTTTATTTAATAGAATTAGTTTGATTGATTTATATATGGTTGTTAACTATTACTGTTATAGTTTAACTGCTATTTTTGGCGTTAATAAACATAATTATTATTATTAATTCAACAACAAAAAAAAACGATTCCTAATCCGTCAGACCTTTTTTGCTACTCCTGCTACTAAAAGATATGACTTTAGTCCATATTGTTGCAGATATGCAGTATTTCAGAAAAAGACTGAATACTTTTTTATTTAGTAAACAATTAAATAAAACTGTCATTCAAACTCAATGTATGGTCAAATAAATTTGTTTAGCAAATACTTTACTATGTTGCGGATATGTTACACTATGCATGATATACAGTATGTCTACTATAAGAGTTTTTTATAAGCGATGCATTTAAGGGTTAAGCCTCGATATAAATCAGACATTCAGACCAATTCACTAAAATGAGTCGTTAACGTTAGTCAACAGAATTAGTGACAAAAGTTTGGTCTGAATAGCTCATTGATTACTAGAGATGGGATTTTAGTGTTATTACCTACTTGTTATAACTTAAGATTTAATGGAATAAAATCGATTTTTAATGACAACTGGAAAACCATATTGTGATACTCATCTTTTTTGAAGAAAATTTAACAGGCACTTATCAATTTGACGTCAAAAAGTAGCATACTTAATATCTTCGACACCTTTTTTCGTTCAAAGGATAACAAGGGTGGGAAAGTCTTTTAGCGTTTTTTCGATCTGACTCACCCTTAATTAGTGCTTTTTCAGAATGAAAAGAGCGCGTCTTAATTAAAAAGAAAGTCAGAAAACTTAACCTGAAACCGACACGTTTGACCTATTTACCTCGGCAACCATTTTTATAAAATTTGCAAGCTAAAATTCCATCTCCATTGATAAAACAACTCAACAAAATGAAAAAAGACAAATATCCACATAGTTTGCTTTTGTAGCGGTGGTAATAATTTTGTATGAAAATTAATACTAAGAGGGTGTCCCAAATGTAACATGGGTTGCCTACCTACATTCGTAGGTAAATCCTATTTACCTCTTTAACAGCTGTTAAAGGTAAGAAAGGTCCATTATTATCCCGTTCTGCCTCAAAATAGCGTATTAAGGATGATACCAACTCTTGACTGCGACTATTTAACTGCTTCGGCATTTTAAATACAAAAACGGCAATGAAAACTTACAACGATATAAAATAACACAAACAACGAACAAAATAAACGAAACTATACACGAATTAATCATTTTATTAAGCACAACTTTATTTTAAACATGACAACATTGCAATTGCTGCCAACTAAAGTTATTTAAAATGCATTAAAATATTCAATTACAGACTTCAAAATTGCTTTTAGTTCAAGCAGTAACAACACTTTTAGGCAACCCAAAAATACGACTCCTAAAATTGAAAAGTCAGGGGATCTACGAAATAAACTGTGAAGAATGTGACGATAAATATGTTGGACCAACAAAACGATCCAATCAAAATCGAGCAAATTAGCTACGAAGAGGTGGTTGGACAGTTCAAACAAGAGTTTCCTGGGATTTCAATGAGATGATTGTACGAAATTTATGTAGCAACAACAAAAAAAGAACTCTACACCCCCACAAAACCACAACAACTCACCTTCATTTTGTAGTAGAAGACTTTGGATTCTCCCGTCGACGCGGACGGTATGAGATGCTTGTCGAGCACGTTGAGTATGTCGCTGCAAATGTCGCGCAGCTCCTTCTCCACCTGGCTGCGGTACTGGCGTATCATCTCGAGCTTGTCGTCGGTGCCCTTGTTCTCCTCCTTCTGCTCTATCGAGGATATGATGCGCCACGACGCCCTGCGCGCCCCGATCACGTTCTTGTACGCCACCGACAGCAGGTTGCGCTCCTCGACGGTCAGCTCCAAGTCGAGCTTGGCCACCTTCTTCATGGCCTCGACCATTTCTGCAAAAGAGAACAATTATCTATTACTTATATTAAATATTTGATAATCGGCCGGAACAGGTCCCCGACACTTTTTCATGTTAATTATTTCAATGTCATATTTTTACACATGCACATTTCCCAAAAGGGTAAAGGTTATTTCCATTGTAACGGGTGCGACACTAAAACTGCGTTTTTTATGATAATAAAGTATTTGTTCATATACAGTGTGTATTAAAACGAATAGATACACTTAAATAAAACAAGTGCCAAACCCCGCCCACTGTGGTAGGGATTGAATTTGTTTGCTTGCCGTATCATTGTTATCATTATTTTCGTTATTTTAGAATTATTTTTGTTTAAGAATTTATAGGTTTTATTTTTATCGAATTCGTTTGTTTTGTTTTAATGCATTTCTGCAAATAAAAACTAAGTATTGTTTAAAATCCATTAAATTCCAGTTAATGGCGAAAATGTATTTCTTAAAAACTATACACATTTCCCTACGACAGCGTCGGAGCTACTGAACAACAAACACAGTAAATCAAACTGCACGCCCTTGTATCTGGCTGCATGCCGCGCTGTTGCCATATGCTATTATTGTTTCCTAAAAGGGTTGTTTTTCTTATTTTTTAATATTAAAAGTAAGAAAATTAACTAAATCAAATTATTTTTGACATATTAATTTTGTTGTTTCAAACAAATAAAATTGAACTATTTATTAAATAATTATTATCGTTCTCTTCTGATTTAAAACAACCTGGCAACTATGGTTCGTAATTACGAATGGCTTAGTATAAACCACGCCCAATTAAAGTTGGTTTCTTTTTCTCTGATCATAATATAATTTGTCATCCTTGTCTCCAGCCTTACTTACTTGATTCTATACAGTCTGTATATCAAGATACGTTAATATAAAAAAAATAGTATGAAAAATAAGGTATTTAACTCAAACAAAATGTCAATAAAAACTTGTATAGAAAACCTTTTATAACGTCATGAATAGCGTAACGGGCGCGACCTTAGAAAATCGGCAAATGCAACCAAGTTGGCTTCTAAAGTTGATACTGTAAAATTTTTGATGAAAGCATATAGTAATAATTTTTTGTGCAAAACTTGAATAATAACCATAAACAAGCACGTATTTTAAATGCACAAAAATTGCATACTTTATTTTCTAAAATTTTCTCTATATGTAACGGGTGCGACATTTGAACATTTTATCAAGTATTGAAACTCTTTCGTATTTATTCTTAATGTTAATTTCTTAGCATCACAATGTACGAATATTTTAAGGTTATAAATTACGTCGCAATTAAACTATTTGACTTCAAATACAGGGTGTTTCTTTTAACTTGAGACAGCTCAATATCTCGAGAAATACGCATTTCACGGAAAAATGTCTTAAATAAAAGGTTAATGTGACTAAAGGGGACATTATTTGGTGCTACCGCTAGCCACCCCCTACCCCTCCTTAAGGGTGAAATGGGGGGTAACTTTGGAAAGTCAAATGGAATGACCCGATTTTTTTCACAGAGTTTGGTAGTACATAAAAAAATAAATAACTTTTATTTAAAACTTTTTTCAATTTATCAACAGATGGCGCTGTAATTCAAAATTTAAGAAAAATGAGTTTCCTTGTAAAATGTATTATTTGAAACGTTTGAAAAACAAAAATTAACATTAACAACAATAGTCGGCTATGAAAACAATTTATAACAAATGTTCGAAATGTCGTCATTCCATTTCAACACATTTTTGAATGCGGGTAATGAATTCTGGCACACAACGCGCCAACATGTCGGGCGGTATCGCCGCACAGGCGTTCCTGATCCGCTCCACCATGTCCTTTCAAGTTGTAGGAATTGCAGCGTAAACTTTTTCTTTCAAGTAACTGGAAGAAGTCTGGTGGCGTAAGATCAGGTGATCGAGCAGGCCAAATTACTGGACCACGTCTACCAATCCACCGCGGTGCACCGGCCATTGAACTCCGGATCCAACACATCTCGAGCAATTGCCGAATAATGTGCAGGACAACCATCTTGCTGGTACCACATGTTTTGGAGCCGTGCTAGTGGTACATCCCCCAGAAGGTCCGTCAGATCGTTTTCTATAAAATTCCGGTACTTTTCGCCATTTAATGCACCGTCAATAAAGAAGGGTCCGATAATCGGACTCCGATTAATCGTTCGCTTAAGGTACCGCACCAAACGTTTACCGACCAGGGACGCTGGTGCTCCACTTGGTGTCGAAATGGAACGACGACATTTTGAACATTTGTTATAAATTGTTTTCAGAGCCGACTATTGTTGATTTAATGTTAATTTTTGTTTTTCAAACGTTTCAAATAATACATTTTACAAGGAACCCCCTTTTTCTTAAATTTTGAATTACAGCGCCATCTGTTGATAAATTGAAAAAAACTTTAAAATAAAAGTTATTCATTTTTTTATGTACTACCAAAATCTTTGAAAAAAATCGGGTCATCCCTTTTGACTTTCCAAAGTTACCCCCCGTTTCACACTTAAGGAGGGGTAGGGGGTGGCTAACGGTAGCACCAAATAATGTCCCCTTTGGTCACATTAACCTTTTATTTAAGACATTTTTCCGTGAAATGCATATTTCTCGAGATATTGAGCTGTCTCAAGTTAAAAGAAACACCCTGTATAGTTGTTATTTTGTTAAATAACACATCTGATTTTTTTGTCAAGGTGGGGTAAGTTACATTAAAATCCCTTAACATAACCAAAGATAAATATTTTTAAATTTTTGAATGACAATATGAATATACAGAGTGTCATTTAACTTGAAACTTGGAAATATCTCAGATAGTATACATTTTACAAAAAAATGTTTAAAACAAAAATTAAATGATTCGAGGGGGGAAATCAATCAGTACTAAAATTGGTCCTCATACTCTCCTCCTTATAGGGGGAACGGGGTAACTTTTTTTGGAATAATTATCTTATTAAATTAAATCTGATTTTTTTAAGTACCCACAATTTTTTAACTAATATTTAAGTTTCCTTTGGTTTAAGTTTTATACATTATTTCATTCGGTGATAATTATCAATTGCGCACCATTGTCACTTTTTACCTGCCAGCATTAAATCTTTTAATTTAAAGGATTATTGTACTATTTTTAATAAAAATGCCTCATAAAAGGTAAAAAAAAAACATTATTTTGTCAATTAATTAATTTAATTGATTGATTAATATCTGTTGCAATAGGTGAACCCCAATTAATTATATGTTAAATTATAAATAGATAAATAAATATTATATTAATTAATTTCACTTGAACAATTAAATTAAACATTCTTGAACAAATAATGTAATAAACCAACATAGATATAGAGGTAATCAGCGACCACAAAAACCCTTGGAATTTCAAGAGATATTTTTGACTTTTACCTTATTCATAGCTTTTGTCATTGAATGTACATTTGGCTGTGTAACCAGGGTTATCAGAAAAGAAAAGTACGAAAAAATGTAATTTTTTCTTCCGCTACGCGGGCATTGCCGTCTCCCCGGACAGCGGCGGCGAGAAAGTAGGCTGGGGGAGCGGGCTATCGATTTTGGCGGCGCGCCGTCGTCGGCAAGTTTCGCAAGGTCGAGCGGCGGCATTTGGAAGAACATAAAAGCGCCCGCACAATGGGTCACATACGCAATTCTAGGCGCAGCGTAGACGTAGTATTTCATTATACGTCGTAATACCCTTTACTACAATTTATATTACTATTTGGGACAACTATCTTGTATACTATGATACTATGCATATTTAGTAATTTTTAAATATCCATGTATGTTAAACCTTAAGGTAAAATATTATTATTCTCAACCAATTTTGTTTTTAATTCTTATTATAATTAGATTTTTTCCATTACTAATAAGTATAGTAAATTTTAAAATATTATGTTGCCATTTTAAATATAAAATATTTTGAAAACGAATATTTTTATATGTTAACAAATAAAAATTGTAACATATTTATTATACTTTTTAATATACAAAAATGTTATGAGAAAGAATTGAACCTACACCTCGCCAAAGTTTTTTGTTTTGAGTGCGTTCCGTCAACTTCAAATACCGACAGACAGGTGTTTTGACCTATATTGGGTATCATCAGTGTCGACACGACACTGTCGAGCAACTTGTAGTAGTGGAACACACCCAAAACAAAGAAATACCTGAGCTTATATAACATGGTTGGTGAGCCAACAGAGGCGAGATGTAAGAACATCACGTGATCCACGCCGTCTAACGACGCGTCGCGACGTGGCCTTGCCGCAATCGGTACATACTATGCAACCAAGTAGGTTCAATTCTTTCTTATAAGTATTACCAGTAATGGGTCAAGAAAGTTTATTGAAGAAACTAAGGAAATTGAATGTTTAAAGTGTCATGAGTTACTACATTGTATATTATATTTAAATATATTGTTTATTTACCTTAAACATAAAAGTATCTTTATTTTTACTATATTTTTTATTAATTTGTAATATATTATAATATTAGATGTACACCTTACAAGTGATTAAATCATATAGTAAATATTACTATTTGTAGATAGTAAAATCAATTTACTATACGAACATATTAAAAAATAAAATATATATTATACATTTATGATTCACTAAAATTGTATAATAAAAAATAGTATTTTGTATTACAATCTTAATATTGTATTGACGAATATATAATATTGTTACCCTAAAAATTTGTTAAAGTAAATTTTACTATATTTTTTTAACTATCTAAAATTTACTATACATTTCTCTCCGTGTGTAACAAGAGAGGGAGAAAGGAGAGGGAAATTTACGAGCCCGTCGGTTGGGAAAATTTAGGCCGAATTTCTGGAGAGACAGGGTAAAAGGCAACAAGTCGACTCGATAAAAAAAATAACGAGAAAATCTAGCTATTGATTTTTTCTCCAACAAAACGAGGTCCTCTACCCCTCAGTACAAGACATAAATTAAATTGTGTGCAGGTGAAATCTCTTCTGGGGATCTATTTGTTTCTATTATCTTTATATCTTTATTCAAAGGATTGTTAGTAATTCACACCGCATTTCTGTAAATCAACAGGAAAAAGTATGAAACAATGTAAAGAAAAAAGTGGCTAATAAAACATCTTTTTTTCATTTGTACCACTACCTAAAATATTATTATTTCAAATTCAAAATCCTTTACATAGTTCTAGCGGAAATTGGTTAACGCTTTAACAAAAATCTATTAATGAGGAACAATACATCTAATGTAGCAGTATAAATGATAAAGGTAAGTAGTCTAATTGACAAACTGTATTCCATTGTAGGTATAGTAGCGGCCAAATCCAAAGCGATATAATGACGTCAGCATTACCAATTTTGAATTGTAAATTTCCTTTTTGTAACAATTTCAAAGTTCTAAAATGCAATTAATTTGGCGGAGATAATATACAGGTTTAAACAAAAAGATATTTTTTACCATAAGTTTCAGACACTCTGTAGAGTGGTAAAACCGTATATTGTTCTAAATTAAGTTTTATTTATCAAGTCACATCTATTTTTAACAGTTTTGTTTTTGGTTCGCCTCGATATATTTATTTTTGTGGAAAATATGGATTTTTAAAAAAACATTGCAATTTCCAATATTTTTCTGTATGAAGAACTAAGGTTGCTATGGTCCATCCATAGGCTATGGAGAATGACAGTGACAGTTTTGTTGAATCATCCCATACTTGGACATGTCATACACGGCTTTCAAAAGCTATTAAATTGTTTTTTGCAAATTAATGTTTAAATTTTGAGGTGTCTTCTTACTTTAATAAATGGATATGTCTCCGACTGATGTTGCCAGAGCCATTAATTTAATCCAAGATGGACGGTCACAGTATTACGTGGCAAGTGTTTTAAACGTCACAAGAAGTAAAGTACAAAGGGCAACATTAGTCGAAGACATTTTTAAAAGTAAGAAGACACCTCAAAATTAACAAATTAATTTACAAAAAACAATTTGATAGCTTTTGAAAGCTGTATATGACATGTCCAAGTATGGGATGATTCAACAAAACTGTCACTGTCATCCTCCATAGGCTATGGATGGACCATAGCAACCTTAGTTCTTCATACAGGAAAAATATTGGAAATTGCAATGCTTTTTCTTATATCCATATTTTCCACAAAAATTAATATATCAAGGTGAACCAAAAACAAAACTGTTAAAAATAGATGTGACTTGATAATTAAAACTTAATTTAGAACAATATACGGTTTTACCACTCTACAGAGTGTCTGAAATTTATGGTAAAAAACATATTTTTGTTGAAACCTGTATATTATAAAAGTACGTGTATTTTTTAGTAATTTTTAAAATGTGAGCGATTCTCCATTAATGTATCTACAATATTCTTTAGTATTTTTTTAAATTCGAAATCAGATAAAAAAGTTATTTGCGATTGAAATTCATCCAAAATTTGTGTGGATCGATTATGTCAATTTGACATTGTCAGAGTATTTAATTAAGGTCTTCAGCAGAATTATCAGTTTTTAAATACTAAAAATACTAAATCAAACTGGCATGTATTCCTTTAGTGAGTATTGTGATATGTATGGAGAATGCTTACCACATACCCACAAGTTAACCTTAAAATTGACATTTGACACTTGATTTGACATTTCGATGACATTACAAAAGAGTACAAAATGGCCGCCGTTAGAGTCAGTGCAGTGGGTTGCCTAACTTCGCGATTTTTACTATGTGGATTGTAACTAAACACCCCGTACCTAATTTCGATTATTTTTGTCACAACAAAACATTACGCATTGCATTCATCAAGAAAATTACATTTCGGTAAAAACAATAATTTCGTTAAATAAATCAAGAAGGCGACTTTTCAGCGTTCCCCCTGGGAGGCCACGAAACAAAACACGTACGAAAGAACGGAATAACAAAAATAAGGGAAAAAACAAACGACAATCTAATATGGCACGGTCACGCGACGACAAGCGAGCGCGGCAAGTGCGACTTTCAATTGTCGTCGGTGGGAACCTTAGACCTAAAAGTGTAGAGATGGAGCACAAAGAAATAATTATTTTTTAAAAGATTTATTGTTTTATTTGTACACTTCTATGAGTATTTTTTTATTTAAAAAATACTTGAAAATCTGTCAATTATTGCTCCATCTATACATTCTTTGGTCTATGGTAAGAATGCTATCTGCAACAATAAAACGACGCTTAATCGATACGAAATTTGCACGCAATTTCTTAATGATTTTTTATTTAAAATTATTTAAATTAAGTAGGTATAGTTAAATAAAAAAGCAAAACTTTATGGTAATATATCTAATCCAAAAATTTCGATAATGTTTGCACATATTTAATCAGGTCGCGTCACATGATTTTGTTTATTGCAATGTGTTGACAAAATTATTTATAATAAATAATGTTAATTTTAAAATTAGCTGCGTAAAATAACATGTTGCACTATGGGATAAAATGTATTAACGAATTTTTTTTGGAATTTAAAACTTTACCAAATCTATGACATTGGGTAAGCATTATCCGGTATAAAATTACCTGGTATCCAATTTACACAGATTAAAGCAGTGCTTCTTCTATTTCAGCTAGAAAAATATTTTGTGATTTTCATTTCCCGTATAAAGATTAATAATTTAAATTTTAAAAGCTGATTTTTATCAAAAATATTTTGAAAACAATTTGCTTTATCCATCTAACGAATTAGTTATCGTTCGTAATGACAATATTAAACCAAACTGATAACGATGCGTAATCTAAAAACATAAATCACCGCTGTAATAAAACATGTCCATATGTTGCGGATTGCAATAAAATTTAATATCGCTCGTGATATTCGCGATTTAACGGATTAATGACGATTAATTCACCATCGGTTTTTCGTTTTAAAACCTATCTAACTCAATGAACAACAGGTCACTTATCATGTCGTCACCTATTATAAATTGCTTAAATATTTAAAATATTAAAATATTTTTATTTTTGCAAAAAACACCCTGTATATTATAAAACCCTATTCTTGAATTGACATTGAATAAAGAATATTTGAAAAAAATAATTAATTAAAAAAAAAAAATAGTATTTGGTCATTTTTTTATATTCAAAAATACCTATCTAAAAGTTGTACATCTCGAAAATATCAAACAATTAAACTAACACTTAAATAACATTAAAAAACCAGTTCAGACATTTTTCGATTTTTGACAGATCAACTTTACGAAATTATATTAAAATGTGAATGAACTTTAATCCTAAAAATATAAAAATATTTGCGAAATCTTCAAAAATAAGCATCTTTGTATATTTGAGTTATGTAAATAAATAAATAACAGTATCAGAGACTAGTCTCTGGTATGTATCATTAAAAATTCATCCAAAAACGAAAACCAAAATTCTATCCGTAACAGTAAAAAATTTAACAGTAAAAATTAATTAATTAATTAATACAACAATTTTATATGTGGTTCTAAAGCCAACAAACAATACGTTTTTATTATCAACCAACACATTTTAAAATACGTTTACATTGACTTCGCATCTATTTTTAACAATTTTAATACAGAATTCCTTTTAACATGAGTCACAACTTTTTAAATTCCTCGAAGAAATTAAATCTTATCTTTAAAATTATATTTTTTGTTATACATTGTTTTTATTGTAGTTTGTAATACATATTTAAGAAAAAATATATCACCCTGTATATATAATTTTTTTAAATTTTCAGAACAATAAAATAAATAAAAAATATAAGCTGTGAAGAATTTTTAGTAGAAAGTAGAAAAAATTAAATGTTTTTGGATTTTGAATAGGTTTGATACATTCTAAAAGGTTAATTTAGAACATACAAAATATGTATAATATATATAAAATACAAAATAATGTTTAATTTATTGGTAATAATAGTAAATATATGGATTATACGTCAAATTTAAAGATGCTAAAACATAACCTAAAAAGTCGTGGGAAGCTTATTAGTTAGAAAACCGGTAAAAACAAATCAATTTAAATGTTAACCAATGGATATGCATAAAATACCGGTTTTTTAAATAAATTATTTGCAATTTTTTTCGTGGCATCTGCGATATGTTGGGTTTTGATGGTGGGTAACAATAAATTTTAATTTTGTTAGGCGTATCCTAAAAAAATTCAATCACCACTTCCTATCGGTAAAATCTAATAAATAGACAGGAAATACCTTATTTGTTATTACGCAATGAAATACATGAAAAGAATGTTAACGCCTAGGTATATAAATTTATTACACTGTACTTGTGTAGGAAGGTAAAAATTAAAATAAAAAAGCAGGTACTAAAATTTAATCTTATATGGACAGTTGCGTCTTCGCAAAATGCACAAAAAGTGGTCATATTGATTAGGTTTGGTGATTTTCTTAATATCGGGGAATGTTAAGTGTTTAAAGGGTTTAAAGTTAACATAGCCGATGATTCATTGGAATAAAATTCCGTGGCAAAATTTCGGCGTTAAATCGATAATTTCCACTGACATTTGCGGCATAAAAGAAACTACCCGGGATTCCTCAAATCCGGCGATTTCCACTCGCATTCTATACGTTTTGAGAGGTGCAAGAGGAATATTCCGGGCATCTGTCAAAATTGTCAATAATGGTAGCTGAGCGTCCGTAACCGCTGCCAAAAACCGATACGAGAAATACCGAAAAAAACGTACAGCAAGTAAAAAACTACACTCACCATCGTATCGTTCGGCTTGTTCGGCCAGTTTTGCCTTGTAGACGTTATCCTCTCGTTCAGACATTTTCGCGATGTTTCCGGATTAATTTTACACAACACTTTTAGCACAAACTGTTTTCCACTGTCGCGTACTGCCAATATGGCCGCGCCCGCCACAATAAATCCAACGGTGATTTACGATCGAGCTGCTCGTTTGCAATCGGGTCTGACGTCAATCATAGGCGGGATTTTCGAATTTCGAACCTTCTCCTGCCTGCAAAAAGGGAATTTATTAACGGTTTTTGGGTGTTTTTTGATGAATTTTTTTGAGTGATGTTTGACTTTCAATTTTTTATGTAAACATTATTCTTTTATTTTGCGGCAAGTTCGGAACTGTCAAAATTATACCCATTCAAAACTTCACTTTGGCTTTAATAAAAGTTAATCGTTAAATCAGCAGAATTATTACAATAAATAAAACGATACAACGAAATGTACAATATATTTTAATTTGCCAATAAACGTCAAGCCAAAAATTTGACGTTTTGAAGTTTTATAAAATATTTTAACAAAAATCCAACCTACCTTTTAAGTTTCACAATTTATTTTTCTGTGTCCAAAATCTTAACAATTTATGTTTTATTTGACTAATTTTGATATAATTTTAATCGTCAGAATGTTGGTATTTTGTTGTTGGCAGCCATTTAAAAGTGACAGTTTAGTTGTGTCAAAACCAAGAAGACCATATAAAGGAGGAGTAACTATAATAGAAGAGTTTTTATAGAATGTCTTCAAAATTTAATATATGATTTTGTGAGGCAAATTCAGACCTTCCATGTAAAATGAGTAATAGTAATATTTTTGAAGCATTTTAAAATTGTCATTTCAAATTTCGTGCTGCCAACTTAAGAACCAAAATATGTAAGTTTTAAACCTCAATTTTGCCTCTATAACAACAAATTAGCAGTTTATATTGTTACTTATTTACTTTTTACGTTGTTTTTAGTTTTTAATGATATTTTAATTTGCATTAAAGTAGTTATTTGTTAATTTAGAGCAACGTTTTATTTTTGCTACATTGGCACCGCTGAATTTGCGGTCTCGGCCTACTGTTATTTATTCATCAAACTCTTCAAGTTTATTCAAAAACCAAATGAATTTAATCTGACAGCTGTCAATTAGTTTTAACCTCACTTTTTTTTAAAATTGAACTGCAGGCTGTGGGCAAAATGCTATTTCATTCACTAGTGAGAGAAGTATACTTTATAAAGAAAAGCATTTTTTAGTTTTGATTGATTTTAGAGCGTCAAAATATGAAAAAACTTATTTTTGTCAACTTTGGATGAAAGATAGAAAAGAATGTTAAAATTCAAGCTTTAATTTTTATTTTTTTCGTCCGAGCAATAGAAAACGATTTTTTAATGAAAACACAGTTTGCATTAAATAATTTATGGAATTCTACTTAAAATGAGAAAAAGCATAAAATATTAGTTTTTAGGCCTTTAATCTTAAAAATACAAGTTTATTCAAAAATCACAATGAATTTAATCTGACAGCTGTCAAATATTTATAACCTCACTTTTTTAAAAAGTAAACTGCAGCCCGTGGGAGAAATGCTATTTCGCTCACTAGTGAGAGAAGTAAAATAAGCATTTTTTCGTTTTGACTGATTTTAGAGTGTCAAAATATGAAAAAACCTATTTTTGTCAACTTTGCATGGAAGATAAAAAAATGTTAAAATTCAATCTTTAATTTTTTCTTTTTCCGTCCGAGCAATAGAAAACGATTTTTTAATGAAAACACAGTTTGCATTAAAAAATTTATTAAATTCTACGTAAAATGAGAAAAAGCATAAAATATTAGTTTTTAGGCCTTAAATCTTAAAAAATACAAGTTTATTCTAAAATCACAATGAATTTAATCTGACAGCTGTCAAATATTTTTAACCTCACTTTTTTAAAAATTAAACTGCAGCCCGTTGGCGAAATGCTATTTCGCTCACTAGTGAGAGAAGTAAAATAAGCATTTTTTCGTTTTGACTGATTTTAGAGCGTCAAAATATGAAAAAACTTAATTTTGTCAACTTTAGATAGAAGCCCGTGGGCGAAATTCTATTTCACTCACTAGTGAGAGAAGTAAAGTAAAGCATTTTTTAGTTTTGACTGATTTTAGAGCGTCAAAAAAACTTGTTTTTGTTAACTTTAGATGAAAGTTAAAAAACAATTTTAAAATTCAAGCTTCAATTTTTTCTTTTTTCGTCCGATCAATAGAAAAAGATTTTTTAATGAAAACACAGTTTGCATTAAAAAATTTATTGAATTCTACGTAAAATGAGAAAAAGCATAATATATTACTTTTTTATGCTTTTTTATCCACCTATACAAACAAAATAAAATACAAACAACTGCAATGTATATTTATTTACATTATCACATTTCTCGGAAAGCTTATATACAAGGGTGAACAATATTAATTAATTTGACATTCGGAACAACATTTTTGATTGCACACCAAAAATACACAAGTTTCTCCAACGATGCTGTACTTCGCCCTGTGTGATATTATTGACTTATTATTTACATTAGGATTTAAAATAAACGTTTCCACTAGTATATACACGGTTTAAAAAATAATCCGGATAATTTTAAGACTTCTCCCGCCAACCTGTCACCAAAACCTGCCGTTAGGAATAAAAGAGAGTTTTAGGTTAAGCCTCGCTTAAAATATATCGGGGCACATCGACCAATCCTGCTTCTCCTTGCTCTCCCAGTAATTCCCCTTGTACACGTGGATCACCGTCCCGGTCTCCTCGTTTTTTTTCTGCTCGAACCACAGAGGTTGGTACGGCTCTATGTGATTCCCTAAAAAATTATTATATTTGATGAATTTCAATCGCAAATAACTTTTTTATTTGATGTCGGATTTAAACGAATATTAAAGAATATTGTAGATAAATTAATGGACAATCGCTCACATTTTAAAAAAGTACTAAAAAATAGACGTACGTTTATAATATACAGGTTTAAACAAAAAGATGTTTTATACCATAAGTTTAAGACACTCTGTAGAGTGGCAAAACCGTATATTGTTCTAAATTAAGTTTTAATTATCAAGTCACATCTATTTTTAACAGTTTTGTTTTTGGTTCACCTTGATATATTTATTTTTGTGGAAAATATGAATTTTTTAAAAAAACATTGCAATTTCCAATATTTTTCTGTATGAAGAACTAAGGTTGCTGTGGTCCATCCATATGGAGAATGAGTGACAGTTTTGTTGAATCATCCCATACTTGGACATGTCATACACGGCTTTCAAAAGCTATCAAATTGTTTTTTGCAAACATCAACATCAGTCGGAGACATTTTTTAAAGTAAGAAGACACCTCAAAATTAACACATTAATTTACAAAAAACAATTTGATAGCTTTTTTAAAGCTGTATATGACATGTCCAAGTATGGGAAGATTCAACAAAACTGTCACTGTCATCCTCCATAGGCTATGGATGGACCATAGCAACCTTAGTTCTTCATACAGGAAAAATATTGGAAATTGCAATGTTTTTTTAAAAATCCATATTTTCCACAAAAATAAATATATCAAGGTGAACCAAAAACAAAACTGTTAAAATAGATGTGACTTGATAATTAAAACTTAATTTAGAACAATATACGGTTTTGCCACTCTACAGAGTGTCTTAAACTTATGGTAAAAAACATCTTTTTGTTTAAACCTGTATATTATAAACGTACGTGTATTTTTTAGTAATTTTTAAAATGTGAGCGATTCTCCATTAATGTATCTACAATATTCTTTAATATTTGTTTAAATATGAAATCAAATAAAAAAGTTATTTGCGATTGAAATTCATCGACAATTTGTGTGGATCGATTATTTTGCCTGTGAGTGTAGTTTTGTGGAATTTACCTGTTTTGGCTGCAGCTTCGGTTTCAGCTTCCCTCGCTCTTCTAACGGCCCTTTGTTTTTCTTCCAGTCTTATTTTTTCCGTGTTTGACTGGTCCCACCTACCCTCTTCCATGAGCCGCTGATCCGGCCTGTGTCTGGAGTCAGTTGGGGCAACACCTAGATATTAAAATAATAATAATCCTTTTTATACCTAAATTCTAATAATTTAGGGATTTAAAGAACTATTTATATCACAGACCTTTGTAGGTCTGTGATTTATATAAACAACCAAAACGGTTATAAAACCCAAGTGAAAAAGTAAAAACTCATTAAAAATAAAAACGTTTTTTTTTTAAATTTTCTGAGGTGTTTTGACGTTTTAGAGTATTCTTCGAGTTCTAATTGATCGATTTGACCAAACAAGCACTTAAATCAAAGGTAATTGAGCCCTCTACAACTTTTTCTTGTATAGTTTTCTTATCGGCTCAGTAGAAAAGATAATTCCATGAATAAATGGCGAAGTTATGAATTTTTCAGTGGAAGAGCAAAATTCAATTTTTCGACAATTTTTACGTTTTATCTTCATTTTATTGAATTATATAAAATTAAATATTGAACATTGATTTTTATTTAAAACATTAAATAATGAAATTAAATTATATATTGAAAAACGTTCTCCGTGCTCATCACTTACGTCGCATAGATTGTGCGTGTTATTTACGCACTCGGACACTATAAATTTAAATTTTGAATAATGTTCTCGGTGAAAAAAGTACTCAAAAAATTCCAATCATGCACTTTATTTAGGTTTTCATTAAAGAATAAACATATTACAAAATAAAAGAAAAAAAATAAAATAAAAATCGTCAAAAAGCTGAATTTTGGTCTTCCACTAAAAAATTCATAACTTCGCCATCTTTCCATGTATTTTTATCAACATTAGCTTAATTTTTTTGTAAAAATGTCAGCTTCACGAAAAAAAATTCAAACTGGAGTTATCTGTTTGATTTAAACCTTTCCCAGGACGATATGTAAATTTTCGACCTCAATTTTTGTCATAAAAACGAATTTTTTAAGTTATTAAAATCGCTAGCGTCAAAACACTTATCCGATATCAAAAGTATGTAAAAGAAAGTTTTAGAGGGCTCAAATACCTTCAATTTAAGGGCTTGTTTGACCAAACACCACCGAAAATTAAAAAAAAACAATTGAAAATTCATATTTCAAAAACGCTTCCATAAAAAAGAATTGATTGTGATTTTCGTGTTTATTTTGTCAAAATACATGGGAAAATTATAATGGGATATGGTGGGCAGAATTTTTTTTCGATTTTTTAAACTAGTGTAGTTAATCATACTTGACAAAAAGTTTTGCGCAAAAATGTAATAAATAAAATAAATATTATATTTTCTTTTTAACCGTGTTTATTAAGACTCATTATGTATGATTTACTATATTTTATTGGAAAAAATAAAGTTTTTTATTTTCTGAATGCGTTTTAAGATTTTTCCTAAATCTTTACCTACGAAGTACAGGGACAAATAAATATACCCAACGAAAAAAAAATTACGAATTTTTCAAAAAATGTTTTTTTAAACATTCATAACTTTTTAAAAAATGACTAAATGGGACGTTTTTTTTTATTCTTTAATTTTGAATGTACCTTTCAGAAAAAAATACAAACCAATTTTTCAATGTCAAGTTCTATAACATTTTTCACTTTAAAAAAAACATTTTAATAATTTTTTTTTATATTTATTCTCCGATTAAACTTTTGTTTGGTTGTGTAAAAAAATTTAAAAAAATTCTGTGAAATATTTAGTGGGGTAGAAAAATATAAAAAAAATAATGCGTGGAACGACCCATATAAATTAACAACTGAACTAAAGTGTAATTTAAAAAACATTTAGTTAAAAAAAAATTAGTAGAAGTTGTTTGTAAGAGATTATAAAATCCATATTAATATAACAATAATTATTATTAAATTCTTAATTAAGTTTAATAATATTTTTTATGGATTTAAATAAATATTCATATAAACAACCAAAACGGTTATAAAACCCACGTGAAAATGTAAAAAACGCATTAAAAAATAAAAACTCTCATTTTTCAATGAAAATATAGTTAATCATCCTTGACAAGTCTTAGTTAACACAGGTAACAAAAATATTTATTCGCGATATAAATGTATTGAATTATTTCCGCAAAACCGTACTTTTTCACTGGACAAAAAGTTTTGCGCAAAAAATTTAATAAATAAAATAAATATTTTTTTCTGTTTAACCGTGTTTTATTGGAAAAATAAAGGTTTTTATTTTCTTAATGCGTTTTTAGATTTTTTCCTAAACAAATAAAGGAAAAAAGTTACGAATTTTTCAAAAAATGTAATTTTTCAGTCCCACATAACTTTTCTAAAAATTGACTAAATGGGACGTTTTTTTTTAATTTTTTGTTTTTGAATGTGCTACATTTCATGACATAACCTACCTTCTTCCGGTTCGTTTAATTGGGCGGCCAGCACAGTGAAGTTGTACCACTTATCGCTATCGGGTGGAACAGGCCTTCTTTTCCAAATTAGCTCCGACGTGTCCGTTTCGTATATCGAAGTGGTGCTCGTATTTTTAGTGTTTCCGATTACCTAAAACCGCATTTTAAACGTGAAACTTGACTTTCCTACTACTTCCTCAAAAAAACAAAAAAATTGTGTTCAAAGTTTGTTGTTTTGCTGTTAACTTGGAAAGTTTTGATTTTATAGAAAGAACTTGACTTTCCTACTACTTCCTCAAAAAAACAAAAAAATTGTGTTCAAAGTTTGTTGTTTTGCTGTTAACTTGGAAAGTTTTGATTTTATAGAAAGAAGTAAATAAAGTTCCTTTTTTTATCTGGACTGCGGCAACGTTTCAAATTTAGAGATTTGGTTGGTAAATACGGAACCAAAATTGCTTGCACTGCTTAGTAGAAAATAATGTGTGATTTAATATTCGTAAAACCAAAAACGTTACTTTTTTACTCGAAAAATGGCGTAATGGTTTTCGTCCGATGTCGATACCTTTTTTTGTTAAATCACCGTTAAATGGGGTAGTTAAATTTTTTCTGACCTATACTTTTTATGGTTTTATTCAAGGCGTTTTGTAATATTAAACATTTCTGTGAAATCAGAATTTCAATTGAGTTTACCGTTTTCGAGATATTTACAAAAAATATAAATTTTTATGACGTCACAAACCTCGCCATGTGACCAACATTCTAAGATTTCTATTGGTTGAAAATTACCCTGTTGTCAAGTTGTCTTGTTAATGATTTCATTCGGTTATGTCAGAAAATACCCGAAGAGGTTATGTACAAATACTGTCACTGTCAGTTGAGTGAAAGATGGTCACCAAATTCATTAAGTACCTATCTTCCTTATTACGAGGTATCATATTACTGTTTGATATTTTAGAGTCCAAGATATATCTAAAAGAATATAAAGAAATAGGCATTATACTAATGAAATGCATTTACGACAAAATATGATTATAATTATAGGTACTTTCCTTATTTGTTTAAAAGCTCCAATGTTCAATGTAATCAACCATTTCACAAGATTCCTCTGCTTTGGAGTCCGTTATTAATAAATCACTTATCTAATATCAATTACAAATAACATAACAATAACATTGATTTTCAATGATCTAAATTTAAAAAAAACATAATCCGAAAAAAAAGAAACGTCAAAAAATCAATTCTTCTTCTTCTTCTCAACTAAAATTATAGATCAAGTGGTTTTAAAACTAAAATATTATAACGTGGCGCCATCTATCGTAAGAATCTTAAACTAAACACACTGGCAACCATGGAAAAAGCTGGCAACGTTGTCAATAGCCTAGTGACGTAATTAGGAGATTTTTTTTTGTAAATATCTCGAAAACGGTAAAGTCAATTGAAATTCCGATTTCACAGAAATGTTTAAAATTACAAAACGCCTTGAATAAAACCATAAAAAGTATAGGTAAAATTTAACTACCCCATTTCTGCGGTGGACGTTAAAAATGGCTTCGCTTACCTTGGCAATTTCGACCTGGTCGTCCCAAGTGCCGTTGATCACCCATTGGACGCGCTCTTTTTCGTCCAGCACCACACCTTTAACCCGACGCTGGGTGTCGCGGCTGAAATACGAGTACGGTATGTATTTCAGCACGCACTTGATCTTCTGACCGTCGCCACCTTGACCGAGAATCTCCATGTCACCTAAGATGGAAAAAACAATCTAAAGACTAAAAATAATTTATAATGACCTTTATCCTACCAAAAAGTACGCCACTGATGTACTATGCTCCACACCTCAAAGTCCCACCACGTGACCACGTACGGAACGCAGTCTTTTGAAAATTTGGCATTTAAGGCTTTTCAGGTTATGTATCTGTCAAAAAATAGTCAATAAAAGAAATAATATTTGTAGTGTTACCGCTTATGTTTAAGCGTTAAAAGTTAATAAATCTTTATAGTATCACAATAACAATGGTTGGTTTATGAATTTAGGAATATAAATACTGCATTTAATGAAATTCCAAAGTGTAAGTTATATTTTTGTGCATTGGGTCTACATTTCTTGATAAAATAGTTTTAACTAAACAGCATTTATTTAAAAAAAATCTAACATCTCTATTATGAAATAAGAATATCTGTATCAAAGGTAGGTTAATGTATTAGAACAAAAAATATCTAATTTTGTATTTTAAGGTTAGAAAAATCTATTTTGACCAAAATAAATAAGTGGATTATTTGGAAGTGTGTTAATATGGTCATAAATAAATATAGGTATACTAAATAATTGTTGAATATGGTTCAAATTAAATTGAAACTTTTATACTTCTAACGACAAAACTTGTGCATGCCTCTCTGCATACCTACTTTAAGTTAGATTATAAGAAAACAAACAGTTTTTAGAGAAACTTGCAATTTGAAAATATTTAATACTCCCATGACATGTGATTTATTAAAATATTAAAGCTATAATGATTTTTTGATGTAGATCAAATTCAGTCGAAGTTTTTTAACTATTTGTATTGACAAAACTTTATGTAGGTACACTTTAAGCTGGAAAAGAAAAACTACCACATTTTTAAATACCATATTATACAGTCTTTTAAATAATCCAAAATACTTATTTATTTTGGCCAAAATAAATGTTTCTAACCTTAAAATTACAAAATTAGTTGATATTTTTGTTATAATATATTAACCTACCTTTAAAACAGATATTCTTATTCCATAATAGAGAAGCTAGATTTTTTTAAATAAATGATGTTTAGTTAAAATTATTTTATGGAGAAAACCAGATATTTGGACCAAATGCACAAAAATATTACTTATTTGGCACCATACACTTTAGAATTTCATTAAATGCAGTATTTATATTTTTAAATTCTTAAACCATCCATTGTTATTGTAATGTTATAAATATTTATACATTTTTAACGCCTAAACATAATATTATTTCTTTCGTTGACTATACTTTGACAGATACATAACCTGAAAAGCCTTAAATGCCAAATTTTCAAAAGACTGCGTTCCGTACGTGGTCACATGGTGGGACTTTAAGGTGTGGAGCATAGTACTAGGAACTTTAGGCTAATCTGGTTGCCTAATTTAATTTATTATTTTTTGGTTGGTAACGACCAGCGTTTCCAGATTCTGTCATAAAAATTGCCAGATTTTGTTTAAGTTTGGCCTAATTACAAAAATGACAAAATCAATAATGCAAATTGTTAATTTGGCGTTTTATGAATTGTTGATTATATTATTATATTGCAATGGTAAATTCAAACAAAATCTGGCAACTTATGACATAATCCGATGAAAAAAATTAATTTCGTGGTTACAGTTTTTAAAATATGTACTGAATTTTCTAATCATTGCTTAAGCTAATAGCTGGATGAGCAAATAGATACAGAAAGTTATTAGAGCTTTTGTATTTATTGAGTTTTTATTTATTTTTTGCAAGAAAAATGTTTAGCAGTTTTTGCAGCCGAATATTTAGAGACGTAACAAACAATATTTTACAGATTTAATATTTTTAAATTACTTACCGTGTTGGTCGACCCAGAGTTTCCCTACGATAATATTGTGAACGGTCGTGGTAACTTTTCTCCACGAGAATTTGTTTCCCGTATTGGTAAACTCCAAATGGGCCATCCCCAATGGAATAATCTAATGGGAGAATAAAAACAAGCAACGTATAAATTACTATTATTTTATTATTAAAAAAAATAATAGCGATTTACCTGTAAATATTTTCCCCTAAATTTGCTAGTCATGGTAAACTCTTGGTAACACTTCCAACCGCGACCATCGCAGTGCTGTGCAAGCATTGGGGGATGATGGGAGACCTAGTTTGCAAAAGGTTATTTAAAAGTTACACACTTTTAAAGTTTAAATTCGGCCACGATGGTAATTTGATAAAAAAAACCTAGTCTTCTCATTTAACGGACAAAAAATTTCAAGTGTGATTTTCGAGTTTAGTCAGCCAAACCACACAAGGAAATCCTAGTGAGACATGGTGGGCAAAAGGCTCTTATTTTTATGAAAGTGAACAATTTCGAATATAAAGTTAACCAAACAAATCAGGTAGTTACAAGGTTAGCACCTACAGCACTTCCTAATTTTTATACCGCTTGGATTGCATATAGTAAACTGGGCCAAAAAATCTATTTAAACTATTTTTTTGTTAGTAAAGTATATCGAAAATATTGTTTGTGGTGACAATAAAAATTAACAATAATATTAATATGAAGAGGTCTATCATCGAAATTTTTTTTTTTTTTTCATGAGCGAGTTTTTGTTTCAGAACTACCAAAGCATTGAGTTCAACAAAATTTACTTTTTTTGGGGAAATTGAATGCTCAACAAAAAAAGGTTTAGATGAAATTTTTAAAAATTGGTATAATGGTTTCACAATTTGATCTGATAAATAATAGTCGATTTTTTTGGCCCAGTAAATATTGCTGAATTCGTTAAGTTGTACAAGTAGCCTCAAGTTGAACCACTAATCGTCTAAAGATACTGAAAGCTTTAAATGCGATGTTTTCTTTTGAGTTTTCGAGCACCACGTAATTAATTTTAAGACCACGTCCGTCAAATGAAAAGACCGCAGTCGTTTGTTTCGGTACCTGCTCGCTGACGAGCCTCCACCCGAAATCGTCCGTACGGTCGCACTCGTACGTCTCCCCTAGCAACGGATTGAAAGGTTTTGCGGAACGCACGCTAGTGGTCGAGTAGGCGGATATCGTGAAGGCTGCCACGTGCGCCATCTGCTCGCAAAAATCGGTACAACTGAAAAGAAAACGCGAATTCGTAAACTGAACCGAGAGTGATCGAAAAAGTTTTCGTCCCAGACCATCAGAATAGTAAATGTGGTAAATGTGTCTTGTTTGAAAATTTCTACCATCACACAGTGGGCTAGAGAGCGACCCAAGTAAGTGTTTTATTTCGACAAAATTTAGGGAATTTTGAATTCTTTAATATCTGTAAATAATGAATCACCTTCAAATCTATTGAATTTCTATCAGTCAAAGTTTAAGAATTATAATTACTTGCTTTGTCTCGGTAAATTGCGCGTAAGGTATTGCTTCTCTTACAATGTTTATTACTAATTTATTCTTACTTTTTGACTATAATACGCTAAAGAAGTATCGGGTTTAAGCAACGTTTTATAAAAGTTCAGTTATAATTTTGTAAATTATTCAATAAAATTATAGATCTTAATTTTGCAATGACACAAATATTCTTTTGCTGTTAAAGCAATTGGTGGTAAAAAGTTTTTTTTATTAAAATTTCATCAATTATACCAAACAAAAAATAAACATTAACTAAGAATTACTTAAACAAAGCAAACTGTGCATCGCCATGAAAAATGATGATTGTAAAAAACTAAAATTTGTATAATCATCCTGATTTATGAAGACTGCAGATTTTTCAAACAGTAGATAGAATACAATATTTAGGTGTAGAGGTAATCAGCGACCACAAAAACTATAACACATATAATTCCGACGAAATCGATCAGTTTTTCTTCAAATGTTTTTTTTTTAATTTTCAAAAAACCCTTGTATACACTCACAGGCAAAATAATCGATCCACACAAATTTTCGATGAATTTCAATCGCAAATAACTTTTTTATTTCATGTCGGATTTAAACGAATATTAAAGAATATTGTAGATAAATTAATGGACAATCGCTCACATTTTTAAAAAATCCATATTTTCCACAAAAATAAATATATCGAGGTGAACCAAAAACAAAATTGTTAAAATTAGATGTGAGTTGATAAATAAAACTTAGTTTAGAACAATATACGGTTTTGCCACTCTACAGAGTGTCTTAAACTTATGGTAAAAAACATCTTTTTGTTTAAACCTGTATGTTATAAACGTACGTGTATTTTTTAGTAATTTTTTAAAATGTGAGCGATTGTCCATTAATTTGTCTACGATATTCTTTAATATTCGTTTAAATCCGACATCAAATAAAAAAGTTATTTGCGATTGAAATTCATCGAAAATTTGCGTGGATCGATTATTTTGCCTGTGAGTGTATATTAGGGTGATTCATTTCCGCAAAGTTTTTGTTTTTTTCGGTGCTCAAGCAAAATATTAATCTGCATATAGGAAAAAACATTCTCACCAAGTTTGGGCTCTTAATATTAATTTTAAGCACTTAATATTTAAATTTAAAGTTTTACCGTTTAAAATGCATGTAAAAAATATATATATTTTTTCAAATTTCTAATGCTTACCCACCTTTGACAATATTGCAAATCGGTTTAATACACCTTATGGGGAATTTCACGCTCTTTAAAATTGCTTTTGAGTTTTTTTTGTAACTCGCATTGGTTCACCAGTAGGAGTCGTCAAAGGACAGTTTTTGAAAAAAATCGTTTTTTTTTATTTTTTCGAGCAAATCGCCAAAAGTAGTGAGAAAAAAGGGCTGATTCATAAAAAAAAAGTTATCCAACCAATATTTAATGAATTTACTACCATTTTTATAACTGAAAACGTAAGAAATTGATAAATACCAACCCATAATGTTATTTAGATTGATTTTTTCTATTTATTATCATTATATTTTCCTACACTAAGAAGTTTTTTAAAATTATTATGATTTCTCACTCATAATGAATATGAAAACAACACATAAATTCATAAAAAAACAACAAAACTTTAATCGAAATATACAGAAGGTTATGTAACATATTTCAAATTTCGCTTCAAAAAATTAAATAATCTTCATTTATATTTTTTTGCTATATGACAGAAATGTTGAAAAATTGCAAAATCCACGTTACAATTTTCTTATTGTTTTTTTATGAATTTATCTGTTGTTTTTATATTCATTATAAGTGAGAAATCATAATAATTTTAAAAAAGTTCTTAGTGTAGGGAAATATAATGATAATAAATAGAAAAAATCAATCGAAATAACATTATGAGTTGGTAATTATCAATTTCTTACGTTTTCAGTTATAAAAATGGCTGTAAATTCATTAAATATTGGTTGGATAATTTTTTTTTATGATTCAGCCCTTTTTTCTCCCTACTTTTTGCGGTTTGTTAGAAACAATTTAAAAAAAAAAAAACGATTTTTTTTTTAAACTGTCCTTAGACGACTCCTACTGGTGAACCAATGCGAGTTACAAAAAAAAACTCAAAAGCAATTTTAAAGAGCGTGAAATTCCCCATAAGGTGTATTAAACCGATTTGCAATATTGTCAAAGGTGGGTAAGCATTAGAAATTTGAAAAAATATATATATTTTTTACATGCATTTTAAACGGTAAAACTTTAAATTTAAATAGTAAGTGCTTAAAATTAATATTAAGAGCTCAAACTTGTTGAGATTTTTTTTTTCTATATGCAGATTAATATTTTGCTTGAGCACCGAAGAAAACAAAAACTTTGCGGAAATTAATCACCCTAGTGTATATGTCCGGGTTTTTGTGATTTTCAACGTCAAAATTATCGAAACGACTTACTTGGCCGCCTTGTCCAGTATGTCCGAGTACTCGAAGTCTTCGACGATGCGCTGGAGCATGGAGAGAGGCTCGTTGAAATTGACCGGCATCGGTATCTTACTTAGATCCTTGCCGATGCAGTTCTTCATGATGCTCCACAAGTTGAGCGGGTAGTTCGGCTTGTCGGGCACGCGCTGCCGCCGCTGCCTGCCGCCCCCAGCGCCGCCGCCCGCCGCCTCCGCGTTCTGGCCGCTGCTGCCCGAACTCGCCGCGTGCTTGCTGGTCACGACGACAACCTAAAGAAAACAAAGTTCAAGCGTTCAAGCCGGTTGTCGACAAAATTCGCAGAATTTTTGATAACTTTATACAGGGTGTTATGTAATTAATGTTATATATTAAAATGGGTTGTTCCTTAGGGTCCATAAAGAAGCACCTGAAACTTTTTTTTCTAAATTCCAAAGTCTAAAAATAATTTATAATAACCTTTATCCTACCAAAAAGTACGACACTGATCGACTAGGAACTTTAGGTTAATCTGGTGGATTTATTATGTTATGGTTGGTAACCACAATGTTTCCAAAATCTCTCAAAAAAGTTGACAAACATTGTTTAAATTTAGCTTAATTACAAAAATGACAAAATTAACAATGCAAATTGTCAATTTGGCGTTTTTATTAATTGTTGGTTATTTCATTTTTCTACTGAAGGTAAATTCAAACAAAATCTGCCAACTTTTATGACAGAATCTAGTGCATTTCTTTTAAATTTTTACGTTATGTTTTCAAATTGTAAATATCTTAACTAAGGGAAGTGCTTTTGGATTTATTTACACAAATTAAATGTTTAAAGTTTAACCTGTGAACTGGTCCCAATTTCATCTAAATAAACAGAGAAAAAAACTGATGAAAAAATTAATTTTGTGGTTATGGATTTCAAATTTCAAAGGTACTAAATTTTCTAATCATTGCTTAAGCTAATAGCTGGATCAGTAAATAAATACAGAAGGGTATTAGAGCTTTAAGGGCATAAAACTTTTGTATTTATTGAGTTTTTATTTATTTTTTGCAAGAAAAATTTTTAGTAACAATTTTTTACATCTGGCAACGCATAGCTATGTACTCACAAAATACAGGTGTGCAGAGATAAACAAGTGTGTAACCAGTGGCGTATCACAAAAAATATAAAAAACTTCTAATGCATATTTTTTCTTTTTCTTTGGAAAAATGTTTTTTTAAATATTTTTCCTTTATTCCTTATGTCAAAAGGTATTCAGTATTTTAATATATAACATTAATTACATAACACCCTGTATACAGCCCGTTCAGAGTAAAACCGAATATAGGGAAACGTTTTGGGCGTGGCCTCGCCTCCCTCAAACGCGCGTCACAGTAGCTGTGTGATAAACGACATGACGAAAGGTCGAGCAGGCAAGACGACCTTAAAAATTAAATGATAATAATGCAAACAATCTCATTAGCGATGCAGGCTATTTGCTTAGCTACTGTGTCGCGCGTTGGAGGGAGGCGAGGCCACGCCCAAAACGTTTTCCTACATTCGCTTTTACTCTGAACGGGCTGTATGTATGGCACGCCGTTTTAAAAATTAATAAATAAAAAGTTTTGTTTTGAATTTGTAAAGAGTGATAAAATAAATGTTTAATCCAAAAATTACCACAAATTTTTTTTTAAATGTAGGGCAAACCACATAGTTATTGGAAATATTATTTATTTAAAATTTATATACGTTTACTTAAAAATAAGAATATTTGAATTTTTAATAATAGTTTTATAAAAACATGCAAAAAAGTACAGTAATTGGACATTTTATATAGTAATTGGACACATGTACCATAGTTATTGGACATACAATTTTTATATTAACCTATCAACTTTACATCAAATAACATAAATTGATAAATAGTTTTTAAAGATAAATAATAGCAGTTGTATAATTAAGGTTTAGGCACAAAAAATTAGTTATATTCATTGTTTTTCAAATATACAAATCAAAATTATAATAAATTTGATATTAAAATGATAAACCAGTTACCTACTATACCGGCTTTGAAGTTTTGACAGATTCAAAAAGTTTAAAAAAAGACCTTTATCTATTTTGGTTTCATAATGACTTCATTATAACACCGCTTTTGGTTCTTTAATGAGGTACTTTATTCCACCCAAAATTTTGATTTTATAGGTTGGCTACTAGTAAAATAAAATATGGAATACCTATAGGTTATAATATTTTTATGATTTGTTTTCTAGTACTTACGAGACTTTTCGTGCAATAAATTTTGTTTAATGCCTGGTTTATGCAGACTTAAAACTTAAGACCTAAGACTTAACATTTAACAATTAAGAAGTTAAAAGTTAGGTTATTTCATTGATTTCCTTTAAGGTCGTTTATGCACCATTTAAGACTTAAGACTTAACATTTAAGAACTAGGAAAAATGACCTTGAAAGATAATAAACTTTTATCTTTCTTAAGTCTTAATTTTTAATTCTTAAATGAAATCGCATTTGCGCAAGCGTCAACTAGGGAATTTTAAATTAAACTGTTTCTTTTTCTATGGTTGTTGTAACTGAAAATTTAAAAATTCGTGTTTCATGTTTTTCTTGAAATTACTGTGCTAAAATGATAGATCGTTTGGACCCATTTTAGATTAAACTAGTAAACACAGATTATAAAAAACGTTGATAAACAAAAATATACGCATTCGCAAAACACAACGGTAAAATTTCAATACTAATTGGCATTTTAATGTTGGTAGTACCAACTTGATACCACGTGATATTTTTATCGATTTTGATTGGTTACTCCTTAAGTTTTAAGTCTTAAGATAAATGCTGCATGAACGCCACAATTTTCGCTTAATTTTTAATTCTTAAGTCTTAAATGTTAAGTTTTAAGTCTTAAGTCTGCATAAACCCACCATAACACCAAAGAAAATCCTTTTTTCTTCTTTAACAGCCGCTTATTGTAAATACTTATTGTAAATTAACGACGCCATAGCGAAAGAATGTGATAATGTTTGAAAGGTTAATGACCTTTCAAACTTCAAACTGAGATACCAACTATGTAAAGTAAAATTCGACCAAATTAAATATAAGGTATAAAATTAATTTGTTTTATGAAATGTTTGCAAAATAGATAAAATAGCATAAATACTATATATAAATAAATAAATACTATATATATACTATTAAAATGTAGAAAAAGAATAGATGTTGACATAGATTACTTGTAAAATTAGTTTTGTATTTGTTACAATGTTATTTTTTATTAGTTAGTGTAAATAACTATTTTTAATTAAAATAAAGATTTAGGCATACCATTTGTTTAAATTTATTATAATTTACATTATAAAATTGTGACGGTACAAAATGGTTTGACAATACAAAAAACTTAAATGTCAAAAACTGCTTGGTTTCATTTCTCTGTTTAAAATTATATAAGCGTTACTATTCTTATGTAGTCGTAGAGAAAATAATGTCTGAAACACGTTTGGAATAGCATATTCCACTCTCGTAAATATTTAAAATACATGAATGACTACTCAAACATAATTTTACATTTTAAATTATCATTTTATATTCGTTTACTCGCATCTACTAGGTTTAAACTCATACGGCAGTGTAGTAGCTATTCGATGGCTAGACCGTGCGGCATTCAAATATGAAAAACTTCCCTTCTACATGTCGGGCCCACTCTAAATTTTTTTTTATTCAAAGGTAACATAATAAACTTGGATTTTATGCTATTTAAAAAAATATTAAAAAATACACATTGTTTCAAAAAATGCAAAATTTTGCAAAATTTCAAAAAAAAATTGCAATTTTTATTTTTTTGCAAAAACAGTATAGCCCATTGAAAAGTACGGAAAAAATCATTTAAGGTGGTTAAATTGAAATATTTAATAAAGAGATGAACAGAAGTTATGAATTTTTAAATAAAAAGCGATTTCACCAAAAAGTAAAAAATCGATAAATTTCAATAATCCATAACTCTTGAATGAACAATCCTAGAGCAAAAAAAATTTATGCTATGATTCTTCGTTATAAGAACAACAAATAAGTAAAGTTTAAACAAAATCGGTGACAAAACTTTTTACACCTGGTACACTGGGTAAATTTTGCCCCATATGTATTAACAAATAAATAAAAATAAGTTTAAGTGAATAAATAATCAAAATTGTGCTGTGGTTATTCAATTGCATAAAATATAAACAATACAAGTACCATTTTTTATTTTTTCACTGTTGGGAAACCTAAAAATTTAAACTATTCCAACAGCACTTCAAATGAATATTTATAAGAGAAACTAAAACGTGGATATCGCTAATTTTACCCAACAAACCATAAAATTATTCAAATGATAACGTTTGTTGTAATGGCTTGCACAACAATAAAAATACACTCTTATCAATTAATAGTAATGATGACTTCATATCCACAGTAATTGATAAAATATAGTATAGTATGTTGTAAGCAGTTTAAATGTGTTAAAAAGTATTTTTGGTCAATAGGAAACAAGATAAAACAATTCAAAACTTAAAAAAGTTGGAAATAAAAATGTCGGTTTTTGTGATATTTTAATGATAAAATTTTGATTTTTATGTAAAAAAAATATATATGGAAGAAATTAAATTTTTTAGACTTACTTGTTTGGTAGCTTGGGTATCTTCTGTTTCGCTACTGCTATCCGAACTGTTTCTTCTATGGGTTGTGCCCGTAGGTATGTTCAATGTAAAACCATCAGTTTGAGTGTTTGGTGTTCCCCCACCCTCAGCTATAGCATCGTAAAACTCATTTTCATCCTCCTCCTCATTTTCACTGGCACTGACTGAAAAAAAAAATTAGAGAAACGATTTTTTATAGTATCCACAAAATTGCGCACAAAATATATCCTCCGACTCTGTATCTAGCTTGGTATCTCCAGATTTATCAGCAATTTTGTACAATGTCACAATAAATTTGGAATAAGTCACTCAAAAAAAATATTAAGGTTATGTTGCTTTAAAATTCAAGGCAAAAGGGATTTTTAAAACAATTAACCTTAAAATATGTGGTTGCAAACACTGAAATTTGTTTAATTATTCGTCTTCACTTGTACTATGCTCCACACCTCAAAGTCCCACCACGTGACCACGTACGGAACGCAGTCTTTTGAAAATTTGGCATTTAAGGCTTTTCAGGTTATGTATCTGTCAAAGTATAGTCAACGAAAGAAATAATATTATGTTTAAGCGTTAAAAGTTAATAAATCTTTACAGTATCACAATTACAATGGTTGGTTTAAGAATTTAGCAATATAAATACTGCATTTAATGAAATTCCAAAGTGTAAGGTGCACTATAAGTGATATTTTTGTGCATTGGGTCTACATTTCTCCATAAAATAGTTTTAACTAAACAGCATTTATTAAAAAAAATCTAACTTCTCTATTATGAAATAAGAATATCTATATCAAAGGTAGGTTAATGTTTAAGAACAAAATTTTGTATTTTAAGGTTAGAAAAATCTATTTTGACCAAATTATATAAGTGGATTATTTGAAAGAGTGTGTTAATATGGTCATAAATAAATATAGGTATACTAAATAATTGTTGAATATGGTTCAAATTAAATTGAAGCTTTTATACTACTAATGACAAAACTTGTGCATACCTCTTGGCATACCTACTTTAAGTTAGATTATAAGAAAACAAACAATTTTTAGAGAAACTTGCAATGTGAAAATATTTAATACTCCCATGACATGTGATTTATTAAAATTTTTAAAGTTATAATGATTTTTTGATGTAGATCAAATTCAGTCGAAGCTTTTTAACTATTTGTATTGACAAAACTTTATGTAGGTACACTTTAAGCTGGATAAGAAAAACTACCACATTTTTAAATAACATATTATATAGTCTTTTAAATAATCCAAAATACTTATTTATTTTGGTCAAAATAAATTTTTCTAACCTTAAAATTACAAAATTAGATGATATTTTTGTTATAATATATTAACCTACCTTTAAAACAGATATTCTTATTCCATAACAGAGAAGCTAGATTTTTTTTGTATGTACTCATTTTTAACGCCTAAATATAATATTATTTCTTTTGTTGACTATACTTTGACAGATACATAACCTGAAAAGCCTTAAATTTTCAAAATACTGCGTTCCGTACGTGGTCACGTGGTGGGACTTTGAGGTGTGGAGCATAGTACATATTCATTATTAGGTTGTCACTTGACCGAGAGAAATTTCAAGGTTATGTTGTGAAAACTAGGGTTAACAGTCACTGTGACAGTTGCAAACATTTTTTGGTGGACTGTTGTCAATTTTAATTTTTCCAAAAAAATATGACAAATCAATAAAAATTACTAAATTGAATTGTCACCTGTACAAAATTCAGTTCAATTGTTTGCCAGCAAGTGCTAGAAAAATGGATTTCGAATTTCAAACTGGAGATATACGAGGCAAGTCAAATAACAATAAAAACATACACATAACCATAGTTTTTCAGCAATTATTAAAATCGGGAAAGTATTGCCAACACTTTTGGTCACCTTAACGAAAAAAATTACTAATTTAGTTCCGGCAATAGATACGGATATTTCTATAATTAAAACTACATTGATAACACAACAATACTATTTCCGATATTTCTATATTAAATTTTTAAACAATTGTTGTATTTCAGCACTGATCACTTCAGGGCTCCCACGGTTAAATTACAAGTTTTATTTAGGAATTTAGGAGGTTTTTTTGGAGAATTTTAGGAGAAAAAAGTATGCAAATGAATTTATTTAATTAAATAAAAACAACTCTACACTATACATAAAAAATAAGAACAAAGTAAGTAATTCTCTTTAACAAAAATATAAATAAATATCACTTCTTTTGTACAAATAGGTTATATTGACTAGTTTTTTTTAGCCAAATCGCTCGACGAGTTTTTTTTAATAAAATGAAAAGTGAGGTAAAATTACTACTTTTGTATATATATGGTATATACACAAGTAGAAATTAAAAAAAAGCGTCGATATGGCTAAAAAAGTAGGCCAAAGTTTAATGATGTTATATTTATATTTTGAAAAAAACAGTTTAGTTAATAACTAACAATAATTGTTATGTTATTGTTACTAAAAAATCTCATAATAGAAAAAATATAAAGTGCATGATGCAGTAAAACATTCTTTAGATTGTTTACTATTTTAGCTATCATTTAAAAAAAAAAAATCCTTTTGTTTGATATACAACACGGTATATTTTTGTCTAAAATTAACGAAATATGGCTAAAAATGAAAATTTTGTATAAGTCTAGAAGCTACTACATGGATTTTGTTTTATGGTATATTTTGTTGTTTTTTAAGAAAAATGTAAGTTGTGATACCTATATCATTTTAAAAAGAATTACTAGAACCCAAAAATAAATATTTTTTAAATTACTTTTTAAAAAAGAATTTTTTTAGCACAACTACCTTAATTAAACGCAGTCAAGTTGGCCTACTTATATTTAATTTTTAGGAGTTTTAGGAGATTGATGGCAATTTTAGGAGAATTTTAGGAGTTTTTAAGATTTAAGCCAAATTTTAGGAATTTTATGAATTTTAGGAGGTGTGGGAGCCCTGTCACTTACATGTAGAATTACTATCGCCTTTTTTACTTGATTTTTTTAATTTTATCATCGCAATCACTGCAAAATCGCTAGATTTTATAAACAATAACCCCCAAACGTCAACTGGACATGACTGAAACAGCTGTTGCCGAGTAGTTTGAATGTGCCATCGAAACCAACGACCTAACAAGCTGTAGAATTTGTTCGATTTTGTTGGAATTATAAGTCAAGGACTCGACGTGTTGATAAAACAAGCCGGGTTATTGAGTTTGCGATTTAAAAACAACGCCTTTTAAAAGTATATATCGTAAATAAAGTAAAATGAAACGAAAGTTTTCGATGGTAGTTCAAACGCGCATCCAAGTGGGAGTGGCCAAGGAAATTTGCGTGTACACTGAGATAAATTAATTTTGATCCGAAAATTTGAAAAAAAGTGTCAAAGAATGTGGGGTCAAATTTTTTTTTTAGAATAATTTACAATAAAGAATATTCTGTCAATAATAAATATTAACACCAATATCTTTGTAAATCAAGTATTTTTTATCTTCTGACATTTTAAAAAAGTGTATACGGCCATTCCAAGCCCATGGACAGGACACATCAGAAACATGTCTAAATATATTCTTGTTACTTCCTTAAGTTTACTTATTTTTTCTACGAGTATTTATGAGAAGTATTAGCCAAATTTAGCTAATACTTCTCATAAATACTCGTAGAAAAAATAAGTAAACTTAAGGTAGTAACAAGAATATATTTAGACATGTTTCTGATGTGTCCTGTCCATGGGCTTGGAATGGCCGTATAATAATAATAAAGTGAAATAAAAAATATATTTATTTTTTGTGCGATTTTAACCGGATTTGTTTTAAAGTGTAGATATTGATAAACTATTTTTGGAGCAAAAAACGCCAATTTTTTCACAAAATACGTCAGTTTTTTAGATTAAATTTTTAAGAAGTCATATTGGCGATTTAAAAAATCTATGCACGGCACTGGATTCACCACCCCTTAAAACGAGCCTATACTAAATTTTATTGAAATTTTTTAAGTAGAAACAACATATTTACAAAAATTTATTTTGTCAAGTTATCCATGAAAAAAACATTGAAATAAAATAAAACTGTTTTTTTCATGGATAAACTTGACAATAAATTTTTGTAATAGTTATTATTGTGCAATTTTAATTTGGCTACAATATACAGGGTGTTATATTAGAATGGGCCAAAAAAATCATTTTTTTTTAAGTATATCGAAAATATGGTTTGGGGTGACAACAAAATTATTGTGAAAGTTTGAGTCCATAATATTAATATTAAGAGGTCTATCATCGCAATTTTAATTTTTTTTCCTCAGCAAGTTTTTGTCTCAGAACTCCCAAACCATTGAGTTTAACAAAATTGACTTGAATATATTTTTTTAAGAAAATTAAATTCTCTACAAAAAAGGTTTAAGTGAAATTTTACGTCAGATGAACCGTTTCCTTAAAATCAGGCCTTAAAAATTGGTATAGTTTTACATTTTGATCTTTTAAATTGGAATTTTGTAATTCATTTAAAAATCAGTACCCATAAAAAACCGATAAGTTTTCTTATGGGAAATCAAATGCCTTACAAAAAAAGCCTCTCAACATTTTTGGCTAAATTCACTTAATCAAAAGTTATTCAAGGTTAATATTTCGTTTTGACTTCAAATTTAACCTTGAAAAACTTTTGATGGAGTGAATTTAGCCAAAAATGATAAAAGACTTTTTTGTAGAGCATTCGATTTCCCATAAGAATATTTATGGGTTTTTTTCCGGGTACTGATTTTTACATGAATTACAAAATTCCAAAGTTAAAAGATCAAATTGTAAAACTATACCAATTTTTAAGGCATGATTGTAAGAAAACGGTTCATCTGACGGGAAATTCTAATTTAACCTTTTTGGTAGAGCATTCAATTTTCTTCAAAAAATATTCCCAAGTCAATTTTGTTAAACTCAATGGTTTGGGAGGTCTGCGACAAAAACTCGCTCAGGAAAAAAAAATATTAAAATTGCGATGATAGACCTCTTAATATTAATATATATAATAATTTATAATAACCTTTATCCTACCAAAAAGTACGCCACTGATCGACTAGGAACTTAAGGCTAATCTGGTGGCCCAATTTAATTTATTATGTTATGGTTGGTAACGACCAGCGTTTCCAGATTCTGTCAAAAAAGTTGCCAGATTTTGTTTAAACTTGATTGTGTCATTTTTGTAATGAAGGCAAATTCAAACAAAATCTGGCAACTTATGACAGAATCTAGTGCATTTCTTTCAAATTTTAGGTTATGGGCCCAAATTGTAAATATCTTAACTAAGTGCTTTTGGATTTATTTGTTTTTTATTTTTTTAGGAAAAAAATATATACGGGGTGTATATATTTTTTTTCCTGAAAAAATAAAAATCTAAATGCGTTTTGGCAATCTGCCGAAATGTAAAGGAAATGAAAAGGTATTATTATTATAATTATTATTATAAAAATGTGTGAACTTACTGGCAGGCCTGTGTGTATGCGCGTTTGCCGCTTGCTCCAGTTTGGAATGCTGCGTTGCCAGTGTTTCGACCATGTCTTGCAATCGTTGCCTTTGTTCGCGTTCGTGTTGCAGCAACCTCACCCATTTGTGTCCGTGCGTTTGGGCGGTTTTTAAATAATCCCCGCAAGCCTAGAAATAATATATTTTAATGGGGTAGTTAAATTTTTTCTGACCTATCCTTTTTATGGTTTTATTCAAGGCGTTTTGTAATTTTAAACATTTCTGTGAAATCGGAATTTCAATTGAGTTTACCGTTTTCGAGATATTTACAAAAAAAATCTCCTAATTACGTCACTAGGCTATTGACAACGTTGCCAGCTATTTCTATGGTTGCCAGTGTGTTTAGTTTAAGATTCTTACGATAGATGGCGCCACGTTATAATATTTTAGTTTTAAAACCACTTGATCTATAATTTTAGTTGGGAAGAAGAAGAAGAATTGATTTTTTGACGTTTCTTTTTTTCGGGTTATGTTTTTTTTAAACTTAGATTATTGAAAATCAATGTTATTGTTATGTTATTTGTAATTGATATTAGATAAGTGATTTATTAATAACGGACTCCAAAGCAGAGGAATCTTGTGGAATGGTTGTTTACATTGAACATTGGAGCTTTTAAACAAATAAAGTAAGTACCTATAATTATAATCATATTTTGTCGTAAATGCATTTCATTAGTATAATGCCTAGTTCTTTATATTCTTTTAGATATATCTTGGACTTTATTTTGCCACTTTTTTCTATGAAATATATTAAACTTTGCTTTAGACAGTTATTAGGTACCTATTTATTACATTTTATTAGGTTTCACACGGTGTTTCAATGTGTAAACCTATCAATAAAACTTTTAATTTCAGAATTTTCTTTAACCTCCTCTTCTTCTTTCACTCAACTGACAGTGTACATAACCTCTTTGGGTATTTTCTGACATAACCGAATGAAATCATTAACAAGACAACTTGACAAAAGGGTAATTTTCAAATAATAGAAATCTTAGAATGTTGGTCACATGGCGAGGTTTGTGACGTCATAAAAATTTATATTTTTTGTAAATATCTCGAAAACGGTAAACTCAATTGAAATTCCGATTTCACAGAAATGTTTAAAATTACAAAACGCCTTGAATAAAACCATAAAAAGTATAGGTCAGAAAAAATTTAACTACCCCATTATAAAAAAAAATATGAAAATTCAATAAGTTGTAGGTTAGGAAATTACTTTGAATTAATCTGGAATTCCCCCAATTTTCTTTAAGAAAGTATCTAAGTTACTTTAAAAAGTATTTTAGTTATTTAAATGTATCTTAGTTACTTTACTTTTTTATTTACAAGTTACAAGATACTTTTCCAAAGTAACCAAGTTGAAGATACTTTCTGTCCAATATAGAAAGTATCTAAAAGTAAACACTCACGTTTATCATGGCGTTGGTGGAGATGCGGAAGAGGGTAGCCCGCTCGCAGACCTCCTTGACCTTGCCCTGGATGGCGTCCGGGTCGGCGTTGGTCTCCATCTCGCCCAGCGGCTTCACCAGGCACTTCCAGTGCTTGCCGATGAGTTCGCTGCACGTCTGCAGGTCGTTGAGCTGCGCCTCGAGCTTGCGCACCACGCCCGACCAGTCCTCGACGCCGCCCGGACCGTCCTCGGCCTCGTCGTCGTCCTCCTCCGATTCCATGTTTCTTCTGGAAATCGCATACACACTACATTCATTGCGTGTATAAATAGTACAAATTATAAGTACTATTCTAACCATAAAATCGCAATGCAGTAAAAAAATACAGCATAACAATGGGCTTTTCCCAATTTTGTACCAGACCCACAATATCGATACCTTGGTAAATGATCATTTAGTAAATCAATTATTTTTGAGTATGACAAACATAATAAACAAATAAAAAACATGTAGTATGGTAAACCTAGAGATGTAAAAAACAGTTTCTTTGTTTTTTTCAAATCCGCTACAATAAAGCATATTCTGTCAATGAATAGGTATATCACAATCCACACAACACACACTAAAAATACAATAAATCAGTGCAACCCTGCACAGTTTAACGGCGGACATTTTTGTTGTTAAACTGCAGTGTTGCAGTGATTTTTAGTATTTTTAGCATGAAATAGAACAGACCTTCTTGTGTGGATTGTGGAATATATTACATTTTTCATTATTGAAAATTTTGACCGAGACTAAAAAATCTGATTTCTTATTATTTGGTAGTTTCCACATAAGAAACCAATAGCAATGTTAAAGTTCTACACTAATAGAAAAAATTAAAGGATTTAAAAAATTTCCAAATTTTTGCGATTTTTCGGATAGCTGTATCTTCGTTAAAAATGGTCGTATTGGAGCCGTAAAAAAAGCAATTTGAAGTTTCTAGTTTTGATATTTTTAGATGAAAAACGTGCAACGCTCAATCCTAACGAATACCGTTATTAAAAAAATTATTATTTTTGGTTCTGACTTAACCACCAATGAATAAATGTTCTAAAAGAATTTGCTATTGTTTGGTAGCTTTTTGAACCATTTGAAAAAAACAATGAAAAAAAAACTGAAAAAAAAATTAATTTCATTTTTAGATTTTATATAACACTGCACATAGAACTGTCACTGTCACTGTCAAAAGCGAATAAAATACCCGTTTTTGGTATTTTACCGTTGAGTGGCGCCACTAGCGATGCTTCTTTAACGTAACATTGACATTATTTTTTTTTTTGTTATTTCAACCTGAAATGTATTTATAACAAAAAAACTGCTACAAAGAATCCTGTGTAAATAAACAAATATGAAAACCATGGAAACACCTTAGATATAAAAAATGTATCATTATACTACTCACATGGCTTTAGCTTTGGCCAACTCCAAAGCGGTGACCCAGGACTGCCTCTCGAACTCTGATGCGGCCCTGATGTGAAAAGTTTGGGTACCTCCGTTGGAAATGACGAAGGTGCTGGCATCTACCGTGTAAATTAGGGCGCCGTGCAGAGAAATGCTGCCGCGACACGTGTGCGCCATTTCCGCTTGGTTTCTAAAACAATACAAAATACTTTAGGCGATGGAAAATATTTTCGTTCCTACAAAAATAGACGCAAATTAAATCGAAGAAAGGATAAGTTTAACGCGCGACGTTTGAAATAAAATTTAATAATAACTAAGTTGTATTTTTTTTTCAGAACATAAAAGGTACTAGTGACAAAACTTGTGTTTGTAACGCGCAAAATAACAATGCCTAATTAAAACATTTTCTATTAATTTTTGTTATTTTAGGTTCTTATTTATGAATATAGTTTTATGTCATTTTTGTAATGAAGGTAAATTCAAACAAAATCTGGCAACTACGACAGAATCTAGTGCATTTCTTTCAAATTTAAGGTTATGGGCCCAAATTATAAATATCTTAACTAACTGCTTTTGGATTTATTTACACAAATTGAATGTTTAAAGTTTAACCTGTAAACTTGTCCTAATTTCATCTGAGTAAACAGAAAGAAAAAAACCGATGAAAAAATTAATTTCGTGGTTATGGAGTTTTTAAAATAGGTACTAAATTTTCTAATCATTGCATAAGCTAATAGCTGGATGAGTAAATAAATACAGAAGGGTATTAGAGCTTTAATGGCAAAAGGAATTCAGTATTTTAATGTATTACATTTTTTTTAGTATATTTTATTATGTCAAGTAAATATTTTTATTACAATTAGGTAACCTTGTTGCTCACCGAGCAATGCTCAGGTCCATAGTTCAAATTTAATTGGCACAAATGTTAAATTGCAGTCTTTAATAAAATGCATAAGGGTCATTCCATAAACAAAATCGCACAATCTTTGAAAATATTAACTTAACAGAATTTTTTTTAAATGTCCGTCATTTTGTAGCTAATCTGCCCCAACCCATGGCATTGTACAATACATGTTTTTGCTTTCTCAAAGTCCACACAGAATTTACAAATGTTATTCGCGTATAATAACGTATGTATTTTTAATTTTATTGCCTCTATTAATCGATTTTCCAACTGTGCCAAGAAAATATTTAGAATTCGTGGCTGCATTTTAATACAGGAATAAATACCTGTCTGTGAGAACATTAAAAATATGTAAATATATACAGAGTGAGTCATTTAACTTAAGACTTTGAAATATCTTTAGTTATAAATAATAATTATTATTGAGGTATAAAGAAACTGAGATAATTTAAAGTTTCATAATAAATAACTCACACCCTGTATAAATGTGTGTTGATACGAATCAATTTGGTAAAAACTCAAAAAGCAAAACAAATCGAGAAGAAATACCGCAGTACACAAAAAAAAAACAACAAAAATTAAAACATAAAACAGCAGTGCAGGGCCATATTACTGGACATCCCTGTATCTTACGTGTCTTGAGATTTTTCTACTCACCCCTGTCTGAATTTTCTTCTTCTTCTAATCGACAACGTGCCCACGCTACCGGAATTTTCGGCCCTGCACATGAAGTGAAAAAAATCGATTTAATATTTTTGATGGTTCAATGCACAGGTCGCGATATGTACGGTGATTTTTTTTTTAATACTGTCGTGGTCAAAATAATTGGACTGAACATCGTAAATTATTTTGTGATTGGGAAAAAGTAAGGTTAAAACCACCTGATAGTTGTCAAATGTCAAATAAAGTTAGGTTAAAAAGTTATATAAAAATTCTATCTCAATATTTTACTAAACGCCGTTTTAGTCTACTATAGTCATACTATACATTCTCTACGAAAAATTCTAGATAGTATAAAAAATAATAAATTTCTCAAATCTATGCAAAAATATATTGCTGTACATGTTTGAACCGCCCTGTACATTAAACTATTCATTTTCAATTATTAAAAAATTACAAACAGGGTTTCACATGATATTGTAAATATTAAAAAAATTATTTGATTAATAGGTTGTTATTTTATTAATTAATAATAATAATTAAAGGCTAAGATGGGGAGGGATGCCCAGCAGAAAGGAATAAATGGCCTACAACATAAAACAACAAAAATACCCATACACCAGCACTACTGCCAACCTCAAACAAATAAATAACTACAACAATAAATAGCAAATATGATAGATGAGCATGCAGAATATTTGACAATTTATTAAAAAGTTTTAAGCCTAAATATTTCGAAATAATTAAAAACTGCCCCCAAATATCCTAATACAGTAAAATAATATTTAAACCATAATAAAATACTCTAACAAGCCAACTAATTTTAATTAACATGGAAAACCCATTAATAAGTTCCATAGTGTCATTGAGGATCAAACATCAATTTTATTAATTTTGACCTTCAAGATTGACAAATATAATTATTATAAAGTTTTAAGAAACTGCGTCAAAAATAGCAAGACACTAATATTTCTATAAAAATAAAATATTTCCCTTTATAGCCTAGTCTCTAGACTAGAAAATTTTCCAATAGGATTTTATTTAATTACGTTATTTTTTTAATAAATCGTGTCAAAAAATAAATTTAAGGTGGTAATTAGTAATCACTAATTACCAACAACGCAAATGTTAAAAAAACATGCAAAACTTTATAAAAACAAACAATTAACAGTCATAAAGTATTGCATATTTTTTTAATTTTTTATGATAATAAATTTGGAATATTTAATTTTATAGTTTTAGAGAAAACAGGACGTTAATTAAACTTAAAAGTTGAAATTTTATGTTTTTTTTCTTCCATTATTTAATACACTTGTGTATAGTTACTTAATGCACTCCAGCATCAAATTGGAAAAAAGTGAGGTTAAACCCGTCTGAAAGATGTCCGACAGTTGTCAAATAAAATGTCGAATAAAATTGACTTTAAATTCTTCGTCGTAGATAAAGCAATGTTTTATATAATAAAAACAAGAAATGTAACTTTTAAAATCATTTTTGGGGGGTATATTTTGAAAAAATATATATACCAACAGCAAACAACTGAACAATATGAGATAAATAATGAAATAATAGAAACACAGATTAAACAAATCTATTCATAAATGAATCATCTTGTAACTAGTAAACATGTTTTCGAGGGCACTTTTATGTTTCTAACAGTAACGAAAATTAAGAAATTATTTAAAGTATGTTTTCGTTCAAACACATTAGCCTCTTTTATCTAGGTATGCACATTAGTTTTGCTAATGATAACAATGATAATTATTACTTTATTAAACATATCTAACACCGTATGCCAGCATGTAAAAATTCTAATAATAAACTACACAAGCGGCGTTTAAATGATAAACAAAGTTCACGGAACATAAGACAAAGTTAACAAAATATTTGCGCTTACCTGTAATACGACAGATGACCGTTCTGTAAAACAAACCACCTTCTTTGATATCCTTTCAAATAATTAGTCCATTTGAATAGCCAGCCCTTCATAGCGGGCTCATTTTGAGTCGAGCTGGACTTTTGCGACGTGTTATCACCCATTTTTAACTGCACAAAACGCGTTTCCAATACGATTCACTCTCAAATTTAACTATGCGACCATATTGCTTTTCTACGAGTGACGTAATTGGACGAGTTGTCAAATTTGCCAAAACACAACCGGCAGCGCCACCATTCCGAACTAAAGCTCCTATAGACGTGGAAAAGTGTAGAATGAGTTCTAATGACAAAACAAAGATAGATAGCTACTTATTATTAATACTTACTATAAGTATTTAATCAAGGTAAAAAATACAACAAAAAAAATAGTAAAAAATGTATTTAAAAAAGTTACAAATCATCATAACCGCAACTAAAATCTAAAATCTCATCGTTTGTCAAAAATCGCACGTCGCTCTGAGAGTTGCCTAACTTCCTGCGGTCCCCGCAGTTATACCAACCGTATTTCTTACCAACTGCCAGTAATATAACCAAAACGAAACTACACAGAGCCACACTTGCTACAATAAGGACGGTATTCGAATGTGTTTGTGGTTTTTCGACTTGTAAAGTTTTTTTTTCTGTGAAATGGTTAAACGTCCCTTTTACTTTGGTTCCCATTTCTTCTACATAGTCGTATTTGTCGAATACGTCGTTACCTCTCTCTGGTACGTAACTGTAATCAGTCTCTTTTATTTTTTTCACTTGGGGTATAAAAGGTTTTATAACTTTTTTCGTTGTAACAGGTTTTTTAGTTTTTGTCGTTGTTTTGATAAATTTTTTTGCAGTACTGGGCGTAATTTTAGTAGTAGTTGTAGTAGGCTTTGACTTAACTGTCATTTTAGTGGTAGGTGGCGTTGTTTTCGCGGGAGCAGGTTGGGTGTGTTCGATTATTTTAGGGGTGGGCTCATCTACAATAAATATAGGCTTCTTTGGTACAGATTTTGGTAGTGGTGGTATAGTGGTTGTGGTTGTTTTTCTGTATGTTACTGAACTATTCTGTGGTGGCTTTTTGGTTGACTTTGGAATAATTTCAGTTGTAAAGTGGACTTCGTTTGACATGTCGGTTGTTGTGTACTCTTCTGTTGTTGTCTCTGAAATTAAAAAACACATACATTATCAGAGCACACACCAAATAAACAATAAACAAATTACTTACCCATAAGACAATGATCAATGTAATCAGGACAACACCTGTTGTTATCCAGGCAATTCTCATCGCAATCGCAAGAAATGATGTCGTATTCGTTATTGCTAGAAACCATTCCGCAATGATTCTCGCAACTTTCCACCCTTACTGTTTCAGTGCCGTAAGAAATTTCGCTAAAAATTACTATTAATGATTCACCTCAAATTTAATAAACAAGTCTCTTACGTCGTAGAGGTACTAACAATTTCCTCTCGTTGGCAGTTTTCTATTATTTTCACGTCATCGATGGCTATATCGCTTATGTAGGATCTACCTCTGATACCTTCAATGATAATCTTAAAAGAATAAACACAAATATGTTAAATTTAAAATAAGAAAATAGCCCCAATAAAAGATAACAAGATGAAAGGATGAAAAGATAAAATGATAAAGAGAAGAACGGATAAAAGAATGAAAGGATGAAAGAATGGAATAATGAATGAAAGAATAAAAGGATAGAATGAAATGATGAAATAATGAAAGGATAAAAAGATAAAACTTTCATCTTTTCACCCTTTCATCATGATCAAGAATAAAAAAATTGAAGAATAAAAGGATAGGAGGAAATGATGAAAGAATGAAAAGATGAAAGAATATAATAATGAAAGGATGAAAGAATGAAAGAATAAAAGGAAAGGTTAAAAATGTGAAAAAATAGAAGAAATTGATGCAAGAAAGAAAGGATGAAAAGATACAAGGAAGAAACTTTCATCCTTTTATCATCATGAAAGAATGAAAGAAAAGGTTGAAAAGATGAAAGAATGAAAATATAAAAAGATAAAAGGATGAAAGGATGAAAGTTTAATCTTTAAAGAATAAAAAAATGAAAGAATAAAAGAATGAACGAATGAAAGAAAGAAATAATGAAATAATGTAAAAACTAATTAATGAAATAATAAAATAATAAAATAATGAAATATTAAAATAATGAAATGATGAAATAATGAAATAATGAAATAATGAAATAATGAAATAATGAAATAATGAAATAATGAAATAATGAAATAATGAAATAATGAAATAATGAAATAATGAAATAATGAAATAATGAAATAATGAAATAATGAAATAATGAAATAATGAAATAATGAAATAATGAAATAATGAAATAATGAAATAATGAAATAATGAAATAATGAAATAATGAAATAATGAAATAATGAAATAATGAAATAATGAAATAATGAAATAATGAAATATAGAAATAATGAAATAATGAAATAATGAAATAATGAAATAATGAAATAATGAAATAATGAAATAATGAAATAATGAAATAATGAAATAATGAAATAATGAAATAATGAAATAATGAAATAATGAAATAATGAAATAATGAAATAATTAAATAATTAAATAATTAAATAATTAAATAATTAAATAATGAAATAATGAAATAATAAAATAATGAAATAATGAAATAATGAAATATTGAAATATTAAAATAATGAAATACTATACTATTTCAGAAATAGTGAAATAATGAAATAATAAAATAATAATGATATAATAAAATTATGAAAGGAAAAGGTTGAAAAGATAAAAGGATGGAAGGAAATGATGCAAAGATAAAAGGATGAAAAAATGAAAGAACGAAGTTAATATTTAGAAACACCACTTACCTGATAGTCTTGTTCAATTGGCCCCAAAAAGTGAAGGGATCTGAACCAGTGGCTGCCCTGGTTGCCTTTCAGGTCAAAAATCATCTTGCTTTCCAACAGGTTCCAGCTCTCGTTCATTTTCTTCAAGTAGACCCTCAGGGTTCCCGTCGTGGCGCCGTACATGTGGTAGTAGAACTCAAAACAAGTATCGGTCGCGGTTTTTTGATAGAACGGCGAAATGAGACGGGCCGTGTCGTTTTCTCTTCTCGAGGAGGATTCGATGTACATGTAATAGCCTACGGAGTAAATACGTATTATATAATATTGAATTCAAAAGAAGTTGCACGGAGAGAAAAGTATAATGCTGATTACCATAATTATAATACCCTTTACTATAATTTATATTACTATTTGGGACAACTATCTTGTATATTGCCAGATACTATGCATATTTAGTAATTTTTAAATATCCATGTATGTTTAACCTTAAGGTAAAATATTATTATTCTCAACCAATTTTGTTTTTAATTCTTATTATAATTAGATTTTTTCCAATACTAAAAAGTATAGTAAATTTTAAAATATTATGTTTCCATTTTAAATATAAAATATTTTAAAATCGAATATTTTTATAAGTTTACAATTAAAAATTGTAACATATTTATTGTACTTTTTAATGTACAAAAATGTTATGAGAAAGAATTGAACCTACACCTCGCCAAAGTTTTTTGTTTTGAGTGCGTTCCATCAACTTCAAATACCGACAGACAGGTGTTTTGACCTATATTGGGTATCATCAGTGTCGACACGACCCTGTCGAGCAACTTGTAGTAGTGGAACACACCCAAAACAAAGAAATACCTGAGCTTATATAACATGGTTGGTAAGCCAACAGAGGCGAGATGTAAGAACATCACGTGATCCACACCATCTAACGACGCGTCGCGACGTGGCCTTTGCCGCAATCGGTACATACTGTGCAACCAAGTAGGTTTAATTCTTGCTTATAAGTATTACAAGTAATGGGTCAAGAAAGTTTATTGAAAAAACTAAGAAAATTGAATGTTTAAAATGTCATGAGTTACTATATTGTATATTATATTTAAATATATTGTTTATTTACCTTAAACACAAAAGTATCTTTATTTTTACTATATTTTTTATTAATGTGTACACATCTAATATTATGATATATTACATGTAATATATCATAATATTAGATGTACACCTTACATTTGATTAAATCATATAGTAAATATAACTATTTGTAGATAGTAAAATCAATTTACTATACAAACATATTAAAAATTAAAATATATATTATACATTTATGATTTAGTAATATTGGTGTTTTAATCTTTACTAATATTGTATAATAAAAAATAGTATTTTGTATTACAATCTTAATATTTTATTGACGAATATATAATATTGTTACCTTAAAAATTCGTTAAAGTAAATTTTACTATATTTTTTTATAATCTTAAATTTACTATACATTTCTCTCCGTGTGGAAAGTTTTAGACTTTACCCCCTTCTCCTGCCCCTTTGGTGTGGTCATATTCGGGCCCAGTTCCTATGGTTCCACTTGGGGTGTTATAGTTCATCCTCCTCCAATCGAAGTCGTGGTTTAGGTCATGCTGCCATCCGCAGATGTCTTCAGACTCAAAATTGCACGATAGAGGCGGAGTCGTGTGTGATACTAAAATATACATATTCCCTAAGGTTTCACCCAAAGTATATGGGTGAATCTCACGAAATGTCCCCCGATGGTGTTAAAAGTCTAAAACCTATCCTCCGTGACTGTTACTTTTTCTAGGTTAACCTATATGTTTTCAAATATCTGAGGTAGTAAAAGCATAATAAAAATATCAGTTCATCAAGTAAATTAAACACATCCAAAGCAATCGAATCAAATACAAAATATTATTAAAAATTAAAAGAAATAATTTTTATAACCATTTATGTAGGTGTTACAAAAATTGATTCTATCCTCCGTGAATCTGTGTTTGCTTTCAATTTTATGCAACGGATGGCGCTTTAATCATTTTAAATAAGCAAAAACCTCTGTTTACGACATTACAGATGCATGTGATTCCTGAAGGTCACTTAGAATTTACATGCACATGAGAGTGTTGCTGTTTTATAATTCAAAAGTTTAAGTTCATTAATTTGCTATTTAAAAACCTATCTACCGTGAAGTGTAATATCTCTTTTTTTTATAAATATTTTATGTATGTTCAATTGTATTTTTAAAAAATATTAATGTGTCAAAAGATACAATAACTTATTTCAAATATACAATGGGATGTTTAAAAAAACATACGAAATCCTAACCTCCGTGAAGCTCCAATATTCAAAATGTATGATTTCTTAAAATTCTTCCATAAGTGCAGAACCACTTATGTTATGTTATTACTAGACCTGGTGGCTTCCCAAAAACCCCATTCTAGACCAACAGTGAAACAACCAAAAATAAAAAATAATCATTTTCACTTGGGGGACATCTCAATATATTCACCCATATATATATATATATGCTTGAGATAACTTACCGAAGCATCTTGGAATTCCATTTTGCCAGTGGGTCCCATTGCAATACACTTGATTATTTCCATTCAAAGTATACCCCTGTTTGCAGTAAAAATTTAAAACTGCCCCACCCATGGTCGGAAATATCAGCAAATTATTCAGTTCGGTTTTGTTTAACGCTCTACATGTGTTTTCTGTAAAACATTAGTTTTATAATGGTCATATAAGGTTACTGTAAACTCTATGTACATAATTAGGTTATACAATTGTTTCTACAAACATTTTATATAACCTTTAGTAACCGTTACCAGTAGGTTTATAAAGGAGTTTTATAAAGTTTGCGGTTACCTGTTTTATAAAACTATTGTGCCTTTAATTTTTTTAAATAAAAAGTGTGAATTATTAATTATTTATGTGCTTAATAAACTACCTTAGGTTATATAAAATTACCATGAGCAATATAAGAGCTCAAGGTTGATACATTCTTGAATTGTATTACAAAAACAACTTAATTGACCAAACTAAGGTAAAAATGTCACTACTTTAATGAAAACTAAAATAGGTACCGATAACCTTCATAAACTCCCCAAATAAGCTCTTTAAAGGGTATATAAGAGTGATATAAATATTTATGTAACCGCTATAAGAACAAAACAGTTTATTGGGATGTAAACCTAACTTACTAACGCAAACAGGAACGCTGTCCAAATCCCAATGTCCCCTCGTGCAAGTCGCATATTTATCCCCCATTAATTGAAACCCTGGGTTGCAAAGAAACCTGACAAACCTTTGTCGTTGCCTGTACTTTGCTCTTCCATTTATTAACCGGTATCTGTTGCATCCTGGTTCTGATCCACTCCTTAAACCTTAAAAAAATAATTCAGGTATTGTATGCTCTAAAATATGCCTTAGAGCATACAATATGTGGACCCCTTGAGGTAATTTTAATGTCGCTGATTAAATTATGCATGATTCTTACCATATCCATAGTTCGTTTTATAACCAGGCACTAAACCGTTACCATTATTATTTAGTCCTAGTACTACTACTAGTATAATATTTATACTGGCACCAAATATTAGCACTTCAAACACGTTCATTATTTTAATAAATAAATTTACAATTAATTTTTTCGCTAATTATCAGCCACTCTTCTCCAAGACTGGCGTGTTTTAATATCTTCAAAAACGGAAGTCCAGAAATTATTGTAGTAGGCGTTAGGTTTTATCTTTTGAATAATTAGATATTATTGGATGCTGGTCACTCATGGACAAAGATAAAAAAGCATTGTGGTTGTAACCATGGTTATTTGTGCATTTGTTTAATAAATTATGTGAAAAAATCCAAAAATAACTAAATAATACTAAAGGTAGGATTTTTATTTTATTTTTAAAATGAAAAAAATTGTTTTTAATGTAATTATTAATTATTAAAACTTTGTTAACATAATTTTATTAAAAAATTCTACATGTGGGTTAATGTGACAGTATCTATGGTTACCATTTAACCTGTCATTGTTTAATAGCATATTATGTATCAAGTTTGATAAACGCCATTTTATATAGAAAAGTTTATAAACGAGGTGCATACATTTTTTACGACAAATACTTATTATTATCTTAAAATGATTTAAATCAAAAATTTGTATAGAGCGCCATCTATGAAACAATAGGGGAATCTGTGTGTCACCGTCAAATGTCACATTTTTAAATTTTATAAACACAGATTATAAAGGTTATAAATCGAAATGTATTTCTTGAAAATTGACAGTTTTTCACAGTGAAAGTAAAGAAAATATTTTATGAGCACTTTTCAGTGGAATTTAAGTTATAGTTTACTGCCGGCGAAATTAAAAGGTCAGTACAATGTTCATATAAACTTTTCAAAATTGACGTTGATAAACTATTTAATACTTTTGTATTTTTGTATTGAGATAATAAAATAATTTCTACATTTAGTATTATTTTACAAGAAAGGCAATTTATTTTAACGATTGTATGACATTTGACAACTGTCAACTAACTTAAAACTAACTTCAGCCCGTGACTAAAAACCTGTTGCTAACTTCAGCCCGTGACTAAAGCGCCATAAAGCCACAACTTTTAAATGTGCATTTATGAGTAGAAAAAACTAATTAAAATATTTGTCCTGTTTAAAATAACAAAGTTAAAGACATTTCCGGTAAAACAGGAAGCATTATTTTGTTAAAAATAAATTAGAAAAAAAATCTAAATCGAATAATTTTCGCTATTAAAATTTTAAATCGATGTCTTTCGCGATTCCCTAGAAACTATAGTAAACGTACGTAAAACACCCTGTATATTAAACGTCATTTATGTGTTATGCTATACTTAATTATTAATAAAAGATACAACAATATTTGTATAAAAACGACAAAATGTACTAAACTAAACATTTATGAATACTGCTACTGCTAATTCAAAACTGATCCTGGCCACAGAAACATCATTTGCATAAAAAAGTTAATATATCAAATAATAGTCAAATATCAATACTTTAACGTGTTATACTCAAATTTATAAAACAAAGTTTCTTCTTTGATTATTTATCCTTTAAAAATTGTAAAATTTTAAATTAAATTATCACCAGCGCCCCCTGTACAACATTTTTCCATGGATAATTGTCATTAGTAAGATCTACATGTTGTCCAAATTTCAAATCGATACGTTTTGAAATAAAAAAGTTATTAAAAAAATGAAATTTCTTCATTTTTAATTAACATACAAAATTAATTTACTTGCAAAGCCTTCTTCACGAAAACCACTTCAATTCCGCTACCGACCGACAGGTGGCGCCACCAATGGCGCCACAGGTATATTTTTATTACCATACCACACGTCTAAAAATAACTCCGCTCTTCAGATGTTTACCTAAGCCCGAACCTTAAATGTCTCTATAAATTTTAGTTCCCGATTTTCTTTAATTTTCCGGTATCGCGTTGGTTTTTTTTTTAAATTAATTAATTTGTGATAAATCAGCAACATGCCCGTGTTCCACACCAAAACAATCGAGTCTATTTTGGACCCAGTTGCCCAACAAGTGAGTAAATAGTTTTGATTTGCTATAATTTGGTTTAAAAATCGTTTTTATGCATTTTTGATTGTTTCATCAAGGAAGCTGAGAAACAGTTGCGCGACACTCGTCATTATTTTTAGTATTATTATTTTTGTCTGAGTAGGCGTGGTGCGCTATTGTTGACATTCAATAAATTCGGAGATTCTTCATATTAGTAAAACATCTCGATAAATATTATTAACACATGCTTTTAATAAATCCACTATAATTAACGTTACAAATGTCAGCTGTTTAACTAATAGGTATTTAGTTAATCAGGCCAAATAAGGTTATGTTCTATATTATGAATCAAAGCCCACTGATATGTTAATTAATGTGAAAGAAATTTTTCGTTTTACACCTACTTTTGTTGTCATTGAAAAATAATAACAGTTTTTTTTCCTTTTGCAGTCATTGCGGTGTTATTTTATAGGAAAATCCAATATTTATTCATGTTATTTATGCTAATTAAGTGGTGAACCCAAAATTTGCAAGAAATTAGATATACTGATTATTTTATAAAAATTAATTGATAAAGATTTCCGGATTACTCATAACATTTTTGAAATACCAAGATTAATATTGTAAATTTGATACCTATAGTTTGTCATTTTTTTAAGTAACAATATTTTTCTAAATGTTTTTTCTTTTGGTGTTGTTTATTTTCCATTATTATTTATTATTCCTGTGCCAGTTCCACAAATAAATTATTATTTTCCGAAAACAGTGATAAAATGGCATTTTATTATTTTTTCAACCTTTATGTCCTTAAATAAAATGTTTGCTTAGATAGGCATATGTCTCATGGTATTTTTATCTTTTTATAGGTAAATAAAACAAATTAAAAGAAATTGACAAATTGCAATGCATTTTATTTAGAATTTTACTGTACCTATAAAAACAAAATTGGCAAAAATTATTGTGGCCTTTAGAGTTCATAAACAAAATTTGATAAGGATCTGCCAACCTTAAAAAATATTGTTTTTTTAAGATTTTGTTGCATAAAAATACCATACTAATTAAAACATTAAAATATTATATTTTATTAATATTTACATTATTTGATCCCACACAAAGTTTTATTTCTATCGATTTGTAAATATAAAAAATCCTAATGAGAACAAATGACTGTGTTGACCTATATTTCTGTAAAAATGGGACTTTTTTATTGGATTGCTGAGGTCGCTGTTTTGTCGACAAAAGGTCACTTATGCAGTAAATTCCTCTTGAAATATCCACTTTTAATTATTAAATACATAGAGATAACTGGAGACAATATAAGTCGCGAGTAATTTATTTTACTGTTTTGATTGGATTAGTTTTATTATTTTGAGCGATTGAAATTAAATTATGACGTTATACAGGGTGGTCAAAAGGGAACCTTTAACTATTTGACAATCAAAAGTTTAAATAGTAACTTTACTACCCGCTATATTTCTTCTAAAGAACATGCTTAAAAGACAAAGCATGATCCTAAGAATATTCTTACTGGCCTATAGGCAGGTTCTTAGAAGGTGCAAAGTTTTAGTGATAAAAATTAGTCTACTCTAAACATGCTTAGAATGTTAAGAAAGTAATTGCTATAGAAAGTTCATTTAGGAATATTCCTGTTAAGCATATTTAGTTCAGTTACCTACCTACATATATAATAGTAAAATATACCATAAACTACGTCCCAGACTGCAATGAAGGTTCGAAAATATTCCAGGAATATTCCCTATCGCCTAGGAATAATTCGCTTCATTCTAGGAATATTCATTGGGAATATTCCTAGAATGATCCTCTAAAACTTCCAAGCATCATCTAAGAACATTCCCAGAGAATATTCCTCGGGAATATTCCTAGAATGATCCTCTAAAACTTCCAGGCACAATCTAAGAACATTCCCAGTGAATGTTTTTTATATTTAAAAAACAATAAATTGGTTATATTTTATATTTGAATTATCGTTAAGGCTTAAACTGTACAATTTCTACCCCAATTATATATAGATAGGACAATATGCATCTTTAAGATTTAAAAAAAATGCAGATAGAACACTATAATTCTCAGGTGACGTTATGTCTACTGACAAGATTATAGTGTTTAGTTATAGGTATAAACCACAGAGATTTGTTCAGAGCTGGATGCGGTATAAAGAGTCTACATTGTAGACTCTACAATAAAGGAAAAAATTAAAACTGGCGCGTTGAGTTCATCGGTAACTATCGGTTCTGTCCGAGATGAATCGAAGACGACCGATGCTCTTATTGGCCGGCGCCATTAATTCGCAGTCTCAGAATTTTCACTGTGTATGAAGCAGAGATAAACGTAAGAACGACGATTTTACGATTGAAAAAGGTAATTAATTGGTTTTAAACATTTTTTACGTATTGACTAGTACAAATATGTTGTGTTAAAGACTGCAACACAACATATTGGTACTTGCAGTAGTATTTATTGTTCTCCATGTACCTAAGGACAGCGCCATTAATTCGTTGTTTGGATTTTGTTTTAACCACGTTTTAGCATCGGTTAGTTCAAATGAATGAAAATGGTTCTTTTCACTCCCTATGACATTTCTTTGGGCAAAAAATGTAATATTTTTTGTGTTACTGATACAGCAAGGTTTATTTTTAAGTTTAAAACTGTGTTTTATATAATACCAACACCTTTTCTATATTTGGGCATTAATTAACCTTAATTGCTATTGCTCTTTTTTGTGTTTGTTTCGTTATATACCTACCGTACCTTCATTTGTAAGCTATTCATAGGGAAAATACATTGTAGGTGGAAGTCGAAGTCAGCGCGAACTTTTTCGCTTCGCGCTGACTTCTATAGTATACTTGTCTGGTCCACATAAAATGTAGGTATTTTATTTCCACCTTCTTAGCATAGAAAAAGAATATAAGAAGGGCGACAACTAGATGGCAATTTGGTTAACAAAGGCACAACGCAGGCTCGATGCCGCTATGTAAATTATTTATTTATTAATATGTCTTTTATAAAAAATATTTTTGAAAGAATATTGTTTTTTTAAATAAAATGGTTTTGTCACAATTTTGCAGCTCTGTTATTATTAATAGTATACTCCACAAATCAAAGTCCCACCATGTGACTGATAATTGTATAAGGAATTTTTACAGGAACTATGCTCCACCACGTGACTGATAAAAATAATTAAGGTTAATTTTCTGTCAGTGTCAAGCTTATTTTATCCTATTTCCTAAATGCAATGCAATATATGAACTTTTTGTGTATAAAGGTCTTAATTTAGAACACAAAAAATACATATATTGTATTATTTTTAGAAAATAAGACGAAATTAGCTTGATAGGTTCTGACAAAAAATTAACCTTAATTATTTTTATCAAAGTCACGTGCAGTGCTGCCAGAGCAGATGGTCGGATAATCCGTATATATTCGTGGAAAGGGTGGGGGGAAGCCTCGAAAAATCCGTAAAAATCCGTTTTTGTCTAAATTTCGAAAAATTTCTATAAGGGGGATTTTCGTGACAAAACATACCTTTCGTCAAAGAAAATCCGAAACATCTCAGAATTTTTCGGGGGAGTTTCAGAAGTTTGAACCTCTTCGTCAGTGATATAATTCTCGTCACTTTCCATTTTTCACAAAATAAAGTATTTTATATACAGATTCGGATATATAATAAACATTGACTTTGAGATCAAAATATTGCCACAATGCAGTTCAATGCACTGAACTGGAGTCAGTATTGGTTAGTCGTTACTATTGGTGGCATTGCGCCGCTTATATATTGGCAGCAATAACAACGTGTTATAAAACCTTAACAAATGATATGAAACTATCGTTCTCTTTGTCACACTCAATGAAAAAGCATATGTTTCGCATATACTCGGCGTTTAAGAACCCTATATTAAGAACACATCCTTTTTCAATCCGCTTTCTTTTTCTGTCTAACGTAGTAAAAATTAAGAGGAATAGAAGCGTGACAAAGATGATCAAAAAACGGGGCAAAAATGATGTTTTTTTAGTATTAGTATGAAGCTATCTTAAAAATCCGTAAAAATCCGTATTTGATGAAAATCCGTTCAAAATCCGTTTCCAATTTCTCTAGACCTGGAAAATCCGTAAAAAACGGATAAATCCGTTCATCTGGCAGCACTGGTCACGTGGTGGAGCATAATTCCTGTAAAAATTCCTTAAACCGGCGTAAGGAATATTCCCAAAACGTTCCTGGGATAAGGGCTGGGAATAATCCCCAAATTATATCAAGGAATATTCCCAGAATAATCCTCGAGTCTTCTGCAGGCAGATACATGGAATATTCTTTTTATGATGCCTGGGTTATTCAAAAAGCGGACATTTGATTATGCCAGGAATATTCCTGGGAATATTCTGGGACGATTGGAATATTCCTGGGAATATTCCTGACATGTGCAGGGAATGTGATTTTACGGTCTGGGGTAGGTATATACCTATACTTAAGTACCTAATTAGTAATTAGTATTAAATATTAAGTAAAAAACACAATCCAAAATATTTTTTTTTATAGTTATTTGTCAAATTAAAACAATATTCGATAACAAAAATACTTTTACTATAGGTATTTTATTTTATGTTAAAAATAAATATTTATTAATTTGTATAACGATTTGATACAATACAAATACATTTAACTGTCATATTATGACAGTGAGGCGTATTTGTCGTCTCCTGGAGAATTTTACGAATGTAGAATACAACATATTAGAACGTGGGTATCTGACATATTTGGAAATATTCTTAAAAGCTTCCTAGAAGCTCCATAAGAAACCTTCTAAGAACATTCCAAAAACGTATTCTTAAAATGTTCTTAGGATGCTTTTTAGGAAGGTTTTAAGAAGCTTTTAAGAATCTAATTGCATCATTAAAAGGGTATCTATTGAATGTTTTAAAAGTCTCTAAGAACATTCTTAGCAATAAGGGAAGGTTCTAAGATTATTCCATTATTCCGGGTCATATCTTCTTAGAAGATTCTTAAAATCGAATTTTGCTATCAGGGTAGTAGCGCCACCACTCGGCTGTTATCATCGTAACAAAAGTACAACTTTTAATAATCAGCTGTCAAACGCTTATGTAACAAAACGAGTTAGTTATCATTAGTTAATTCTGCACCAACAAATGTACTTACCGAATTGGATTCTTTGGCAAAACATGAAAATGCAACGATTTAGTTCTTGAATTTTATTTACAATTAAGATAAAATACACGCACTAACGTATTTATAAAAGCATTTATAAGCGTTGAGTTTCTTAATCAATGATATAAGGAATAATCAATCGAAATCGAGTACTAAACCAGTTTTTTAGTTTTTTCCTTGCAACGTAAAACTTTTTTAGGTTTCAAAACTAGTAATCCTTCACGAAGAAGCAGAAGATGGCATCCCCATGCCAGATTTGGAGTTTCCTGTCAAATCAGTCAGCAATGCAGTTAGAAACCTCGTTAAGGTAAAGTAAAAAAAAAATTCTTGTGAAATATAAAATATTTTTTTTTATTACCACCCTTAGGTTGGCAGAGAGACCATCAACAGCAGTAACGACCCAATCTTACGACAAGACATGCCATCGGCTTTACATCGCGTTGAAAACTCCTCAAAATTACTTGAAGAAGCGAGTCAAATGCTTAAATCCGATCCTTACTCTTCCCCGGCAAGAAACAGGTTAATAGAAGGCAGCGGTGGAATTTTACAGGTAAAATGTTGCTACCTGCTTTTCGACCCTTAAAATCGCTATTTCTCAGATTTTACATTTGGCGAAAAAAAACACCCAAACAATGTTGATTTGGCGTCGATTTTGAAAATAGAATGACTCATTACAACGAAAAAATCGTCAAATCCCGAAATAAATAACCACCTGTACCTGACAGCTAAAATTAGCACCAATTACATAAAAAAAAAATAATTGCCTTTAACTTGGCAACAGAACAATTTTATTTATAGAACCGTAGCTATTGTTTATAAAATCATAGAAACAGAGGAAATTGCTATAAAATTTAAAAGCGCTTATTTATAGATTTTGAGTCAGAAAAATGCATTTTAATTTTAATTAAAGTAGTAATTATTACCAAAAACAAATCGAACAAAATTGATTTTTTTCATTACAGCGCCATCTATTAATTTAAAAATTTCTTTTAGATGTTATTAATACCTTTTAAAACCTCTAAACCAAAAAACCTTCGCTACTTATCAAAAGTTTGAGTTACTCCTGGCCTCTTTTTGCCTCTCTGTTGGAGAAGGGGCCCTTCCACACCGCCTGTGTTGACCTTAAAGGCTGGTCAATGCAGAGTTCAAAAAATGGTTATCCCTCACTTCACTTCACTGTTAGGGCTAGTTCAGCATGAAACTAATATTTTTAGAATTTGTGGATTTTAAGTTCATTTAATATAATAAATATCACCAATGATTTTTAAAATAATTGTTCAACAAAACCTTAGTTTACGATCTGCGGCTTTTAGGTTATAAAACTAAGAAACTGTCCAAAAACATTTATCGCCGTTCAGAAAGATTCAAGGTCAAGCCTTTAAACATATGATAAACGGAATACCTTTACAAAAAAAATTGTTTGGATTTAGTTCAACTGACTTTTTTCTTTTAGCTAACTTGGTCAAATATGCCAGAATGATGAATAATGTGCATAAAAATAAATAAAAAAATAATCAAATTTTTAACATGACCGTCGCATATTTTTTTTCATGTGATTTCACACATTTTTATTTGCTCAAAAACGTCCTACGGTCATGTGAAGAAAACGTCGGGACAGCGTTTAGGTATTATTTTTATTGTAAACATTAATAATTAATATATAAGAAAATTTTATAACACAAAAACCGAACATTAGTTCAATATCATTTTCTTTGGCTCCTTAAAAGTTAAATTAAATTTTTAGATCGCAAATATTGGATTTTGCTCGAGGGATATACGACGGTCATGTAAAACGAAAATTAAAAAATAAATTCATAGGATGTTGAGCTTTTGGTATTAAAAATCGATAAAAATATGCTTTTCTAGTAAAATGTAAAATAAATGATGGCTAATATAAAGATTTTTAATTAATAGAAATCGAGTACTAAACCAAAGTTTTTCAGTTTTTACTTGAAACGCGAAACACAAACAATATGCGCGATTTAGTTGAAACTTTGCGAACAAAATTTGTCGAGTAAGACATCTAACTTCCTCTCTTTTGTGAAAAATAATGTTTTCTAGACCCTCTATGTTTCTTGCTAATTTCTAACTCTCGATGTCTCTCAGGCCACCTCAGCCCTGCTCCTATGTTTCGACGAATCGGAAGTTCGAAAAATCATCCAGGAGTGCCACAGGGTTCTCGACTACCTCGCCGTGGCGGAAGTGATCGAGACGCTCGACGAACTCGTGCAGTTCTTGAAAGACCTCAGCCCCTGTCTCAGCAAGGTATCGCGAGAAGTGAGCGCTAGAGAGAAAGAGTTGACGCATCAAGTCCACTCGGAAATCCTCGTAAGGTGCCTCGATCAAGTGAAAACTTTGGCGCCCATCTTGATCTGCTCGATGAAGATCTATATCCACATCAGGTCGCAGAACGGGAAGGGTTTGGACGAGGCGGCCGAGAACAGAAACTACTTGACTCAGAGAATGACGGATGAGATCAACGAGATAATTCGAGTTTTGCAACTCACTAGCTACGACGAGGAACAATCTGACTTGGACAACTTGACCGTTTTGAAGAAGCTTCAGAACGCCATACAAAACAGAATCAACACTGCCATGGACTGGCTGATGGACCCCACTGCCGTTAGAGGCGGCGTGGGGGAGAAATCCCTCTGGCAAATCATAGATACCGCTAAAAAGGTGGCCGACAGATGCCTTCCTCAAGACGCCAACACCATAAGAAAACTTTGCTCTGATCTTTCCACCATGGTTGAAGCTTTGGGAGAGCTTAGGCAAGAGGGTAAAGGCGCCACCCCACAGGCGGAATCTTTGGCGAGGAGCATCAGAGATAAACTCGGGCATCTGCAGCAAGCAGTCATGAATGCTGTTGTTAATGTGGATAAAGCAGGACTGCAACAAACGGCTCACACCGTTCAAGGAAGATTGGAACAAGCTAGGAAGTGGTTGTCCAATCCTGGACAGGATGATAAGGGTTTGGGGCAGAGGGCTATAAGCGCCATAGTGGCCGAAGGACGTAGGGTAAGTACCTACATTACTTTCTTAGAATCCTTTTATTGCCTTTAATGTATGATGGAAAAAATGGTGGTCATACGCCTTTAAAAGCAGTATCTCCTGCATTAGGGATTAATCAAACCTATTTATTTTATTAAAACCAAAAAAGTATGACATAAAACCAACAGGCAGTTGCCACTGCTTGTATTGCCATCGAGACAAATTGTTCTTGAGAAGCTAGCACACAGGAGTATAATAAAGCAGATTAAAGTATTAGCTGTTAAAAGATAATAAAAGAATAGAAGAATGGAATAATGAAATATGATAAAAGCATGATACAAAAATGATGAAAGAATGATAAAAAAATAAAAGTATAAAAGAATTATAAAAGATTGATGAAAGAACGATGGAAGAATGATGAAAGAATAGAAGAATGAAAGAATGGGACAATGAAAGAATAAAAGATTGATGAAAGCATAATGAAAGAATTATGAAAGAACTATGGACAAATGATGAAAGAATAATTAAAAAATTATGAAAGAATGATGAAAAAATGTAATAATGAAATAATGATGAATGAATGATAAAAGAAGGAAAGAATGAAATAATAAAAGAATGATGAAAAAATAAAAAAATTAAATAATAAGAGAATGAAATAATGTAATAATAAAAGAATGATGAAAGAATAAAATATTGGAAAAATGAAAGGATGGGCGAATGAAAGAATGAAAAAGGATAAAAAGAAATGTAAAAATGGAAGGATGAAAGAATGATAAAAGCATCATAAAAAAATAAAATAATGTAATAATAAAAGAATGGAAGAATGAAATAATGATAAAAGATTGATGGAAGAATAGAATAATGAAATAATGATAAAAGAATGATGGAAGAATAGAATAATGAAAGAATAAAAGATTGATGAAAGCATAATGAAATAACTATGGACAAAGGATGAAAGAATGAATAAAGAATAATGAACAAATTATGAAAGAATAAAATAATGATAAAAGAGTTACATATGAAAGAATGATAAAAAATAAAAGTATAAAATAATGATCAAATAATGTAATAATGAAATAACGATCAATGAATTATAAAAGAATGATGAAAAAATAAAAAAAATAAATAATAAGAGAATGAAATAATGTAATAATAAAAGAATGATGAAAGATTAATGAAAGAATGATGGAAGAATAAAATAATGGAAAAATGAAACGATAAACGAATGAAAGAATTAATGAATGAAAAAGGATGAAAAGAAATGTATAAATGGAAGAATGATAAAAAGATTATGAAAGAATGATAAAAGATTGAAAGAATGATAAAAAGATGATGGAAGAATAGAATAATGAAAGAATGATAAACGATTGATGAAAGAATAATAAAAAGATGATGAAATGATTATGAAAGAATGATGGAAGAATAGAATAATGAAAGAATAAAAGATTGATGAAAGCATAATGAAAGAATGATCAAATAATGTAATAATGAAATAACGATGAATGAATTATAAAAGAATGAAAGAATGATGAAAAAATAAAAAAAATAAATAATAAGAGAATGAAATAATGTAATAATAAAAGAATGATGAAAGATTAATGAAAGAATGATGGAAGAATAAAATAATGGAAAAATGAAACGATAAACGAATGAAAGAATTAATGAATGAAAAAGGATGAAAAGAAATGTAAAAATGGAAGAATGATAAAAAGATTATGAAAGAATGATAAAAGATTGAAAGAATGATAAAAAGATGATGGAAGAATAGAATAATGAAAGAATGATAAACGATTGATGAAAGATTAATAAAAAGATGATGAAAGGATTATGAAAGAATGATGGAAGAATAGAATAATGAAAGAATAAAAGATTGATGAAAGCATAATGAAAGAATGATAAAAAATAAAAGAATTAAATAATGAAAGAATGATCAAATAATGTAATAACGATGAATGAATTATAAAAGAATGAAAGAATAATGAAAAAATAAATAATAAGAGAATGAAATAATGTAATAATGATGAAAAAATGATGGAAGAATAAAATAATGGAAAAATGAAAGGATGGACGAATGAAAGAATTAATGAATGAAAAAGGATGAAAAGAAATGTAAAAATGGAAGAATGAAATAATGATAAAAGATTGATGAAAGAATGATAAAAAGATGCTGAAACAATTATGAAAGAATATAATAATGAAAGAATGGGAGAATGAAATAATAAAAGTTTGATGAAAGCATAATGAAATAATAATAAAAGAACTATGGACAAAGGATGAAAGAATGATTAAAGAATAATGAACAAATTATGAAAGAATGAAAAAATGAAATAATGATCAAATAATGGAATAATGAAATAAAAATCAATGAATGATAAAAGAATGGAAGAATAATGAAAGAATAAAATAATGGAAAAATGAAAGGATGGACAAATGAAAGAATTAATGAATGAAAAGGATGAAAAGAAATGTAAAAATGGAAGGATGAAATGATAAAAGCATCATAAAAGAATAAAATAATGTAATAATAAAAGAATGATAGAAGAATGGAAGAATGCAAGAATATAATAATGATAAAAGAATAAAATAATGTAATAATAAAAGAATGAACGAATGGACGAAAAAGGATAAAAGCATAATGAAAGAATAGTAAAGAAAGTATGAACAATGTATTGCCAACGAGACAAACTGCTCTTGAAAATCTAGCAAACAGAAGTATAATAAAGCAGATTTAAGTATTAGCTGTAAAAAGTACTTACAGCACAAGCAAATATTCCTAGGACAGTTTCCTCCGGAAATTTGGTTTTACCTGCTTCCATAAAACACACCTTTTAAGAACCCTCAAAACCAATACACTGCCACAAAGCTAAACAGGCCTTAAGGGTATCTCAAACCCAAACATCCTTTCAAAGATGTGTTTAGGTTGCAGACGGCCTCCCGGGAGTGCAGAAGGCGGAAATCCTGCAGCTTTGCGACGAAGTCGACGCTCTCAAACGCCAACTGGCCGACCTGTGCGCTCAGGGCAAAGGTAACACGCCGGAGGCGCACGAGATCGCGCGGAAGCTGTCGCAGAAGCTGCACGAACTGAAGGAGAAGATCAACCAGGCGGTGGTGAACAGGGTGGTGGAGGATTTCATCGACATCGTCACCCCTCTGAAGCAGTTCACCGAGGCTGTCTTGGCTCCCGAAGGTAATAATAATAATAATAGTTTATTAATCCACATTTATCACATTTACAGGACATAGGACAAGTCAGACATGAAAACGCCGTAACCAACAATTTTGAGATTTTTGTTTTACGGCATTTTCTAATAGAACAATTCATCCTGCGTCTATCCCCGGTACTCAAAAAACCGTATATATATGGATACGGTTTTTTGAGTACCGGGGATAGACGCAGGATGAATTGTTCTAGTAGAAAATGCCGTAAAACAAAAATCTCAAAATTGTTGGTTACGGCGTTTTCATTAAGCACGGCAGATATATACAGGGTGTTATGTAATTAATGTTATATATTAAAATACTGAATACCTTTTGACATAAGGAATAAAGGAAAAATATTTAAAAAAACATTTTTCCAAAGATAAAGAAAAAATATGCATTAGAAGTTTTTTATATTTTTTGTGATACGCCACTGGTGACACACTTGTTTATCTCTGCACACCTGTATTTTGTGAGTACATAGATACCAACCAACAAAGTAGCTATGCGTTGCCAGATGTAAAAAATTGTTACTAAAAATTTTTCTTGCAAAAAATAAATAAAAAGTCAATAAATACAAAAGTTTTATGCCCTTAAAGCTCTAATACCCTTCTGTATTTATTTACTGATCCAGCTATTAGCTTAAGCAATGATTAGAAAATTTAGTACCTTTGAAATTTGAAATCCATAACCACAAAATTAATTTTTTCAACAGTTTTTTCTCTGTTTACTCAGATGAAATTGGGACCAGTTCACAGGTTAAACTTTAAATTTGTTAAATAAATCCAAACGCACTTCCCTTAGTTAAGATATTTACAATTTGAAAACATAACCTAAAATTTAAAAGAAATGCACTAGATTCTGTCATAAAAGTTGGCAGATTTTGTTTGAATTTACCTTCAGTACAAAAATGAAATAACCAACAATTAATAAAAACGCCAAATTGACAATTTGCATTGTTAATATTGTCATTTTTGTAATTAAGCTAAACTTAAACAATGTTTGTCAACTTTTTTGAGAGATTTTGGAAACACTGTTACCAACCATAACCAGTGATGCCAGATCTTTAGCGCTGAATATCCGTATTTGACCTAGTAGTATGGTGGGGATTAAGGAAAAAAATCCGTATAATTCCGTATTTCGTATTTTACACTTATTACGTAAATTTTTTATCAATAATTAGACTAATTTAGGGGAAATTTAATTTCCATGTTGATGATTTATTTTTTAGAATATAAAACGTAGTATAATTTAATTTTTAAGTCTTGAGCAAGAAGGCAATTCTTTTAATTATTTTTTTCTACTCCTATTATATGGAATATAACCGTTCTAATATCACTTTTTAATGTTAATCGTTCTTTAACGTTAATTTTTTAATATTTCCGAAACACTTGAAGATAGGTATAGGACATTGTACAGGGTGATCCCCTATAATGTCGCCCCCCTTTAACTTTTTTATTTTAAGTGTCCCAAAAAATTAAAAGTGTGGTTATGTAGGAACTAAAAAATACTTTTTTTCTACGTATAAAGAAAATTGGAAAATTGATCAGTATACAGGGAAAAACAAAAAGTTAATTTTTTTTCAATGGATCACCCTATATATGAATTTATTTTTCGATTCCTTGTAAAATTCTAAGCATATTTCATATATCATACCATATACCTAAATTCAACCGTTTCTGAAATATTTAAATTATTTTTAAGATAATAAGTTGAAATAGTTTGTCTTTCTCTGTCTGAGTACGCCATTTTTACTTATTTAACAACACTTATTGACATAATGTCACTATAGTAATTTATTTTCAATAAAAATTTTGGTATACTGAGGCTTCTTGATTTCTAACACTTTAAAAAAACATTTAATAATGACATTTCGAATGCGAATATTTCAGAAACGGTTGAATTTAGGTATATGGTTTGTATATAAATTATGCTCAGAATTTTACAAGGAATCGAAAAATAAATTCAAATATAGGGTGATCCATTTTTTAGTTCCTACATAACCACACTTTTAAATTTTTTGGGACACTTAAAATAAAAAAGTTAAAGGGGGGCGACATTATAGGGGATCACCCTGTACATGAAATATGTCTATAATTTTCTGAAGAATCCAAAAATTGAATAAAATACAGGGTGTTCCATTTGAAATTTGAAAGTAGGTATTGGCCACTGATATATGAGACACCCTGTACAAAAAGATTTTATTGAAAAAAGTGCGCAACTAAAAATACTAATCGACGTGTCCGAGCATTTTTAGGAACATGCCCCCATTTATGTATTATCGAATTTATTCCATTTGGCTGATACACACTGTATTACAGAATGAATTATTCTATCGGATGACGGAATAAACACTGGTGGCGACATCTCTGTGTTTAATATCTAACAAATTTTAGATAAATCAAACTTCACTTTTTGCTAATTAAATTATTTTTTATGGTACACGTTTGGAATTGCATATTCCGCTCGAGTGAAAACGAAGGCGAGTTTGACGAGTTCACGTATTCCAAACTTGTTACAGAATATACTATTCTCGCCTTTTTTATATAGAAAATGTGAGAAAAAGAAGTTAAGAAATATTTTTCTTCTTCTATTTGTTCATACTCCAGTTAAATAGTTTTAAATTTTAGAGAAAGAAATGCAGTACCCAAATTAATTAATTAATTAATTTACAGATAACTGTATTTAGTTCAGTCTTGTGGATAAGTAAAACCGGAAAAAAAAGTTTTTTAACCTAAAAATATTCGGGGAAAAATCACCCCAAAGAACGAAAGGCTGTAACTACAGAGTTGGCGATAATTTAGGTATAAAATTTGGATTTGTTATAAATCCGTATAAAATCCGTATTGCCCCCAAAATCCGTATAAAAATCCGTATATTTTCCCAATACACTCGAAATTCCGTAGAATACGGAAAAATCCGTATATCTGGCATCACTGTCTATGTGCGATTTCCAGTTCAGCGTTTGATCTATTTCTAGTCCAAGAAATTTGTGGGATATAACTTGCCTTATGGATAAATTGTTATATCTAACCAACATACTATGGTCCGTGTTTGACCTCAATGAAAATTTTATAAAAGCAGTTTTTTCAGAATTTATTAATAATGCATTACCACTAAACCAGGTACGCCGAACAGGGATCAGAATTTCTCGGACAAGGCTAAGAACTTGCAGCACTTCTCCGACAGGGCCGTGAAAACTGCGAGGATGGTGGCGGCGGGCGGGAGCGGCGGTAACAAGAAGCTTGCGGAAGCGCTTCAGAGCGCCTCCCACCAGGTGGAGAGCTTGACTCCGCAGCTGATTTCCGCCGGTAGCATCAGGTTGAACTACCCGACTTCCAAAGCTGCCGACGAGCATTTCGAGAATCTTCGTCAGCAATACGCCGACACGATCACCAAGATGAGGAACTTGTGCGATGAGGCCACCGATTCTGCAGATTTCATTAAGGCGTCTGGTAAGTTATTTTTTTCATATACGAGCCCTAACCACATAATGTTCGGACACTTCATAATTTATACAGACATTTTTTTCGTGAATACTATCTCAAAATTATTAGAAGTTATGAAAAATTCAGCTTATTTTGGCATATACCCCTCGAAGCGATTTTTATTTTTAAAAAGTTTACCTTTTATTTTTAGCTTTTAAAAAAGGCTAACTTTTTAACTTTTTTTTGCATGAGTAAAAAAAGTTATAAATGGGCCCATTAAAAAGAACATAAAATATTATACAAACCCTGAAAATTTGGTAAAAATTGTATAAATAATAAGAAAGTTATAGCGATATATATATCTGCAAAATCTCCCGTTTCCTAAGAAAATTGCAAAAACTCTTTAAAAATAGCATTTTTAAATTACTTATACTTTTTTATAACTTATTTATTTTTTACCAAATTTTCAGGGTTTGTATAATATGTTATGCTCTTTTTAATGGGTCCATTTATAACTTTTTTTACTCATACAAAAAAAAGTTAAAAAGTTAGCCTTTTTTTAAAAGCTAAAAATAAAAGGTAAACTTTTTAAAAATAAAAATCGCTTCGAGGGGTATATGCCAAAATAAGCTGAATTTTTCATAACTTCTAATAATTTTGAGATAGTATTCACGAAAAAAATTTCTGTATAAATTATGAAGTGTCCGAACATTATGTGGTTAGGGCTCGTATAATGGTCCACTTTAACACTTGTATGTAGATATTAAAGTAAACACTAAACATTTTTTAAATCCGGATAAAGATAACGGGGATACAAAGGTTTATGTAAAATAAAGGAAGATAGATAAAAAAATTATTTGAAAAACGTAAATAGAAAAAATAAAGAATGAAAGAATGATAAAAGCTTTATAAAAGAATGATGAAAGAATAAGATAATTATTCTCTCATTCCCTCACTTTCTTATTCTTTCATCATTCGTCCATTATTTTTAATTCCTTCATTCATTCATTCTTTGATTCTCTGAGGTCTTCTTTTTTCCTTTTTTTATTCTCTTATAAAAGAATAATGAACAAATGATGAAATAATAAGAGAATTATTCTCTCATTCCCTCAATTTCTTATTCTTTCATCATTCGTTCATTATGTTTTCATTCTTTCATTATTTTTAATTTCTTCATTCATTCATTCTTTGATTCTCTGAGGTCTTTCTTTTTCAAATTCTCTTATAAAAGAATGATGAAATATTAATACACGAATGATGAAAGAATAAAAGAATGAGAAAATGAAAGAATGAAATAAGGGAAAAATGAGAGAATTAAGAGAATATTTCTTTCATTTTCCTTTTATCATTATTTCATTATTTTATTTTTTTATTATTCTTTCAAAATTCTTTTGAAGAATGATAAAAAAATTAAAGAATGATAAAAGCTTTATAAAAGAAAGATGAAAGAATAAGATAATTATTCTCTCATTCCCTCACTTTCTTATTCTTTCATCATTCGTTTAATATTTTTTCATTGTTTGTTCATCATTCTTTCATTATTTTTAATTCCTTCATTCATTCATTCTTTGATTCTCTGAGGTCTTCCTTCTTTCTTTTTCTTATTTTCTTATAAAATAATGATGAAGAATAAAAGAATGAGAAAATGAAATAAGGAACAAATGAGAGATTAAGAGAATTTTTCTTTCATTTATTCGGTATAATGTAATAATAAAAGAATGATGAAAGAATGATAAAAGGATGATGAAAAAATGATAAAAGAATATTGAAAGAATAAAAAAGGGGAAGAATAATTCTCTTAATCTCTTATTCTCTCATTTTTTCCTTATTTCATTCTTTCATTTTCTCATTATTTCATTCTTTCGTCATTCGTTCATTAATATTTCATCATTCTTTTATAAGATAATAAGAAAAAGAAAGATGAGGACCTCAGAGAATCAAAAAATGAATAAATGAAGAAATTAAAAATAATGAACGAATGATGAAAGAATAAGAAAGTGAGGGAATGAGAGAATAATTCTCTTATTCTTCCTTCATTCGATCATTATTATTTCATCATTCTTTTATAAGAGAATGAGACAAAGAAAGAATAAAGATGATAATGTAATAATAAAAGAATGATAAACGGATGATGAAAAAATGATGAAAGAATAATTCACTTAATCTCTCATTTTTTCGTTATTTCATTCTTTCATTTTCTCATTCTTTTACTCTTTCATCATTCGTTCATTATTATTTCAGCATTCTTTTATAAGAGAATGAGAGAAAGAAATAAGACCTCAGAGAATCAAAGAATGGTGAACGAGTGATAAAAGAATAAGAAAGTAAAGGAATGAAAGAATAATTCCCTTATTCTCTCATTAATTCCTTATTTTATTCTATTATTTTCTCATTCTTTTATTGTTTGTTTATTATTATTTCATCATTCTTTAATAAGAGAATAGGAGAAAGGAACACCTTAGAGAATAAAACAATGAACCAATGGAGGAATTAAAAATGATTAAAGAATAATGAACGAATGAGAAAGAGGAGGAATGAGAGATTAATTATCTCATTCTTTCCTTTATTTATTCTTTTATTTTATCATTATCTCATTCTTTCATTTTTTCATCATTCGTTCATTATTATTTCATAATTCTTTTATAAGAGAATGAGAGAAAGAAAGAATGAACGAATGAAGGAATTAAAGAATTAAAAGGGAAAATGATGGAAGAATTTATAAAAAAAATATATAAAAAACAAGAAAACAATACCAAAGAAAAAATTGACAAAACTGTGTCTCTACAGAGGAACAAATGAAGAAACACTCCTTCCTCTGCGAAGAAGCCATCAAGAACAAGCAACCGCAAAAGATGGTGGACAACACGTCCGCCATCGCCAGGTTGGCCAACCGCGTGCTCCTAGTGGCAAAACAAGAGAGCGACAACTCCGAAGACCCGAATTTCATTGACCAACTCAACAGGGCCTCCGACGGCTTACAAGACAGTAAGCACAAAAAAAAGTTGGGGGATTTTTTGGTAACTTTTCGTGTTGCAGGCGTACCACCTATGGTGCAGGACGCCAAATCCGTGGCCGTCAATCCTTCAGACCACAACGCTGTTTCAAGATGGAGGGATTCTAACAAAGCAGTAAAGCCTGAATTATAGATTGCCTTCCTTCCTTCCTCCCGTAGTCGTGCCCGTACGATTTGTGCGTCTTGTAAAAAGTCAATTTATAGTTTTATGTGTAAAATTCCATAACCATGCGCGATTACACCTAAAATGGTTGACATTTGTTTTTGTTTATATTCTGCGTTTTACCCATTGTGTGTAAATATGAAAGATAATCATTTATATATTAGTGCAGTGATCACAATTTTAATTGCCCAGGCAGCTTGTTGTATACTGCCCAACTATGGAGAAAGGCAGTAACTGCTAAACAAGAAATTTTTGGGAAATTAGCATAAACCACATTTTTATAAAAAGCAGTAGGTATTTAACTGATTTATTTAACTTAAAAGATAGTTTACTGCATTTCTTTGTTGAATTAAGATACAAAATGTCCATAGCTTTATCATAGCACAAGAAAACGCATTTGTAGTTACTGCCTTTCTCCATAGTAGGGCAGTATAATAAAAAAAAAACAACGAACAAAACGTTGGAAGACTCGCCCACTTTACCAAGACCGGGAAACTACGGGGTTTTACAAAGCAACGTTTCTAAAAATGAAAGACATTGATCATAAACAATATCTAAATATCCTATTTGGAGACACAAATTATTTAATAAACTCTTAGAATAAACTGAACACCTATCTTAAATAATACTAAACAATCATGTATTTTAAATATTTTGTGCTTACGCGCTGTCACCCTACAGCGCATGTCCATAACAAGCACTGTAATTGGTCATGTCAAAGACCTTTACGGTGAAAGATAAAACTTAAAAATTTCTACGGGAGGAAGGAATGCCGTCCTTACGGTACGGGAATCTATAAATGGCACTACGATTTAAATAAACATTTTTGACGTAATTGTCACCATTAACATTGCCCGTTATTAATTTTAATTTAACTTAACAATTATTGATACTTTAAAATATTAAAATAACTTCAAAATATAATTTTGTTAAGAAAATATTTTATTCTTTGATTTTTTTTATTACTATAATTGCAAAATATTATCACAAAGTATTAAAAATTCCTACACGGGTAATGTTAATGGTGACAATTACGTAATGTTCATCTTCTACGGGAGGAAGGAAGGCAATCTATAATTCAGGCTTAAGATTGACTTTGTTACGACTTTATGGAAATTTTAACCGGATTTTTTTAGCTACTAAACGCCGTCGGTCAGGTTAGAAAGGCCGTGCAAGTCAACCCTGACCTTCCACCGTTGCCGGACTTCAACAATCTTCATCTGGGTAAGTGCAGCCAACGTGGGAGTATAAAATCACCAATACTAAATACCACCAAGTCACTTGTAATAATATTATGGAGGATTTGTTGTCCTAACAGTGTAGATATTTACTAATTAAACACAATTAATTTCAGAAACGGTCCCTCAACAACATTTCATTGAAAAAGGTACAAAGGTTTACTACCAAACTTAATTATAATATCCCTGAAAAAATGCGATTTAAAACGATAACAGAATTCGGCAACTATATGTTATTTATACAATATTAATGTTAAAATAAAATACTAAGGGCCCCTAAAGTGTACCATGCGGCACACCCAATATCGTTATAAATCGCATTTTTTTTTTTTCGATTCTCTTTTAACAATATTAATGTTAATATATACACAGTGTGTCGCAAAAACGTAGTGTAACACGCTTTTAAACGCATTAAAAACCTTATAGTTGGAGATCAGTTGAGAAACACTCCCAATCCAGGTCAGGATTCCGGATTTTTAAGCCCGACCAATCACGAGCCCGGCCGAGTCAGTCCTTTGCCGAAATGGGCGAGAGGTATAACAATTAAATAATTTTTGGGGTTTTAATTTGGAGGGTTTGATTTTTACGAAATTTTGTTAAATTATAGGGGATAATTCTGAGCTACTTTATCAAGAGTTGTTAGCTAGTAACAACTTGGAAAATATAGGTAATTAAAAAAAAATATTTTTTTTTTTGATAAGGCTGGAGGCATGGTTGGGAGACTGCAGACATGATTGTTTAGAGATTTTTGTACCATTGTTGTACCATTTTATCATTTACGGTGGGTTATTTTACAGATATTCATTCGTTTACTAATTCTTCTAATTGTTTACCTAGAATGGCAGGTTTAGACATATTTTTATCTGTAAAGTAACACGTTTTATTTCTAACAAACTAACTTGGGTTTCATCGAAAAAAAAAAGTCACAATACACTAAAGAAGTATCGCTAGTAGCGCCACCACTCGGCTGTTATCACAGTAACAAAAGTATGACTTTTAATAATCAAACGCTGTTGAGTTTTTACCGGTTTTCCAATATTCAGTGTTAATCTGAATGAAGAAAAAAATTGCATACAGTCTCTGTAAATATAAATTGTACCTATTAGATACAATAAATACACATTTTAGTAGTGATTAACGTGAAAAGTGTAAACATTTCAATTCAGTAAAAATCGTCAAACAAATAAGTCGTCTAAATTTAAACAGCATTTGGCATTATTAAAAGCGTTGATTAAGAAAGTCTCCACTCAACGGTAACATACCATTATATTATGTATTATATATAATATTATGTTGCCATGAATTCGTAGGTAGGTATATTTTGTGGTTTAAAATGCAGTTGTCAGAGTTTTTTAGAGAACTCAAATATAAAAATGGTTGATTTTAAGGTTATGTTTGTGCAAAAATTATTTTTTACTAATTTATTTAAAATTTCCAAACTTAAATATAAATTATATTAGGTAAAGTTATCATTAATTAATTCTGCACCAACAAATGTATTTACCGAATTGGATCCTTTGGCAAAACATGAAAATGCAACGATTTAGTTCTTGAATTTTATTTACAATTAAAAACGCAATAATTCACCATGATCCTTTAGAAAAAATACACACACTAACGTAACTATATAAGCATTTAAGCGTTGAGTTTCTTAATCAATGATATAAAGAATAACCAATCGAAATCGAGTATTAAACCAGTTTTTTTCCTTGCAACGTAAAACACAAATAACGGGCGCGATTTAGCTGTGCAATTGAACAAAATTTGTCGAGTAAGAATTCTCTTTCGTGAAAAAACTACCTATTTATTTAAAAATGATGTCCAGTTCGTATGCTTTAAATGTATTGTTGACAATTCTTAAATTCACGCAATGCTTTTGAAGTCCACCAGATGGCGCGCGCGTTGCGAAAACCCGATACTTCTTTAGCGTATATGTATTAGGCTGTTATCAAACTGTCAAATGTCTATTTTAAGGTAAAGTTCTTAGAACTAAGTATTTTAAAAGTCGAATGAGGACTATTGCGCTACCCAGTATGTCCAAATACAGTAAAAACATATATCTAATACTCCTATTTTGATAGCGCAGTTCCAGTATCAAGTATCAAGTATTAGATATATGGTAAAAACTTATTTTACTTAAGTAGCAGTGTAGTGTAGCCTTCGCTAGATGTCGCTTTGCATGTTATATCACGTTGTATGGCTTTAAATGTTTAATGTTCATATACCTATGTTTAGTTAATTAACACTTAACACTAACACTTATCAACAATTATTTATTAATGCAAACAAGGATTCAGTTTCATACCGGAATATATTCTTGAAGATGGTAATTTGAATATCTGCTTTAACGATATAAGTGGGTCATTTTTAAGAAACACCCGCTTTCAAGAAAATTAAGATCAAAATTTTTTTTTGCTTAAATTGACTTGGTTGGATTTTTATAAATGTTTAGAGTTTTGTTTACTTACATTTAAGACGGGCAGTGCACTTTTTATTTTATTTTGAAATAAAATGTACTTAGTTCACAAACTTTTGACTCCAATTTTTTATTTTATTTTTTATTAAAAATTTATGCTTTTTTTAAATATTTATGTTCGTTAAGTTACTTTTTAAAAGAAACCATTCCGATTCTTTGTTAAAAAAACAATACCATTAATATTTTCTTTTATTCACTGTATTAGTGAGTTAAACTCTAATTTATAAACACGTATTACCAAGTGATAGTGTATAAAAATCATTTTAAGTATTTTTTTTAACAAAAACTAAAAAAGTAACGCAATAGACATTGGTATCACAACGGACTGGGGGTACACAAAGGACTTAATCAGATAACGTAAAAAAGAAACTATATAGGGTGGTACGATTTTAGAGTAATGCATAAACAAAATCCCTTGTAGTGGTGCTCACTTGCAGAATAACAACTTAGATTTCTAAATTGTAGACACCCTTTTTCTTTGACTATAAGCTGGTGAAGGTCCCTTTTAGTAATTTTCCCTTGGATGTAATCTATATCGTGAGTTATAATCACAAATAATTTAAAATTGGTTTATCATAAACTACTTTTAATGAAAGCGACGGTAAATATCCACTTCCATGTCGAACAATTCTATTGCGTTACCCTAAATTCCATTGCGTTACCATAAGGTAACATAGTGGACTCGGTAACGCAGTGGACAAAGTTTTGTGAAACCATATTTAAAAAATAATAATAAGACATTACAGTCATTAATTACTCTCAATGAGGTTTGGTGCCCTAAAATAAACCTAATCATGAAAAATGGTATTTTTTCTTACCTTATTTTTATATATATTTTTGAGTAACTTAGCGGACAAACAATTATTACATTCGCGTTACCCGCACCTGTTTCAACCGATATCTTCTTCCTGTTTGAATAAATAAATTCAGCTGGTTAATGTGTACGTCCGAACATCATTTGATGATCACGTGAGTGCCAAAAATGTTGCCATATATATGTTTTTTTTTAATATTCTATCGGTAACGCGACGGACGTAACGCAACGGAAAAAATGTCTGGGACATGAGTCAAATTTAAAAAAAGTAGATTAAAATTAATTAATTTATATATAAATTGTTTACTGTATTAACTAAGGATGTTATGGATTGCTATAAAGCAACACAAAGTTCTGGTTATTCAATATTTAAAAAAAACATGTATGTAAGTTTTATACAACGCTAATGGGACATGCGAAAATGTGTGTTCCACAAGTTTCAAAATTAAAAAAAAAATATTCTGAAATAACTAAACAAACATTTTCTGAAAGAGTTTACTAAGGGCTTGTTAGGCTTTCACTTGGTTTTTAAATCAATGAGATCCGATAATTTTGAACAAAGTTATTGGAATTCAAACTTACGGACCGCGGAAGGCGGGTGTTTTTTGAAAACGACCCAAGTAATTATTTAGTAATTATTATGGTAAATGTGGTTTTAGATCAAGCACCGCCGCGCCCACCTCTACCGCACGAAGGTGGCGCCCCCATGCGGCCACCACCCCCACCGGAAACCGACGACGAAGACGACGTCTTCAAGACTGCGCCGTTGCCAAGTCAACCCATCATGGTAAGTTTTACCGGGTGTTCTGACATTAAATACAAAAAAACATTTTATCTCCACGCGGTCTATAATTTAAACTTTATTGTTGTCAACATTAATTTTTCATTATTGTAAAATTAAATATGAATAATAAAACAAAAAGTGAGGTTAGGCAACCAGAAAACTCACGATTCTTTTTCTACGATTTAAATTATCTTTAAGTTTTAATTTGCTTTAAGTTTTCAGTGAAATTAAATGTTAAACACAGCTTAAACATTCCAAACTACCTATTTTTTTTAAATAAAAATCCAAACAAATTGAAATTAGATACCTACCTATTTATTAAACAATTAATTGAATTCAATGTAATAGCAAAAATCCATTTCTACTTAAATCATGTTGCTAGGTATGGTCAAACTATTACTGCTTCTAAAAGCAATAATTATTACAGCCACACAAATTTTTTTTTTTGTTTTGATCTGGGGGTCTGACCATATTTCTTTTATGTTTTTGGGGTCGCTGAATCCGAATCCAAGGTCTATTTAACCCCATCACATCAGGATTTTGACATAACCTCAAAAAATCTATAATTTAAGCTATTAAACGCATATAACCCTAAAAATTAAGTTGTTGTCTAAAAACCCAAGCTCCTAAACCCTATAAGCCTAAAACTCACTTAACTCCATAACCCCATGACCCACTTAACCCCATCATCTATTTAAACATATAATCCTTAGGATGAAATTGTGATCTGAAAACCCAAGCTATTAAACCCAATAACCATTTTAACCCCATCCCATAAACCACTTAAACCCATAACCTTGTAACCCATTTAACCCCATCAACATCAATTCCAACAGTTACGTATGTCAGACATTTAGCTTTGAAGAGACTAAAGTTATGCGGTTATTAAAATAACGTACATATTAAATTAAATATCTGACAAACGTGGTTGATATACATTGAGTTATGAGGTTAAATGGGTTATAGGGTTATGGAGTTATGTGAGTTATAAAGTTGTGATATTTAAGAGCTTGGATTTTTATATTAAAACCACATTCTCAGGGTTATATATAGTAATAGCTTATATGATGGGTTTTTTAAGGTTATGGCAAAATCCTGATGTGATGGGGTTAAATAGACCTCGGATTCGGATTCAGCGACCCCAAAAATATATAGAAAATCTGGTCAGGCCCCCAGGTCAGAACACAATTTTTTTTTTTGTGTGGCTGTGTAATTATTGTACATTTAATGTAATCTTTAGCTAATAAATAAATGAGATTCGAAAAAGTGAGGTTAGGCCGCTTTGATGTTGAATTAAATTGACCTATATAAAGTGCTTTGAAGATAAAATGTCGTATGCCATTCGGCCAAGAAGTGCCTTTTTGTGCTTCGCTCAATTGTAGGCTTCCGCTACGCGTCGGCCTTCAAACCTTGAGCTTAGCACAAAAAGCCTTACTTCTTAACCTAATGACATAAATAACTATTTTTAGGTTGCCGCGCATAATTTACACAGAGAGGTGCGTCAGTGGTCCGCCAAAGACAACGACTTGATCGCGGCTGCGCAAAGGATGGCCAAGTTGATGGCCAGACTGTCCGAATTGGTGCACAACGACGACAAAAGTAAGTTTCGACATAAAGTTCTTTTTTTTACAGTAACCTTAAATGACCATTATAAAACCAGTAAACTAAATTGCGATTTTATAAAACCTTGTTAAACTCTTATATAACCTTTATATAATTTATCGGTAACAAAAGTAGTACAAGTAATTAGTAATTAGTATTAAACACTAAGTAAAAAACACAACCCAAAATATTTTTTTATAGTTATTTGTCAAATTAAAACAATATTCGATAACAAAAATACTTTTACTATAGGTATTTTATTTTATGTTAAAAATAAATATTTATTAATTTGCATACCGATTTATTATTTCCGAATTAACATTTTTATGTATAATAATCCTGACTATCTTCAACTTCAATCTAATCTGACTTATCCCACTAAATTTTCCAATTTTACTTTTTATGAAATAATGTCATACAACTTATGGTTTAGAGGTCAAATTGTTTATTTAATATTTTTAAATAAATATATATTAATATGTCGCAAAATTTTTTAAGGGGACGACAAATACATTTCACTGTCATATTATGACAGTGAGGCGTATTTGTCGTCTCCTGAAGAATTTTACGAATGTAGAATACAACATATTAGAACGTGGGTATCTGCCATATTCGGAAATATTCTCAAAAGCTTCCTAGAAGCTCCATAAGAAACCTTCTAAGAACATTCCAAAAACGTATTCTTAAAATGTTCTTAGGATGCTTTTTAGGAAGGTTTTAAGAAGCTTTTAAGAATCTAATTGCATCATTGAAAGGGTATCTATTGAATGTTTTAAAAGTCCCTAAGAACATTCTTAGCAATAAGGGAAGGTTCTAAGAATATTCCACAATCTCATTTCGTTTGAACCTTCAGATTCCAAGCGGGAACTGATCGCCACCGCCAAGGCTATTGCCGACGCCAGTGCTGACGTCACACGCATCGCAAAACAATTGGCCAGGGAATGTACCGACAAAAGGATTAGGACCAACTTGCTTCAAGTTTGCGAAAGAATCCCAACCATAGCTACGCAACTGAAGATTTTAAGCACAGTCAAGGCCACCATGTTGGGACAACAAGGTAAGATTTTTTTTTAACTGTTAGAGAAAATAATAGTCAACCCCATGTTGCGGAAATTAACGCTGTAAATTTGCTTTCTTTGCTTGCTAAAAGAGAAAGGAATACCCAAAAAAGGTAAGTTAGATGATGGTTGATTACGTTGTTCTGTACGCAGGTTATCCGAAAACATATTGACTTTGACTTTAAAAAAAATTGTTTAGATTTTAACGTGTTATATTTTTTTCATAAGGGGGGACCAAGGTGAAATTTTTTCTGAAAATATAAAAAATTTTTTTTCTGAAAAACATGAAAAAAAAAGTTGCAAAAATAATTTTTCCTTACTAATTCGAGCACGCTGATTCCAAAAAATCAAACCGCACTTTCGTATCTCTTCGCGTTTGGAAGTTACACTCGAAAAGTTTATGATCAAAATTAGTAAACTAAATTGTCCCCAGCGCCCTTGGTATGTTAAAATCTAAGAAAAAATAATACGTGGATTTATTGCCATTGATAAGGTCCACATTTTATCTTAATTTCAAATCGATACGTTTTTAAATGAAAATGTTATTAGAAAATATCGAAATTTATCTATTTTTAACACAGTAGAGTGACTTAAGGCCTGAAAACTACAGCGGTCAATGGATGAATTTTTTTTTTTGTGAAAAAAATGCCCCATTTAGATGTAGAAACAAGGTTGAAGTTAAGTCTTTATTTTCAAGCGTTTAAAGTTTTAAACGTTGTAGTTTTAAAAATGTCAGACTGGGCAACTTCTGCACTAGGGTGATTCATTTCCACAAAGTTTTTGTTTTTTTCGGTGCTCAAGCAAAATATTAATCTGCATATAGGAAAAAACATTCTCACCAAGTTTGAGCTCTTAATATTAATTTTAAGCACTTACTATTTAAATTTAAAATTTTACCGTTTAAAATGCATGTAAAAAATATATTTTTTTTTCAAATTTCTAATGCTTACCCACCTTTGACAATATTGCAAATCGGTTTAATACACCTTATGGGGAATTTCACGCTCTTTAAAATTGCTTTTGAGTTTTTTTTGTAACTCGCATTGGTTCACCAGTAGGAGTCGTCAAAGGACAGTTTTTGAAAAAAATCGTTTTTTTTATTTTTTCGAGCAAATCGCCAAAAGTAGTGAGAAAAAAGGGCTGATTCATAAAAAAAAGTTATCCAACCAATATTTAATGAATTTACTGCCATTTTTATAACTGAAAACGTAAGAAATTGATAAATACCAACCCATAATGTTATTTAGATTGATTTTTTCTATTTATTATCATTATATTTCCCTACACTAAGAACTTCTTTAAAATTATTATGATTTCTCACTCATAATGAATATGAAAACAACACATAAATTCATAAAAAAACAACAAAACTTTAATCGGAATATACAGAAGGTTATGTAACATATTTCAAATTTCGCTTCAAAAAATTAAATAATCTTCATTTATATTTTTTTGCTATATGACAGAAATGTTGAAAAATTGCAAAATCCACGTTACAATTTTCTTATTGTTTTTTTATGAATTTATCTGTTGTTTTCATATTCATTATAAGTGAGAAATCAATAATTTTAAAAAACTTCTTAGAGTAGGGAAATATAATGATAATAAATAGAAAAAATCAATCTAAATAACATTATGAGTTGGTAATTACACTAGTAAACAATAAAAAAAGGTCGGTAATAAAAATAGCTCAGTCCTATAGATTTTGACCTGCTCGACGCAAATCCGGCGCCCAAAAAATTTTCCGAAGTCTCGTTTAGACGATACGGGCAGGACCATGATACAAAGAAAAATTGTTAAATAATAACGATAAAAATTAGTAAATAAAAAAGGTCGGTAATAAAAATAGCACACTCCTATAGATTTTGACCTGCTCGACGCAAATCCGGCGACCAAAAAATTTTCCGAAGCCTCGTTTAGACGATACGGGAGGACCATGATGCAAAGAAAAATTGTTAAATAATAACGATAAAAATTAGTAAACAAAATAATTTAAACGATAAAAAGCAGTAAACATAAAAAATATGCCTTAAATTTTTACAATATCTACAGATATGTTGTTCATGGAATGCTGAAATATAAGTTAAAAGTAACGTCATCCTAAAATTTTCAAATGGTGTAGGTATCTATGCAATAAATGGTACCAAAATACTGTGCTCCTATTTTTTATTTACGACTTCAGAAATTTTTTTTTAAAACATTTTGGATCTATTTCAGTCATACACAATCGAAAAATTCTATTTTTAACCAGGACCTTTTTTTCAAGTTAAAATTTGTTGCCTAGTGTTATCAATTTCTTACGTTTTCAGTTATAAAAATGGCTGTAAATTCATTAAATATTGGTTGGATAACTTTTTTTTATGATTCATCCCTTTTTTCTCCCTACTTTTTGCGGTTTGTTAGAAAAAATTAAAAAAAAAACGATTTTTTTCAAAAACTGTCCTTTGACGACTCCTACTGGTGAACCAATGCGAGTTACAAAAAAAACTCAAAAGCAATTTTAAAGAGCGTGAAATTCCCCATAAGGTGTATTAAACCGATTTGCAATATTGTCAAATTTGAAAAAAATATATATATTTTTTACATGCATTTTAAACGGTAAAACTTTAAATTTAAATAGTAAGTACTTAAAATTAATATTAAGAGCTCAAACTTGTTGAGAATGTTTTTTCTATATGCAGATTAATATTTTGCTTGAGCACCGAAGAAAACAAAAACTTTGCGGAAATGAATCACCCTATTCTGCACGTTCGTGTATTCTGCGTTGCCGCCTTACAGGCGCATTGATTATTTTGATGCTTCCTTTTAGGTTCGGAGGAGGATAGGGAGGCGACTGAGATGTTGGAGGGGAACGCGCAAAATTTGATGCAAAGCGTGAAAGAAACCGTACGCGCGGCAGAAAGCGCGAGCGTGAAAATCCACGCGCAAAACCATGGCAAGCTGAGATGGGTGAGGAAGCAGCCGTGGTATCAGTACGCCTAAACGTGGCAACACTGTTTATGTATGTGTTCATTAATTTATTTAATTCTAACCTAACTTTTTCCACTAAAACTGAACGAGAAGGTATCTAATATTATGAATAGATGTGGGTGGGGTTTTTGAACAATTTTTTTTGCAATTTAGTTTTGGTTTTTTCAAATTTTGACTGATATCATTTAAATTGATGGTTTTAAGAAAAAAACATATAGACCTTTTTTGTAGAGTGTTCAATTGTCTACAAAATTATATATAACCCATATATGGGTTAGTCTAGAATGGGGTTTTTGGGAAGCCACCACATAACATAAATGGAGATTCACCCATATATGGTTGCACGTCTATTTATTATTTATTTTTTTCAAAATTAGATAACAAATCGGTTGTTGTTTATTCTTTAATTTTTACACCATTAAATATTTAATACAATAATTGCAAACTGTGTAAAATGACCCTTATATACATAGACTTAAATTAGTAAAAAAATACACCAACTATGAAATTTAATAGATAGTCCCTATTATGTGCCTTCCTTAGCAACTAAGCGCCAAATAGCACAGTATTTATCTAGTAACCCGGTTTTAATCCTTAGACCATACACCCATGGATGGAGCAAGCCAATGCGCCATCCAGAGGTTTATGGTCTAAGGTCAAATAAATTAAACCGGGTTTATATTAATCGTAACGAGTCTAGTGATGTAGAATGCCTTGCCAACGAAATAATAATTATTAATAATGATAGATATTTTTGTATGCTTAAAAATTTTACTACCTACAAGAATTATTTATATATGTGCAATAGTGCCAAAATACCGATTTTTTAAAGCAATATTTAAGCAATCAACGAAGCTTTTTTAGGTTTATATGTTTACGAAATATTTTTATTATATATATTTATGTACCTATGCTTTAAATGTTTTTTTTCTATTAATTTTTTAACTGTTCTATTTGTGTTTGGAATGAAATTTATATAACTTAATTAATATATGTATATGTTTATTAAATTATGGATTTTTATTTATTTTTCCTCTTCTCAAAAACTTTTTGTTTTTAAAAAACCTAAATTTAATTTAATTTGGTTACAGAAATATTTATATCACTCTTATAATTTATCTTAAATTTTTCAATTTCATTAAAAACTATAAAACATTAAATAATGTATTTTTATATTTTATCATAGATTCGAATAATAGCAATTTTTAAAAAATTGATAGTGTTTGTACTCATTTTTACCCGTCAGTTCTGTGTCCAATGTTAAAATTCAAAATTCCTGCAAAATATTGAATTTTAAACGTCAAGTCCTCGTTTTAACTCAAGTGTTGGTAAAAAATTACCTACAGAGCCCGCCCTTTGCACGACAGTCATCTTGAAAACAATGCAAGCGGCGAAGTTGTGGTGAATGCACGTATAGATCCAGTCAAAATTTCAGTACTGTGGTGAGTAGTTATTTTCTTACTTATATATATTTCATTGTAATTTATATAATGCTATATGTGATTTGTTGATAAGTAGCATCCACTAATAAAAAATATCAGTAAATAGTTAATTCCGAATTATAATCTCAAATTTGTATCCCATTCATCAGTACCGTGTCGTCAGTTCCATGTTCGATGTTTCGGTTATCTTTTTTTCGCAAACTTGCTTGCGCAGAACTTGTTTATTTAATGTCATTATAAACTCATATAAATTTGGTGTGGGTCCCATATCTAATAATTGAGATATCGGTATACCCAAAATCCACCAGCCGCCACTGATGTGTGGTATTATTTGATTTTAAGATATTTAATGTATAATATGCTCAAAGTTGCAATAAATCTTATAGTTTGCAATAAATTATGTATTTAATTAGTACCCTGGTATACTCGCCACTTCCCTTGCATTCAAATTTAGAAAACACAGATATTTCAGAAACTGTTTGAAAAAGTGACTATATATGTTCTCATAACAAAATACTTTTTAATTTTCTCCGAAAACTACATAAAAAAAATGAAACAATTATATAACCTAATTATATACCTAGAGTTTACATTATCCTTATATGACCATTATACAACTAGTAAACTAAAAGGCGATTTTATAAAACCTTGTTAAACTCTTATATAATTTGACAACTTTTATATAACCTTTATATATTTATTTATTGCCTTTTAATATCCACTAATTATTCATTTGAACGTTCATTCATCAATTGCGTATGCATATGACTCGACGTATTGAGATGTTTGCACGAATATAACGTGGGAAAAATCAATTGAAATTGTATGCAAAATTTATCACGTACAAAACAACGAATGAGCGTTTTTCGCAAGGTTTTCAGGGGACGTACGCGACGCAAATGAATAATAAATATCCCAGTGTATCAATTATAGGTATAAATATACCGGGGTAAGTTCAAAAGTTGTATGTTGATTGGAGCCTCTAAAAATTTTCTTCGATGTTTGAATTTTATTTTGAATGTTTCTCTTATATAACCCTCAGCAGAAGTGTTGAAGACCATCCCCCCGGTCTTTTCAAATCAGGGATACTGCCCCCTTTATCAACCAACATGGTAGCTGCACTCCTTCGCATACAACGCCCTGTGTAGCTATTGGAATCGGGAAGCTTCAAATATTCAGCAATTTTTCTCGGCAAACTATAAAATGTGTTGATCCCCACCGGTTGCACAGTGCATTTGCCATTCCGGTAACAAACGAAAAATCTGGAATGATTCGTGTTTTGTGGCCTTAATTTGCGATACTTCCGATGCAACTCAATTCCGTTCGCTTCCGAAGTTATGCTTTCTTTTCGTTTTTGTATTGTGTAGTGTTACGATAATAACTGATTCATTCTCTTCTATATATCGTTAATTGTTAGTGTTCGTGATTCTTCCCCTCGCATTGCTCCATTTAAAGCAAAAATTAATGCCACTTTCATAAATAGATACGATTCATTTGAAGCGTCATTTAGAAACTTCATAATTTGTTCAATTGATTTGTAGGTTCATATCCTTCATTCTGTTTTTTCAAAAATGCAATTAATTGCTTGTATTTTGAAATGTCACTGCCTTCATATATTTGCAACGCACTCTTCAGCATCGAATATGTTGACCACAGTGACGATGCCTTCAGATTTTTGGACTAAAAATACAAGAAAAAATTGGAAAATTTATTTTTTTAAAAGCATAGCAAGAAGCTACTTACCTTTCCCAAAAAAACGCTACTCTCACTTTTCTTTACTTGTAGAACAATACACTATTAATAGTACTTACCATTTAACAATATGAACTAAACTTTTAACTCCACTCTCGTAAAATCATATTGTATCAATTATTGGATGCAGACAGTTTCTGATAAAGTTTATTAACATGCAAAGCGTGTATTGGTTCAGTGATGTTGACCGGGAAAAGCGAGTCGTTTTACTTTTACTAAAACTTTGAACGTCTACTAAAAGTGATTATTCAATTATTTATTGTGATGAAGAGATAAGAACTCCTGGAACTAGCTATGGAAGCACGTTTGGTGGTTTAAAATGTTTGTTGAATAAATATGTATTGCATAGGTTTGATATCCTCAACGTTATGAATTGGGATTGCATACCTATTGACACGTTAATATTTTTTAAAAATACAATTGTACTATGCTCCACACCCCAAAGTCCCACCACGTGACCACGTACGGAACGCAGTCTTTTTAAAATTTGGCATTTAAGGCTTTTCAGGTTATGTATCTGTCAAAGTATAGTCAACGAAAGAAATAATATTATATTTAGGCGTTAAAAATGTATAAATCTGTATAATATTACAATAACAATGGATGGTTTAAGAATTTAAGAATATAAATACTGCATTTAATGAAATTCTAAAGTGTATGGTGCCAAATAAGTAATATTTTTGTGCATTTGGTCCAAATATCGGGTTTTCTCCATAAAATAATTTTAACTAAACAGCATTTATTAAAAAAAATCTAGCTTCTCTATTATGGAATAAGAATATCTGTTTTAAAAGTAGGTTAATATATTAAAACAAAAATATCATCTAATTATGTAATTTTAACGTTAGAAAAATTTATTTTGACCAAAATAAATAAGTATTTTGGATTATTTAAAAGACTGTATAATATGGTATTTAAAAATGTGGTAGTTTTTCTTATCCAGCTTAAAGTGTACCTACATAAAGTTTTGTCAATACAAATAGATAAAAAGCTTCGATTGAACTTGATCTACATCGAAAAATCATTATAACTTTATAAATTTTAATAAATCACATGTCATGGGAGTATTAAATATTTTCACATTGCAAGTTTCTCTAAAAATTGTTTGTTTTCTTATAATCTAACTTAAAGTAGGTATGCCGAGAGGTATGCACAAGTTTTGTCATTAGAAGTATAAAAGCTTCAATTTAATTTAAACTATATTCAACAATTATTTAGTATACCTATATTTATTTATGACCATATTAACACACTCTTCCAATTAATCCACTTATTTATTTTGGTCAAAATAGATTTTTCTAACCTTAAAATACAAAATTAGATGATATTTGTTGTTCTAATACATTAACCTACCTTTGATACAGATATTCTTATTTCATAATAGAGAAGTTAGATTTTTTTAAATAAATGCTGTTTAGTTAAAACTATTTTATGGAGAAATGTAGACCCAATGCACAAAATATCACCTTAAACTTTGGAATTTCATTAAATGCAGTATTTATATTCCTAAATTCTTAAACCAACCATTGTTATTGTGATACTATAAAGATTTATTAACTTTTAACGCTTAAACATAAGCGGTAACACTATAAATATGATTTCTTTCATTGACTATACTTTGACAGATACATAACCTGGAAAGCCTTAAATGCCAAATTTTTAAAAGACTGCGTTCCGTACTTTATATTTGATTCGATTGCTTTGGATGTGTTTAATTTACTTAGTGAACTGATATTTTTAGTATCTATGCTTTTACTGCCTCAGATATTTGAAAACATATAGGTTAACCTAGAAAGAGTAACAGTCACGGAGGATAGGTTTTAGACTTTTAAAACATTGTAAAAAATAATTAATAAACTCATTTAGGTTTATTAGTTTTTCTATTATTATTATTAGTAAGTATACTAATTCGCTTGATATTTTTTTTTTGTGGCGAGAAATTTTTAAATATTGTGGGAGATCCGGAGAGCGGCCAGCCAAGTGACAACCGAGATCTGAAAACATTAATCTTAGTTAGCTAGTTCATTGTTAAATATGACACTGCACTTTGTAACCTAAAGCTCGACCACTAGATAGTTATAGATCATAATCCGTTTGTGTTTTTTTTTCTACGTGGTCGTCGCAGCCTTCTTCGTCTGCTTCTCCCTGGCCCTCTCCGTCTTTCGAATCGGAGACGACTCGATTTTTTTACCGATACCTTCTTCGACACACAACAACAAGAGTTTCTTTTGTTTACCTCCTCGTCCTCGCTTGTTTATTTTTGGTCGAGTGTGTTTATTCGAACGAAATGAGAAAAAACATCCGAGAATGTTAAATCGACCAAGATTAATGACTTCTTAAACAGCTTAAACCGTTTTAATATTGCGTATTATGGTACTGGTCCTGTGCCTTAAAAATTACACTGAAAGAAATATATACTAAAGTTAAATAAAAAAATAATTAGGGCAAATATATTTTATGTTTCATATATAGACTACCACATACATTGCTAAAACAAATATATTCGTTTGGTTAGCAGCCTATTGCTGCCCTAGCAATATAAATGGTGTTTCTAGCAATATTTTTTTGCTGTAATTCACTTATAGTTTACATTTTATAGTAAGGGTAAGTTTATTTTTATTTAGATCTAACATATCTTCTTTACAATAAATGTATTACAAAATTTACCATACATTCATAATAAACAGTAGTATAAATGTGTAAAGCACTAGTATAAAATTTTTAGTATAAATTTGTATTTACTTTTAGCAACAAATTTCTTTCAGTGTAGGATAAACCACATAGTGGTAATTTATTAATTTTGTTGCCATTACTTTTTTATGTTCTCTATCATGCCCTGTATTTAAATCACTGTTATTCTGCAAGATGTCCTGTGACGAAGAAATCACTATACAGGGTGTTATGTAATTAATGTTATATATTAAAATGGGTTGTTCCTTAGGGTCCATAAAGAAGCACCTGAAACTTTTTTTTTCTAAATTCCAAAGTCTAAAAATAATTTATAATAACCAAAAAGTACGCCACTGATCGACTAGGAACTTTAGGTTAATCTGGTGGATTTATTATGTTATGGTTGGTAACAACAGTATTTCCAAAATCTCTCAAAAAAGTTGACAAACAGTTTAAATTTAGCTTAATTACAAAAATGACAAAATTAACAATGCAAATTGTCAATTTGGTGTTTTTATTAATTGTTGGTTATTTCATTTTTGTACTGAAGGTAAATTCAAACTGCCAACTTTTATGACAGAATCTAGTGCATTTCTTTTAAATTTTAGGTTATGTTTTCAAATTGTAAATATCTTAACTAAGGGAAGTGCTTTTGGATTTATTTACACAAATTAAATGTTTAAAGTTTAACCTGTGAACTGGTCCCAATTTCATCTGAGTAAACAGAGAAAAAAACTGATGAAAAAATCAATTTTGTGGTTATGGATTTCAAATTTCAAAGGTACTAAATTTTCTAATCATTGCTTAAGCTAATAGCTGGATCAGTAAATAAATACAGAAGGGTATTAGAGCTTTAAGGGCATAAAACTTTTGTATTTATTGAGTTTTTATTTATTTTTTGCAAGAAAAATTTTTAGTAACAATTTTTTACATCTGGCAACGCATAGCTACTTTGTTGGTTGGTATCTATGTACTCACAAAATACAGGTGTGCAGAGATAAACAAGTGGCGTATCACAAAAAATATAAAAAACTTCTAATGCATATTTTTTCTTTATGTTTGAAAAAATGTTTTTTTAAATATTTTTCCTTTATTCCTTATGTCAAAAGGTATTCAGTATTTTAATATATAACATTAACTACATAACACCCTGTATTACTTACTCTCTAAAAATGAATTAGTCAAAATTGTCACAGCGAAAAAGCAGCCACTAATAATTCTCGCCAACAGCAATTTGTATCCAGGACATTTAGCAGTCAATTCCCATGAAATATTATTCGCTGAATCCGAAAATGTCGTCAAAAGTTATAAAAGTAGAACAGTTTTTGAAATATAATCAATTTTACATATAATATGGAATTGACTATATCTCAAAAACTGCTTAACTTTTATAGTTTTTGACGGTCTTTTCGGATTCAGGGGACAATTTTACATAAGAATTGACTGGTCAACAATCTCCCGTCAGACTAAAACTGAGTAAATTGAGATAATTGATTTTGGTATTTTAAGTTCTAGATTTGTAATTTTTTATATATTATATTGAAATATTCTTGTTGTTAATCTAGTAGCCCACTACAAGGTCTCCAGGATGCATAGTATAGGTGAAATCTATAATTATAAATTGGAGATTGCTGACTTTGATATGAATTGCTGGAGATTGCTCATTTTGTTATAAACGTTTAAGGAGATTTAGAAAAATAAGCAAAAAAATAATTGTATTTTCTCCCTTTAATGGTTATAAAATTTAACTATACAATCAATGTGGGTAAATTCTGATGGACCACATAAATCTGGAGTTTCTTCTAAATCTGGGACCAGATTGCCTCGTGCAAAAAAGTTTTTATAGTACAACAACTCATCATCTCCTTCCCACTTTGCCCCGTAATATTTTACTTGCAATGTTTTGACATTATCAGCCTTTTCTTGCTTTACCTTTTCGTCTTATTATGGTATAATAGCACAAAATAAACAAGATAACTTTTTTTATAATTCTTAAAACAATAAAACGTAGATTTACCTATTTTAAATATATTTAAAAAAAAAAAATTAAGTCTCTAAAATACGTTATAACATCAAATGTTGGTATATCAGGTGACACAAATTACTAATTTCTAAAGGTGGAATTGGAGATTGTATACTTTGCTGCAAATCTATCAGTGGAGATTGTCGACTTTGCACTAAATGTCATTTTTAAAATAGGATTTTAGGCAGGGTTTAGCTCCTTTGCAGCACATAAACTTTATCATTTTATAGATAATTAGTTGAAGTATAGTCTCCGCCAAAAATCTAATTTTTGACCAAAAGTGGAGATTGTCGGTTTTGCTATGATAGGCCTCAAATAGAGTATGATATTGGACGTATGTCCAATAATAGAAATTCACATTTTTTACCAACCAGTAATTGGACACTGGCCATTTTACTATTTGTTTTCAGAATTAAAATTAAAACGCATTAAAGTGACAATGTTTAAACCATGAGGAACACATTTATACCACACACTGATCTGTACACTTTTTAGAAATATTTTTTATTGTAATTTAAACACAGCCCTGCTCTTAACAAAAAAACAAAAATCTTACCACCAAAGTAACGTGCGAACTTTTTTGTCCTATATTGGACCCAAAATAAAGTAGTTCTATATTATTACCGACTGAGATAGTTATAATTGTATACAGCGTCATCTAATGAAAACTTAAACTAAAGTAACACAAATTAAATTTTATTTTAAATAGGTACATATAACTAATTATATTTAATTATTTAAATTTATCGTTTACGCTTGGTTTATGTAATAAGTTTAGACTTATTGTTGTGTATGATGAGTCCCTCTAAAATATATGCATTAATATTAAAAACAATATACTACTCCTTCCTTTTATTCAATCAATGACTTGTATGGGGTCATTCCATGACAAACGATACTGAGGGTGAAAAAATAAATATTTTTTTTTGCATTAAATCTGCTGAATTTTGAAAGAAAACATTCCTAATTATAATGTGCGACAAAAAAAACTAGAAGAAACGCGTAATTTTTAAGTTAATTAGTCTTCAAAATCTGTACTCAAGTGAACTGGCTGAATGACCATGTGCCTCTAACTATTGGAAATACGAAAAAAAAACTGTAAATCTGTCAACCGTTTTGCCACGTTGTGATTTGAGATTATTTATCGTAGTATTGGTGGATTGCGTCACAGTCCCGAAAAATTGATAATTATCACGTTATAAGTGTTTTCTTCTTATTTTGCCACTGTAACACCCGAAACGAAAAATCGTGTAATTGTTTTATTATTATACCTTACAGATTGATTAGTGTAATAATATTTAGTAAAAGTAACGTTATGGTGGTAATGATTTAAAATACTTACTAATATCTGAGCATGAGACTAATTTGATAGGTGTTTTTCTTGATTAAAAACTGTAACACCCGAAACGTTTCGGGTGTTACCTTTTTTCAAATGCCGATATATGTGCGTGTATTGCTTGAAAAATGCAATAATTATTATTTTTAAGGCTCTTTCGACGGCCCACTAGCGCCGCCATCGGAAAAGCAGTCACACCTCTTTTAAAAAGGTGTGACTGCTTTTCCGATAGTGTTGTAGAACCTACCGAAATTTCGGTATTTCTACCGAAATGGCAGCGGACCTACCAAGATACCGAATACTTAGATTTTCGTGAATAATTATGTTTCTACCGATTTTTGGCAATAATAACGATTTTACCCTTTTTGCCGATTTATCAATCGCACCAGAAGCTGCTTAAGTTATGTTTAAGGAGAATTCATTCTATTTATGTTTATTTGTTACTAACTTATTTTGTAGTACTTAGAGACTAATAAAACACCGATTTTGTCCATAAAGTTTTTAATTTTTGTACGTGTAACACCCCAAATAGAACCATGGTAACACCCGAAACAAAGTAAAATTTTATAAAAAAAATAGTAAAACGTTATTTGCGACAGTGATTATGTGGTAGATGGTTAGTAAAATTATACTTTTGGAGGCCTGTAATTTTTAGGAATGTTTCCCTAAGAAAATTCGCTGAATTTCAAATAAATGCAACAATGGTCAGGACATAGAGGCAGAATCGTGAAACACCCGAAACGCACACTTTTTGACTTATAAAATCGTTATCCTATATGCTAAACTGTACTAATTTTACAATTTAACAATTTTAAATACATAAAAATTTATACTTGGTTGAACAAATGAACACCCGAAAGATGGAATGACCCTATGGGTAATAAAAGAAAGGTTCTATATTTTTATTTTAAATAATCATAATTAATACTTTTTGGGCTAAAAAGTCCATTTTTAAAAAATCCACATCAACACAATAGGATTTGGAATAATTTTAAAAATCAAATTATAGCATGACATTTTGACCATTTTTTCACCAAGGCCTTTTTAGTCCATAATGAGTGACAAATAAAGTTAAAATAAATGAACTTTACTTACGTCCACAGGACTTCGATAGTCGAATTGATCGTTGGATTGTTCTTGCTGAATAATTAAATGTATTTAATTCATTAAAATAAAACTTACCCACTACAAAAAACAAGGCAAATTTAACTATTTGAGAAATGAGAAAGGGTATGTTGTGATGCAACTTTTTAAAGGACAAAAAATAAAATAAAAACAGATTTTTGTCGGGAGATGAGTGTTTTTGAAGAAGATGAGGGTATTTTGGAAGCCGCGAGGGAAGCGACTCAAAATCTGCTTCCATCTAAGTCAAAAGAAAAATATGATAAAACTTTTAAACAATTCTGTCAATGGAGAAACAATCAAGGGGTACAAGGTGTCAGTGAAAATGTTATGCTAGCGTATTTTGTATTTTTAGTCCAAAAATCTGAAGGCATCGTCACTGTGGTCAACATATTCGATGCTGAAGAGTACGTTGCAAATATATGAAGGCAGTGACATTTCAAAATGCAAGCAATTAATTGCATTTTTGAAAAAACAGAATGAAGGATATGAACCTACAAATCATTTAAACAAATTATGAAGTTTCCAAATGACGCTTCGAATTAATCGTATCTACTTATGAAAGTGGCATTAATGTTTGCTTTAAATGGAGCAATGCGAGGGGAAGAATCACGAACACTAACAATTAACGATATAGAAGAGAATGAATCAGTTATTATCGTAACACTACGCAATACCAGTGGCGGCTCGTCAGGGTAGGCCTCTGAGGCCGCGCCTCACCCTTAAAATGAAGGAACGAACGACTTTTTGTATTTATATTTTTGCCTATTACAAGTGTATTTTTACAACAGTTCTACCCAATAAAAAGTAAAAAACCAATCAATCATATTAAGCGTAAATAAAAATCCAGGGGCAAAGCGCGTCAAGTTAACGTGCATCGTTGAGAGTCGCTTGGACAGAGGCGAAATTTTCACAGCCTCGGAAGCTCCCATTTACCTCTTGAAAGCGAAAATGACTCACCAACAAAAATATCGCCGTAAGTTCGCGAATAAACACCGTAGATGAGGCAATATTTAGTTAGCTTGGTTTGTTCTGATTGGTGGTCCGTTTATGGTGGGATGCCAGCGGAGACAAAGAAGGTTGCCAGTCTTCTCTTAGCGTTTGTAGAGCACGTTATTGTTTTGATTCAGATTAAATTATTTAAAACTTTTGGCTGATCTTTTATAGTTTTTGTCTCGATTAGTAAAATTTCTTATTTAAATATTGTAGGGAACACACTAAGGTAGATTTAGCAGTTTTTATTAAGCAAATTTTATATTTTGAAATAATAGATTGCATAATTCTTCAATTAGAGACGCGGTTTGAAAATTTAGAATTACTTTTAAATCTTACTGCAGACCCACAATTTTACGACCAAATAATAGATAAATTTTCAATCTTAAAAGATAGACGTATAGTATTTTATATTTTTTAATACTTAGGTAGGGGTCGACTTTTTAGTTTTATTTTTATTTTTTGATTAATTTATTTATTTTTAACTTTTTTAAGACTATATTTTTAAGTTTAGGATTAAAACTAGTCTTTGATGTGATATTTTGTTTGTTTTGTTTTTTAGAGTTTATTTTTTGGTTTAGTAGTGCTATCGGCTCCATTTTAAAAAAGGTCAACGCGTCGCAAAATAATACCTCCCGGGTGACGTGGAAATTTATTCGTATTTAGACAAAATTAACCTTATGTAGCCTCACCCTCCTGTACACCCACGAGCCGCCACTGCGCAATACAAAAACGAAAAGAAAGCATAACTTCGGAAGCGAACGGAATTGAGTTGTATCGCAAATTAAGGCCACAAAACACGAATCATTCCAGATTTTTCGTTTGTTACCGGAATGGTAAACGCACTGTGCAACCGGTGGGGATCAACACATTTTATAGTTTGCCGAGAAAAATTGCCGAATATTTGAAGCTTCCCGATTCCAATAGCTACACAGGGCATTGTATGCGAAGGAGTGCAGCTACCATGTTGGTTGATAATGGGGGCAGTATCCCTGATTTGAAAAGACTGGGGGATGGTCTTCAACATCTTCTGCTGAGGGTTATATAGGAGAAAGCATTCCAAATAAAATTCAAACATCGAAGAAAGTTTTAGAGGCTCCAATCAACAGGGTGACTCTTGGCCAGCGAGATCACCGAATTTATCCCCCCTTGTTTTTTTTTCAATTTGTACAAATTTGCCTTGTTTTCAAAGAAGTACATCAAAAAAATATCTATGCCATTACCAAATTTAACCCCATCCTCATCGTAGATACATCCGACCCATCGTTTGACCGGGTGACATGCAAAAATCTTGTACGTCTTCCCTCAAACGCGGCTGTCGCAGATTGAGAGAGAAAAACGTTGTTATCCCCCACAACAGAGGAACCTTCCCATACCGATGACATAACTTCATACTCATCGGCGAATTTTTTAATCACTATTAAAAATTTCGGCTCCACCAGCGTTGCCGCGTTTTCCGTGTTAAAGAGCAGATCGAGATGCATGGTGGTCCTGAAAATGGAAATTATAGAGATACGCATGTCTTTCCCAGCGCTTTTCCGATCGTCCAGGGGACTGTAAAGTTGTTCTGCGTTGTAACGAATTGAAGGTGCTTTTTAACGTATTAGAATGCCTTTGATGCAAATAGTAGGAAGAGCATAAGGAAAGAGAACAATGTTCTATCATCTTCTAGCAATGTTTGAAGCTCCAACGTTTAACCTATTCAAGAGCTCTCGAAAATAAGAAAATGAGGGATATTGAAACATTAACCTGGGTACAGTTATCGTATTAAAAGTATTAATACTTTGCGACAAACTCGCTAGATATATATATTAATTAATATTCTACAAGCATTTCTCTTATCGCCGCTTTTGTTTAATTTCGTTCGGATCTCATGCCAGCATCGACAGACGCGTTTCGTTCTGTGGAACTCATCAGTGCCGAGTTGCTATAGGCTCGAGATGAGTTCCACAGAGCGAAACGCGTCTGTCGATGCTGGCATGAGATCCAACAAAAGCGGTGATAAGAGAAATGCTTGCAGAATATTAATTAATTAACCTGGGTATTTTACAAGGAGCAGTAAACGATTCTCTGCTACTGACATCGATACATTTTCCTTGCACGAGGACGATATCGTCTATTCTAGTGTCCCAGTAAAAAGTGTTGAAACTGTTCAGATTCGGCACGAAGGAGTTTTCTATCGATAAGTCCATTGATTCGTGGCTCATCAAATGATAGGGGGATATTTGATTTTTTGCGTGCCTCACGCAGGCTGATTTCCACAGTTTTGCCTCCAAACTAAAAATGATTTATTTAAAATACAATACAGGGTGAATCTTTTATCTTGAAACTTTGAAATATCTCAGCCAAAGGATATGAACCTAAAAAGTCAAAAGTGTTGCCAAATGAACAAATTATGAAGTTTCTAAATGACGCTTCGAATGAATCGTATCTATTTATGAAAGTGGCATTAATTTTTGCTTTAAATGGAGCAATGCGAGGGGAAGAATCACGAACACTAACAATTAACGATATAGAAGAGAATAAATCAGTTATTATCGTAACATGTTGTGCACTACGTAATACAAAAACGAAAAGAAAGCATAACTTCGGAAGCGAACGTAATTGAGTTGCACCGGAAGTATCGCAAATTAAGGCCACAAAACACGAATCATTCCAGATTTTTCGTTTGTTACCGGAATGGCAAATGCACTGTGCAACCGGTGGGGATCAACACATTTTGTAGTTTGCCGAGAAAAATTGCTGAATATTTGTAGCTTCCCGATTCCAATAGCTACACAGGGCATTGTATGCGAAGGAGTGCAGCTACCATGTTGGTTGATAATGGGGGCAGTATCCCTGATTTGAAAAGACTGGGGGATGGTCTTCAACATCTTCTGCTGAGGGTTATATAGGGGAAAGCGTTCAAGATAAAATTCAAACATCGAAGACAATTTTTAGAGGCTCCAATCAACAGGAAGCATCATTGACTGAGATATTTGAAAGTTTCAAGTAAAAAGCAAAGCAATCTCTTTCTCACCCATTCAAAGGATCCGTATGCATAGCTATGGCTTTAAGTAGATATTTTTTGGGTATAAACAGCAACTGACAGCTGGTTTCCGCTACAATAACGCCATTGTATCTCTTGTTCGTTAAAAACGAAAGTTCTCCAATAACATTGCCGACGCATAGATAGTTTTCGTACTTGTCGGCATGGAAAAATTGCGAGTCCAAGTAGTCGGTTGCGGGTAATTCCCCGAAATTTTCCAGCCGAAATTTGGTACCGCTGTTACAGGAGTAAGTTAACCTCAAAAGACCAGTGACCACAATGTATATTCCTTCTATTTTCGATTTAGAAATCAAAACGTGTCCAGGTGAATAGATTCTAGTTTGCATATTTTCCGCTAGGTATTGCGTGGAGGGATGGTCCGGAGTTAACCAGACGATTTCGTTGAAAATGTCTTTGGGTAGAGGGCGCTCTATGTACTTCAACTTTTGGAAGGACACCAGCTTGCTGGATACTTGGTTACGAAGACGTCGATATTCTGAAGAGTCCAACCAACCTGTTGAGAAGAATATAAATTGTTTTCATAACCTCAATGTTTTGAACAATTCTGTCAATGGAGAAACAATCAAGGGGTACAAGGTGTCAGTGAAAATGTTATCCTAGCGTGACATTTCAAAATGCAAGCAATTAATTGCATTTTTGAAAAAACAGAATGAAGGATATGAACCTAAAAAGTCAAAAGTGTTGTCAATCGAACAAATTATGAAGTTTCCAAATGACGCTTCGAATGAATCGTATCTATTTATGAAAGTGGCATCAATTTTTGCTTTGAATGGAGCAATGCGAGGGGAAGAATTACGAACACTAACAATTAACGATATAGAAGAGAATGAATCAGTTATTATCGTAACACTACGTAATACAAAAACGAAAAAGAAGCATAACTTCGGAAGCGAACGGAATTAAGTTGTATCGGAAGTATCGCAAATTAAGGCCACAAAACACGAATCATTCCAGATTTTTCGTTTGTTACCGGAATAGCAAATGCACTGTGCAACCGGTGGGGATCAACACATATTATAGTTTGCCGAGAAAAATTGCTGAATATTTGAAGCTTCCCGATTCCAATAGCTACACAGGGCGTTGTATGCGAAGGAGTGCAGCTACCATGTTGCTTGATAATGGGGGCAGTATCCCTGATTTGAAATACTGGGGGGATGGTCTTCAACATCTTCTGCTGAGGGTATATAAAAATAGTTTGTTTTAAAGAAAGAAATACCGGAATTTTGTAATTCATCAAGAGTCCTCTCTACTTCTGACAAGATCAAGACCATTGTGTTTTTGGTTTGTCTGGTGGTAGCCACCCAATCCCTCAATTTTCCAATGTAAGTCAAACATTTCACTACGTCTAAAATATTTGCCTGCATTTCCATTCCCACTTCTTCTCTAACTTTTACATTGTCTATGATGTGTTTTAACATTTTCAGTATATCCCTTTCCGCCATTAAAAAACCCTGAAAAAATCACTGTACCAACCTAACGATTCAAAATCTTTACATACCTTTCCAGCATCGTATGCCAGATTGGCATTTGGTATGTTTATAAACCAGTGTTTCTTAAATAATACTTTAATAAGTTTTTCTTTATATTTCAAAAATATGATTTTTCTCAGGGAATTTAATATTTTAAGAATGGCAAAAGCAAAATGCAGACAAGGGCAGTAGACGTACCAATATTTGTCATATCGAAATTGTATATAGAAAGCTTGTAATGTTAGCAGTAGCATCAGGTTAAATATTATTTCATTGTTTCTAAAAAATATTTTTATATAAATAAAGAAGTTTTTTCTCCATTTTGCAAATACACTGTTTACTATATTACTATTACTATAGGTATCTGGGTCATTTTCAAGAAACACCCGCTTTCAGGAAAATGAAGATCAAAATATTTTTTTTGCTTAAATTGACTTTTGGTTGGATTTTTATAAATGTTTAGAGTTTTGTTTACTTACATTTAAGACAGGCAGTGCACTTTTTAATTTTTTTTTACGTTTTTTTCAGAAAAATGTGTTTAGCTAGCTTTATATATCTCCACTGTGTTACCAATTTGAAATCCAAAATTTAATTCAATAAAGTTGTTATAAAAATAATTTGAAATAAAATAGACTTAGTTCACAAACTTTTGACTCCAATTTATTATTCTATTTTTTATTAAAAATTGTATGCTTTTTTTTAAATATGTATGTTCGTTAAGTTACTTTTTAAAAGAAACCATTCCGATTCTTTCTTAAAAAACAATACCATTAATATTCTCTTTTAGTCACTGTATTAGTGAATTAAACTCTAATTTATAAACACGTATTACCAAGTGCTAGTGTATTTTTAACAAAAACTAAAAAAAGTAACGAAATAGACATTGGTATCACAACGGACACAAAGGACTTAATCAGATAACGAAAAAAGAAACTATATAGGGTGGTACGATTTTAGAGTAATGCATAAACAAAATCCCTTGTAGTGGTGCTCACTTGCAGAATAACAACTTAGATTTCAAAATTGTAGACACCCTTTTTCTTTGACTATAAGCTGGTGAAGGTCCCTTTTAGTACTTTTATATCATGAGTTGTAATTACAAATAATTTTAAATTGGTTAATCATAAACTACTTTTAATAAACGCGACGGTAAATATCCACTTTGTTGTCGAAAAATTCTATTGCGTTACCCTAAATTCCATTGCGTTACCATAAGGTAACATAGTGGACTCGGTAACGCAGTGGACAAAGTTTTGTAAAACCATATTTAAAAAATAATAATAAGACATTATAGTCATTAATTACTCTTAATGAGCTTTAGAGCCCTAAAATAAACATAAACATGAAAAATAGTATTTTTTCTTACCTTATTTTTATTATTTTTTTGAGTAACTTAGCGGACAAACAATTATTACATTCGCGTTACCCGCACCTGTTTCAACCGATATCTTCTTCCTGATTGAATAAATAAATTCAGCTGGGTAATGTGTATATCCGAACATAATTTGTTGATCACGTGAGTACCAAAAAAGTTGCCATATATGTTTTTTTAATATTCTATCGGTAACGCGACGGACGTAACGCAACGGAAAAAATGTCTGGGACATGAGTCAAATTTAAAAAAGTAGATTAAAATTAATTATTTTATATACAAATTGTTTACTGCACTGAAAGAAATATATGTTTGTTTTAGCAATGTATGTGGTAGTCTATATATGAAACATAAAATATATTTACCTTAACCATTTTTATATTTAGTTTTAACATATTATGTTAAAACTAAATATAATATATGTTTGTTTTACACTGAAAGAAATATATACTAAAGTTAAATAAAAAAATAATTAGGGCAAATATATTTTATGTTTCATATATAGACTACCACATACATTGCTAAAACAAATATATTCGTTTGGTTAGCAGCCTATTGCTGCCCTAGCAATATAAATGGTGTTTCTAGCAATATTTTTTTGCTGTAATTCACTTATAGTTTACATTTTATAGTAAGGGTAAGTTTATTTTTATTTAGATCTAACATATCTTCTTTACAATAAATGTATTACAAAATTTACCATACATTCATAATAAACAGTAGTATAAATGTGTAAAGCACTAGTATAAAATTTTTAGTATAAATTTGTATTTACTTTTAGCAACAAATTTCTTTCAGTGTAGCAATGTATGTGGTAGTCCATATATGAACCACATACATTTGTTAAAACAAACATATATTTCTTTCAGTGTGTATTAACTAAGGATGTTATGGATTGCTATAAAGCAACACAAAGTTCTGGTTATTCAATGTTTAAAAAAAACATGTATGTAAGTTTTATAAAACGCTAATGGGACATGCGAAAATGTGTGTTTCACAAGTTTCAAAATTAAAAAAAATATTCTGAAATAACTAAACAAAAATTTTCTGAAAGAGTTTACTAAGGGCTTGTTAGGCTTTCACTTGGTTTTTAAATCAATGAGATCCGATAATTTTTAACAAAGTTATTGGAATTCAAACTTACGGACAGCGGAAGGCGGGTGTTTTTTGAAAACGACCCATTACAACAATTGCAAAATTGCAATAAAATACAACATTTTGTAATTTTACTATGCAACTGCTTAGTAAAAGTGTAGTAATTTTACAAACATTTTTAACAGTGTAAAGTAGAAATTTTGGGCCCCTACTGGTTGTTCCTAAAATTAATAAAAACTCACCTTAAAGCATTTTTAAAACCAATACACCAAAGTTTGGGGTAGGATACAGCTAAAGTGCTGGTAATTATTTCCAGCGCTAAAACTAGTTGCAAGTCTATAACCATGGTTAACAACAAGTTTATTCCCATGGGTACAACTTGAAACACCATTATCAAGATGCAGCATATTATGACAATGCAGTCAAAGACTTTGTATTTTATCAAGTAAAAAAACATCTTAATTATTTCGTTTTTCGGTTTTGTAACACCTTTAAGAATATCGTAGAAAAGAAAATTTTGGATTCTCTTTCGACAGTTTTTGGTAAGGGACTAAAAAGTAATAATTAAATTTTTTAAGGTAATTTTGTGTACTGAATTTACTTCTAATGTAAACATCTCGGTCAATTGTTCCAGTTCCAAATTTTTATCAGGGTTTTCTATTGCATTATCCACCATATTCAATAGGATTGTGTGAGATTTTTCTTCCAATAAACCCTTCTCATAAAGATTGACATAAAAATTCTTTCTTGTTGCCAAAATACGCCTTTTTGCAATTCTTAAATAAAACAATAAATTTTTATGTTCATAAATATTAAATGTAGAATTAGGTTTTTCACTTTTTCCATTAAGGATACAAAAAGTGGCATGTTAAATTTTTAGGAAAACTCTCACCATAATAAAAATTACTTCTAACGTTACTTACACTGTTTAAAATATCTGTGGTGTAAAAAGTAATTTTAAAATGGTGTCAAAATCCAACACCAAGTGGTGTTAATATAACACCATGAATTATGAAATGTGTACCGATCGCGGCAAAGGCGGTGTGGATCACGTGATGTTCTTAAATCTCGCCTCTGTTCACTTACATGAAGAATATATAAACTCAGGTAGTCCTTTGCTTTGGTGTGACACTACAAGTTGTTCGATACTAAAGAGACCTTAAATAGGTGAAAACAGCTGTCAATACTTGAAGTATTTTAAGTTAGTGAAACGCACTAAAAACATTATCTCTAGCGAGTTGAAGGTTCCATTTTCTGGAATAATACCACTGGTAATATACTAGTAATGCGTCAAGGAACTTTCTGTTTCCTTTTTTTTCCATTTTTTTCTGTGAAGTATGATTTAATTTGACCACAACACTGAAAAGGAGTTCAATTTACACCAGGTAAAATTTATTTTAATACTGTGTAAAAGTTAAATTAACACCATTTTAGTATTTGAATTTACACCGGACCAACGAACATAATTTAACACCATTTTGGTTTGTATCGATATAGACCAGGTATGTTGTTAATTTGGTGTTAAAATGGTCATGAAATTTTGAACAGTGTAACATCTGAGACGTGAAAGATCTAATGGCCAGCGGTAATCTTCTTTTAAGTCAGCTAAGTCGAGGGGTTTGGTTTTGAATACAAAACTTTTGACGTATCCCCATAGGAAGAAGTATAATGACGTCAGATCAGGCGATCGTGCTGGTCATTACATCAATCCTCGTCTCCCTATCCACTGATTTGGAAATATTCGGTTGACTATAACCTTACATTTTAATTTCGGCAGGTTCAGTGATCAAACAAGCTTTCGGTACTTCTGTCAAACATTCAGGACAAACTGTGTAGTCATCCTCAGATAGATGCTGTTGCTTGTAAGGGTGTTTTAAATTTGTAAATTCGTATACTAATTTCCAATTGGTGTCTGCCAAATACCTAAAAATGTTATTAAATTATTATTATTTTTGGTACCCCTATAAAAATTACTTATTCATTTTAAGATCTTCAATAAATCTGTCTTTCTTCGCCTTTAGATGCATCAACGCGCTTGTCATGTTGTTCTTCACATTTTTACATTCGCTAACTTTCGTAACTTTTAAAACTGCCATAAATATAAATCTACTAAACAATATGTGCATGCAAAAAAGACCAGAATATACAGCTAGCATGTTTCTTCCCAAGTTGTAGCTTCTGAAAAATATTTTTCGTCTTTGATTTTTTGGACTGTCGATGTTGACATAAATAAAGTTATGGTTTATGGCTACATTAAATGCAATCAAATCTCTATTTCCTTTAAATATGTATATTCTTATGCAAATATTAGTTGTTTAATACATTAATATGGACTTTAAATAAAATGAATTCTGGAAACTGCTTCTGGTAGTCTTGTGTACACAGGTTTTTCGATCCATAAAATGAAACTGTTCTGTTTGTCTGTAGGAACTTTTAGGAAGTCACTAGAAGTGTTGGTGATATTAGGCTCTAAGAAAGTTGCTGACCCATCACTAGCAACAGTTACTGTACTGGATGTGCAGGATCTGTCTGCCATGGCACATGGTTATTCTAAAACGAAATAGGAATTTTATCTTATGTATTTAGAGGCGAATCCTAAAGATTGCTGAAAGTCCTAAAGCAATGTATACTTTCAGGGTATCATGATGGTACTAAAAGACTATGAGACGTTTTTTTATAAATAAATAAAAACTTCGTCCATTTAAGCAAAATAACTATTTTAAGGCATGACATCGAATATCAAGATAAACTGTGTTCATGGTATATACCTACCCATATGAGTACACATTTACCTTTTGTTATTATTTAGATAAAATTAAGTAATTAAATTACTGGATAATGCATGGCGGACATACAATTAAAAAACATGTACAACTTACCTTGTAAATTCGGGATTAGAAACTACAACCCCCAAGAAATTAGCAAATATAACAAACAACCAAACACTACCCCATCCAGAGATAACCCATACACTTACATCAATCGGCGTCACCAGAAATACCGATTAATCAGTTGATCACATCTAACTATAGGCTATAGCTATGAATGAATGATAATTGGGCAAATAACAAGTATTTTTCAAGACAGTGAAAACATTGTTATTCACTGTAATAACTTACTTTACCTTAGTTTCCATTGGAATAAAAATCATAAACATTAAAAGAAACAAAGACTATTCTTATTTCATTTGTTTTTAATTTTTGGTTGAAGCATTATAACTTTTAATATAAATCAATGTTATATTTAATTAAATATTGTTAATTTTACCTTGATGGTGAAACTTCTTGTTGGGTTCTAGTTTTGTTGATTATTATAGATGGCGCTGATGGTAAATAAAGCATTACTTACGTTAAGTCTCTTTCAGCGAAAAGTTCCAAAATCAACAAAATTGTGTTGGGGCTATAGTAAATACCAAAAATGTGAACTAAAATTTTCTTGAAATTTAGATTAAATCCATAGTGTATAAGTAGAGGGCTGAATGCAACATAAACTACAAATCGAAGGACAACTATTGCAAAGTACAGCACTATTACCAAAATAAAATCAAACATTTCAACATCTTTCAAGACCAGATGTCCCATTACATTTCCCGCTTGGAAAACAGTTACATTTCTAACCACCACGGTTATCGAAGTCCACACACTTATCAGGTTTTTGTCCACTTGTTCCGTAACACTTTTTATGTGCAAGCTGAAGAATATACCCATTACAAGAAGAGCGGTTACCCCTAAAAATAAAAAATACTATACGTAGACTGGATAACATTGTTTAAATTTAGCTTAATTACAAAAATGACAAAATTAACAATGCAAATTGTCAATTTGGCGTTTTTATTAATTGTTGGTTATGTCATTTTTGTACTGAAGGTAAATTCAAACAAAATCTGCCAACTTTCATGACAGAATCTAGTGCATTTCTTTTAAATTTTAGGTTATGTTTTCAAATTGTAAATATCTTAACTAAGGGAAGTGCTTTTGGATTTATTTACACAAATTAAATGTTTAAAGTTTAACCTGTGAACTGGTCCCAATTTCATCTGAGTAAACAGAGAAAAAAACTGATGAAAAAATTAATTTTGTGGTTATGGATTTCAAATTTCAAAGGTACTAAATTTTCTAATTATTGCTTAAGCTAATAGCTGGATCAGTAAATAAATACAGAAGTGTATTAGAGCTTTAAGGGCATAAAACTTTTGTATTTATTGAGTTTTTATTTATTTTTTGCCAGAAAAATTTTTAGTAACAATTTTTTACATCTGGCAACGCATAACTACTTTGTTGGTTGGTATCTATGTACTCAAAAAATACAGGTGTGCAGAGATAAACAAGTGTGTAACCAGTGGCGTATCACAAAAAAATATAAAAAACTTCTAATGCATATTTTTTCTTTATCTTTGGAAAAATGTTTTTTTAAATATTTTTCCTTTATTCCTTATGTCAAAAGGTATTCAGTAGGTATTTTAATATATAACATTAATTACATAACACCCTGTATATATATATATATATATATATATATATTTAATATTTGTAAAACCAAAAACGTTACTTTTTTACTCCAAAAATGTCCATAAGGCGATATACTTTTTTTGCCATTGAGGCATTTGGCATAACTTCATCATTTTAAGGGCAAAAATTAACTTTTCTTTGATTTTTAATAACATTGCATATAGAACTGTCACTGAAACTATCAACTCCCGAACCTTCTTAAATAAACAATAGAAACTTACCAGAATCGTGAGTTCGGACTAAGAAAAAAACAAGCAAATATGGGATAAATAAATGTATATAGGTTACAGGCTGTTCAAATTTTCTTAACCTGTCCATAATCACACATGCCAGTTTACTTATCAATGCAGAAGCAACAATGCCTAAAATAATTTGTACATTGATTATTTCAAAAATAAATTTGTTGAAAAATTGTTTACATACACTGAAAAAAATAATCTCTTAAAAGAAATGAAAATCGCTTTGATTCAAAAGATTTGCGCTTTTAAATAGGGCCAAGAGCTATGTTTCTTAATCAAAATCAGAAACTATATTAACATATTTTTTTTTTAATTACTTGAGGGGAGAGATTTATCCATTTGTTTAAGGATATTACAATATTACCTTAAATCAAGAGCAAGTGTACAAGAACAAAAAATATATGGATGATTCTACAAAAGTTGGGCAACTTTTGACCTCATTTTGTTTATATATATAAACTATAGTTTTCGGAGAAAATTAAACAGTATTTTGTTATGAGAACAGATAATATAATAAATATACTGTTCCAGACCGGGCTTGTCACTTTTGCAAACAGTTTCTGAAGTATCTGTTTTCTAAATTTGAATGCAAGGGAAGTGACGAGTATACCCGGGTACTAATTAAATACACAATTTATTGGAAAATATAAGATTTATTGCAACTTTGAGCATATTATACATTAAATATCTTAAAATCAAATAATACCACACATCAGTGGCGGCTGGTGGATTTTGGGTACAGCGATATCTCAATTATTAGATATGGGACCCACACCAAATTTATATGAGTTTATAATGACATTAAATAAACAACTTCTGCGCAAGCAAAATTTAAATTGAAGTTTGCGAAAAAAAGATAACCGAAACATCGAACATGGAACTGACGACACGGTACTGATGAATGGGATACAAATTTGAGATTATAGTTCGGAATTAAGTATTTTACTGATATTTTTTATTAGTGGATGCTACTTATCAACAAATCACTTATAGCCTTATATAAATTACAATGAAATATATACGTAAGAAAATAACTACTGAAATTTTGACTGGAACTATACGTGCATTCACCACAACTTCGCCGCTTGCATTGTTTTCAAGATGACTGTCGTGCAAAGGGCGGGCTCTGTAGGTAATTTTTTACCAACACTTGAGTTAAAACGAGGACGACGTTTAAACTTCAATATTTCGCAGGAATTTTGAATTTTAACATTGGACACAGAACTGACGGGTAACAGTGAGTAAAAAGATTATCAATTTTTTAAAAATTGCTATTATTCGAATCTATGATAAATACATTATTTAATGTTTTATAGTTTGTAGTGAAATTGAAAAATTTAAGATAAATTGAATATATTTTAAAATAAAATCACTCAAATATTTGATTCAGAAGTTGTGACACGCCAAGGTACTGATGTTTTGAATATTTATTATGTTTTTCTACAAACGTGCTTTTGAAAAAATACATTAAAATTGGGTGGACAAGTTAAAAAACCAGGATCTTTTGAAAAATACTAAAATATTTACAAAAAATATTAAAATACCCAATAAAGATTGGCATCAAGTTGTCCAACTTTTGTAGAATCACCCATATTAGAAATACCTACTTCTTCCACTAAGAAGCAATAAATTCTCTTTTATGCTAAAATATTGTTTCTTGTCGCTAATAATTTTTTTCAAGAGAGTTGACTACTTTAGTTTTTTTTAGTAATATATTAGTAATATTAATAGTTCCTATATAAACTTACTTAATATAAAGGATACAACACTGGGCAAATCAAAGATACCAACTGTGTTTCTTATCGTTTTAAACAAGATAATGTTTACCAGTCCACCAAAAGCAAATTCTGTTTGCATTAGGAAAATTAGGGATCTTGAGTTGGAACACATTTCATACAAGTATTTGGAAAACACGTTAGGATATACGTCAATCACTATTATACTTAATAGTTCCACATGCTCTTTTGGCCACGTTTGTAATAAAACGTTTTCAAGAAAAAGTGACATTAACCATATTTTTACCAAATTTACTAAAAAAAAATTTTTGACATACGCTATAGAAGTATCGGGTTTTCGCTACGCGCGCGCCATCTGGTGGACTTCAAAAGCATTGCGTGAATTTAAGAATTGTCAACATTGTAAAGCATACGAACTGTACATCATTTTTAAAAAAATAGGTAGTTTTTTCACAAAAGTCTTACTCGACAAATTTTGTTCAATTGCACAGCTAAATCGCGCACGTTATTTGTGTTTTACGTTGCAAGGAAAAAACTAAAAAACTGGTTTAGTACTCGATTTCGCTTGAATATTCTTTATATCATTGATTAAGAAACTCAACGCTTAAATGCTTATAAAGTTACGTTAGTGTGTGTATTTTATCCAAGGGATCATAGTAAATTATTGTGTTTTTAATTGCAAATAAAATTCAAGAACTAAATCGTTGCATTTTCATGTTTTGCCAAAGGATCCAATTCGGTAAGTACATTTGTTGGTGCAGAATTAACTAATGGTAACTTTACCTAATATAATTTATATTTAAGTTTGGACATTTTTAAGAAATTAGTAAAAAATAATTATTGCACAAACATAACCTTAAAATCAACCATTTTTATATTTGAGTTTTCTATAAAAAACGCCGACAACTGCATTTTAAACAACAAAATACATGACAACATAATATTATATATACCTAATACATAATAATATAATGGTGCTAAATGCTGTTTAAATTTAGATGACTTATTTGTTTGACGATTAGGTACACTTTATATTTACAGGGTCTGTATGCAATTTATTACTTCATTCAGATTAACACTGTTTATTGGAAAACCGGTAAAAACTCAACCCAGGATTTCCTCTCGAAATACACCCAACAACACAACAAATTGAGCCACGGTTTTTTCTCGATATTTCTTAACATTTTCCGGCTTTATTCTCAAAAAAACACAGGCATTTGACAGCTGATTATCAAAAGTTGTACTTTTGTTACGATGATAACAGCCGAGTGGTGGCGCTACTAGCGATACTTCTTAGCGTATTACAGAACAATATTTAACTTACAAACATAGGCTACCAAAAAAGTGAACTTCCAATAAGTCAGCATCCTTTTGGTTTCATTTTTGCATAAAGTACTCATCACAATTGGAGGATACACCAGTAATGTAAACAAATATTTAGGAATAAGTATATATTTTACTAAAATAAATCCCGTTACTATACCAATTAAATAAACGTAATCCCTGTACTCCAAAATTAAGTTAATAGCCTAAAAAGTATTTGTGTGAGAATACAGCGTGGAAAATTTAACCGAAATAAATTCTGTATCTTGAAAACCAATTTAAAACAGTCTGGTTGGTTGGTTTAATCATATATTATATCACGAGAACTATGAATTTAATCGGTTAAACTAGGCACTGTAGTTTTTTGTTTGGTTTTTGTTGGAAAATGTTGAATGCAAAATAATTTTATTTTTAATTATTTTGCATGAAACTATTTTCCAAAAAGAATAATCAAATAAAAAACTTACTGAGCATAGTTTGACAGATTAAATTTATAGGTTGAGTGATATACGTCTAGATTATTTCTCGAATTAAAGGAAACTATTTGACCATTCATAAAAAGTTTATAAAATATTTTTTAAAGAAAATTCCATTAATTTAAGGTATGTAATAAGTAATAATTGATATTTCGTAAACTAGGTAACTTATTTTTTATTGTTTTTAAAAAAATGTTTGATAAAACTTGTAAATAACACCATAAAATCGTAAACAAAAATCCAATATGGAGGCTAAAATTTAATCGCTGTTAAAAAGGTCTAGTGATTTAATCGCTTATTTAAACGAAATTTATTCGAAAATTCAAGGCTTTTGATTGGTTCATATTATAATGAGGGAAATAATCAATCTTAACTTTACCTTTGAAACACGCCTAAGTAGAATAATTGAAACTACCAATGCACTGACGACAAATAATGTTTGGGGAGGTTTAAAGGGTGTTGGTTCTGGATTTATAAGACAACCCTTATTTCCTTCTTCGTCCACAAAAGATAGAAAAGAAATCGGCAAAATCATCATGAAGATTATTTGTCAGAATGACATGCCAACAACAATTACTTATTTCTATTTTTTGTCATTTGGTGGTGTTGTTAAAATTCAAAAATCGTCACTTGGTAAATCGGGACCAAAGATAATATTATCTTTATCACAGACCTACTGTGATCTTTATCTATTATCTTTGATCGAGCAATTGAAAAGATATTTATAAGCAAAAAAAAGTATTAAATTAAAATAAGTATATTAATAAAAACAACGTATACAAAAGTTAATTTTATTGCTACTGTGCATTATTCATGTTTATTCTTCTAATAACACTAGTTATCAATGCACTAATTTTTCCATGTTTTTTTGTCCCACACTGAAAGAACAGTTTATTTACAATTAATGATGTTGTTTAACAATAAATAAAGGATTTATTCGAGAATGGCGGAATAAATATTTATTTTTTAAAAACAAATAATTTATTAGTATTACTTTAATATACTTTTTCTACTCCCACCTTTAAAACGTTTCCATGACACTAAGTTACCTTTTGAATAAATATTGACAAGTTGTGGCTTTAAGACGCTTTAGTCACGGGCTAAAGTTGGCAACATGTTTTTAGTCACGGGCTGAAGTTAGTTTTAAGTTAGTTGACAGTTGTCAAATGTCACACAATCTTTAAAATAAATTGCCTTTCTTGTAAAATAATACTAAATGTAAAAATTATTTTATTATCTCAATACAAAAATACAAAAATATTAAATAGTTTCTCAACGCCAATATTTGAAAAGTTTATATGAACATTGTACCTACTGACCTTTTAATTTCGCCGGCAGTAAACTATAACTTAAGTTCGGACATGGACTCCACTGTAAAGTGCTCATAAAACATTTTCTTTACTTTCACTGTGAAAAACTGTCAATTTTCAAGAAGTACATTTCGATTTACAACCTTTATAATTGTGTATATAAATTATAAAAATTTGACATTTGACGGTGACACACAGATTCCTCTATTGTTTCATAGATGGCGCTCTATACAAATTTTTGATTTAAATCATTTTAAGATAATAATAAGTATTTGTCGTAGAAAAAGTATAGTATGCGCCTTGCTTATAAACTTTTTTATACACTCATTAACTTAAGAACTGTGCCTAAATTAAATTCGTGTATAAATGGCGTTTATCAAACTTAATACCTACATAATATACTATTAACTATAACTATAATATTTACAATAATACATTTAAAGGTGATAAAATTATTAATGTACGTTATAACACAAAATATTACTTGTAATTGTATAAAATTTTTAGATCATTAATACTAGTGACAATGTATACACGAAGATAATATTTTCAAGGACTAGCCCACTCACCATACTGCCAAATCTCAAGATTTATTGACCGCATAATTTATTAATATTTATTCAATAATGGGACATGTTTTTTTAACGAAAATACCAAAAGGTAACTCATTAATTAATGCCACTTTATTATTTTGACTTCTTTATTGCTGTAAAAACGACCATAAATTTTAATAAATTGCTAAAATTTAATTTAAGGTAGCTTTGGACAATTCCAAATAAAGATGTTACAAAAATCAATTTTTAGTTAAATATTAAAATAGACTTCAATAGAAACCTTTCTTAACAATTCTACAAAATGCGGAAGCTTTGTGATCAAATTTTATCTTGTAAACCACTAGACGTTTTTTCTAGAACAAATGTTAGGAAATTCGATCTTTTAACCACAATGTTAACAAACCGATATCTGATACGTTTTCCGATTAAGTAATAATTAAAATCAGTTCAAGTATAAACCCAAACAAGATGTTTTAACACCATAGGAAATCAGCGTTATTTTCTATTTATTTAAATACATTTTTTAATTATTTATTCCAATTACCTACACGAAAGATTTTGTTTTATATTGCTTTTATATCATTTAAATTCTGTACGAGGTAAACTCAGTATAAAAAATATTGTAAGCTGTTGAATTTTTACCGATTTATCAGTCTGAACTCTTGTAGTCGCCGTCTAAATGCACAAAAAACACAATTATTTACTCACTACGCCATAAAATCATACTAACTGTCAAAAACAATTTGCCGTTTGTTTTCTTGTGTTGGCAACCCGCGATTATTAAATATCATTGTTTCTAAAAACAATGTAAATAAACATTATTTTGCTTAAAATTAAAATAACTTCTTGTCTTGTGGTCCACAAGTTGTGTTTAATAAATAATACATGTTTTAAAACTATCAGCGGTATAATTAACAAAAATCGTTTTATTTTTGTGTCAATTGCGTTATCTTAGACACAATCAGCGCGCATGCCAGGGCGATTCGTTTTTGTCACTTTGGCGGCCATTTAGCTCGACTGTCAACAAGTTGCCGTGTTTATTTTGAAAATGTGATTTTTCTTTTGGTTTTCCGTGTTTTAGCGTGTTGTTTGTGTACGTGAGTGGCGTGTGTTAAACGGGATGTGAAATACGGGCAGTGAGGCGACAGGGAAAGGGCTTTAAAGGTGATATATGTTATTTTGTGTGTTGTGAATTGTTTTGTAATGTTTTTGTTGTTGTTATAGACAGGTAGGTCCGGCACGTGACTGATTAACATGGCAATTGGCAACAAAATGTGAGTAACTTTTTTGTTTTTAATAGGTACCTAGGTTTTTACTATTATTATAAAAAATTAAAACGAGGATGTTTTTTCGTCAATGTTTCGTCAATATTTTGATTTTACAATAAGTAAGTAAGAACCTATTGTTTTCAATAAAACAAATAGGTATAATTATTTCAACAAATCATACGATAAAATTTAATACACTCTCCAGTATTTAAATACCCACAAAATTAGGTATATTTTGGAAACACTGGTCAACACAAGTTAACTATACAGGGTGTTCGCAAATTTTAAAAGCGTTTATTTAAGTCCAATAAATTGTGATTTTAACAAGAAAACTGCTTCTCTTAATTGAAAAGCTTAGGAACTTTCTGAGAAAGAAAAGTTGTCTTGCTACAAAAGTATATATATACTATTGACCTAACCACATTTTATTTTGATTTTAGAGCAAATACCTATCTCTTGGTCCAATAGTATGTATTGCTTCATTCAAAAGCTTCTAATCTTCACTGAAACTACCAGCGTTGTTAGTATTTAAGCTTAAATTCTCCTCACCACATAGGCCTTTTGATTTTAATTATTGAAACATGCATTTAACAATTAAAATCAAGGACCCTCGTTGTTTTCAAGAGAACTAATACTTCTTCCACTAATCAGTGTATTTATTAAAAGATAGGGAAAATAGGTATGAATCATCAGAAATAAATTTAAAAAAAAAAGAACGGAAATACAATATGCAAAATTTAAACAAACGCCTTGGCCCCCTGCCGAGCTTTTAAACAAATAGCGAAATATAAATTATATTCATATATGAATATGCAAAACTGAAAATATTTTTTACCGAAACGGTTCAAGGCAAAGCCTTTGGGAAAAGTCGGTGGGATAATTTGATTAATGGCAGGTTTAATACATTTTTATATACAATGTAAGCTTTAATATTTTATCAATAAAAAGGAAATTTTTGTAAGCGATAAAAATTTTAAAAATGACCTTGTACAATTTGTGGTAAAGTTTAGCAAATAATTGTAGTAAACCTATTAGTCCAGAAACAAAGATTGTAGAAGGAAAACTCGATGGTAGTGTAGTTTTATTTTTTTTTATGTAGAATCAGGGGTGCTGATAATAAATTAAGAATATTCCCCAAAAATTTCTTTTCGCGTCCCCTAATTTCATACCCCGAAAGGGGTTTTTTTGCTTTTTGGCTCATAACTCGCTAACGATTTTTTGAGGTACTAGACTTTTTGCAAAAGTTACTGCTTTTCAATGTACAGGGGGTACTTTTTTCAAAACTTTAATTTTTGTGGGGTACTTGCAATGAAAATAATTTAAAAAAAACTACGGATTCGTTACGAGGATAAGTGTACCTAAAAATATAGGGTAGAACGAACTGGCTCATTAAAGACGTTTGGCAAATAAAAAATGGGTTTTTTGAAAAAAGAACCCCCTGTACATTGAAAAGCAGTAACTTTTGAAAAAAGTCTAGTACCTCAAAAAATCGTTTTTTCTTGATAATATTGGGCAAATGTAAATATAAAATCTTACTGTTTTCAACAAATCATAGAAAATTGACTTAAATAAACTAATTAGAAAAACTAATCCATTTTGGACCACCCTGTAGTTTATTTTTAAGCCACCCTGTAGATTCTTTCAAAACCGCATATTTATCCTACCGCTACCACCAAACCACCCCCAGGGTGGTTCCAATTTCTACCTACCCATCCAGCTTGAAATTTCTTTCATATACAGCTGCTAACACAATAACGTCTTAAGGATATTTAATACGCTTTACTGGATTATCCTCTATTACAATAGAAACAAATAACGATGGAAAGAATTGACAGCTGATTTTCGGATTAAGGAAAGGCAAAAAATAATTATAAGAACTCTCTTGATAAAAAATTACAAAATTTTAGCATAAAAGAGCGTTTATTGCTTGAAGAAAAAAGTTCTTAGTGGAAGAAGTATAGTTCTCTTGAAAACAAATACAAAATCTCTTGAATCTTTCTTCTTTCAACCAAGTGCAAAGTGTTTTTGATCAAAAGTTATGAAAATTATTTATATTTACGCAATTCATTCAAGATACATCAGAATTATCCCAATAGCATGTCAATTTTCTAACAAAATCTGGTAGCTTCTGATACGAGGTGTGTTAGAAAATATCGGGAATTTTCGTTTTTTGAAACAAATATTTATTTATTCGTCTACATTAATGTTGTCGCCTTCAAAATAGTCCCCATTGGATATTATGCACATGTGCCAGCTCTTCTTCCAATACTCGGAACACTTCTAAAACTCGATCTTTGGGATAGCCTTTAGTTCTTTCAGCGATGCGATTTTAATGTCATTTATGCTTGCAAAACGACGGCCCTTTAAGGTTCTCTTTATTTTTGGGAATAGGAAAAAGTCAGACAGAGGCATGTCTGGTGAATATGGAGGCTGGGGCATCATTATAGTATTGTTTTTGGCCAAAAATGTTGTTCAAAATTTAACAATTTTAGAACAAATTTAGCTGCCACGCGTTTCATACCCAAAACATTCGAAAAAATTTATGGGATGAGCCAATCGATATACCAACATCATCAGCGACTTCTCTGATGGTTTATAACCATTTCTTTCACTTTTTCCATGTTTTTATCGGTTGTTAATGTGCTTGTGCGTTCGGGGCGTTCGTCATCTTCAACGTCTTCACGGCCATCTTGGAAACTCTTATACCACTTGTAAACTCTTGTTTTACTTATAGCAGACTCACTATAGGCCTTGGTTAACATTTCACAGAATTTGTTTAATTTTTTAAGCAAAATTGGATACAAATTCTTTGATCCATTTCTTTTAACGAACGAAAAATCGCCGAGCTCATAAAACACGTCTAACCTTAGCGGCTGCCACAGACAAACAATGAAAACAGCTAAAGTTTTTATCATACTTCGGGCGCATGTATACCAACATAAAATAATTTTATGACAACCGGACCCTCCGAACCCGCGAAATTTAACAATTACCGTTATTTTCTGAACACACCTTGTAGGTATTTCTAATATAAATTTTGCTGGTTGTGTTGTGTTATGGCGTGTTGTATGTACTTTCACAGTGGAGTTGAAATCATTGAAACTCTTTTTAAGTAAATGAAATGTAATTAATTTGTTTAATGTTTTTGATTGAAATATATTAGAAAAACAAATTTTTAAGGTCTTTTGATGCTTTTATACTTTTAATGCCATAGCATAATAATTTTAATATTAGCATAAATTCCTTGTGGAATTTATGCCACAAGACGAATATTTATTAGAAGCATTTCTCACAGTGTGTTTCGTTGTTTTCTAAAACCATTAGAACGAAGTAAAATGTTCAATATGGCACTGTGATAAATATTCATATAGCTCTTAACAAAGAAAACGCAGGGTATTGTTTATTATTGTTATTAAATTGGTTAAAAAATTACAAGCCTCCCGTGGGGAGGACAAGTACTTAGTTATCGTTTAGACCGACCTCCAAAGATGCCATTGTTTCAAACCAACCAGGCTTTAATGAGACTGTATACTGAAAAAAATAATCTCTTAAAAGAAATAAAAATCACTTTGTTTCAAAAGATTTGCGCTTTTGAATAGGGCCAAGAGCTATGTTTCTTAATCTAAATATTGTTACAAGAACCAAGAATATTTCTTCGGAAGATATTTCTCTTTTGAATAAAGAAAACGTATTTTAGCGCAAAAAATGGGATCTCTTAATTGAAAAGCTTAGGAACTTTCTAAGAAAGAAAATTTGCCTTGCTACAAAAGCGTATATTTTAGAGCAAATATCTTTTGGTCCAATAGTACCCGTGTACATTTTTTAGTGTAGGGGTAAAAATATTAGAGTTGATTTGTAAGTGTAAAAGTTACACTACAAAATACACTAGGTAGCATTTAGTGCTTATTAACTTTATTAAACACATTTAAAGAATATGAACATTATTCATTGGTACATTCACACTGTTTATTATTAAAATAAATCAAAAGGATAGAAAAACTTAATGCGAGTGTTTATTACCCCTTAATGTGTTAAATAGTGACAAAATGTACACTACAGTGCATGCCAATTTCTTTGTCTGTTTTGATGTTACCTAGAGCTCTTTTTTCTTTACACTACTAGTGCACATTTTATCACAATTAAAGTTAAATTACACCAATAGTGGCAAAATAGACTGAAAAAACTGGTAATAACCGAAATGCGTTTTAAAATGTTTGGTTGGTAGGTACCTATCTACCTACGCAGTGCATATCCGGAGATACCGCGTTGTGGAAGTGTGGCATTTTTGTTAAGTTAGATTTTAATTACGGTGAATCCATATTTTTTGGTAAGAATTATACTTCCTTTTTCTTTAAGCCTTAATACTCAATAAATACCAATATGTTAAAAGGATGTCCATACCCGATCTATATTATATATCAATAATTTACGGCGGTAGGTCGGGTACTTGTAACATTAATAATATAAATACATACACACTTGATTAACTTTTTATTTTCAAGCGTAATGGTTGTTATATTAACCTATACCCACATTTTTATTAATATTATGGAAAATTTGTACACGTGTGGTAAATCCCCAACATACAGCCGCCTGACGCCTCTCTACCAATGGGATCACCCATTTTTTATAACAGAAAAATGGATTACTGATGAATTCTCAAGATAATTCATTGCTTACAAGTTGACAGCCAGTAAAACTTTTACGTTTTAAGGAACCATTTTGCTTAAGCCAGCCATACGACTCAAATATAAAATTATATTTTAAAAGGCACCGATTTTGATAATTGTCATAGATTTTTGTTTCAAATAAATGTTTCTCTTTATTTACCTTTTCGTTTTATTCACTACCACCAATAGGTTTCACTCAAATAATAGTGTTAATTTACACTAGAAGTTTGCACTAAAAGAGTAAAAGTACCTTACTAAAATTAGAACACTAGAAGTAGTGTTAATTTACACTGAACAAAAGTGGGATTTTACCCAGGAAGTGTAGAAGTACAAGATTTTAGGTAAATTAACACTTTTTAATACAGTGTAAAATTACTTTATCCTCAGTGCTATAGTGTTAAATCATACTTGCTTACTTGTGGAAAATTACACTACAAATTAACTCTAATTGTAGTGTTATAAAACAACACCATTTAGTGTGGACCTGTGTGAACTATAATTAGTGTTGCTTAGAGTTGATTTTTTTTTACTGTGTATATAAATTTTAAATAAATAATATTCCTTAAGTGTCCATTAACTATGGGGTTTACCCTAATGAAATATTTTAAGAAAGTTTATTAACACTTTTTAATTTTACCAAAACCCCATTAAAAATATTTTAATAAAAACCATAAAAAATCAAAACATACAAGTTTTGCTTTACTTTAATTATACATTGCACTAAAAACACGAAACTGCGACGTTCATTTTTTTATTGAATCATCAAAAAGGCCGCGACTATGATTCCCATTTAAATTATTTTAAGGCAGTGGGAATTTCAATTGAAAATTTTTGTATACGAATTGGTTAGATTCCAGTGCAAGGCGGTCTATTTTTATCTTTCGCCAAAACCGCAATAAAAAATTTGTACAAAATTCACAGAAGAAATTCTTTACGACCGCAAAAAATTAACTAGGATGATCTCATTAATCTAATTATTAGCATTTTTTTGTTTTTTTTTAATTGCTGTCTAATTTGCTTTTATGGGTTATAATTAAGTTCGACATGCTTTTAATTACGTGCTTATTTTTTTTTAATCCGCAGGATATTGCAAGAATGTTCCCATGTGTAATTAAATAATAGTAATTTTGTATTGGTTTATATGCAAAATATTTATCAAATTAATCCTGAAACGATAAAGTCCTTACTCAAACTTCTTAAAACTTAATGTCTGGTTAGGTATTTTTGGATTGGCCGGCAAGATTTCCGGATTTGAAGTTTTTAAGTTAGTTGACAGTTGTCAAATGTCATAAAATCGTAAAAATAAAGTGCCTTTTTTGTAAAATAATACTAAATGTGAAAATTATTTTATTATCTCAATACTAAAATACAAAAGTATAAAATACTTTCTCAACGCCAATATTTGAAAACTTTATATGAACATTGTACTGACCTTTTAATTTCGCCGGCAGTAAACTATAACTTAAATTCGGGCACGGACTCCACTGTAAAGTGCTCATAAAACATTTCCTTTACTTTCACTGTGAAAAACTGTCAATTTTCAAGAAATACATTTCGATTTATAACCTTTATAATCTGTGTTTATAAAATATACAAATTTGACATTTGACGGTGAAACACAGATTCCCCTATTGTTTCATAGATGGCGCTCTATAAAAATATTTGATTTAAATCAGTTTAAGATAATAATAAGTATTTGTCGCAAGCTCGCTCGTACTCGTAAATTAAATTCGTGTATAAAATGGCGTTTATAAAACTTGATACATAATATACTATTAAATACTTGTTTTGTAAGAGTAAGCATTATAAATACCCGAATATATTAAATATTAAAATCCTGGTTTTGTTTATTTATGATTAATATTTTTATAATCTTTTAGTCACCTTATACAATATTATAATATGTATAATCTATGATGCCTAATTTATAAAAATGTAGTATTAAATGGGCAGCAGCATAAATATTACGCAAGGCCATTTAATATAAAACATTTAATCTGTTATTGTATAAAATAAATTTAAATATTTGATTGAAAAAACTCGAAAAATATTGACTTTAGGTATAGGATATGGTATAGCCATTTTACTCAGAATTTTATGTAGAATTCAAAAATGTAAAAATATATGAGGTGTCCTGTTTAAAATAACAAAGTTAAAGACATTTCCGGTAAAGCAGGAAGTATCATTTTGTTGAAAATAATTGGACGGCTTTCTGCAGAATGGGACCAACCCACACCATGATGAAACTGAGAAAAAAGCTATCAAAGATTTTAATAATTTTAAAATTATCTGTTAATTTTATGCCGATTTTGGACTTTAAGGGATATAATTTAATAATTTCATCAGGTGGATTTTGTAATGTTATGTGTAAGGGTGACGAAAAAAATGGGCTTTTGTTGGTTGGTTCCTTTCTGCAATTTATGAAAACTACTATCTGATGTATGTACACGGATAAAAAGGATTTCTTAGATATAGAATTTTATTTTTCTTAAAAATATTTATTTGAATAGAGTTAATTTGATTTGATTTAAGACGAATGTTTTGTTACAAGAATGTTCAATTTCTTTTAAATAGTAAATATATTTCTTGAAAAAAACTCTTGGTTCAAGAATTTTTCTTCATTGAAGAAACGCATTGCGTTAATTCAAGTAAAATATTTCTTATTTTCTAAAAATTACCCTTTTCTTGGGACAAGAGAATCAGGGCTTGTAAATTTTACTTGAAGAATATTAAAATTTATTGTTCTTGTATTAAGAAAATCTGATCGTTTGACTTTTCGTTTCAAGAATAATTATAAGATAATTTCTTGTATTTACGAGCTGTCCGTTGGGGAGGGGATAAACTTGTTTCATAATATGAAATTCAACGTCCTACACCCTCATTTGAAAAGTAACCCTGCTTGTGTTTACTTAAATGTTTAAAAATGAGTGATTATTCGAACGATTACAGTGCCGTAGACATTAGGTCATTATTGACTGAATGGAATACTCCAGAAAGTAGGGGTAAACCATTTTTTAACTTTTTTTGACACCATGTACATTTTTATTTTTATTTATTTGTAAATAAATCTTTGTGTCAAAAAAGTTCAAAATTGTTTACCCCTGCTTCTTAAAAATCCCGAATGTAGCTTAAATATTAACTATACTGAAGAAAATTTCAAATACTTGTTTGAAGAAGTACTCCTCTTAAATGAAATAAATATTATCTTTAACCAAGAATACATTTTATTAACGCAAGACACAAAATCTTTCTACAGAGAAAAGAACGGTTTCATTGAAGAATTCCTTTGATTAATGCGAAGAATAATGTCTTGAATGAAGAATAATTACTACTCCACCAAAACTCAATTATTTTTGTTTTTTTTCTCAAGTAATTTTATTTTTTATTCAAGAATATTTATTCTCGACCCAAAATGCGACAATTTTAATAACAAGAGTTTTTATCATTCGTTTAAGACTGCTTATGTTCTTAAAAAGGAGAAAATATATTCTCCGAGGAAAACATGTAACACAAGAATAATTTTTACTGCTGGCAAGAAAATATTGTTTCGAAGAGATAGGAATCATTTAGTATCTTGAATGAAGTTAATTTAACTTGGCTGAAGAAATCCTTTTTTACAGTGTATGTATTTAAAGAAAATCGACAATTATTTATTTCCAAACAAAATACAACTGATATTACTATTATAATGGTAATATGAATTAATTTTGATTCTATTTGAAATTCGTCCACATCATCTTCCAACCCCATCTCATCTTGTAAGCTACCAAAAAAATGCATCAAGACTTTATATTTTGCAGAAGCAGGAAATCTTTAAAGACTTTGGTAGTGGGTCTACCAGCCTGCTTTTTTACAAAAAAGATCCAACCCACTTGCAGATATTCTACAGATTCTAATTCTGGATTAGTAATCCACACTATTATTGAATGTTGGTTGGTTCAATGATTAATAGATTTCACTACACTTGCATTTTGGCTATGACCTATTTTGCAGATAAATTATACATACTTAATTAGTTCATAGGCTAAATATCTCGATTTTTTTGGTTTTGTGGGTTGGTTCCTTTCTGCAGAAAGACGTCCAATTTAGGAAAAAAGTCTAAATCGAATAATTTACGCTATTAAAATTTTAAATCTATGTCTTTCGCTATTCCCTAGAAACTTTTAACGGACTACGTACGTGAAACACCCTGTATATTAAACATCATTTATGTGTTATGCTATACTTTAACGTGTTATACTCAAATTTATAAAACAAAGTTGCTTCTTCGATTATTTACCCTTTAAAAATTGCTAAATTTTAAATTAAATTATCACCAGCGCCCCCTGTACGTTAAAATCTAAACAAAATTTTTTAATGGATTAAATGTCATTAGTAAGATCTACATTTTGTCAAAATTTCTAATCGATACGTTTAGAAATAAATAGTTTTTTTTAACATAGTGAAGAAAAAAACAAAGTTGTCAATGTACGACATTTTTTTTTAAACAAGTACTGCATTTAGATAAAACAGTTTCAATCGATTTCTTGAACCCTTGCAAATCAACCGTTCGATCCTTTCGCGAAACCGTAATAAAGTAAGTGAGAACAAAAAAATTAAGGAAAAAATTGGAGATATAAAATTAAATTCGTATTATTAGACCACCCCACTATGCTCTTTCTGTACGGAATTATTTAAAAATGACACCTTTCCACACATGTGGATCGGAAGAAGAGGTTTCATAGAATGGCCAGGAAGATCACCAGATCCGAAAACCATAGAATTTTTTCCATGGAGACATCTAAAAACAGGGTGTTTAAAACCCAACCTGCTAATTTAGATAAATTAAGAAACAGAATAACTACAGAAATCAGAATATATAACATTGAAGAACAGTTTATTTTTGAATTTTAAATTAATTTTAAAATAAAAATTTTTGTTTTTCCACCCTATATTAAAAACTATGTTACCTAATCCGTAAAATTTAAAATTATAATTATAAGATTTGAAACAAGAAATAAAAAAAATTCCATAAACGAGAACCACATTGTATAACAAAGAATTTATCTAGATTGTTTATTAAGATTTTAAGAGTCTACTTACTTTTGACATTTAAATGTAGCGAAATTTCTTCGAATTTAAACAAAGAAATGAAGACCTTCTTTTTTATGAAATAATATTTCGTGTCTTTGACAGCTGATGACAAATCAGTGAAATCGTTTTTGGGTCAATGATTGTTTGAAGAAGAACAGTTAAATTTTTTTTGTAACCAGCTGTTTTTTAAATAGACTTTTACGAAGAATTTTTTCTTGATTAAATTAATAAATATTATTATAATCAATTACATATATTAGATCGACCGATTTGATTTAAATCGATTTATATAAAAATTGTCTGAATTTTTTTTTAAATGGCTGTCAAAAATATAATTAAAAGTAGTTACAGGGTGTTTGGTTTTCCCTGGGACGATATCAACTTCCTTATTTTTTTCGAAAAACTATATTTTTTGCATTTTTGGACTAAACGGAGAGAAAAGTATAATACTGATTACCATAATAATTATAATTATTATAATACCCTTTACTATAATTTATATTACTATTTGGGACAACTATATATTGCCAGATACTATGCATATTTAGTAATTTTTAAATATCCCTTATAAGGTAAAATATTATTATTCTCAACCAATTTTGTTTTTAATTCTTATTATAATTAGATTTTTTCCATTACTAATAAATATAGTAAATTTTAAAATATTATGCCATTTTAAATATAAAATATTTTAAAATCGATATGTTAACAATTAAAAATTGTAACATATTTATTGTACTTTTTAATATACAAAAATGTTATGAGAAAGAATTGAACCTACACCTCGCCAAAGTTTTTTGTTTTGAGTGCGTTCCATCAACTTCAAATACCGACAGACAGGTGTTTCAAGCTATATTGGGTATCATCAGTGTCGACTCGACACTGTCGAGCAACTTGTAGTAGTGGAACACACCCAAAACAAAGAAATACCTGAGCTTATATAACATGGTTGGTAAACCAACAGAGGCGAGATGCAAGAACATCACGTAATCCACACCGTCTAACGACGCGTCGCGACGTGTCCTTTGCCGCAATCGGTACATACTATGCAACCAAGTAGGTTCAATTATTTCTTATAAGTATTACCAGTAATGGGTCAAGAAAGTTTATTGAAGAAACTAAGAAAATTGAATGTTTAAAATGAGTTACTATATTGTATATTATATTTAAATATATTGTTTATTTACCTTAAACATAAAAGTATCTTTATTTTTACTATATTTTTTATTAACGTGTAATATTTTATAATATTAGACCTTACATTTGATTAAATCATATAGTACACTGAAAGAAATTTGTTGCTAAAAGTAAATACAAATTTATACTAAAAATTTTATACTAGTGCTTTACACATTTATACTACTGTTTATTATGAATGTATGGTAAATTTTGTAATACATTTATTGTAAAGAAGATATGTTAGATCTAAATAAAAATAAACTTACCCTTACTATAAAATGTAAACTATAAGTGAATTACAGCAAAAAAATATTGCTAGAAACACCATTTATATTGCTAGGGCAGCAATAGGCTGCTAACCAAACGAATATATTTGTTTTAGCAATGTATGTGGTAGTCTATATATGAAACATAAAATATATTTGCCCTAATTATTTTTTTATTTAACTTTAGTATATATTTCTTTCAGTGTAAATATTACTATTTGTAGATAGTAAAATCAATTTACTATACGAACATATTAAAAATTAAAATATATATAAATATTGGTGTTGTAATCTTTACTTAAATTGTATAATAAAAAATAATATTTTGTATTACAATCTTAATATTGTATTGACGAATATATAATATTGTTACCCAAAAAATTTGTTAAAGTAAATTTTACTATATTTTTTTTACTATCTAAAATTTACTATACATTTCTCTCCGTGTGATTTTTATTACATATTTTAATTAATACCTTACCTTCAAAAACATTAAACAAATTTATTAAATTTCATTTATTTAAAAAGAGTTTTATTGACTCCACTGTGTAAATACTTTTTTTGGACTTTTGCCGGTCTCTGTATACACACTATATTTTTAAAAAATAAATAAAAAAATAACATTAAGAAAAAAATTCTTTGCAAATTTTTCGCGACTCCACTAGTTTCTGGGATAAGTACATTTTATGCTCTTAACGTGTAATTGAATCTGGTTACCAACTATTTTGAGAAAATTTACGAAATGTTTAAAAAAGCCTGCGAAATACGATTTCCAGTAAACCCTTAAGTCGGATTGCCGCTTAAAAATCTTTGAGAAAATTCCGCCAATCGTTGCCACGACCAAAAAACAGCGGCCTGCGCTGTCTATCCTCTCTTGTCGAAATTAAATTAATTGCCCCCAATTTTCGATAATGCACCGAAAAGAAGAGAAGGCAGCAAGAAATAAATAAAATAAAAGGGGCACCAATTTCGGCGGTTGCGTTCCGTACCTACGTATGTACCGAGTGTTTACCGGGAACCGTTTAGCGCGGAATTCGGGGGCCGCGGGTGCGTCGAACGGCCGGTCGGTGCGTCACGATGACGCACGAACCGACGGTCGGGTGCCCGATCGAGAAAAAACGCACAATGAGCTGGTGCAAGTTCCTGTACCTATATTTTTTATAGTATTGACCTCACTATAGATTATTATTATTAACTCAATTTTCTATAGCAAAATTTTTGTGTTGGTCGCTGAATACATATTTAATCTATCGACATTTGTACTATTATAAGTGGGGACGCACTTTATATTGAATTATATCTCAATATTATTAGAATTAGCTAAACGAATTTTATTTTTCAGTTTGTAGTTTATGTTTTGTTATGTTTATTTTATGTTGTCATTTCAGTTTATATTAAGACCCTGAATACATAGGTATCTATGTAAGTAAATCACGGTGTCCCTGAATAACTTTTAATTGAAAGGTTCAGACGTATCCGATTTTTTTTCATATTTTGATATAAAATTACCTACAAGACAATTTTTTTTCAGGATAAACTCAATTCGCTTGGCACTTTTTTAGAAAAATCAATTTTTATAAAAACATTAATGATTTTTAATCAATTTTTTGAGATTTTTAATTAGTGAACTCCAAATAATGACTAACAGCTTTTAATGTATTTGTTACATAAAATGTGCAATTCATTAGACTAGTGAACTATTGACATATGTCACTTATCACATGTCGAAATCGTGATTGAAAATACCGTTGCGTTATTTTACCGTTTTTTTTCAATTTGTCGCAGATTTATTTATAAATTAGATATAAATAATTATATTTGCATTGATTATAGTATATAGTGCAATGAAGCTAATAAAAAACCATGCATGGACTCACTCGGATAATCGAAAGAATTTGTTTGATGTGTCTTAAAAAAAAAAAAGAAAAAATGTTTAAAATATGTGGTAAGATTCTCGAAAAAGTTGTATAAGTATATGATGTACAAGATGAACGATTACCAAAAGTTTTATCCAAAGGTTGTGAAATTTTATTATATAAAGCAGCTAAACAAGAAATTTATTGAAACACGTTAAATTTGCCTGATTTTTCTAATTGGAAATAATTTTATAAAAGTGCTAAAAATGAACCCATTAAAAAAGAAAAAAGCGTGTGGTGAGAAAATGTTTCAAATGTTTGTAAAGTATTGTTGGTGGCCGCGGTAAAAACATAAATGTAAACCTGGAGTAAAAGAATAAAATATAGTCTTATAAGTGATTTTTTATCAAAATATGAAAAAAAATCGGATACGTCTGAACCTTTCAATTAAAAGTTATTCAGGGACACCGTGAAATAATTAAATAATCACCTTTTTAGCACCAATTTATTGAACAAATTCATACAATAACACTATAGTTTACAAAATCGAAAAAAAATCTGCCCTCCATATCCCATTATAATTTTTCCATGTATTTTGACCCACTAAACACGAAAATCGCAAAAACAAATTTTTTATGGAAGCATTTTTGAAATTTTCAATTGTTTTTTTTTAATTTTCGGAGGTGTTTTGACGTTTTAGAGTATAGCTTGAAATCTAATTGATCGATTTGGTCAAACAAGCCTTTAAATTGAAGGTATTTGAGCCCTCTAAAACTTTCTTTTACATACTTTTGATATCGGATAAGTATTTTGACGCTAGCAATTTAAATAACTTAAAAAATTCGTTTTTATGGCAAAAATTGAGTTCGAAAATTTACATATCGTCCTGGGAAAGGTTTAAATCAAACAAATAACTCCAGTTTGGATTTTTTTTCGCGAAGCTGACATTTTTACAAAAAAAAAAACAAGCCAATGTTGATAAAAATACATGGAAAAATGGCAAAGTTATGAATTTTTTAGTGGAAGACCAAACTTCGGCTTTTGACGATTTTTATTTTATTTTTTTTCTTTTATTTCGTAATTTGTTTATTTTTTAATAAAAACCTAATAATAAAAATACTCTGTTAAAATATCAAAAAATTGCAGTAAAATGTCACTATACCAACACGAGAAACAAAAGAATTCACGTTTGCGAAGTCATGTCAATTTTTTTGGTGAAAAAAGTACGTAAAAAACTCAAAAAATTCCAATCATGCACTTTAATTATTAAATTATTAAAGTGCATGACTGGAACTTTTTGAGTTTTTTACGTACTTTTTTCACCAAAAAATTTGACATGACCCCGCAAGCGTGAATTCTTTTGTTTCTCGTGTTGATATAGTGACATTTTACTGCTATTTTTTAATATTTTAACAAGGTATTTTTATCATGGTTTTATTTAGTTAAAAAAGTCTAAAATGAGCAAAAAAAGTAGAGAGTTCGAGTGCGTAAATAACCCGCACAATCTGGGCGACCTTATAAGGTGAAAACATTCTCCGTGCTCATCACTATAGTGATGAGCACGGAGAATGGTTTCACCAGCAAATTAAGGCTATGGAGCGGCGGTATCACGGCTTCTGGGATGCAGCCATGATGGGTGATTACATTTGGTCCCTTATACGAGAAACGGAATACGAAAGCAACAAAAAACAAAGAAGGAGCCAGATTTTTTTTAAACCTATGCTTATTACAACAAAATAAAACTTTAAATATCTTCTATGTTCAATATTTATTGTTCAATATTCAAAATATAATTTAATTTCATTAAACAAATAACTCAATAAAATGAAAAAAACGTAAAAATTCTCGAAAAAACTGAATTTTGGTCTTTTACTGAAAAATTTATAACTTTGCCATTTATCCATGGATTTTTATCAACAGCAGCTTATTTTTTTCCTTTAAGTATATTCTATACCTAAAATAAATCAAACTGGACTTATCTTTTCGATTTCTATCTTTTCCAAAAAGATATGTAAATTTTTATAAAAAAAAGGAGTTTTTCAACTTTATAAAATCGCCAGTATCGAACTACTGAGCCGATACCAAAACTATACAAGAGAAAGTTGTAGATGGCTCAATTACCTTTGATTTAAGTGCTTGTTTGGTCAAATCGATCAATTATAACTCGAAGTATACTCTAAAATGTCAAAACACCTCAGAAAATTAAAAAAAAAATCATATGGTGGACAAATTTTTCTCTGTGCACCCCACTTCATGTACGGAATTATTTGTTTGACACCTTTCCACACCGGTGGATCGGAAGAAGAGGTTTCGTGGAATGGCCAGCAAGATCACCAGATCTAACACCTCAATAATTTAGAACAATTCTGCATTTTTCCAAATATTCAAGTTTAATTAAACGTTTGCGTGGCATTTATCCATGGCAATGTGCCAGCGAAAGAGGCACAAGCAGGAGACGAAGCAGGAGAAAGAGGAGTAGTGGATGGAGAGTTTGTTTTTTAATTACGACGATCGCATCGCTGAAATGCCCAGCCTCTAATTCGTAGAAACGCGAACGAGACAAGACGTGATCGACACGAACCCGACTGACGTACGACATTCGTCATAAGTACTCAGCTTTTACATACTTGCGTGTGTGTGTGTATGTATGTGCACATGTGGGGATATTTAGCAAAAATAAAATATACACGTTAAAGTCGACAAAACAGGTGTTTTATGAGCTAGACAGGTGTCTGCAAGAAATGTAGTTACTTAAAATAAACAAACTTATTTTAATTTTCAATCAAAGAAGTATAAGGCACGTCAACCAAAATAAGTCTTCTAAGTTTAAACAGCGTTATGCATTTTTAAAAGCGTTAATTGAGATAGTCTCCGCTTAACGGTAAATAACCAAAAACGGGTATTATAATATGTATTATATATAATATTATGTTGCCATTAACTAGTTGATATATTTTGTCGTTTAATATTTTTGTTAGATTTCTTAAAAATGTCAAAATTTAAATATATGCCTAGTGCATAAAATCTAATTCACGGGGAAGATATTATTAGTCATTTTTATTTACCAATCGGAGGAGGCTCAGGAGTCAATGAATAAAGACTTTAAGTTCTAGAGAACATCATAAAAAAATATCCATTTATATAAAAAAAGAATATTTTTAAAAAAGAAAAATGGATTTAGATTCTACATATATGTATAGGTTTACAGAATGGGGTAGTTAAATTTTTTCTGACCTATACTTTTTATGGTTTTATTCAAGGCGTTTTGTAATATTAAACATTTCTGTGAAATCAGAATTTTAATTGAGTTTACCGTTTTCGAGATATTTACAAAAAATATAAATTTTTATCACAAACCTCGCCATGTGACCAACATTCTAAGATTTCTATTGGTTGAAAATTACCCTGTTGTCAAGTTGTCTTGTTAATGATTTCATTCGGTTATGTCAGAAAATACCCGAAGAGGTTATGTACAAATACTGTCACTGTCAGTTGAGTGAAAGATCTTCCTTATTACGAGGTATCATATTACTGTTTGATATTTTAGAGTTGTAAGATATATCTAAAAGAATATAAAGAACTAGGCATTATACTAATGAAATGCATTTACGACAAAATATGATTATAATTATAGGTACTTACTCACAAGATTCCTCTGCTTTGGAGTCCGTTATTAATAAATCACTTATCTAATATCAATTACAAATAAGATAACAATAACATTTTTTTCAATAATCTAAATTTAAAAAAAACATAACCCGAAAAAAAGAAACGTCAAAAAATCAATTCTTCTTCTTCTCAACCAAAATTATAGATGAAGTGGTTTTAAAACTAAAATTTTATAACGTGGCGCCATCTATCGTAAGAATCTTAAACTAAACACACTGGCAACCATAGAAAAAGCTGGCAACTTTGTCAATAGCTATAGTGACGTAATTAGGAGATTTTTTTTTGTAAATATCTCGAAAACTTTCACAGAAATGTTTAAAATTACAAAACGCCTTGAATAAAACCATAAAAAGTATAGGTCAGAAAAAATTTAACTACCCCATTATTTATTGGAAATAAATTAAGATAGGTAAAGCGAAATATTCTGATAAATTGAAGGCAATTAGTGCGGCAAAAGGGACGCATCGAGCGTAAAAGACATAAAATATCTGGTCGCTCTGACGAAAGAAGAAGAAAAAAAATCGACCGAAAACAAATGTTTTTCACCCAATTAGGCATCAGTATTTAGTAATAACCTCCGGAGAATATAAATCAGCGTTTCCCAGCGGTGCTGTGTGACGGTGATGCGCAAATTTTGCCAGAAAAAAGCGGTCGAGCGAACAATGTCCGCGACGTTATTAAATCGTAAATCAGACGGCCAGTTTTTGCCCGCGCGCATGGGGCGGTTATATCAATATTGATGCCCCGAAATCTCTGTATAATATTAATAATATTAATTGATTGCTGGTTCATTAAGACCCAGATATTTACTCTTGGAAGTGCCAAAGAAACCCACCAGCTAGCGAAAGCAGTGGCGTCCCTACTGCAATAAGTTTCCTTAGCAGATGCACTCTACCTGGAACCGCATTATTGCATATTCCTTATTAACAACGCCTTGTCCACATTTTTAATGCCTACACAGTGGCGGCTCGTCAGGGTAGACCTCTGAGACCTACTATATTAGTGCTTATTAACTTTATTAAACACATTTAAAGAATATGAACATTATTCATTGGTACATTCACACTATTTATTATTAAAATAAATCAAAAGGGTACAAAAACTTAATGCGATTGGTTATTACCCCTTAATGTGTTAAATAGTGACAAAATGTACACTACAGTGCATGCCAATTTCTTTGTCTGTTTTGATGTTACTAAGAGCTCTTTTTTCTTTACACTACTAGTGCAGTGGCGTAATAAGCACCCCCGCAGACCCCGCACCGCGGGGGGGCCCAGACGGTCAGGGGGCCCAAGGCGTTCTTTTTCGAAACTAAAAATAGTGAAAACATATCTTCGTAACACTATGGGAAAACAACGTCTTTGTAATTTATCAATTATTAGTATTAAACATATGAGTTTATTAAGACATTAAACATTGACAATATTATAACGGAATTTGCAAAAAAAACTCTAGAAGATCAGACCGTTTTTTGTAGTAAATCGCATTTTGTGTTTAATTTTTTTTTAATTTAACTTCTTTAAGACTGTCTACAATATGTTTTTAATTTTTTTTTCAAGACTGTTTAAACTTGGTAAGATATGTATACATTTTTTAAATTATTATTATTTTTAAATTGTTATTATTGCTGATATAATAGTATACTACTGCCGTTCTAAGAAAGGCAAAATTTGGTAATAAGAACAGAAAATGTTTAGGTAATTAGTATTTAAATATTTTTTCAAAAGAATCTTAATAAGATATATATTATAGAATTACGAAAATGATCCTGCATATAAAAAGGTATATAGAATAAGATATTTTTAAACCAAAATTAATTAAATATTTTTTCTACTACCTTACTAGAAAACTTATTTTTCCACCCCCGAGCGAGGGAGGAAAATGCTTCTTTTCCTCCCCGGGAGGAAAAAAAATTTCCTCCCCGGGAGGAAAAAAAATTTCCTCCCTCTATTTTTTAAAAAATTTTACATTGGCAAGAGTTTTTGTACCTTGTCTAGCCTTATTTGATTTTGTAGGAAAAAGATTTACTCCGCGCTTGTCCAACCATTCTTTTAACATTCTTTTAACAAACTATATTCATATTAACTATTAAATTTATGATAAACATTATGACAGCTTATAAAAACTGTTATGTTGGTATTACCAAAAATACCATAGCAACAAAGCGTTGTCAACACAACGTCGGCGACGCAAAACCTACTTAATATTTTGTCATAATTTTATAACCCCATACCGGGTAAGTAAAAGGAACCGGAACGCTTAAAATGTCTTAAAACCGTTAAAAGGTAATAGAAAAAACTATATACATACCTCAGGAGGAAAATGCATTTCCTCCCTTGAATATTTAATGCCCTTCGCTTCGCGTCGGGCATCAAACTATTCGCGGGAGGAAATGCAATATTTTCCTCCCATGGTATGTAAATAGCTATTTTTTACTACCTTAATGGAAAACTTAATTTTCCACCCCCGAGCGAGGGAGGAAAATGCCTCTTTTCCTCCCCGGGAGGAAAATATATTTCCTCCCTCTATTTTTTTTAACAATTTTACATTAGCAAGAGTTTTGTACCTTGTCTAGCCTTATTTGATTTTGTACGAAAAAGATTTACTCCGCGCTTGTTCAACCATTCTTTGTTTAGTTTAGTTTAGTTTTTTGCTTATAACAAATGTTTTAGCAGTGTTAAAGTTACAAAAAAAATACAAGACTACATTCCTTTTTATATCGCTTTTTCGATTTTTGAGAAAGAAGATTAATTTCAACTACTCTTGCCTCTTCAGCAAGATCTTGCGGCAGGTCTTCTTCGCTAGAACTCATTTTTAAAACGTAGGATTTATGATAACCTGACAGCTTATAACAACTGTTATGTTTGTTTTACAAAAATACCATAGCAACAAAGCGTTGTCAACACAACGTCGGCGACGCAAAACCTACTTAATATTTTGTCATAATATTATAGCCCCATATATATATACCGGGTTAGTAAAAATAACCCGAACCCTTAAATTGTCTTTAAAACCGTTAAAAGGTAATAGAAAAAACCATATACATACCTCAGGAGGAAAATGCGTTTCCTCCCTTGAATATTTTTTGCCCTTCGCTTCGCGTCGGGCATCAAACTATTCACGGGAGGAAAAGCATTATTTTCCTCCTATGGTATGTAAATAGCTATATGTTTTACTACCAAAAGTTGCAGATACAGCAATTTTTCTTACCTAATCCTTTTTTATTTGCTTATAGTATGTCTGTCTATCGTATACACTCTATACCTACCTACTAAATTTTTAATTTAAAAAATATTATGTATATAATGTGGGTTTAAAGTACTATGATAAACTATTTTAAAAATTACCTATTAAATAAACTTTTTAATTATTGTAAAGAGGGCCCATTAAAATCGTTTGCGGGGGGGCCCATTTAGAATTTGTTACGCCACTGTACTAGTGCACATTGTATCACAATTAAAGTTAAATTACACCAATAGTGGCAAAATAGACTGAAAAAACTGGTAATAACCGAAATGCGTTTTAAAATGTTTTGTTGGTACCTACACTGAAAGAAATATATACTAAAGTTAAATAAAAAAATAATTAGGGCAAATATATTTTATGTTTCATATATAGACTACCACATACATTGCTAAAACAAATATATTCGTTTGGTTAGCAGCCTATTGCTGCCCTAGCAATATAAATGGTGTTTCTAGCAATATTTTTTTGCTGTAATTCACTTATAGTTTACATTTTATAGTAAGGGTAAGTTTATTTTTATTTAGATCTAACATATCTTCTTTACAATAAATGTATTACAAAATTTACCATACATTCATAATAAACAGTAGTATAAATGTGTAAAGCACTAGTATAAAATTTTTAGTATAAATTTGTATTTACTTTTAGCAACAAATTTCTTTCAGTGTATCTACCTAGGTAGTGCATATCCGGAGATACCGCGTTGTGGAAGTGTGGCATTTTTGCGTAGTTAGATTTTAATTACGGTGAATCCATAAGAGGACATTCTTATTTTTTGGTAAGTATTATACTTCCTTTTTCTTTAAGCCTTAATACTCAATAAATACCAATATGTTAAAAGGATGTCCATACCCGACCTATATTATATATCAATAATTTACGGCAGTAGGTCGGGTACTTGTAACATTAATAAATACATAAACACTTGATTTACTTTTTATCAGTTGGGTCTTGACTCTTGAAGTGTAAGGATGCTCAAAGAGATTTAACGAGACCTCTCCTAAGCAGCGTATACGATACAAACGTAGTAAAGTATCAAAAGCGAAGTATGCGGAAATACCGGTAATCGGTAATAAATAAATAAATAAACAAGTGCAACAAGTGCAAAAAGTGCGCCGTAAAATAACAAAAAATCAATATCGATTCTACACGTGATAACTGTTTAACGCCGTAAAATAATAAAAAATCAATATCGATTCTACACATGATAACTGTCCCAAGTGCAAAAGAGTGCAAATTGTGTGTGGTACCTCCCCCTGGACTAAGTCCTCAAGTGTTTGACCTGGTTAAAAGGTGTGAGAGAGACGATCAGTTCCAATGAAAATTTCCTGGGCTACCACACGTGCGGGCGGCATGCGATAAGGATCAATATCAGCACACCTGCCTGGCAAATATCCCGAAGTCCAAGTCTGCATAAACTAGATCAGTAGCTACCAAATTGCATGACCATGACCACCCAATAATATTAATACTAGTTAATACGAAATACGCAACCTAGAAAATGGTTTGCGACTAATTAATTTTACCTGAAGAATTATTGTTAGTTAAAGCTTTAACTAACAATAATTCTTCAGGTAAAATTAATTAGTCGCAAACCATTTCCAAGATTCTCATGCAAATGAAACAGTAAAAAAAACTATAAACACAAGGGCACATAAGAAGCCATTAATCACTCAAGTTACGATAAACATTAGGCAAAAGAAACCATCCTAAAGAAATTTATTTATTTATGTTTACATCTTTAGATTACTAAGACGTAAGGGGTCATAAATTAAGTAAAAACCTACTAAGCGTAATAACCGCAATGCACAGTGAGGCGCAAAGATGGACCTATTTTCATTAATATTATGGAAAATTTGTACACGTGTGGTAAATCCCCTCTCTACCAATGGGATCACCCATTTTTTATAACAGAAAAATGGATTACTGATGAATTCTCAAGATAGTTCATTGCTTACAAGTTGACAGCCAGTAAAACATTGCAATGATCTAAAACTTTTACGTTTTAAGGAACCATTTTGCTTAAGCCAGCCATACGATTCAAATATAAAATTATATTTTAAAAGGCACCGATTTTGATAATTGCCATAGATTTTTGTTCCAAATAAATGTTTCTCTTTATTTGCCTTTGGATCAAAATTTTGTTAAGGAATTTTGCAAAAAGAAAAAAAATTATTGTGATTAAAAAAAAAAAAAATTTCCAAAGCATACCTACTCTAGTTTAAAAGCCTGCACTTAAGATTCCTGGAGGAATTTCAAAGTAAATCAGCGCAATATCGTAAATTTCCACATCAAAACGCGGGCTTTAATGCCATCGCATCGGTCAGCGAAACCGATAAATTCGTGGCGTGTATACGTTTAAAATAAAAAGCGACGACGGTCGATTTATTAAGAACAAAGCGAGTCGCGTACGCGACCTGAAAAACCGGCAGTTTCGATTGTTTTTCCCTCGCATGTCCTTATTTATTTGACTGCAGAAGGATTTCGCAAGAAGAAAAATGGAGTTCTTGTTAAATGCATTAAATCCATCTAAAGTGTTGAAGCAAATGTTCGCCACTTTTTGTCGATGTTATTCCGCAAATTAAATCTTGTGACCTAAAAATACACTGCGGTAATGATGGGAAAGCAATAAAGTATACAGGGTGTCCATAAATAAGGTTACTTTATTCCGGGGTGTGATTGGTGCACTCAGAAAAATGTACTATGCTCCACACCTCAAAGTCCCACCACGTGACCACGTACGGAACGCAGTCTTTTGAAAATTTGACATTTAAGGCTTTTCAGGTTATGTATCTGTCAAAGTATAGTCAACGAAAGAAATAATATTTATAGTGTTACCGCGCTAATGTTTAATTAATCACAATAACAATGGTTGCTTTAAGAATTTAGGAATATAAATACTGCATTTAATGAAATTCCAAAGTGTAAGGTGCAATATAAGTGATATTTTTGTGCATTGGGTCTACATTTCTCCATAAAATAGTTTTAACTAAACAGCATTTATTAAAAAAATCTAACTTCTCTATTATAAAATAAGAATATCTTTATCAAAGGTAGGTTAATGTATTAGAACAAAAAATATCACCTAATTTTGTATTTTAAGGTTAGAAAAATCTATTTTGACCAAAATAAATAAGTGGATTATTTGGAAGAGTGTGTTAATACAGTCATAAATAAATATAGGTATACTAAATAATTGTTGAATATGGTTCAAATTAAATTGAAGCTTTTATACTTCTAATGACAAAACTTGTGCATACCTACTTTAAGTTAGATTATAAGAAAACAAACAATTTTTAGAGAAACTTGCAATGTGAAAATATTTAATACTCCCATGACATGTGATTTATTAAAATTTTTAAAGTTATAATGATTTTTTGATGTAGATCAAATTCAGCCGAAGCTTTTTAACTATTTGTATTGACAAAACTTTATGTAGGTACACTTTAAGCTGGATAAGAAAAACTACCACATTTTTAAATACCATATTATAGAGTCTTTTAACTAATCCAAAATACTTATTTATTGTGGTCAAAATAAATTTTTCTAACCTTAAAATTACAAAATTAGATGATATTTTTGTTATAATATATTAACCTACCTATTCTTATTTCATAATAGAGAAGCTAGATTTTTTTAAATAAATGCTGTTTAGTTAAAATTATTTTATGGAGAAATCCAGATATTTGGACCAAATGCACAAAAATATTACTTATTTGGCACCATACACTTTAGAATTTCATTAAATGCAGTATTTATATTCTTAAATTCTTAAACCATCCATTGTTATTCTAATGTTATAAAGATTTATACATTTTTAACGCCTAAACATAATATTATTTCTTCCGTTGACTATACTTTGACAGATACATAACCTGAAAAGCCTTAAATGCCAAATTTTCAAAAGACTGCGTTTTAATTTTATTTCAGTTAGAAAATCTTTGTTAATAGCTTACGTTAAGAACAATAACAAATATATTAATAATATATTATGCTTATGTGCTTAAATTAATGAGTGTATAGAAAACGAGGTGCATACTATACTTTTTCTACGACAAATACTTATTATTATCTTAAAATGATTTAAATCAAAAATTTGTATAGAGCGCCATCTATAAAACAATAGGGGAATCTGTGTCACCGTCAAATGTCACATTTTTATATTTTATAAACACAGATTATAAAGGTTATAAATCGAAATGTATTTCTTGAAAATTGACAGTGAAAGTAAAGAAATTATTTTATGAGGACTTTACAGTGGAGTCCGTGCCCGAATTTAAGTTATAGTTTACTTCCGGAGAAATTAAAAGGTCAGTACAATGTTCATATAAAGTTTTCAAATATTGGCGTTGAGAAACTATTTAATACTTTGTATTTTTGTATTGAGATAATAAAATAATTTTCACATTTAGTATTATTTTACAAGAAAGGCACTTTATTTTCACGTTTGTATGACATTTGACAACTGTCAACTAACTTAAAACTAACTTCAGCCCGTGACTAAAAACCTGTTGCTAACTTCAGCCCGTGACTAAAGCGCTGTAAAGCCACAACTTGTCCATTTGTATTTAAAAGGTCACTTAGTGTCATGGAAACATGTACGATAAAGGGTGTTTTAAAGGTGGGAGTAGAAAAAATTATTTAATAAATGTTAAAACAGCGCGCCATGGACTCGTTCAAAAAACCACGCGGGCAATGTAAATTGAGCGCTGGCTCTAATGAAGCCGGTCGTCTGCGGTGATCTCGGCGGGCCGCGACGTTTATTCATGTCGATGTCGTGTAGAGCGGCCACGTCGTAGATTGTGCCTTGTTTCCTTCCACTTTGGAATAATTTGTCTTCTGCAACTTTAAAACTGCTTTCGCGGTCGCCTTTGCTTGCCTCTTCTTCTTCTTCTTCTTCTTCTTCTTAGTCCGCTTAGGCGCTCGCGTCTTCTTCTTCTTCTTCTTTTTCCTTTTTCAGCCAGTAGAGTACACGGTTAAAGAATATTTGTTAATTTCAACCAAATATTAACCAGATTTACTTATAAACTGCTTGACTGTGCGGTGAAATGAAGTGCGCGATCGAATTTTATCCGGAAAACGCTGAGCGTAGATATTAACAGCATCGTCAAGATTCCTGCCTGCTTCTCCATAAATCAAAATCGTTTCTATTTTTTCTTCCACTGTTAAAAAATTCATTATGAATAACTGCTTACCTTAAATGAGGTATTTTTATTAAAAATAGTACAATAATTCTTTAAATTAAAGGATTTAATGCTGGCAGGTAAAAAGTGACCATGGTGCGCAATTGATAATTATCACCGAATGAAATAATGTATAAAACTTAAACCAAAGGAAACTTAAATATTAGTTAAAAAATCGTGGGTACTTAAAAAAATCAAATTTAATTAATTAAGATAATTATTACTAAAAAAAGTGATATACAGAAGAAAAATCGAACAAAATTGATTTTTTTTTCATTACAGCGCCATCTATTACAAATATGAAAAAATGTGTTTAACAAAATCTACCAAAAAACGTCAAAATGATATTTTTATAAAATATAGTTTTTTTTAAGTGAATGTATGTTAAAAAATAATAACATTGTATTTCTATTTTTTATTTTTACCTTGCACACCTGTTAACATGTATGCAAATAATTGTTTTAAAAATATAAAAAATGCTGATGGCCGACAATTAAAATGCACAGGCTCTAAAGACTTATCCACAACAGTGGCGACTCGTGGAAAAATTATTAGCGGCAATAATAGTTATTTACAAAAAGGCACTTCTTGGCCGAATGGCATACAACATTTTATCTTCAAAGCACTTTATATAGGACAATTTAATTCAACATCAAAGCGGCCTAACCTCACTTTTTTAGAATCTTATTTATTTATTAGCTAAAGATTACATTAAATGTACAATAATTATTATTGCTTTTAGAAGCAGTAATAGTTTGACAATACCTAGCAACATGATTTAAGTAGAAATGGATTTGTGCTATTACATTGAATTCAATTAATTGTTTAATAAATAGGTAGGTATCTAATTTCAATTTGTTTGGATTTTTATTTAAAAAATAGGTAGTTTGGAATGTTTAAGCTGTGTTTAACATTTAATTTCACTGAAAATTTAAAGCAAATTAAAACTTAAAGATAATTTAAATCGTAGAAAAAGAATCGTGCGTTTTCTTGGTTGCCTAACCTCACTTTTTGTTTTATTATTCATATTTAATTTTACAATAATTTAATGAAAAATATTAAACATTAACAGTAAAACAAACAAATTAGTGCTTATTATAAATAAATTAAACCAGTTTAGTACGTTAATTTCTTGGAAAAGGATTAATTTGTTAAAACAATACCCCTAGCGAGAAAAAATCGAACTAATTACTTGCCTCATAAAAATTTTTATCGGCCTAGGCCATAACAAGGTATTTCTTTATCGAATGTTGACAACAATAAAGTTTAAATTATAGACTGCGTGGAGATAAACAATATTTTAGCATAAGAGAGAAATATCTTTCGAATAAATATTTTTGGTTCTTGTACCACTAGCCGCCACTGATCCACAATGAAAAGCACAGCAGAAAATTTAGTTATGCTTGAGGAAAAAAGGCCTAGCGAATCGGCTGGCTGACTAAAAATCACGCCTTCTTGAAACGCAATATTTCGTGTCGAGACCTTTATTGTAATTCGCTATTTACATTACATTTTATGTCTGTGCTTGTGTCACACTTCTCGCAAGTATTATGCACTTTTGTTCCTTCTTAATTGGTTGGTACTTATGTAAGTAGGCTTTGTCGAGTTTATGTGTTAAATGGATTAAAGACGGCCTTGGATGTTTTTTTAGTTTTGTTGTTGTGTTGTTGTTTTTTGTTTGTTTTGAATGAAGAAAAGCGCAAAAAATGGGATTTTAACAGGAAAAAGCATATACGAGGTGTGTTCAGAAAATAACGGGAATTGTTAAATTTCGCGGGTTCGGAGGGTCCGGTTGTCATAAAATTTTCTTTATTATGTTGGTATACATGCCCCCGAAGTATGATAAAAACTTTAGCTGTTTTCATTGTTTACTTTGTCCATGGCAGCCGCTAAGGTTAGACGTGTTTTATGAGCTCGGCGATTTTTCGTTCGTTAAAAGAAATGGATCAAAGAATTTGTATCCAATTTTGCTTAAAAAATAAAATAAATTCTGTGAAATGTTAACAAAGGCCTATAGTGAGTCTGCTAGTAGTAAGTAAAACAAGAGTTTACAAGTGGTATAAGAGTTACCAAGATGGCCGTGAAGACGTTGAAGATGACGAACGCCCCGAACGCACAAGCACATTAACAACCGATAAAAACATGGAAAAAGTGAAAGAAATGGTTATAAACCATCAGAGAAGTCGCTGATGATGTTGGTATATTGATTGGCTCATCCCATGAAATTTTTTCGAATGTTTTTGGTATGAAACGCTTGGCAGCAACATTTCTTCTAAAATTGTTAAATTTTGAACAACATTTTTGGCCAAAAACAATAATGTAATGATGCCCCAGCCTCCATATTCGCCAGACATGCCTCTGTCTGAATTTTTCCTATTCCCAAAAATAAAGAGAACTTTAAAGGGCCGTCGTTTTGGAAGCATAGATGACATTAAAAGCGCATCGCTGAATGAACTAAAGGCTATCCCAAAGATCGGGATTTAGAAGTGTTTCGAGTATTGGAAGAAGAGCTGGCACATGGGGACTATTTTGAAGGCGACAACATTAATGTAGACGAATAAATAAATATTTGATTCAAAAAACGAAAATTCCCGATATTTTCTGAACACACCTCGTATACACATACCAACCTAATGTTTGAAAGAAGAAACATTCAAGAGATTTTGTATTTGTTTTCAAGAGAACTATACTTCTTTTACTAAGAACTTTTTTCTTCAAGCAATAAATACTCTTTTAGGCTAAAATAGTACCAAAATTAAAAAAATTACTTTTCTACATTTTGGTGTTATACGGTACTTATAAACAAAACAGTTGCAAATTTCCGGTTTTCAGTGAGATTGGACGTTTAAAAAAAAACTGACGAATCGGTTTGTTGGCATTAAGATGACGAACTACAGGAACTCGCTCGACGTTGACAACAAGTCAATGTGAGGCGTACCAACCGTTAATGACCAAAATTAAATATGGCCACTGTCGTCTCGCTTTTTCGGCAACGCCCCTCATTACGGGCGAAAACAATTGCCGGTCGACATAATTGCAACCCCGATAGCAACAGGCACACGTCAACTTTAAGTCGCAGATACTGTTCCATTGATCTTGCCCGGGCAAATTTTTTTCCTTCAGGAAAAAAAGCTATTCTATATTAAAGATTAATCATCTCAGTCTAAGTATATATATGTTCATCTCACCATTCCGCATGCCATTATATCCTAACCTTTAAAGAGCAAAAGTTAAAAAAATAATAGACAATATTTGAAACAATTATTGCTTGACTTAACCTGAAAAAATGATATTAGTCTATAGCATTGTCTTTATTTTTTTGTAAATATTTTAGTATATTACAAAAGATCCAGGTTTTTTAACTGGTCCACCCAATTTTAATGTATTTTTTCAAAAGCACGTTTGTAAAAAAACATAATAAATATTCAAAACATCAGTACCTTGGCGTGTCACAACTCCTGAATCAAATATTTGTGTGATTTTATGTTAAAATATATTTAATTTATCTTAAATTTTTCAATTTCACTACAAACTATAAAACATTAAATAATGTATTTTTCATATTTTATCATAGATTCGAATAATAGCAATTTAAAAAAAAAATGATAATCTTTGTACTCACTTTTACCCGTCAGTTCTGTGTCCAATGTTAAAATTCAAAATTCCAGCGAAATATTGAAGTTTAAACGTCAAGTCCTCGTTTTAACTCGAGTGTTGGTAAAAAAAAACCTACAGAGCCCGCCCTTTGCACGAAAGTCATCTTGAAAACAATGCAAGAGGCAAAGTTGTGGTGAATGCACGTATAGTTCCAGTCAACATTTCAGTAATGTGGTGAGTAGTTTTCTTACGTATATATATTTCATTGATATGTGATTTGTTGATAAGTAGCATCCACTAATAAAAAATATCAGTAAAATACTTAATTCCGAATTATAATCTCAAATTTGTCTCCCATTCATCAGTACCTTGTCGTCAGTTCCATGTTCGATGTTTTGGTTATCTTTTTTTCGCAAACTTCAATTTAAATTCTGCTTGCGCAGAACTTGTTTATTTAATGTCATTATAAAATCATATAAATTTGGTGTGGGTCCCATACCTAATAATTGAGATATCGGTATACCCAAAATCCACCAGCCGCCACTGATGTGTGTTATTATTTAAGATATTTAATGTATAATATGCTCAAAGTTGCAATAAATCTTATATTTTCCAATAAATTATGTATTTAATTAGTACCCTGGTATACTCGTCACTTCGCTTGCATTCAAATTTAGAAAACACAGTTATTTCAGAAACTGTTTGAAAAAGTTATTGGCCCGGTCTGGAACAGTATATTTATTATATTATCTATGTTCTCATAACAAAATACTGTTTAATTTTCTCCGAAAACTATATAAACAAAATGAGGTCAAAAGTTGCCCAACTTTTGTAGAATCACCCATATATACATTAGGGTGGCCCAAAAAAAAAGAATATTTTTTTTCTTCTTGTCTCTTGTGAAAATATGTTGGTTTGTCATGTTTTAAGAGCCCTGTCAAAATATCAGCTCGATTAAAAATTTTGTAGGGGTCGCTCAAGATTTTTAAAAATTTTCAAAATCGTCAAAAATTGAATTTTTGTTTTGTTTTAATTCTTTTTCTCGTCTCGATATTATTTTTTAGGTTGAAAATAATAAAAATTCTGTAAATTTCAAATCAATATTTTGATTTCTAAAGGTCGCTAAAAGTTCGTTGATATTTATATTCAGAGGTCGCTCGAAAACATTCAAAATACTCTACTTTGAAAGTTAAAAAAATCTTGAGCGACCTTTAGAAATTAAAATATCGATTTGAAATTTTCAGAATCATTATTATTTTTAAATTAAAAAATAATATCGGAACGAGAAAAAAAATTAAAATAAAAAAAAATCCAATTTTTGACGATTTTGGTAATTTTTAAAAATCTTGAGCGACCCCTAAAAAATTTTTAATGGTGCTGATCTTTTGACAGGGCTCTTAAAACATGACAAACCAACTTATTTTCACAAGAGACGAGAAGAAAAAAAATACTCATTTTTTTTGGGCCACCCTAATATACATATACCGCAATGATTTTTAAAACCTTCAGACACGTTGATTTTGTTTGCGAGACGGACATTTTTTGGCTATATTGGCCTGTTTAACCAAAATTTTTATTCGTACCTACAATCTAGAGGTAAAAAATACATAATTGTTTTTTATGTGATTCTTCCTAACCTAATATCACTTCAACATCTAAAATTCAATACATAATACTATAGTATGTGTGTATACACACATGAATATAATTATGTAATAATTATTACCTACACATACATTTGGTGGTTAATTCTATCAAATTCCACTAATTTAGCAGCTCTTTCATAATTCCAAACCGAATATTAACTAACACAAGAAACAATCTTCCAAAATGTCGGACACTTTCGTGAGTGGGGGATATTTTTAAGAATAGGCCAGTTGTACCAATATTTACTAATCTTAGAATAAATATGATTATATTTATATCCAGTATAGTTTTATATCTTTAAGAACAGAATAGAGGGAATTTTCGAAAATTTGGTCTAATCGCTTGTTAATCTTAAATTAAGAATAAGGCTTGTTTAAATAAAGATTAATATTTAGTTTAATGTTAGTTTATGCAAATAATGCAAGTGGGAACAAACAAAGTGACAAGTTTCAAATTAATTATTAAAAACAACATCAATCTTCTTTGTCTGCATACTCAATTACTCGCTACTCGTATTTTCCTTGCGAGATTGCAGCAGCATGCTTATTAATTAAGCGAACCTTTCTATTAATATTTAATTAATATATAAATATACATGTAATTCCTGTAATTTGATTACGTACTTTATCATTTAATTATTCGAAATGCCAATAGACGCTTTCCTGTTTCAATGGTTGCCTGTTGCTATGAAAAACCGTATTAAGTTCTTGTTAAGAAAATGCTCTTTCAATTATCTGCTTCTTGTCAAAGATCTAATACCTTCGTAATTGATTTTCAATATACAATTTTATATACGAGGCGCTAGAACTTTGAAGGTCTATAGAACGACTTTGTCTGAAGAAAAAAAAAATGCAAATTGTTTTATTTATTTATGTTTAAACTAGACGGGCAAATTTAAAATTTGCACTAAAAAATATAATTAAATACTGAAACCAAAAACTTCAATATTTTATTTTGAAAAGTAACTGGAACGCACCTATCCTATCCGCTTTACTTATGAAAATTATAAATTTAAATTAATTAGATTGAGAGGAAAAACTTTTGCAGCTTACATGTAAGTGTCATTAAAGGTAATGAAGATTAATTAATTTATAGTCTTTTTCAGTATGGTGGCCGCTTTATATTTTATAATTTATTATTTATTTATTATTAATAATAAACTAAAAAAGCTGTGTATAGGAAAACTATACAGAAACATTTAATAAATATACCTACTCAACAAAATTTTATATCATTTTACTCTTATTGATTTTTTTCGTACATAATAAACTCATTATTTTCGTTGGTAGGCATCATTGATTGGTCGATTTCAATATTCACTGTGATTTAAACCAATTGGGTTTTAAATTGGGAGAAGGCGACTATAATATAATATTTATAATTTGTAAAAGTGAGGATAATGTCAGATTTTATTTATTTATCTTTTATCATTTTATTCCACATTAACAAGCTTTAGAGAAACTATTATAGTCTATAATAGAGAAACTATAAAGAAACTATTAAAAAACGATAGTTATATATATAGTTATATATATAGAAACTGTAGATGAACTTTGGAAAAACATATGTAGATACAATAGAGCTTTAGAAAAACTTAATAAACTAAATAAACAAAAGAAACTATAAAAACTAAATAAATTAAATAAACTAAAGAAAGAAACTAAAGAAACCAAAGAAACTAAAGGAACTAAAGAAACCAAATAAACTAAAGAAACCAAAGTAGCCAAAGAAAGCAAAGAAACCAAAAAAACTAAAGAAAGAAACTAAATAAACTAAAGCAACCAAAGAAACCAAAGTAACCAAGAAACCAAAGTAACCAAGAAACCAAAGAAACTAAAGAAACTAAAAAAGCTAAAGAAACTGAAGAAACTAAAGAAGCTATAGAGAAGCGATAAAGAAACTTTAAAAAGCCATATAGAATCATCTATAGAAAAACCAAAGAAACTAAAGAAACTAAAGAAACTAAAGAAACTAAAGAAACTAAAGAAACTAAAGAAACTAAAGAAACTAAAGAAACTAAAGAAACTAAAGAAACTAAAGAAACTAAAGAAACTAAAGAAACTTAAGAAACTAAAGAAACTAAAGAAACTAAAGAAACTAAAGAAACTAAAGAAACTAAAGAAACTAAAGAAACTAAAGAAACTAAAGAAGCTAAAGAAACTATAGAGAAACCATAAAGAGGCTATAGAGAATCATATATAGAGAAACTATAAAAAATCTATAAAAAAACTATAAATAAACTATAGCGAAACAATAATATAAAGAAAGTAAAGAAACTGAAGAAAATAAAAAAACTAAAGAAACTATAGAGAAACCATAAAGAAGCTATAGAGAATCATATATAGAGAAACTATAAAAAATCTATAAAAAAAAACTAGAAATAAACTATAGCGAAACAATAATATAGAAACTATATAAAAACATAAACACTAACAGAAAAAAAGGAGAAACTATAGATAAAATATGGAAACTATAGGGAAACTAAAAAAAAAAACATACAAAATAAAGAAACTTAAAAAATTATAGAGAAACTATAAAGAATCAATAGAGAACCTATAAAGAAACTAAGGAGAATCTATAGAGAAACTATAGGGAAACTAAAGAAACTAAAAAATAAAAAAACTAAAGGGACAATGGAACTAAAGAAATAATAAAAATATCACTAATGTTTTTTATATCACAATGAAAAAATTAAAATTTAATAAAATAAACCAAGTTCCTAAATTTTAAAGGATTAAAAAAATCCCTAAACAATTTTGAAAATAATAAATAATCAAAAATCTTAAAAATGTACAAAATTTCATATTTTTTAAAATTTTAATCGTTTCCTTTTAAAAGTAAAACCCTTATTATGTACTTAAAAATATTAATCTTTACGTCATAAATTTGATAATAGTATTCCTCATTGAATACCAACTTTTGTATTTTTTCCGGGAGATTTTTGACACCTTTGACTAAATCCCCATCAAGTTGTTTGCCCGTGTCTATGATGTTATTAAGAAGCATGCACGGTCCTCAAACCGAAAAATCACCACATCTAGGTAATACATCAAATATGACACATGTCATCCGCTAAAAAAAGATTAGTAGGCCGCCTGCTCGATGCGTTGTTTACGAAACCATACATCCACGCTCACTATTTCGGTTTTCGGTTCTTTCCTTTTCGTTCTTTTTTTCCTTCTTTATCCCTCGCACCGTTACAGATTCTGAGGGTTTTCAGGGACAAAATTGTAATTTAGATTCTTTGGATTGTAATAGTATCGAGTTTGATAAACAATATTTTAGGGTGGACTAACAACCCTTTAAATACGATACAGAAGAAGTTTTTTAAAGTGAAAGAAAAGATAATTTTTACATTTAGTAGAAGGGCACTTTATTTTAACGATTGTATGACATTTGACAACTATCAACTAACTGTCAACTCATGTACGATTAGGATTTTCGATTTTTTAATATTTTTAAAGTTATTCAAGATTCTTCTTCTATTTAAATTAAGCAACTTTTTGATATATTTGATAAAAAAATATAAATTTTTCAAGATATATTTTTTTGTAACATACAAAATATTAAGTTAATTTTTTAACTTGTTTGGATTCTTTTTTAGGATATTTATAGTTGCTTTGGTTTGTTAAGTTTCTTCAGCTTCTTTAGCTTCTTCAGTTTCGTTGGTTTATTTATAAATAAACTAAAAAAACTAAAAACACTATAGTGTTTTTAGTTTCTTTATTTTCTTAAGTTTCTTTAATTTTTTTAGTTTTTTTTTCGTTTATTAAGCTAATTTAGTTTCTTTAATTTCTCTATATGGTTTCTTTATAGTTTTTCTAGTTTCTTTTTTTTTAGTTTTTTTAATTTCTCCTTATGGTTTTTCTACAGTTTTTTATAATTTCTCTATAGTTACTTTATAGGTTCTTTAGTTAAGCTTCCCTATTGTATCTCTATAATTTCTCAATAGTTTCTTCATAGTTATCTATGAATTCTTTATAGTTTTCCTATAGGTTCCTATAGTTTCTTTATAGTTTTTACATAGTTTTCCTATAGTTTCTCTTTAGTTTCTTTGGTTTCTTTAGTATGTGTAGTTTTCTCTAAAGACTCTCTATGGTTTCTCTGTTTCTTTGAAGTTGCTCTATTGCATCTTCATGGTTTCTCTATCTTTCTCTTTAGTTCATTTATAGTTTCTTCATAGTTTTTCTATGGTTTCTCTATAGTTTCTTTAGTTTCTCTGAATCTACAATATAGGTTTAAGTTTTATTATTTTTTATTAGTTTTTAGTTTCTCTCAATGGTTTCTCTATAGTTTTTTTTTATAATTTCCTCTAGTTTATAGTTTCCTTTAATTTCTTTATAGTTCTTTTAGTTTATTTGGTTTTTCTAATTTCTCTATGGTTTCTTTATAGTTTCTTCAGTTGTGCTTCAATATTGTATCACTATAATTTCTGAATAGTTTCTTTATAGTTATCTATGAATTCTTTATAGTTTTCCATAGTTTCCCTAGAGTTTCTTTAGTTTTTCTAAAGCTACTCCATACTTTATTTAGTTTCTTCTATATTTTCTTTAGTTTTTTAGTTTCTTTAGCTTATTTGGTGTTATTAGTTTATTTAGTTTCTTAAGTTTCTTTAGTTTCTTTACTTTCTGTAGTTTTGTATAAAATTCTCTATGGTTTCTCTTTTGTTTCTCTGAAGCTGCTCTATTGCCACTCTATGGTTTCTCTTTTTTTTCTCAATAGTTTTTGGATAGTTTCACAATCGTTATCTATAAATTCTTTATAGTTTCTCTATACATTTTTTATGGTTTCCTTATAAGCTTCCTATTATTTTTTATATTTTCTCTATAGTTTATTTATGGTTCCTTTATAGTTTCTTTAGTTTTTTTAGTTTCTTTATGGTTTCTCTATAGGTTTTTTTCTTATGTTGCCCTATTGTATTCCTATAGTTTTTCTATAGTTTCTCGATAGTTTCTTTAGTTTCTTCAGTTTCTGGACTTTATTTAGTTAATTTAGTTTTTTAGTTTCGCTAATTTCTCTATGGATTCTTTATAGTTTTTTCAGTTGTGCTTTCCTTTTGTATCTCCATAATTTCTGAATAGTTTCTTTATAGTTATCTATGAATTCTTTATAGTTTTTCTAAAGTTTCCCTATACTTTCTTTAGTTTTTCTAAAGCTACTCCATACTTTATTTAGTTTCTATATTTTCTTTAGTTTTGTAGTTTCTTTAGCTTATTTGGTGTCATTAGTTTATTTAGTTTCTTTAGTTTTTTTAAGTTTATTTGGTTTCTTTACTTTCTGTAGATTTGTATAGATAGATTTTCTATGGTTTCTCTATAGTTTTTTTGTTTCTCTGAAGCTGCTCTATTGCATCTCTAGGGTTTCTCTTTTTTTTCTCAATAGTTTTTTTATAGTTTCACAATAGTTATCTATTAATTATTTATAGTTTCTCTATACATTTTGTATGGTTTCCCTATATATAGGCTTTCTATTGTTTTTTATAGTTTCTCTATAGTTTCTTTATGGTTTCTCTATAGTTTTTTTTTTGTTTTTCTGATGTTGCTCTATTGTATTCCTATAGTTTTTCTATAGTTTCAAGATAGTTTCCTTAGTTTCTTCAGTTGTCCTTCCCTATTGTATCTCTATAATTTCTGAATAGTTTTTTTATAGTTATCTATGAATTCTTTATAGTTTTTCTATAGTTTCTTTAGTTTTTCTAAAGCTACTCCACACTTTATTTAGTTTCTTTAGTTTTTTTAATTTCTTTGGTTTCTTTACTTTCTGTTGTTTTGTATAAAGATTCTCTATGGTTTCTCTATAGTTTTTTTTGTTTCTCTGAAGCTGCTCTATTGCATGGTTTCTCTTTTTTCTCAATAGTTTTTTTTATAGTTTCACAATAGTTATTTATAAATTCTTTATAGTTTCTCTATACATTTTTTATTGTTTCCCTATAGGCTTTCTATTGTCTTTTATAGTTTCTCTATAGTTTCTTTATAGTTTCTCTATAGTTTTTTTTGTTTTCTCTATAGTTTTTTTTATTTTTCCTATAGTTATATAGTTTTCTATAGTTATCTATAAATTCTTTATAGTTCTTTCTAGTTTCTCTATGGTTCTCTATAGTTTCTTTATAATTTCTCCATAGTTTCTTTATAGTTTTTTTTGTTTTCTCTATAGTTTTTTTTAATTTTTCCTATAGTTATATAGTTTCCTATAGGAATTTATAGATAACTATATATAGTTATCTATAAATTCTTTATAGTTCTTTCTAGTTTCTCTATGGTTCCCAATAGTTTCTTTATAGTGTCTCTAAAGTTTCTTTAAACCTTTTTTATAGTTTTTCCATAGTTCCTTTATATTTTCTTTAGTTTTTAATAAAATACAAAAATTTAAGAAAATTTTTGAGCGATTCTGATAAATTGGCCAGGGACAGTAATAATATAAAATTATTATTATTTTTCCAATACTTTTTCAATTACCTATGCCCTAAATAAACACAAAATATATTTAACAAGCCCCCATAAATATTGTCCCACCAAACAGTTCGAACGCGAGACGGTGCCACGCTTATCACCGACCAGAATCTCTGTGTAGCTACAAGCTGAAATATGCTTTTGATGGCAGTCCGTTAGACAAAAATGCAACAGGAATCCGATAGCGGACATTTCGGAGACAGCGGAGACAATCGAAAGTTCCCAGGTAACTAGAATAATATAATCGATGACGATAAACAAACAAAAGAACCACGACCGACCGACCAAGACGATTGCGGTCGCGGAAGTCGCAGCCTGCCACCAAAACGAACTAAGACATTTGTCAACGTGACGTCATCGCCAAGCTTCTAGATCCACTTATTTTTTATATGAAGATATTACTGCACTCAGAAAAATGTACAAGCACTTTATTTAGGTCAATTTAATTCAACATCAAAGCGGCCTAACCTCACTTTTTTAGAATCTCATTTGTTTAATAGCTAAAGATTACATTAAATGTACAATAATTATTACTGTTTTTAGAAGCAGTAATAGTTTGACAATACCTAGCAACATGATTTAAGTACAAATGGATTTTTGCTATTACATTGAATTCAATTAATTGTTTAATAAATAGGTATGTGTCTAATTTCAATTTGTTTGGATTTTTATTTAAAAAATAGGTAGTTTGGAATGTTTAAGCTGTGTTTAACATTTAATTTCACTGAAAACTTAAAGCAAATTAAAACTTATTTAAATCGTAGAAAAAGAATCGTGCGTTTCTTGGTTGCCTAACCTCAATTTTTGTTTTATTATTCATATTTAATTTTACAATAATTTAATGAAAAATATTAAACACTAACAGTAAAACAAACAAATTAGTGCTTATTATAAATAAATTAAACCAGTTAAGTACGTTAATTTCTTAGAAAAGGATTAATTTGTCAAAACAATACCCCTAGCGAGAAAAAATCGAACTAATTACTTGCCTCATAAAAATTTTTATCGGCCTAGGCCATAACAAGGTATTTCTTTATCGAATGTTGACCACAATAAAGTTTAAATTATAGACCGCGTGGAGATAAATAATATTATTTAACTTAAATTTAAAATTGTAATGACTATAAAAAAATGTACCACCTAAGGTACCTTTTTTTATTAAATTTGTCTTATTGGGACAAAAACCACTAAATTCGTCTAAATAACTTAAAATGTTTACTAATCTAAAGACAAATACACATTTTAGTGTTAAATCCACTCTATGATAATAAGATATTAACAAAAAATAGATTAAATGATTCATTGTATTTATAAATATATTTTTTAATTTTATAATATAGGTATTTATTATTAATGATTGTTTTATTTATGTCTTTGCAACGTGTTAACGTGTTCCATTAACCCCAAATACATAAATACTTACTAATACTAATAATGCACACAAAATCACTTTCATACTGCCAAATTCCAATGAACAAATGCACGCTAGTAGAATGGAAAGAGAAACACCCCGTGTGAGCCAATCACACTAAATAGAGTTAAATTTACACATTTTAGAGTTAAAATATGCACTAATAGGAATTTATTAGAGATATTTAGATAAAACTGCACCATGCACCAGACTTAAAAAGAAAAAAGTTATAATTTAATTAATTTAGTGAAAATATCAACTCTAATTTTTAAAATGTTTTCATAATAGAAATAGAGTTATATTGTGACTAAATAGTGTAAAATATATTTAATATAGAGTTAGAGTTAAAAAAGAGTTACCTAGATGAAAAATATATAAGATTGGATTTTAACTCTAATATTTTTACCAGGTACTCTAGAAAATTTACACGGGCAATTTTTTTTCTTTCATTAAGACAAACTACTTTTTTTGTTATATTTATTAAAAAAAATTCTGAGTGTGCGTATATGAAATACAGTGTGTACGAAATTTTAAGACAATTATTACTGTACCTGAATTACATGATGCATTTATAGACATCTCAAAAAAAAATCACCGAAGTAAAAAAACCAGCTTACCGACAAAAAACGTACGCGTTTAATAAGATCATTACTTGGAAACTTCGTTTAAATAATAATTTGTCATTAAGCAAACAAGGGCCACCATTAATTAAATGGCCATTGTGTTGAGTGTTTCTGATTATAGGTTTTAACTTCTCGGTACTGCCTTCCTGGCAACTTATTAATTTACCACCGCGGCTCTCTTCGTGAGACGTTTTGTCGGTCTTCTTCCTCTCTCTTGTTTCCTCTTTCCTTCTCCAACAGGTGTCTGACGGTGGGTGGGACGTCCGAGTGGATGATGGCACTCTTTTTATTTTTATTTTTCGACCGAAAGTCGCTCTCGATGCCTTTGCCAAACCAAACAAACACAAATTAGGATAATTACGATGTTTCGTGTACGAGGTTCAACGAAAATACCTGCGAAATGATGTAGGAAGTTAATTTAACTTAAAAACGATTAAGTCGTCTAAATTCAAACAGCATTATGCACTTTTAAAAGCGTTGATTAAGAAAGTCTCCCCACTCAATAGTAAAAAAACAAAAACGGGTAATTTATTATTAACAACTTTACATCAAAACATAAATTGTTAAATATTTTTTAAAGATAAATTGCTGTTTTAGGTAATTTTTTTTGTTTCGTTTTTGTAAATATCATATAATTCATATATTTCTTTCTCGGATTCCTCATCCCTTTTCTGGATTCAAAGAAATCACTCTCTAAAAATAAATTAGTCAAAAATGTCATAGCGAAAAAGCAGCCACTAATAATTCTCGTCAACAGCAATTTGTATCCAGGACATTTAGCAGTCAATTCCTATGAAATATTGTTCGCTGAATCCGAAAATGTCGTCAAAAGTTATAAAAGTAGAACAGTTTTTGAAATATGATCAATTTTACATATAATATGGAATTAACTATATCTCAAAAACTGCTTAACTTTTATAGTTTTTCTCGGTCTTATCGGATTCAGGGGACAATTTTACATAAGAATTGGCTGGTAAATGTCCGGGATACAAATAGAGTATGATTTTGGACATATGTCCAATAATAGAAATTTACATTTTTCACCAACCAGTAATTGGACACTGGCCATTTTACTGTTTGTTTTCAGAATTAAAATTAAAACGCATTAAAGTGACAATGTTTAAACCATGAGGAACACATTTATGCCACACACTGATCTGTACACTTTTTAGAAATATTTTTTATTGTAATTAAAGCACAGCCCTGCTCTTAACAAAAAACAAAAATCTTAGCAAGTTGCAATGATACAAAACGTACTAAACACGTGTGCCGCATATAGCTATAGCTCACACCGTATACACTGAAAAAAATTTGTTGTAAAATTACGAAGAAAATAATGGGTTATTTTATACCCATTATTTTCCTTGTAAAATTGCATTAAGTTTGTAATTTAAAAATGTTACAATATTGTTGTCAAATTAAAAATTGTAAAATTACAATAATGTTATAATGAATATTTTTTTACAATTTTATTGTAAAATTAAAAATTGTAATATTACAATAAAATAGTACTTTTGAAAAATTTACACATTTGATGTAAACACACAAATATCGAATTAAGGGTTTTTTCGCCTATTGTATGATTGAAAATAAAACAACATGCTAATTTTTCTTGTGTTCTTTATTATTATTTATATTAAAATACATTAAAGTTAAATAAAATTATTTAAATAAAATGGCAACGAATTAAAAGATTAAAAAATGGTAAATTTAAAAAGAGTTCAACAAAAGAAAAACTCGTTAAAAGTGAAACAATTTTTTTAACTTAAACAAAATTTACTATTTAATAAATTTACCATTTCAATTTTTTTTTTAATTTATTCAATTAAGTTATTACTTTTTTATGTTTTAATTTTTTTTCATTTTCCACATGTAATTTTAAGTAATATCTATGGATAAATTTCAAAACACAAGAACCTTCATTTGGGTATTTTAAATTTAGAACAAAATACAGGGTGTCCTGAAATTAGTGCACCATACTTTAACAGCAGATTCCACGTGCAAAAATAAGAAAAAAGTCCCTATAAATATGAATCGAGAAATGCCTCCTAAGGGAGCTACAGCCCCCGAAAAGGGAGCCCCTGAACATGGTTTTTATCTAATATTTATAAAAAAGTAGAAACACCCTGTCACTTACTACATGAAACTGTCACCTGTCTTGAATTATTCTATTTTTTTCCTAAACATGGCAGTCGTATTCCAAGGACCAAGCGAGTCCATTTCTATGGTTGTGATTTAATTGTGAATTTTTATGCCATGTAAAATAATTTTCAAATCGATTTTAAGCGAAAACGGGGTATGTTAACGAAGTTCAACAAGATGACCTTTTTTATGTGCAAAACTCCAAAATTTCATAATCTGACATCAAATTCTGGTACAAGATACGTACAAAAAAGTTAAGGTGGTTTTAACCCCACTTCCTATCAATCTGACCCAAACCTCATGAAATTTTTTAAATTATTATTGTTACGTCTTATTGGTCATAAAAAGTTTAATTAATTCCCTACATTTCACTTTTCTATCTTTAACGGTTTTGGAGATATTAAATAAAAACCATCTTCAGGGGCTTTCCTTTTGGGGGCTGTAGCTCCCTTAGGTGGCATTTCTTGACCTATGTTTATAGGGACTTTTTTTCCTACTTTTGCACGTAGAATCTGCTGTTAAAGTATGGTGCACTAATTTCAGGACACCCTGTATAGTCCAAACATTAATTGCATATTAAAGCAATCTTTTTTTTCAATATAAATATCAAGTTCTTTAGCTGCAAGTTGCAGCCTGCAACAGAAAAATATGTAAAGAAGTTTTATAAAAAAAAGTGTAAAAATACACTTACCTATCTTTACAATACTTCAAACAGTCTAACTCATCATATTCTTCGTATGGAATCTTAAATAGAATATTTATTTAGATAGGTGAGCACCTATATACGCTATACTATATATTATACATATACTATGATAAGTTTTTTTATATTACATTTAAAAATTGGGGGTTGTCGGGAGCGTCACGAGATATATATTTGATGGGTCGAACTTTACAATTAGTTTGTAAAATTACAAAAATATTGTATGTTTCTGTCACGTGAGTATTTTGCTTTATTTTATTGGTTATTTTTTTACAAAAAACTTGTAAAATTAGAAAAGGATTAAAATAATACAAAAACAATGTAATTTCACACAGAAAAAGTAAAACTAATAAATATTTTTACAATCATATAGGTAGTAAAAATGTTAATTTTTTGTAAAAATGACAGAAATTCTTTGTAATTTTATTTTTACATGTATTTCATGATAAAAATACCTTAAAAATCCAGATAATTTTACAACAAAATTACATACATTTTTATCAGTGCACTTGGTTGAAAGAAGAAACATTCAAGAGATTTTGTATTTGTTTTCAAGAGAACTATACTTATCCACCAAGAACTTTTTCTTCAAGCAATAAAATTTTTTTTATGCTAAAATATTGTTTCTTGCCGCTAATAATTTTTTATCAACAGAGTTGACTACTTTAGTGACGAGGGAGACGTTTGATCGTTTAAAAGGTTTAGGAGCGATTCGATGAGCCTAAGTCGACGTTAAGTAGGATTAAGATCGGCTTTTCGGACTTCACTTCCCACCACGGAATAAACACATCTTCCAACATGTTCACGATTTATTTCTTATTTTTTTCGGGCCTCCCGGGGCCGGCCGCCTCGAAAGAGGACGGAAAAATTTTATTCAGCACACGCAATTTATTCTATTCGCCAGAATTCAATTCAATACGACCGATGTCGTTTTAGTGGCTACGCGTTATCTAGATGGCTGTTTTTGTTGTTTGGGAGTTTGTAAAACGAAATTGACTCGTCAAAATCACCTGATAGGTTTGTTTTTGTGGGATTTAAATACACAGTAAAAAATTTTGCCAGTGTAAATTTTTTAGTGGAGGGGTAAAAATATTATTAAACACATTTAAAGAATATGAACATTATTCATTGGTACATTCACACTATTATTTGTCAAAATAAATCAAAAGGGTAGAAAAACTTAATGCGAGTGTTTATTACCCCTTAATGTGTTAAATAGTGACAAAATGTACACTACAGTGCATGCCAATTTCTTTGTCTGTTTTGATGTTACTAAGAGCTCTTTTTTCTTTACACTACTAGTGCACATTGTATCACAATTAAAGTTAAATTACACCAATAGTGGCAAAATAGACTGAAAAAACTTGTTATAACTGAAATGCGATTTAAAATGTTTGGTTGGGATACCGCATTGTGGAAGTGTGGCATTTTTGTTCAGTTAGATTTTAATTATGGTGAATCCATAAGGGAACATTCTTATTTTTTGGTAAGTATTATACTTCATTTTTCTTTAAGCCTTAATACTCAATAAATACCAATATGTTAAAAGGATGTCCAATGGACAATGCCACATTGTCCATACCCGACCTATATTATATATCAATAATTTACAGCAGTAGGTCGGGTACTTGTAACATTAATAATATAAATACATACACACTTGATTTACTTTTTATTTTCAAGCGTAATGCTTGTTATATTAACCTATACCTACATTTTTATTAATATTATTGAAAATTTGTACACGTGTGGTAAATCCCCGACATACAGCCGCCTGACGCCTCTCTACCAATGGGATCACCCATTTTTTATAACAGAAAAATAGATTACTGATAAATTCTCAAGTTGACAGCCAGTAAAACATTGCATTGATCTAAAACTTTTACGTTTTAAGGAACCATTTTGCTTAAGCCAGCCTTACGACTCAAATATAAAATTATATTTTAAAAGGCACCGATTTTGATAATTGTCATAGATTTTTGTTGCAAATAAATGTTTCTCTTTATTTACCTTTTCGTTTTATTCACTACCACCAATAGGTTTTACTCAAATAATAGTGTTAATTTACACTAGAAGTTTGCACTAAAAGAGTAAAAGTACCTCTCTAAAATTAGAACTTTTCCAAAGTAGTGTTAATTTACACTGAACAAAAGTGGGATTTTACCCAGAAAGTGTAGAAGTACACGATTTTAGGTAAATTAACACTTTTTAATACAGTGTAAAATTACTTTATCCTCAGTGCTATAGTGTTAAATCTTACTTGCTTATAAGTATACTTGGGGAAAATTACACTACAAATTAACTCTAATTGTAGTGTTATAAAATAACACTATTAGTGTGGACATGTGTGAACTCTAATTAGTGTTGCTTAGAGTTGATTTTTTTTACTGTGTATGTTGCTAATATCTTTTAAACTATAGCTCTGAATAGTTTATCTGAAATTTTCTCCACACCCTGTATACATAACAAATACAACGAGTATTTTATCGCGCATAGACTTAAAAATGTCTTGAAAACACCATAAACGAAGGAAATGGCAGCCGTCAAAGGGAAAACCAACAAACCCCAGGTCTGGCTGGTGCGGAGGCTCGACATCAAAAGCCTCGTTAAATAACTTTATTACTAATTTAACCCGTCCTAAAACAATAAATTTTGTTTGCTCGAGGATTTTCACACTCCTTTTTCTTGTTTATCAAACGTGTTAGCGCAGATCATTACATGTTTGACTTTTGCTTCGTGTTATGTTTACTCAGTTGTCAGCCCTGATTTGTCGCAGCCCGAAGGCAAACACGTGATTTTTCTTTCTCTGATGTTTGTTTTGTTGGTACCTTTACAAATTCCGATTACTGAAACGATTATTGTTGTTAAACATTGAAAGAATGAGACTTCAGCTGTCGTAGAAATACTTTGTTACACAGAGAAAAATTTGTTGGATTTGGTTTCATAATTGTATCAATTTGTTCAACAAATTGGTGACAAAATGAAACTAAATTTGAGTAAAACCTATTGGTGGTAGTGAATAAAACGAAAAGGTAAATAAAGAAAAACATTTATTTCGAACAAAAACCTATGACAATTATCAAAATCGGTGCCTTTTAAAATATAATTTTATATTTGAGTCGTATGGCTGGCTTAAGCAAAATGGTTCCTTAAAACGTAAAAGTTTTAGATCAAAGCAATGTTTTTCTGGCTGTCAACTTGTAAGCAATGAATTATCTTGAGAATTCATCAGTAATCCATTTTTCTGTTATAAAAAATGGGTGATCCCATTGGTAGAGAGGCGTCAGGCGGCTGTATGTCGGGGATTTACCACACGTGTACAAATTCTCCATAATATTAATAAAAATGTAGGTATAGGTTAATATAACAAGCATTATGCTTGAACATAAAAAATAAATCAAGTGTGTATGTATTTATATTATTAATGTTACAAGTACCCGACCTACTGCCGTAAATTATTGATATTTAATATAGGTCGGGTATGGACATCCTTTTAATAAATTGGTATTTATTGAGTATTAAGGCTTAAAGAAAAAGGAACTATAATACTTACCAAAAAATAAGAATGTCCTCTTATGGATTCACCGTAATTAACATCTAACTGAACAAAAATGCCACACTTCCACAACGCGGTATTTTCGGATATGCACTGCGTAAGTAGATAGGTACCAACCAAACATTTTAAAACGCTTTTCTGTTATTACCAGTTTTTTCAGTCTATTTTGCCACTATTGGTGTAATTTAACTTTAATTGTGATACAATGTGCACTAGTAGTGTTAAGAAAAAAGAGCTCTTAGTAACATCAAAACAGACAAAGAAATTGGCATGCACTGTAGTGTACATTTTGTCACTATTTAACACATTAAGGGGTAATAAACACTCGCATTAAGTTTTTCTACCCTTTTGATTTATTTTAATAATAAATAGTGTGAATGTACCAATGAATAATGTTCATATTCTTTAAATGTGTTTAATAAAGTTGTAACTTTTACACTTACAAATCAACTCTAATATTTTTACCCCTAATGTGTTACTTGCCTTTTCTTAAAACCATTTTTGTTCTGCATATGCAATGTTGAAGAGAGAAGACCTTCCCACATCCATGACTAAACAAAACCGATTTATTTACACAAGTACTGAATACTTGTATTTTTTTCGATAGCTCTTGTTCCCTCGTACCTTGGTAAGATAATATTTGTTCAACACTTACGTTTCGATGTTGCCTTTGGAGTGGACTCTTGATAATTAAATTCATTGTTGCCGAGTCTGATTATGGACTCTTTAAAAGTGCATAAACACCCAGCACCCTCACTTATTATTATTAATTTGCTCTGACCGTCTCCAGACGGGGCACCTTTTAAGAGGTTGTAGTACTTACTTGAATGATTTCGGTGTCCCAAAAATAAATTTTATTGGTCTGGTGAAGTTTTAATTAAAGGATTTTAATTAATTCTATACAATTCACAGTCAATTTTCTATAATTTGTTGCAAACAGTTATATTTTATATTTAACCATTTGCACAATATTGTCAAGAAAATAGTTGAAATATGTTGTTAAAAATAATTTCAAAAATGAATGTGACTCTTTTGTACAATTTTACTGGTAAAATTAATAATATAAATACATACACGCTTAATTTACTTTTTATTTTCAAGCGTAATGGTTGTTATATTAACCTATACCTACATTTTTATTAATATTGTGGAAAATTTATACACGACATACAGCCGCCTGACGCCTCTCTACCAATGGGATCACCCATTTTTTATAACAGAAAAATGGATTACTGATGAATTCTCAAGATAATTCATTGCTTACAAGTTGACAGCCAGTAAAACATTGCATCGATCTAAAACTTTTACGTTTTAAGGAACCATTTTGCTTAAGCCAGCCATACGACTCAAATATAAAATTATATTTTAAAAGGCACCGATTTTGATAATTGTCATAGATTTTTGTTCCAAATAAATGTTTCTCTTTATTTACCTTTTCGTTTTATTCACTACCACCGATAGGTTTTACTGAAATAATAGTGTTAATTTACACTAGAAGTTTGCACTAAAAGAGTAAAAGTACCTTTCTAAAATTAGAACTTTTCCAAAGTAGTGTTAATTTACACTGAACAAAAGTGGGATTTTACCCAGAAAGTTTAGAAGTACACGATTTTAGGTAAATTAACACTTTTTAATACAGAGTAAAATTACTTTATCCTCAGTGCTATAGTGTTAAATCATACTTTTTTTTTACTCTGTATGATCTTTGATTAAAGTATTTTTATTTTCAATATTTTCACAAATTGCGTATGTTTGTAAACGTTTTTGCAAAAAAGTATAAATGCAATCAATAATTATTTATTTATTATTCAACGTCACACTTCGAGCTGCAATCTCAATAGAAACGGCCGTCTCGGCACGTTTCTTATGGCGCAAATAAAGAAATAAGAAATGAAAATGTAAAAATAATCGGCCATAATACGGGGGGAATGAATGAAAACTATTTGTATTCCGCTCAGTAAATAAATAAATAAATAAACATAAACAACCATTTAATCGTCCGGCATACTGAATCGAGTTTGCGTCGGGAAATTTATGGCCAATGAAAAACAAGCGAGGCCACCGCGTTCAGCGCGATAAAATAATTTATACCACAAGTTCACAATATCATATTTAGTGTAAATTGTTGTTAATTTTTTACCGGTTTTTGCGGTAATTATCGCGACCGGTAATTTATTAACGAGCCGTTTCCTAGCGACCAGTACGCGTTGGAATTCCGCGGGAAAAAATGTCGCTTCACTCTGTTTTCAACTACCTCACACGGTTCCAGCGTTTTCTACTTAGCTAGAGTAAAGTATATGGTACACAGTAAAAAAAATCAACTCTAAGCAAACTAATTAGAGTTCACACAGGTCCACACTAAATAGTGTTGTTTTATAGCACTACAATTAGAGTTAATTTGTAGTGTAATTTTCCCCAAGTAAGCAAGTATGATTTAACACTATAGCACTGAGGATAAAGTAATTTTACACTGTATTAAAAAGTGTTAATTTACCTAAAATCGTGTACTTCTACACTTCCTGGGTAAAATTCCATTTTTTTAGTGTAAATTAACACTACTTTGGAAAGGTTTTAATTTTAAAAAGGTATACTTTTACTCTTTTAGTGCAAACTTCTAGTGTAAATTAACACTATTATTTGAGTAAAACCTTTTTGTGGTAGTGAATAAAACGAAAAGGTAAATAAAGAGAAACATTTATTTGGAACAAAAATCTATGACAATTATCAAAATCGGTGCCTTTTAAAATATAATTTTATATTTGAGTCGTACACTCTTAGAAAAGACCTGGTATTTGCAATGAAAATTTAGTTCCCAGAACCAATTTTATTAGTGAAAATAGGCACAACAAAAAAATATGTTGTGGGAACTAATACAAATTTGTTTTTACAGTTTGTTGTCGGAACAGCCAATATTGGTAGCTCCAACCAACAAGTTTAAGTGCATCGAAATTAGTTCTTTTTTCATACAAATAATTGATATTTAATGCAATCACATTAGTCTGTCATTTTAGCAGCGTCTAAGTTGTAACAACTGCACTTGCTATTTATCGCAACAAACATTGTATCATGCAGGAATTTATTTTTTAATTGAAATTACATGAAAAAAGGTACATTTAAAGAATTTAATAGTTGATATAATATAAATCTGTTTTGTACTGTAACTAAGTTATATTTAATATTAAATGCTTGCATTAGTAGCAACAACAAATTGGTATTATTCCACAGTACATACCTGCTTAGTAAATATAACACTTTTTGTGTAAATATTATAAAAAATAGAGAAAGGAAATTCATGCCCGTTCGTTTTATAAATATTTATTATAAATTAAAAAATAACAATATAACTGAAAACACCAAATTTTGGTTTAAACATTATAACAAAAATTAATAATTACTCTAAGAAAACATTTATAAATATTTTAACAATAAAACAAAAACGATTCTTTGGTAAATAAAGACAGATAGGTACATTAAGATGAAATTTGACTATACTTCTTCAGTAAACCGTGATGTTAACGTGAAGTGCAAGCCTTTGTTTAACAACTTAACAATGATTCTTACACTTTTAGAAAAGACCTGGTATTTGTAACTAACTTATTATCGTTGGGGTAAAACTGTTGCAGAAAATAAAATTTTTTGTTTTTTGTAATCAGTACCTTTATATGTGTAACTGCTTGCATCATTACCTGAAAAGATTTAGTTTTGTTGTTGAGTATTATTTACTGCAAAAAGGCGATTAAGTTATTTTAACTGAAACTTTGAGTTGGCTAGAAGTATTGACAACATTATCTCAAAAAAATCATTTTGGCGGTAAAATGTTTTTGTTGGACCAAATATTTAAGTAACATTCTCAACTGACTGAAATTAGTCCGTGGAACTAACGGTTCGGTTGTATAAACTATGCGTCACTTTTCACACAGCTAAGACACCAGCGGTGTGAAACAAAGTGTCAGTTGGGGATGTTGTCTCTGTAGGTTAATGCAACTGCAAACTTTGTGCATTTCGCGCGCGATTTGTCCAGCCCGGCGCGTGCTTTACTTTTAACCTGTAAACAAACGGTGTTGCACGGCGTCCAGACTTCGGTGGTGTTTGTTCTTTTGTATTTGTGTATCAGCTCGTGTGTAGTGTATATTTTAGGTAAGAAACTAGTTTATTACAATTGTAACTGTAAATTCAGTGGCGACATACTTTTTAACTATTCATATATATATAAGAATATATTCTTATGTGTTGGTTACTTATAGATATCTCGAACAAATAATATGGATGAGCGAACTGAAGTAGCAGATTTATTAGGAACATGGGGTTTACCTGAATTGGTTCCAGTTTTTAAAGGTTAGGTATTATTATTGCACTCCTTTAATTACACTATTGTAGTTTTGGGGTCCGAAAAAAAATCAAAAAATGTGAAAATGCCATTCCGACTGAAAATGGCCTCCTGAATCCAATGGTGCCCACCAAAAGTCTCCATCACGTCGGAATTTCGAGAATTTTTTGTTTTGTTTTGTTACTGCTCAAGTCGCATTTTTGGTATAGGGCCTAAGTATACTATAGGCACTCACACTCAAAATTTATCGAATGCTTACCCCTGTTATCATGTAAGTATACTATAGGCACTCACACTCAAAATTTATCGAATGCTTACCCCTGTTATCATGCAAGTATGTTACGTTGTACCTAAGAATCAGTGTTAAGTTGTTAAACAAAGGCTTGCACTTCACGTATACATCACGGTTTACTGAAGAAGTATAGTCAACTTTCATCTTAATGTACCTATCTGTGTATATTTACCAAAGAATCGTTTTTGTTTTATTGTTAAAATATTTATAAATGTTTTCTTAGTGTAATTATTAATTTTTGTTATAATGTTTAAACCAAAATTAGGTGTTTTCAGATATATTGTTATTTTTTAATTTATAATAAATATTTATAATACGAACGGGCATGAATTTCCTTTCTCTATTTTTTATAATATTTACACAAAAAGTGTTATATTTACTAAGCAGGTATGTATACTGTGGAATAATACCAATTTGTTGTTGCTACTAACGCAAACATTTAATATTAAATATAACTTAGTTACAGTACAAAACAAATTTATATTATATCAACTATTAAATTCTTTAAATGTACCTTTTTTCATGTAATTTCAATTAAAAAATAAATTCCTGCATGATACAATGTTTGTTGCGATAAATAGCAAGTGCAGTTGTTACAACTTAGACGCTGCTAAAATGACAGACTAATGTGATTGCATTAAATATCAATTATTTGTATGAAAAAAAAAACTAATTTCATGCACTTAAACTTGTTGGTTGGAGCTACCAATATTGGCTGTTCCGACAACAAACTGTAAAAACAAATTTGTATTAGTTCCCATAACATATTTTTTTGTTGTGCCTATTTTCACTAATAAAATTGGTTCTGGGAACTAAATTTTCATTGCAAATACCAGGTCTTTTCTAAGAGTGTAGGTACAACGTAACATACTTGCATGATAACAGGGGTAAGCATTCAAAAAATTTTGAGTGTGAGTGCCTATAGTATAGGCCCTATACAAAAATGCGACTTGAGCTTTAACAAAACAAAAAAATTCTCGAAATTCCGACGTGATGGAGACTTTTGGTGGGCACCATTGGATTCAGGAGGCCATTTTCAGTCGGAATGGCATTTTCACATTTTTGGATTTTTTTTTGGACCCCAAAACTACAATAGTGTAATTAAAGGAGTGCAATAATAATACCTAACCTTTAAAAACTGGAACCAATTCAGGTAAACCCCATGTTCCTAATAAATCTGCTACTTCAGTCCGCTCATCCATATTATTTGTTCGAGATATCTATAAGTAACCAACACATAAGAATATATTCTTATATATATGAATAGTTAAAAAGTATGTCGCCACTGAATTTACAGGGGCAAATGACTAATTGTAATAAACTAGTTTCTTACCTAAAATATACACTACACACGAGCTGATACACAAATACAAAAGAACAAACACCACCGAAGTCTGGACACCGTGCAACACCGTTTGTTTACAGGTTAAAAGTAAAGCACGCGCCGGGCTGGACAAATCGCGCGCGAAATGCACAAAGTTTGCATTTGCATTAACCTACAGAGACAACATCCCCAACTCACACTTTGTTTCACACCGCTGGTGTCTTAGCTGTGTGAAAAGTGACGCATAGTTTATACAACCGAACCGTTAGTTCCACGGACTAATTTCAGTCAGTTGAGAATGTTACTTAAATATTTGGTCCAACAAAAACATTTTACCGCCGAAATGATTTTTTTGAGATAATGTTGTCAATACTTCTAGCCAACACAAAGTTTCAGTTAAAATAACTTAATCGCCTTTTTGCAGTAAATAATACTCAACAACAAAACTAAATATTTTCAGGTAATGATGCAAGCAGTTACACATATAAAGGTACTGATTACAAAAAACAAAAAATTTTATTTTCTGCAACAGTTTTACCCCAACCATAATAAGTTAGTTACAAATACCAGGTCTTTTCTAAGAGTGTATGGCTGGCTTAAGCAAAATGGTTCATTAAAACGTAAAAGTTTTAGATCAATGCAATGTTTTACTGGCTGTCAACTTGTAAGCAATGAATTATCTTGAGAATTCATCAGTAATCCATTTTTCTGTTATAAAAAATGGGTGATCCCATTGGTAGAGAGGCGTCAGGCGGCTGTATGTCGGGGATTTACCACACGTGTTCAAATTTTCCATAATATTAATAAAAATGTAGGTATAGGTTAATATAACAACCATTACGCTTGAAAATAAAAAGTAAATCAAGTGTGTATGTATTTATATTATTAATGTTACAAGTACTACTCGACCTACTGCCGTAAATTATTGATAGGTATATAATGTAGGTCGGGTATGGACATCCTTTTAACATATTGGTATTTATTGAGTATTAAGGCTTAAGGAAAAAGGAAGTATAATACTTACCAAAAAATAAGAATGTTCTCTTATGGATTCACCGTAATTAAAATCTAAGTGAACAAAAATGCCACACTTCCATAACGCGGTATCTCCGGATATGCACTGCGTAGGTAGATAGGTACCAACCAAACATTTTAAAACGCATTTCGGTTATTACCAGTTTTTTCAGTCTATTTTGCCACAATTGTGATACAATGTGCACTAGTAGTGTAAATAAAAAAGAGCTCTTAGTAACATCAAAACAGACAAATAAATTGGCATGCACTGTAGTGTACATTTTGTCACTATTTAACACATTAAGGGGTAATAAACACTCGCATTAAGTTTTTCTACCCTTTTGATTTATTTTCATAATAAATAGTGTGAATGTAGCAATGAATAATGTTCATATTCTTTAAATGTGTTTAATAAAGTTAATAAGCACTAAATGCTACCTAGTGTATTTTGTAGTGTAACTTTTACACTTACAAATCAACTCTAATATTTTTACCCCTACTCTAAAAAATTTACACGGGCAAAATTTTTTACTATGTAGTAGAAAAAATATGAAAAACACCATTAAAAATTAAAATACTTTGGAATCTTGGAAATAATTTTAAATTATATAACCAATTTTAAACAATGTTTAATGTACATTTAAAATTCTTTTAGACTCTTAAGAATCCCATATTTTTAAAATTCCTTTTATAGGTCAATTCTGGGTTCTCTCGTAAAATTTCTGTAAATTCGTAAATCTATAGCTTACGATGATCTGTAACTATAATGCTTATAGAATCGTAAAAGTGGCAATTCTGGGATGTTATCTGTAAATGTCTAATTTAAAGTAGTATAAACGAACTACTGCAACTTCACGCTTATTTACTTACGATCAGCATAACCTATATTTTTAAATGTATTATTTGGTTTATCCACAGTTTATCGGTTTTTATTTATGTATCAGCATATAATATAATACAAAAAGTAAGAAATTTAAACTGGTTGAGGAATAAAATGAGGTAAGATCATTTTACATTTAAAAGAACATATAGGTAATATATAATGAATAAAATTGTTAGTGCGTTGAGTGAAGAAAACAATCAATGGTTATAACCACTATAGTGGTAACGCAAAAGCAACAAAGAGAAAAAGATAAAAAATCACCACTCCTTAACAGTTTAACTATATTTGGATGCAATGGATGGAGATTATCCATTGGGCCAACCATGGCAGGATAACTTTGAACAAGGAGCAGAAAATCAAAAAAAAAACATTTTGAGCTTATTAAAAACTATTTAGAAAATTATATAAAGCTGAAAGAAGAACAATTAGGATTTGAAATGAAAAAAACTAAATTTTTAAATCCAAATTTTAATATTTGACCTAGTAATTTTTAACTAATTAGAATATTTATTTATTTTGTTATTTATTTCTTTTTTGACCGAGTAGGCTGTGGTTTATTTTTTTTAAGAATATTATTTTATTTTATTTTCATATGTAAAATAAAAATATGAAGTTATTGTATTAATACAATTATTGTTTTATTTAGTCAAAATTGAAATTATTTCAAATGTAGTTGGCCCAGGCTGCTTGTCCCAATTGATAAATATTACCATTATCATATCCACATTGACATTATTAAAAATATTCATGTTTTTAATCTTTAAAATAGCTTTACATAACCTAACAAAAACAAACTGTAACTAGCAACGATTGAGAAACACCCGATCGTAAATATTTACGATTCTATAAGATTTTCTGTAAGCTACAGAAAGCGCAGAATTGCAAATTATCTATAAGCTTATAGAAAGTTACAGATTTGCTTATAGATGCTTACAGATGTGCGCAGAATTGACCTATTAGCTTCTTAAATATTTTTACGATTCGTTAAAATGCAATTGAAATATCTTAATACAAATTTGGTATTTATTTTAATGTTTGGAATACGGTTTTTTAATATACTCTCTAACAATCATAAAAACTGAATTTGTCATTTCAAATACGGGGAAATAGTTTCTGTAATTGCACAATGTTGTTTATAATTTCATTATAATTTTATACAGCTAAAGTTGAGCAGTAACGGTAAAGAAAAACATCGTTATAGAAAAAACTTATCATAAATTGAATAGTATAGATAGAAACTCCAGTGATACAGTAAACGAGTTTATTATTAAACAATTTAAATCCTCAATGGAATGTGAATATTGTCAAGATAAGAATTGAAATCTGTTGTTAAAAATATTTCCAAAATAAATGTTACTCTTATGTACAATTTTTTAAATAATTCCTATAAATATAGTATAACTTTGAGTTAGAATATAAATTTCACAATATTGGACGATTTGTTCGGGTGTGAAGCATTACACCACCTAAGATAACCAATGAAATGATTTCCCGGTCGCTCAACTGCAATCTGCATCATCAGTTTGCAGTTTTAGTTAGTGTTAGGAATGGTATCATTGTGAGGTTAGTACCACATTTCTGATGAGTAATTATCGAATATTATTTTTCCGAATAGGTAGGTAGGTATTTGCAAAATTGTTCAGGGACTGGGATAAATCAATAATTATGACCTGTGATCAAATGAGGATAAAAAGTGTTTGTATGTGCCTACTGTGCTACATAATTGATCAGCTTACTATTTACTTTAGTTTGTAATTTCTGTTTTCGGTTTATATTAACTTAATTCTATCCTTACAAAATTTTTGTGTTGGTCGCTATAGCTATACGAATTTTATTTTTCAGTTTGTAGTTTATGTTTTGTTATGTTTATTTTATGTTGTTAGTGTCAGTTTATATTAAGTTTAGGTATTATATTTTCCATATGTATACCAATGTAGACCAATAGAATCTAATACTCTTTTAGTATTTTTCTAGTAAAATATCAAAGCTGTCGCATGTTTACTAAATTTTTTTAGTAACCATTTCATGTACCTTCAAACGTGTTATTGTTGGTTTATAATTTATAGCTTACTTGTCTATTATATATCTATAAACAATTTATAAATTATACACCTTCGAAAATAAATGTCCTATTGTTTATAAATATCACGTTTTCCACTATCTTGGGAAAGAATTTTGGGAAAACAATGAGGCTATTTAAATACATTAGCTGTTAATTAAATTGTTGTTAAGCATACAAGCCTTTAGTTTTGTAACTGTACCAAATGAAGTCATCAAATAGTAATGGATAATTTGGGTGTTTTTTTTCTTCAGGCAATATTATAAATAATTGAAAAAATATATTATAATGATAGGTTTTGTCAAAAAAATAATAATTTATCTTCTATTATTCTTTGTTTTATTCATATCACAACCTTTTTTTTCTTAAAAATGCCCAATAATATCATCCAACGACCGGTGTGACTGAGGTTTACATCAATTCAGCGTTCGACAAATAATAATATATCATTAAAGGTGGGCAGCATAATTGAAAATTGAATATAATAACACGGTTTACGTCAAATAATACCAGGTACCGTGTAATTTAACTAAACGTACTCAAATACCAACACGGAAAAACTAAAAGACCTAACCATTAACCTTATTAAACTGTGTATTACGGTAGGCAGGTATAAAGGAAATTACTGTAGATACATGTCTTTATTTGTCAATGTTTTTACACGAAATTTTTTTGATACAATACTTTAAACGTTGTTTTTTTAACTTTACTTACTTTAATATACATATAGAAATTAATCACAAGATGACGTCATGACGAAAACACCCTGTAAATTGTTTTTTACCTTGAATATAAACCACTCTGTATAAAATAGGCGTAAATCAATAACTTCCTAGTGTTAAAAGGTTTCTTGACGTTTATTTTAACAAGAAACCATTTACTCGTAAATAGTTTCGTAAGAATATTATACAGGGTGATCATATCGTACATGTTTCAATGACACTAAGTGACCTTTTAAATACACATTGACAAGCTGTGGCTTAAATGGCGTTTTAGTCACGGGCTGAAGTTAGCAACAGGTTTTTAGTCACGGGCTGAAGTTAGTTTTAAGTTAGTAGACAGTTGTCAAATGTCATACAATCGTTAAAATAAAGTGCCTTTCTTGTAAAATAATACTAAATGTGAAAATTATTTTATTATCTCAATACAAAAATACAAAAGTATTAAATAGTTTCTCAACGCCAATATTTGAAAAGTTTATATGAACATTGTACTGACCATTTAATTTCGCCGGCAGTAAACTATAACTTAAATTCGGACACGGACTCCACTGTAAAGTGCTCATAAAACATTTTCTTAACTTTCACTGTGAAAAACTGTCAATTTTCAAGAAATACATTTCGATTTATAACCCTATAATTGTGTTTATAAAATATAAAAATTTGACATTTGACGGTGACACAAATTCCCCTATTGTTTCATAGATGGCGCTCTATACAAATTTTTGATTTAAATAATTTTAAGATAATAAGTATTTGTCGTAGAAAAAGTATAGTAACACCTCGTTTATAAACTTTTCTATACACTCATTAATTTAAGCACTCGCTCACAAGCTCGCTCGTGCCTAAATCAAATTCGTGTATAAAATGGCGTTTATCAAACTTGATACATAATATACTATTATCTATTTTGCGTTCATAATGACTTTATTATAACACCGCTTTCGGTGCTGTAATGAGATACTTTATCCCACCCAAAATTTAGATTTTATAGGTTGGCTATACTTTAAACAGCATAATATTTTGCATACTGGTTAAATATTTTTATGATTTTTCTAGTACGAGACTTTTCTGGCAATAAATTTTGTTTAACACCAAAGAAAATCCCTTTTTTCTTCTTTAACATTAACAGCCGCTTATTGTAAATAAGTAATTAAGGACGGCATGGCGAATCGATTTTGACATTAACTGTCAAACCATGACTGTGGTACCAACTATCTAAAGTAAAATTCGACCAAATTAAATTTATGGTATAAAATTTTTTTTTTTATAGAATTTCTGCAAAATAGATAAAATAGCATAAAGAACTCATTTCATAAGACCTTTTGTCGCACTCGTGCGACAAAATGACGTCTTAAGACGCCGTAGTAGTGCAGTTAACTAGATTTAACTGATAAAGCGTTAACAATTTTGCGTAATGTGCCCATTAAACATTCTCTTCCTTTTTACTGTTAAAAACTGCTTCTATTTCGATTGTTAGTCTATTTTCAAGGGATAAATTTTGATTTACACAGGAAAATTTGAGATTTTAACGCCGGTAGATTCCCAAGTTGGAAATTCTAACGGGAATTCCAATAAATACAACTGTCACTTTTTGTACCTGTAGATTTACTAATATAAAAATATTAACAACTTATTAAAATTATTAAAAAAAAGTGTATTCATACAAAGTTCTTGCTGGGACACCCTTAAGAAAACACCCTGTAAACGACATAAACCGATTTCGATATTCAAATTTTTATTTGTCGCAAACTTGATTGACCATTGTTATTTTATTCAAGATTTTATTGTCAGATCGTTCGATCGTAAAACGAACACCTATAAAAGCGTGGAGCTTAAATTTAATAAAATAAAAAAAAATCAAGTTTTACGTCGAGTCGTAAAGTTCGGTACATTTGTTTTCAATCGGTTGACAAGTCTGTAAATAATATGTATATCTTTTTTATCGTTTTTTATTTTATTTTATTCACTTTAAAATATAGTACTTTTTTTGATCCACTGAAAAAAAGTCAACTCTCTTGATAAAAAATTATTAGAGACAAGAAACAATATTTTAGCATAAAAGAGTATTTATTGCTAAAAAAAAGTTCTTAGTGGAAAAAGTATAGTTCTCTTGAAAAAAAATACAAAATTTCTTGAATGTTTCTTCTTTCAGCCAAGTACAAAGTGTTTTTGTTCAAAAGCTATGAAAAATATTTATATTTACGCAATTCATTCAAGATACATCACAATTATCCCAATACCATGTCAATTTTACAACAAAATATGGTAGCTCACACCGTTCGCTACATTCAGAATTTTCTCCGGAGTTACCTGATTATTGCACAGTATAATTGCTGTGGTATCTCCTGTATCTGATATACAGTGGTGGTAATGTACGCGTATTCCCCTTTGTAGACAAAGACGCTAACAATAGAGATGCCATATAAGACGTGTAAAGTGTGGAGTGCCCCACCACTCCAGGAGTGGTGGGGCACTCTGCCTTGGGCAGACAACTTGTAGCGGCGTCAGACCAAAGTCAAAAATGTATGGATTTCAGCATCTTAGGGCCAATAATCTTGATGAATTAAGAGCAATGATTATTGATACATTAAGAAATATTAACCCTAATATGCTGTCAAATGTCCAAATTTTTACAACAGGTTGACGTATTGTTCGGCAGCTTTTGGGCAGCTATTTGAACATTTGCTTTAAATTATTTTTTCTTTACGTTTTTTAGAATAATTTTTTATTTGAGAATATTTGTTTTTTATTACAAGAATATTATTGTTTATTTTCCACATTTCCTAAGAAATATTTGCAAGGAATTTTTGTTTCTGTAAACAAAATCATAATAAAATATTTACGTTGTTTTATAACAACCGACAACACCCTACCTCAGTCGTAATGAAACTGACACTAAATAGTGGCAAATCTCGAACATGTCGAGTGGGCGGGACCCGCCCGGCGGGTAACGCAGATAGTTAAAGAAGGGGAAGTAAAACATTGGCGTGTAATAGACCGTTTTGATTTAATTGTTTTAAAAATTTCTACTGCACGCTCATGACGGAGGGGAATCACGTTTGTTAACCAGTCGATGGTTGTTAATCTCACTCTTTCGTACGTTTTATATTGCATGCATCTTTGTCACAATTTGGCCTAAATGTGCATTATTACCACTGTATTTAGTAAACGCTAACGTGGATCTACAGAGATGCAGTTTTCTTGTTAAAATCCCATATTGATGCTCATGTTGTGTGGATTGCGGTTTAATGTAAATAATTTAATATTTTAATTATGCCTCTTAGGTGCCAATAATTTTGCAACAATAATTATTTATTGAATTTTAATGCGATATATCAAGTTTGCAATTAAATTTTTCACATTCATTATTATTTTTCTAATTACCAACTGTATTAATACCTTCCAGCTATTTTAATTAAAATTATTAATGCAATGTTAAATTATTGCACCCACACATAACATAAATGTTTAACACAATTTTTTGTTTTGTTTTCTTTATTACCTACTAAAGCAATATTATTATAAACGTCAATCAGATATGGCAAAAAACTACAAATTAAATTTTGAAGAAATTTTATTTTTAATGGTGATTTTTTAACTACCTACCGATACTCAATCTGTAAAAGCATGAAATTCAAAAACACGTTTACAGAAACAAGTGTCATAAAACAAGAAATTTATTTATTAAAATATATATTAAACAATATGGTGCCTGCGTATCATTCCAATATATTCAATGTTAATGGGCGAATTAGAAAACCAATGTCAATATCCTTCTGATTTGCCGTTTAGTTTAATTAAGAAGTATCAGTCCTACTAATAAATTTTAAGTTAATTTATTTATTATGTTTATAGATTGTTTTAAACATTTGTTTAATTAGATACAAATGGTTTTTGATTTTAAATGCGAGTTTTTGTGGTTTATAGCGTCAAAATATTTGTTAATTTATTGTAATTTATGACCTTTTTTAAAATGGTTGATAGCCCTATAGGGCTAGTAAAAAAAATCAACTCTAAGCAACACTAATTAGAGTTCACACAGGTCCACACTAAATAGTGTTGTTTTATAACACTACAATTAGAGTTAATTTGTAGTGTAATTTTCTCCAAGTAAGCAAGTATGATTTAACACTATAGCACTGAGGATAAAGTAATTTTACACTGTATTAAAAAGTGTTAATTTACCTAAAATAGTGTACTTCTACACTGGGAAAAATCCCACTTTTGTTCAGTGCAAATTAACACTACTTTGGAAAAGTTCTAATTTTAGAAAGGTATTTTTACTCTTTTAGTGCAAACTTCTAGTGTAAATTAACACTATTATTTCAGTAAAACCTATTGGTAAAGCACTAAATGCTACATAGTGTATTTTGTAGTGTAACTTTTACACTTACAAATCAACTTTAATATTTTTACCCCTACACTAAAAAATTTACACGGGCAAAATTTTTTACTGTGTAGGATTGAAAATAGTTGATGTTTTACATTAACTTTTTCACTCCAAAACTTTTCAAGTTTTAATTTTAATTTTAAGAGTTTAAAAATTAACAAAACATTTTCTAAAAAGGCAGTAAAATTTCGTTGATGCAAAAACATCGAGTACGGTCCTGGCTTAGACCGGTTATGCAGCATTAAAAGCTTACATTAGAAAAGTACAGGTTAATATAAACACAGCGATTATAATAATTTAAGGCGAGTCGGGTATAAAATTATAAAGTAATGCCTTGAAAGGACAAATATTGTTTTTAATATATTTTTATGAAGGCACAAAAACAATAATTGTAAATAATTTTCATCGAATAGAACAAGTTGTAATAACGATGCCTGTTTTAACTCACCAGTGACGTGCAAAAGAAACATAACACCGACTATATATAAACAGAATAATTATTTTTTTATTATCTACTCACATTATGGTACGTTTCCATGACAAATCTTTGAAAAGTTTATGTTGTGTACCTCTTAAACACCCTCTTCACTTTTAATGTGAAAAACTGCTTCTATATTGCATTGGAACGGTTTTTTTAAGGGATAAATTTCGATTTTCGCCGAAAAATTTGACAGACTAACACTGTCATTTTAAAAATAGGTAAAACAGGTTCCTAACACCATTTCGTTTAGGTAGGTACTCTATTAAAATAAATATAATATTCTTTATTTTTTTGTGACGCCACTGTCGAATTGCATTCTTAAAACAGTGGTTGAGCAGTGGGGGGGCATGTAGCGTAGGAGTTTTCGTCGTAATTATGGACCAAATTTCAAAAACCGAAAGCGATATTTTTATTTAACAAGTTTATTAGCCACCTTAGTTGGATTGGAATGCGTTTTTGGGGTTTTTGGAATCTCAGCGTACCGTCTTGAGGTTTTGGTAAATTTAATAAATTTATACACTGAAGAAAAGGTGCCCCTACACTAAAGTAGTCAACTCTCTTGAAAAACAATTATTAGCGGCAAGTAACAATATTTTAGCATAAAAGGTATGGCAATAAATTATTGCTTAAAGAAAAAAGTTAATTTGTAGTGTAATTTTCCCCAAGTAAGCAAGTATGATTTAACACTATAGCACTGAGAATAAAGTAATTTTACACTGTATTAAAAAGTGTTAATTTACCTAAAATCGTGTACTTCTACACTTCCTGGGTAAAATCCCACTTTTGTTCAGTGTAAATTAACACTACTTTGGAAAAGTTCTAATTTTAGAAAGGAACTTTTACTCTTTTAGTGCAAACTTCTAGTGTAAATTAACACTACTATTTGAGTAAAACCTATTGGTGGTAGTGAATAAAACGAAAAGGTAAATAAAGAGAAACATTTATTTGGAACAAAAATCTATGATAATTATCAAAATCGGTGCCTTTTAAAATATAATTTTATATTTGAGTCGTATGGCTGGCTTAAGCAAAGTGGTTCCTTAAAACGAAAAAGTTTTAGATCAATGCAATGTTTTACTGCAGTAAAACATGGCTGTCAACTTGTAAGCAATGAATTATCTTGAGAATTTATCAGTAATCCATTTTTCTGTTATAAAAAATGGGTGATCCCATTGGTAGAGAGGCGTCAGGCGGCTGTATGTCGGGGATTTAGCACACGTGTACAAATTTTCCATAATATTAATAAAAATGTAGGTATAGGTTAATATAACAACCATTACGCTTGAAAATAAAAAGTAAATCAAGTGTGTATGTATTTATATTATTAATGTTACAAGCACCTGACCTACTGCCTTAAATTATTGATATATAGGTCGGGTACGGACATCCTTTTAACATATTGTTATTTATTGAGTATTAAACCTTAAAGAAAAAGGAAGTATAATACTTACCAAAAAATAAGAATATCCTCTTATGGATTCACCGTAATTAAAATCTAACTGAACAAAAATGCCACACTTCCACAACGCGGTATCTCCGGATATGCACTGCGTAGGTACCAACCAAACATTTTAAAACGCATTTCGGTTATTACCAGTTTTTTCAGTCTATTTTGCCACTATTGGTGTAATTTAACTTTAATTGTGATACAATGTGCACTAGTAGTGTGAAGAAAAAAGAGCTCTTAGTAACATCACTGTAGTGTACATTTTCTTAGAAAGTTCCTAAGGTTTTCTTCATTCAAAAGAGAAATATTTTCGGAAGAAATATTTTTGGTTCTTGTACCAGTCTTTTTTTTGCTCTGTATGCTCCCTGTATATTCGTCAAGAGTGATAAAATATTAAATCAAAATTTTTACCTATTTTTATCTTGTACCCTAGATATAAACCCTGCTGTGCCTTATTGAAATAAAATGCTTGCTAATCTTAGATAATCTTAAATTCCTCATTTACCAGCATTAGCAGAGATAACCACACATCGTATCACTTAAAATTCAGTGCGCATAGTTGAGTTTAAAAAGGCAGTAAAACCGATGATATAATTTTTTTTAAAAAAAGGTTGTAGACGAGGGTGTGTTAGCGCGTCGTATGACATTTAACACCTGCCTGAAAAGAGCCAGCCGGATGTCTGTAAAGAATTATTGGACGAGATCTCTATTATTTATAAAAAACGACATTTGGTAGCCTAAATAAAATTATGTACCTGTCGCGTTTAATATATTTAATATATCAATCGGTTTAGGTTAAAACGTTTGTCGTTTTATAACGGGGTTGTAACACTAAAATGGGTGCCCAAGTAACACAGGTGACTCTTGGCTTTTACCTAAATATTATATCAACGCCTAATACCACGGTGCTGTTCTGAGAGGTGATTTTTGGACTTTCTGTGAAACCTAATTTTTTTTTATATTCTTGTTAATTAGGTCATAACTTAAATTTTAAGAGCAAAATAAAAAAAAAATTGTTTTAATTGGATGTTTAATAAAAATATGTATGCACACTTTCAATTCTCCAATTAAAACTTGCGATTTTATTTAAATATTATCATAACTTTTTAAATCAGATTAAAGATGAGTTAATTTCCTAAAAAAAGGTCTATACATTTTTTATATCTTTTAATTTTTTGTTGTAATACACGTTTAAAGTTTTAATTTAAGGTTAAATGTATAGTATACATTTATTAAACAATAATTCTAAGGGTGCCACATTTTATTTAGGGCCGATTTATTCATTTTTGATTTATTTGACGAATAATTTCTTAGGATACTAGATATTGCCAAGACATGAAAGTTATCGGCCCGATAAACTTTACTAAAGATGAATAAACCGGTCCTTAGTTAAATTTCATGAATTTTTTCGTAACTTTTACTACAATTTTTCATTTTTGTTTATAAAAAACACTTAAAAAAATTAAACAAAAAATATAGAATACGTATACTGAAAACGACAATTCAAACGTCAAATAAATTTTTAATAGATCTAAGTTTCATGGTAACCTTAAAGCTTTAAGGATATATTAATTAAGGGAACATACGTCAAAGGTTAGATTAAAAGTTTGAACGTTTATTGCAACAAAACAGTAAAATTTATAAAAAAAATTGTAAAAACCTTTTTTTTAGTTATTCATATATTAAATATTTAAATTAAATCGCTAGTTTTAATTGGATAATTGAAAGAGTGCATAATATTTTTAATAAACAGCCAATGAAAACAATTCAAACCGTCAATTTTTTTTTATTTTGCTCTTAAAATTTTAGTTATGACCTAATTAACAAGAAAATAAAAAAAAATTAGGTTTCACAGAAAGTCCAAAAATCACCTCTGGCTTGTGAGTTTTAACTTTGCTTTATTATGGGAGTCCTTTATACCCTTATAAAACCATTAAAAAATTAAATTATTTAAACAATGTTTTAATATTCAAAAAATTCCAACAAAAACATTAGAGGCTATTTTTGATTAACGTGCATTTAGCAAAATTTTAACGAAAAAAATTAAAATCTTGAAAACTATTGACTTTAGGCATAGTCTAAATCAAATTGTATATGCTATTAAAATTTCAAATCCATATCGTTTGCGTTTCTCCAGAAACACCCTGTATATTATTATATTAAATATAAAAAAATGCAAAATAACTAATTACATAAATGCGAAATGTCTTTATTCAAATTTATTTATTGGGTAAATATTACTTTTCTCAGTTTGGTATTAAAATTGAAGCTTGCTTATCGAGTAAAAAATAAATTGATGCTTGGTTGTGGAGCAAAAAATAAAATTAAAGTAGGTTATAATTTCTAACTTGCTGACACTGTCTATGATTATTATTTAGTTTATTCATTTTAATAAATTAATATTTTGAGTTTATATTTAAACAATTGTTACATTTATTTGAAATTCAGCGAATTTTCTTAGGGAAACATTCCTAAAAATTACAGGCCTCTATAAGTATAATAACACACTTATAACGTAACAAAAATTGTTTTTTTTGTCGCACATTATAATTTGGAATGTTTCTTTCAAAATTCATCAGATTTACTACGAAAAGAACATATTTATTTTTGAAATCATCATTTAAATATTCAAGACGCATTATTTTTGCAAACCTTTCGTAAATGTTACAAAACATTAAAAAAGTCCCACCTGTTGCTATAAATAAATCTGGACGATGTTCAATTTTTTTCCACGCATCACTTTGAACTCAACACCGTAATAAAATACAAATTTTTTCCGCAGCATCCGTATGTTTTAAAAGCTTACACTTTAAATTCCTTTAAATTTCCAAGTAAAATCGGTGCAATATCGTAAATCTACTGTTAAACTCGATGTAAGCAATATAATTCAAATTGCCTCTACACAATAAATTGATAAAAAAAATTGCGGATTTATTAGATACAAAGACAGTCGGTTGTCGGAGAAAAAAAACAGCAATTTGTGGAGTTTACTTTAATGTTCTTTGTTTGTATTTTAATAATTTTTAACTGCAAATATTTTAACAAAAATTGTTTTTTTTACAATCATTAAAATCTGTTTCCATCTAAGTCAAAAGAAAAATATGATAAAACTTTTGAACAATTATGTTAATGGAGAAACAACCAAGGGGTACAAAGTGTCAGTGAAAATGTTATGCTAGCGTTTTTTTGGGAAAGGTAGGAAGCTAATGCTTTTAAAAATAAATTTTCCAATTTTTTCTTGTATTTTTAGTCCAAACATCTAAAGGAATCGTCACTGTGGTCAACATATTCGATGCTGAAGAGTACGTTGCAAATATATGAAGGCAGTGACATTTCAAAATGCAAGCAATTAATGGCATTTTTGAAAAAACAGAATGAAGGATATGAACCTAAAAATCAATTGAACAAATTATGAAGTTTCTAAATGACGCTTCGAATGAATCGTATCTATTTATGAAAGTGGCATTAATTTTTGCTTTAAATGGAGCAATGCGAGGGGAAGAATTACGAACACTAACAATTAACGATATAGAAGAGAATGAATCAGTTATTATCGTAACACTACGTAATACAAAAACGAAAAAGAAGCATAACTTCGGAAGCGAACGGAATTGAGTTGTATCGGAAGTATCGTAAATTAAGGCCACAAAACACGAATCATTCCAGATTTTTCGTTTGTTACCGGAATGGTAAATGCACTGTGCAACCGGTGGGGATCAACACATTTTATAGTTTGCCGAGAAAAATTGCTGAATATTTGAAGCTTCCCGATTCCAATAGCTACACAGGGCGTTTTATGCGAAGGAGTGCAGCTACCATGTTGGTTGATAATGGGGGCAGTATCCCTGATTTGAAAAGACTGGGGGGATGGTCTTCAACATCTTCTGCTGAGGGTTATTTAGGAGAAAGCATTTAAAATAAAATTACAATTAGTTAAATAAAACATTTCTTTATTGAATTATAGCTAGGTATATGATTATAATCAAATGGCTGTTTTCCATTAAGTGCACAGAAATAAGTGTTCACTAACTAAGATCAAAAATTAACTGACCTTTTGACTTGTTAGTTGTTAAACATTACTAAATAATCCACATTATTTTAGTCTTGGGTTGCATTCGCCATTGTAGGCGTTAAACAATTAAACTTGGTATTTGCAAGACAAATAACAATTTTAAATGACGGAAATGTAGCTATTTTATGGTCTGAAATAATTATCTACTAAATATGATCTTAAACGGCTGCCCATAAGTTTAGTTGGTACAGGTACTGTACACTACGTAGTATCTCCAAAAAATTTACCAATATAGTATACTAAAACACGCGATGGATATATCCAGCGTATACGCTAAAGAAGTATCGCTAGTAGCGCCACCACTGGGCTGTTATCATCAGCTGCCAAACGCTTATGTTACAAACGAGTGTTTTTGAAAATAAAGCCGGTAATGTTAAAAAATATCGGAAAAAAACCGTGGCTCGATTTGTTGTGTTGTTGGGTGTATTTCGAGAGGAAATCCTGGGTTGAGTTTTTACCGGTTTTCCAATAAACAGTGTTAATCCGAATCAAGAAATAAATTTCATACAGTCCCTGTAAATATAAATTGTACCTATTAGATACAATAAATACACATTTTAGTAGTGATTAACGTGAAAAGGGTAAACATTTCAATTCAGTAAAATTCGTCACACAAATAAGTCGTCCAAATTTAAACAGCATTTAGCAATATTAATAGCGTTGATTATTTCACTATTTCACTCAACGGTAAAATACCATTATATTATGTATTATATAGGTATAATATTATGTTGCCATGAATTCGTAGGTATATTTTGTTGTTTAAAATGCAGTTGTCGGCGTTTTTTAGAGAACTCAAATATAAAAATGGTTGATTTTAAGGTTATGTTTGTGCAAAAATTATTTTTTACTAATTTCTTAAAAACGTCCAAACTTAAATACCTATAAATTATATTAGGTTAAGTTATCATTAGTTAATTCTGCACCAACAAATGTACTTACCGAATTGGATCCTGATCTTGAATTTTATTTACAATTAAAAATGCAATAATTCACCATGATCCCTTAGATAAAATACACACAATAACGTAACTATATAAGCATTTAAGCGTTGAGTCTCTTAATCAATGATATAAAGAATAATCAATCGAAATCGAGTAGTAAACCAGTTTTTTAGTTTTTTCCTTGCAACGTAAAACACAAATAACGTTCGCGATTTAGCTGTGCAATTGAACAACATTTTTGTGAAAAAACTACCTATTTATTTAAAAATGATTTACAGTCCGTATGCTTTAAAAGTATTGTTGACAAAAAAAAATAAACATTACAGGTAAATATCAAAACACACCTTAAAAATGATTCTAAACATTTTTGGTACCGCTGAAGTTCTTAGCATTAGTGTCACAGCATGGTGGCGCTTCGAGCTGGCCGGTTAAATATGACTACATCTCATTCCGTGGTTATTTTTTCGCCCCCCGTGTTCCCCCGTGCTCCCCTTAAACAGCCCCCTGCCCCCCCACAATCGCCAACCGATGTTTTGTTTTTTTATTGCGTGAAAAGGAAACAACGGACAAGGTATTATAAGTAGGCTTCGGATATGCACTTGTTTCTCAATGAATCACAACGTTGCCAAATGTTGAACCAAAAAGAGTATTTATTGCTTGAAAAAAAAAGTTCTTAGTGGAAGAAGTGTAGTTCTCTTGAAAACAAATACAAAATCTCTTGAATGTTTCTTCTTTCAAGTGCAAAGTGTTTTTGTTCAAAAGCTATAAAAATTATTTATATTTACGCAATTCATTCAAGATACATCACAATTATCCCAATAGCATGTCAATTTTACAACAAAATCTGGTAGCTCACACCGTTTGCGGCACACGTGTTTAGTACGTTTTGTATCATTGCAACTTGCAATTCGCCATTTTCTAGGGGCAGTGATATAATATTATAATTCTATTATAGGTATTTCTAATATACATTTTGCCGGTTGTGTTGTGTTGTGGCGTGTTGTATGTGCTTTCACAGTGGAGTTGGAATCATTAAAACTCTTTTTAAATAAATGAAATTTAATTAATTTGTTTAATGTTTTTGAAGGTAAGGTATATCAATTAAAATATGTAATTTATTAAATCATATTTATGTTACTTTACTCGTGTTAGTGCAAAAAAACTTGCGCTTTTGTTGATATCAAACAATAAATGTCTTATTTTATTTAAATATTTTTTGTAAACCTTTTTTTCAGTCAATCTTCTAGTTTTCGACGATGCCAATATTTAGGCTTGAACCCCCCTCACTACGAAGGTCCTTGATTTTAATTGTTAAATGCATGTTTCAATAATTAAAATCAAAAGGCCTATGTGGTGAGGGGAATTTAAGCTTGAATACTAACAACGCTGGTAGTTTCAGTGAAGATCAGAAGCTTTTGAATAAAGCAATACATACTATTGGACCAAGAGGTATTTGCTCTAAAATCAAAATAAAATGTGGTGAGGTCAATAGTATATGCTTTTTTAGCAAGACAAATTTTCTTTTTTAGAAAGTTTTCTTGTTAAAATCCCATTTTTTATTGTTTGGTTAAATTAAACAAATATTTTTTTACTGTGTATTTAATGTCAATATGTTTTTAAAACATTTTGAGGGTCACTGAGATCACCAGAGGTAGCTAAGATAGCTGGGCTTAAGTATGGGCTATTTAGAAATGTCAAACTCACATTCAAACCGAGATTTTTTCTTCGTTCATAAAAGTTGTAACTTGTTGCCTACAACAGTTTTTCGGGTATTCATTAAGAACTTTAGATTTATCTCAATACTTTATGTATTTGTGTCCCTTCTTGTAAGTTATAGTTTTTTAGAGGAATTCGAATTATTAATTTGGTAGTAAAAAATAGGGTAAACTACGTAGTTATTGGACACTTATTTAAAATTTATATAAGCCGTTGTTTTAATGATTTTAGTTTTTTTATAAATATATAAAGAGGATAGTTTGTTTGTTTCATTTTTATTTACGTTTACTTAAAAATAAGAATATTTGAATTTTTAATAATAGTTTTATAAAAACATGCAAAAAGTATAGTAATTGGACACATGGACCAAAGTCATTGGACAAATAACATAAATTGTTAAATATTTTTTAAAGATAAATAATTATTGCTGTTTTAGATAATTTTTTTATTTCGTTTTTGTAAATATCATATAATTCATATATTTCTTTCTCGGATTCCTCATCCCATTTCTGGATTCTGAAGGTACCTACTAATTCTTTGGTCTGAATTCTGAAATAGTTTGTTGCAAATATCATTAATTGTGGTATCTCTAGTTTGTGAAGCATTTATAATGTTTAGGCCGGAACAGGATGATTTATATATATCTAATATTTTTTCGGGTGGTATGTTAAAAATAATTTCGGAATTTATAAATTTTGTTGCCATTAGTTTTTTATGTTCTCTATCATGTACTGTATTTAAATCTCTGTTATTCTGCAAGATGTCCTGACGAAGAAATCACTATATTACTTACTCTCTAAAAATGAATTAGTCAAAAATGGCATAGCTAAAAAGCAGCCACTAATAATTCTCGTCAACAGCAATTTGTATACAGGACATTTAGCAGTCAATTCCTATGAAATATTATTCGCTGAATCCGAAAATGTCGTCAAAGTTATAAAAGTAGAAAAGTTTTTGAAACATAATCAATTTTCCATATAATATGGAATTGACTATATCTCAAAAATTGCTTAACTTTTATAGTTTTTAATAATAATAATAATAATAATAATAATAATTTATTGCCAGAAGATCACAATGTGACATAAGCATTGTCATATAAACATAAACATAATATGGTACTAGAAAAGAAAAAAATGTTTCCTTTACATGCATGAATATAAACATTTAGAACGAACAAAAATAAACATAAAATAATAATTAAGTGGTACAATTGCAAATTTATAGATGAATAAATAGATAATTTATATATAATATAACTGTCTACTTTGCCCTATTTAAAACTGTGACATGCCTCCAAAAACAAACATATCGCCCGAAAAAAACTCAATAAATTGAAACGAAAAAACAAACGAATGGAAGATGATAAATGAACATCGACAAGGTGTGGGTTCTATTGTGTTAGGGAAAATAGAGTTTCGGGGACTTTTGCCAGCACAATGGTGCAGAATTGAAGGCTTTTGTGGCCCGTTTAAAAGTAGTATCCGGTATTTAGTTTAAAAGTTTTGGGTTACAAATTCTTCATTGTGAAGGTATGTTTGAAATAAGGCGGTTATTGTGTGGTCTTTAAAATCTAAGAATTCTTTAATAAATATAGATTTATTTCTGTTAATCCAAAGTTCTTGATTTTTTCTCACACTTTTTTAGGATTTTTTGAAAATTTAATAAAAAAAAATTACATGATTTTTTTAATCATTTTGATAATTTTTTTTTAATTTAATATATCCTATAGGTTAATATTTAAAAGAAATTTAATGTATTCGTAGCCTAACCAAATAATACTTAAATTAAGTGAATTTTTTAAAGAATACAGAAGACATTTAGAAAACGTTTTTTTCCGTGTGCTGTAGCTGTTAGAAGAGGGAGAAGAACACCAATGGAATGGCCTTCCAGCTCTCCAGATCTGACACTATTAAACTTTTTCCCAAAATGAAAATCATTTTGAGCATTTAGTTTAAATAGCTAAAAAAAATTGTTGTCAATTAAAATTCCGACAAACCTAAAGATAATTTAAGATAACTTAACGTCCATTTATTTAGTTTATTTCCATGTAAACATCTTAATAATAATGAATGTTTACCCTGCCAAGCCATTAAACGAAATTTAATTTCAGTTTCAGTAATTAGGCAACAAGAAACAATTGTCGATTAACATATAAATGGATTTGAGTTGGAGATGAGTTCAATAAGCATAAATCAGTGCCCAGTATGACCCAAATAGTTGTTGTCAGTACTTCCGTGAGACAAAATATTTGTTGTTTTTTTTTAAACAACAATCATCTAAGGGCTTTCATTTCTCAGTTTTTGCCATCTTTTAAGATATGCAAAAAAAATTAGGGTGATTGAATAGTTATTTATGGTACTAGTTTCCTAAGTCACTTGAGAGTTTATTCCACTCGGCCTGACGGCCTCGTGGTATAAATCTTTCTCGCGTGACTTATTTTCAACAAAATGTTTTATCCGACAAGTGAAAGAAATCTTTTTTATGAGATAATATTAATGGGCTTTGTGATCAAATCAAAGCTACTTGCGTCTCAGTACCCTATAAATGTCATAATGACTTGACAGTGACTTTTTTACATTTTGGTCCAAGTAGGTTGTTTTTTTGGTTGCCACGGGCATGATACATTGTTAGCAAATGTTTAAATAAATTTTGGCACTTGTCAGTTTTCCCTGCAGAAAAGGAAAGCTTCTTTGAAGAAAAAAAACGTATAAAAAATGAAAATTACGTTCCTGAGGATATCCTTAAGGAAGCGGAAGAAGCAGCAATGCAGATTTTGCCAGAAAAGTGCCGAGATGCTTACGACAAGGAGTTCAAAATGTTTGAGTCTTGGATGATCAAAATTTGGTAAAACTAAAGGTTGAGGTTCATAGTCGTTCTCCATGGTTAAATCTATCATTGTACTAAAAAAAAAATAATAATAATAAAATTTTTAATATTTAGATAATTGATGTATTACATTGCCTCCTCTGCATTTTGAACATCTAATACAATTATTTCTCCATGTTATTGAATAAATCTATAAAAATTAATTTATATTATAAAAACAATCATATTTAAATATAACTTACTCTTCTATTGTCATTAATGCTGGCTGCGGTGGTTTTAAATCACTAAAATAAAACATTAATAATTAAAAAATAAATAAATAAATAAAAAAAAAATTAAAAAAAAAATTTAAAAATTAAAAAAAAATAAAAAAAAATTATAATAAAAAAAAATAATAATAAATAACTTACTTTTCTTCAAAATACCTCCTTGGATTCATAGGGGGTGTATATCTGTTGGTGGTTAATTCACATTCACTGTATGTAAATCTACCAACTCTTCAAAAGTTGGTAAAACTAAAGGTTGAGGTTCATAGTCGTTCTCCATGGTTAAATCTATCATTGTAATAAAAAAAATAATAATAATAATAATAAAATTTTTAATATTTAGATAATTGATGTATTACATTGCCTCCTCTGCATTTTGATGATCTAATACAATTATTTCTCCATGTTATTGAAGAAATCTATAAAAATTAATTTATATTATAAAAACAATCATTTATAAATATAACTTACTCTTCTATTGTCATTAATGCTGGCTACGGTGGTTTTAAATCACTAAAATAAATCATTAATAATTTAAAAAAAAAATAAAAATAAAAAAAAAATTAAAAAAAAAATTTAAATTTTTTTTTTTAATTTAAAAAAATTATAATAAAAAAAATAATAATAAATAACTTACTTTTCTTCAAAATACCTCCTTGGATTCATAGGGGGTGTATATCTGTTGGTGGTTAATTCACATTCACTGTATGTAAATCTACCAACTCTTCAAAAGTTGGTAAAACTAAAGGTTGAGGTTCATAGTCGTTCTCCATGGTTAAATCTATCATTGTACTAAAAAAAATAATAATAATAATAACATTTTTAATATTTAGATAATTGATGTATTACATTGCCTCCTCTGCATTTTGATCATCTAATACAAATATTTCTCCATGTTATTGAAGAAATCTATAAAAATTAATTTATATTATAAAAACAATCATATATAAATATAACTTACTCTTCTATTGTCATTAATGCTGGCTGCGGTGGTTTTGAATCACTAAAATAAAACATTAATAATTAAAAAAAAAAAAATAAATAAATAAAAAAAAAATTATAATAAAAAAAAATAATAAATAACTTACTTTTCTTCAAAATACCTCCTTGGATTCATAGGGGGTGTATATCTGTTGGTGGTTAATTCACATTCACTGTATGTATGAGACATTGAATTGTATACTGTGAATTAAGAATAATTCGATTGAGTTTATTTATGCATTTACTTACGTGTTTGCAATTATTTAACTGATAAATTTTAATTTTAATTAGTTGACCTTACTTTAATTTTTAATTATTCATTAGTGATACATTTTTAATTAGTTGTTTTTCCAATATTGCGTAATTATTTATGCATAATTGCATAATATTACATCAGCTTTTACATACAATGTATTTAATTAGCTGTATTTTTGCTTATTACTTATAATTAAAATATTCCGAAATGCGTATAAAACTGCATGTTGGAATTAACTAGACATCAGTTGTGTGTTAAACGTTAAAACGTCTGCTACAATTATGTTTATTCTCGATATATGTATACAAGGTTTTGAATATCAATCCGAAGGGTTACCATTTTGGCCAAAGGAAATATCAATTTTGAACACCAACACGAAGGAGGTTATCCACAAGTTTTATGAGACTTCCTTTTAAGATTGATTCATCATTAATTATACAACACACAACATCCATGGGTTCGAATGGGGACAAGGAAATGAAGAAAAAACAGAAGAAAAAACTGGTCTCCCTTATTGGATGGATAATGGGGATTGCAGTTTTAACGAAAACAACAATGACTATTTGGAATTGGGAGAAGTTTGTGAGTTTTTGAAATTCTATTTAACTTCATCACCCTTTGAAACGGTTATGGTAAAGGGTGCTTCGCTCGACTATTCACCTTAATAAAAAAATCGACATTTCAAAATATGGCAAACTAACGAGCTTTTTGAAAAGCAAATCACAGGGATACAAACCAAAGAAGTCCAAGACATTAGAACGACCTGAAATAGAGAAGTTTTTGAACGAAACTCCCGACGACGAGTATACTCGTATACTCAATTTATCGCATCTACAAAGCCACTTTCATCAACAGGTATACCTGTTGATGAAAGTGGCTTTGTAGATGCGATGAATTGGTCAATTTGAAAATAAAAAATATTCAAGACAAAGGACACTAAAACCAAGAAATTGAGAAGTTTCACCATACTTGAAGAAGGACTTCCAGTCAACCCGATCAATTTGTGTAAAAAATACATGTTTTTGAGACCAAAGAATACTAGTTCTAGCCGCTTTTTTGTTTTTTACAAAAATGAGAGGTGTACCAGCCAGTGTGTGGGAATAAATACGTTGTCGAAGATACCTTCAAGAATTGCAATGTTTTTAAAATTGGAGGAACCAGCGCTCTACACCGGTCACTGCCTGAGGAGGTCTTTGACGACTCTTTTGGCCAATGCAGGGGATAACATGACTACTTTGAAGCGTCACGGAGGATGGAAGTCCTCGACGGTAGCAGAAGGATACCTAGAAGAATCGGTGCATAACAAAATACAAATTGGTTTTAATGCGTCGGCGTCTTCCAGCACTATCAGCAGCTGTACCGATATGGGAGCGTCTGGTTCCAATGAACCAACGAATTTTACAATGACTTCAAATTCGAATAAACCGTTAGCGTTTTTCTTTAATTTCAATATCAATGTGAATTCTGCTTGTAATAGTAATAAATAAATAGAATACTACTTTAAATATGAACGACAAATACTTATTATTATCTTAAAATGATTTAAATCAAAAATTTGTATAGAGCGCCATCTATGAAACAATAGGGAATCTGTGTGTCACCGTTAAATGTCAAATTTTTATATTTTAAAAACACAGATTATAAAGGTTACACATCGAAATGTATTTCTTGAAAATGGACAGTTTTTTACAGTAAAAGTAAAGAAAATGTTTTATGAGCACTTGACAGTGGAGTCCGTGCCCGAATTTAGGTTATAGTTTACTGCCGGCGAAATTAAAAGGTCAGTACAATGTTCATATAAACTTTTTAAATATTGGCGTTGAGAATCTATTTAATACTTTTGTATTTTTGTATTGAGATAATAAAATAATTTTCACATTTAGTATTATTTTACAAGAAAGGCACTTTATTTTAACGATTGTATGACATTTGACAACTGTCAACTAACTAAAAATAATAAAGCGTGAAAAATTTGTCAAAAAACATACAAGTGTCAAGATGGAGAAGAAGTTGAATATGGATTATAAAATTGTACAGTAGTTTCTTAACAAGATTGTTAAAAGTTTAGAGAATAGACCTGTTAAAAGTGACTCCTTAAGAAAAAATTAAACGATGACTGGTCAAAATACGCTTTGTTCACGGTTATTAACGCCTTCTCAACGTTTATGATTTTTTTAATTACGTTTATTTTTGTGGTATACCAAATAAGTGATGCGGTTCTTTAAATAAATATTTATTTACGTGTTGTTAACTTCCAATTTTGTTGTGGTCGATGGCACCATGCCGCGATTCTAATAACAGTAAGCTATAGGGAAGAAAAAATCAATTAGATTAGATTTAAATGTGAGAAAAAGTTGATTCTGAAAAACTTCTACTAACACAATTCAGCCTAAATTACTACAAAATTCCACCCCTATTCCAAATTTATAGAGATATAGTTTGTTATTTAATTTTTCCAAATTTTTTCGTAATTTTTGCTACAACCTGGTTGAGAGTTAAATTAATTTGTTTTAGGAATTGTTGACAGTATTTTGATTGCACAATCGTTCTTATTATAGTGTATTCCATTTAAGAATAAAGCATTTTAGACCGATCAAAATTAACCTTAGTTAATAATTTGTTACTGAACAACAGGTAAGTTGATTAAATCAAGTACAGTTAAATGTTAAATGTTAAGAAAGGCTTTAAATGAAATATTCTTATTCTTAATTTAATATTATCAATCAAATTTCCTCTATTTCAAAAATCGAAAATTCCCGATATTTTCTGAACACACCTCGTATTTAATCTAATAGTAAATATTGTATCGCCAAGAATTATAACATTTGTATCAAAAAATACTTATTTTTAAATTAAGCATAGTGTATATTTTATTTGAGGGTGCTTGCATTTAAAATAATATGATAGTTTTTCTTGAAATAAGAATAAGTTTGCATTAGTTATTAGTTTATAATTACCTTTTTTTAAACAGATGTTTTTTGAATTAAATGTTTTAATAAATTATTAAATAATAAACAAATCACTTTCATATAAGACACTCAGAAATAAATAATTTATAACCAGATAAACAATAATTTTAAATTTTTACAGATTTATGTACGATGTTAAATAGGCCATTCTACATTGTTGCAAGGTTACTGTATGCACGATTATTAATTATTGTTTTTGTGATTTATAATTGCGATAAACGCTAGCAAATAATAATCACTTTATTTATTATAAAATTTATTCAAATCCATAGTTTATTATGTTACTTTGTTCACTGAAAAAAGTGCCCTTAAACTAAAGTAGTCAACTCTCTTGATAAAAAATTATTAGCGGCTAGTAACAATATTTTAGCATAAAAGAGTATACTTATATAATACTTACTATACTATACTATACTATATATACTTGTATAATATATTTATTGCTTAAAGAACAAAAGTTCTTAGTGGAAGAAGTATAGTTCTCTTAAAAACAAATACAAAATCTTTTGAATGTTTCTTCTTTCAAGCAAGTGCAAAATGTTTTTGTTCAAAAGCTATGAAAATTATTTATATTTACGCAGTTCATTCAAGATACATCACAGTTATCCCAATAGCATGTCAATTTTACAACAAAATCTGGTAGCTCACACCGTTTGCGGCACACTTGTATCATTGCAACTTGCAATTCGCCATTTTCCAGGGGCAGCGATATAATATTATAATTCTATTATAGGTATTTCTAATATACATTTTGCCGGTTGTGTTGTGTTGTGGCGTGTTAAAACTCTTTTAAAATAAATGAAATTTAATTAATTTGTTTAATGTTTTTGAAGGTAAGGTATTAATTAAAATATGTACTAAAAATTTTATGTTAAATCATATTTATGTTACTTTATTAGTGATTTAATTTAATTTCTTAATTTGGACATGGACAGTAACAATACTTTGTCATCAAAATTTAAATGCATTTTATGGACTTTCCTGGTTAGTTACCAGTAATCCACTGCGTTCACTTAAATTGAAAATCTCGAATTAAAATCAATATAACCTCGGCAACATTCCACGATCGATTATTTTCAGTGAAAATGAGACGAAACATTCCGCGCTTCAATCGGTAAAAAAGAGACGGACCATCACCTCACTTACAAAGAATTAAATTTTACCTGAGTCAACAATGCCCTTATTTATAAATGATTCATCTTAGCGGGCCTCGGAACATATTTATCAAGTGGTCGTGTCAAGTTAGGTTAGGTTAAGAACCGATCAGAGCCATCGCTGCAGCTTGTATCTTTATGTTGTGCTGAGTTGAACAAGTGGACTTTTTGAATCAAGTAAATTAAGCAATAATTGTTTCAAATATTGTCTATTCTTTTTTTTAACTTCTGCTCGACTTTAAATAAAGGTTATAATTTAATGACCATGTTTATTTCAAAAGGTTAAGAGTGGATTATGCTATCTCTTTTTTTCCAAGACTGATATATAAATATAGATAGGATAATCTAATAATATATAATAGATAGGATAATCTACTCTTTACCTTTTAAAATAAACATGTTCATTGTATCCTAATCTTTAAAATCGAGCAAAAGTTAAAAAAATAATAGACAATATTTGAAACAATTATTACTTAACTTAACCTGAAAAAAATTATATTGGTCTATAGCATTGTCTTTATTACATAACTTTTTTACAATGTTCTAAATATATATTTAATATATATATTATATATATATTTAGGTAGATAGGTATTTAAAACATTGCAAAAAAGTTATGTAATAAAGACAATGCTGTAGACCAATATAATTTTTTATATATACTGCAATGATTTTTTCAAACCTTCAGACACGTTGATTTTGTTTGCTAGACGGACACATTTTGGCTATATTGGCCTGTTTAACCAAAATTTTTATTCGTACCTACGTATAATCTAGAGGTAAAATATACATAATTGTTTTTTATGTGATTCTTCGGCCAACCTAATATCACATCAACATCTAAAATTCAATACATAATACTACACACATAAATATAATTATGAAATAATTATTACATACACATGTATACATTTGGTGGTTAATTCTATCAAATTCCACTAATTTGGCAGCTCTTTCATAATTCCAAACCAAATATTAACTAACACAAGAAACAATCTTCCAAAATGTCGGACACTTTCGTGAGTGGGGGATATTTTTAAGAACAGGCCAGTCGTACCAATATTTACTAATCTTAGAATAAATATAATTATATTTATATCCAGTAAGGTTTTATATCTTTAAGAACAGAATAGAGGAAATTTTCCTAAATTTGGTCTAATCTTAAATTCCAACAAATTACACCCTGTATATTATTATTACGTTAAAAACACAAATTTACCTATTTTACAATGCTGTCGGTTTAACTTAATAAATTCAGTAGGCAAAATCAAATATGCTTAGGTAGGTACTCTTTTGTGAACAAGTTTATGAATGAGCAAAAGGGATACCTTCGAAATTGGACCCCAAACAGGTCAAACCTTCTTGATAATAAGATGACATTTCGGCATTTTTCCGACTACCTTTAAATGATTTATTTGCGTGTTAACTCGATTGTAAAGATTATTTCTTATTTGGAGACGTTTTCGAGTTTATATTAAGGATGTAGGTAACTATTGTAAGCATTTCCTGAAATAAATTTGTGTTTATGGTCTTTAAAGTGCCGATATTTTGTCAGAAAATAAAATATAAGGTCTATTTATTATGGAAGATTTAAAAATTTTCTTCGATGTTAGAATTTTATTTTGAATGCTTTCTCCTATAACCCTCAGCAGAAGATGTTGAAGATCATCCCCTCAGTCTTTTCAAATCAGGGATACTGCCCCCATTATCAACCAACATGGTAGCTGCACTCCTTTGCATACAATGCCCTGTGTAGCTATTGGAATCGGGAAGCTTCAAATATTAAGCAATTTTTCTCGGCAAACTATAAAATGTGTTGATCCCCACCGGTTGCACAGTGCATTTACCATTCCGGTAACAAACGAAAAATCTGGAATGATTCGTGTTTTGTGGCCTTAATTTACGATACTTCCGATACAACTCAATTCCGTTCGCTTCCGAAGTTATGCTTCTTTTTCGTTTTTGTATTGCGTAGTGTTACGATGATAACTGATTCATTCTCTTCTATATCGTTAATTGTTAGTGTTCGTGATTCTTCCCCTCGCATTGCTCCATTTAAAGCAAAAATTAATGCCACTTTCATACATAGATACGATTCATTCGAAGCGTCATTTAGAAACTTCATAATTTGTTCAATTGATTTGTAGGTTCATATCTTTCATTCTGTTTTTTCAAAAATGCAATTAATTACTTGTATTTTGAAATGTCACTGCCTTCATATATTTGCAACGCACTCTTCAGCATCGAATATGTTGACCACAGTGATGATGCCTTCAGATTTATGACTAAAAATACAAAAAACGCTAGCACATTTTCAATTACACCTTGTACCCCTTGATTGTTTCTCCATTGACAGAATTGTTCAAAAGTTTTATCATATTTTTATTTAATCTCTACAACATTGTTTTTGCAGATTCTCGCTTGGTTCTGCAAGAGCTTTTGCCACATATCACTTTCAGTCGAGCCGACTAAATAATAATCCATAATTGGTTATAAACGAATCGCACGTAAAGTTGGTTGATTTCTATTAAAGCGACGTCTCTCAAAGTACACATATTTTACGCTTCGAGTTGTCGCATACTGTGCCTGTTTATTAAGTCAATTCTTATAGGCAGAGAGACCTCGATCAGTAAATTTCAAATTAATGAAAATCGTAAAACTTTTTCTATTGACTATCGATTTAATTAACGCTTAAAACGCTCCTTATAAGTTTTTCCAAAATAACCTACCTACACTGAAAAAAATAATCTCCTAAAAGAAATTAAAATCACTTTGATTCAAAAGATTTGATTTTAATTATTGAAACATGCATTTAACAATTAAAATCAAGGACCTTCGTAGTTCAAACATAAATATTGGCATCGTTGAAAACTAGAAGATTGACTGAAAAAAAGGTTTACAAAAAAAATATTTAAATAAAATAAGACATTTATTGTTTTATATCAATTGATTTTGTTAACAAAAGCGCAAATTGTTTTATACTAACACTAATAAAGTAACATAACTATGATTTAACATACATTTTTATTATATATTTTAATTAATACCTTACCTTCAAAAACATTAAACAAATTAATAAATTTCATTTATTTAAAAAAGTTTTAATGATTCCAACTCCACTGTGAAAGTACTATGCTCCACACCTCAAAGTCCCACCACGTGACCACGTACGGAACGCAGACTTTTGAAAATTTGGCATTTAAGGCTTTTCAGGTTATTTATCTGTCAAAGTATAGTCAACGAAAGAAATAATATTATGTTTAGGCGTTAAAAATGTATAAATCTTTATAACATTACAATAACAATGGATGGTATAAGAATTTAAGAATATAAATACTGCATTTAATGAAATTCCAAAGTGTACGGTGCCAAATAAGTGATATTTTTGTGCATTTGGTCCAAATATCTGGTTTTCTTCATAAAATAATTTTAACTAAACAGCATTTATTTAAAAAAATCTAGCTTCTCTATTATGGAATAAGAATATCTGTATTAAAGGTAGGTTAATATATTATAACAAAAATATCATCTAATTTTGTAATTTTAAGGTTAGAAAACTTTATTTTGACCAAAATAAATAAGTATTTTGGATTATTTAAAAGACTGTATAATATGGTATTTAAAAATGTGGTAGTTTTTCTTATCCAGCTTAAAGTGTACCTAGATAAAGTTTTGTCAATACAAATAGTTAAAAAGCTTCGACTGAATTTGATCTACATCAAAAAATCAATATAACTTTAAAAAATTTAATAAATCACATGTCATGGGAGTATTAAATACTTTCACATTGTAAGTTTCTCTAAAAATTGTTTGTTTTCTTATAATCTAACTTAAAGTAAGTATGCCGAGAGGTATGCACAAGTTTTGTCGTTAGAAATATAAAAGCTTCAATTTAATTTGAACCATATTCAACAATTATTAAGTACCTATACCTATATTTATTTATGACCATATTAACACCCTCTTTCAAATAATCCACTTATTTATTTTGGTCAAAATAGATTTTTCTAACCTTAAAATACAAAATTAGATAATATTTTTTGTTTTAATACATTAACCTACCTTTCATACAGATATTCTTATTTCATAATAGAGAAGTTAGATTTTTTTAATAAATGCTATTTTATGGATAAATGTAGACCCAATGCACAAAAATATCACTTATATTGCACCTTACTCTTTGGGATTTCATTAAATGCAGTATTTATATTCCTAAATTCTTAAACCAACCATTGTTATTGTGATACTATAAAGATTTATTAACTTTTAACGCTTAAACATAAGCGGTAACACTATAAATATTATTTCTTTCATTGACTATACTTTGACAGATACATAACCTGAAAAGCCTTAAATGCCAAATTTTCAAAAGACTGCGTTCCGTACGTGGTCACGTGGTAGGACTTTAAGGTGTGGAGCATAGTTTTAAGAGAACTATACTTCTTCCACTAAGAACTTTTTTTCAAGCAATAAGTACTCTTTTTTTCAGTGTAGTTTCAGACACCAAATAATTTAAAACCTTATCAAAAAAAGGTCATTTGACTGATAAAAGAGATTATTAATTTTCTCAGGAAACGTTTTAAACCTAATTTAACAAGGCCTAATCTAAAATAACGTGTCCATTATTAGTTTGAGGTTTTTTTAATACATTTTTAATAGGATTACTAAAATATGCTCTGATGGAATAGTTGTGTCCAAAGGAGCTTAGCGTGTCAATTATTGGGTGATCCAGATGTGATGTCGAGACGGGTACCTTGTTTTTTAAATTAACTTTAAATATTTTTGTAGCGTAACATGTTTAGATACGCTTTATTCAGAAACAGCTTAAATAGATTTAATATCTGTTAATTATTTTTTTAACTTTTCAATGGTTATCTATGATTTTAATATAAAATTATCATTTTATTTCAGATTAAAAAAAAGAACTTTATACACAGTAAAAATCTTTGCCTGTGTAAATTTTTTAGTGTAGGGGTAAAAATATTAGAGTTGATTTGTAAGTGTAAAAGTTACACTACAAAATACACTAGGTAGCATTTAGTGCTTATTAACTTTATTAAACACATTTAAAGAATATGAACATTATTCACACTATTTATTATTAAAAAAATTAAAAGGGTAGAAAAACTTAATGCGAGTGTTTATTACCCCTTAATGTGTTAAATAGTGACAAAATGTACACTACAGTGCATGCCAATTTCTTTGTCTGTTTTGATGTTACTAAGAGCTCTTTTTTCTTTACATTACTAGTGCACATTGTATCACACACAGAGAAAAAAGATTATTTGAATTAAATAAATTTTATTTATATCAAATAAATTATTTATTTCGATATACCCAAATAAATGTTCTTTTGAATGTAAAAAAATATTTATTTGTTTTAATTTATTTAATTTAAAATTAATTTATTCAACGCAAACAAATATTATTAGTTTGTATGAAATAAAACCAAGTAAAACACATGTATTTTTTTAAATTAAAGAAATGTTTTTATTTACGTAAAACAGATAATTTATTTCATTTAAAATTAATTTATTTAACTTAAATAATTATTATATTTGAATTAATAAAAATTATTTATTCAGATTAAAAGATATATTTTTTTAATTAATAATGTTTTTTTTTCATCTAATCTAGTAATTAATATATATTGGTATATTGGGGAGTAAAAATAAATTAATTTTTTTATGAATAAACACTAATCTTTATTGCATAAAAGTCTTATAAATACATATAGGAAACCCTAAAATATACAAATACTTCACTAACTTAAAAAATACTTATGTTAATTTTAACTTAATGTTAATGTGTGCTGCATAAATCCACCAGGGTCTGCAAATAATAATGATAAGTAATTATTTAAATTACTTACCTTTCAAAACAGGAATAAATTTCTCAAGACCCCATTCCTTTAAAAGGTCCTCCATAGTATAAAATAATATAAAATTATTTATTATTTTATTATAATGCCACACAACACTTCTCATCAACACCCTGCTCTAAATTGGAGTCTCTAAAATCACGTACATACAAAATGGAAAGCCCATTGGGTGCCTGCAGTCGCCTGATTTACAGCAACCAATAGGATGCAAGTCATGCTACTTCGACGTGAGCAAAAAAGTTTAAATAAACCTCTGCTTTAAATCAAATTACAATTTTTTTGTATTTAAATAATAATTTGTTTATTTTAAATAATTAATTTTTTTGAATTAAATCAAAATTATATTTTAAAATTAAACCATGTTTTTAAAAAAATAATATTTGTTGTTTAATTTAAACTTTTTAATTTTTTAAAACAAGTAAATTGTTTTTATAATTTAAGAAAGTCAATTTTTATTTAAACAGAATAAGTGCAATTTTGAAATAAAAGTCAGGTACTTTGTTTTAAATATATATTTTAATAAATTTGTTTTTTCCTTTTAAATAAAGACAATTATTCTTTTTAAAGAAATGTTTTTGAATTAAATTTATATTTTTTTAAATGTAATAAATAAAATTAAACAAACATTCTTGTTTGAATTAAAACATCTTTTTTCTCTGTGCAATGAAAGTTAAATTACACCAATAGTGGCAAAATAGACTGAAAAAACTGGTAATAACCGAAAAGCGTTTTAAAATGCTTGGTTGGTACCTCTACCTACACAGTGCATATCCGGAGATACCGCGTTGTGGAAGTGTGGCATTTTCGTTCAGTTAGATTTTAATTACGGTGAATCCATAAGGGGACATTCTTATTTTTTGGTAAGTATTATACTTCCTTTTTCTTTAAGCCTTAATACTCAATAAATACCAATATGTTAAAAGGATGTCCATACCCGACCTATATTATATATCAATAATTTACGGCAGTAGGTCGGGTACTTGTAAAATTAATAATATAAATACATACACACTTCATTAACTTTTTATTTTCAAGCGCAATGGTTGTTATATTAACCTATACCTACATTTTTATTAATATTATGGAAAATTTGTACACGTGTGGTAAATCCCCGACATACAGCCGCCTGACGCCTCCCTACCAATGGGATCACCCATTTTTTATAACAGAAAAATGGATTACTGATGAATTCTCAAGATTATTCATTGCTTACAAGTTGACAGCCAGTAAAACATTGCATTGATCTAAAACTTTTACGTTTTAAGGAACCATTTTGCTTTAGCCAACCATACGACTCAAATATAAAATTATATTTTAAAAGGCACCGATTTTGATAATTGTCATAGATTTTTGTTCCAAATAAATGTTTTTCTTTATTTACCTTTTCGTTTTATTCACTGCCACCAATAGGTTTTACTCAAATAATAGTGTTAATTTACACTAAAAGAGTAAAAGTACCTTTCTTAAATTAGAACTTTCCAAAGTAGTGTTAATTTAATAATAAAAGTTTAAAATTAACATTCCTTGCAAGCTAACATGGTAAAAGACTTTTAACATATAAATTATGCCTATTTAATAAATTGTACGAGTATACATTGAATAAATTTACTAGATACCTATAGGTAATTTGTAGGTATATAATTTGTGGTTTCTTTAATACGTATTAAAACAAAACACTGTCATCCTAGTCGATTTAATTTAGTCGGCCACGACCACATCCTTTGCCGTGACGTCACATGCGCCTCGCGCATTCTCCAAATGACGGGGGTGACTGTTGGGTGCTGCAGGGTCCAGTCGTGGATCCCTGCGGCGCACCGCCACCATTAATCATGATACCCATGCTTAGATGTCACGTGGTGGTTCCACGACCTGCCTGTATCGTCGCCTCCGAGGGCTGGTACGCGCTTATTAAAAAAAAGAACTTCCGAATCTCGACATCTATGGTATTGATTTCCTAAGAACACAGTAAAAAATGCTCAATATATTATAACAAAAATATCATCTAATTTTGTAATTTTAAGGTTAGAAAAATTTATTTTGACCAAAATAAATAAGTATTTTGGATTATTTAAAAGACTGTATAATATGGTATTTAAAAATGTGGTAGTTTTTCTTATCCAGCTTAAAGTGTACCCACATAAAGTTTTGTCAATACAAATAGTTATAAAGCTTCGACTGAATTTGATCTACATCAAAAAATCATTATAACTTTAAAAATTTTAATAAATCACATGTCATGGGAGTATTAAATATTTTCACATTGCAAGTTTCTCTAGAAATTGTTTGTTTTCTTATAATTTAACTTAAAGTAAGTATGCCGAGAGGTATGCACAAGTTTTGTCGTTAGAAGTATAAAAGCTTCAATTTAATTTGAACTATATTCAACAATTATTTAGTATACCTATATTTATTTATGACCATATGTTAATATGGTGTGTTAACACTCTTTCAAATAATCCACTTATTTATTTTGGTCAAAATAGATTTTTCTAACCTTAAAATACAAAATTAGATGATATTTTTTGTTCTAATACATTAACCTACCTTTGATACAGATATTCTTGTTTCATAATAGAGAAGTTAGATTTTTTTTAATAAATGCTGTTTAGTTAAAACTATTTTATGGGGAAATGTAGACTCAATGCACAAAAATACCTTACACTTTGGAATTTCATTAAATGCAGTATTTATATTCCTAAATTCTTAAACCAACCATTGTTATTGTGATATTATAAAGATTTATTAACTTTTAACGCTTAAACATAAGCGGTAACCATATAAATATTATTTCTTTTATTGACTATACTTTGACAGATACATAACCTGAAAAGCCTTAAATGCCAAATTTTAAAAAGACTGCGTTCCGTACCTGGTAACGTGGTGGGACTTTGAGGTGTGGAGCATAGTACCTACTCACTAATTCATTTGCATTTATTTCACTTTTAGTGAATGCCATTCCTAATGCTGCTGGAAATTAAATCTATCTAGTGTTTATCCTAACACTAATAGATTTAAAAATTGTGCACCAATATTATGTAAGATTGGTGTCTGCAGTACATACATAAAATTCATTTAATGTCGATAAAAATGGTATATAATATGTATATAATATAATATTAGTACATTAAAGACCAAGCGGAGAAAGCACTTATTATCGCTGAGCATACGTGCATACGAGCATATGTGTGCGAGGCAATTATTAAGCTTTCGCTGCCGTGTTTTATATACTATTTTTTTCAAGCATTGCGTTTTTAATTTTTTTAATTCTGTCACATCATTTTTAGGTTATGTTCAACTGACGATGACATTTTAGCTCTATTTCGGTAGGAAGTTTAATAATAATTTGACCTTTGACTAGTTTTAATATTCATGAAGTATTTTTATATAGACTTTGAAATATAAAAATTATTGTACGCTTGAAAGAAATATATATAATGGAGGTTTGCAATGGTTCTTCTCTTATTAATTTTTTATATATTCATTTATTTTTAATTATAGGAATTACTTTTGGGGAGCGCTGCTGGGGTGTTCAGGGCTCCCACACCTCCTAAAACTCATAAAATTCCTAAAATTTGGCTCAAATCTTGAAAACTCCTAAAATTCTCCTAAAATGGCATTCAATCTCCTAAAACTCCTAAAATCCTAAAAATTAAATTTAAATAGACTTGCGTTTAATTAAGGTAGTGCTAAAAAATTTTTATTTAAAAATATATATTTTTAGGTTCTATTTTATTATTTTTTTTTAAATGATATAATATCACAATCAAAATTTTTCTTAAAAAACAACAAAAAACTTCTACAAAATTGTAATTTTTAGCGATATTTAGTTTTTTTAGTCAAATACATACCATGTTATATATCAAACAAAAGGATTTTTAATTTCCTTTTAAATGACAGCTAAAATAGTAAACAATCTAAAGAATGTTTAGCTGTATTTTGCAAACTTTATATTTTGTTATGAGATTTTTAAGTATTAAGATCCACATTACAATTAAATCGGTGAGAATAAGAACAGTACTAGTCCAAAAATTTAATTTTGACAATTTATTTTTTAAAATCAATTTTAAAGTTTAAAATACAATTTTGTGAGAAGATATAAATTATTTTACAGAATATGAATATTATATTTCATAAAATAGTTAAAATATTCTAACAAAAATGCATTTAGAACTATAAAACTGATTTTTTGAAATATTTTATCAAAAATTTTACTTTTGGACTTGTACTATTCTTAATCTTACCGATTTAATTACTGTTAGTTATTAACTAAACGGTTAACATATTTTTTCTTAAAATATAAATATAACATCATTTGATTTTGGCATACTTTTTTAACCAAATCTATCGACGCATTTTTTTAAATAAAATTAAAAGTGTGGTGAAACTTATACTTGTATATATATGTACCTCAGATATATAAAAAAGTAGTAATTTTACCTCACTTTTAATTTTATTTAAAAAAAACTCGTCGAGCGATTTGGCTAAAAAATCAATAATATTATTCTTACAAAATAAGTATCAATTTTTTCCTTAGAGTTGTTTTTATTTAATTAAAGAAATTCATTTCCATACTTTATTTCTCCTAAAATTTTACAAAAAACCTCCTAAATTCCTAAATAAAATTTGTAATTTAGCCGTGGGAGCCCTGGGTGTTTAAATAATGTTTATATAAAGCAAATAAAATTTATATTTATATAAAAATACAGTGCATTGTAAGTTTTACGCTACAAAATACGTTCAAAACACCAAATAATATTTTGGCACAAAGTACCAATTGACACTGTTAGATGGTGTAAATTGTATGCCTCTTGTAAAGCAAGCTTAAAATCTCGTAGTTTTATACAGGTAACCAATTCTTACCCATTTTGTGACTAAAATTTCTATCGAATCGGGAAATTCTTCTAAATAATTATATACCAAATTTTTGCAGTGATAATCTCAAAATAAAACTTTGAAGGTCCTCTTTGCAATTCAGTGCTAAAGTTGTCACCATAAAATGCCATCTTTTGGCTAAATTTTTAAAGTTTTTATTAAACTTGGCATCATGGACATGTTTTACTCTCAGGAAAAACATCTAAAAATAAAAAAATAAAAAACGATTTACTTATTATATATCTACATTAAACTGAGCTATTGTCAGAACTGTACTTGAAATTTGTTTGTACTATTGCACAAAACGCGATTTTCACGCGATTTTCTACCTTATGAACCAAAACAAAATGCAATTTTTGACATTATAAACCATGATGAGTAATAATACTTTGAAATTGACTTACCTTTAGTTAATAATCATAAACCACAACTAAACAGCTTGGTGCATTCTTCCAACACAAATTCTGAGGGAACAATGAATGAAACAAGTTTGCGTTTTTGTCAACTGAACTCCCCCTATAATAATAAATTGTAAAGTTATATTGATGTGAAACACTACTATCATTCCATCGCACTTAGACGAAAAATTATATACAATTTATAAGCATCAATAAATTTATTGCAACCCTAGTAATCCCTAACAAGGGCAAAAACATCGCCTACCTAAAGCTAGCGCTCATTTATTTATTGTTTATTGCCAAAATAAAATTTACGACTCCGGATCTGTCCTAGTTGGCCTGTTTGTCAATTGTTATCGGCGGAATCGGTTCTCAGAGGCCACTTTATCAGCACCGTAGATTTTTAAATGACGTATCGGCTCCATTTTTTTTTATCGTACAGTTCGGGAGTTTTATGAGCGATTTTTATGGGGCAATTAAAATAATTTTTATTTCTCGAGAAAGAAATAAAGGGATTCATTTGTTTAATTTTGTTTTAATTGACCGGCTACTGGGAAAAGTATTTTTTGTCTAGTAATTTGTAGGTACACAGTAAAAAATTTTGCCCGTGTAAATTTTTTAGTGTAGGGGTAAAAATATTAGAGTTGTTTTGTAAGTGTAAAAGTTACACTACAAAATACACTAGGTAGCATTTAGTGATTAACTTTATTAAACATATTTAAAGAATATGAACATTATTCATTGGCACATTCACACTATTTATTATTAAAATAAATCAAAAGGGTAGAAAAACTTAATGCGAGTGTTTATTACCCCTTAATGTGTTAAATGGTGACAAAATGTACACTACAGTGCATGCCAATTTCTGTCTGTTTTGATGTTACTAAGAGCTCTTTTTTCTTTACACTACTAGTGCACATTGTATCACAATTAAAGTTAAATTACACCAATAGTGGCAAAATAGACTGAAAAAACGGGTAATAACCGAAATGCGTTTTAAAATGTTTGGTTGGTACCTATCTACCTAAGCAGTGCATATCCGGAGATACCGCGTTGTGGAAGTGTGGCATTTTTGTTCAGTTAGATTTTAATTACGGTGAATCCATAAGAGGACATTTTTATTTTTTGGTAAGTATTATACTTCCTTTTTCTTTAAGCCTTAATACTCAATAAATACCAATATGTTAAAGGATGTCCATACCCGACCTATATTATATATCAATAATTTACGACAGTAGATCGGATACTTGTAACATTAATAATGTAAATACATACACACTTGATTTACTTTTTATTTTCAAGCGTAATGGTTGTTACATTAACCTATAGCTAGATTTTTATTAATATTATGGAAAATTTGTACACGTGTGGTAAATCCCCGACATACAGCCGCCTGACGCCTCTCTACCAATGGGATCACCCATTTTTTATAACAGAAAAATGGATCACTGATGAACTCTCAAGATAATTCATTGCTTACAAGTTGACAGCCAGTAAAACATTGCATTGATCTAAAACTTTTACGTTTTAAGGAACCATTTTGCTTAAGCCAGCCATACGACTCAAATATAAAATTAAATTTTAAAAGGCACCGATTTTGATAATTGTCATAGATTTTTGTTCCAAATAAATGTTTCTCTTTATTTACCTTTTCGTTTTATTCACTACCACCAATAGGTTTTACTCAAATAATAGTGTTAATTTACACTAGAAGTTTGCACTAAAAGAGTAAAAGTACCTTTCTAAAATTAGAACTTTTCCAAAGTAGTGTTAATTTACACTGAACAAAAGTGGGATTTTACCCAGGAAGTGTAGAAGTACACGATTTTAGGTAAATTAACACTTTTTAATACAGTGTAAAATTACTTTATCCTCAGTGCTATAGTGTTAAATCATACTTGCTTACTTGGGGAAAATTACACTACAAATTAACTCTAATTGTAGTGTTATAAAACAACACTATTTAGTGTGGACCTGTGTGAACTCTAATTAGTGTTGCTTAGAGTTGATTTTTTTTTACTGTGTAACAATCAGTACCGTGTACTCTTTGGGCACCCAACCCTAATTCGATGCATTTTTCTTTAATCCTTATCGCCCGACCATCTCGGTTATTAATAGATGTCCCACGGATTGAGATATTTTTGGGTTCGAATTGTTTCTTTTTTTTTATTTTGATATATCGCCCAGTGCGACGATTAAAAGTCAGAGATAAAGTTTAAGTTTATTTATCGAACTTTCGTTTGTTTTCCACCGTGTTTTTTATTTATGGCACGCCTACTACATGTGTAATATCAAGTTGCCTATGTCGGGGCCCGAAATTTACTACTCCTGTGCTCTTCTTCTTCTTCTTCTTGTGTCTTATTTTATTGTAATAATAAAATTAATAAATTAATAAACCTTTGGCTGTATAACTATTCACGGTGCTGTTCTGAGAGGTGATTTTTGGACTTTCTGTGAAACCTAATTTTTTTTATATTCTTGTTAATTAGGTCATAACTAAAATTTTAAGAGCAAAATAAAAAAAAATTGACGGTTAATTTAGTTTTAATTGGATGTTTATTAAAAATATGTATGCACACTTTCAATTCTCCAATTAAAACTTGCGATTTTATTTAAATATTATCATAACTTTTAAATCAGATTAAAGATTAGTTAATTTTCTAAAAAAAGGTCTATACATTTTTATATCTTTTACTGTTTTGTTATAATACACGTTTAAAGTTTTAATTTAAGGTTAAATGTATAGTATACATTTATTAAACAATAATTTTAAGGGTGCCACATTTTATTTAGGGCCGATTTATTCATTTTTGATTTATTTGAGGAATAATTTCTTTGGATACTAGATATTGCCAAGACATGAAAGTTATCGGCCCGATAAACTTTACTAAAGATGAATAAACCGGTCCTTAGTTAAATTTCATGAATTTCTTCGTAACTTTTACTACAATTTTTCATTTTTTTTTATAAAAAACACTTTAAAAAACTAAACAAAAATTATAGAATACGTATACTGAAAATGACAATTCAAACGTCAAATAAATTTTTAATAGATCTGTTTCATGGCAACCTTTAAGGATATATTAATTAAGGGAGCATAAATGTATTCGTCAAAGGTTAGATTAGAAGTTTGAACGTTTATTGCAACAAAACAGTAAAATATATAAAAAAAATTGTAAAAACCTTTTTTTTAGTTATGCAAATATTAAATATTTAAATTAAATCGCTAGTTTTAATTGGATAATTGAAAGAGTGCATAATATTTTTAATAAACAGCCAATTAAAACAATTCAAACCGTCAATTTTTTTTTATTTTGCTCTTAAAATTTTATTTATGACCTAATTAACAAGAATATAAAAAAAATTAGGTTTCACAGAAAGTCCAAAAATCACCTCTCAGAACAGCACCGTGTATTGGGTAAAGGTGACGCAGTGAGACAAAAAGACAAAGTTAGTAGTAAGAGAAAGGAAAAAGTTTTCGTTTTTTTTTTGTTCATGAGGCACCGCTCGACCGAATATTTAGAGATGTCCTTTACCGATTTGTTTATGGATCATGGATGGTTTGATAAATGGGAGCGGGGTTATTCAGATGTTTTTTCCCAGACGACTAGACCGTCCGCTGCGCGAACCGAGAACTTTATTATTATTGAGTTTTATTGAACGGCGGAACAGCCATGGGCGCCTCACATCATTTCACTCGAAGATTTTTTTAATTTATTATAAATTTTTATAATAAAATTCAATATTTAAAATATTCAATTTTCCGTAAAAAAATCAAATTTTTATTTGTTGAATTATTATATTGGTATATTAAGAATTTGCCTCTACACTGAAAAAAAAACAAAATCTGGTAGCTCACACCGTTTGCGGCACACGTGTTTAGTACGTTTTGTATCATTGCAACTTGCAATTCGCCGCAGTAATACAATATTTTAATTCTATTATAGGTACTTCTAATATACATTTTGCCGGTTGTGTTGTGTTGTGGCGTGTTGTATGTACTTTCACAGTGGAGTTGGAATCATTAAAACTCTTTTTAAATAAATGAAAGTTAATTAATTTGTTTAATGTAAGGTAAATTATTAATTAAAATATGTTATAAAAATTTTATGTTAAATCATATTTATGTTACTTTATTAGTGTTAGTATAAAAAAAAACTTGTGCTTTTGTTGATAACAAACAATAAATGTCTTATTTTATTTAAATATTTTGTTTAACCTTTTTCTCAGTTAATCTTCTAGTTTTCAACGATGCCAATATTTAGGCTTGAACTCCCGTCACTACGAAGGTCCTTAATTTTGATTGTTAAATGCATGTTTTTATAATTAAAATCAAAAGGCCTATGCGGTGAGGGGAATTTAAGCTTAAATACTAACAACGCTGGTAGTTTCAGTAAAGATCAAAAGCTTTTGACTAAAATCAAAATAAAATGTGGTTAGGTCAATAGTATATGGGTGACTTTTGACCTCATTTTGTTTATATAGTTTTCGGAAAAAATTAAACAGTATTTTGTTATGAGAACATAGATAATATAATACATATACTGTTCCAGACCGGGCCAGTCACTTTTTCAAAAAGTTTCTGAAATATCTGTGTTTTCTAAATTTGAATGCAAGGGAATCGACGAGTATACCAAGGTACCAATTAAATACATAATTTATTGGAAAATATAAGATTTATTGCAACTTTGAGCATATTATACTTTAAATATCTTAAAATCAAATAATACCACACATCAGTGGCGGCTGGTGAATTTTGGGTATACCGATATCTCAATTATTAGATATGGGACCCACACCAAATTTATATGAGTTTATAATGACATTAAATAAACAAGTTCTGCGCAAGCAGAATTTAAATTGAAGTTTGCGAAAAAAAGATAACCGAAACATCGAACATGGAACTGACGACACGGTACTGATGAATTGGATATTTTACTGATTTGTTTTATTAGTGGATGCTACTTATCAACAAATCTCATACAGCCTTATATAAATTAACATGAAATACGTAAGAAAATAACTACTCACCACAGTACTGAAATTTTGACTGGAACTATACGTGCATTCACCACAACTTTGCCGCTTACATTGTTTTCAAGATGACTGTCGTGCAAAGGGTGGGCTCTGTAGGTAATTTTTTACCAACACGAGTTAAAACGGGACTTGACGTTTAAACTTTAATATTTCGCAGGAATTTTGAATTTTAACATTGGACACAGAACTGACGGGTAAAAGTGAGTACAAAGATTATCAATTTTTTAAAAATTTCTATTATAAAATATGAAAAATACATTATTTAATGTTTTATAGTTTGTAGTGAAATTAAAAAATTTAAGATAAATTGAATATATTTTAAAATAAAACCACTCAAATATTTGATTCAGGAGTTGTGACACGCCAAGGTACTGATGTTTTGAATATTTATTATGTTTTTCCATAAACGTGCTTTTGAAAAAATACATTAAAATTGGGTGGACATGTTAAAAAAACCTGGATCTTTTGTAATATACTAAAATATTTACAAAAAATATTAAAATACCTACTCTATTGACTGATGACATCAAGTTGTCCAACTTTTGTAGAATCACCCATATGCTTTGTAGCAAGACAAATTTTCTTTCTTAGAAAGTTCCCAAGCTTTTCAATTAAGAGATGCAGTTTTTTTTGTTAAAATCACATTTTTTGCGCTAAAAAAACGTTTTCTTCATTCAAAAGAAATATTTTTGGTTCTTGTACCATAAAATCTCTTGCTCTTGATTTAAGCTAATATTGTAATATCCTTAAATGAACGTACCCGTTTTTGGTCTTTTACCGTGTTGGCGCTACTAGCGATGCTTCTTTAGCGAGCTTTCAAATAATTTATTACTTGAAAAGTTTTATCATAATTTATTCCTGTACAGTGTACAATGTATTTCTTATATTCATTTTATTTTTGAAAATTATGCGTCTGCACGCCACTGCCATTTAATTTGGTTGCGGTACGTATTTGTTAATAAGTAACAAGCCAACACTCGTTTGGGATTCTATGCGGTTTACAAGATTATTTTTATTTGTAACCTGTCAAAAACAAATGTTTATTTACTTTAATACTGACCAATAAAATTAATATGCGTTAATGCATCTGACTTCAAACACACATACGAGGTGTGTTCAGAAAATAACGGGAATTGTTAAAATTTTCTTTATTATGTTGGTATACATGCCCCCGAAGTATGATAAAAACTTTGGCTGTTTTCATTGTTTATTTTGTCTGTGGCAGCCGCTAAGGTTAGACGTGTTTTATGAGCTCGGCGATTTTTCGTTCGTTAAAAGAAATGGATCAAAGAATTTGTATCCAATTTTGCTTAAAAAATGAAATAAATTCTGTGAAATGTTAACAAAGGCCTATAGTGAGTCTGCTATAAGTAAAACAAGAGTTTACAAGTGGTATAAGAGTTTCCAAGATGGCCGTGAAGACGTTGAAGATGACGAACGCACAAGCACATTAACAACCGATAAAAACATTGAAAAAGTGGAACAAATGGTTATAAACCATCAGAGAAGTCGCTGATGATGTTGGTATATCGATTGGCTCATCCCATGAAATTTTTTCGAATGTTTTGGGTATGAAACGCGTGGCAGCAAAATTTGTTCTAAAACTGTTAAATTTTGAACAAAATTTTGACCAAAAACAATACTGTAATGATGCCCCAGCCTCCATATTCGCCAGACATGTCTGACTTTTTCCTATTCCCAAAAATAAAGAGAACCTTAAAGGGCCGTCGTTTTGCAAGCATAGATGACATTAAAAGCGCATCGCTGAAAGAACTAAAGGCTATCCCAAAGATCGAGTTTTAGAAGTGTTTCGAGTATTGGAAGGCGACAACATTAATGTAGACGAATAAATAAATATTTGTTTCAAAAAACGAAAATTCCCGATATTTTCTAAACACACCTCGTACACTGACTAAAACAATGAAATTGGATATTTATTTACCATATTCCCATGCAAACAACACCGTTGCTATAATGATTGCAACGCATAAATCACTATCACAAACACTTAATATAAGATTTAAAATTATTTTTTTTTAGTGTATTTATAATTTAGATCGTAATTTATTGTAAAATTATGGTGTCACAACATAGAGTCGGAGGACATTTTTTAATGGGTGATATTATTAGATTCTTGTAAGAAGATTATATTTAAAGGTAAATTGATTGGGTATAATTAATAAAAAAGCAATGGGCACCGTTACATAGTTTATGGATTATGGATTCACAAGCATTTACATCCCGCGGCATTAATTCCTCAACGTTACGAATTGGGACTGCATACACACAGTAAAAAAAATCAACTCTAAGCAACACTAATTGGAGTTCACACAGGTCCACACTAAATAGTGTTGTTTTATAAGACTACAATTAGAGTTAATTTGTAGTGTAATTTTCCCCAAGTAAGCAAGTATGATTTAACACTATAGCACTGTGGATAAAGTGATTTTACACTGTATTAAAAAGTGTTAATTTACCTAAAATCGTGTACTTCTACACTTCCTGGGTAAAATCCCACTTTTGTTCAGTATAAATTAACACTATTTTGGAAAAGTTCTAATTTTAGAAAGGTATTTTTACTCTTTTAGTGCAAACTTCTAGTGTAAATTAACACTATTATTTGAGTAAAACCTATTGGTGATAGTAAATAAAACGAAAAGGTGCCTTTTAAAAAATAATTTTATATTTGAGTCGTATGGCTGGCTTAAGCAAAATGGTTCCTTAAAACGTAAAAGTTTTAGATCAATGCAATGTTTTACTGGCTGTCAACTTGTAAGCAATGAATTATCTTAAAAATTCATCAGTAATCCATTTTTCTGTTATAAAAAATGGGTGATCCCATTGGTAGAGAGGCGTCAGGCGGCTGTATGTCGGGGATTTACCACACGTGTACAAATTTTCCATAATATTAATAAAAATGTAGGTATAGGTTAATATAACAACCATTACGCTTGAAAATAAAAAGTAAATCAAGTGTGTATATATTTATATTATTAATGTTACAAGTACCCGACCTACTGACGTAAATTATTGATATATAATATAGGTCGGGTATGAACATCCTTTTAACATATTGGTATTTATTGAGTATTAAGGCTTAAAGAAAAAGGAAGTATAATACTTACCAAAATATAAGAATGTCCCCTTATGGATTCACCGTAATTAAAATCTAACTGAACAAAAATGCCACACTTCCACAACGCGGTATCTCCGGACATGCACTGCGTAGGTAGATAGGTACCAACCAAACATTTTAAAACACATTTCGGTCATTACCAGTTTTTTCAGTCTATTTTGCCACTATTAGTGTAATTTAACTTTAATTGTGATACAATGGGCACCAGTAGTGTAAAGAAAAGAGCTCTTAGTAACATCAAAACAGACAAAGAAATTGGCATGCAATGTAGTGTACATTTTGTCACTATTTAACACATTAAGGGGTAATAAACACTCGCATTAAGTTTTTCTACCCTTTTGATTTATTTTAATAATAAATAGTGTGAATGTACCAATGAATAATGTCCATATTCTTTAAATGTGTTTAATAAAGTTAATAAGCACTAAATGCTACCTAGTGTATTTTGTAGTGTAACTTTTACACTTACAAATCAACTCTTATTTTTACCCCTACACTAAAAAATTTACACGGGCAAAATTTTTTACTGTGTAACTATGTTTCCTTTACTTGTAGAACAATCTACTATTTCTCTTGCAATATTTTGTTGTAATATTCACTTGGAAAATGTTTTTCCAACATTTTGTGGAACTAGGCTTAACTTTCTTCGTTTACCTTAGAAAAATATTTAACAATGTTTAAAACAGTTGTACCAAGAAGCAATGATACTTATTTTAATAATGATAGAAATTAACTGTGGACTAAGGATAATGGCAATGTGTAAAATTATTTATCGACTTTGAAAATTATTTTGCGGTCGTAAGCGACTCAGTGTAACTGTATTCCGGACGTAAACATTTTAAGTTTACTGTTGTTATTAACTTTTCTGCGGTGAATTTTGGTTAATTCCTTAATTGTTTTTGCTATTTTTAAGTAACTGTGAGAATATTGATTTGACATGGGTTGATAATATTTCTTATTTATTTAATTTCAGGATTATTAATGGATAATAATGTAAGTACATTTTATCTGTATACACCTATTTAATTTAACATTTATTAAGTATATTGTCAGGAAATGGTTAGGTAATACGTTTTGTTTTGAAGCTGGTTAACCAAAATTATAACTATAAAAATTATGTTAGGGGTTATTTTATTTAAATATTACCCAACACCAAAGGTTTTATAGAATGGCCAGCAAGATCACCAGAGCTGACACAAAAAACCTTATCAACAAAAAATATTAGTTATTTTTTTAGAACTGATTATTTCCCTCATTATAATATGAACCAATCAAAAGCCTTGAATTTTCGAATAAATTTCGTTTAAATAAGCGATTAAATCACTAGAACTATTTAACAGCGATTAAATTTTAGCCTCCCTATTGGATTTTTGTTTACGATATTATGGTGTTATTTACAGGTTTTAAGAAACATTTTTTAAAAAACAATAAAAAATAAGTTATCTAGTTTACGAAATATCAATTATTACTTATTATATACCTTAAATTAATGGAATTTTCTTTAAAAAAATATTTATAAATTTTGACACATACGTCAGATTTTATGAATTGTCAAATAGTTTCCTTTAATTCGAGAAATAATCTAGACGTATATCACTCAACCTATAAATTTAATCTGTCAAACTATACTCAGTAAGTTTTTTATTTGATTTTTCTTTTTGGAAAATAGTTTCATGCAAAATAATTAAAAATAAAACCCCTCGACCGCTACGCGGTCTCGTGATTTTATTAAATTATTTTGCATTCAACATTTTCCAACAAAAACCAAACAAAAAACTACTGAACCTAGTTTAACCGATTAAATTCATAGTTCTCGTGATATAATATATGATTAATTTGATATCAATACGATACATTTACCTAATTATTTTAAGACCAATATTTGCTCGCATGTCGTTGGTACAGACGCCAAACTCGATCGTTACGTTCAGTTCGGCGCAAGATGATTCAGGTACCTATAAGCCCAACATGAGGAGCACGCCGCACTATGGTCCAAAAGCACTGTGACGCGGAAATAATCCTATAACTTTTTTATTACCAATAAATGTACCTATATTTTAATTTTAAAATATTAGAGTTTTTTATTTGGTAGGGTAAACCACATAATTATTAGACACTAAAGGAATATTATTTATTTAACATTTATATATGCCGTTGTTTTAAAGATTTTAGTTTTTTTTTCTAAAAATATAAAAAGGATAGTTTGTTTTTTTAAACCTAGAAAATAAGAATATTTTAATTTTTAATAATAGTTTTATAAAAACATGCATAAAAGTAGTAATTGGACATTTTATATAGTAATTGCATACATGGACCATAGTTATTCGACATACAATTTTTATATAAACATGACAACTTTACATCAAATAACATAAATTGTTAAATATTCTTTAAAGATAAATTGCTGTTTTAGGTAATTTTTTTTATTTCGTTTTTGTAAATATCATATAATTCATATATTTCTTTCTCGGATTCCTCATCCCTTTTCTGGATTTGGAAGGTAACTACTAATTCCTTGGTCTGACAGTTTTTGAAATATAATCAATTTTAGATATAATATGGAATTGACTATATCTCAAAAACTGCTTAACTTTTATAGTTTTTGACGGTCTTTTCAGATTCAGGGGACAATGTTACATAGGAATTGGCTGGTAAATGTCCGGGATACAAATAGAGTATGATATTGGACATATACTAACTGACATAGAAATTGCAACACCCAGAAGGAGGTGTCCAATTTAAATAATTATTTGTTCAAATATATGTACTATAGCTAGGAGTAAACCATTAAAATTTGGTAAAGAAATATGCAGTCGTTCTCATGTAAACAATTTTTTTCACGATTCAAAAAAATTGTTTTAGTCGAGTTTTTTGCGGTTTTTTTTTCGATTTAAAAAATTTTTACTGTTAAGTTGGGTGTTTTAGTAATGTTAAAATGCCTAGAGCACGAGTACGCGGAATTTATCGCCAACTGAGTGAATTTGAAAGAGGCCGAATTATTGGTCTACGGGAGGCGGGTTTTTCATTTCGTGAAATCGGCAACCGCACTAACAGAAATCCAACTACTGTATGAGATGTTGTCAAGCGTGGTTTGATAATGCCCAAAACCGGAGAAGAGTAGGCACTGGACGTCGAAGGCGCACAAATGAAGTTCAAGATCGACGTCTAAGACTTATGGCCTTCAGAGACCGATTTTCGACAACTCGATCTTTGGCTGATGAGTGATTAGGAGAACAAGGCTGACTTTTAAGTGTTCGAACGGTTTACCGCCGTTTAAGGTCTTTTGGACTTCAGCACTATCGGCCCCATCTTGTGCTACCTCTGACCGCTGTGCATCGACGGCAACGACTACAGTGGTGTACAGAACGACAACATTGGAACGTGGAATGGCATCAAGTGGTCTTCTCTGATGAATCCCGATTCTGCTTAGATGGACATGACGGCCGAAGAAGGGTCAGACGACGTCGGGGAGAAAGACGTCAACCTCAGTTTGATGTTGAGCGTCATGTACACCGAACAGTAGGCGTTATGGTATGGGGTGCTATTGCTCATGGAAGTAGGTCACCTCTAGTCTTTATTAGAGGCAACATGACAGCGCAACGTTATCTTCAGGAAGTAGTGGAGCCGTTTGTTCTCCCTTATCTTAATCGGCTTGTGGATCCAATATTTCAACAAGATAATGCACGGCCTCATGTTGCCAGAGTTAGTTTGAACTTTTTTGAAGAGGCCCATGTGAATCTAATGCCATGGCCAGCCAGATCTCCCGACCTTTCGCCCATAGAACATGTTTGGGATGTGATGGGTGGAAGGCTAGGAAATCTACCTCAGCCCCCAAGGACTTTGGAGGCTTTAAGACATGAAGTACAGGTAGCTTGGGATACTATACCTCAAGAAGAAATAGACCACCTCATTCAATCAATGCCAAGGCGTGTTAGGGAGTGTGTAGATAATCACGGTGGACCAACACATTATTAACAAAATTAATAAAAAAACTTTGAAAATCCTTGGTATTTTTTCTCCAAATTCTAATCGTTTACTCCTTGATATAGTACATATATTTGAACAAATAATTATTTAAATTGGACACCTCCTTCTGGGTGTTGCAATTTCTATGTCAGTTAGTATATGTCCAATAATAGAAATTTAGATTTTTTACCAACCAGTAATTGGACACTGGCCATTTTACTGTTTGTTTTCAGAATTAAAATTAAAACGCATTAAAGTGACAATGTAAATTATTGATAACAGATTACAGTTATTATTATTATTATATAATAACATAAAAACTGCTTGGTTAAAATTAACAAATATTTTTTTACCATGTAGTTTGTTTATGAATACGAGTATGACATTTGGTGTTCTTTGCAATAATCCATAGTAAAAATAAAAGAGACTTAAGTGCGCCCGCTTACCGCGGTGGTCTATCGAACATTCTTCACATAGCCAAGAAGAGAGTCTCTCAGATGGCCATTGTTCACTTCCAGAACAACCCCATGGCACTCTTAAGACTTAAATTCTGTCTGCCTGCATCTACAGCACTACAGCGTGTATGATATCTTGTCTTGATGGGAAATGCATTTACTTTGGTATATTTTTAACAGTTTTGGTTTAAATTTAATTAATGATTACCAAAATTAGTTTTATAAAACGCATCTGTTCTGTGATAAAACCTATAGATCCTTATCAAATTAATTAAATGACAGGGGACTGTTTTAAGATTTGTATATAAATAATGATTTACAACTTTGTTAACTCTTCTATAGTAAGTTGAAGAAATTCAATATTTTTTAAAATTATTTATTTTAGGCTTTTTGGTGGATTGGTAGACGAGGTGCAGTTGAGTGGCCAGCCCGATCTCCAGACCTCACCCCGTTGGATTTTTTTTCTGTTGGGTTACCTTGAAACTAGCGTTGTATTAAAGTGCATATTAAACATCTAGCAGTTACATATTCTTTATTTTTATACTTTAATTTAACAATTTATTAAAAATAGGTTCGTCTTCTAATCAGGTGGAGACCCCTTTAAATTATTAGTAGGTATGTAGGAATCCAATATAAACCTTTTACGTAGTTTTTTGCTTTAAAAGGCATAGTTTTTAATAAATTCCATTAAAATTATGGTTTTTATCACGAAAATAAAAAAAATTAAGTACAAATATGGTAACCACCCTATACTAAATGGAAAGTAAGAAAACATTGCTTATTATGACGATAAATTTTAGTGATCAATAACTTTGCGTTTGTACTTTTGTTATATAAATTTGTCAATTAACTGTCAAAGTACAATTAAAATGAGGGTATTTTGTGACTCTGCTTCCATCCAAATCAAAAGAAAAATATGATAAAACTTTTGAACAATTCTGTCAATGGAGAAACAATCAAGGGACAAGGTGTCAGTGAAAATGTTATGCTAGCGTTTATTTTGGGAAAGGTAAGAAGCTAATGCTTTAAAAAAATAAATTTTCTAATTTTTTCTTGTATTTTTAGTCCAAAAATCTGAAGGCATCGTCACTGTGGTCAACATATTCGATGCTGAAGAGTACGTTGCAAATATATGAAGGCAGTGACATTTCAAAATACAAGCAATTAATTGCATTTTTGAAAAAACAGAATGAAGGATATGAACCTACAAATCAATTGAACAAATTATTAAGTTTCCAAATGACGCTTCGAATGAATCGCATCTATGTATGAAAGTGGCATTAATTTTTGCTTTAAATGGAGCAATGCGAGGGGAAGAACTACGAACACTAACAATTAACGATATAGAAGAGAATGAATCAGTTATTATCGTAACACTACGTAATACAAAAACGAAAAAGAAGCATACACTGAAAGAAATTTGTTGCTAAAAGTAAATACAAATTTATACTAAAAATTTTATACTAGTGCTTTACACATTTATACTACTGTTTATTATGAATGTATGGTAAATTTTGTAATACATTTATTGTAAAGAAGATATGTTAGATCTAAATAAAAATAAACTTACCCTTACTATAAAATGTAAACTATAAGTGAATTACAGCAAAAAAATATTGCTAGAAACACCATTTATATTGCTAGGGCAGCAATAGGCTGCTAACCAAACGAATATATTTGTTTTAGCAATGTATGTGGTAGTCTATATATGAAACATAAAATATATTTGCCCTAATTATTTTTTTATTTAACTTTAGTATATATTTCTTTCAGTGTAACTTCGGAAGCGAACGGAATTGAGTTGCATCGGAAGTATCGCAAATTAAGGCCACAAAACACGAATCATTCCAGATTTTTCGTTTGTTACCGGAATGGTAAATGCACTGTGCAACCGGTGGGGATCAACACATTTTATAGTTTGCCGAGAAAAATTGCCGAATATTTTAAGCTTCCGATTCCAATAGCTACACAGGGCGTTGTATGCGAAGGAGTGCAGCTACCATGTTGGTTGATAATGGGGGCAGTATCTCTGATTTGAAAAGACTGGGGGATGGTCTTTAACATCTTCTGCTGAGGGTTATATAGGAGAAAGCATTCAAAATAATATTCAAACATCGAAGAAAATTTTTGGAGGCTCTAATCAACAGGAAGCTTCAAAGGATGACTCGAGTTAGGATAAGTACTGAATTGAAATGTTTACAATTTTACGTAAATTATTACATATTCTTTTTTTTTAAATTGTATCTAAGGTATAATTAAATGCTTAGGCTTTTAATTCAAGGTGCAACGTAAAAACTAATTAACCTTAAATAATTAGCCGGTTAACTAATAAATTATTTTGAAATAAATAAATAATTATTAAATATCCGTTAAAGCCGGTATAAGTTACTGCCTTGCATTGATAATTGCCAATAAAAATGAATATTCAGCTCAATAAACAACCGTTGTTTATATTAATATTAAACAATTACCGAACGATGACAATGCCATTGGTTATAATTTGTATTTATTGAAATGGCATGGATTATTGGAAAAAAATTAACAGAATTTATTAGTTTTTGTTTTATTGTCGGTATTGCAAAACACTAGAATATCTATTTTTATTACAGCATGACACAATGTCGAAACAGGATTTAAATCTGGAGGACGAGGAGGCCACGGTAGTACTCAATTTCAATTGATTATTCCTTATATCATTGATTAAGAAACTCAACGCTTAAATGCTTATATAGTTACGTTAGTGTGTGTATAAGGGATCATGGTGAATTATTGTGTTTTAATTGTAAATAAAATTCAAGAACTAAATCGTTGCATTTTCATGTTTTGCCAAGGATCCAATTCGGTAAGTACATTTGTTGGTGCAGAATTAACTAATTATAACTACCTAATATAATTTATATTTAAGTTTGGACATTTTTAAGAAATTAGTAAAAAATAATTTTTGCACAAACATAACCTTAAAATCAACCATTTTTATATTTGAATTCTCTAAAAAACGCCGACAACTGCATTTTAACAACAAAATATATCTAAGAATTCATGGCAACATAATATTATATATAATACATAATATAATGGTATTTTACCGTTGAGTGGAGACTTTCTTAATCAACGCTTTTAATAGTGCTAAATGCTGTTTAAATTTAGACGACTTATTTGTGTGACGATTTTTTCTGAATTGAAATGTTTACACTTTTCACGTTAATCACTACTAAAATGTGTATTTATTGTATCTAATAGGTACAATTTATATTTACAGAGACTGTATGCAATTTATTTCTTCATTCGGATTAACACTGTTTATTGGAAAACCGGTAAAAACTCAACCCAGGATTTTCTCTCGAAAACACACGGTTTGACAGCTGATTATTAAAAGTTGCGAAGCAGGCTAACTCGATGTTTTTCTCTTGCTGTACATATGGTAATTTGACTTAAAAAAACATTAATTCTGGAATTTTTAAAATTTAAAATTATGTTATCTTAATAAGTATCAGATTGCCAATATTAATTTGTAAATATCTCTGAATATTAAAACTACTGGTTTAAATATACAAAACAAGCCCGAAAAATTCACATTAATTTATATCTTATTAATACAAAAATAATATCTGCTAAATTTTAAACGGCGTATATTATAGTTTGAAATATGATTCTTCGCAATAAATTAAGAGATTTGAATTTAATAAAAATGAAATTCTAGACGAAGTTATTTGTTATTAGTCATTTTAATGATATTAATAAATTATTTTAAAATTAAAATACTTAATGTTTGAGTAAATTTTAGGAATATTTTGGAAAATTTACACTAACTGACAAAAAAAATGGCAACAATTTTAGTGTTGATAATAATACACTGTTTCTTAATCTAAATCAGAAACTATCTTTACATAATTTTTTTTAAATTTCTTGAGGGCATAGATTTATCTATTCGTTTAAGGGTACACGGAGAGAAATGTATAGTAAATTTTAGATAGTAAAAAAAAATAAAGTAAAATTTACTTTAACAAATTTTTAGGGTATACCAATATTAACAATATTATATATTCGTCAATACAATATTAAGATTGTAATACAAAATACTATTTTTTATTATACAATTTTAGTAAAGATTACAACACCAATATTACTAAATCATAAATGTATAATATATATTTTAATTTTTAATATGTTCGTATAGTAAATTGATTTTACTATCTACAAATAGTAATATTTACTATATGATTTATTCAAATGTAAGGTGTACATCTAATATAATAATATATTACACATTAATAAAAAATATAGTAGAAATAAAGATACTTTTATGTTTAAGGTAAATAAACAATATATTTAAATATAATATACAATATAGCAACTCATGATATTTTAAACATTCAATTTTCTTAGTTTCTTCAATTGACCCATTACTGGTAATACTTATAAGAAATAATTGAACCTACTTGGTTACATAGTACCGATTGCGGCAAAGGCCACGTCGCGACGCGTCGTTAGACGGTGTGGATCACGTGATGTTCTTACATCTCGCCTCTGTTGGATTACCAACCATGTTATATAAGCTCAGGTATTTCTTTGTTTTGGGTGTGTTTCACTACTACAAGTTGCTCGACTGTCGTGTCGACACTGATGATACCCAATATAGGTCAAAACACCTGTCTGTCGGTATTTGAAGTTGATGGAACGCACTCAATACAAAAAGGTTGGCGAGGTGTAGGTTCAATTCTTTCTCATAACATTTTTGTATATTAAAAAGTGCAATAAATATGTTACAATTTTTAATTGTTAACATATAAAAATATTCGATTTTAAAATATTTTATATTTAAAATGGCAACATAATATTTTAAAATTTACTATACTTATTAGTAATGGAAAAAATCTAATTATAATAAGAATTAAAAACAAAATTGGTTGAGAATAATAATATTTTACCTTAAGGTTTAACATACATTGATATTTAAAAATTACTAAATATGCATAGCATCTGGCAATATACAAGATAGTTGTCCCAAATAGTAATATAAATTATAGTAAAGGGTATTATAATTATGGTAATCAGCATTATACTTTTCTCTCCGTGTGGCAAAATGTATATTAGAAATACCTACAATAGAATTTTAATATTATATCACTGCCCCTAGAAAATGGCGAATTGCAAGTTGCAATGATACAAAACGTACTAAACACGTGTGCCGCAAACGGTGTGAGCTACCAGATTTTGTTGTAAAATTGACATGCTATTGGGATAATTGTGATGTATCTTGAATGAATTGCGTAAATATCAAAATTATTTTAAAATTTTACAAAACAAAATTAACAAACTGTAAACTGATTTTCTGAAAGGCTGTTCCACGAGTCTTTTGTGTTCCTTAAGTGATTCTCCAAACGAGTAACAAAAAATTTTGCACGCAAGATACTTCCTGCCCATTTTTCTGTCACGTGTCGGTCTCTATGGTAACGACCATTCGCGGAAATCGTGGCCTACTTGCCTTTTGTAGTGTTCGATTTGCCACCCGACATTTAAAAAATCAACTACATTTCGCAGACTTGTTCTTTTCATGTCAGTGCTTTTCATTTTGTTTTATTTAATGGTCGACACAAACAAGTTTGACAAAAAAATATTTTACAAATAATTAATTTGTCGTACCAACCTTTTATTCATGTTATCTTCGATTAATTTTTTCTTTTCCTTTTTAATGATGTACATTTTGTTTAATCAATGTAAAACTACCGGCTATAGATGTCATGTAGATAAGCTCACATTCAGGTAGAAATTTCAGATAAGGTATTGCTCACTACGGATATTATATTTAAATACGAAATTCCCAGAAAATTATTAAGGAATGTCACATATATTTTACATTCCCCTTTCTTCTCTTTCTAATATGCCCATCGTGACTGTTTGATTTATTTAATTGAAGGAATATTTAAATAATTATATTTGACAAATTTATTTAGATGGATTTTCAAGTACCTACACAGTTAATTTGTAGTGTAATTTTTCCCAAGTAAGCAAGTATGATTTAACACTATAGCACTGAGGATAAAGTAATTTTACAATATTAAAAAGTGTTTATTTACCTAAAATCGTGTACTTCTACACTTCCTGGGTAAAATCCCACTTTTGTTCAGTGTAAATTAACACAACTTTGGAAAAGTTCTAATTTTAGAAAGGTACTTTTACTCTTTTAGTGCAAACTTCTAGTGCAAATTAACACTATTATTTGAGTAAAACCTATTGCAATGGTGGCAGTTAATAAAACGAAAAGGTAAATAAAGAGAAACATTTATTTGGAACAAAAATCTATGACAATTATCAAAATCGGTGCCTTTTAAAATATAATTTTTTATTTGAGTCGTATGGCTGGCTTAAGCAAAATGGTTCCTTAAAACGTAAAAGTTTTAGATCAATGCAATGTTTTACTGGCTGTCAACTTGTAAGCAATGAATTATCTTGAGAATTCATCAGTAATCCATTTTTCTGTTATAAAAAATGGGTGATCCCATTGGTAGAGAGGCGTCAGGCGGCTGTATGTCGGGGATTTACCACACGTGAACAAATTTTCCATAATATTAATAAAAATGTAGGTATAGGGTAATATAACAACCATTACGCTTGAAAATAAAAAGTAAATCAAGTGTGTATGTATTTATATTATTAATGTTACAAGTACCCGACCTACTGCCGTAAATTATTGATATATAATATAGGTCGGGTATGGACATCCTTTTAACATATTGGTATTTATTGAGTATTAAGGCTTAAAGAAAAAGGAAGTATAATATTACCAAAAAATAAGAATGTCTCCTTATGGATTCACCGTAATTAAAATCTAACTGAACAAAAATGCCACACTTCCACAACGCGGTATCTCCGGATATGCACTGCGTAGGTAGATAGGTACCAACCAAACATTTTAAAACGCATTTCGGTTATTACCAGTTTTTTCAGTCTATTTTGCCACTATTGGTGTAATTTAACTTTAATTGCGATACAATGTGCACTAGTAGTGTAAAGAAAAAAGAGCTCTTAGTAACATCAAAACAGACAAAGAAATTGGCATGCACTGTAGTGTACATTTTGTCACTATTTAACACATTAAGGGGTAATAAACACTCACATTAAGTTTTTCTACCCTTTTGATTTATTTTAATAATAAATAGTGTGCATGTACCAATGAATAATGTTCATATTCTTTCTTCATATCCTTAAAATAAGTATTAATTTAAATTACAAATACGAATAAATCAATCCTTAAATAAAAAGTATCTATCCTTGCGGAATGATGCAGTTTTCTTTAACACCGACCAAATCTTTAAATCATTCCTTGATAATGATGTCCACATTTATATAAACAACGTGTGAATTACCACGCATTAAGTAAAACTGTTTTACACATTACGCTTTGTTATTTTTTACCGTTTTAATTTTGGTCATCGTTATCGTTTTGTTTTTTTTTAAATGTGGTCAATTGTGAACATAGGCGTACAAATCAAAATAATTAAATTTTATTTTGACATTACTTTTTAGTCTAATATAAATTTTTTGTATAATTTTAGTGAATGGGTGGAAAAGCAGGTAGCAATAAACCTGCCGACCAATACACTTTAGCTATAGTTATTTTTTTCTTCTTTCATCAAAATCAAATTCTAGGGTGCGCTCATGATCGTACGCACATTTTTTCTGAAGCTGCCTTCAAAAATTATCTCTAATTGGTGCAAAAAATTGCTGATAATTGAGTTTAAATATTTTAATAAGTCGAGAAATAACAGGATTTTTTCTAAATGTTATGCAGATTTTATCGCAGCCCTCTTTGCTCTTCTTCTTCTTCTTCGTCGTCGTCGATGAAAATGTACGAGTTCAAAAATATTTCGGCTTATAAATATACTCGTACACAAAATAAAAGGATTTTTTTAATGTAGATCTCTATTTTTGTTAACTTACCTTAAAATAAACTAACAATTATTAGCTCTTAATGCCCTATTTATCTTATACTGGTTTTATAATACTCTCGACATAGCCTATTTTAAAAGCAATTTTCTTTTTTAAATAATTAAATAGCAAGTTGGTTTTAAACAATTTTATTTATATGCTCAATAAAATTCCACTTTAAATCCAAAATAGTACATTATGTCATAAGGAGTAGAAGTGACTCTTTTTGTGGTGAGTACAGAGATTGACGGCCGAAGCGTAGCTGAGGCTGGCAACTGTACGAAGCACAAAAAGAGCTTCTACTCCAAATAACATATACAATTTTTTTTTTCAAGGGCTTAATATAAATAGGATAAGAAATAGAATTATTTTATCTACTCATAACTCATGTGGTATAAAATTTTGGCTAAAAGCATTAGAAATTATTGATAAAAACTAAAAAAACTTATAACCCTTACTTACAATGCCGATAAATATCCTAAACTAAAAATAAACACTGCTCTGTCAAAATGCTGCGCTTGAATTAATTTTGACGTACTGACATTTGTTTGGAGTTCCGACATTAGCGACTCGTCTATCATCATAATATTATACTAATAAACTAGTTGTTCTTTATTTCGTTCAATTAAAATTTAATAAATATTCCCTAAATATTCCGTGCGATTATAATTAATATGATTAATACATCGTGATTGCTTTGTATGATATGCTAAATTAATTTTATTATTTGACGTCTATTGGGACACCTATGGATTTACTTCTATCCCTAGGCTTTTTTGAGTTTTTTGTCTGCCGCTAATGAAAAAGACGCACTTTAACTATCTCTATACAGGCATATAAGGTTGTATATCATGGCCGCTTGAAAAAAAAAATATTTCATATTACATTTTTTCGTAAGAATCATGATTCTTAAGGTAATTTAGTCTGCTGCAAGTATATTTTAAATGCAAATAGGTTTTAATACATAAAATTAAAGTTGTCTTGAAGAACTTTTTAAAAATTTAAAAATTAAAAATAGTTTTATAATTTTGTCTTGAAAACCCTTTTAGGATGGGCCCTTTTTGGCTAGAAACTGCTTTATAATGGTCCTAAGACTGTCTTGAAGATTAATTGGTTTTATTCAAAGTTTTATAGCCACCTTGGAGATCGCTATAAGAGCATTATTAGTGTTACTTGAGATTGCAGTTAAAAGGTTCGTTGTTTTATTGACTGTTGGGGTCTCCATTTTTTAAATTAGTTTTTTTCAAGCAATAATACAAAAATATTAATGTGCCAATATTTTTTATCTGAGCGTATGAATTTTAAATAACAAAGTAACTTCAGGATGGGTTTAATATAGTTAATGAACCCATGCCGCTACAATTTATGCTAATTTAGTGAAAAAAATACAAAAAGTCTCACATAAGTTTGTGTATCTATCTTCTTATATCGGCACCGTGAAATTTCGTAAACTGTGCTAAAAAATCCTTCTCGTACATTTTATATTTTATACACCCAATATTATAAAGCCATATATAAAGCTTGAACACGCAATGAATTACCATTTTATTTTTTTTGTATTAAGACTTTTTTATTTCAAAAAATGTGAGTTTCAAAACAAAATATCTTGCAGAATATTTTTTAAGTTTGACTTAAACAGAGTAATATTTAGTTCAGTTTATTATTGTTTTTTGTTATTCTACAAATAGCGTCGATAGATGGCAGTTTTTTATTTTATATGTCTTTAAAAAATTTTGCCCGTGTAAATTATTTAGTGTAGGGGTAAAAATATTAGAGTTGATTTGTAAGTGTAAAAGTTACACTACAAAATACATTTTTGTTCAGTAAGATTTTAATTACGGTGAATCCATAAGGGGACATTCTTATTTTTTGGTAAGTATTATACTTCCTTTTTCTTTAAGCCTTAATAATCAATAAATACCAATATGTTAAAGGGATGTCCATACCGGACCTATATTATATATCAATAATTTACGGCAGTAGGTCGGGTACTTGTAACATTAATAATATAAATACATACACGCTAGATTTATTTTTTATTTTCAAGCGTAATGGTTGTTATATTAACCTATACCTACATTTTTATTAATATTATGGAAAATTTGTACACGTGTGGTAAATCCCCGACATACAGCCGCCTGACGCCTCTTTACCAATGGGATCACTTATTTTTTATAACACAAAAATGGATTACTGATGAATTCTCAAGAAAATTCATTTCTTACAAGTTGACAGTACTGCAGTAAAACATTCCATTGATCTAAAACTTTTTCGTTTTAAGGAACCATATTTTAAAAGGCAACGATTTTGATCAATTTTTAAAGTTTTTATTAAATGATGAGTAATAATACTTTTTTTAAACTGGTAAATAAAATATTAACATCAAAATTCCAAAACTGATTCCATATTTTATTATTATGACATAAAGAATATATTATGCTAAATAGGTTGTTTATAATAATAAAACAATTTATTTGACAAAGCGTATAGATAATATTAAATTTGTTAATAATATTTTAGAAAATTAAAAAATCGTTATAAATAGTTTTAGCGTAGGAAGTATATTTTTTTGTTAAAGAATTAGAGGGTTTGCCATAATTAAATTTAATATACAGTTTTAACTATTTTTTTAACCATGTTTAAAAAGAATGCAGCTGGATAATCTCTCTTAAACAAAAATTAATACCTGAGTGCTTGACTTGATAAGAATATCGGTTATTGAAGTTTTAGTAACGCATAAAAACAATTTTATGGTTATTAATTGATTTGGCGTATAAACAATACCAATAAAACTGGCCGATAAAAACAAATTGCCCATAAACGTCCGGCGAACCAAAAAAACTAATTAACCCTGAAATATGGAGTAGGTACCAATAATGCAACACAAAAAAGACTCAAATTTGACGAGAATTATATTCGCAAAAAAAGAGGTTGTTAGGTTTCATGTTGTAACACAGAAAACCCCAAAACTACAATAACTCAAAATTAACAAGAAGAAAAAGAAGAAGACGTAGAAGAGAGGTAAAGGGGGTTTCATAAAAATCGGACGATTCCAATTATTTAAAAAATATACTAGCGCTGTAGCCCATACATAATTTCCTTGACAGCCAAATGCCCATATACCAAATATTATACCACGGTTTATATGAATGCCCGGTTTATAATGTAAATCTCTCTTTGTCTGCATCAACTCGAAACGTCTCTCTTGCACTCAATGCACAGTGGGGTAAGGCATTAATATTTTATTATATTTTACAAACGTGGTTTGTAAAGTTTATAAGTTTATTATATTACACTGTATTAAAAAGTGTTAATTTACCTAAAATCGTGTACTTCTACACTTCCTGGGTAAAATCCCACTTTTGTTCAGTAAATTAACACTACTTTTGAAAAGTTCTAATTTTAGAAAGGTACTTTTACTCTTTTAGTGCAAACTTCTAGTGTAAATTAACACTATTATTTGAGTAAAAGGTAAATAAAGAGAAACATTTATTTGGAACAAAAATCTATGACAACTATCAAAATCGGTGCCTTTTAAAATATAATTTTATATTTGAGTCGTATGGCTGGCTTAAGAAAAATGGTTCCTTAAAACGTAAAAGTTTTAGATCAATGCAATGTTTTACTGGCTGTCAACTTGTAAGCAATGAATTATCTTGAGAATTCATCAGTAATCCATTTTTCTGTTATAAAAATCGGGTGATCCCATTGGTAGAGAGGCGTCAGGCGGCTGTATGTCGGGGATTTACCACACGTGTACAAATTTTCCATAATATTAATAAAAATGTAGGTATAGGTTAATATAACAACTATTACGCTTGAAAATAAAAAGTAAATCAAGTGTGTAGGTATGTATTTATATTATTAATGTTACAAGTACCCGAGCTACTGCCGTAACTTATTGATATATAATATAAGTCGGGTATGGACATCATTTTAACATATTGGTATTTATTGAGTATTAAGGCTTAAAGAGAAAGAAAGTATAATACCAAAAAATAAGAATGTCAAAAATGCCACACTTCCACAACGCGGTATCTCCGGATATGCACTGCGTAGGTAGATAGGTATCAACCAAACATTTTAAAACGCATTTCGGTTATTACCAGTTTTTTCAGTCTATTTTGCCACTATTGGTGGTAGTAAAGCACTAAATGCTACCTAGTGTATTTTGTAACTTTTACACTTACAAATCAACTCTTATATTTTTAAACTAAAAAAATTACTTTTTTACTCTACAACTTTCACCTGGGAAAACACTAAAATATTTTTTACTGTGATAATTTTTATATTTATTCAATTAAAAATCCTCAAATCTTCCCACTAGTTGCACTGTGCGCCATCCGTATACCTACTCCGGCCGTCCACCAACGTTTTACGAGCACCTCCATCTCACTCTCACCAACTATTCCAGCTATGTCTCCCCCCACCACCGGGCAGTATTGTTAAGTCCCAACTCAGCTTTGTATATTCTCAGTATATAAAATATCGTCGAACAGAGCGGTCGTACCGGCAAAACATGTGACAAAATGCTCCCGAGTTATAACAACCTAAGCGAAAACTACAACAACACCAAGATGTGGACTGTGCCGGATAAAGGTGTGGTGCTAAAGAAAACGAACCTCCTCAAAAACGTATGTTTAATCAGTGTTATAGTGGCGTTTGCTGTGGGATTAACGGTTGGGTTGCTGATACCCCTCGTGTACCTCACTACTAGTGATTACAAGAACTCTACGTTGACCAAAAACAATACAGTGAATAGCACATCGGCGATTAGGACTATATTTTTGAGTCATAGTTATGGGTTTAAGAACAAAACGTTTCCTAGGGTGAGCTTCGTGGAGAATTCTCAGGTTGGTGATGATAACATCGTGGAGAAATCCATCTACTGGGGCTCTAGGGTTGAGGATAACCTCCCGGAGGGTTACCGAAGAAGACGCCACCATCTCTGGTCGGATTACCTCAAAACTGCAGAAGCTGTCAAAATGGAGAACGGCTGCGGTAGAATGCAGAACCGTCTGGTTACCTTTAAAGACGGTCTTAAAGGTTGCGTTCGTTACCGTCAAAACACCGACCAAATTCAGGGAGAACTATTTAGCTTCTACCTGGCGAGAATACTAAAACTCCCCAATCTAGCCCCATCATCCATAAGCATCGTGGACCTCAATAAACCCCTATGGAGAAACCTCAGAGGTGAGATTGCTTCAGCTCAATGGAACTCCAATAGACCCATCGTGATGACCCAATACATCTCCAACTTGGACTCAGCAACCATCCCGAACATTTTCAAGCCGTTAGATCGCCACTTAAACAAGCTAGACGTGCTGAACATGACGAAAAACGAAATTTTCGATGAAGAGACCCTCATGAGCAACCTAGTGGAGCTAGCGCAATGGTCCGACTTGATCATATTCGACTACCTAACAGCCAACCTGGATCGCATCGTAAACAACCTGTACAACTTCCAGTGGAACGCCAACATAATGGACGCCCCTGCTCACAACCTTGCCAAAAAAATGGACTCCAACCTACTTATATTCCTCGACAATGAATCAGGCCTCCTTCACGGTTATAGACTACTAAAGAAATACGAAATCTACCACTCAATTCTTCTGGAGAACCTGTGCATATTCCGGAAATCCACCGCAGACATCATAAGACACTTAAAGTTGACGAAAACAGTCGGCAGTCTGCTGCAGAACATGTTCAACAGTGAAAACAGTGATACTGTTCGCGATATACTGCCAACGATCCCTGACAAAAGTGTGAAAATTTTGAACGAAAGAATAGACAGAGTTTACGATCAAATCCAGAAGTGTCAAACGATATACGGGAACACGTAGCGTTGAGTCCAAATTAGTTTTTCCAATTCGCTTTATTATTTATTTATTTATTTGACTCCCAAAAATGTGATATTATCAGGCTTAACGGCGCTCTGTAGATTATTGTAAATATTAAAAGTACGACCAAATAATTCCTTGTATAAAAATGTATATAAATTTTTGTATAGAATAATAAAGAACTCGATGTAATTTTTGTGTTTTCTTTAACCGTTTGGAATTCAAAGAGTGAAATTCTTATTTATAGAAATGCCGAGCAATTTTTTAAACGACATAATTTCAATGAATTATGTGCGGAATATAAAGTAGACTTTAAAACAAGGTAAGTAAATATTTCTGCCTTTAATAATTTATTAAAAAGATAAGTGGTTTGTATTGGTTTTATATATATATGTGGTAGATGCGTTAAGAATATTAATTTGGAAAATTGATTTTTTATATAGACTTTGAAGTGTTATAATATAAAAATTATTGTACCCTTGAAAAAATATATATATATAATGGAGGTTTGCAATGATTCTGCTGGGGTGTTTATATAAAACAAATAAAATTTATATTTATATAAAAATACAGTCCATTGTAAGTTTTACGTTACAAAATATAAAACTAATCTTTGGCAATTACTTAAAATATAAATAAGTGCAAAACACCAAATAATATTTTGGCACAAAGTACTAATTGAAACTGTTAGATTGGTGTAAATTGTATGGCTCTTTGTAAAGCAAGCTTAAAATCTCGTAGTTTTATACAGGTAACCAATTCTTACCCATATTGTGACTAAAATTTCTATCGAATCGGAAAATTCTGCACTACTATCATTCCATCGCATTTGGACGAAAATAGTATATTATGTATCAAGTTTGATAAACGCCATTTTATACACGAATTTAATTTAATGAGTGTATAGAAAAGTTTATAAACGAGGTGCATACTATACTTTTTCTACGACAAATACTTATTATTATCTTAAAATGATTTAAATAAAAAATTTGTGTAGAGCGCCACGGTGGTCGAGTGGTTAGTGCAGCTGACTACAAGCCGGAGGTCGTGGGTTCGAATCCCACCAGGGGTATGGCTGTTTATTTGTGTTGTCCTATTGTGTAATAGTCCTTCGGAGGGGACTTTAAGCCCGCGGTCCGTTCCTACCCCTAACCCGCACAAGCCATTCAGTTGGCTTATGGGACTTCTTAAGAAGTAAGGGTGGAACTAAAAGAGCACTTTTGTATATAAACTTTTTGTATATCTATGAAACAATAGGGGAATCTGTGTGTCACAGTCAAATGTCAAATTTTTAAATTTTATAAACACATAAAGGTTATAAATCGAAATGTATTTCTTGAAAATTGACAGTTTTTCACAGTGAAAGTAAAGAAAATGTTTTATGAGGACTTTACAGTGGAGTCCGTGCCCGAATTTAAGTTATAGTTTACTGCCGGCGAAATTGAAAGGTCAGTACAATGTTCATATAAACTTTTCAAATATTTAATACTTTTGTATTTTTGTAATAAGATAATAAAATAATTTTCAAATTTAGTATTATTTTACAAGAAAGGCACTTTATTTTAGCGATTGTATGACATTTGACAACTGTCAACTAACTTAAAACTAACTTCAGCCCGTGACTAAAAACCTGTTGCTAACTTCAGCCCGTGACTAAAGCGCAATAAAGCCACGACTTGTCAATGTGTATTTAAAAGGTCACTTAAACACTAAAATATTTTTTTACTGTGTGTGTCTTGAATTTAACATTAAAATATAAAAAATATTCTACAGAAATGTACGTAAAAATAAACTATACATAATTGAAAAACTAATACTAATTTAAAATTGTTGTCAGCTGCATTTTTATTGTTGTACTCTCTTCTAGTAAGAAGATTTTTTAATTAACAAAAATAAAACGGCAATAAAAATGGTTCCAGTTATTTTTTAATTACCTCCTCGACTTGCCTTACTATACGACGTTCTCAGGTATTTTTTAACGCTATTCCAGACATATTTAAAAACCTTATTTATTTTTAATAACCGTTCAAATAGCGCATCGGGTGTAAAATGTATTTGCACATCCACACTACTGCCTTAAGATATCGACGCGGGTAAAACTGAGAAAATTTTCATTAAAAAATACGTGGAATTGGTTATCTTAGGATACACTTTAAGCAAAGAACAACCTTGGCTGTAAGCACTGTACAATATAATTTTAATGCAAAGATTAAATGAATTTTTTATATGGCCTTTTTATTTTACTATATATCAACATTTGCTGCCAAGAGTCATCCTTTGAAGCTTCCTGTTGATTGGAGCCTCTAAAAATTTTCTTCAATGTTTGAATTTTATTTTGAATGCTTTCTCCTATATAACCCTCAGCAGAAGATGTTGAAGACCATCCCCCCATTCTTTTCAAATCAGGGATACTGCCCCCATTATCAACCAACATGGTAGCTGCACTCCTTCGCATACAATGCCCTGTGTAGCTATTGGAATCGGGAAGCTTCAAATATTCAGCAATTTTTCTCGGCAAACTATAAAATGTGTTGATCCCCACCGGTTGCACAGTGCATTTACCATTCCGGTAACAAACGAAAAATCTGGAATGATTCGTGTTTTGTGGCCTTAATTTGCGATACTTCCGGTACAACTCAATTCCGTTCGCTTCCGAAGTTATGGTAAAAACTCGCTTCTTTTTCGTTTTTGTATTACCTACGTAATGTTACACAGTAAAAAAAATCAACTCTAATTAGAGTTCCCACAGGTCCACACTAAATAGTGTTGTTTTATAACACTACACTGAACCAAAAAGTAGCGTAAATACAATAAAAAAGTTCATTGTATAGATAAAATGCATCATTAAAATTGGTCCAACGACCGATTTTATCAAATCAATGAAATCCATTTCATTAATTGATAATAGAATTTATTAACAAACGAATAGTTCATTGTATTTATAAAAATCAATTCATTGAAAAGAAAATGTTAGTTTTGTTTATTCAATGAAATATGTTATTGTTGTAACGAACACTATTTATTTTTTAAATAACTATATTTTGTTAATTCGACAATTGTTAGTTATTAATTATATGTATTTGTTTTATTAGTCTTATCAATATTAGTAATAGTTAAAAAGAATAAAAATTATTATTACAATTAATTTTATTCGTTGATACTGTAATCGTTAAATATAGATCAAATGTATATATTCATACTCTTAACGAACTATTGTAGCTGATGCAACAAATGACATTGTCAATACAATGAATTTTAGTAATTGTTATAATAATTCAGTTTATTAATGAAATGAACTTAATTTTTCGATACAATAATTCTACTCTCTAAAAATGAATTAGTAAAAATGACCAATTTAATAGTTATTAGTGGCTGCTTTTTCACTTGTACCATGGTATACCATGGTATCCCAAAATTTAACAGCCAATTCATATGTAAAATTGTCAACCGTCAAAAATTATAAAAGTGGAGCAGTTTTTAAAATATAGTCAATTCCATATTAAATGGAAAATTGACTATATCTTAAAAACTGTCCTACTTTTTTAACTTTTGACGACATTTTCAGATTCAGGGGACAATTTTACATAAGGATTGGCCGTTAAATTTTGGGATACCATGGTATTTCATGGTTATCCATGGTACAAGTGAAAAAGCAGCCACTAATAACTTTTAAATTAGTCATTTTTGACTAACTCATTCTTAGAGACAAGTTGGAAAAGACAGAAAAAACCTTAACGTGGGTTCGATCACCACAGTAACAAATTTTTTCTGTCATTTCCCGCATGAGCGCTTTGCTGTGAATTTGACAATGTTAATGATGAATTTCATAGACTTGCAAATACTAATAATTTTTTAAATGACTTTTTACAAAGGAAAAATAAAAAAATTATATTTATTGTTTTATTTTTATTTTTTTTTAAATAATACAAATATAACTTAACTTAAACCTATTGAAAAAAACTAAATGTGATATATCACATAATTATAATTAAAGTTGCCACACATCATTTCTGAGGAGCTGTTCCAAATTAAAAAAACTTTTTTTCGCTTTATCACTTCGCTGAGTCTAAGTGCTCTTCTAGTTGGAAAACTTAAAAAAAAACAAAGATTAAAAACAAAAAATATTTAAAAACATAAAAACTTAAATCTAATGTTGTTAAAAAATATGCAATAAATAAATGGTTGCATATTTTAATTAAATTTAAATGGGTAATGTGACTTACTTTTAGAAATACTACTATTGGTCTTTGGGTTTTCCAAAAAAAGCTTTAATATTCTTGTCTTTAACATTATTTTCATTACTTAAAAATTCAAGGTATGTACTTGCCGAAGTTCTTGCTCCAAATAATTAATAGCACATCCGCATTATCGAAGACAACATTAAAATCCATATCAATCTGCAAGTATAAAATAATATTGTTAAAAAATTAAATTATAACGCATACCTACCAATTGATATCGGATTTTTATAGAAAAGCCATTTCTCCATTATCGCATCAGTATTCCCAATTTTTTTTAAATTTTTTAAACGATATTTACTGCAGGCCTTCCAAGTGTTATTGAATTGTTCAGAAGTTAAATTATAATTATCAAACCATAACGCTCTTAAGCTTGCTCCCGCATCATCTTCGGGTTCTAAAAGACAATACTCAACTTCAAATTTTATTCACATATCCACAAAATTAATAAATAAACGAAATATAAAACGTACTTAATTTGAATCAGCTTACCAAATGTTTTAAAATTCGACTTTTTTTTGCTGTTACATCAACAACATGTTTACCAACCACAAACTTGGTGGAACGATAGTACTCCTAAAATATAAAGAGAATATTTTGTGACAATCTTTTTAAGGCGTAATGAATAAAGATCACTAAACATACCAATTTTTCAGTCGGAAATCTGTCTAGAATTTCTCTTTCTCAACTGATTGCTAAGGTAATTGGAACACCTTTAACTTTAATAAATTGCGCTACCAAGTTTGAGGTTAGCTGTTCATCTTGAAATTTTAAAAATGTATTGTAATATTCCACAAGCATAGAACCTTTAGGAGTTTCATTTAATATATTAAATAAATATGTCACAATCGTCTGATTTTTTATTAGAAATACAATATGGATTGATGGATTCATAATTATTATCAAACACAAAGATTTTAAAACATTAATTTCAAGCTATCTATTTAGAACGTCGTTTGGATCGTTGTTGAGTTGGATATTAAAATTTTTCAAAAAATTAATGTTTAAATGTTTTCTATTGATATGTTTTTTAAAACTACTTAAGTTTTAAAAACTTTGACCACAATCTAAATACTGAATTTTTGGTAAGATCTTGATTTCGTTTAAAATGCAATATAAGTAATTTCAGGAAATTAATTTTATTTGCAAATAAAGCATAACATCGTGTTTCGACTATAACTATCCGAAATTTAAATTAGTTTTCCTACGCTTTAGGACAAGACGCTATAAGTGTTTTTTAAACCTGTAAAGCCTAATACTAATAAATCAGTTTATCAAAATTATATTTAAAAACTAAATTATAATTACCTTTTTTTAAATAAAGCCAGTCACTAAGAAATACACTGTACTAAGAAATATCCTCTTTCATGCAGTTGATGCCCGCACTATTTTTCAAATGAAGGAAACTAAGCATAGCTATTTTCCAAACTCGTCTTGTCAAGAATTTTTATGCCCTTATTATTGTTCCAACGTAAACATTTATTAAAACAATTTAATCCCTACGTTGAGACAATATTAATAATTTTTATTATATTTCATTTGTTTGGTTGTACGTTAATATATTAATTATATTAATTATATATAATTAACATTAACTGTGTATATTAATTGATTGTTTTATCGTTAGAACAGTACATTTATTCAATGAATGCGTTTGTTAATATAAAGTATGCGTTTCATTAATCGATGCATACTGTACATTAATACCGTGATTTTTATAATTAAAACCAAGTACATTATTTTAATGAATGCATTCGTCATTGTAATGTATACTTTTAATCAAGCATTTTATTTGTTCATTGCGGAAATTAATCGCAAAACATGAACACAATGGACAAATTATCATTTAATACTTTATTACATTATCATAACGAAACAATTTAATAAAAGTTGTTCATACAAATTAATCAACAAATTCATGTATTTAATGAAATTGTTTACTGGACTGATAAAAAATTTGTTGTCAAAATAAATATTATACATTGACTAATGTAAAATTAATTACTATTACAATAACTACTAGTTCATCATGATGATGAACCACGTGATTAGTTAATAAAATACCGTACATAAAATTTCTTTACATTAATGAAAAAATCGTTGTCCCAATAAAAAATTAGTCAATAAACTGTATTAATTGACATTATGAACTAAATTTTTTTCAGTGTACAATTAGAGTTAATTTGTAGTGTAATTTTCCCCAAGTAAGCAAGTAGTTTTACACTGCATTAAAAAGTGTTAATTTACCCAAAATCGTGTACTTCTACACTTCCTGGGTAAAATCCCACTTTTATTCAGTGTAAATTAACACTACTTTGGAAAGGTTCTAATTTTAGAAAGGTACCTTTACTCTTTTAGTGTAAACTTCTAGTGTAAATTAACACTATTATTTGAGTAAAACCTATTGGTGATAGTAAATAAAACAAAAAGGTAAATGAAGAGAAACATTTATTTGGAACAAAAATCTATGACAATTATCAAAATCGGTGACTTTTAAAATATAATTTTATATTTGATTCGTATGGCTGGCTTAAGCAAAATGGTTCCTTAAAACGTAAAAGTTTTAGATCAATGCAATGTTTTACTGGCTGTCAACTTGTAAGCAATGAATTATCTTGAGAATTCATCAGTAATCCATTTTTCTGTTATAAAAAATGGGTGATCACATTGGTAGAGAGGCGTCAGGCGGCTGTATGTCGGGGATTTACCACACGTGTACAAATTTTCCATAATATTAATAAAAATGTAGGTATAGGTTAATATAACAACAATTACGCTTGAAAATAAAATGTAAATCAAGTGTTTATGTATTTATATTATTAATGTTACAAGTACCCGACCTACTGCCGTAAATTATTGATATATAATATAGATCGGGTATGGACATCCTTTTAACATATTGGTATTTATTGAGTATTAAGACGTAAAGAAAAGGGAAGTATAATACTTACCAAAAAATAAGAATGTCCCCTTATGGATTCACCGTAATTAAAATCTAACTGAACAAAAATGCCACACTTCCACAAACATTTTAAAACGCATTTCGGTTATTACAAGTTTTTTCAGTCTATTTTGCCACTATTGGTGTAATTTAACTTTAATTGTGATACAATGTGCACTAGTATACTAGAGTATAGTATAGTATACTATAGTGTAAAGAAAAAAGAGCTCTTGGTAACATCAAAACAGACAAAGAAATTGGCATGCACTGTAGTGTACATTTTGTCACTATTTAACACATTAAGGGGTAATAAACACTTGCATTAAGTTTTTCTACCCTTTTGATTTATTTTAATAATAAATAGTGTGAATGTATCAATGAATAATTTTCATATTCTTTAAATGTGTTTAATAAAGTTAATAAGCACTAAATGCTACCTAGTGTATTTTGTAGTGTAACTTTTACACTTACAAATCAACTCTAATATTTTTACCCCTACACTAAAAAATTTACACGGGCAAATTTTTTTACTGTGTACGATAATAACTGATTCATTCTCTTCTATATCGTTAATTGTTAGTTTTCGTAATTCTTCCCCTCGCATTGCTCCATTTAAAGCAAAAATTAGTGCCACTTTTATAAATAGATTCATTCGAAGCGTCATTTAGAAATAAATAATTTGTTTAATTGACAACACTTTTGACTTTTTAGCTTCATATCCTTCATTCTGTTTTTTCAAAAATGCAATTAATTGCTTGTATTTTGAAATGTCACTGCCTTCATATATTTCAGCATCGAATATTTTGACCACAGATTTTTGGACTAAAAATACAAGAAAAAAATAGAAAATTTATTTTTTAAAAGCATTAGCTTAACATTTTCACTGACACCTTGTACCCCTTGATTGTTTCTCCATTGACAGAATTGTTCAAAAGTTTTATTATATTTTTCTTTTGACTTTTAAAGTACCTATCAATAATTGTTAAGTTTACTAATATGCTTGTGTGGTTAGAAATTGGCGTTGATAATTAAAATCAACCATAAAACGAAAAAGCACAGTAAAAACATTTTGAGTATCTAATTAATAGAAGAGGAAGAAGAAGAAGAAGACATATACATGGAGAGAATGCTGTCGTTGTGTGTGTGTCAAAGTCAAAGCCTTCTAAAATACCTTGTAAAATGCATAATATCCGCACTAAGAAATATATTTATTAAAAGCTTGTTTAATGGCGTTTTCTTTTGTCTGTCATTTGTTTATTGAATAAATTAGGCGTAATGATAATTATTGTGATTTTTGCAGTCGCAGCGGCTGCTTGCGTTTTTGTCCGCATTCTTATTGCAGCTAAAACAAACGCCGATTGCTTGGAAAATAATGCACATTGGGATAAGATACACAAAAACCGGCATGTTGTAGCTATCTCTCTCGCACCGTGTGACGTCATTTGCGAACCACAAGCTTTTAATACTAATGTAACATATGGTAAAGTAGACAGTTATCGGACACTTTATAGTTATTGGACAATTAACATTAATAATGTAAAAACAAGAGTTCTATAAATAGTCAAATCATTAGATGACGTTGTATACAATTATAACTATCTCAGTCGGTAATAATATAGAACTATTTTATTTTGGGTCCAATATAGGATAAAAAAGTTCGCACGTTACTTTGGTGGTAAGATTTTTGTTTTTTTGTTAAGAGCAGGGCTGTGTTTAAATTACAATAAAAAATATTTCTAAAAAGTGTGTGGTATAAATATGTTCCTCAAAGTTTAAACATTGTCACTTTAATGCGTTTTAATTATAATTCCAAAAACAAACAGTAAAATGGCCAGTGTCCAATTACTGGTTGGTAAAAAATGTAAATTTCTATTATTGGACATATGTCCAATATCATACTCTATTTGTATCCCGGACATTTACTACCCAACTCTTTTGTAAAATTGTCCCCTGAATCCGAAAAGACCGTCAAAAACTATAAAAGTTAAGCAGTTTTTGAGATATAGTCAATTCCATATTATAAGTAAACTTGATTATATTTCAAAAACTGTTCTACTTTTATAACTTTTGACGACATTTTCGGATTCAGCGAATAATATTTCATAGGAATTGACTGCTAAATGTCCTGGATACAAATTGCTTTTTCGCTAGAGAGTAAGTAATATAGTGATTTCTTCGTCACAGGACATCTTGCAGAATAACAGTGATTTAAATACAGTGCATGATAGAGAACATGGAAAACTAATGGCATCAAAATTAATAAATTCGGAAAATACTTTTAACATACCACCCGAAAAATATTAGATATATATATATATATATATATATATATATATATATATATATATATATAAATCATCCTGTTCCGGCCTAAACCTTATAAATGCTTCACAAACTAGAGATACCACACTAAATGATATTTGCAACAAACTATTTCAGAAGTCAGACCAAGGAATTAGTAGTTACCTTCAGAATCCAGAAAAAGGATGAGGAATCGGAGAAAGAAATATATGAATTATATGATACTTATAAAAATGAAATAAAAACAAATTACCTAAAACAGCAATTTATCTTTAAAAAATATTTAACAAATTAATGTTATTTGATGCAAAGTTGATATGTTTATATAAAAATTGTATGTCCAATAACTATGGTCCATGAGTCCAATTACTATATAAAATGTCCAATTACTATATATATACTTTATTGCATGTTTTTATAAAACTAACATAAAAAATTCAAATATTCTTATTTTTAAGTAAAGGTCAATAAAGTGTCCAATAACTATGTGGTTTACCCTACTTTAAGCAACAATTAATTTCCTACCTTCCTATTATTATTTTTCAAAATATTTTTTATTAATTTGAATTAACTTTACTTACGCTAGACCGAATTTTACATTTTTTTAATGTGAAAGGTAACAAAATTATAAAAATAATAAAGTGTTAAAAGTAAAACAAAAATCTTAAAACTGCTTTTTTTACTTGTTACACTTTTAAAGCGGGTTTCCGATACAATTGTGTTTTAATTTTTATTATTAGTAAGAACTTATGCAAGCTGTAAAAAAATATGTGGTTAGGGTGAGTTTTCGTTTCATAATCGAAATCAATGACAATTTTTTTATAAAAAATATCATTCTATACAGGGTGGCCCAACAAAGGTCTTTCACGAAGAGATCATCATGGTTGGACCTATTTTTCTTGATGGTAATCCGTCCCAATGTGCTAACTATATCGTGGGACGATGGTTGAAAACTGTTTAATTAATAATTACATTTGATTTCTTGGAATAATATTTTTATTTCAGTATACTGTTTCTATATTCTGAATAAATAAATAAACGGAACGCGGGCTATCGAGTTATGACAGAACACAATAGGATTATGCCTACGCGTATACATAACTTTTTTACCGGGTGTAGATTAATACTTGTTTTATATTTCTTAGTGAAAATAATATAACATAAATGAGAATTAATTTGAAAATATATCAGGTATAAAAATTTATTGTGATTTTTTTATCTACAGTATGGAACAAATTCGAATTTTTTTCTCAAGTTTTTAATTATGTTTTGATGTTTTGTATTTTTTATTAAGACTTTTTAATACAGTTTTGATAAAATTAAAATCTCTTAAATGATTCTTCTTCCAACAAAGTGCAAAGTGTTTTTGTTCAAAAGCTATGAAAATTATTTATATTTACGCCATTCATTCAAGATACATCACAATTATCCCAATAGCATGTCAATTTTACAACAAAATCTGGTAGCTCACATACGTGTTTAGTAGGTACGTTTTGTATCATTGCAACTTGCAATTCGCCATTTTATAGGGGCAGTGATATTATTATTCCTAAACTTTTCAATTAAGAGATGCAGTTTTCTTGGTACAATTCCATTTTTTTGCGCTAAAAACGTTTTCTTCATTCAAAAGAGAAATATCTTCCGAAGATATATTTTTGCACCACAAAATTTAGGAATTATAATACCTACATGTCAATTGTATAAATATTTTAGGTTATTTTTGTTCGAATCTTTAATGTTTTAAATTACAATCTGTATAATATGGGCACGTTAAATGTGTATCTTTGCATTAATAGGCGCGAGTCGTGAAACAAAACGTATTACAAGATACACAGCTCTCGAGATGGACATGAGCACAAGGCGATGTTGCCGAGTTGTGCACAAACACGCAAACTCATTTTATTGATCCACTTAAAATCAAATTTCAATATTAAATATACATAAGAAAAAAAAGACATGTAATGCGGAAGATCTGCATAATAAATACATTGCAACTTCCCTTATGGTCTTCCTACTATTTGCATCAAAGGCATTGAAAATATATTCTTTAATTCTAATGTTCTAATACGTTAATTTTGTTACAACGCCAGGGGACTGTATGATAAATAATGATGCATCCTAAGTATCCAAGCAATTAAAAAAATTCCCTATGGCCATGTATTGTTCTGGGACACCCTGTATATGGGAACAATTCTTTTGAGGAAGAAAATGCCTCTTGACTTCACCGTTAAATGCATTTCGACATAACATAACGATATCGCGAGGGTAGATGTGGCAACACAGGCCCGTATGAAACAAGTTTCGGTCACTATTTACGATATTATCTTGTGTCCCATCGTGGTCACTAAATCATCGGCGGTTCAAGATTATAGACACAAATTGACGGGGCCCAAATGCACCCATACCAAACTAAATGAAACAAATAAAGAAAAAAAAATACACACAACCGTAAAGAAGTGGGTAAACTAAAACAGTAAATCACCTGAATAATTGCACAATTTTTATACCAAAATAGGCTAATAATGGTTTTATAACGAGTAAAAGGTTTGAAATGTCAACGAAATAAGTTATGCTGGTTAGCTCTCTAAAAGTGTTCACTTTGACACTAATTACACATTTTGACATTTCTCTACCAAACATGAATTGACTAAGTCAAAGCCATCTAAATTTTAAATTATAAATAAAACTAACAATATCGCTTCTTAACTGCATTAAAAAAATTATTATATCTTTTACATGGATAAAAATAACAAAACAAGACTAACTACACTGTAAAAAAAAATGAGTGAAATTTCACTCAAAAATCACTCAATTATGTATCAGAAAAGGTCCACACCAGATTGAGTTAATTTTTTACCCAATTGACGTGAGTGAAATCTAAATTTTATGAGTAAAAATATATCATCAAAACTCAGTGATTTTGCTGTTTAGATTCAGGTAAATATGAATTGTCTTGAGTCTCATACGGTACGAAACGTGATGCTGCTGATTGGCGACTCAAAGGCGTTTGAATTGACGCGAAAGGGATGATGGGAAAAATGCAAAAGCGCTCAGGAATGAGTTTTTTTTTGCAAACAAATTAACAAATTGAGTAAAAGTCACCTAAAAAGAGTTTTTTCGCTTAATTAATCCTTTATGCGAGTAAAGTTAATCAGTTTTGTTAAAAATATTGTCACAATTGGAAATCTTTGTAAAAAGACCCATTTTTAATTCAAATTGTACTCAAATATTTAACTCATTAAATTAACTCATAACCAAAAACAAAGTTACTCAATGAGATTTTTTACAGTGTAGACTGAAAAGATGAAGGTGCAGACTACATTTCCTGAAAGTTTCAGATTTTTATTTTTTTCCTCAACATAATGATTTCTGAGGGCAAAATTGGCTAATTTTAAAAATTATCAAGTTTCAATAATTTTTTTAATAAAGAAAATGATAGTCTAGAGACTTAAAATAATAGTTACGTTTTCTATTGTATAAGTACTTGATACCTAAAAAAAGCAACTTTCTAGATTTAGCAGAATAGGCACAGGAGCCAGACAAAAATCACAAAAATTGGCAAATTATCATGAATCTTTAGTGGTTTACCATTCTTTTATGAGATTAACTAATTAGATAATAATAATTTATATCGAAAACACACTTATAAGTATACTGAACAGTAAAACAAAATTAAAATCATTTCAATATTTTTCAAAGAAAAAAAGTTCTGGCCCACTATAAGAGAGTAAGAAATTAACACAATTTCAGATTTCTAAAGGGTGCCGATTAAAAGTAAAGAATCCAAAAATTAAAACGGCAACGGATTTTCATATTTGATATATCAGGTATACCTAAAAGATCATCCTCAATTTTTTTTTATCAAAATAAAAAATCAAGCAGCGCACCCCATTTGGTATTTTTATTTGGAATAACTCTTTAGTTAATAATTATAAACCACAACCACAAACAGCTTGTTGCATTCTTCCAACACAAATTCTGAGATAACAATGAACGAAACAAGTTTGCGTTTTTGTCAAGTAAACACCCCCTGATTGCATATTTACACTAATGTGCACTGCCAGAGCTTGGCTAATGTTAAATGAATATTTAAGTGTAAAGTTAGATTGATGTGGAACACTACTATCATTCCATTCATTCCATTCATTCACTTAGACGAAAAAATATATTTTAGGATTGAAAATAGTAACTTTTTCACTCTACAACTTTCACCTTGGAGAACACTAAAATATTTTTTTACTGAGAGAAAATTACTGCTTTGCCAAGTCATGCAAAAACCTAAATCCTAAATTAGATGTTAGTATATAGATATGCCTGTTTCAGTTTTGGATACCCAATAGCGTGTCTATTCAAAAATAACTGTACAACCTTAAAAAGAAGGATAAAAAACATACCAGGTCAATAGGTAATAATTTATTTCGTATTATTCGAGCGACAGTTTAAAATAATAATTATAAATACGAATTTAAAGCTAATAAATTAATTTATCAAAACCGAAATGAAGGTTTACACTCTAATTCTATCTATAAAACATGCCATCTTGTAATAACTTTCAAGTAGCAGTGAATTTTATTTTCACATGCCTATCCGGTAGTTCTATCTTTTTGAATTGTCAATTTAAATCCGGTAAAATATTTTATGCTATGACCCTGTATAAACCATTTAAGTTAACCTACATAAAATCGTTAGACTACATTTAATTACGAGATGCAAATTTATGAGCTCAAAAAAATCGACTCGGTATTTCTAATAAAGGAAGGCGGCTACGCTGGGCAAAAACAAATGCATAGCAATTAGCAAAACATGTCTCTTTGTTATGGTACAGTATTGGTCTCAATTATTGTCTATAATAAATTAATCTAAATGCAAAACTAAGCATGTAACGGATAGCTAGAAGAATGTGACATAAGCTTTACAATATAAACTTGTTTTTTCACAAATAAAATTATCATACTACACAGTAAAAAAATATTTTTGTGTTTTCTACCATGTGAAAGTTATAAAGTGAAAAAGTTAATGTAAAACATCACACCATTTTCAATCCTAAAATATATTTTTACGTCTAAGTGCGATGGAATGATAGTAGTGTTCTACACGGAGAGAAATGTATAGTAAATTTTAGATAGTAAAAAAATATAGTAAAATTTACTTTAACAAATTTTTAGGGTAACAATTTTCGTCAATACAATATTAAGATTGTAATACAAAATACTATTTTATATTATACAATTTTAGTAAAGATTATAATCTTATACAACACCAATATTACTAAATCATAAATGTGTAATATATACTTTAATTTTTAATACGTTCGTATAGTAAATTGATTTTAATATCTACAAATAGTAATATTTACTATATGATTTAATCAAATGTAAGGTGTACATCTAATATTATAATATATTACACATTAATAAAAAATTAAAGATACTTTTATGTTTAAGGTAAATAAACAATATATTTAAATATAATATACAATATAGTAACTCATGACATTTTAAACATTTAATTTTCTTACTTTCTTCAATAAACTTTCTTGACCCATTACTGTTAATACTTATAAGAAAGAATTGAACCTACTTGGTTGCATAGTATGTACCGATTGCGGCAAAGGCCACGTCGCGACGCGTCGTTAGACGGTGTGGATCACGTGATGTTCTTACATCTCGCCTCTGTTGGCTTACCAACCATGTTATATAAGCTCAGGTATTTCTTTGTTTTGGGTGTGTTCCACTACTACAAGTTGCTCGACAGTGTCGTGTCGACACTGATGATACCCAATATAGGTCAAAACACCTGTCTGTCGGTATTTAAAGTTGATGGAACGCACTCAAAACAAAAAACTTTGGCGAGGTGTAGGTTCAATTATTTCTCATAACATTTTTGTATATTAAAAAGTACAATAAATGTGTTACAATTTTTAATTGTTAATATATAAAAATATTCGATTTTAAAATATTTTATATTTAAAATGGCAACATAATATTTTAAAATTTACCATACTTATTAGTTAAGGGAAAAATATAATTATAATAAGAATAAAAAACAGTATTGGTTGAGAATAATAATATTTTACCTTAAGGTTTAACATACATGGATATTTAAAAATTACTAAATATGCATAGTATCTGGCAATATACAAGATAGTTGTCCCAAATAGTAATATAAATTAAAGTAAACGGTATTATAATTATGATAATCAGTTTTATACTTTTCTCTCAGTGTACATTAAATTAATATTATGTATGTAACTAAACACTGGATAGATTAAATTTCCAGCACTATTAGGAATAGCATTCACACTAAAAGTGAAATAAATGTAAATAACAAAAAAGTTTTGGGCTATTACTTCGTGTAGGATCTTCTTTCAAAAGTTGCAAATCTTGATTTAAAGATACCTAATCTGTTTTTCTTTCATAAAAAACTTAGCAAACTTGGAATAAATTAAGGTTATTATAAAAACAATTTATTACGTTATGCTACTGTACATTACAACATTTCAAAACATTTTGGAAGATTTAACAACAACTCCTAATTCTTGTAAAACTTAGAACCTAGTTAAAAATAAATTATGACTCGCGGTTCCCATACATTATTTTTTGACGTTGAAATAACAGTATTCCAAAGTTTTAAGCGTTCAAACGAAATAATTTATTTTGTCTAAGATAATCAACCACACTTGTTTTGTTTCTACCAAAAATTTACCGGACATGGCACCGTATTAAATGTTGCACATAAATTTTATTGTTTACATTCGTGTTTTTTATGACGATGTAGTATATTAACCGAACCGACTAAAGCAACATTCTTTACGAATTTGATTTTTCAAGTCTTCTAAATTTTGTGGTCTGTTGATGTAGACCTTCGATTTAAGGGAGCCCCGTAAGAAATAATCGAGAGGGGTTAGATCTGGAGATCTCGCTGGCCCTTAAACTAGTCAACTCTCTTGATAAAAAATTATTAGCGGCAAGAAACAATATTTTAGCATGAAAGAGTATTTATACAGTAAAAAATTTTGCCCGTGTAAATTTTTTAGTGTGGGGGTAAAAGAGTTGATTTGTAAGTGTAAAAGTTACACTACAAAATAACTAGGTAGCATTTAGTGCTTATTAACCTTATTAAACAGATTTAAAGAATATGAACATTATTCATTGGTACATTCACACTATTTAATATAAAAATAAATCAAAAGGGTAGAAAAACTTAATGCGAGTGTTTATTACCCCTTAATAAGTTAAATAGTGACAAAATGTTCACTACAGTGCATGCCAATTTGTTTGTCTGTTGTGATATTACTAAGAGCTCTTTTTTCTTTACACTACTAGTGCACATTGTATCACAATTAAAGTTAAATTACACCAATAGTGGCAAAATGGACTAAAAAAACTGGTAATAACCGAAATGCGTTTTAAAATGTTTGGTTGGTACCTATCTACCTACGCAGTGCATATCCGGAGATACCGCGTTGTGGAAGTGTGGCATTTTGGTTTAGTTAGATTTTAATTACGGTGAATCCATAAGGGGACATTCTTATTTTTTGGTAAGTATTATACTTCCTTTTTCTTTAAGCCTTAATACTCAATAAATACCAATATGTTAAAAGGATGTCCATACCCGGCCTACATTATATATCAATAATTTACGGCAGTAGGTCGGGTACTTGTAAAATTAATAATATAAATACATTCACACTTGATTTACTTTTTATTTTCCAGCGTAATTGTTGTTATATTAACCTAAACCTACATTTTTATTAATATTATGGAAAATTTGTACACGTGTGGTAAATCCCCGACATACAGCCGCCTGACGCCTCTCTACCAATGGGATCACCCATATTTTATAACAGAGAAATGGATTGCTGATGAATTCTCAAGATAATTCATTGCTTACAAGTTGACAGCCAGTAACACATTGCATTGATCTTTTACGTTTTAAGGAACCATTTTGCCTAAGCCAGCCATACGACTCAAATATTAAATTATATTTCAAAAGGCACCGATTTTAATAATTGTCATAGATTTTTGTTCCAAATAAATGCTTCTCTTTATTTACCTTTTCGTTTTATTCACTACCACCAATAGGTTTTACTCAAATAATAGTGTTAATTTACACTAGAAGTTTGCACTAAAAGAGTAAAAGTACCTTTCTAAAATTAGAACTTTTCCAAAGTAGTGTTAATTTACACTGAACAAAAGTGGGATTTTACCCAGGAAGTGTAGAAGTACACGATTTTAGGTAAATTAACACTTTTTAATACAGTGTAAAATTACTTTATCCTCAGTGCTATAGTGTTAAATCATACTTGCTTACTTGGGGAAAATTGCACTACAAATTAACTCTAATTGTAGTGTTATAAAACAACACTATTTAGTGTGGACCTGTGTGAACTCTAATTAGTGTTGATTACTGGGTAAGAGGTGCAGTTTTCTTGTTAAAATCCAATTTTTTTGCGCTAAAAAACGTTTTATTCCGGGTTTCCACCCTGTATATAAAATTTTCCTTTGTACAAGTTTTTTTTTATGTTACGCCAATGTTTTTAATGCATGTGCATACGGCGCACCTCTTCAACGTATGTAGATGACAGTTTAGGATTGAAAAGATCGTAAATCACTCGAAAGGAATTATTGTTGGTATAAGTTTATTATAGGTATTGAAAATAATCCTATCGAAGCCAAGCGGAGTCAATACAGCCGAAAGTGAAAAAAATAATCCTCGGCCCACTCGTGTCTAGACACTATCTAGGAGCACATGGAATTTCAATGCGAAAGCGTATATATACGTAGGTAAGTCCTAGATTATTATATAGGTACTTCAAATTTAAATTGCAAATGTCAACCCCGTGAAAATAAAATTTATTAAAATTTTTTCTTTATACGTATACAATCGCAGGTAGCTAAAACTATAGTCCATTCCATTTAAGAATACACAGGAGAACGCGGTAAATTTAAATATAACGGCAATTGTCCATATTTGTTGTAACATAATAATATTCATATATGAATATTATTATGTTACAACAAATATGGACAAATCATAGCAACCCTGAATGTACTATACCATGGAAACATAATTTACCATACTAATTAAGACCTTTTTACACAGAAAAAATATATGTATTGTAATATTTTCAGAAAATAAGATGAAATTAACATTATCGAAGTAGTCATTACATACTAATAATATTCCTTTAGAGTATTTTTTTAAATTTTTATGTTATAATTTTTTGCCAAATTTAAAGGTTGGACCTTCAGCATTTTATCATTGACATGAACTCTTCTTCTTTTTTCTTCTTTATTTACGTTTACTTAAAAATAATAAATTTTTAATATTATTTTTATAAAAACATGCAAAGAAAGTATAGTAATTGGATATTTTATATAGTAATTGGACAAACAATTTTTATATAAACATAACAACTTTACATCAAATAACAAATTATATCATTGACATGAACTCTTCTTCTTTTTTCTTCTTTATTTACGTTTACTTAAAAATAATACATTTTTAATATTATTTTTATAAAAACATGCAAAGAAAGTATAGTAATTGGATATTTTATATAATAATAATAATAACTTTATTAACGGATAGCCATATACATATAGTAATTGGACAAACAATTTTTATATAAACAAACAACTTTACATCAAATAACATAAATTGTTAAATAATTTTTTATATTTCGTTTTTGTAATTCATATATTTCTTTCTCGCATTCCTCATCCCTTTTCTGGATTCTGAAGGTAACTGCTAATTCCTTGGTCTGACTTCTGAAATAGTTTGTTGCAAATATAATAATTATATAATTATATTAATTATATGTGTATATTAATAATTATGTGTGGTATCTCTAGTTTGTGAAGCATTTATAATGTTTAGCCAGGAACAGCCTGTTCCGAACAGGATGATTTATATATATATATATATATATATATCTAATATTTTTTCGGGTGGTATGTTTAAAGTATTTTCCGAATTTATTAAATTTGTTGCCATTAGTTTGTTGTGTTTTCTATCATGCACTGTATTTAAATCACTGTTATTCTGCAAGATGTCCTATGACGAAGAAATCCCTATATTACTTACTCTCTAAAAATGAATTAGTCAAAAAAGTCATAGCTAAAAAGCAGCCACTAATAATTCTCGTCAACAGCAATTTGTATACAGGACATTTAGCAGTCAATTCCTATGAAATATTATTCGCTGAAACCGAAAATGTCGTCAAAAGTTATAAAAGTAGAACAGTTTTTGAAATATAATTACTTTTACATCTAATATGGAATTGACTATATCTCAAAAACTGCTTAACTTTTATAATTTTTGACGGTCTTTTCGGATTCAGGGGACAATTTTGCATAAGAATTGGCTGGTAAATGTCCGGGATACAAATAGAGTATGATATTGGACACTGGCCATTTTACTGTTTGTTTTCAGAATTAAAATTAAAACGCATTAAAGTGACAATGTTTAAACCACGAGGAACACATTTATACCACACACTGATCTGTACACTTTTTAGAAATATTTTTTATTGTAATAAAAAACAAAAATCTTACCACCAAAGTAACATGCGAACTTTTTTTTTGATTATGTTTTAATGTAATCGACTTACCTGTTGTTCAGTAACAAATCATTAACAAATGTTAATGCCTTATATAAAGGCAATAAATCACAGAACAAACAATAAATTAATAAAATAAAAACTGTCTAAATACTATTTAACTCAACGGTTTATTCTTAAAGGGAATAAAGTTTGGAATTACATTACAGTCAAATTTCAACACTCACTTAAGCAACTTAAAATGCCGAATACTTTTGATATACCTATACCAAACATTGTCATATACTAAACATTGTTTAGTTACCATGAAAGGTAGTTTTTTTGTTGGATGAAAGACTAAAAAAAATACTTAACGTATTGAGTATGACGAGTACTAGCACCTCGGATATACGGTTACAATGTTTTTAGTGCTTAATAAATCTGTTCGTTACAATGGATTTCTATACGTACATGTATATGTAATGCGCAATGTAAATATGGAATAATAATTTATTGATTTTTGATAAACGTTTTATGGCCTATCGTTTAACTGGCTCCATTAAAAGTGGACCGTAAATTAAATATTTTATCTTTTTCCATCTTTCTCAACTTACTTTTAAATTCGTCATCAATCATACAAAAATGTTGACATTAATAATAATAATAATAATTGAGTTAGCGCCTATTTTGTTTTCAACAATTATTCAAAATAACTTTAAAATATGATTATGAACGGCTAAAACTAACATTAAACTAAATATTAATTCTTTTTTAAACAAGCAGATCTTATTCTTGCCTGTTAAATGTTAAGAAGGACTTTAAATGAAATAATCTTATTTTTAATTTAAGATTAACAATCGATTAGACCAAATTTTGGAAAATTCCCTCTATTCTCTTCTTAAAGATATAAATTTATCACGGTGGTCAAAACTTAAGTATACTATATATAGGACGAACAAAAATGCCAACCAAAACTGATAGCATATTTTGATTATAGACCCTTTTGGTAACACTAACATGTATTTATCAAAATCCCAGCTGATCCTATTTTAAAGTTTTGCAAACTTTTTTTTCTATTTCTATATATTATTTTGCAATTATTGTACTAAAACTGCATGTGCAATTTTAATAAAATTCAGCAAAATAATAAACTTTGTATCATTTAAATTACTTTACTCCCCAGTATTAATTTATTGAGTCACCTATTATTTTTTACCACTCAAAACAAAACATAACAAAAAAACGAAGAATTATATCTTAAATATTTTTATAACAAAAAAGTTTTTCTATGAAATAATAATTATAATAATATAATAATTATTACAACTTGCAAATTTTGTGAAACAATAATTAAGGTGGTTATGAAAAAAATTGCTATACGTTATAACGCAAGTGACATTTTGCTTTACTTGTTTATTTAATGTATACTTTATAAAGTTAAAAATAGTATTTTAAAATGAAAATTAAACCGAAATTCAAGTTAAGCCATGAAGAAAATCGAAAGAAGGTATGTGCTGGCTGTGGAGACAAAATTGTTTTTGGTAATCGAAAAATTCAGAGTTTAGGGTTTCTGAGAAAATATAAAAATTACTGCAGACTATTTCAAACGAACACTTTAACTTAGGTGATTCAAAATTACCTACTTCAATATGGTAAAAACGGTATTTTTCCATAGCCACAATTGCCAAATTTTCAAAATTTAGAAATTGCTAGAGAATTTCGCGGCAGCCAAGAATGTATGTGCTTTATCTGCAAAATGGCAAGATAAAAAGGGCATAAAAAATTATTAAGGGAAGAGGACGGACGAACCAACTAAAGTTTTGATATGCTCTTCCTTTCTAGGGGATATCGCTAGATGTATGAAGCATGTTTGTACAGAGACTGAAGAATTTAAAAATACTGTTTCTTTGTTAAAAACAATTCCATGTAAAACCCAAGAAAAAGTTTTACTGAAAATTTAAGTCAAGCAGTAATCGATTTTGCTTCAAAGGATCTTTAGTTATTTATTAGTTTTGTATTAGGTACCTTAAAACAATAAATAAGATATTGCAAACTGTATTTTACATTATTTTGTATTTATAATGTAATTTATCCATATTTCAGTCATGTATCTGCCAAATTTTTAAAAACATTTGATAATGGTACTAGAGTATTTTATCGAAATGGCATAAACAATTTTATTTTATAACATGGTCATTATATCCTAACCTTTATTTAAAGTCAAGCAAAAGTTAAAAAAATAATAGACAATATTTGAAACAATTATTGCTTAACTTACATAAAGATACCTCTTGTATTTTTGTATTAAGATAATAAAATCAAATAAAAAAAAATGGTTTGGTGACCTAAACTTTATTTTAAAAGTAACCCCACAGAAAAAAAATCCAACGAGGTAAAGTCTGGAGATCGAGCTGGCCACATTTCCACAGTCAATTTAGAATACGTTACGTAAATTTGACAAAAACTAATTGATCTCTAAAAACAAAAAAATGCATAAACAAAAACGAACCGAAAACGCATCATTGAAACAAACGAAGGTGGTCCGCAGAGTGAGCGAATAAACGTCCATTAACAAATGAGAGTCGAAAACAAAACAATAAAGCGATGGTTTATGACGTAGCGATGCAGCAATGGTCTCGTTATTTTAAGAAATATATCCCGGCAAAGTGAGTAAGGTGGCCATAACTCACGGCCAAAATTCGATTGGCCGAACTCTGATCAAAGTTGGCTTATTATTTTTAACGACTCATCGTCCGTTCAATTGTTTATTCGGCTAGAGCGATTTATTTGTTTAATTGGGATTATGAGATGCATTAAATTATAATTGGTAATAAAAAATAAAACTTAGTGGGCCTTTCTTTATTCAAATGTACTTATACTTGGATCGATCTTTTTCAAACTTATTTTTAGCAACATTTTGTTTTTTTTCTTGTATTTTTAGTCAACAAATCTGAAGGCTCGTCACTGTGGTCAACATATTCGATGCTGAAGAGTACGTTGCAAATATATGAAGGCAGTGACATTTTAAAATACAAGCAATTAATTGCATTTTTGAAAAAACAGAATGAAGGATATGAACCTAAAAATCAATTGAACAAATTATGAAGTTTCTAAATGTCGCTTCGAATGAATCATATCCATTTTTGAAAGTGGCATTAATTTTTGCTTTAAATGGAGCAATGCGAGGGGAAGAATCACGAACACTAACAATTAACGATATAGAAGAGAATGAATCAGTTGTTATCGTAACACTACGTAATACAAAAACGAAAAAGAAGCATAACTTCGGAAGCGAACGGAATTGAGTTGCATCGGAAGTATCGTAAATTAAGGCCACAAAACACGAATCATTCCAGATTTTTCGTTTGTTACCGGAATGGTAAATGCACTGCGCAACCGGTGGGGATCAACACATTTTATAGTTTGCCGAGAAAAATTGCTGAATATTTGAAGCTTCCCGATTCCAATAGCTGCACAGGGCATTGTATGCGAAGGAGTGCAGCTACTATGTTGGTTGATAATGGGGGCAGTATCCCTGATTTGAAAAGACTGGGGGGGATGGTCTTCAACATCTTCTGCTGAGGGTTATATAGGTGAAAGCATTCAAAATAAAATTCAAACATCGAAGAAAATTTTTGGAGGCTCCAATCAACAGAAAGCTTCTTATTGTCCATATTGTCTCTCAAAGTTTTAAAAATATTTTTCTTAGGTTATGTTAAGGAAGTAATTTTGACAAATTGACAACAAATGCTAATATATTATAATATTATTATTTTAATAAAATAAGTCTTGCTGCTTTGTTGTATAATATTATTAAATCTATCTTAGTAAATAAGGTCGAAAATTAACATATTTGCAACGCTTTGTCCAAACCAAAACATAAATCTACACTTAAACACAATTTATTCAGCAAGATAAAAACGATTATTTATCAAGTTAGAAAAGGATTTGTGGAAATTAATAATATTTTTTTTATAATCTGTTACACCCACGTCCTACTTAACTTTGACTTTCAAAGAATAGATTTATTTTAAAGTCAAATCATTAGATGACGCTTTATACAATTATAACTATCTCAGTCGGTAATATAGGACAAAAAAGTTCGCACGTTACTTTGGTGGTAAGATTTTTGTTTTTTTGTTAAGAGCAGGGCTGTATTTAAATTACAATGAAAAATATTTCTAAAAAGTGTACAAATGAGTTTGTGGTATAAATGTGTTCCTCATGGTTTAAACATTGTCACTTTAATGCGTTTTAATTTTAATTATGAAAAGAAACAGTAAAATGTCCAGTGTCCAATTACTGGTTGGTAAAAAATGTAAATTTCCATTATTGGACATAATATGTCCAATATTATACTCTATTTGTATCCCGGGCATTTACCAGCCAATTCTTATGTAAAATTGTCCTCTGAATCCGAAAAGACCGTCAAAAACTATAAAAGTTAAGCAGTTTTTGATATATAGTCAATTCCATATTATACATATCGTCACCTGAGAATTATAGTGTTCTATCTGCATTTTCTTTTTTTTATTCAGGTTAGTCTAGTTTTAAGTATTAAAGATGCATATTGTTCTATCTATATAGAATTGGGGTAAAAATTGTACAGTTTAAGCCTTAAACTTTACAATTTCTACCCCAATTATATATAGATAGATCAATATCATCTTTAAGACTTAAAACAAGACTAACCTGAATAAAAAAAAGAAAATGCAGATAGAACACTATAATTCTCAGGTGACGATATGTAGAATTGATTATATTTCAAAAACTGTTCTACTTTTATAACTTTTGACGATATTTTTGGATTCAGCGAATAATATTTCATAGGAATTGACTGCTAAATGTCCTGGATACAAATTGCTGTTGACGAGAATTATTAGTGGCTGCTTTTTCGCTATGACATTTTCGAATAATTCATTTTTAGAGAGTAATATAGTGATTTCTTCGTCACAGGACATCTTGCAGAATGCCAGTGATTTAAATACAGTGCATGATAGAGAACATAAAAAACTAATGGCAACAAAATTAATAAATTTGGAAAATACTTTTAAAATACCACCCGAAAAAATATTAGATATATATAAATCATCCTGTTCCGGCCTAAATGCTTCACAAACTAGAGATACCACACTTAATTCTATTAGCAACAAACTATTTCAGAAGTCAGACCAAGGAATTAGTAGGAATTAGAGAATCCAGAAAAGGGATGAAGAATCCGAGAAAGAAATATATAAATTATATGATATTTGGAAAAACGAAATAACAAAAAGTACTTAAAAGAGCAATTTATCTTTAAAACATATTTATTTATACATTGTATATACATTTTAAATAAATAATATTCCTTAAGTGTCCAATAACTATGTGGTTTACCCTACAATGTAAAAAATTTAATTGTTTATTATGAAAATTTGAAACAAAAAAAATACTTTTTTATTTAAAAATTTAAGGCGTTTTTTTAAACAATTGCTTGTCAATTTTCTCTGCTTCTACAATTTTACCTCTTCTTCTTAATTTTTATATTCTGACTTGTTAAACGCTGTCTACCAGAAACACATGCTGCCAACCGTAACGTCGACAAATACCCCAGATATCATGACCACCTATGTTGATAACACTTTCAACAACAATATTTTTAATGACAAAATCCTATGTCAATAATTCAACCATAATTCTTGTAGTTTTTAAAAAGGACCTTATTTTTACAAACCTTTTAGTAGACCTAGTAACAAAAATATTTGTTGGAAATTGGGATCTTAAATGAAAAAAAATTGATAAATTCTTATTTACAGTATTTGCTGTCTCCAGGATGTCATATCCCAAGTAACATTTTTAGTTTTATAATGGTCTTCAAGAACGCTTTAAAACAAAATTTTGTTTTAAAGCGTTCTTGAAGACCATAATAAAACTTTGAAGACCATAATAATACTAAAAATGTTACTTGGGATGGTAGCTCTTCTTCCAAAATGTTCATTTCAATTTCGCGAAAAATCTATATTATATTATGACGTTTCACTTTGTTTGACACTTTTTGAAAAGTGATTTTTGTAACAGTGTAAACTAAAATTACTGTGTCCATTTTTGAAAAAATATATACAAATAAAAACAAATCTTAACCTTAAATCTAATTATTCATACCTACCGATAGTTTTTTTTCACATTTGCTCCTCAATTGTCGTAAAGGTGCAGCGACGTCTGTTAGGCTGTGGCAGTTGTTTAAAACGACTAAGTAACGAAACAATGCCTTTATGATTGTTAATTAGGGCTGCCAAAAACAGCATAAACAGCGTACCATCAATGGGTATGGGTATTTTTGGCGGTCGAATTTCGTCCGTCATTTAAAAAATTCCTGCGACAAAAAAGCTTCGGGTCCATACACCACGTGGTTCGAGGAAAGTTGTAACCCAGACAGGCATTTTAAGAATCGCACAGTGATGCCATTGTCCGAAAAATTTAACGAATGTTTTGCAAAATAATAAAAATCAGAGTTATGCATTATTAAAAGCGTTGATTGAGAAAGTCTCAACTCAACGGTAAAAACCAAAAACGGGTATTATATAAAATATTATGTCCTTAGGATCAATAAAGAAGCACCTGAAACTTTTTTTTTTCTATTGTGTTTTGATGTTTCATAATTAAGTAGATATTACAGCTCTGCTTCCAGATTTTTAATTATTTTTTACATATTTATATTATATACTTTATTTATTTTATATTTTAGTGTTTTTATGTAAAATTTGTTGAATATTTTTCTACCATTGTACCTGCTATGGAATCATGTATTCTTTTTGGGTTTATTAAATAAATTAAATAAAAAAAAAATAAAAAAATAAACCTATCCTCCGTGACTGTTACTCTTTCTAAGTTAACCTATACGTTTTCAAATATCTGAGGTGGTAAAAGCATCCCAAAAATATCAGTTCACTAAGTAAATTAAACACATCCAAAGCAATCGAATCAAATATAAAATATTAAAAATTAAAAGAAATAATTTTTATAATAATTTATGTAGGTGTTACAAAAATTGATTCTATCCTCCGTGAATCTGTTTTTGCTTTAAATTTTATGCAACGGATGGCGCTTTAATCATTTTTAATAAGCAAAAACCTCTGTTTACGACATTATAGATGCATGTGATTCCTGAAGGTCACTTAAAATTTATATGCAGATGAGAGTGTTGCTGTTTTATAATTCAAAAGTTTAAGTTCATTAATTTGCTATTTAAAAACCTATCCACCGTAAAGTGTAATATCTCTATTTTTTATAAATATTTTATGTGTACAATTGTATTTTTTTAAACATTAAGGTGTCAAAAGATAAATAACTTATTTCAAATATACAAAGGGGTGTTTAAAAAAAACATACGAAATCCTAACCTCCGTGAAGCTCTAATATTCAAAATGTATGATTTCTTAAAATTCTTGCATTAGTGCAGAACCACTTATGTTATGTTATTACTAGACCTGGTGGCTTCCCAAAAACCCCATTCTAAATTAACAATGAAACAACCAAAAATAAAAAATAATCATTTTCACTTGGGGGACATCTCAATATATTCACTAGACTGGGCCAAAAAAATTGACTATTTTTTTTTGAAATATATATCAATATATATATATAGGAAATTTAATGTTCTACAAAAAAAGGTCTCTTAACATTTTCGCCTAAATTTAATTCTTCAAAAGTTATTCACGATTAAAATCGAAGAAAAACTTAAAATTTCAATTTTTTCTTCGTGAATAACTTTTGAAGAATTAAATTTAGGCAAAAATGTTAAGATACCTTTTTTGTAGAACATTAAATTTTCTTTAAGAATTTGACGTAAGCTTTTTTAAATATTCATTAATTCATTAGTTACAAAATTTCAAAGTAAAAAGGGCAAGTCGAAAAAACACATCGATTTATTAAGCTCAATTACTCGGAAACGGCTCGTCTGACGAAAATTTTCAATCAGACCTTTTTTGTAGAGAATTTAATTTTATATAAAAATAAGTGAAAAGGATTTTTTTTCACTTTAATGTTTGACAGTTCTAACGTAAAACATCATATTATGACTAAAAATCAAAAATAGCGATGATAGACCTCTTAAAATTAATATTAAGGGCTCAAATTTTCACGAATTTTTTTTTTGTCATTCTGAATGACATTCTCGATATATTTCTCAAAAAAAAAAAATAGTCAATTTTTTTGGCCCAGTCTAATATTCACCCATATATAGGAAGACATTCATTACAGGTGAATCCCCTAAAACTCGAGTGGATTAGTTCGTAAAGCTCTCTGACGAGGTCACTGTGCGCCGTGGTAGTGCTATGCCGGCAACCCGAACGCACTGTGTGTTTTTGCTGCCGCTAAATGAGCTCCTCGGTAGCATACTAATGCGGCTGGCCGCTCGTTTCAGATGAATGTTGACAAATATTCTGGGTCCGGTAAAACTAGATGTTTATAGTTTGTTCAGCAAGCTTACTTAGGCACTTTTGCGTATGCTTTTAAGAGCGTGGAAAAACATTGTCGTGCCGGTTGCCAACACCGAAAACAAGAAATTTTGGGAAATTATGTACACATAAAAACTTAAACTAAAGTAGTCAACTCTCTTGATAAAAAATTATTAACGGCAAGAAACAATATTTTAAATACCCATTGACAAGTTGTGGCTTTTGGCGCTTTAGTCACGGGCTGAAGTTAGCAACAGGGTTTTAGTCACGTGCTGAAGTTAGTTGACAGTTGTCAAATGTCATACAATCGTTAAAATAAATTGCTTTTCTTGTAAAATAATACTAAATGTGAAAATTATTTTATTATCTCAATACAAAAATACAAAAGTATTAAATAGTTTCTCAACGCCAATATTTCAAAAGTTTATACGAACATTGTACTGACCTTTTAACTTCGCCGGCAGTAAACTATAACTTAAATCCACTCCACTGTAAAGTGCGAGGGGTAAACCACTTTAAAATCTTAGAGATAACCGTTCAATGTTAGTGGACGTTGTGTTGAGATTTTTTTCCTTATCAGTCGTTATCAATAAGGAAAACTTGCTTAATCGGTGCTTAATCAGTGCTTAGCGACGCGTTGTACATGACTATGACTAGTTATTGTTATCATTAGCCGTTAATTCGTAAGGGATTTTTAATTTAAAAAATCAGTGGTTTACCCCTCGGTAAAGTGCTCATAAAACATTTTCTTTACTTTCACTGTGAAAAACTGTCAATTTTCAAGAAATACATTTCGATTTATAACCTTTATAATTGTGTAAAAATTTGATATTTGACGGTGAAACACAGATTCCCCTATTGTTTCATAGATGGCGTAAAAGTATAGTATACTATATATACATATATGCACCTCGTTTATAAACTTTTCTATACACTCATTAATTTAAATTAAATTCTTGTATAAAATAGCGTTTATCAAACTTGATACATAATATACTATAAAACAACTTTAAACGAAATAAAGAAAAAATAGACAAACAATTTTTTTTCTTTATAAAGAATTTTCTCATTTAAAAAAATAGAAGAAGCACAACTCCTTAATTAAGCTCTTTAAGGGGTATATAAGAGTGCAATAAATATTTCTGTGACCAAATTCGGAGATTTGAGTGATAAAACATTGATGGCAACCACTATAAAAACAAAAATGTTTATTGGGTATAGTTGGTGTCGTTAAAAGGTAACGTTGTTTTGACCACAATTACATCAATTAGAAGTGACTGCGGTATAAATAATCACCCACCAGTTGTACACTAGTGTGTTTCGCTAGAACCTCGGTGTACCGTACCAACTCTTTCAAAATTAATAATAATCATCCATTTTATCTTCCTACTAAAGTATACGAACTAAACTTAGTAGTAGTTGGAACATTTAGTTTCAATCATTATGATTGTGAAAAATCACTGTTGAGTACCAAACCACTGCATACAGAGTGTTTTGCAAACAATTTCGTAAAACTATTCGGTTTTTAAATTTAGTTTTTTGCACTGAAAAAAAGGTGCCCTTAAACTAAAGTAGTCAACTCTCTTGGTAAAAAATTATTAGCGGCAAGAAACAACATTTCGCCCTCATTTAAAGGCGAAGAAATTTTTTTAAACCCAACTTAAAAAAACTGACGTCGCAGTTCACAACCTATACTTAAAACAAAGTAAAAAAAAAGTCAACAATATCGGTACAATTTCTCACCGTAATATCCATAATGACTAAATTCACATAAATCACCAAGTTCAATTAACTAAACCCACCGAATAAACCACTTACAAAAGAAGCATAAAATAGACAAACTCATAGAAAAAAAATAAACAAAATATTGCGTAAATAACCACAGATTTGTTCTTTAAACAGTTCAGAATTTTATAACCAAAACAAACCTAAAGAAGGAATCTGTATTTATTTTATTTACTGTGATGGCTACAAGATGGCGATAGTGTTAAAATACGTTTATTTTAGAATAGAAATATAATTTCGATTAAATCGATTTATTATAAGAAAAATAACACCATTTAATATTGAATTTTGAAAAACGTGTGAAGTATAATTTATCTAAAATTCCGCAACAGTGTTGCCACAACACCTGCTTATTTCCTTGGATGTAGGCGTGCCTGCCTCGCGTATGCTAATACGAGAGAAGGAGGCAACTATGATATCGCATTGTAATAGAACGAGACAACAACGCCAATCGTGAGTCTAAATTAGTCCAGGCATGCTTCTGAGCCAATCATCTAGCTATAAATATTAGTTTAAATTCAAATAATTTAAATGTTGCTGGGTATTCCACGTATAAAATCATGCAATTTTATTAATTATTTCACAATTCATGTAATTCAAATATTAAAAATTTATAGTATATTATAAAAAGTAAAATATTTATTTATTGATTTTAATTGTTAAGTGCATGTTTCAATAATTAAAATCAAAAGGCCTATTTGGTGAGGGGAATTTAAGCTTAAATACTAACAACGCTGGTAGTTTCAGAAGATCAGAAGCTTTTGAATGAAGCAATACATACTATTGGAACAAGATATAGTTTCTCTAAAATCAAAAGCGCAAATCTTTTGAATCAAAGTGATTTTCATTTCTTTTAAGAGATTATTTTTTTCAGTGTAATGGACCACGAATGTAAAACACCCTGTATATTATTATTATTATAATAATACAATTTGCTCGTCGTAGATAAAATTAAACATTTTTAAGTAGTACATACACCCTGTATAAAGTGAATATTACAAACCCGACCTACATACTGTTGTAGGCAGAGTATGAGTTATGTTTGTTCGTTTCGCGCCGGTACTAAATCATTGCGTATGTCCGCCGCCGCCGCCGCAGATTTTTCACCCGACCGACACACAAACGTCGTGTAAGCAGATTTTTTCGCAGAGCCAACTTCGCTTCACCCGGCGAACGGCAAACTTAATTAAGACGCAATCGCCACGGTTTTGACGTTCGATAGGCAACCGGACGCACCTCGATTTTTTCCGGCATCATTCCCGTGGTAACGATTTTCGCTTTTGATGGTGGCAGTGACAGTTCTATATGCGGTGTTATTTACAATCCAAAAATGAGTTGTGAAACAAGTTAAGTCCGCTAAAAAGATAAAAAATATAAAAAAAAGAATGGGAACAAACAATATGTCAAATGTCATACAATCGTTAAAATAAAGTGCCTTTCTTGTAAAACAATACTAAATGTGAAAATTATTTCATTATCTCAATACAAAAATACAAAAGTATTAAATAGTTTCTCAACGCCAATATTTGAAAAGTTTATATGAACATTGTACTGACTTTTTAATTTCGCCGGCAGTAAACTATAACTTAAATTCGGGCACGGACTCCACTGTAAAGTGCTCATAAAACATTTTCTTTACTTTCACTGTGAAAAACTGTCAATTTTCAAGAAATGCATTTCGATTTATAACCTTTATAATCTGTGTTTATAAAATGTAAAAATTTGACATTTGACGTGGCACACAGATTCCCCTATTGTTTCATAGATGGCGCTCTATACAAATTTTTGATTTAAATCATTTTAAGATAATAATTAGTATTTGTCGTAGAAAAAGTATAGTATGCACCTCGTTTATAAACTTTTCTATACACTCATTGATTTAAGCACTCGCTCGCAAGTTCGCTCGTGCCTAAATTAAATTCGTTTATAAAATGGCATTTATCAAACTTAATACATAATATACTATAATATAAAATTTAGCTTTTAAAAGCTATTAAAATAACAATATTGTACAATTATATGGTGGAGACTCCAACAGGCAATAAGACGACGAAACTTTTGATATATATTTGAATATACAGCCCGTTCATAAAAAACCGAATATATCTATATATATATATATGGGGCGTGGCCTCGCCTCCCTCCAACGCGCGACACAGTAGCTAAGCAAATAGTCTGCATCGCTAATGAGATTTTTTGCATTATTATCATTTAATTTTTTAAGTCCTTACCTGCTCGACCTTTCGTCATGTCTTTTATCACACAAGCTATTGTGACCCGCCTTGGAGGGAGGCGAGGCCACGCTCCATAGATATATTCGGTTTTATTGTGAACGGGCTGTATTTTTTAACCAACAATTTATGTTTTACCAACTATATTTTAAGTCATTGGTAAATTAATTGCAGTTTTCTTTTTTTTTATTAATTTGGTAATCATCTTTAGGTTCTTAGTTTAATTTAACTACACTAAAAAAATAATCTTTTACAAGAAATGAAAATCACTTTAATTCAAAAGATTTGCGCTTTTGAATAGTGCCAAGAGCTATGTTTCTTAATCTAAATCAGAGACTATCTTTACATAAAAAATTTTAAATTACTTGAGGCGAGAGATTTTTTTATTCGTTTAAGGATATTACAATATTAGCTTAAATCAAGAGCAAGCGATTTCTTGGTACAAGAACCAAAAATATTTTTTCGAAAGATATTTCTCTTTTGTCTCACCAGATTTTGTTGTAAAATTGACATGCTATTGGGATAATTGTGATGTATCTTGAATGAATTGCGTAAATAAAAATAATTTTCATAGCTTTTGAACAAAAACACTTTGCACTTGGTTGAAAGAAAAAACATTAAAGAGATTTCAAGAGAACTACACTTCTTCCACTAAGAACTTTTTTCTTTAAGCAATAATAGTTATTTATGTCATTAGGTTAAGAAGTAAGGCTTTTTGTGCTAAGCCAAGCACAAAAAGGCACTTCTTGGCCGAATGGCATACAACATTTTATCTTCAAAGCACTTAATATAGGTCAATTTAATTGAACATTAAAGCGGCCTAACCTCACTTTTTTAGAATCTCATTTATTTATTAGCTAAAGATTACATTAAATGTAAAATAATTATTATTGCTTTTAGAAGGAGTAATAGTTTGACAATACCTAGCTACATGATTTAAGTAGAAATGGATTTTTGCTATTACATTGAATTCAATTAATTTTTTAATAAATTTGTTTGGATTTTTATTTAAAAAATAGGTAGTTTGGAATGTTTAAGCTGTGTTTAACATTTAATTTCACTGAAAACTTGAAGCAAATTAAAACTTAAAGATAATTTAAATCGTAGAAAAAGAATCGTGCGTTTCTTGGTTGCCTAACCTCACTTTTTGTTTTATTATTCATATTTAATTTTACAATAATTTAATGAAAAATATTAAACATTAACAGTAAAACAAACAAATTAGTGCTTATTATAAATAAATTAAACCAGTTTAGTACGTTAATTTCTTAGAAAAGGATTAATTTGTCAAAATAATACTTTTTTATCAAGTTGACTACTTTAGTTTAAGGGCATCTTTTTTTAGTTTAAGTTTAAAACAACGTTATTTTACTTAGATTTTGGATAGTTTACTTAGAATGCCCATTCTGATAAAAATATGTTACTGCGCAATTTTTGAAAAATCTCGTCTATCCATTTACAAAGTGGTTATAATCGCAACAAAAACTGAAACTGATTAGCAATTCAAACATCGTGTTGGGTCTAGCACCGCACTGGCTCGCCAGTGCAGGCAACCTCAAACAATTAAAACGGCCAATATTCCAAATTAAGAAAGATGATTCGTTGTCGCTAGAGAATGTCTGCAAAAACCGCGGAATTTCCGCAAAAGCGCGTCAAAACGCGTAAATACTTTTTTCTCGGCCCACAATTTACGAGCCGTTCTCTTCACGAGACGCTCGACCAGTGCCGGCTTCAAGGGGGGCAAAGTCGGGGGCAGTAAATAATGTCCTACACTAAAAAAAATGTGCCCTTAAGTAAACTCTCTTGAGAAAAATTATTAGCGGCAAGAAACAATATTTTAGCATGCTTCAAAAGCATATATGCTTTTGAAGCAAGACAAATTTTTTTGCGCTAATAACCGTTTTCTTCATTTAAAAGAGAAATATCTTCCGAAAAAATATTTTTTGTTCGTGTACCAAGAAACGATTGAAGTTATATCAAACTAAACAAACACATTTCTAAAAAAATAAAATTAATTAATTCTTGCCTAAGGCGCCAGGGGTTTCAAAGCCGTCCCTGTCTCCGATGTATTTTTTTAAGATGGCGATAGCCACAAAGGTCATTATTGCTAGAAATTGTACATGAACGACATAAATCACTCGGACACCTACAAAGCAAAACGTTTTAATTGTTTTTTTTCACCGTACCTACATTTTCGTTTGCGGTTGTGGTTGTGGTTGTTATTTAAATATACATATATCAGAATTTATGATTTATTTCAAGTTTTGCTAATGTTTACTTGGTACTATGATATATATTTATATACAATTATTGTTGCCACATTTTATTTTGATTTTAGAGCAAATATCTCTTGGTCCCATAGAATGTATTGCTTTATTCAAACGCTTCTGATCTTCACTGAAACTACCAGCGTTGTTAGTATTTAAGCTTAAATTCCCCTCACCACATAGGCCTTTTGATTTTAATTATTGAAACATGCATTTAACAATTAAAATCAAGGACCTTTATAGTGAGGGGAGCTCAAGCCTAAATCATTTATTTAAAAAGAGTTTGAATAATTCCAAGTCCACTGTGAAAGTACATACAACACGCCACAACACAACACAACCGTTAAAGTGTATATTGGAAATTCCTATAATAGAATTATAATATTATATCACTGCCCCTAGAAAATGGCGAATTGCAAGTTGCAATGATACAAAACGTACTAAACACGTGTGCCGCAAACGGTGTGAGCTACCAGATTTTGTTGTAAAATTCACATCCTATTGGGATAATTGTGATGCATCTTGAATGAATTGCGTAAATATAAATAATTTTCATAGCTTTTAAACAAAAACACTTTGCACTTGGTTGAAAGAAGAAACATTCAAGAGATTTTGTATTTGTTTTCAAGAGAACTATACTTCTTCCACTAAGAACTTTTTTCTTCAAGCAATAAATACTCTTTATGCTAAAATATTGTTTCTTGCCGCTAATAATTTTTTTTCAGTGTATAAACTTCAAATTTTATATATTAAAAGACCAAATTATCCGATTAACAACAATTAAAAAACGGTAATTACCGAAAGATAAATGTTTCCAGTTGTTAAGAGCCCTTGTGCAACTTTAATACGTACACGATACATAACTTTGAAGAAACAGGGCTTAACATAACTTTCGCCTGTGGTTCATTTCTACCTCCACAAAATATTACAAGAAAATATTGAAAGGTCAAGTAGTAAATGAGAGGCGAATGTATAAGTAAGGGAGAAAAAAATCACTTTATTTATTATAGTGTGTTCCATTTAAGAATAAAGCTTTTAGTTGGATAGGATTTATTTTCTTATACAGTGTTGCCATGGTTTCTAAAAACAAATTTACAAACTGACATAATAATATTATATTATATTAGCCATAGATAACATAATAATATTATATTATATTAACCATAGATAACAAAGCCTGATATTAGCTTTTGTTGTCCATGGACAACAAAAGCTAATATCAAAATGCATTTTTCAAAAATATTAGAGAGAAAGTTTTTAGTTTGTTAATTTATTGTTTGTCCTGTGATTTATTAACCTTTGTAAATAATTTGTTACTGTACAACAGGTAAGTCGATGACATTAAAATCAATTAACATAACCAAAGAAAAATATTTTTAAATTTTTTATATGAACAATGTGGACAGTGTGTCTTAAAAAATAAATTTAACTTGAAACTTTAAAATATCTCAGTTAGTATGCATTTTACGAAAAAATGTTTAAAATAAAAATTAAATAACTCGAGGGGGGAAATCAATCAATACTAAAATTGGTCCTTATACTCTCCTCCGTATAGGGGGAACAAGGGGTAACTTTAAAATTTCCAACGGATATTGCATATTCGGATCATTCGACTAAAAATAAGTAGATTTTGTCTAAAACATTTGTTCATATTTGTAATAGATGGCGGTGTAATGAAAAAAAATCAATTTTGTTCAATTTTTCTTCTGTATACGATTCTGCAATAATTTTTCCATAAAAATATCCCTTTTTTCGATAATAATTATCTTATTAAATTAAATCTGATTTTTTAAGTACCCACGATTTTTTAACTAATATTTAAGTTTCCTTTGGTTTAAGTTTTATGCATTATTTCATTCGGTGATAATTATCAATTGCGCACCATGGTCACTTTTTACCTGCCAGCATTAAATCCTTTAATTTAAAGGATTATTGTACTATTTTTAATAAAAATACCTCATTTTAGGTTAAAAAACATTATTTTGTCAATTAATTAATTTAATCCTAATTGAGGTATAAAAAAATGGTATTTAGTTATAAATAATTATTATTATTGAGGTATTTTGATTTATGGATAAGCAGGCAGGAATCTTGATGATGCTGTTAATATCTACGCTCAGCGTTTTTCGGATAAAATTCGATAACGTACTTTATTTCACCGTACAGTCAAGCAGTTTATTGCAAACGGGAGCGTTCAACCGAAAAAAAGAGTTTGTCGAGCAAATATTTAATATTGTTATATTGAGAAAAATTTATGTACGAGGTGTGTTCAGAAAATAACGGGAATTGTTAAATTTCGCGGGTTCGGAGGGTCTGGTTGTCATACAATTTTCTTTATTATGTTGGTATATATACATGCTCCCGAAGTATGATAAAAACTTTAGCTGGTTTCATTGTTTACTTTGTCTGTGGCAGCCGCTTAGGTTAGACGTGTTTTATGAGCTCGGCGATTTTTCGTTCGTTAAAAGAAATGCATCAAAGAATTTGTATCCAATTTTGCTTAAAAAATTAAATAAAGTCTGTGAAATGTTAACAAAGGCCTATAGTGAGTCTGCTATAAGTAAAACAAGAGTTTACAAGTGGTATAAGAGTTTCCAAGATGGCCGTGAAGACGTTGAAGATGACGAACGCACAAGCACATAAACAACCGATAAAAACATGGAAAAAGTGGAAGAAATGGTTATAAACCATCAGAGAAGTCGCTGAGGATGTTGGTATATCGATTGGCTATCCCATGAAATTTTTTCAAATGTTTTGGGTATGAAACGCGTGGCAGCAAAATTTGCTCTAAAATTGTTAAATTTAGAACAAAATTTTTGGCCAAAAACAATACTGTAATGATGCCCCAGCCTCCATATTCTCCAGACATGCCTCTGTGTGACTTTTTCCCATTTCCAAAAATAAAGAGAACCTTAAAGGGCCGTCGTTTTGCAAGCATAGACGACATTAAAAGCGCATCGCTGAAAGAACTGAAGGCTATCCCAAAGATCGAGTTTTAGAAGTGTTTCGAGTATTGGAAGAAGAGCTGGCACATGTGCATAATATCCAATGGGGACTGTTTTGAAGCCGACAACATTAATGTAGACAAATAAATAAATATTTGTTTAAAAAAACGAAAATCCCCGATATTTTCTCGTATAACACTTTATTATCGATGTTAGTGTGACCACTGGTGAAAGTGATCGCTGCCCGTCCGAATCAATGTTAATATGTTGTAATGTTGGTTCCGCTGCCTAAAAACAGTTACTAAACATGCTTGTCGGATTCGTTGTGGGCGTGGCCTGTCCCGGTCATTATTAACTAATGAGTTATGGTTGACAATTGCAAATCATCTGCCTCCATTATTTGTGTTTCGAGATCTCGTTGCGCCTGTTTCCAACGAAAACTTCGCAACCGAATCTGTTTTTTGCCTTCCGTAAGCGGCCATATTTATACACTGTACCTCACCCTTTGGACGTTGGACAGTTGTCATTGGTTTTGGCTCTTATTGGTCTATATAATATTTTTAAATTTACTCTCTAAAAATGAAACAGTGGATTTTTACTGATTGACAGTGTATATTAACTATTTTCCGCAGTGATAAGTATACCACTAGCAATTAGTGAATACTCACTTTTTCATGTAGCGATTTCTTCACTGTACAAATTAGTGAAATGGGTTTAGTTCAAAAAAGTTAAAATTTCACTATTTTATGTCGAGGGTTCCGGAAAAGTAGTGATAATAAAAAACACTAATTTGAAGAAGTTAAAATTTCACTAATTTATATTGAAAAACACTAATTTTACAGTGAATAATAATTCACTGACGGAAATAGTGAAAATTTCACTGTTTCACTTTTAGAGAGTACGATGATTTAAATCATCAATTCAACTCAATTGAAACCTAAAGGTCTCACTTGGTAGATCGGGGCCTCCATTCTCATTGGGAAAAATTTTTGCTAATGTAGGAAGAAGAGAGTTTTCCAAAAACTCCAAATACGTTTGAGCTGTCATATTCTGGTCAAAGAAGATATGACCTTTTTGCCGGTATTGGGAATTTGCCTCTATCACCCAATGAGGATTTTCTCTGCTCCAATACCTACAATTTTGACGGTTGACTGTACCATTCAAACAGAAGGTAGTTTCGTTCGAAAAAAAGTATTTTACGAGGAAAGTGTGGATTATTTTTATAGCCATTACAATTTTAAATTTAAGTTAATTAAAACATAAATTCTCTGTGTTTTTTTTCTAGTACTCTCTTAAAATGAATTAGTCAAAAATAACTAATTATAAGTCATATTTGACTAATTGTCATAGCGAAAAAGCAGTCACTAATAATTAGTCGAATTCCACTGAATAAAATAGTCAAATTAGTAAATTTAAATTTAAAAAAAGTTTTGACCCAGCCTGGGATTGAAGTCAGGTCTGTCACTTGACAAGTTTGTCAAGCTAACCTCATAACGCATTCGGCTGTCAGCAGCTCTTATAAAAATCAATTTTATTTGTCAATAAATATTGTTCATAATATTTTAAAGTTTAATATATTATTTGTGTTGCTGTTTTGAGCTAAACTTTTTGCATCTTTATTTGTTTTATGGGTCATTTAACCATGGAGAGGTACCTATATGCATTTAATTCAAATAATACTTTGTTGTTGGCCGTAAACGATTAAAGAAATTAGTTACTTTTAACTGTCAGAAATAGTTAAATATGGTGACTAATCTTAAATTAGTCAAACTTTAACTATTTACGTAGTAAAAAATAACTATTTAAAAGTGAAAACGACTATTTTATTAGTAAAAAATGCTGGTACTAATTCAAATAGTAGAATTTTGACTATTTCATTTTTAGAGAGTAGTGAATTAGTATTTTTAGGCTAATTTTTGCAAAACAAAATCTAAAAATAGCCTCCTATTTTCAGTGTTTTCAGGTAGTTTCGTCCGAAAAAAAGTATTTTACGAGGAAAGTGTGGATTATTCTTATAGCCATTACAATTTTAAATTTAAGTTAATTAAAACATAAATTTTATGTGTTTTTTTTCAAGTCTTTACATTTAGTACTCTCTTAAAATGAATTAGTCAAAAATAACTAATTATAAGTCATATTTGACTAATTGTCATAGCGAAAAAGCAGTCACTAATAATTAGTCGAATTCCACTGAATAAAATAGTCAAATTAGTAAATTTAAATTTAAAAAAAGTTTTGACCCAGCCTGGGATTGAAGTCAGGTCTGTCACTTGACAAGTTTGTCAAGCTAACCTCATAACGCATTCGGCTGTCAGCCGCTCTTATAAAAATCAATTTTATTTGTCAATAAATATTGTTCATAATAGTTTAATATATTATTTGTGTTGCTGTTTTGAGCTAAACTTTTTGCATCTTTATTTGTTTTATGGGTCATTTAATCATGGAGAGGTATATGCATTTAATTCAAATAATACTTTGTTGTTGGCCGTAAACGATTAAAGAAATTAGTTACTTTTAACTGTCAGAAATAGTTAAATATGGTGACTAATCTTAAATTAGTCAAACTTTAACTATTTACGTAGTAAAAAATAACTATTTAAAAGTGAAAACGACTATTTTATTAGTAAAAATGCTGGTACTAATTCAAATAGTAGAATTTTGACTATTTCATTTTTAGAGAGTAGTGAATTAGTATTTTTAGGCTCATTTTTGCAAAACAAAATCTAAAAATAGCCTCCTATTTTCAGTGCTGACTAATTTCTCAATTAGAATCAAACAACGAGGATATCCGTAACGAAAATCTCGACTTCGATCGAATTAAATAAGCATTAACAAGTCAAATGCATCTAGTGGTACCGGACAAAACAATGGCCAGTGATATGTTATAGCGTCACTTCGCATCAAGCATGCCATGCACGAGACACGACGGGCCTTTTCTAGTTTTTGCGCCGACTTGATCTCCACTCTCGCTCTCTCCTACTTTGCCTCTTCTTCTTCTTCTTCTTCTGCTTTCCTTGAAGATCTATCTACTCTTTTATCATCTCGTTCTTTATGTTTAAGATGCATGGTCGGTTTACAGGGTGTTAAACTGAACTAATACACAGACAGGTGCGCGCTGGTTCCAAAAATTGCTCAAAAAGCTAAAGCTCAAGCTTGTTTTCAAGATATGATAATGATAATACTTATTTGAAGGATATAGGAAGTTGAATGCAGGTGTGTTCAGAAAATATCGGGAATTTTCGTTTTTTGAAACAAATATTTATTTATTCGTCTACATTAATGTTGTCGCCTTCCAATACCCCAAACACTTCTAAAACTCGATCTTTGGGATAGCCTGTCATCTATGCTTGCAAAACGACGGCCCTTTAAGGTTCTCTTTATTTTTGGGAATAGGAAAAAGTCAGACAGAGGCATGTCTGGCGAATATGGAGGCTGGGGCATCATTACAATATTGTTTTTGGACAAAAATTTAACAATTTTATAACAAATTTTGCTGCCACGCGTTTCATACCCAAAACATTCGAAAAAATTTCATGGGATGAGCCAATCGATATACCAACATCATCAGCGACTTCTCTGATGGTTTATAACCATTTCTTCCACTTTTTCCATGTTTTTATCGGTTGTTAATGTGCTTGTGCGTTCGGGGCGTTCGTCATCTTCAACGTCTTCACGGCCATCTTGGAAACTCTTATACCACTTGTAAACTCTTGTTTTACTTATGGCAGACTTACTATTAACCTTTGTTAACATTTCACAGAATTTATTTTATTTTTTAAGCAAAATTGGATACAAATTCTTTGATCCATTTCTTTTAACGAACGAAAAATCGCCGAGCTCATAAAACACGTCTAACCTTAGCGGCTGCCACAGACAAAGTAAACAATGAAAACAGCTAAAGTTTTTATCATACTTCGGGAGCATGTATACACATATAGTACCAAGAACAGCGCTGTCATTGAATGCATTAAAATTGAAGCAATCTAAATTGTTATTTGCTCAATTAATTACTATTTAACCAAAATAGGGAAATATTTTGCCTAAATATTTGAATACAAAATCTACATATGTAGGTATAAAAATGTATCCCTAATAATAATGTTTGTCAGATTTAGCGATTCAGTTCCTATTGATTTTGATTTGGCACGAATTTGTGTAAGAATGCCGTCGTCCTTAGATCTCGAAGATGTGTAGCAACATACGCGCTGCTTGACGTCGTTTCCTCTTGATCGCGTTGCCTGCGCTCGCTAAGCCATGGCCTGCCTCGATGTTCATCTACTTACTGCCTTTGCTGAAGCAGCTTAGAAAACTTCGAACAAGACTATATTTTACCATTTATCATATACTTGGTGTTAGTTTTTTGGTTTTGATCTGATCTAGACATAAAATTTGATACATCAAATTGCTGGTTATGAAACGAAAACCGGAACGAACCAGATTCAACCCCAGTAGCACAAAGATATTAGACCAATATTCGTAATAATATTGGGCCAATATATCTTTCGTCAGATTTTTTCTAGCAAGGTCCAATATTGAAACCCAAAGTTTTTTTTACATTATATTCTAGGAAAGTTAAGGGAGAAATTTAAAGAAAAAAAAGATATCCACCTAGTACCCTAGTAGCAATGGAATGGGACAAGATTCTCCAGCAAGGTACTTGGAGAAACACAATTTGACAATTCTTGATCAAGACACTTGACCAAGATTCTTTATCCAGACTGGCTCCAGACTTGGGCCAGTCTTTGACCAGAATTTGACCAGATTCTTGGCCCAGAGTCTTGAGATAGACTTACGCGAGAAACTGAAAAGACGACAAGCTGAAAATAAAAATCTTGGCTCAAGAAAATGGTTTTGAAAAGTACTATTTTTTTTAAAAATTTACAAAAAAAATCATTTAATTTTCGATACCACAGAAATTCATCGCGTAAAATTCTGAATCAAATGATATACACTGAAAAAAATTTGTTGTAAAATTACATAGAAAATAATGGGTTATTAATTACCCATTATTTTCCTTGTAAATTTGCATTAAGTTTGTAATTTAAAATTATTACAATATTGTTGTAAAATGCAAAATTGTAAAATTACAATATTGTTGTAACGAATATTTTTTACAATTTTGTTGTAAAATTACAAATTGTAATATTACAAAAAAATTGTAATTTAGGAAAATTTACACATTTGATGTAAATCACAAATTGTAAAATTACAAATATAGAATTAAGGGGTTTTTTCGCCTATTGTATAATTGAAAATAAAACAATATGCTAATTAGGTACTTGTTTAATTTAAACTTATGACAAATTTTCTTTAAAATTGTGCAAATTTTGGTCTGATTTTAATTTTTAACATTTTTATTTTTGGGGTGGATATATATATCCACCCCAAAAATAAAAATGTTATATATATATATATATATGTATCTATCCAAATGTATCTACCACAATAATAAAAATTAAGAGCAGACCAAAATTAACAAAATTTTAAAGAAAATATGACATAACTTTATATAAAAGTAATTAAGCCTATTGTTTTATTTTTTTTAATCACACCATGGCGAAAAAACCCTAACTCTTACTAATAACTTTTAAATTTTATTAAATTAGTTGTATTGGTTATTGAAATAAAAAAAAAATAAAAAATTATTATCACATTTTATTATTCTAATAATATTATATATTATATAAAAAAAATAAAAAAAATTAAACAAAACATTTACCTAAAGATATTACGTATATAACAAATAGAAACTAATAATACATAATATTGTCTATTTTTCATAATACAGAAAATAAATTATAATTAAAAAATATATATATAAAAAATTGAAATTTTTGTTTTATAAATGAATCCTTCTTATTAATTAGGCCAAGAAAGTTTTGATTGATAAACAAAAATAATTTATCTTCTGTATTATTATTTATATTAATATATTAAAAAAAAACATACTTCTAAAAAATATTTAAATAAAATAATATAAATAATAATATATTAAAAAAAATACTTCTAAAAAATATTTAAATAAAATAGCAACTTATTAAAAAATGATTTAAAAACAGTTTAACAAAAGAAAAACTCGATAAAAGTAAAACAAATTTTTTTAACTTAACTTAATTTAAAAATTTCTTAATTTATTCATTAAACTTATTATTTTTTTCTTTGAAGTTTTAATTTTTTTTGATTTTCCACCTGTGTCAGGATGCAATTTTAGGTAATTTCTTTGGACAAATTCCAAAACACAGGAAGCTTCAATTGGGTACTTTAAATTTAGGACAAAATAAAGTCCAAACATTAGCTGAAAAGCTTCCAAAAAAGTTGCACATTGAAAACATCTCTTTTTTTCGATATAAATGTAAAGTCAACGTTTTCATTAGATAAATAAGTATTGGATAATTCTTCGATTGTATTGTTAACATTATGTTTTATTGAATGTCGGCGAAACACATGCATTTTCAAATTTGCAACTTTTATAAAGGCTGTGGTAGATTTACATATTAAATAAAAAGGACATCTAACCTCAACTCCATAATTTATGTGATTATATGCATGTTTTATAATTTGTTGTTTATTTTTTGAAAAAAAGTGACAATTACTTACTAAACATTTTAGGCTTTGAGAATATTCAACACTGCAATGTTCTTGTTTAATGTGTAAATATATTTTTTTATAAGTTGAAAATTCCCTTAAACAATCTTTTCTTAAGCATTTGAAAAGCGATTTATAATTAAATCTATGATATTTTAAATGATTTTCATATCGAATAATCGATTTAAATGTTAACTGACAAATATTACATTTGTAAATCATACTTACCACAAAACGATAAAAGGAACAAAACGGCACACGCTCTAACCAGGACCACGTTCTAACCAAAAAAGACATCTTGATTCGATGCATGCAAAGTTGTCGGGAGCGTCACGTGATATATTTATCTTATTTGATTGGTCAAACTTATACAATTAGTTTGTAAAATTACAAAAATATTGTATGTTTCTGTCACGTGAGTATTTTGTCTTATTTTATTGGTTATTTTTTTTTACAATAAACTTGTAAAATTGGAAAAGCATTAAAATAATACAAAGGCAATGTAATTTTACACAAACAAAGTAAAACTAATAAATATTTTTACAATCATATAGTAAAAATGTTAAGTTTTTGTAAAAATGCCAGAAATTCCTTGTAATTTTATTTTTACATGCATTTCATGACAAAAATACCTTGAAAACTCAGATAATTTTACAATAAAATTACATACATTTTTTTCAGTGTACACGACATTTTTCACCTTTGGGACTTGAGGGAAGAAAATTTTTAGCTTTGGCAAACTTCATTCTTGCACTCTTGCACACACTTCTCGACTAGAGTATTGTGAATGAAACTACTGTAAAATGAGAACCTCTACTCTATAGGATAGTCCCTAAGTTTAGTAACAGATGTATCTTGACCCATGCTGGAACAAGGCTTTTCCCAAATTGCTACTAGGGTACTCACTAAGTAGTAGGATTTCTAAAAGTGATATGTCACGATCATATCGACAAACGTTTGTTTTCAGGAAATGTTTATAGTAGGTACTTAGGGGCGTAGAAGGGGGAAATGATATAAAATGTACCGTCCAAATTCTTCCAAAAATCTACCAATAATAAAGTCGTGTACCGTCTATAGACATATATGTTATTCTTAATTACGATTAAATGCTAAAATCGTTTGTATCGTGTGCTAAAATGATCAGCTTGACCTTTATTAACGTAATAACAAATTTTATTGCTAATAAGACAAGAAATCGCATATTAGCCTTGTTATTCTAACGGTAATATGCAAGAATGGCCTTTATTATTTATAACCTTTATAATTGTGTTTATAAAGTATATAAAAATTTGACATTAAATTTTGACGGTGACACACAGATTCCCCTATTGTTTCATAGATGGCGCTCTATAAAAATATTTGATTTAAATCATTTTAAGATAATAATAAGTATTTGTCGTAGAAAAAGTATAGTATGCACCTCGTTTATAAACTTTTCTATACACTCATTAAATTAAATTCGTGTATAAAATGGCGTTTATCAAACTTGATACATTTGTTATGGAATTATGGATTTTAATTATTTTAACTTCAATGGATCATAAATTGAATTTCCATTAAATTGATGTTTTATTTCATTGCAATTTTGACCTTTCCAATGATTTATATTAAATTTTATTGCAAAAACACTTGTCAATATTGATTTACACTTATCGTCATGTTGTAAATATTTAATTGCAATTTATTGATAATTAATTATATTACCTACTGTAAAATAAAATGGCGGGGTTATTAAAATCAAAGGAGTAAAATGTATTTCAATATGTGGTTTTTAATTATACTTTATTTCAAAAATTCAAAAAAATATTTGACAACTGGCATCTGCTATATACCTCTACACGGAAAAAATATTTTCTAAATGTAAGAATACCTTTATTCTTAAAAAAATATTTTTCTTAATTTAATTTAAGATTAACAATCGATTAGACCAAATTTTGGAAAATTCCCTCTATTCTGTTTTTAAGGTTCTCTTTAATTTTGGGAATAGGAAAAAGTCAGACAGAGGCATGTCTGGCGAATATGGAGGCTGGGGCCTCATTAGAGTATTGTTTTTGGCCAAAATTTAACAATTTTGGAACAAATTTTGCTGCCACGCGTTTCATACCCAAAACATTCGAAAAAATTTCATGGGATGAGCCAATCGATATACCAACATCATCAGCGACTTCTCTGATGGTTTATAACCATTTCTTCAATTTTTGCAAGTTTTTATCGGTTGTTAATGTGCTTGTGCGTTCGGGGCGTTCGTCATCTTCAACGTCTTCACGGCCATCTTAGAAACTCTTATACCACTTGTAAACTCTTGTTTTACTTATAGCAGACTCACTATAGGACTTTGTTAACATTTCACAGAATTTATTTAATTTTTTAAGCAAAATTGGATACAAATTCTTTGATCCATTTCTTTTAACGAACGAAAAATCGCCGAGCTCATAAAACACGTCTAACCTTAGCGGCTGCCACAGACAAATAAGTATTGGTTAGTTCTTGCATTCAACTCCCTATATCCTTCAAATTTGTATTAATTTAAATTACAAATAAGAATAAATCCATTCTTAAATAAAAAGTATCTACTTGGATTGAGATGATCAATCTTTAATATAGAATACCTTTTTTTCCGTGATCAAAATAATGTTTTAAACTTTACTTGTAGTTTTGTATCTTTAGAACATTTAAACATTTTATCTCGACGAACTTAATTAAAACAATAATCAGTAAAACAAACTACTTGATCCGAAGTATTAGGCAATCGGTTATGATAAATTGTTTTTTTTTAATGGATAAACCAAACGAAATATTAATGTAATTCGGCCTTAAGTTAATGCAGAAAAAACTTTGATAATTAATGATGGTTCATTCATGTAAGCTTATTCGGAATGGGAATTTTTTACAGTTTTTACGGTTTGTTGGTTATTAATTTTTGTTTTATTGATTTTGGTAACTCTCTTGATAAAAAAATATTAGCAGCAAGAAACAATATTTTAGTATAAAAGTGCAAAGTGTTTTTGTTCAAAAGCTATGAAAATTATTTATATTTACGCAATTCATTCAAGATACATCGCAATTATCCCAATAGCATGTCAATTTTACAACAAAATCTGGTATCTCACACCGTTTGCGACACACGTGTTTAGTACGTTTTGTATCATTGCAACTTGCAATTCGCCATTTTCTAGGGGCAGTGATATAATATTATAATTCCATTATAGGTATTTCTAATATACATTTTGCCGGTTGTGTTGTGTTGTGGCGTGTTGTATGTACTTTTACAGTGCACCATGGAGTTGGAATCATTAAAACTCCTTTTAAATAAATGAAATTTAATTTATAGTTTTTACTATTAAAAGTAGTAGTCTGGATTTAAATACAACATAAATCCTTGTACATTGTAGCAACCAAGTTTTTTTTATCAAAAAATTAATTGTTTCCTATTGTGTTATAACAGTGCTATAGCAGTCATATTGATTTATTGATATCACTAACTATTACAAGGTTTTCGTATTTTTTCTGTGATTTTTTAAAAAGTGTCCATAACTACGTATAGGTAGTGATAAATTGTTGGGTAAGCTAATTACTATATGAAAGGTCATTCTGATCGCCTTATACTTGAGCAGGTAATCTAATCGAGTCTAAAGTATCCACCTAGTTTAGTGGCGGCTGATTTTAAATTTATGGGGCCACCAGTAGCCAATAATTAATTATCTAATTAATTATTATTTTGTGCTTGTTTAAATATGTGTAGTTTTTCGGCCGTACAGTTTCTATATACAAATTTAAAATGAAATTTCATTTGTACTTTCGGAAAATTCGTTTAATGAAACATCCACGATAGTTGAACTTGATGCATCAGTAAAAAATATGGATCGAGTAAAGTAGCTAGTGTAGTTGGTAAATATTTTAGAGTTGATATTCAGTGTAAAATGCACCAATTATTTAACTCTATAGCTTAATATTACTCTACATAACTCTATATTATATTATTTGACAGTGTAATAATAACGTAACTCTAAAAATATTATATTTTTTACTCGAATGTCTAATGCAATCGCATTAGTGTTAATTTAGACATTTACACTATAAATTAGTATTTTACAACCGCTATTTGCGTTAAAATTTCCCTAGTTTTCCTCTTGCTAGTGTATTATTGTTTTGAATTAGAGTAAAGTAAACAGTAATCGAGTATAGTTTTACACTAAAAAGAGTTAAATCTACACTATTAGGGTTATTATTTGTGGTGGGGATTGCAAAGCGTTTATAAATTTGTAAACTAGTTTAGTGCTGTTATTATTTATTATTATTTATATTAAAGATATTTTATTGTAAAAACTTGAAATGTGATTAGGCATTATGTCTAAAAACCGATAATAACAGAAACGGGCCAATTATATACAAATCCCATTCAAAATGGATGCATTGATTTAAAAGAAACATTTGTTCGAGTTAATTTAAATATTTTAATTATACATTGTTTTTATTTTTATGTTAACATTAGTTATATGATTTTTTTATTTTTGTTATTTTTCACAAAATATACTTTTGAATTTAAATATATGTTTTTAATTTTCCTCTCTTTATAGCAACAAGGATAGAGTAATTTTTACTCGATTTGAATGTAAAGTTTACTAATCAGAGTAAAAAAGGTATACATATATGCATATTAACTAAAAATAGAGTAGTTTGTTTACTCTAAAAGATTAAATAACTCATTAATAAGAGTCTAAATGTTATAAAAATAGTGTAAAATAATACTCTAATTAACAAAACTATTTTTTTCCGGGTCACTACCCAGAGTACCCTTAACACACAGTAGTGTTGTATTTCGAAATGTCACTGCCTTCATATATTTGCAACGTACTCTTCAGCATCGAATATGTTGACCACAGTGACGATGCCTGATTATTGGACTAAAAATACAAGAAAAAATTAAAAAAATTATAAGAAGCATTAGCTTCTTACCTTTCCCAAAAAAACGCTAGCAAAACATTTTCACTGACACCTTGTACCCCTTGATTGTTTCTCCATTGACAGAATTGTTCAAAAGTTTTATCATACGTTGTTAAAATATTCTTAAGCTTGCTAGAATAGAACAAAATATCGCATTCAAAAAAATTAAAGCTTAAATTTTTTTGGAATTCTAAATCTTTCTCATTTCGTACCCCTGTGGATTTCAGACTTAATGCAGCTGTAACTACTATAAACCTTTTTATGGCCATGGTTAAGAAGTATATAATTATATACTTACCAAATTATGGTTTCAAGCAACGTATTAATTATCTAATAAAATGTACAATATTTAGTGTTTTAAAGAGATCCTCAGTTAATGTTATTTGAGTCCGGAAAAGACTCATTTTATAGACTCAAATTTAAATAAGGTGATGCATCAATAGCAAAAAATAATACAGAATAAACAAACAAAAACACAATAACTAGATGTAAATATTTGAAACCAGTTTACATTATAAATAATTGAACAGCCATTAGTTTATATAACCTCTGTATACAAGCCATATTAATCTCAATGTTACTGATACTATCGAAATTTTATAAATAATGATATGTTTTTTTGCTTACAGGTTTATTTATATTATTTGCTATAGGTAAGTAGTTCTTTAAGTACCTTTGTAATTGTATTGTAAATAAATATACAGGGTGTTGTAGAATAGCTCGGCATTCTTAAACTATTCGTTATGGCAGATCTTCAATAGAACACGGAGAGAAATGTATAGTAAATTTTAGATAGTAAAAAAATATAGTAAAATTTACTTTAACAAATTTTTAGGGTAACAATATTATTTATTCGTCAATACAATTTTAAGATTGTAATACAAAATACTATTTTTTATTATACAATTTTAGTTAAGATTACAACACCAATATTACTAAATCATAAATGTATAATATATATTTTAATTTTTAATATGTAATATTTACTAATGATTTAATCAAATGTACATCTTATATTATAATATATTACACATTATTAAAAAATATAGTAAAAATAAAGATACTTTTATGTTTAAGGTAAATAAACAATATATTTAAATCTCATGACATTTTAAACATTCAATTTTCTAAGTTTCTTCAATAATATACTTATAAGAAAGAATTGAACCTACTTGGTTGCATAGTATGTACCGATTGCGGCAAAGGCCACGTCGCGACGCGTCGTTAGACGGTGTGGATCACGTGATGTTCTTACATCTCGCCTCTGTTGGCTTACCAACCATGTTATGTAAGCTCAGGTATTTCTTTGTTTTGGGTGTGTTCCACTACTACAAGTTGCTCGACAGTGTCGTGTCGACACTGATGATACCCAATATAGGTCAAAACACCTGTCTGTCGGTATTTGAAGTTGATGGAACGCACTCAAAACAAAAAACTTTGGCGAGGTGTAGGTTCAATTCTTTCTCATAACATTTTTGTATATTAAAAAGTATAATAAAAATGTTACACTTTTTAATTGTTAACAAATAATAAATATTCCATTTTAAAATATTTTATATTTAAAATGGCTACATAATATTTTAAAATTTACTATACTTATTAATAATGGGAAAAATGTAATTATAATAAGAATTAAAAACAAAATTGGTTGAGAATAATAATATTTTATCTTAAGGTTTAACATATATCCATGTATACATGGATATTTAAAAATTGGGGAACAATTTTTTTAATGCACTTATAAGGGTGTGACACTCCCCTATACCCCCAGGCACATTAATTCACTTAACCACTATAAATAAAGTGTTAAAGTTCTTTTATTTTTCGTCTTATTCAGGTTAATTTACAATTAAAATTTATGGCTAATCTTCTTCTAATTAATTAATATAACGATCCATTAATTAAGGCCTTGTAAACATCGTAAAACATCTATTAGATGCCGGCGTCACGTATTAATCCGTTTTGTACGTTATAGGTGGAGACACCTGGCGGAGAGTAGCGGTACTGCGTTTTCGTTAAGTATGTTGTCTACTTGAGTAAGTGGCAGCGGGGTTTAAAGTTTAAGATTAAAGTTTTCTGTATTTTAAATTTGTGTTTTTATTAGAAATCTATTTTAAAAAAGATAATTCTGGATGTATAATCAAAATAATTTGGGTGGGTAAAGTGGGTTTCATATAGTTACGAGAATAAATAAAATACTAAAAAATAATTTTAATTTTTTTATCAAGTCTGTTAAGCTGCACGTTGTTGTTTATTTCCATGGAAACGCGTTATTTTGATCTAAGTTTGACGATTAAAGTTTTTTTGTGCAATTAAACATGATATGTTGTTGATTTTGGGGGAGTGTAGAAAAAACTACAGAGAAGCTGCACTACACTGTGGTCAAAACTTAAGTATAGGACGAACAAAAATGCCAACCAAAACTGATAGCATATTTTGATTATAGACCCTTTTGGTAACACCAACATGTATTTATCAAAATCCCAGCTGATCCTATTTTAAAGTTTTTCAAACTTTTTTTTTCTATTTCTATATATTATTTTGCAATTATTGTACTAAAACTACCTGTACAATTTCAATAAAAATAAGCAAAATAATAAACTTTGTATCATTTAAATTACTTTACTCCCCAGTATTAATTTATTGAGTCACCTATTATTTTTACCACTCAAAACAAAACATAACAACACAACAAAGATTTATATCTTAAATATTTTTTATAACAAAAAATACTGGAAGTTTGTCTATGAAATAATTACAACTTGCAAATTTTGTAAAACAATAATTAAGTAATCGATTTAGAATCTTTAGTTATTTATTAGTTTTGTATTAGATACCTTAAAACAATAAATAAGATATTGCAAACTGTATTTTACATTATTTTGTATTTATATTGTAATTTATCCATATTTAATGTATCTGCCAAATTTTTAAAAACATTTGATAATGGTACTAGAGTTTTTTATCGAAATGGCATAAACAATTTTAAAATACTAAGAAATATGCAAAACTTATATATTTCAAAAAATGTCTAAATATGTTCCCCCGTGTCCCCATTACTTCACCAAAATTTTACCAAAAAATTTTGTAGCGTTTTCAAGATATTGCGTTTTCAAGATATTGCCTTGTATAATTTTGAAAATTAATTTTTAAAAATAAAAAAAAAACATATTGTTTATTAATGTACACTTTATTCAATAAAAATATTTACATGACTAGCAAAATATACAAAACTGTGAAACAAATCCTATACACAAAATATTTTCAATATCTATCTATCAAAAAATGGACAATTCATTAAGTTGGTAACATTTATTTAGTGCTGCCAAAAATGACAATAACCCACGAAACGTGAATTTTACAAAAAAAAATAAAACAGTCTTTTAAATAATCACCTATTAAATATAAACCTTTGGAATCAACATATTTACAGTAATAATCTAGCACCCCTGCTAATTTGACACCTGTCAAACATAACCTTAATTGACGGAGTACAACGCAGAACATAACCTCAACTGGAAGTCTTTGTAAAGGAGTTTACCGCCCAAGGGCACCCTCGACAGAAACATGGTGGGGGACATCAAACAAAGAGCTTTTCCGTTCATTAAAAATCTGGAGCAGGGTACTTCCGGTAACCCGTGGGAGTTTGTGACGTAGCTCAGCCATTGGGCCACGTGTTCTCTGGTCCACAACCTCGGATCTGGAAAAAAAATATTTTATTAGTGGGGATTTTGAAAAAGTCTATTTTTCTAAAATATTTTGAAAAAATGTTACTTCCGGTTTAACCGGAAGTCATTTATTTTAAAAAATGACACTTCCGGTTTAACCGGAATTCATTTATTTTGAAAAATGGCACTTTCGGTTTAACCGGAAGTGTCATTTTTTGACCGGAAGTGACATAAACTTTGTTATTTCAAATAGAACATCCCATATATTTTTACATTTTTAAATTCTACATAAAATTCTGAGTACTATACCATGTCCTATACCGAAAGTGAATAGTTTTCGAGTTATTAATTTTTTTCGTTAATGTTAAATTGACCTGGAATCTTTTAAACAATGTTCAAAAAATCCGCGAATCTAATAACAAAAAAGTAACATTCGTAATTCTTGACACATCTGTTATAATACGTAAAAAAAATAATGACATAAAAGATATTTGTGATTTAAAAAAAAATATACAAAAATATTGAATTCTTAAAATAAAAAAATATTACCTTTGGGTAGGTTATCCTGTTCTTCCGTGGTATCCCTGGTACTATATCTGGTATAACTCGGCAATCTGGACCCAGAAGAAGGCCCGTAAATGACAGGCATGGCTTCCGCAGTTTGTAGGGCCATTTTGCTTGTGGGTCTGTAGTGTCCTATTTTGAAAAATTAAATTTCAAAAATCTGAAACAAACAATTTATTTTTTAGAAAATCGTGGTGGTATATAAATAGCTTGCAGTATTTATAAACTTCTTAAATTGTATTTTGACAGAACCCGTGGTGTCGGCTCAATCAAAAAGATTTTAAAGGGTGTCAATGTTGCTTTAATAAGGCCTTAACTAATTTATAAATGTAATTTTTAAATGTAATTTATGTTAGGTATCAAAAAATAAATATCTTATTTTATTTAATTTTTTTTTTAGATATTTGCTCTAAAATCAAAATAAAATGAGATTATTTTTTTCAGTGTATAATATAATAAACACATTAATAACCTACCGATTAGGTCAGAATTAATTTGGAAAAACCAATTTTGGTAAAGGATATCCTCTATAAAAAACGCACTTCCTTTGGACAAAATTTCCACAAAATCAAAAGGAAATGACAACATTTCCACCTAATTAAATTTGTGATTTTACCATTATGTTATTTTACTGCCAAAATTGATCAATAAGTTTGTTTTAAATCAATACTTTAATATTTTTGTTTGTTGCTGTTTGGTTTGTTAAAATTAGAAACATCCAAATATAGTTTGGTTAGAAATGCAGTATAAAGAAAAATACTATTCCCTCCATTAACAACCCTAGTTAATAGACGGTAGATTAGGGGTAGACCAGACGCAGACCAAATCAGAAATAGTTTTTGCGGATGTAACATTAAAAAGGAAGTCCATATGTTTGTTAAGGAAACACCCTTTCCTGTTACAATATTGCCTGAATCAACTTACCACCCCTTAAACGTATTTCCACCTTCTCAATTATTTGTGTACAGTTTGAAAATAATTTTGAAAAATATATATATATATATATATATATATATATATATATATATATATATAAATATTACATTTTGTTATAGCCAAAGTATTAAGCAGGATCCAATTTTACAATGTTTTTGTTTTTGTTAGATACTTATAGTAATTAGCACATTAACAACCGATAAAAACATGGAAAAAGTGGAAGAAATGGTTATAAACCATCAGAGAAGTAGCTGATGATGTTGGTATATCGATTGGCTCATCCCATGACATTTTTTAGAATGTTTTGGGTATGAAAAGCGTGGCAGCAATATTTGTTCTAAAATTGTTAAATTTTGAACAACATTTTTGGCCAAAAACAATAATATAATGATGCCCCAGCCTCCATATTCGCCAGACATGCCTCTGTCAGACTTTTTCCTATTCCCAAAAATAAAGAGAACCTTAAAGGGCCGTCGTTTTGCAAGCATAGATGACATTAAAAGCGCATCGCTGAAAGAACTAAAGGCTATCCCAAAGATCGAGTTTTAGAAGTGTTTCGAGTATTGGAAGAAGAGCTGGCACATGTGCATAATATCCAATGGGGACTATTTTGAAGGCGACAACATTAATGTAGTCGAATAAATAAATATTTGTTTCAAAAAACGAAAATTCCCGATATTTTCTGAACACACCTCGTATGTATAAATCCTACAAGCATTGTAATTTTACTAAACAGTTCGACAGAAGAATTTAAGAAAATTGCAGTTTTTGTTTAATATAGTGAATTTCTACAAACATTTTGTAATTTTCCCAAATTGAGTTGTAATGAATCGTGTAGTGAATTTACAAAACTGAGTTTTATTATTACTATATTGTGATGCGTAAAAACTTTCTAAACATGTTTAGTAAAATTACAATATAAATTTTTAACAGTTTTCAAGTTATAGGCAATTTTTAAAGAAAAAAACTAATAACTTAAAAACTATTCACTTTTGGTTTATGACATGCTATAGTAATTTTACTCAAAATTTTATGTAGAATATAAAAATGTATAAATATATTATATATATATAGGGTGTTCTATTTAAAATAACAAAGTTGATGTCACTTCCGGTTAAAACTTCTTACGTCATTAAAATGTTGTTTAGAAAGAATAAACTTTTAGTTTAAAAACAAAAAAAAGCACTTGTGTAAAATGGAATAAATGATAATGGAATTGAAAATCGAATGATAATATATTTCCCTTTCCTGTGTAGGTAGTTGGGATCGAAACTGTGTGTTTCAAATAAAAGCGCCAAGGATACGGATATAGGATATCCTGTTTTTACATACTTATTCACATACCTACGTCCTTTAAAAATTATTGTTTAAAAATGTAAATGATATCCCTATTTATAACGAACACAAGCATTCAATTATTTGTTTTTTGATTGTTTTTTTTCGCGAATATTAGAAAATACATGTTTTGTTAATAACATGTTATTAAGTTACAAATAAAATTTATTTAATATGGTAAACTTTTTTTAACATTAAATGTTAAGAAAGACTTTAAATGAAATAATCTTATTCTTAATTTAAGATGTTAATCTTAAATTAAGAGAATCGATTAGACCAAATTTTGTAAAATTCCCTCTATTCTGTTCTTAAAGATATAAAACTATACTGGATATAAATATAATTATATTTATTCTACTCTCTAAAAATGAAACAGTGGATTTTCACTGATTGACAGTGCATATTAACTATTTGCCGCAGTGATAAGTATACCACTAGCAATTAGTGAATACTCACTTTTTCATGTAGCGATTTCTTTGCACTAATTTATTTAGTGGAAATTACACTGTACAAATTAGTGAAATAGGTTTAGTTCAAAAAAGTTAAAATTTCACTATTTTATGTCGAGAGTTCCGGAAAAGTAGTGATAATAAAAAACACTAATTTGGAGAAGTTAAAATTTCACTAATTTATATTGAAAAACACTAATTTTACAGTGAATAATAACTCACTGACGGAAATAGTGAAAATTTCACTGTTTCACTTTTAGAGAGTAAGATTAGTAAATATTGGTACGACTGGCCTATTCTTAAAAATATCCCCCACTCACGAAAGTGTCCTACATTTTGGAAAATTGTTCCTTGTGTCAGTTAATATTTGGTTTGAAATTATAAAAGAGCTGCTAAATTAGTATATTTCTCTATCAGAAAAAAAAACATAGCATAATCCACTTTTTACCTTTTGAAATAAACATGGTCATTATATCCCAACCTTTATTTAAAGTCGAGTAAAAGTTTAAAAAAGAATAGACAATATTTGAAACAATTATTGCTTAACTTACATAAAGATACCTTATATTTAATCCAAAAGTAAATACTGTATCGCCAAGAATTATAACATTTGTATCAAAAAATAATTATTCTTAAATTAAGCATAGTGTACTATATTTTATTTGAGTTAACCATATGTTGACAACTTATGCAGACACACTGTATAGTATTTTCTAAACTTAAATACTAACAAATTCTTACCTCAGTATAAATAGAGTCGTCCAAAAATCTTCCTTCCAATGCAAAAATCCACTTCACGTAACTTTTTTCTTCCTCGAAATAAATTACAACGAAAATAAAACAACAAACTTCAATAATTGACAATCAATCGCTAGTGCTGTGCACGCGTACAAAACAAAAGCACGCGACAAAGTAAACGAGACACCGATCGACGGCGGCTTATTAGAAACAATTGACTGTGCGCGTGTGTGACTTGATTAATTTTAATCTTTCGGCTCGTTTAAAGCGAGAAGTAAGTGCTAGCTTTGGTAGCTGTAAGCGTACTAGCGGGAAGTGACAGCTGATCAGAGTTTTATAGGGGGGTTTGTTGGGTGGACTTGGAGGGAGGGATTTTGTCGGTTTTTGTGTTTAGGGTAAGGGGTGGGAAAGGGATTACCTGTGTATTTACAGATTTTTGGAAATGTCTTTTGATGAGGGCTTAAAGAAAGTTAAAATAGATTTTTAACATTTAATTTTGTATTTTTAGAAAATTATTTGTTATTATTGTTAAATACGAAGAAATAGTATTACGAAACCATAGGAAATTACTAAAAAACAACAGGAAATTTAGATTAAAGGGAATTGCTAATCATAGCAAACAACATTTAAACTTGCTATTGTTATTCTAACTTGAAACGTTAATAACTTTTGTTTTTAAAATTAAAATATGTAATAAAAATTTTATGTTAAATCATATTTATGTTACTTTATTAGTGTTGGTATAAAAAAACTTGCGCTTTTGTTGATATCAAACAATAAATGTCTTATTTTATTTAAATATTTTTTTTGTAAACCTTTTTTTCAGTCAATCTTCTAGTTTTTAACGATGCCAATATTTAGGCTTGAACTCACCTCACTACGAATTTTTTGATTTTAATTGTTAAATGCATGTTTCAATAATTAAAATGTGGTGAGGGGAATTTAAGCTTAACCCTTTCAATACTGCGGGGATATATACGTCCCAAAGAAAATTAAAAAATGTCTCTACTTAATTAAGTGCGTTTAAATAAAACAGGGTCGGGACAATTTAGTATTTCTATGTCTTGACTTGGGATATCAGTAATAAAAACTTAATTTATTTAACGTCATGTGAACAATAACCAGCTGTTTTTCGGCCATTGCACGCTCTAAATTGAAAAAGACCAGTCACATAACCTATTTTGTGCAGTTTTTGTGTAAATTTTGCTTGAATTTTTGTGATACTTTATGTGCATTGTACGTCACAACTCATTCCTCAAAATATACGTTGGGACAAAAATATCCCACCAGTAATATGACAGGGGATAGTTTTATCCCATCAGTGTTTTTTGATAATAAACATTTTCAAAAATAGTAGAATTTCTTTAGTGTGGGGATAAATATATCCCAGGGCATATTACTGCAGGGATAAATCTGTCCCAGGCCTTTTTTTCAAATACCACCAAAGTTAAAAATCTGTTATTCAGTCAATTAACTATTTTTAACCTAAATATAGTTTTAACACTAATAAAAAAGTTTTAAATTAATTTCCGAAAAGTCGTATTGAAAGGGTTAAATACTAACAACGCTGGTATACTATAGTTTCAGTGAAGATCAGAAGCTTTTGAATCAGTGTTGCAAAAATCCTAATGTAAAAAATAATGCATTCGTCATTTTTTTTTAATGGAACGGTAATTCTAATTCATTTCCCATAAAAAAAATTAATTAATTAATGTAAAACATTTTCAATTCTCATTAAACAATTCAATACATTACTCGTTAAAAAGTTTGCAATAAGTAATGGAACATTTTACATTACTCATTAAAAAAAAATGTGTAATGTGTGACCCATAACATTTTTTTTTCGTCAGCATAAAAAAAATCAAATTTTGGAAAAACTTTTTTGTCGATATGAAAAAAATTCAAATTTTGACAATTATTCAAAATTCCAAAAAAAAAAAATCCAAAATACCTAATTAAAATTTTCATAATAATCGAATAAAAAAATTTAGTCAAAAGGGCGTATGTCTCGAGATACGGCGTTAGTAATTAAATTTTTTTACACATTTTGACGTTTTTTTAAGTTGAATTGCCCTGAAACATTTTTTTATCCGCCCTTTTGGCACAAAACCCTATCTAACTGCTGTAGTACGCCCTTTTGGCATTTAAAACGCGATATCTTTAGAAGAAATATTTCCCTAAGTTCCATAACTACAACCTATTTTCAATACAAATATTTCGTATATTATTATGATATTCAATGCAAATCGTGCGAAAAGTAAAAAACAAATGTTATTTGTTTTACAAGTGTTGAAAAGCGACTTTTTCATGCGAGTTTTTAAGTTGCTCACGAGGCCGTTAGGCCGAGTGTGCATTAACACGAGCTTGAAGAAAGCTTTTCTCACAAGTGAAACACAATGTTTTTTTTACGACCCTTTTATTTTTTATTATTTTAAAATACAAAACAAAATAACCTAAAAACGTGTTTGACAGCTGAATGTCAAACGATGCTGTCAAATTTCTTTTCACACAGACCTGTCACTTTTCACACAGAAATGTCACTTTACATTCGTGTTTTGCCTTGCCAATGAAAAGATTCATTTTCTAAGCAACGATGCCATCATGAAAAGTGACTTTTACATAGTGGTCGTAGAAAAAAATAATTTCCGTACCTGTGAAAAATGAGCAATGAAATATTCATTTTTTCCCCATTAAAAAAAAATTAATAATGAAATAATTCCACATTACTCATTAAACATTGAAAATTAGAAATGTACAAGTAATTCTCCATTAAACGAATAAAAATAAGTAATGTAAATTAATTTCATTACTCATTATTATAAAAATGCGCAATGGAATATCATTGCTTTAAAAAAATGCCTTTTTTGCAACTATGTTTTGAATAAAGCAATACATACTATTGGACCAAGAGATATTTGCTCTAAAATTAAAATAAAATGTGGTTAGGTCAATAGTATATGCTTTTGTAGCAAGACAAATTTTCTTTCTTTGAAAGTTCCTCAGCTTTTCAATTAAGAGATGCAGTTTTCTTTCTTGTTAAAATCCCATATTTTTGCGCTAAAAAACGTTTTCTTTATTCAAAAGGGAATGTGAAACACCCTGTATATGGCAAAAAAGCAAACATTTTTACCTTTAAAAATCTCCAACTTTTGCACGGTATAAAAAACACCCTGTATAATATTTAAGAATTATCTAATTTTACACAATTTTTTTTAAATTTCTCCAATAATATTTTTTTTATTTTCGCGCAATAAAAATGTTATTCATGCGGGTTCCAGGAACTTTCTATAAGCATAAAAGTACCTACTGCCATAAAATTCCTTTTAAAATTAAATTAACATTTCCTAATTTATTTAGGCATACAACAACAGCAGCGCAACGATATAACAAGAAGAAGGAAGGATATTACATTAGAATACATATTTCCGTTTCAATTAGCCAGTGTCGTTGTGTATTTTTATTCAAAGTATTTTTAAGAAGCCGGATATGTTTCCTGCTAATATTTGAATAATCAACAAGAAATCGGCCTGTTGTTGTTTAATTATCGTTAAGAAAATATCCGAGATGGAAAATTTATTCTTAAAAAGCTCGTTGAGCGCCTTAATTTCCTTTTGGTTTGGTGCACATCGCAAGGAAATTATTAAAAATAAATACCTTGTATATGTGAATTTTAATTAATACGTAGAGGAGGTGCAACGTCTCTAAGATAAAAGTAATTAGTCTTAAGGCTATATATTTTAACATTTTTAAATTTTACATCAAATTCTGAACTGAAAAAAATATATTATATCACGAGAACTATGAATTTAATAGGTTAAACTGGGCTCAGTAGTTTTTTGTTTGGTTTTTGTTGGAAAATGTTGAATGCAAAATAATTTAATAAAATCACGAGACCGCGTAGCGGTCGAGGGGTTTCATTTTTAATTATTTTGCATGAAACTATTTTCCAAAAAGAAAAATCACATAAAAAACTTACTGAGCATAGTTTGACAGATTAAATTTATAGGTTGAGTGATACTAAGAACTTTTTTCTTTAAGCAATAAATACTCTTTTATGCTAAAATATTGTTTCTTGCCGATAATAATTTTTTATCAAGAGAGTTGACATTGAGGATTTTTCGGTAAGTAAATAAATAAATTGTTTTTCTTATAAATTCATTGATAACATTGAGTAAGAAATGGTGTGATTTAAATTAATATTTATTTTACCACAATATATGTCATTTCAGTAGCATTGCATTACGTTGATGATTTTTATCGGATGTGGTTTTTTAATAGTATTTAACATTATCCTGTTTGTTTCATTCATAAAAATATAAAATAGATATCTATGCAAATACAAAAACTATTTTTTCTACTCCCACCTTTAAAACACTAAGTGACATTTTAAATACACATTGACAAGTTGTGGCTTTATGGCGCTTTAGACACGGGCTGAAGTTAGCAACAGGTTTTTAGTCACGGGCTGAAGTTAGTTTTAAGTTAGTTGACAGTTGTCAAATGTCATACAACGTTAAAATAAAGTGCCTTTCTTGTAAAATAATGTGAAATATGAAAATTATTTTATTATCTCAATATATTGATATATGGTCAATTCTCATATAACTTGTTCCGATGCTGTATCCACTTATTTTTGTGAAAACTAATTCTCGCTCAAGGTTTTTTTTTAGTGTAATAAGCATGTAGCATTTCAAGGTAATGGGAACTTAAATTATGACAACCCTAATCTATTAATTTTTTCCTAAAATGCAGGCTTTATGTTGCAAATGTCACATAAGTTACCGGTCACCAACTGCAATATCCTAACATCGATGAATATTTCAACAAAATGACCGTTCAAACAACTAATGTTAGTGCTTGATTAACTAAAAATAGACTTAAGATTGACAAAAAATTATTTTATCCGAAATCGGCAGTAAAGTAGTCAACAATCGTAAATTAAAATAAATCGGCAGTAAAGTTCTACTTTACTGCCGATTTCTGATAAAAGAATTTTTCGTCAATCTTAATTAAGTCTATATTGAGTTAATCAAGCACTAACATTAGTTGTTTCAACAGCCATTTTGTTAAAATATTCATCAATGTTAGGATATTGCAGTTGGTGACCGGTAACTTATGTGACATTTGCAACATAAAGCCTGCATTTTAGGAAAAAATTAATAGATTAGGGTTGTCATAATTTAAGTTCCCATTACCTTAAAATGCTACTTGCTCATTACACTAAAAAAAACCTTGAGCGAGAATTAGTTTTCACAAAAATAAGTGGATACAGCATCGAAACAAGTTATATGAGAATTTACCATATACAAAAATACAAAAGCATTAAATAGTTTCTCAACGCCAATATTTGAAAAGTTTATACGAACATTGTATTGACCTTTTAATTTCGCCGGCAGTAAACTATAACTTAAATTCGGGCACGGACTCCACTGTAAAGTGCTCATAAAACATTTTCTTTACTTTCACTGTGAAAAACTGTCAATTTTCAAGAAATACATTTCGATTTATAACCTTTATAATCTGTGTTTATAAAATATAAAAAATTGACATTTGACGGTGACACGCAGATTCCCCTATTGTTTCATAGATGGCGCTCTATAAAATTTTTTGATTTAAATCATTTTAAGATAATAATAAGTATTTGTCGTAGAAAAAGTATAGTATGCACCTCGTTTATAAACTTTTCTATAAATGGCGTTTATCAAACTTGATACATAATATACTATATTCTACATTGTGGCTAAAAACGATTTTATTTTTCTATAAACTGTGTAATTTATATTATAATAAATACTCATCTTAAAACTCGGAAACGTCAATTTCTTTTTTACCAACAACAATTTTACACATAATTAATCATTAAAGTGTTAAATATCACTTAAAACTTCCTCTAAATCATCCAAGTGTCCATTTCCTTTCCGTCTATAGCCAGCAAGATGATATGCAGAATTTTCGGAATTTATAAATTGGACATTTCTTTGAGGGCCAATTTAAAAATTAATCACCAACGTATTGTAATATAATAACTTTAACAGGAAATTGCCTATTTTGCGTGTAGAAAAGTTACCCATTGACCAGGTAAATATTAATTTAATCGTTAAAAATTCTCTTACTAAAAAATTCTTAGCGGCATAAAATAATATTTTAGCATAAAAAAGTTCTTAGTGGAAGAAGTATATATACTATAGTATCTGTGTTTTCTAAATTTGAATGCAAGGGAAGTGACGAGTATACCAGGGTACTAATTAAATACATAATTTATTGGAAAATATAAGATTTATTGCAACTTTGAGCATATTATACATTAAATATCTTAAAATCAAATAATACCACACATCAGTGGCGGCTGGTGGATTTTGGGTATACCGATATCTCAATTATTAGATATGGGACCCACACCAAATTTATATGAGTTTATAATGACATTAAATAAACAAGTTCTGCGCAAGCAGAATTTAAATTTAAGTTTGCGAAAAAAAGATTACCTAAAAATTAAACATGGAACTGACGACACGGTACTGATGAATGGGATACAAATTTGAGATTATAATTCGGAATTAAGTATTTTACTGATATTTTTATTAGTGGATGCTACTTATCAACAAATCACATATAGCCTTATATAAATTACAATGAAATATATATACGTTAGAAAATAACTACTCACCACAGTACTGAAATTTTGACTGGAACTATATGTGCATTCACCACAACTTCGCCGCTTGCATTGTCTTCAAGATGACTGTCGTGCAAAGGGCGGGCTCTGTAGCTAATTTTTTACCAACACTTGAGTTAAAACGAGGACGACGTTTAAACTTCAATATTTCGCAGGAATTTTGAATTTTAACATTGGACATACAACAAAGATCAATTTTTTAAAAATTGCTATTATTCGAATCTATGATAAAATATGAAGAATACATTATTTAATGTTTTATAGTTTGTAGTGAAATTGAAAAATTTAAGATAAATTGAATATATTTTAAAATAAAATCACTCAAATATTTGATTCAGGAGTTGTGACACACCAAGGTACTGATGTTTTGAATATTTATTATGTTTTTCTACAAACGTGCTTTTGAAAAAATACATTAAAATTGGGTGGACAAGTTAAAAAAACTGGATCTTTTGTAATATACTAAAATATTTACAAAATATATTAAAATACCTACTCTATTGACTGATGACATCAAGTTCCAACTTTTGTAGAATCACCCATATGCTTTTTTTATACTCTTTGCTAATATTGTAATATCCTTAAACGAATAGATAAATTTCTCCCTTAAAGTAATTTTAAAAAATGTATGTTAAGATGATTTAAAATAAATTTAATGTAATAAAAAGTCACCAGATGTTTCCATCTGCTGACCATTTCTTATGACCCAGAGCACGTGTACAATACAATACATACAATAAGAATAAAATTCAGTTTACAACACTAATAAAGTAATAAATGCAGGGATTTTGTAATCTATAAATAAATGCCTAAAAAAGATAAAGTTTTTATTAATCTGTAAACCAGTGAAAAATCATTTCTTTGACTTTAAAAAAATGTAAAAACAGACATGTAAAATTTGAATGATTTTTCCAAATTAGTCAAAGCGGTGCGACGCTTCGCGATAAGTAATTTAGATAAGCAAATACTACGTTCGTAACTTTGGGATGCATCAATCTGGCAGATAAAGTCGATGTCGTCGTATCCGGTGCGTTAGGTGGCTTACGCAAACAAAAATCCATTCTTATCTGCCGAACGATACACAACGAACCAATTTCCACTTTATCTAGAGCGCCATGATTATTTTTTATGTACTTGCTTATATATTATTGACTTGTGTTCCGGAAATGGATGTTTACATTATCGGGTCGAGGCGGATTTCAGGTTTCAAAAAAAGTTATTCGAAAACGGTAATTGCACTAAAATACAGGGTGGTTGGATTTCAGCTGTCTCCATAAAAATAAATCAATGGGATATAAATCCGGTGATCTCGCGGGCCATTCGATTCACAATTATGTGATCACCAAAATACCAGCCCAAACGTTTAATGTAAGATCTTTGGATACGTTATAGGAGAATTTATTTTTTAAAAGCATTAGCTTCTTACTTTTCAAAAAAAAAACGCTAGCATAACATTTTCACTGACACCTTGTACCCCTTGATTGTTTCTCCATTGACAGAATTGTTCAAAAGTTTTATCATATTTTTCTTTTGACATTTTCTTTAAAAACACTCATCTTTCGACCAAATTCTGTTTTTATTTAATTTGTTGTTATGCGTTGCTACGGTTTACTTTTCATAAGCAACTATGTTAAAAATTTTAAAAAAACAATTTTTGTTAAAATATTCTTAAGTTTTCCACTTTTTTCAACTATTTTATGGTTCTTAATATGTTGTATGATAAAACATATTAAGAAGCATAAAAAACTTGTCGACTATTTACAGTCCCCGAAGCTATTATTAAAAGTAATTTCGGTGGCTGTTAAACGCTTTAAATACGTCGCGGCACGTTGCCATAGCCGCAAACAACAAATCGTTTTACGATCATCGTTGCACAGCTTCCTGTCTTCATCGCTCAATTAAAAAAAATCGTGTTTCCGGTCCCGTTGGGCGTTTGTTTCTGCGTTTGGCACCTGCCATGCCACGACCGTCCACAGCACCCTTTAACCCGAAAAAAAAAAAAGAGAAGGTAGCCAACATGGTGACAGTTGCCGATGCTCTGCTTTGCAAGATGTAGGTATACGAAAGTGAAGCGTCTATACGAACAGGTGACGGTCCAAATTGTACAGGGAGATCCACGTAAAAAAATGTGCCCTTAAACTAAAGTAGTCAACTCTCTTAAGAGTATTTATTGCTTGAAGAAAAAAGTTCTTACACAGTAAAAAGAAATCAACTCTAAGCAACACTAATTAGAGTTCACACAGGTCCACACTAAATAGTGTTGTTTTATAACACTTCAATTAGAGTTAATTTGTAGTGTAATTTTCCCCAAGTAGGCAAGTATGATTTAACACTATAGGACTGAGGATAAAGTAATTTTACACTGCATTAAAAAGTGTTAATTTACCTAAAATCGCACTTTTGTTCAGTGTAAATTAACACTACTTTGGAAAAGTTCTAATTTTAGGAAGGTACTTTTACTCTTTTAGTGCAAACTTCTAAGGTATTATTTGAGTAAAACCTATTGGTGGTAGTGAATAAAACCAAAAGGTAAATAAAGAGAAACATTTATTTGGAACAAAAATCTATGACAATTATTAAAATCGGTGCCTTTTAAAATATAATTTTATTTTTGAGTCGTATGGCTTAAGCAAAATGGTTCCTTAAAACGTAAAAGTTTTAGATCAATGCAATGTTTTACTGGTTGTCAACTTGTAAGCAATGAATTATGTTAAAAATTCATCAGTAATTTATTTTTCTGTTATAAAAAATGGGTGAGTCCATTGGTAGAGAGGCGTCAGGCGGCTGTATGCCCCGACATTTACCACACGTGTACAAATTTTCCAGAATATTAATAAAAATGTAGGTATAGGTTAATATAACAACCATTACGCTTGAAAATAAAAAGTAAATCAAGTGTGTATGTATTTATATTATTAATGTTACAAGTATAGGTCGGGTATGGACATCCTTTTAACATATTGAGTATTGAGGCTTAAAGAAAAAGGAAGTATAATACTTACCAAAAAATAAGAATGTCCTCTTATATATATTATGGATTTACCGTAATTAAAATCTAACTGAACAAAAATGCCACACTTCCACAACGCGGTATCTCCGGATATGCACTGCGTAGGTAGATAGGTACCAACCAAACATTTTAAAACGCATTTCGGTTATTACCAGTTTTTTTCAGTCTATTTTGCCACCATTGGTGTAATTTAACTTTAATTGTGATACAATGTGCACTAGTAGTGTAAAGAAAAAAGAGCTCTTAGTAACATCAAAACAGACAAAGAAATTGGCATGCACTGTAGTTAGGGTTGCCACCCGTACTTTATAATAAAGTATTGTACGTTATTTTAGGTAATTGTACTCTATACTTTATGAGAACAATAAAGTACACAAAAATACTTTATTTCGCATGATTTGATTTCTTTGGGATTTTGAAAAGTTAAGTTGTAAGTATTTTTTCGCTAAACTTAATTTATCGATGTCGCCACTCGCCAGCGCCACAGACGCATTGTGTTAATCTGGTTAATAAAGAAGTTTGTCCAGGTCCATAAGGGCGGTGGTTTAACCACCGTGGTTAAGCCATAAATCCGCCCTAGTTGAAAGAAGAAGAAGACACAATTTCTTGTTTAATTTGTGCGAAGCGGTTTAAGTGCAATAAGAATACGATTTATAGTTTTATAGATTTATGCTAGGTATAGTAATTTACTATACTATTAGTAAATCATGGACAAGAATACTCCACATACACCTACAAAACGTGATTTCGATAGTAAAACGGATCAAATAGATAGTGAATATGTTACACCAAAAAAATGTTTAAACCGCAAAAAGCAATAAAAAATATATTTTTAAATTAAAAAAAAAAATTGTACTTTATTTTGATACTATGTACTTTTTTTTTCTTACCTATAATAACCAATGTACTTTTACTGCAAAAAAAAAGGTGGCAACCCTAACTGTAGTGTACATTTTGTCACTATTTAACACATTAAGGGGTAATAAACACTGGCATTAAGTTTTTCTACCCTTTTGATTTATTTTAATAATAAATAGTTTGAATGTACCAATGAATAATGTTCATATTCTTAAATGTGTTTAATAAAGTTAATAAGCAGTAAATGCTACCTAGTGTATTTTGTAGTGTAACTTTTACACTTACAAGTCAACTCTAATATTTTTACATGGGCAAATTTTTTTACTGTGTATATGCTTTTATAACGAGAAATTGGAATAAATAATTATAAATAGACACTCTGTATACTACTGCACAGTACTTCTCACGACGCGATATGAATACAAAAGAAAATTAGTTTATCTTTTTTTAAAATTAATTATCTTTTTAAATTATTTTTAAATACCCTACTTTCCACTTTAAAAGTGTAATAAAAACAATTTCGAACAGAACAATTTTATTATATTAAATTACCGCCGGTTTCCTGTTTAATTTTGCTTTAATGGTGTGTATTGTTTTTGCTAAATAAGCACAAGTCCCAACATATTCTGCTCGCTTCATAATTGGACAAATACATTACTTACTTATACAGGGTGAGTCATTTAACTTGAAACTTTGAAATATCTCACTTAGTAAGTATGCATTTTACGAAAAAACGTCTAAATAATTTTTTCATATTTGTAATAGATGGCGCTGTAATGAAAAAAAAATCAATTTTGTTCGATTTTTCTTCTTATACGATTCTGCAATAATTTTTCTATAAAAATATTACTTTTTTTGGTTATAATTATCTTATTAAATTAAATCTGATTTTTTAAGTACCCACGATTTTTTAACTAACATTTAAGTTTCCTTTGGTTTAAGTTTTATACATTATTTCATTCGGTGATAATTATCAATTGCGCACCATGGTCACTTTTTACCTGCCAGTATTAATTCCTTTAATCTAAAGGATTATTGTACTATTTTTAATAAAAATACCTCATTTAAGGTAAAAAAAACATTATTTTGTCAATTAATTGATTTAATCCTAATTGAGGTATAAAAAATGGTATTTAGTTATAAATAATAATTATTATTGAGGTATAAATAAACTATTTATACATAGTTTAGCAATATTTAATCAATTTAGTTCGAAGATTAATTTGCAAACAAAAAGACCTCCTTTCGTTAAGCAGTTATAATGGATTTTTTAACAGTGGAAGAAAAAAATAGAAATGATTTTGATTTATGGAGAAGCAGACAGGAATCTTGACGATGCTGTTAATATCTACGCTCAGCGTTTTCCGGATAAAATTCGATCGCGTACTTCATTTCACCGTACAGTCAAGCACTTTACTACAAACGGGAGTGTTCAACCGAAAAAAAGAGTTCGTCAAGCAAATACTTAATATTGTTATTTTGAGCACTTAATTAAAATTTAAAAAATAAATAAACAAATTTAAAAAATAAAACCAAATGCATACTAACGGACATATTTTAAAGTTTCAAGTTAAATGACTCACCCTTTATTCTTAAAGCTAAGAACAAGTTCTAGGTCAAACCTTGTTTATAATGTGTGTATACAGCGTGTCTATTTAAAAACAAGCAGTGCTCTATAAGTGGGCCTAAAATATATATCAAAAATGGCATTATCTTAAAACCATATATACAGGGTGATTCACCTAACTTATTCATTTGAAGTTTATTGAGAACGGAAAATATATCGATTTGAAATTTGTATAGCAATTATAAGCAATGTAAACAATTTTTTTAAATTAATTTTATTGCGTTATCATTTCCGGTTATACCGGAAGTGACATCAACTTTGTTTTTTTCAATGGAACCATATAAATATTATTGCATTTTTAATTCTACGTAGAATTCTAAAAATACTAAAATTTGATTATTTTTTTATTTTTATAAATTTTTGTGATATTTAATTGTTTTTCACAAATTTTGACAGATGGATGGTCTTACTAATATGTCTGTATTACCACAAATTATAATTATAAAACCTAAATTTCTTAATTTTTTTACAGAAATATTTATATCACTCTTATATACCCCTTAAAGAGCTTATTTGGGGAGTTTATGAAGGTTATCGGTACCTATTTTAGTAACACTATAAAACCCAAGTTTGATAACTAGAGATAACAGGAATATTATGGAAATCACTATATAACCTCCTACCCCTCAGGTACATTTAAAATATATATTTCTTCATAGGTACGCTATCTTTCTTATTGCCATCTTATTCATTAACTTGTTTAAACCACGTGAATATTTTGAGAAGCCAAGTATGGCGAAAATATTTAATTTAAATCTAAGATGTTTTACTCAATACGACTTAAAGTGCAAAGTAATTTTTATTGTAAATATGTACACAATACTATATTTATTTTGCTTACATTAAAGTAGTGAATTTTTTACTTTGGTTTGGCCAATTAAGTTGTTTTTGTAATAAAATTCGATTAACATTTATTTTATGTAAAATAACGTATCAACCTTGAGCCTTCTTATATTGCTCATGGTAATTTTATATAACCGAAGGTACCAGTTCAGTTTTATAGAACTATATAAGTTTTATTATTATTATTATTATTATTATACTATGCTTAATTTCTGTTTCAATTACTAAACATTTTTGGTTTATTAGGCACATAAATAATTAATAACACAATAGTTTTATAAAACAGGTAACCGCAAACATTATAAAACTCCTTTATAAAACTACTGGTAACGGTTACTAAAGGTTATATAAAAATGACCTCCACTAAGCAACATAACCAATAATTCGTCTGTAAAATAATGCTTATTTTGTATTTTAAAACAAAAAAATCCTTAAAATATCAAAAACAAAAACAAACAATAAACAATCGTAATGCCATTATTGACACTGACGGAACATTTCCCCAAGGGAAACATGGAAATTTATTACCAAGTTCCAACCTCTTCCTGTCAGGAACAGAACGAGAGTTTCGTAGTCGGCTGTGTCCGGATATCGAACATGTGTCAAATAATTTACAGGATGAATGGGCAGAAACAGTTTTTGAAAAAGCCGCACGTGTGTCCGCTCCGCAAACTTATTGCCACCTATTAATTCCTTTAGATAATCTCTTCTAACACTCACTGATCGCATTTTTGTTTAATTAGATGCCTTTTTACTTCCGACCCATCCGTCATCATTAGTTTTAGGTGAATGTGAGAATTTTAAAACATTTTTCTTACACAGTAAAAAGAAATCAACTCTAAGCAACACTAATTAGAGTTCACAAAGGTCCACACTAAATAGTGTTGTTTTATAACACTACAATTAGAGTTAATTTGTAGTGTAATTTTCCCCAAGTAAGCAAGTATGATTTAACACTATATATGCTATAGCACTGAGGATAAAGTAATTTTACACTGTATTAAAAAGTGTTAATTTACCTAAAATCGTGTACTTCTACACTTCCTGGGTAAAATCCCACTTTTGTTCAGTGCAAATTAACACTACTTTGGAAAAGTTCTAATTTTAGAAAGGTACTTTTACTCTTTTAGTGCAAAGTTCTAGTGTAAATTAACACTATTATTTGAGTAAAACCTATTGGTAGTAGTGAATAAAACGAAAAGGTAAATAAAGAGAAACATTTATTTGGAACAAAAATATATGACAATTATCAAATTTGGTGCCTTTTAAAATATAAATTTATATTTGAGTCGTATGGCTGGCTTAAGCAAAATGGTTCCTTAAAACGTAAAAGTTTTAGATCAATGCAATGTTTTACTGGCTGTCAACTTGTAAGCAATGAATTATCTTGAGAATTCATCAGTAATCCATTTTTCTGTTATATAAAATGGGTGATCCCATTGGTAGAGAGGCGTCAGGCGGCTGTATGTCGGGGATTTACCACACGTGTACAAATTTTCCATAATATTAATAAAAATGTACATATAACAACCATTACGTTTGAAAATAAAAAGTAAATCAAGTGTGTATGTATTTATATTATTAATGTTACAAGTACCTGAACTACCGCCGTAAATTATTGATATATAATTTAGGTCGGGTATGGACATCCTTTTAACATATTGGTATTTATTGAGTATTAAGGCTTAAAGAAAAAGGAAGTATAATACTTACCAAAAAATAAGAATGTCCCCTTATGGATTCGCCGTAATTAAAATCTAACTGAACAAAAATGCCACACTTCCACAACGCGGTATCTCCGGATATGCACTACCTAGGTAGATAGGTACCAACCAAACATTTTAAAACGCATTTCGGTTATTACCAGTTTTTTCAGTCTATTTTGCCACTATTGGTGTAATTTAACTTTAATTGTGATACAATGTGCACTAGTAGTGTAAAGAAAAAAGAGCTCTTAGTAACATCAAAACAGACAAAGAAATTGGCATGCACTGTAGTGTACATTTTGTCACTATTTAACACATTAAAGGGTAATAAACACTCGCATTAAGTTTTTCTACCCTTTTGATTAATTTTAATAATAAATAGTGTGAATGTACAAATGAATAATGTTCATATTCTTTGAATGTGTTTAATAAAGTTAATAAGCACTAAATGCTACCTAGTGTAATTTGTAGTGTAACTTTAACACTTACAAATCAACTCTAATATTGTTACCCCTACACTAAAAAATTTACACGGGTAAAATTTTTTACTGTGTACGTTCCAGAAACTTCTAAATATACATATTAATTTACATAATAAAATAACAAATTTTTAAGTCAAAACCCCATGTTTCTAATGATGCCGGCACTTAAAAAACATATTTTCGGCATAACACCCTCAAACACAAAAAGCCTGAAACTGATAAGAAAGAGAAAAACTCCGTGACAAATAGAAACCAGATAAACTTTTGACAATTGACACATGACACTCGGTGGGTGGCAGGTATTAAAGCCAACTCTGTTGTTACTTCCTCGTCTACGAATCGACAGGGCCATGGAGGGCCCAGGCGCCTGCGATTTCACAAACACTGACGTTCCTTGATTCGGCAGATAAAGACTTCTTTTTTCTTTTTTGGGTACAAACACATTTTTTCGAGTATTATTTTTAGAATTATTAATACGCTTTTATGTATCTTTGCAGCGTTCAGGAAGTTACCGCTTGACATGACAGGCAACTTTTATTGATACACAAGGGCCACACAAGTTTTTGTGATTTAGTTTTGATTTTAATTTTTTTTATATGACTCTAACTACACAGTAAAAAATTTTGCCCGTGTAAATTTTTTAGTGTAGAGTTGATTTGTAAGTGTAAAAGTTACACTACAAAATACACTAGGTAGCATTTAGTGCTTATTAACTTTATTAAACACATTTAAAGAATATGAACATTATTCATTGGTACATTCACACTATTTATTATTAAAATAAATCAAAAGGGTAGAAAAACTTAATGCGAGTGTTTATTACCCCTTAATGTGTTAAATAGTGACAAAATGTACACTATAGTGCATGTCAATTTCTTTGTCTGTTTTGATGTTACTAAGAGCTCTTTTTTCTGTACTTGTAACATTAATAATATAATAATGTATTTACATACACACATGATTTACTTTTTATTTTCAAGCGTAATAATTGTTATATTAACCTTTACCTACATTTTTATTAATATTATGGAAAATTTGTACACGTGTGTTAAATCCCCGACATACAGCCGTCTGACGCCTCTCTACCAATGGGATCACCCATTTTTTATAACAGAAAAATGGATTACTGCAGTAATCATCATGATGAATTCTTAAGATAATTCAAGTTGACAGCCAGTAAAACATTCCATTGATTAAAACTTAAGGAACCATTTTGATTAAGCCAGCCATACGACTCAAATATAAAATTATATTTTAAAAGGCCCCGATTTTCATAATTGTCATAGATTTTTGTTCCAAATAAATGTTTCTCTTTATTTACCTTTTCGTTTTATTCACTACCACCAATAGGTTTTACTCAAATAATAGTGTTAATTTACACTAGAAGTTTGCACTAAAAGAGTAAAAGTACCTTTCTAAAATTAGAACTTTTCCAAAGTAGTGTTAATTTACACTGAGCAAAAGTGGGATTTTATCCAGGAAGTGTAGAAGTACACGATTTTAGGTAAATTAACATATTTAATACAGTGTAAAATTACTTTATCCTCAGTGCTATAGTGTTAAATCATACTTGCTTACTTTAATCTACAAATTAACTCTAATTGTAATGTTATAAAACTATTTCAAAATACATAAAAATTTAGACTTTGGTTGAACAAATGTAACACCCGAAACGTTGGAATGAACCTTATGACAAACTATTTGACAAATCTAAAAAAATGTCCCTTTTTACTGCAGTACATGTACACTATGCATGATACTGTTGTAGGTAGGTATTATTAATATGGGTAACTATTGAATGAAGGTATCCACTTTCATTCTCAAGAAAATAAGACATATGCATATCAGGCACGCATCTGCCTGTCTGGAATTTACCTGAACTTTGCAAAAGCACGCAGGCACACGTTCTTGATGTTTGCGGAATTCTTCCTCCGTTGTTTACCTGACTGACCCCATCGTCAAAACGCTTTCATCGCACTGTGATACAATTTCCAAAAAAAAAATTATTCGGATTTAGTTTAACTGACTTCTTTCTTTAAGGTAACTTGGTCAAATATGCCAGAATGATGAAGAAAGTGCTTTGTGTGTTTAAATAAAAATTAAAATTTTTTTTAACATGACCGTCGCACTTTTTTTTTCATGTGATTTCACACATTTTTAGTTGCTCAAAATTAAGAGTACCCCCCCATGTTGTGAATTTTAGGTTATAGTTTCCACCGGTAAACCACCGACAACAAAAAAAACATAGCGAGCAATTTATAACCATTTATGTTGCTATTTTATCACTATAGACGGTCATGTTTTTTTAACATTTGTTCAATATCATTTTCTTTTGATACTTAAAAGTTAAATTAAATTTTTAGAAGATCGTAAATGTTGGATTTTGCTCGAGGGACATACGATGGTCATGTGAAACAGGAGCTTTAAAACCAAAATTAAAAAATAAATTCATAGGATATTGAACTTTTGGTATAATAAATCGATAAAGAATATGACTGTCTAGTAAAATGTAAAAAAAATGATGGCTAATATAATGGTTTTAGTTATAGACTAAAACGTTAATATACAGGGTGTTATGTAATTAATGTTATATATTAAAATGGGTTGTTCCTTAGGGTCCATAAAGAAGCACCTGAAACTTTTTTTTTCTAAATTCCAAAGTCTAAAAATAATTTATAATAACCTTTATCCTACCAAAAAGTACGCCACTGATCGACTAGGAACTTTAGGTTAATCTGGTGGATTTATTATGTTATGGTTGGTAACAACAGTCTTTCCAAAATCTCTCAAAAAAGTTGACAAACATTATTTAAATTTAGCTTAATTACAAAAATGACAAAATTAACAATGCAAATTGTCAATTTTTTTATGAATTGTTGGTTGTTTCATTTTTGTACTGAAGGTAAATTCAAACAAAATCTGCCAACTTTTATGACAGAATCTTCTGCATTTCTTTTAAATTTTAGGTTATGTTTTCAAATTGTAAATATCTTAACTAAGGGAAGTGCTTTTGGATTTATTTACACAAATTAAATGTTTAAAGTTTAACCTGTGAACTGGTCCCAATTTCATCTGAGTAAACAGAGAAAAAAACTGATGAAAAAATTAATTTTGTGGTTATGGATTTCAAATTTCAAAGGTACTAAATTTTCTTATCATTGCTTAAGCTAATAGCTGGATCAGTAAATAAATACAGAAGGGTATTAGAGCTTTAAGGGCATACAACTTTATTATTTATTGAGTTTTTATTTATTTTTTGCAAGAAAAATTTTTCTCGATTTTTATGTAAGAATGTCATATTCTCGCACGCAAAATCGTTGAAGAATGAAGCTCATTCTTAAACGATTTTTGGTAACATTTAGTTTTTAAGTATTGGTACCCCCAAAATGTCAAACTGATTAATAACCTCAAATTCATTACTTTTATTGAAAATGAAGCCTTTATTATTGTTTTGTAATATAAAGTTTGCTCCAACAATGCATTTTAATGCAAAATTTTAAGTTTAATGTGTAAAAGTGCAGTTCAGGTTGTACTTGTGTAGGATAACAAATATTGTCATTTTGTGTTGCCAACTGACATTTTGCGAGAAAAATCCCCTAACTAACAACGACCACAAAACAATTAAAAAAACCTAAATAAAAGTTAAAATCGAGAAAATAGTATAAATCACACGTTGCAGAAGGCTATTCTCGCACTCATTCGTTCGTCCACTCGCTCCTTCGTCGCTCGAGGCCAAATTTCGAATTCGTGCGAGAATATGTGGCCTTCTGCAACTTGTACTTTAATATACTATTAATAACAATTTTTTTCATCTGGCAACGCATAGCTACTTTGTTGGTTGGTATCTATGTACTCACAAAATACAGGTGTGCAGAGATAAACCAAGTGTGTAACCAGTGGCGTATCACAAAAAATATAAAAAACTTCTAATGCATATTTTTTCTTTATCTTTGGAAAAATGTTTTTTTTAATTTTTCTTTTATTCCTTATGTCAAAAGGTATTCAGTATTTTAATATATAACATTAATTACATAACACCCTGTACATCACTGTGCGTCTGTAGAGAGCTTGCTCGGATCGAAAATTTAAGTACGTGTGTCCTATTGTTGATTTTATCAGCTGTCTTTAACGAAATATCACGTTCGACTTATGGCCAGGTGCGTTTGTCGAAGTTAACACTTTTGGATACGTGACAATCGAGATGTTCACAGTTTTAGTTTTTGTAGGTATACTACACCGAAATTTGCATATTATTGAATTTTTGGGCGAGGTCTGGGCTTTCTTGGTATGCCACAAGGCTAGGTGCTTGGGTCGGCTTATGTAAAGTCACTAATGTAATTGCTTACTTGGATATATTGTCGTGATAAAATTTCTCACTTTGGGATAAGGATCAATTTTCTGGGACCCTTAATTACTTGTGTACCTATCCTTCAATGTATTGTTAGTAAGATATTTTGATCCTGGTGTTACACAATATTTGATAGTACAATTTATTAAATGCTCCATATCTTTTAAACCACACTATTAAAAATTTCTATTGTAATTTTACTAAACAATTCATTTCAACTCAGTTTAAGAAAATTACAAAATATATTCTACAATTTTACTGAACTAAAGAAAATTTGTTTCGCAATATTACAATACAAATATTGTTATTTTGTACAACAAATTACACTAAAAATATTTAGTAATTAGTATACTACGAAAAAAACCTGTATTTTTCTTAGTTTCTTCAAGAAACTTTCTTGACCATTACGGTAAAGATTTAAAAAAAATTCAACCTTCACCTCGCCAGAGTTTTTGTTTTATGTGCGTTCCACCAATTTCAAATACCGACAGACAGCTATTTTGGGTCTTATCAATGTCGGGCAATTTGGTGTTTTGGAACCACATACACATATACCGCTTATTGCCTATATTTTGTATAGATGACCTTGTTCCCGTTTCTACACTGAGAGAAAAAGTATAGTTTATAGTTAACAAATCTTTATTTGGATAGAATTTATTTACAATAAATAAAGTAAATTTATTGTTAATTAACCTTTTTAACTATTAATAATCTGCGTAATATATTTTATTTAGCAGAAACAAATACTTTGTTTGTTGCCCATATGTTTATTATTAATAATGCAAATTTGGGAATAATAAATACCTATTTGCTTAGGCGATCTTTAAAAGTTATTTATTATAAATTTAGAATTCATTTTTAGGTAGTAATCAATATTAACAATGAATAAATATTTATTTTTTATTTCCTGTACTCTGTCAAAACGCACCAAAACAGCATAGACGTTTCTCGAATGGTGCATGGTGTACCGCGTGCGTATAGTGTACCACTTGCCTTGCTAAGTTTACTAATTCTGTTCTGTGTACTGTTAAGTTAAGTGATTCTGTTCTTTGCACTGTTATTTATCTATTCATCAGTGTTTCGTTTTCAATCTATTTGTAATAGCATTAATTTAAATTGTACCTATAGTCTCAGTGTACAATACCGGCTCTTTTCTGTGTGCCGGCTAGTGTGTCTGCGAATATTATAAAATCCAAACATGCATGGAAGATCTTCAAACCATGGACGAGCTATGTTTTTAGAAAGCAATGGATTCAACGACTTGCAGGATACATTTATAGTGAATTAAAGTATAGTTTTTACAAATAAAGTTTTATTTCTTCTAAATTTATAAAGTCTTCTATATTTATTATAAACAAGCATTTATTTATCACAAATAAAACACATTTATTATAAATTAACCTTTATTTATTATAAACAAGCATTTATTTTTTAACAAAAAAACATATTTATTATAAATTTATCTTTATTTTTTAATAACAAGATTTATTTAAACAATTTTAATCAATGCGGTGTTTGTCCTAAATAAATGTTTATTCCGCCATAATCGAATAAAGCATTTATTGGTTATTGATAAATCTAGTTAATTGTTAATAAACTGTTCTTTCAGTGTAAGGGGAAATTTGTTCTCGTACACTGAAAGAAATATATGTTTGTTTTAGCAATGTATGTGGTAGTCCATATATGAAACATAAAATATATTTACCTCAAACATTTTTATATTTAGTTTTAACATATTATGTTAAAACTAAATATAATATATGTTTGTTTTAGCAATGTATGTGGTAGTCCATATATGAACCACATACATTGCTAAAACAAACATATATTTCTTTCAGTGTAGTGTGCCATTTTCATTTATGCGCATAGTCAGTTCATAAGTGGGGGATTTAAAATATATGATACCATAGACATCACATAACATTAGATAGAGAAATTAATAACTCCATTTATGATACGAATTGTCAACTAAACAAAATTTAGGTTATATAAAATTTGTCTAAGTTATTTGGTTCCATAGCCTGGGTTAAGCTTACAAACATTTTTGTGATTTGGCTTTATAAAAAGCAAAAAGTAGCATAATATGCATATTATGTAAAATCCACTAAAATCGCGTTAAAACAATGGAAAAAAACAATGCCAAAACAATTGGTATACAACAGAAAACAAACAAAATTGATAATTATAATAACCATCTACATATTTATATGTCTACCATAAAAATCTTTTGGCTATGATACGATAATCGTGATCAAAATACGATGTTGCCAAATTTTTGCTTTTATAAAAATGCCATTATAAAATCTAAAATATCATCATTTTTTGAGTTTAATATTGTTAAATGCTTTTTTCATACAATTTATATCCAATTTATTAAAAAGTATTTATTATACTTCTTAAATAGGGACAAAAATATGTTATTTTTTTTAAAACCGGCAATGCAGCTGACGCATGCGCCTCAATGCCCGCTACCCTGTGAGAACATTTCCCCTACTTTACCCCCACGAAATGGAAACAGTCTCAGTTAGAAATGATTTGTATATGTGTGGAAGTATGTGATTGGAACACACCAAAAACGAAAGACACCTGAGCTTATATACTGTCCACCTAAGTCAACCGAGGCGAGATGTAAGAACATCACGTGATTGCCGCAACTGTACATACTATGCATTTTACATAACATTATAGCAAATCAAATTACACTGAAAGAACAGTTTATTAACAATTAACTAGATTTATCAATAACCAATAAATCGTCGCCTTCAGGAGAAAATCACGTAACTCCACATTTTCATTAAAATGGTATTTTAGTGGCATCTGTTAGATAAAACTGTAACTAATTTATATGCAAGTTACAGAAGACCTAAAATAAACCGCTAATTTTAATTTTAGATAAAGAACTATCTCCAATCGTGGAGGAGCGTCCAGGGAATAATGCCTAACTCCAGTATACATTGACAAGTATAAGTTATTGCCTAGTTATTTTTTCTGTATACGCGTAAAACTTTTGTTTTCCGAAGTGAAATTTGTTAAAAGTAAGTATGAGAGATTGTATAGTGTGTAAAGTTAAGGTAGGTACCATGAATAATTTAAGGTTACTTTTATTAACATAAAGTACATATTGGAGATACGTAATTTTCCATTAAACAATTTGGCGGTAATGTGGAGATACACCAATACACCTTTAATTTGTTTTTCTTTCCTCCTGTAAAATTTTACTACATGGAGTTAAGCAATTTTCTCCTGAAGGCGACGAAATGCTTTATTCGATTATGGCGGAATAAACATTTATTTAGGACAAACACCGCATTGATTAAAATTGTTTAAATAAATCTTGTTATTAAAAAATAAAGATAAATTTATAATAAATATGTTTTTTTGTTAAAAAATAAATGCTTGTTTATAATAAATAAAGGTTAATTTATAATAAATGTGTTTTATTTGTGATAAATAAATGCTTGTTTATAATAAATATAGAAGACTTTATAAATTTAGAAGAAATAAAACTTTATTTGTAAAAACTATACTTTAATTCACTATAAATGTATCCTGCAAGTCGTTGAATCCATTGCTTTCTAAAAACATAGCTCGTCCATGGTTTGAAGATCTTCCATGCATGTTTGGATTTTATAATATTCGCAGACACACTAGCCGGCACACAGAAAAGAGCCGGTATTGTACACTGAGACTATAGGTACAATTTAAATTAATGCTATTACAAATAGATTGAAAACGAAACACTGATGAATAGATAAATAACAGTGCAAAGAACAGAATCACTTAACTTAACAGTACACAGAACAGAATTAGTAAACTTAGCAAGGCAAGTGGTACACTATACGCACGCGGTACACCATGCACCATTCGAGAAACGTCTATGCTGTTTTGGTGCGTTTTGACAGAGTACAGGAAATAAAAAATAAATATTTATTCATTGTTAATATTGATTACTACCTAAAAATGAATTCTAAATTTATAATAAATAACTTTTAAAGATCGCCTAAGCAAATAGGTATTTATTATTCCCAAATTTGCATTATTAATAATAAACATATGGGCAACAAACAAAGTATTTGTTTCTGCTAAATAAAATATATTACGCAGATTATTAATAGTTAAAAAGGTTAATTAACAATAAATTTACTTTATTTATTGTAAATAAATTCTATCCAAATAAAGATTTGTTAACTATAAACTATACTTTTTCTCTCAGTGTACAAACAACGTTTGTAAATCTGAGATGCTTTTTATTAGAAACTGTAAAACTGTTTAGTAAAATTACAATACGTGTAGGATTTGTACATATACGAGGTGTGTTCAGAAAATAACGGGAATTGTTAAATTTCGCGGGTTCAGAGGGTCCGGTTGTCATAAAATTTTCTTTATTATGTTGGTATACATGCCCCCGAAGAATGTTAAAAACTTTAGCTGATTTCATTGTTTACTTTGTCTGTGGCAGACGCTAAGGTTAGACGTGTTTTATGAGCTAGGCGATTTTTCGTTCGTTAACAGAAATGGATCAGAGAATTTGTATTCAATTTTGCTTAAAAAATGAAATAAATTCTGTGAAATGTTAACAAAGGCCTATAGTGAGTCTGCTATAAGTAAAACAAGAGTTTACAAGTAGTATAAGAGTTTCCAAGATGGCCGTGAAGACGTTGAAGATGACGAACGCCCCGAACGCACAAGCACATTAACAACCGATAAAAACATGGAAAAAGTTGAAGAAATGGTTATAAACCATCAGAGAAGTCGCTGATGATGTTGGTATATCGATTGGCTCATCCCATGAAATTTTTTCGAATGTTTTGGGTATGAAACGCGTGGCAGCAAAATTTGTTCTAAAATTGTTAAATTTTGAACAAAATTTTTGGCCAAAAACAATTCTGTAATGATGCCCCAGCCTCCATATTCGCCAGACATGCCTCTGTCTGACTTTTTCCTATCCCCAAAAATAAAGAGAACCTTAAAGGGCCGTCGTTTTGCAAGCATAGATGACAGTAAAAGCGCATCGCTGAAAGAAATAAAGGCTATCCCAAAGATCGAGTTTTAGAAGAAGAGCTGCAGCTCTTCTTCTAAAACTCGATCTTTGGGATAGCCTTTATTTCTTGCCATGGCACATGTGCATAATATCCAATTTTGAAGGCGACAACATTAATGTAGACGAATAAATAAATATTTGTTTCAAAAAACGAAAATTCCCGATATTTTCTGAACACACCTCGTAGATTGTAAAATTACAACTTTCCCAACATTTCTTGGAAGATTACTCAAATTGTATCATAATTTTGTATTGGCATACACTGATTTGTAATTTTACTCATCCTTTGTTTTGCAAAACAATTGTAATTTTCCAAAAAAATTTAAAATGATATATAGTAAAAATGCAAACAGAAGTTGTATAAAATAAATAATGATTTGTATATTTCCAAACACTTATTGTAATTCAAATAGCAAGTTTTGGTTAGTAATTTTATTGATTATCTTAGTCAAATTAAATTCCGAATATGGGTAAAAATTTTACAAAATTTCAAATTTAATTCTACAATACAGAATTGTTAAATTACTATAAGTATCTTACAAAAATAAAAACATTGTAAAATTGGAACCTGTTTAGTACTTTGGCTATAACAAAATGTAATATTACAACAAATTCGTAAGTTTTATTGCATTAATGCATTTTTGGTAGGAAATTAAATTTACCATAAAATCTATTTTACATTTTACGTGTAGCATTATTGCAAAGGACATTTTTTAAAGGAAGTTGAATTTTCCATAAAAAAATGTTATCTGTACACTGAAAGAAATATATGTTTGTTTTAGCAATGTATGTGGTAGTCTATATATGAAACATAAAATATATTTACCTTAACCATTTTTATATTTAGTTTTAACATATTATGTTAAAACTAAATATAATATATGTTTGTTTTAGCAATGTATGTGGTAGTCCATATATGAACCACATACATTTGCTAAAACAAACATATATTTCTTTCAGTGTAACTCTAACTGTTTGAATTGGACCAAAATTAAGGCACACAAATTTTTACAGCCATAAAACTACAACTCGACTACAATTTGCTTCCGTTCCTAACAAATCCGATATCCGGTGCGCACCGATTGTATTGCATTTAAATAAACACTACACAGTTTTCCAAATACAACCCATAACCACCCCCCGCGGCGACTAAAGCACAAATTCCCAGATCAAAGAACGTCACCGTTTGACACCTGTATTTAACGGCTATACTTCCGGACGCAGCACAAAAAGGAAGAAAGAAAGGGAGAGAAAAAAAAATTACACGCCGAGTTTACAAACATCTCACCTCCTGACAGCGGGACAATGCTCTTGTTTACACACCCTGTATAATGGAGGACGTGAGAAATTGGATTTGAAGGGAATTTGTCAAAAATAATCTTTCAACATAAAAGAGTATTTTATTTCGCAAATAATGGGATTTTTTCGGTCATTTGTGTTTTTTGAAACACCCTGTATAGTTTTACATCGATAAATTCTATTATTATTAATATTATTAAAATTATTATACTTCGGTGTTTTTAAGTGAATTTATATAGCATGTTTTTGACATTTTGAATGCATAAAAATCCGAACCCTGGTTATTATTAACAATTTTAACTTTTAAATTTTATAAAAAAATATTTTCAGTATTTCCTAACAATAAAATCCCATTTCAAACAAAATTATATGGGACAAACTAAAATTATTTAATCGTTGTTCGCAAACCTATTATTTGGTTAAATGCAAAGGAAGTAATCTCAAAATAGCCTGCCTATTTTCTCGATACCTAGATAATTATTTTTTTGGCCAGATAGAAGTAAAATATTTGTAAACATAAAAAGGATGTGGCCCTATCCTGTCGGCATATCAGGTTTCAATAATTTTTTAAGCGTATTAAATTTCGAATTTTGCAAAACATTTTTAGTTTCTTCTTTATTTAGTTTACTGTATAGGCAGCAATCTATCGACTGTATACAGCCATCTATAGATAACAAACATATGGGTGAATCTCACGAAATGTTACCCCGTGATATTTAATAAAACTAAATGAGTTTAACCTACACTTTTATTGTGTTTTGATCTTTCATAATTAAGCAGATATTACAGCTCAGGTTCCAGATTTTTAACCGCAATTAATTATTTTTTACAATGTTTTAAAAGTCTAAAACCTATCCTCCGTGACTGTTACTCTTTCTAGGTTAACCTATATGTTTTCAAATATCTGAGGTAGTAAAAGCATACTAAAAATATCAGTTCACTAAGTAAATTAAACACATCCAAAGCAATCGAATCAAATATAAAACATTATTAAAAATTAAAAGAAATAATTTTTATAACCATTTATGTAGGTGTTACAAAAATTGATTCTATCCTCCGTGAATCTGTTTTTGCTTTAAATTTTATGCAACGGATGGCGCTTTAATCATTTTAAATGAGCAAAAACCTCTGTTTAGGACATTATAGATGCATGTGATTCCTGCTGTTATATAATTTAAAAGTTTAAGTTCTTTAATTTGCTATTGAAAAACCTATCCACCGTGAAGTGTAATATCCCAGTAAGTAGATTTTTTATAAATAATTTTAAAAAATATTAAGGTGTCAAAAGATACACGAAATCCTATCCTCCGTGAAGCTATCTTCCGTGAAGCTCTAATATTCAAAATGTATGATTTCATAACATTCTTGCATTAGTGCAGAACCACTTATGTTATGTTATTACTAGACCTGGCTTCCCAAAACCCCATTCTAGACAGTGAAACAACCAAAAATAAAAAATAATCATTTTCACTTGGGGACATCTCAATACATTCACCCATATAAAACTATAAAACATACAAAAAATATATTATTTTATTAATAACAACTCATTAATTAACATGTAGATAGTTTATTTAATAAGTTATATAACATATATTATATTTAAATTATTTCAAAATCAATTGTATTCCCTTAATATTTAAATGGTTTAGATTATAGCACAAAAGCTTAAAAGCCCAATGAAATGTTCGTAGAAAGAATGATAAATAGCAGGTACACCGAGAGAAATAGTCTGGGTATAGTTAAAAAATGATTTGTTTTAATATATTTGGTAAAATATAATAAATAATTCTTCTATATACCAAATCAGCACTTCTTAGTAACTATATTCAGAATTACTTAAGTTTATTTTGAAAAAATGATTTGGTTCACTGTATTTGGTTATAAAAAACAAATATAGTTTAATAATAACAAACCATTTTCAAATAGAGTTTGTATGAATAAATCGAGTTGTTGCTTGCTTATAAAAAACAAATGCAGGATAAAACACGTTGATTATTCGCCGTAGATGCTTTAGTTCGGCCATTGTGTTAGTTTGTGCAAAGGGAGTGGACGCGTCCGGACGTGCTGTATAGTTTATACCTAAATTAGGTAAATATGGATACATTTTTGATTAAAAATAATTTAACAGAGTTATGTTTTTTAAGTTTAAGAATTTTAAATTAAGATGTTTATTTTTTATTAAAATAAAATGTATTGTTATCAATGGCCGAGTGTTATTTAATATAGAAAACCCTAATTTTTATAAAAACGCTAAATTATAAAAATACATGTTTTGTTTTAATAATACAGGGTGTTTCAGACTTGTGGTGCCAAAAGCTCGAAGGAGATTCCTCTCATCAAAATATGAAAAAAAAGTTCCTATGAACAAGTGTCCGAAAATGCTTCTTATAATAATTTATAAAAAAGTGTTTTTAAGCTATAAATAAAAAACTCAATTAAAAAAAAAACAAACACCCTGTATCTCGGAAACGAATCATTTTCGGACACATGCATGTTCATAAAAACTTTTTTTCATACTTGAGAGGAATCTCCCCTGAGCTTTTGGCACCACAAGTCTAAAATACCCTGTATATTACTTATTTTATAAAACAAAACGATTTGTTAACAAAAAAAGATCATTTGTTTTTTATAAATAAATATATTTTTTTTAAATAAAAATTTGATTCTTATAAATAAATAACTTATTTATTACGACTAATTGGTTTGGTTTTAATAACCAAAAACAAATTATTAAGTAAATATGACCAAATGTCTTGAAGCTAATCATTTGTTTTTAATAACGTAGCCGTTTGTAAGTCAAATACTGAATAAAGCATTTGGTTATAAAAATGCAGATTTGGTAATAAAAACCATTTTTTTCTCTCAGTGTAGGTAAAATTATTGAGTTTAAAAATTTAACAATAAAGCTATTTTTTAGATATTATTATTATTAAAAATAAATATGTTAATTTTATTACCAAAACCCGAATGCCTCCGAACAATTACAATGAAGCATTCAAATGGACATTACTATTGTCCGTAACTGTACATGAAATGCATGTTTGCCTAGAAGTAGGTTTATCTTAAAAAAAAAAGTGCTCTTTTAGTTCCACCCTTACTTCTTAAGAAGTCCCATAAGCCAACTGAATGGCTTGTGCGGGTAGGGGTAGGAACGGACCGCGGGCTTAAAGTCCCCTCCGAAGGACTAATACACAATAGGACAAACACAAATAAACAGCCATACCCCTGGTGGGATTCGAACCCACGACCTCAGGCTTGTAGTCAGCATGCACTAGACCACTAGACCACCGTTTAAAAAAAAACTTAAGGGGGTACTTAACCCTTAGGTCTTTTAAATATGAAATCTTATAAAAAGGGTTCCCACAACTTTATCTGGCGATTGATATGGGATGAAAATAAAAAAATATTTATCATTAACTTTAAATGAAAGGTGGTGTCACAGACACTAATCTAGGGTGATATCGCTAGTGTTGATTGAATGATTTATAAAAGGGTTAGATAAACCTATTTTTTAATGTTAAAATATTTATTTCACACACATTTACATTTATAAACAACTGAAGAAAAAAAAAATTCTAATAAAAAAGAAATAAATAATTTTAAAAATTTTCTTAAAAATTAAAAGATTAAAAAGTATTTTTTTTAAATATATTTAATAAAAGCCATATTTACCTAAATTAATTTATGACAGGATGAAAAGTCGGCTTAAATGCAAAATTATTTGTTTGTTTTATTTTTACGGAGGCGCCTTTAGAAACTGACAGGAAATCGTGTATTTGTTTAGATGTCCTAATCCCAATTCACTAGATTAAAATTTACTGAAATTTTCGAAGGGTCTCTACGTAAATAAATAAATACCTACCCTTAATACTCTCAAAGGCATTTCCCAACTTTCAACGTTTTTATTCAATTAAATTAAATTGGTTTTATCTAAAATTAAACATACAGGATGAAGAAAATTATACAAGCCTCTGGTAGAGAAATCAAAAAATTTTAAAAGCGTTTTTAATCCATTTAAATCTATTTTTCTATAATATTTTGAACAAGAAAAGCATTTAAAGAATATGAACATTATTCATTGGTACATTCACACTATTTATTATTAAAATAAATCAAAAACTTAATGCGAGTGTTTATTACCCCTTAATGTGTTAAATAGTGACAAAATGTACACTACAGTGCATGCCAATTTCTTTGTCTGTTTTGATGTTACTAAGAGCTCTTTTTTCTTTACACTACTAGTGCACATTGTATCACAATTAAAGTTAAATTACACCAATAGTGGCAAAATAGACTGAAAAAACTGGTAATAACCGAAATGCGTTTTAAAATGTTTGGTTGGTACCTATCTACCTACGCAGTGCATACCCGGAGATACCGCGTTGTGGAAGTGTGGCATTTTTGTTCAGTTAGATTTTAATTACGGTGAATCCTTATTTTTTGGTAAGTATTATACTTCCTTTTTCTTTAAGCCTTAATACTCAATAAATACCAATATGTTAAAAGGATGTCCATACCCTATATTATATATCAATAATTTACGGCAGTAGGTCGGGTACTTGTAACATTAATAATATAAATACATACACACTTGATTTACTTTTTATTTTCAAGCGTAATGGTTGTTATATTAACCTATACCTAAATTTTTATTAATATTATGGAAAATTTGTAGACGTGTTGTAAATCCCCGACATACAGCCGCCTAACGCCTCTCTACCAATGGGATCACCCATTTTTTATTACAGAAAAATGGATTACTAATGAATTCTCAAGATAATTCATTTCTTACAAGTTGACAGCCAGTAAAACATTGCATTGATCTAAAACTTTTACGATTTAAGGAACCATTTTGCTTAAGCCAGCCATACGACTCAAATATAAAATTATATTTTAAAATGCACCGATTTTAATAATTGTCATAGATTTTTGTTCCAAATAAATGTTTCTCTTTATTTACCTTTTCGTTTTATTCACTACCACCAATAGGTTTTACTCAAATAATAGTGTTAATTTACACTAGAACACTGAAAAAATTTATTTAAAATTTTTTACTACTACGTAATTGTAGTATAGGTTCAGTAGAAAATAAAAAGGCAAAATGTTTATTATACATTTACGATGCATAAAGAAAAACTAAGCATTTATCTAGTAATACTGCAACAAAAATGTAGCCTAAATTAGTATGAAATAATACATGCTTTAGTATTAATGGCGACCTAAAACCCTTAATATATAACAACAGGAAAATTGTCTAATATGTAACAGTTGTTATAGTAGGCTTAACTAAAACAGATCCTATTTAAAAGTATTACAAAATGCTGCCAAACTAATACCACATCGTTAATTTATAAACAACTCAGACAGATATTATAAGTAAATCAAGTAACAAGTAACTCTTCCGAATATGAATTCTTTTATGGGCACTAAGCATTTGTGGTAAGTATTACTACAACGTTCTATTATATCTTAGAAATTTTGAAGTTGGTAATACTAAAACAAAGCTTATCCAAACTGTTCATCTCGCACAATCGCCATTGTTGTTAGTAAGTTTGCATAAAGACGCCTCAATGCATGGACGATTTACTAATAAATTGGAAGTTACAAGATTTAATTTGTGTTTTTAAGGGTAAGTAAATACTTAATTATTTATGTATTATTAAGAATATATACCAAACATAACTTTAATTTACTTTATTCGAATATTACGCTTTTTGCTTTTGCTTGTAAAGGGGTACTTACTTCATTCTATTTAATAGTTTGATCAGTATCACCTTTAGGTTTATATTCGCTTGCAGCCTTTGCGTGGTGACGGGATAAACATTTTTGCCCTTTACCATAGAAAAACTATTCTTTTCTATGCTTTTCCGTAAAAAACCTATTTGGGTATTTCTTCTTACAGCCTCTAAGTTACAGGTATTATTATAATAAGATTCAATGTTCAATACTTGTTTTGAAGAGTTTTGATGTTATTTTTTAATATATTAGTAATATCCACAGAACAAGTGTTCTGTGGTAATATCTATACAGTGGGGCTATATATGAGTTTGAAAACTTATAGCTAACCCTTTTGGGAATGAAACACTTGTTTAATATTAAGTAAAATTTAACAAATAAGTAAATTATTTATTATATTTTTATTAAATGTTTTATTGTTACACCTTCTTATATTTAGTATATATATTGTATTATTGTTGGTTTAGGTTTTTATGTTTATCATAAAAGTTAAGGAGAAGATATCATTTATTTTATTCCAAGAATTTTATATATATTTTTTTAATAAAAATTTGTTGAAAAACATGTTCTCTTTTATCCTATAACCTTTACTGCATACTTTTACATAACACCAAAAAATCTATAATCGATAAGGTTTTAATTCAGTATTTATTCCGTTTGGATGAAGGGACCAGATTTTGTCTAAAAATAGGGGGACATTTTGTATGAATTTATCTTAATTACAAAATTAACACAATGATACAATGCAAATTGAAAATTTGACTTGTTGATTGTATCATTTTTGTAATTAAGGTTAATTTACACAAAATGTCCCTCTATTTTTTGACAGAATTTGGTAACTTTACGTTTGGAAGTAGTACTGCTTACCAAATAAGAAAATTATTGGTTAAATACCGTAACATTAGTATATACTGGTTATACAAGTACTAAATATTACCCTGATAAGTTAATAAACAATAAATATTACTCTTTTTAATAGCATTTCGTTGTTATTAAATATATCTCACTTAAAGCATATTTCAAACGACTAAAGAATGTTCAGACTTACTATAATGCAGTAGTTACTATCAGAATTCGGTAATTCTATTTGATACCACAACGTTGTAGTACTGCTTAAGAAGCTATTAATGGTTAATATGTAACACGACATCTCATTTAACATTACTAAGACTTAAAAACATTTTTGTTGTGGTAATAAATACCACAAACATTTGCTGTCACCTATTTCAACCGTAACAATCTATACTTATTTAACAATTTTTCGGTAACGGCTAAGGATACATTTTTTCAGTGAAGTTTGCACTAAAAGAGTAAAAGTACCTTTCTAAAATTAGAACTTTTCCAAAGTAGTGTTAATTTACACTGAACAAAAGTGGGATTTTACCCAGAAAGTGTAAAAGTACACGATTTTAGGTAAATTAACACTTTTTAATACAGTGTAAAGTTACTTTATCCTCAGTGCTATAGTGTTAAATCATACTTGCTTACTTGGGGAAAATTACACTACAAATTAACTCTAATTGTAGTGTTATAAAAAAACACTATTTTGTGTGGACCTGTGTGAACTCTAATTAGTGTTGCTTAGAGTTGATTTTTTTTTACTGTGTACTTCTTCCATTAAGAACTTTTTTCTTCAAGCAATAAATACTATTTTATGCTAAAATATTGTTTCTGCCGCGCTAATAACAATTTTTTATCAAGAGAGTTGACTACTTTAGTTTAGGGGCACCTTTTTGAAATTTCTTTAAAATTATGTTGAAGGGATTATTTTTTCGGTATTTTCGTAAATATAATCTTGATAGTGGCCAAACGTAATCGGATAAGGATGTGCAGAGATTTGGATATCCTTCGGAAAAGATCTTTGAAAAGTAAACATTTTATTTATGCATTGTGTGCGCTTGGGTTAGCGGTCTTCTCGGCTAATACTTTCCGGTCATTTAAGTCCTTTTCTGTGATTTTAGGGCCCTTGAAAACCAACGATTTTATCCTATTATCTAATGTTGCTAACGAAAATGTTTTGTTAAAATTGTAAAATGATTTAAGAATCAAAATAGGAGCATAGGAACATTAATGTTTTCTACTATAATTTTATTATTATTCAATAGCAATGAATTTTAAAATAAAAAATTTCATTTGTTCAACCACGTTTTTAGTTGTTTTATCTAAATTGTATATACCTATATTAATATATATAATATATAATATATATAATTAATATACAATTGTATATTAGTATTTTAAATCATTACCACCATAACCTTACTTTTACTAAGTAATATTACACTAATCAATCTGTAAGGTATATTAATAAAACAATTACATGATTTTTAGTTTCGGGTGTTACAGTTATCAATTTTTTCGGGACTCTGACGCAATCCACCAATACTACGATAAATAATCTCAAATCACAACGTGGCAAAACGATTGACAGAGACAGTTTTTTTTCATATTTCCAATACGTTAAAGAAGTATCGGGTTTTCGCTACGCGCGCGCCATCTGGTGGACTTCGAAAGCATTGCGTGAATTTAAGAATTGTCAACAATACATTTAAAGCACACGAACTGCAGTTCATGAACATCATTTTTAAATAAATAGGTAGTTTTTTCACAAAAGAGGGGAAGGCAGAAGTCTTACTCGACAAATTTTGTTCAATTGCACAGCTAAATCGCGCACGTTATTTGTGTTTTACGTTGCAAGGAAAAAACTAAAAAACTTTTTTAGTACTCGATTTCGATTGATTATTCCTTATATCATTGATTAAGAAACTCAACGCTTAAATGCTTATATAGTTACCTTGGTGTGTGTATTTTATCTAAGGGATCATGGTGAATTATTGTGTTTTTAATTGTAAATAAAATTCAAGAACTAAATCGTTGCATTTTCATGTTTTGCCAAAGGATCCAATTCGGTAAGTACATTTGTTGGTGCAGAATTAACTAATGATAACTTTACCTAATATAATTTATATTTAAGTTTGGACATTTTTAAGAAATTGGTAGAAAATAATTTTTGCACAAACATAACCTTAAAATCAACCATTTTGATATTTGAGTTCTCTAAAAAACGCCGACAACTGCATTTTAAACAACAAAATATACCTACGAATTCATGGCAACATAATATTATATATAATACATAATATAATGGTATTTTACCGTTAAGTGGAGACTTTCTTAATCAACGCTTTTAATAATGCTAAATGCTGTTTAAATTTAGACTACTTATTTGTTTGACGATTTCTACTGAATTGGTATGTTTACACTTTTCACGTTAATCACTACAAAAACGTGTATTTATTGTATCTAATAGGTACAATTTATATTTACAGAGACTGTATGCAATTTATTTCTTCATTCAGATTAACACTGTTTATTAGAAAACCGGTAAAAACTCAACCCAGGATTTCCTCTTGAAATACACCCAACAACACAACAAATCGAGCCACGGTTTTTTTTCGATATTTTTTAACATTTTCCGGCTTTATTCTCAAATACACTCGTTCGTAACATAAGCATAACGTTCCTTTTTTCTCTGTGGCGAGTCCTGGGACACCCTGTAGATCTGCAGGAGGCAGATAGGTACAGTTGTATTCATTAAAAAAGCGTACAAGAATTAGAAAAAACTGTCAACATTATTGCGTAAAACCGGCTTTCCACTGACTTAAGTCACTATAACTGACAGTAGAAAATAAAAATGCCTCGTCAGTTAAAAAGACTCAAATAGTATCAAGAATCGAAGAAGAATGGTCAATTCGTACTGTGGTATAATAGAAATAAAAAATCTATATTAAAAATTAAGCAACGCTGGGAACAGGAAGATTTACTAAACCAAAAAGTTGGTTCAGGTCGTCCCAAAATGTCCACCCCTGAACAGGATGCTGCTTTTTTGAGATATCTGAGGATTTATGGGAAACTATACAACTATACTATACCTACTATACTGCTGGGAAGATATTAATCCAAATATTGTATTAAATTTAATTCAGTTCATCCCAAATAGATTGGCTCAAGTAATAGAAAAACAGGGATGCATGACTAAATATTAAATTTTTTTTTTTAATGTTTGTTTTTTTCATTATTAAAAGGTTATAATTTTTGTAATATTATTTAATTATCCTACGACGTCAATGCTCTTTATAACCTATAATAATTATTTTAATGACTTATGTCAGTGATAAGCCGGTTTTAAGCAATAATATTATTTTGACAGTTCTCTTATTCTAATTCTTGTACGCTTTTTTATTGAATACAACTGTACTTACAACAACAAAAACGGTACCCGGCGTATGTATTTCAATGTCCGTCTCGATTCTCAAATAGTAAAAACGTTTGTCTAGCCGCCCCGAATTTCCGGTTTCAATACAAAAACTACAATCGACTTCCGCAGCACTGTTGAAGAATACATTAAGGGACCTCCCTTGACACTTTTACTATTTAATTTTCTATTAGTGAAAATAACGCCTTTTATTAACATTTCCTGGACGAAAACCGTGGAGGTCCTACAGAAATATACCGATTAATTCAATTTTCAATCATAAATGGTCCTCAATAAAAACACAAAATTAGTTATAAAGAGAAATATAATAAAATAACGATTTGTATACTTGGTTGCCTACCACCATTTTAATGTACGCTCTAAAATCATCATAGATTACGCACAACGTATTATTTATAAATAAGCTATTTTTTACATACGCACAAAACACTAAAATAAATATGATTTGAAATTAAATTTCGAGTTAAATACTTAGGGCAAATAATAATAAAAAAACTACCTAAAAACTATTGTAAACAATATCATTAAGGTCAAATCACACTACGTTATGTACTTGACTATCAAATTTCCAAACTTCTACGTATGTTTCTTTAATTTTAATTGAATTTTTTTACACAAATTAAACAATGCAATATGTTTGCGTTTATTAAGCCCAACGATTTACGTTTTTTATGAAAATAAAATACTGCGAAGAATCGTAGTGTATATTCAGCCTTATATGGGTAGGTATAATTTCACCAAAGAACCAAACCACTTGTAGATTGTGTCCCGCTGCTGCAGTTGTTTTTATAAGAAAATATTCGTGGATTTTGATTTGCTTTAAGTATTTAGTTGCTCAGGTAAGTTTTTTTGTTTTTTTCTAAGCTTGTTCTGCATTATGCAGCGTTAGACGATAAACACGTATAAAACAGTATACAAGTATACTTGTATACTGTTTTATAAGTGTTTATCATCTAACGCTGCATATATGTATAAACAGAGATAAATCATAATCCACACAACAAGGTCTGTTCTATCTCATGCTAAAAATCACTGCAACACTGCACAGAGTTTAACGGCGGCCATTTTTGTTGTTTACAATTCTTGTGCTTTGGGTTTGTGCTGTTAATAATTGTTTTAAACGTTGGGTTTCTTACAGAGGCACTTGTAAGCCTCAAATAAGGTCTTTAAGTGCTAAGGACAACCATTTTACTCCTCTTTTATAATAAATATACCTTATTCTATCAGGGCTGTCAAATGACAATTTGAAGGTTAATTTGTGGGTTATAATTTAACCTTAAAATTGACATTTGACAGTTTTATGACAGCCCTGATAGAATAAAGTTTATTTTTTACAATAGAGGAGTAAAATGGTTGTTCTTAGCACTTTAAGGCCTCTTTTAAGGCTTACTATGAGAAACACAACGTTTAAAACGATTATTAATCTGTATAAACAGAGCACAAACCCAAAGCACAAAAATTGTAAACAACAAAAATGGCTGCCGTTAAACTGTGCAGTGTTGCAGTGATTTTTTGTATTTTTAGTACGAGATAGAAAAGACCTTGTTGAGTGGATTGTGGTATAAATGTTTTGTTTGCCATTCGAAAACCTACTTGTTGAAGGTGTGGTTAAGCTTGGGGGAATACCAAGAACATGACCTTTATAAATATTGAAAGACATAGCTTTAAATTATGAAGGAATCTCCTTAAATTTTTTATTTTCTGTATTTTAATTTTTTCGAAAATATATTACCTAATTTATTTGTCCTTAAAATTTAAAAATATTATTAATTATATTCCATTTTTAGGTGAGATGGCAAACGAAACGATGGATCAGTTTACCGACGATCTTTTAAAAGAAAAAATATTCCACTGCAAGATTTGCGATGACCTTTGCCTGTCTGATATTTTTCTGGTCAAAGGTAAAGGAAATGTGTGTGCAAACTGTTTTGAAGAAAAGTGTGGGGAGGAAATGAAATCGAAGGCTGAATTAAACACGGCCCTCATCTTCATTTTAACCAAATTGATTTTGCCTTGCAAGTTTCAGTTCAAAGGCTGCAATAAAAGGGTGTCATCTACAAATTATTCCAAGCACATTGGTAGTTGTGACTACAAAATTAAACAGTGTCCAATGAAAAATGTTAAAGGTTGCGATTGGAGTGGAACCAATTTTGAAGTAAGTGGACATTTATTAAAAACACATGAAGAGCAAGTTATTAAAGGTGAAAATAATATTTTTAAAGTTGAAACCATCCTGTCTGAACCCTTTAACGTTAAGATATTATCTAATGATTACCAGAACTGCCTTTTAAAAACTTCGGTCGTCGATAATAAATTTTATTACGCTTTAAATCCGGTTGAAAAATCCGAAGAAAATGTGGAATATTCAGTGGTGCACAGAAGCATTCAAAAACCAAAACATTCGGTGATAAAAACCATAGGTACCCTTACCAAACTGAACGGTATTTATAACGAACAAAACCTGAATGAAAACCCCAACGCGACTGTGGTAGACATTGATTCTTTGAAAAATCTTGCGGACGAAAACAATATGATTTCAAACGAATTTAATTTAAATCCTATGGGAATTGATGAAAATATGCTGAAATTGTTGGAATGCCCTGTATGTATGAGCACAATGAGACCCCCAATATATCAGTGCAACAGTGGACATAGCATTTGCATCATATGTCGTGGAGAAGTAAATGCGTGTCCCACATGTAAGGGAGAATGGACCAATGCGAGAAACTTCTTTATGGAAAATTTTACAGCTAACATTAAGTATCCCTGCAAGTTTAAAAAATCTGGGTGCAAAGAAATTGCGGTTGAAGGTGAAATCAAGAAACACGAAGAAGCGTGTTTGTGGAATAGTAATAAATCTGGATCTGACAAAATTGCTATTAAAGAAGAGACTGCAAAATTTATGGGGGAGCAATCATCAATAGGTTGTAAATTTTATCTTCATGGATGCAAAGAAATTGGGATTGAAAGTGAAATGATAAAACATGAAGAAGTGTGTGGGTTTTTCAGTTACATATGCCCGTTATGCTCACTGTTTCTGCAAGAAAATGATATTTCGAAACATTTTGAAGACAATCATAAGAATTCCCCTTCAATATTATGGAATATATTAAATAATTTTTCAATTTATAATAATGGGTCTAGGAGAGACCCTGTCCTTGTGTATAAGATATTTGATTCAAAAGTATTTAGAATATCCTATTACCTTGAAGATTCATATTTATATTGGGCTGTCGAACTGATTTGCTCTAAAGAAAACCCCAGTTTGTATACTTATGAAATAATTTTTTCAAGATATGCAAATCAGAGGCCACTGATATTTAAATCAACTTGTTTAAAAGAACAAACCCCATGGGTAAAAATAAAAGGGAATGTGAAAATCCCTTATCCAATCAAAAACGGTTCATATTATTGTGATTACTCCAATTTTGAAGTGTCATTCAAAAAACACCCATTAATTTAATGGTATTTTAATATTTTTAATAGGTTTAAGTTTTAACATTCAACATATTTTGTATACCTTTTAAACTTAATTAAAATAAATACAAGTGAAATACAACCAAATATTTTTGTTTTTAGGTATTTAATATTTAAAATTGGTAGGTACTCCTGTGCAATGCCTTAATTTTACGTTGATTTTATCATTTAATTGTTAGATTTATATGAAACAATGCCAAAGATAACACAAAATTCTAAATGAAAAGAAATTTTACAAACAAACCATCATCCTATTGATGCTAATGAGATGCTAAATTGCATATTTTCTCATTGTTTTATAAATTTAAAACTGGAACAAAACAAAACATATTACGTAGAAATCATATACACGACATTGACTGAATTGTTATCGTATTTTGGTATTTGCTGACGACGAAATTAACTTTGTAATTTGAAAAAATATTGTTCAAGAATCTCCTTGATTATTATTTTTAGACAATTATTATAATGTTAAACCAAATCTTCACAGAGGTATAAATGAAACTTTTAGACACATTAGAATAAAAAATAATTACTCCTCATTACTCATTGTTCTATGCTCATTACAATTTTTTTTATTAAGTCCTGTGAAGTTTGTAATGGAATGAAAATTAATAGCAACCGCGGTTGCTATAACCTTAAGGTAAATTTAAACTTATGGTAAATTTAAACTTTAGAAATAACTTAAATTTATAAAAACTTAAGTTAACTTAATTATAATTTTAACCTTTGAAAATGGTTAAAACTATTAATTTTTTTGACATATATTTTGGTTAAGTTTAACTTTTGATATAACTTTTTGGTATAATAAACACAGCTTTGGTTAATTTGGATATATTTTTACCAACACGATTTATTTTACCAAATATATTTTAACTCGCTGGTTAAAAAAGTTTTCATTGTAACCTGCATAAAAAAATAGTCTCAATACAACTTTATATATATAAACCTATAGGCTGTGAGTTTAGTGCGATAAAGAGCCTAAAAGAAATAATTTTAAAAAAATATAGACTTTCTTCAACTCACTATAGAAGAGTTAACAAAGTTGTAAATATTTATCAGTCCCCTCACATTTAATTAATGTGGTAAGCTTCTATAGGTTTTAATACAGAACAGATGCGTCTATTATAATAAAAATAAAGCAGGCATGCAACTAAAATCAGAACGTAAGATCGACGGGAATGTTTTTTAGGTTTGTTATTTATAAAATAACAAGTTAGTTTAATTTAACTAATTTTGGTAATTATTAACCAAAATGTGTTACATTAACCGAAGTTAAATTTTACTAACATAACGTAAATTTTACCATAATTGAATTCCCCACTTATTACGAAATAATTTCGAAGACTAAAAGATCAACAAATGTATGTCTTGTAGCTGTTTCTAAGAAAATTACTATTACCTACAACGACTTGTAATAAAGAAAATACCAAAACCTATTTTATTAGTAAATCATCCATCATAAAATCACAACCATAATGTACAGGATACATTGTAGAAGTAAAAATTTCTGCTTCGACGAAATACTCATATAATTTAAATATAACTGAATTAATATTATCCCCACTTAGTTATTTTCAAAGTTGTAGACATTTTTCCCAAAAATCAATTTAATAAGGACCTAGATGACCTCATCAATCAACCCTTCATAGGGAAATAAACATCCGGATGACAATTATAAAGTTCCATGTTAGATTAATCTTAATTATAAACCTTGAATTTAATATATTTTATAAAACTTTTAAATAAATCTCTCCAACTTACAAATTCATTCATTTACTTCATGGCCTTTACTTTAGATTATTTTGTAAAATAATATTTAATAAAGTGAATGTAAATGTAATAGGTAAAATGGCCAGAGATAAGGTATAATCAGATATAAGGTATAATCAGGCTTATCTTTTGTATAATTTCACTGCGCATTTGTCTCTGGAACAAACCACTTGTAGATTGTGCCTCGCTGCTGCAGTTGTTTTCATTAAAAAATATATATTCCTAGATATTGATTTGCTGGTTTGTTCTGTGGATTTGCTTTAAGTATTTAGTTACTCAGGTAAGTTTTTTTTGTTTTTTTCTAAGCTTGTTCTGCATTATGAAGCGTTAGATGATAACCAAGTATAAAGCAACCAAATCAAACATTCGAAATCCTACCTAAAGGTGTGGTTAAGCTTAGGGGAATCACAGAACATGAGATTGATAAATATTGAAAGAGATAGCTTCAAATTAGGAAGGAATCTCCTTGAAATTGATAAAAATTTAATTTAATTTTCTTTATTTTAATTTGTTCGAATATTTATTTATTAATTTGTCCTTAAAATTTAAAAATATTATTAATAATATTCTATTTTTAGATGAGATGGCAAACGAAACGATGAATCAGTTTACCGACGATCTTTTAAAAGAAAAAATATTCCACTGCAAGATTTGCGATGAACTTTGCCTGTCTGATATTTTTCTGGTCAAAGGTAAAGGAAATGTGTGTGCAAACTGTTTTGAAGAAAAGTGTGGGGAGGAAATGAAATCGAAGGCTGAATTAAACACGGCCCTCATCTTCATTTTAGCCAAATTGATTTTGCCATGCAAGTTTCAGTTCAAAGGCTGCAATAAAAGGGTGGCATATAAAAATTATTCCAAGCACATTGGTAGTTGTGATTACAAAATTAAACAGTGTCCAATGAAAAATGTTAAAGGTTGCGATTGGAGTGGAACCAATTTTGAAGTAAGCGGACATTTATTAAAAACACATCAAGAGCAAGTTATTAAAAGCAAAAATAATATTTTTAAAGTTGAAACCATCTTGTCTGAACCCTTTAACGTGAAGATATTATCTAATGATTACCAGAACTGCCTTTTAAAAACTTCGGTCGTCGATAATAAATTTTATTACGCTTTAAATCCGGTTGAAAAATCCGAAGAAAATGTGGAATATTCAGTGGTGCACAGAAGCATTCAGAAACCAAAACATTCGTTGATAAAAACCATAGGTACTCTTACCAAACTGAACGGTATTTATAACGAACAAAACCTGAATGAAAACCCCAACGCGACTGTGGTAGACATTGAATCTTTGAAAAATCTTGCGGACGACAATAATATGATTTCGAACGAATTCAATTTAAATCCTATGGGAATTGATGAAAATATGCTGAAATTGTTGGAATGCCCTGTATGTATGAGCACGATGAGACCCCCAATATATCAGTGCAACCGTGGACATAGCATTTGCATCATATGTCGTGGAGAAGTTAATGCATGTCCTACATGTAAGGGAGAATGGATTAATGCAAGAAACTTCTTTATGGAAAATTTGACAGTCAACATAAAGTATCCCTGCAAGTTTAAAAAATCGGGGTGCAAAGAAATTGCGGTTGAAGGTGAAATCAAGAAACACGAAGAAGCGTGTTTGTTGAATAGTAATAAATCTGGATCTGACAAAATTGCTATTAAAGAAGAGACTACAAAATTTATGGGGAAGCAATCATTAATAGGTTGTGAATTTTATCTTCATGGATGCAAAGAAATTGGGATTGAAAGTGAAATGATAAAACATGAAGAAGTGTGTGGGTTTTGCAAATACAAATGCCCGTTATGCTCATTATTTCTACAAGCAAATGTTATTTCGAAACATGTTGAAGACAATCATAAGGATTCCACTTCAATATTAAGGGATAGGATAAATAATTTTACAATTTATACCTTTAATACCTTTCTTGGGAAAAACCAAAGGAGAGATCCTATCCATGTGTATAAGATATTTGATTCAAAAGTATTCAGAATATCATATTACCTTGAAAATTCATTTTTATACTGGGCTGTCAAATTGATTTGCTCTAAAGAAAACCCCAGTTTGTATACTTATGAAATAATTTTTTCAAGAAATGCAAATGAAAGGCCATTGATATTTAAATCAACTTGTTTAAAAGAACAAACGCCATGGGTAAAAATTAAAGGGAATGTGAAAATCCCTTATCATTTTAATAACGGTTCATATTATTGTGATTACTCAAATTTTGAAGTGTCATTCAAAAAAGCCAATTAATTTAATGGTATTTTAATATTTTTAATAGATTTAAGTTTTAACATTCAACATATTTTGTATACCTTTTAAACTTAAATAAAATAAATACAAGTGAAATACAACCAAATATTTTTGTTTTTAGGTATTTTTAATATTTAAAATTGGTAGGTACTCCTGTGCAATGCCTTAATTTTACGTTGATTTTATCATTTAATTGTTAGATTTATATGAAACAATGCCAAAGATAACACAAAATTCTAAATGACGACGAAATTAACTTTGTAATTTGAAAAAATATTGTTCAAGAATCTCCTTGATTATTATTTTTAGACAATTATCATATCAATTATCATTTAACTAATAAAAAAACGTTTTGGTAATATTACCTACTAACTATAGTTAAATATTTGGTTTTTTTATGTTAAATTTAAACTCTAGAAATAACTTATATTTATAAAAACTTAAGTTAGGTAACTTAATTATAATTTTAACCTTTGAAAATTGTTAAAACTATTAACTTTTTTTGACATATATTTTGGTTAAGTTTAACTTTTGATATAACTTTTTGGTATAATAACCACAGCTTTGGTTAATTTGGATATATTTTTACCAACAAGATTTATTTTACCAAATATATTTTAACTCGCTGGTTAAAAAAGTTTTCATTATAACCTGCATAAAAAAATAGTCTCAATACAACTTTATATATATAAACCTATAGGCTGTGAGTTTAGTGCGATAATGGAGCATAAAAGAAATAATTTAAGAAAAATATAGACTTTCTTCAACTCACTATAGAAGAGTTAACAAAGTTGTAAATAATTATCAGTCCCCTCACATTTAATTAATTTGGTAAGCTTCTATAGGTTTTAATAAAGAACAGATGCGTCTAATAAAAATAAAGCAGGCATGCAACTAAAATCAGAACGTAAGATCGACGGGAATGTTTTTTAGGTTTGTTATTTATAAAATAACAAGTTAGTTTAATTTAACTAATTTTGGTAATTATTAACCAAAATGTGTTACATTAACCGAAGTTAAATTTAACTAACATAACGTAAATTTTACTATAATTGAATTCCCCACTTATTACGAAATAATTTCGAAGACTAAAAAACCAACAAATGTCTACAAATGTATGTCTTGTAGCTGTTTCTAAGAAAATTCCTATTACCTACAATGACATGTAATAAAGAAAATGCAAAACCTATTTTATTAGTAAATCATCCATCGTAAAATCACAGGATACATTTTAGAATGAAAAATTTCTGCTTCAACGAAATACTCATATAATTTAAATATAACTGAATTAATATTATCCCCACTTAGTTCTTTTCAATGTTGTAGACATTTTTCCCAAAAATCAATTCAATAAGGACCTAGATGACCTCATCAATCAACCCTTCATAGGGAAATAAACACCCGGATGACAATTATAAAGTTCCATGTTAGATTAATCTTAATTATAAACCTTGAATTTAATATATTTTATAAAACTTTTAAATAAAACTCTCTAACTTACAAATTCATTCATTTACTTCATGGCCTTACTTGGCCCTACTTTAAATTATTTTGTAAAATAATATTTAATAAAGTGAATGTTGTTTTTTTTTAAGTTTTCTAATGGGTAAAATGGCCAGAGATAAGATATAATCAGATATAAGGTATAATCAGGCTTATCTTTTGTATAATTTCACTGCGCATTTGTCTCTGGAACAAACCACTTGTAGATTGTGCCTCGCTGCTGCTGTTGTTTTCATTAAAAAAAAATATATTCCTAGATATTGATTTGCTAGTTTGTTCTGTGGATTTGCTTTAAGTATTTAGTTACTCAGGTAAGTTTTTTTTGTTTTTTTCTCAGCTTGTTCTGCATTATGAAGCGTTAGATGATAACCAAGTATAAAGCAACCAAATAAAACATTCGAAATCCTACCTAAAGGTGTGGTTAAGCTTAGGGGAATCACAGAACATGAGATTGATAAATATTGAAAGAGATAGCTTCAAATTAGGAAGGAATCTCCTTGAAATTGATAAAAATTTAATTTAATTTTCTTTATTTTAATTTGTTCGAATATTTATTTATTAATTTGTCCTTAAAATTTAAAAATATTATTAATAATATTCTATTTTTAGGTGAGATGGCAAACGAAACGATGGATCAGTTTACCGACGATCTTTTAAAAGAAAAAATATTCCACTGCAAGATTTGCGATGAACTTTGCTTGTCTGATATTTTCCTGGTCAAAGGTAAAGGAAATGTGTGTGCAAACTGTTTTGAAGAAAAGTGTGGGGAGGAAATGAAATCGAAGGCGGAATTAAACACGGCCCTCATCTTCATTTTAGCCAAATTGATTTTGCCATGCAAGTTTCAGTTCAAAGGCTGCAATAAAAGGGTGGCATATAAAAATTATTCCAAGCACATTGGTAGTTGTGATTACAAAATTAAACAGTGTCCAATGAAAAGTTTTAAAGGTTGCGATTGGAGTGGAACCAATTTTGAAGTAAGCGGACATTTATTAAAAACACATGAAGAGCAAGTTATTAAAGGTGAAAATAATATTTTTAAAGTTGAAACCATCTTGTCTGAACCCTTTAACGTGAAGATATTATCTAATGATTACCAGAACTGCCTTTTAAAGACTTCGGTCGTCGATAATAAATTTTATTACGCTTTAAATCCGGTTGAAAAATCCGAAGAAAATGTGGAATATTCAGTGGTGCACAGAAGCATTCACAAACCAAAACATTCGGTGATAAAAACCATAGGTACTCTTACCAAACTGAACGGTATTTATAATGAACAAAACCTGAATGAAAACCCCAACGCGACTGTGGTAGACATTGATTATTTGAAAAATCTTGCGGACGAAAACAATATGATTTCGAACGAATTCAATTTAAATCCTATGGGAATTGATGAAAATATGCTGAAATTGTTGGAATGCCCTGTATGTATGTGCACAATGAGACCCCCAATATATCAGTGCAACCGTGGACACAGCATTTGCATCATATGTCGTGGAGAAGTAAATGCTTGTCCTACATGTAAGGGAGAATGGACCAATGCAAGAAACTTCTTTGTGGAAAATTTGACAGCCAACATAAAGTATCCCTGCAAGTTTAAAAAATCTGGTTGCAAAGAAATTGCGGTTGAATGTGAAATCAAGAAACACGAAGAAGCGTGTTTGTTGAATAGTAATAAATCTGGATCTGACAAAATTGCTATTAAAGAAGAGACTACAAAATTTATGGGGGAGCAATCATTAATAGGTTGTAAATTTTATCTTCATGGATGCAAAGAAATTGGGATTAAAAGCGAAATGATAAAACATGAAGAATTGTGTGGGTTTTGTAAATACAAATGCCCGTTATGCCACCTATTTCTACAAGCAAATGTTATTTCGAAACATGTTGAAGACAATCATAAGAATTCCACTTCAATATTATGGGATAGGATAACTTATTTTACAGTTTATAACGCTTGTGGGCAAGACCCTGTCCATTTGTATAAGTTATTTGATTCAAAAGTATTCAGAATATCAAGTTGCATTGTTGGTTCATTTTTATACTGGGCTGTCGAATTGATTTGCTCTAAAGAAAACCCCAGTTTGTATACTTATGAAATAATTTTTTCAAGTGATGAAAATGAAAGGCCATTGGTATTTAAATCAACTTGTTTAAAAGAACAAACCCCATGGGTAGAAATAAAAGGGAATATGAAAATCCCTTGTCAACTCCGTAGCAATAAATATTATTGTGATTACTCCGAGTTGGAATTGTCATTCAAAAAAGCCAATTAATTGAATGGTATTTTAATATAGGTAATATTTTTAATAGGTTTAGGTTCAACACATTTTGTATACTTTTAAAACTTATATTAAATAAATACATGCAAGTGCAATACTTTTTTATTTAAAAAAATGAAAACTAAGTCACGTCACTCAGATTTAAAAAAATATACAACCAATTATTTTTATGTTGGAGTGACGTAACGCACCATTAGCTCCCTCAATGAACTTGGCAACGCTGTTCTAAGCCGATTTAAAAAAACATCAAAAACGGTTCTTATGGAAACAAATATGCAACGCATCTACAGCGACTTGTAGATAACATGGTTGACAGATGTATTTTCTGTCACATAAAGTTTGTTCATTTTTATTCGGAATTTGACAAATTTGATTATGTTGGTACTGCATATCAATATAGGTACTTTGGTATTTTTAATATTTAGTTGGTCCTCCTATTAATGCCTTAATTTAACTTTGGTTTCATTATTTACTTCATGAAGCCTAGACAAGGAGTACGAACTTCATGTAAACAAGAATCTTCCTAAAATAAGGGGCGCTGGTGTTCCATTTATCAATAAACAATTGACTGATTTGTACCGAAACGCTACCAAAACAGCAGACGTTATTTTGTGCATCTGTCAAGTGCAAACCAATGTGTACCTTTACCAATTTCGTAATTAGGAAGATTATAATGTAATTTATATAATATTTTATATTATAATAAAATCTTAGTAGTAAACAGAACAGTTTGTTAAAACAGTGAGTAAGTTTATGAACTAATCAGTATTACTGACGTTGTAGCAGAAAACTTAAACTGCAGTTTACATGTAAACATGCATGTAATGATGTTAATTTGGTCATCAGTACCTAATGTATTTTCACGTATAAAATGACTGAATTTTGCAATGTAAAATCAGACAATTTCATGTTTTGTGGTGTAATTATTACACTAATGTTTTGTTATAAACTTACTGATGGTATTTCAAATAACTGATGTGTAGGTTTTTTATCCCTTGGCAAATTAAACAAGTTTTAATACAGCACAAACATCCCATATGTAGTGATTTTCTCAAATAAAAATTTTAAAATTAAAATAAAGCTTGTGAATCAACCTTCTTTATTTCTGCTGTAAATCTTCCAACCAATGAGTGCACGTGCAGTCTGTCACGTGAGTTGACGGTCTATGCGCGGTTGATTAATAATTATTTGCGCGCATTTTACACGATACGACGCGTTTTCTATCCATTCTCATGCGGAGTTGAAGCTCCTGAATATAATCTTCTTAAATCGGTGCTTTAAATGTATTGTTGACAAATCTTAAATTCACGCAATGCATTCCAAGTCCACCAGATGGCGCGCGCGTTGCGAAAACCCGATACTTTAGCGTATAGATATTTAAACCCAATAAATCCTCTTTTTCCTCTGTGATATACCTAGGTGGAAAATTTATTTTCAAATTCTGTTGCTTGTAGTAAAAGCCTTGTATGCATAAACACTATTTACCTAGAAAATGGCAGTTATTTTTCTTCACTGCAACTGCATGCAATGAGATGAAAAATCGGCAACAATGAACAAAAAATAAGTGCATAATATAGAACTAGCAATGTAAATTTGTATTACTTCAAAATTAACGATGGAATAACAATCTTCGAAAAGTAAGAAATTGTAAAATAATTGAATTATTTATTAAAAAACTTAAAAAAAAACCTTAATTACTTACTCAAAATTTAAAGCCGTTTAAAACTTAACACACGCTTGGTTAGTGCACGGATGATTATATTTTTTGTAATAACTTTCACACAAGCACTTTTTTTACGCCTTTTTGTAGGGAAGGTCTTGAAATATTAATTTACTCTTTATTCTTTTTCCATTCTGATCATATATTTTCCAAGTTTCGATCAATCTGCATTACAAACGCTTTGCCAATTTTCGACCAAACTTCGTTACAAACGAGTTAGGCAAAAATAACTCTACTTATTAAGTAGTACTTAAGTCTTTATTTTCATGCAGTTTTTGTGCAATCGCGTTTGGAAATGATTGACATAGAATATGACAATTTTTGGTCAAACTTAATGAAAATACAATGCATTGTATAAATGTATATGTTCAAATAAACCCTAATAAATGTAAAATATCGTACACCAACTTAGTTGGGAAAAAGTTGACTAATTTCTTTCCCAAAACCATGGCCCTGAAAAAACACAAAACAGAAACGAATGCCTGGTATGTGTTAATTTTTAATAAATTCGTAATTATACCTAATGCTGGGGTAGTAATAAACAGAAATATAATATAAAAACATTTGTATACTGGGTTGCCTATGCTTTAAAATTATTATAGATTATGTATTATTTATTAAGAAGCTATTTTTTACATACACACAATACATACTTTAATAAATATGATTTGAAATTAAATTTCTAGTTAAATATTTAGGGCAACTAATAATAAAAAAACTACCTAAAAACTATTGTAAACAATATCATTAAGGTCAAATCACACTACGTTATGTACTTGACTATCAAATTTCCAAACTTCTACGTATGTTTCTTTAATTTTAATTGAATTTTTTTACACAAATTAAACAATGCAATATGTTTGCGTTTATTAAGCCCAATGATTTACGTTTTTTATGAAAATAAAATACTGCGAAGAATCGTAGTGTATATTTAGCCTAATATAAGTAGGTATAATTTCACCCAAGAACAAACCACTTGTAGATTGTGTCTCGCTGCCGCAGTTGTTTTTATAAGAAAATATTCCTGGATTTTGATTTGCTTTAAGTATTTAGTTACTCAGGTAAGTTTTTTTGTTTTTTTCTAAGCTTGTTCTGCATTATGCAGCGTTAGACGATAAACACGTATAAAACAGCATACAAGTATGTATAAATGTATTGTTTAACATTCGAAAACCTACTTGTTGAAGGTGTCGTTAAGCTTGGGGGAATAACAAGAACATGACCTTTATAAATATTGAAAGACGTAGCTTTAAATTATGAAGGAATCTGCTTAAATTTTTTATTTACCGTATTTTAATTTTTTCGAAAATATATTTATTTATGTGTCCTTAAAATTTAAAAATATTATTAATAATATTCTATTTTTAGGTGAGATGGCAAACGAAACGATGGATCAGTTTACCGACGATCTTTTAAAAGAAAAAATATTCCACTGCAAGATTTGCGATGAACTTTGCTTGTCTGATATTTTCCTGGTCAAAGGTAAAGGAAATGTGTGTGCAAACTGTTTTGAAGAAAAGTGTGGGGAGGAAATAAAATCGAAGACTGAATTAAACACTGCCCTCATCTTCATTTTTGCCAAATTGATGTTGCCATGCAAGTTTCAGTTCAAAGGCTGCAATAAAAGGGTGGCATATAAAAATTATTCCAAGCACATTGGTAGTTGTGATTACAAAATTAAACAGTGTCCAATGAAAAATGTTAAAGGTTGCGATTGGAGTGGAACCAATTTTGAAGTAAGCGGACATTTATTAAAAACACATCAAGAGCAAGTTATTAAAAGCGAAAATAATATTTTTAAAGTTGAAACCATCTTGTCTGAACCCTTTAATGTGAAGATATTATCTAATGATTACCAGAACTGCCTTTTAAAGACTTCGGTCGTCGATAATAAATTTTATTACGCTTTAAATCCGGTTGAAAAATCTGAAGAAAATGTGGAATATTCAGTGGTGCACAGAAGCATTCAGAAACCAAAACATTCGGTGATAAAAACCATAGGTACTCTTACCAAACTGAACGGTATTTATAACGAACAAAACCTGAATGAAAACCCCAACGCGACTGTGGTAGACATTGAATCTTTGAAAAATCTTGCGGACGACAACAATATGATTTCGAACGAATTTAATTTAAATCCTATGGGAATTGATGAAAATATGCTGAAATTGTTGGAATGCCCTGTATGTATGAGCACAATGAGACCCCCAATATATCTGTGCAACAGTGGACATAGCATTTGCATCATATGTCATGGAGATGTAAATGCTTGTCCTACATGTAAGGGAGAATGGACCAAGGGGAGAAATTTCTTAGTGGAAAATTTGACAGCCAACATAAAGTATCCCTGCAAGTTTAAAAAATCGGGGTGCAAAGAAATTGCGGTTGAAGGTGAAATCAAGAAACACGAAGAAGTATGTTTGTTGAACAAAATTGCCATTAAAGATGAGACTACAAAATTTACGGGGGAGCAATCATCAATTGGTTGTAAATTTTATCTTCATGGATGCAAAGAAATTGGGATTGAAAGTGAAATGATAAAACATGAAGAAGTGTGTGGGTTTTGCAAATACAAATGCCCGGTATGCCCACTATTTCTACAAGCAAATGTTATTTTGAAACATGTTGAAGACAATCATAAGGATTCCACTTCAATATTATGGGATAGGATAAATAATTTTTCAATTTTTTATTCCCGTGGGTGTAGGAGAGACCCTGTCCATGTGTATAAGATATTTGATTCAAAAGTATTCAGAATATCATATTACCATGAACATTTATATTTATATTGGGCTGTCGAATTGATTTTCTCTAAAGAAAACCCCAGTTTGTATACTTATGAAATAATTTTGTCAAGAAATGAAAATGAAAGGCCATTGGTATTTAAATCAACTTGTTTAAAAGAACAAACACCATGGATAAAAAGAAAAGGGAATGTAAAAATCCATTATCCCTCATATGATTGTGATTACTCCAAGTTTGAATTGTCATTCAAAAAAGCCAATTAATTTAATGGTATATTATTATAATATTTTTAATAGGTTTAGGTTTTAACGTTCAAAATATTTTGTATATTTTTTACTTAAATAAAATGAATACATGCAAGTGCAATACTTTTTTATTTAAAAAAATAGAAATTAAGTCGCGTCACACTCAAATTTAAAAATATTACAACCAAATATTTGTATGTTTGGAGTGACGTAACGCACCATTAGCCCCCTCAAAGAACTTGGCAACGCTGTTCAAAGCCGATTTAAAAAAAACATGGTTGACAGATGTATTTTCTGTCACAAAGTTATTTTTTATTCGGAATTCGACACATTTGATTATGTTGGCACTGAATATCAATATATATAGTATATACTTTGGTATTTTTATATTTAAATTTGGTACTCCTGTAAATGACTTAATTTTACTTTGATTTTATCATTTAATTGTTAAAAACACATTACCACAATAATAAGACTAAGAACTGGACATTTCCAATCGTACTCGCACCTTTACAGAATGGGGTTGAGGGACGATCCCTTCTGTGAATGTGGAGGGTTTGGAGACATTGATCATATATTTCTTGAATGTCCGATTAACCAGACGGGGAATACCGACCTTTATGACGAAATACACAGCAGGGGGGTGCAAAAACCATTTAACATGGCCATAGTCTTACAAAAGACGGACAATAATCTAATGAACTTAATCCGGAGATTTATAAACTTTAATAAAATACAGATATGACACAACAACACACTAACCAAACACATACAAAATCAGCGGAAGTCAAAATTTAAAAAATTTAAAAAAAAAAGTAAAATTAAAAAATTATTAAAAAAAAAATATATATATATATATAGGTAAATATATATAACACAACCACATGGGACAAAGATGGAAATATTAATTGAAGAGCCTTAATTCAAGAATTCAGATTCGACAATGAAGGAGGAAGGATATAGGACAGCCTAGACACACCTCTCACCAGGGGCGTGCTGGCAGAATCAATGCAGGTCTGGACTAGATGGTAGAGCAGTCCAGGATCAAGCCAATTTCATATAAATTGTAAAAAGACATCACAATTAAATACCTCGACTGATAAAACGTCCCGTAATAACTCTCTTCGCAACAAAGAACTTTTTTCAGCTAGTTCAATTATTAAGTCTATTAAGTTACTATCTAAACCATTTTGCACCTTTCTATCCACAGCAATCAGCATAAAAGCTGATATTAAAGGAAAGTATTATCACAAATAAATTAAGACAAAAACTGCGGGGCTTTTTTGGAATCTTTTGTAATTATGTTTCTGTTTCTCTATAAATCCGAGCTGATCCCCCCTTCCGATAATTTATAAATTGAATAAAATTGCACTTTATACAAGTGACCCCGGATCAGTTTGGATTTCCAAAGAAACAGAAAAATAATTACGATCGAAAGCATCCAAAATATCCCTCCGCTCTAGGGTTTCCACCTGCGACTTCTTGGTTTAAGGGTTAGCATAAAAAATACGTGTTTTAGATTTTTTACTGGAGTCAATTAATTTATAATTGAATCGTCTAATTTCAAAAGCGGCCATCTCCAATTTTTTTTTAAATGAGTTATTTACAGTAATAAAATCGAAATATTACGTAGTATACTATGCTTCAACACGAAGTCGATTTTTCGAGAAAAATAATCTTCAGTGATGAGGCTCATTTTAACCTCAATGGGTTGGGTTCTCTTGGGTTTTGTAACCCCCAAACTCGACAGTTTTGTTTATTAACAAACCCATTGAGGTTAAAATGAGTCTCATCACTGAAGATTATTTTTCTCGAAAAATCGACTTCGTGTTGAAGCATCCACTCACAAAACATACGTCGCTGGAGATGGTCTCTGGGCTTTAATTCTTGGGTTATTTGGACCTTATAAGGATGAAGATTCAAATCCTTCGCCAAAATTCGTTGCGTTGAGGTGTACCGAAGGCCTAACTGCTGTGATCGGCGACGAATCGAAGTTTTTGGTTCTTGGGCAACACTTTCACGAATGTTGGCAACATTTTCTTCTAAACGGACAGGACGAACACGCTGTGGAGTTTTGATGTTGAGTACTGACCCATTTCGCTCAAATTTCTGCACGACATTCGTAATTGCTTGCCTAGAAGGTCGATTTTGTATTCCAAAATATTCGCGCAAAGCACGGAAAGTACGCACATTTGAACGCCCATTTTCATAGTAAGTTTGGATAATTTTAACGCGTTGTTCAGCCGTATACTGCTGCATAATCAAATTTGTATGTCTTTCTAGACCACAAATATTACTTTGATAATGACAAATACTTTGACGTTTTGATTTTCATGGCCATCTAAATTGCCAAGCTCAAAGTGGATATCACCCTTTACTTTATGTTATTAATTATTAATAAATGTTTGAAATTTTTTAACTTGGTTTTGTTCACCCCCTATTTTTCGTGTGTAGTTGGCCGATTTTTCTGAATTTCCCGGTCCGGTCTGATATAGCCAGCACGCCCCTGATATATGTTCAAATAAACCCCAATAAATGTAAAATATCGTACACCAAACTTAGTTGGGAAAAAGTTGACTAATTTCATTCCCAAAACCATGGCCCTGAAAAAACACAAAATAGAAACGAATGCCTGGTATGTGTTAATTTTTAATAAATTCGTAATTATACCTAATGCTGTGGTAGTAATAAACAGAAAAATAATATAAAAACATTTGTATACTGGGTTGCCTATGCTTTAAAATTATTATAGATTATGGCATCAATAATTTATAAATCCATCTGCCGTCCCATCCTTGAATATGCTCCCTCCCTGTTCTTAAATTCCCGAAAATCTACCTTAAAAATCCTGAATGTGGCTGAGACTTCTGCAATGAGAAAAATTACCAAAATGAGGCACCCAGGAAATCCACTCCACAACCCTCCCAACACCCTCCTTTGGGGCCGTCCATAAATGATGTCACACACTTAGGGGGGAGGGGGGGTCGTCGAAAATGTGACAGTTTGTGACAGCCGGGGGTGGGGGGGTTTGGGAGGTTGTGATGTCACAAAATTATAAAAATATTTTATTTTATTTTAAGCAAAAATTTCGTGGGGTAGACCTTACATAAAAATTAAATCAGTGTGACGTGACGCCAATGGGGAGGGGGGGGGTTACATAATTTGTGACACTTTGTGACAAGAGGGGGAGGGGGGGTCAAAAATATTAAAAAAACGTGTGACATCATTTATGGACGGCCCCTTTATGAAAAATTTAAAATCAGCCCAATTTCTGCGAGATTAATAAAACTATCCACCAACTTTGCCCAGAGAGAAGCCGCTTACCAGTTTCTGGCACCAGTACTGATTCCAAGAGACCTAGAGAGAGCTCCCACCCGAATTAAACATCCTACAAGATCCCTGGTTGAAGAAATGCAAGCTCTAGCTGACGAATGAACACATATACATATACATATATACATATATATATATCTAATTTATTCTTTACATACACAATACTATGTTTTTTTTTGTTTTTTTGCACTCTAGGTATCTAATATCAATTTTGGTTTCTAACATGTGCAAATACATTACATTTATATTTTAATTAACCTTGGCTGAAGGACCTAGGTCAATGGCCTTTTGATTGTTGTTATTTTTATAATTATGATAATCAATAAATAACTAGGTATTATTATTATTATTAAGAAGCTATTTTTTACATTCACACAATACATACTTTAATAAATATGATTTGAAATTAAATTTCTAGTTAAATACTTAGGGCAAATAATAATAAAAAAACTACCTAAAAACTATTGTAAACAATATCATTAAGGTCAAATCACACTACGTTATGTACTTGACTATCAAATTTCCAAACTTCTACGTATGTTTCTTTAATTTTAATTGAATTTTTTTACACAAATTAAACAATGCAATATGTTTGCGTTTATTAAGCCCAATGATTTACGTTTTTCATGAAAATAAAATACAGCGAAGAATCGTAGTGTATATTCAGCCTTATATGAGTAGGTATAATTTCACCAAAGAATAAACCACTTGTAGATTGCATTTGTTATCTATGGTAGATTGTGTCTCGCTGCTGCAGTTGTTTTTATAAGAAAATATTCCTGGATTTTGATTTGCTTTAAGTATTTAGTTACTCAGGTAAGTTTTTTTGTTTTTTTCTAAGCTTGTTCTGCATTATGCAGCGTTAGACGAAAAACACGTATAAAACAGTATACAAGTATGTATAAATGTATTGTTTGACATTCGAAAACCTACTTGTTGAAGGTGTGGTTAAGCTTGGGGGAATCACAAGAACATGACCTTTATAAATATTGAAAGACATAGCTTTAAATTATGAAGGAATCTCCTTAAATTTTTTATTTACCGTATTTTAATGTTTTCGAAAATATATTTATTTATTTGTCCTGAAAGTTTAAAAATATTGTTAATAATATTCTATTTTTAGGTGAGATGGCAAACGAAACGATGGATCAGTTTACCGACGATCTTTTAAAAGAAAAAATATTCCACTGCAAGATTTGCGATGAACTTTGCTTGTCTGATATTTTCCTGGTCAAAGGTAAAGGAAATGTGTGTGCAAACTGTTTTAAAGAAAAGTGTGGGGAGGAAATGAAATCGAAGGCGGAATTAAACACGGCCCTCATCTTCATTTTAGCCAAATTGATTTTGCCATGCAAGTTTCAATTCAAAGGCTGCAATAAAAGGGTGGCATATAAAAATTATTCCAAGCACATTGGTGGTTGTGACTACAAAATTAAACAGTGTCCAATGAAAAATGTTAAAGGTTGCGATTGGAGTGGAACCAATTTTGAAGTTAGCGGACATTTATTAAAAACACATGAAGATCAAGTTATTAAAAGTGAAAATAATATTTTTAAAGTTGAAACCACCTTGTCTGAACCCTTTAATGTGAAGATATTATCTAATGATTACCAGAACTGCCTTTTGAAGACTTCGGTCGTCGATAATAAATTTTATTACGCTTTAAATCCGGTTGAAAAATCCGAAGAAAATGTGGAATATTCAGTGGTGCACAGAAGCATTCAGAAACCAAAACATTCGGTGATAAAAACCGTAGGTACTCTTACCAAACTGAACAGTATTTATAACGAACAAAACCTGAATGAAAACCCCAACGCGACTGTGGTAGACATTGATTCTTTAAAAAATCTTGCGGACAAAAACAATATGATTTCAAACGAATTTAATTTAAATCCTATGGGAATTGATGAAAATATGCTGAAATTATTGGAATGCCCTGTATGTATGAGCACGATGAGACCTCCAATATATCTGTGCAACAGTGGACATAGCATTTGCATCATATGTCGTGGAGAAGTAAATGCTTGTCCCACATGTAAGGGAGAATGGACCAATGGGAGAAACTTCTTTATGGAAAATTTCACAGCTAACATAAAGTATCCCTGCAAGTTTAAAAAATCCGGCTGCAAAGAAATTGCGGTTGAAGGTGAAATCAAGAAACACGAAGAAGTGTGTTTGTTGAATAGTAATAAATCTGGATCTGACAAAATTGCCATTAAAGAAGATACTACAAAATTTATGGGGGAGCAATCATTAATAGGTTGTAAATTTTATCTTTTTGGATGCAAAGAAATTGGGATTGAAAGTGAAATGATAAAACATGAAGAATTGTGTGGGTTTTCCAAATACAAATGCCCATTATGCTCACTATTTCTACAACCAAATGTTATTTCAAAACATGTTGAAGACAATCATAAGGATTCCACTTCAATATTATGGAATAAGTTAAATCATTTTTGTGACGCTAATGGGTATTATAGAGGCCCTGCCCTTGTGTATAAGATATTTGATTCAAAAGTATTTAGAATATCGCATTACCGTGAAGGTTCATATATATATTGGGCTGTTGAATTAATTTGCTCTAAAGAAAACCCCAGTTTGTATACTTATGAAATAATTTTTTCAAGAAATGAAAATGAAAGGCCATTGATATTTAAATCAACTTGTTTAAAAGAACAAACCAAACAATTTGTAATAAAAGGGAATGTGAAAATCCCTTGTCAACTCCGTGACAATTTTTATTATTTTGATTACACCAAGTTTGAATTGTCATTCAAAAAAGCCAATTAATGGACTGGTACTTTAATATAGGTAATATTTTTAATAGGTTTAGGTTTTAACGTTCAACACATTTTGTATACTTTTAAAACTTAAATAAAATAAATACATGCAAGTGCAATAATTTTTTATTAAAAAAAATGAACTCAGATTTAAAAAAAAACGCACCATTAGCTCCCTCAATGAACTCGGCAACGCTGTTCTAAGCCGATTTTAAAAAAGCATACAAACCGGTTGTTATGGAAACAAATGTGCAACGCATCTACAGCGACTTGTAGATAACATGGTTGACAGATGTATTTTCTGACACAAAGTTTCTTCTTTTTTATTACGAATATGACACATTTGATTATGTTGGTACTGCCTATCAATATACTTTGGTATTTTTAATATTTAAAGTTGATACTCCTGTTAATTCCTTAATTTTACTTTGTTTTCATCATTTATTTGTTAAATTTATAATAAACAAAAACAAAAAATTCTAAACGAAAAGAAACTTTTATAAATATTACCCAGAAAGACGCCACAATCACGTACTCCTTGGAACAACGCTGTCAAATGTCAGAAAGCATCGGGAAATGTCAACGATCAGCTGTGTTAAACGTCAAAAAATGTGGTAAACAACAAAATTCAAACAAAAAATGGACACACAAGTGATTTTGGACGCTTTAAAGAAGCACTTTAACTTCGAAAAGTTCAAATCCAAGTTGCAGAAGAAGGCCGTCATAGAAATATGTCAAAGTAAGCGAATATAACCGTTACCTCAATAAAAATTAAATCGTATTTATTTGCAGGAAAAAACGACGTGTACGTATCGATGCCTACAGGGTCGGGAAAATCGTTGTGTTATCAGTTACCGGCGGTTTTGTACGAGAAAAAAGTGACGATAGTATTCTCCCCGCTTTTAGCTCTAATAAAAGATCAAATTGATCATTTGTTGGCATTGAATATAAGGGCTGCTTCTTTGAACTCCAAAACGGTTGTGGCGGAGAGAAATGCCTTATTGGCTGATTTAAAATCCGTGTCTCCAAACACCAAGTTGCTTTATGTGTGCCCCGAACAGACCAAGACTTCCACATTTAAGGTACGTTGTTTTTTTAGGTTAACTTGAGACATTTGTTTGCAAGTGATGCCAGAATTGAATATATTTGTTTAACCTTGTTTCTACATCTAAATGGTGCATTTTTTTCAAAAAAAAATTCATCCATTGACTGCTGTGTTTTTCAGGCCTTAAGTCACTCTACTGTGTTAAAAATAGAGAAATTTCGATATTTTGTAATAACATTTTTATTTAAAAACGTATTGATTTGAAATTAAGTTAAAATGTAGACCTTATTAATGGCAATAAATCCACGTATTTTTTTTAGATTTTAACATGCAGGGGGCACTGGGGCCAATTTAATTTAAAATTTTACCATTTTTTAAGGGTTAAAAAGTCGAAGAAGCAACGTTGTTTTATAATTTTGAGTATATCTCGTTAAAGTACTGATAATTAACTATTATTTGATATATAAACTTCTACATGCAAATTATGTTTCTACAAGAGACGTCATTTTTAAGTTAGGCCTTCAAAGGGCATAATACTAACGTGTTTTACAAAGTATATATTCTTTTATATAGTTTTTTAAGATAAATTATACATTAAATACATTAAATGTATAATACTAACGTGTTTTACAAAGTATTTATTCTTTTATCTAGTTTTATAAGATAAATTATACATTAAATGTATTACATATTACATACAATTCTTAAATATTAATATTATTTATAAATTTAAATTTTTTTCAAGTTTACTAATTTTGATCATAATAGGCATCATAGACTTTTCTCTAGGGTAACCTACCACTGGAAGCATAAAAGATAATATGACAGTTCATTTTATAAGTTGACAGATTGCATTTTAATTTATAAGTGTACTAAAAACTTAAAACATTAATTTATTAAAATAAATAAACTAAATAATAATTATAGACAGTGTCAGCAAGTTAGAAATTATAACCTACTTTATTTTTTTTTTTTGATTCACAACCAAGCTTCAATTTATTTTTTACTTGATAGCAAGCTTCAATTTTAATTCCAAGCTGAGGAGAGTAATATTTACCCAATAAATAAATTAGCATAAAGACTTTATTTTTTATGTTGCGATCGGCTATTTAGATATATGTATATTTTTTATTCAGTTGTTTTTCGCTTTTTTGTAATTAGTTATTTTGCATTTTTTTATTTTTAATTCAATGCTATATAGGGTTTTTCTGGAGAAACGCAAACGATATGGATTTGAAATTTTAATAGCATACACAATTTGATTTAGACCATACCTAAAGTCAAAAGTTAAAAGATATTAATTTTTTCGTTAAATTTTTGCTAAATGCACGTCAATCAAGAATAGCCTCTAATTTTTTTGTTATTATGTTTGCTGACATAGGGTTGGAATTTTTGGAATATTAAAACATTGTTTTAATAATTTAGTTTTTTAAAGATTTTTCAACAAATAGCTTGAAAAAACCATTTGAAATTAGCCAAACTTCAAACAATAATAACGTTTTTATTATAAATGTAAAACCCTGTATGTTTTAACACTACATTCAAGTAACATTTGATTTCATCATCAATAATATAATAATATTAAAAATACGACTTTACTGCCTTGATACATAAAGAACTATTCTGCCGTGCTAAGCAAGAATAATTTGGAATAATTGTAACTTTTTGTAGTTAGGACAAAACTAATAGAGATAAAGAATTCTGGGTTAGTGCAAAATATGCAGAAATGCCCAATCTCTGATTTGGATATGACAGTTCCATTTATGAAAAAATGTCAGATACGACCTTCTTGCTTAGCAGGGCAGTATTATTATTTCGTTTTACATAAATAAATCAATAAAATTTATAGGACCTCTTTTACCACTTGGTAAAATTCGACAAGCTAGCTTACATAGTTGTAGACGAGGCCCATTGCGTGAGCCAATGGGGTCACGATTTTCGACCCGAGTACCTCAAATTGGGGGCCCTAAGGGACGATTGTGCGGTGCCCTACATAGCCCTCACAGCCACCGCAGGCGCCGAGGTAACAAAAGACATCGTCTCGAGCTTGCGTCTATCGAAAGACCACAAGAAATATAAATCGTCATGTTTTCGGCACAATTTGTTCTACGACGTCGTCTACCAGAACATCATCGAAAACCCCTATCAGCACCTCAAGGACTTTATACAGGACTGCCTTGCGGAGGAGGAGGAGATTTCCCTGCCGAAGGAGAAAAAGTCCTGCGGGATCATTTATTGCAGGTAGGGTTGGGACAGTTGAAATTTTCAAATGAAAATTTCAACTTTGAAAGTTTCAAACTTGAAATATTTCATTTAGTTGGAAAAGTGAAATTTTTAAAAATTTCAAATGAAATTTTCAATCCGAAAATTTCAACATTGCCTGTGAAAGTTTCAGAAATTTCATTGAAAGTTTCGCAATTTACTGAAAATTTCGCATAAATTTCACATGCGGCCTCCCCTGGGACCTTTAATAATAATTTACAACAGATTCCGAATCGACCAATAAGAACGAGTTATCAAGCGTCTGGGCGTTTTTGTTTAGTTCGGCTTGGATTTGAATACACTATAAGTAATTACTGTTACTTATATGCATAAATTAATTTAAATAATTTAATTAAGTTACCAATTTAATTTGTAAATTAATTCAGACTTTAAATTTTTTTTAAAGTCATGTTTAATTTAAACTTTTACTTTTGCTATAATTGCATCGGAAAACGGATAAAAAATGCCTTTGGCTCATAAAATTTTGATGAAGTTTCTTGAATTTTCGTAAAATTTCAGTAAAATATATAAAAATAATAAATATATATAAATATAAAACAATGAAAGTGGCACAATCTCATTAGCTTACCAAAAAGTGCTATATCTCTCTTAGTTTTAGTAATTTTAAAAATATTTTAAAAGGAAATCTCAAGAAATTTGTGGTAAACATAGGTATTTACTATTTATATTATTTGTGCTGGGGCTCACAGAGGGGTAGGAGGTAAGAGAGGCAATTTGCCATGGTCCCCGAGTGGGCTTATTTCAATATTAATATATTACACTTAAAGTGATTGCAATTTAGTGAAAGTTTCAATAAATTTCATAAATTTCATGAAATTTCAGAAATTTAGGAAATTTTAATAAATTTCATAAATGTCATGAAAATTTCAAGTGAAATTTCAAGTACAAGCAAAACCCTATTTGCAGGACGAGGGAGCAGACGGAGATCGTGTCGGAAAAGTTGAAGAAAATGGGGGTGAAGGCGTTGTGTTATCATGCCGGTTTGAGGAATAAAGACAGGCTGGAGTATCAGGATAAATGGTTCGATGGAGATATACCGGTTATTTGCGCCACCATCAGTTTTGGTATGGGGGTTGATAAAGGATCTGTTAGGTAAGAAGCGTTCGAGTTATTAGGTATTTGGTTACATTTTATGATTTTTTATTTAATTCTACAAAAAAAAGTTCTCTTGTTTGAAAAGTCTAAAACCAACCGTTTTTTAAGAAAATTTGCTTTGAAAATTTTTGGTTCCTGGATTAAGAGGGACGTGTTCTGAAAATTCAGGCATGAAAAGTTTTGATAAAAATCATTTTTGTTTAATTTGTAACAAGTTTTTTAACTGAAAAAAATAAAGCGGTTCATTTGAACTACTTCTAGAAATCTGTAATTTATAAAACTTGATATTTATTGAAAAAACATAACGGTACATTCGACCTACGCGTAGGTCGAATATACCGTTTTTGTCTTTCATTAAATGTCAAGTTTGAAAATTACAGAGATTTAAAAGAGTAGGTCGAATGTACCGTTTTTGTTTGGAAATTAATGTGGTTTGACACAGTAGGTCGAATGTACCGTTTTTGCTTTTCAATAAATATTAAGTTTGGGAAATTGTCACCGTTACATCCATCCAAAACCGATACATTTGATCTACGGTGACAAATTCCCAAACTTGACATTTAATGAAAAACAAAAACGGTATATTCGACCTACCGTATTAGATATATCTTTGTAGTTCCCAAACTTGACATTTTTTTTTGGAAAACAAAAACGGTACATTTTATCTACTCTTTTAAAAACGGTACATTCAACGTACTCATATTAAAAAACTTGACGTTAATTAAAAAACAAAAAACGGTGCACTTGACTTACTCACTTAATCTCTGTAATTTCAAAATTTTAAAAATTATTGAAAAACTAAACCGATACATTAGACCTACTGTGTCAAATTCCCAAACTTGACATTTATTGACAAACAAAACCGGTACATTCGACCTACTCTGGCAAATCTTTGTAATTCCAAAACTTGACATATATTGAAAAACTGTACATTCGACCAACTCTTTTTAATGTCTATAATTCCTAAATTTATGTAATTTCTAAAATTGATATATATTTGACCTACTGTGTCAAAGCTTTGACATGCAGACCTATTTCTTTAAATGTCTATAATTCCTACTTCCTCCTAACTTAAAAAACTTAAACGGTGCACTTGACCTACTAATCTCTGTAATTTCCAAACTGGACATATATTGAAAAACAAAAACAGTATATTCGACCTACTCTTTCAAATCTCTATAATTCCCAAACTTGGCAAAAATGGTACATTCGGCCTAATCTTATAAATCCCTGTAATTTCCAAATTTAACAATTATTGAAAGACAAAACCGATACATTAGACCTACTTTGTCAAATCTTTGTAATTCCAAAACTTGACATTAATTCTCTTTTAAATGTCTGTAATGCCCAAACTTGACATTATTTAAAAAACAAAAACGATATATTCGACCTATTGTGTTCCAAAACTTGACATTGAAAAACAAAAACGGTACATTCAACCTACTCTTTTAAATCTCTTTAATTTTCAAACTTGACAAATATTGAAAAACAAAAACAGTACTTTCGACCTACTATTTCAAATCTCTATAATTCCCAACCGTTGACAAACAAAAACGGCACATTCGACCTACTCTGTCAAATCTCGGTAATTCCCAGGTTCGTGGTGCACTGGGGCGTGCCCAAGGACCCGGCCTCCTACTACCAGGAGTCGGGCAGGGCCGGCCGCGACGGAAAACCATCCAAGTGTCGGATTTACTACAACCGATCCGACAAGAAGGCGGTGGAGTTCCATCTGGCCCACGATCTCGGAAAGGCGAGAGAAAACGAGGCAAGGCGAATTAAAACGGAAAACGCCATCAAGGGGTTCAACAAAATCGCGGCGTTTTGCGAAAATCCGACGTAAGAATTTTTTGTTGTTGGTATAGTGCGTTCGCGAAGCGAAAAAGGGCGGGATTTTTTTGTTTCGCTTATATCTTGCGAAGCGTTGTTTTTGCAGACGTAAAATTTTAGGCCGATGTTGTTAATTAGTTAGTGCAACTCTGTACCAAGTTGTAGGTCTCTATCGCCGCTAACAACCGAGATATGGGGAGAATAAAAAATCCCAATCTTTTTTAGTTTGCGAATCACCTATAGATTTTTGAATTTTTTTATTATTTCAGCGAGTGTAGGCACAAATTATTTAGCACGCATTTCGGGGAATCCATGGAGGATTGCAAAAAAATGTGCGACTTTTGTGTGGACAAAACGGCCGTGCAAAAAATGTCGGAAAATTTTTTGACGAAAAGTATACAGTTCAACAGTAGGCCGAGCAATGTCGTGGCCGACTGCTCGGATTTGTACGGCGGGGGCAGGGAGGGAATCAAAAAGTGAGTTAAAAAAAATGTAATTTTTTTATGCCCAAGGTATTCGGAATATTTTAGCGATGCCAAAGGGTATTTTGACGACGACAACTCAAATTCTGGCGAATGGGGCGAATTTCAAAGGGAAGAAACCGCCAAAAAAGAAGCGGCAGACTTGATCAAAAAGCAATTCGCTTTGAGGCGAAATCCACAGGTAGTTATTTTGCTATATTTTCGTAACCTGAGAATTGGTTTGTTCTATCTCCCAAAACTTAAAAAAATAGCAATTTAAAATTTAATTTATATACAAATGAAACTTTAAACAGCTAGATAGAGATAGAATCTCCCAAAACACAGAAAAACAGCTTTTTAAAATTTCATTTGTATATAAATTAAACTTTAAACTGTTATTTGTTCCTCTTTAAATTTTGGGAGATAGAACAAATCAATTCTCAGGTGAAGTTTTATTAATACAAAAATTGTTATAGTAGCTTTTTTTATATCTGAAACAAAAAACGACACAAACCAATTTTAGGAAGTTTCTCAGACGACCATAGAAAAATTGTACGCCAAAAATTCTCGGATTAAAGCGGCCGCTTCGACATCCACGAAGATAAAGGGGCTCACAGTGGTGTTTAGGGAGCAGTACGTTAACAAAATCCTGGAGGTTCTCTATGCGAACTATCAGGAATGCGAGAAGGAGCCAATCTTCCAGAAAAAACACATCGAAGACTGCTCTGTGGACTTGGAGTACTCAATTTTTACCACCAACACTACGATGACGATGTACAGACAAAATGTTGCCAAATTGGTAAGTCTCAATTCCATTTTACGCCTTTTTGTTCCAGATAAGCAAGCTTAAAACTTTTTGACAGATGTCAGATTGGGAAAGTGAGGTTACATTGACGTTTTTCGCACTCCTCCGTCGTCGCTAGTTTTGGAAATTTCCTCGTGCGAAAAAACGACGTCTTATGACATTGGTTCTTAAATGAACTAATTACATCTGTCAAGAGTTTTTAACCTTACTTTCGACCGATCTGACATCTGTCAAAACGATTTAACCTTACTTTTTTCCGATACGACGTCGTCGAGTTTTATTAGCTTGCGAGCGAGTGTTTAATATGAACGAGTGTCTTGAGAAGTTCATAGAACAAGTTTTAAAGCGAATTTTATTTGTTAAATTTTACATCTGACAACTGTCAAAGGATTTAACCTCACTTTTCAGCAATTTTTGATAAAGCTAAAGGTAAAGTATGCATTCGTTTTATAAACTTCGTGCATAATTAAACTCGTGTTTTAATAGTATATATGCGCATAATCTCGAGTGTAATAATATACTTTTTTTACTTCAATGAGTAGTTAATTAAATGATTTTTAAAAATAAATAAATATAATCTGACATCTGTCAAATGTTAACCTCCAAAAGTTGCCAGTTAAAATAAGAATTTTTGGAAACGCGAAAGTCAACTTTTTTAATTATCTTTAGGTTGGTACGACTGAATTTTTGTTTATGCGCCAACTTCACTTTGATTTTTTCAGCTTTAAACGCGAAAATTAACTTTTTTTTTCAAGCGGCCATGATATACAACCTTATATGCATGTATAGAGATAGTTGAAGTGCGTCTTTTTCATTAGCGGCAGACAAAAAACTCAAAAAAGCCTAGGGATAGAAGTAAATCCATAGGTGACTCAATAAACGTCAAATAATAAAATTAATTTAGCATTTCATACAAAGCAATCACGATGTATTAATTATATTAATTATAATCGCACGGAATATTTAGTGATTATTTATTAAATTTTAATTGAACGAAATAAAGAAAAACTAGTTTATTAGTATAATATTATGATGATAGACGAGTCGCCAATGTCGAAACTTCAAACAAATGTCAGTACGTCAAAATTAATTCAAGCGCAGCATTTTGACAGAGCAGTGTTTAGTTTTAATTTCGGATATTTATCGGCATTGTACCTAAGTAAGGTTTATTAGTTTTTTTAGTTTTTATCAATAATTTCTAATGCTTTTAGCCAAAATTTTATCCCACACGAGTTATGAGTAAAAAAATAATTCTATTGCTTATCCTATTTATATTATGCCCTTGAAAAAAAAATTGTATATGTTATTTGGAGTAGAAGCTCTTTTTGTGCTTCGTACAGTTGCCTGCCTCAGCTACGCTTCGGCCGTCAATCTATGTACTCACCACAAAAAGAGTCACTTCTACTCCTTATAACATAATCTACTATTTCTTACTACCTCGACTCAAAATACGTTGTTTCGTCCCCGATTTCACGGCAGAAAGTTTACGTTTCTTGCATTGGTCAAGCTATACGCGCACACTCTAATAGCGCAAGATACATACAACATAATAATAGCGGGAGTAAAAATTTTTTAGTCGTGTGCTTAACATTCAAATTTCGTACTGCCAACATGAGAAACACAAAAATATGACAGTTTTAAACCATAATTTTGCAATTATAACAACAAATAAACAATTTATGTTTTTACTTTTTTACTTTTTATCTTGTTTTAAGTGTTTAATGGTACTTTTATTTGTTATAAAGTAGTAATTTGTTAATTAAAATACAACCTTTTATTTTTACTGTATTGGCACCGCTGAATTACCATGACAACGCTACAGTTTGATTGATTTTGAATGTAAACGTCAAATTAAACGTCAGATTTTAATTTTGACACAAGTTTTTTTTATATACATTTAATTTTTTCCCGTATTTTCTGCGGGGTAGCAAGAAAAATAGTATACACTACACGGGCAGAAAGTGTGAGAGCCCTGAACTGCGTGCCATGATGCCCTTGGCTTCGCCTCGGGCATCATGGCGCGCAGTGCAGGAATCTCACACTTTCTGCCCTTGTAGTGTAATATACTATTTCATCAAATACGAAAAAAACAAATGATTTAATAGGAGTAGAAAAATGACGTTTACGAAACTAGTTACATAATATACCATTATCTCCTCCTACATTTACTAGTGAAAAAGTAAGGTTAGAACCTTTTGACAGATGTCGGATTGGATGAACGAGTGTCTTGAGAAGTTTATTTGTTAAATTTGACGTTTGACAACTGTCAACGGATTTAACCTCACTTTTCGCCAATTTATAATAAAGCTAAAGGTAAAGTATGCATTCGTTTTATAAACTTCTCATTCATTAAAAACTCGCTCCGCAAGCTCCGATCGTGCATAATTAAACTCGTTTATTATTGGTATATTATTATACGAGAAATAATGAGCATTATCTCTCATAAGGTTTTTTTAAATTTTATCCGTAAAGCCTGAATTATAGATTGCCTTCCTTCCTCCCGTAGAAGATGAACAATACGAAAATTGTAGTGCCATTTATAGATTTCCATACGGGAGGCAATCTATAAATCAGGCTTAAATGGAGAAATATCACTGATGTTGGCAATACTGCGTATCTCTTCTTCTTCTTCTTCCGCGCTGGTCTAAACGCACGTGCTGCCAACAAAACGACGCCAAATTCACGCGAACGTCATTTTTTCTATTTTTTTCGATTCCTGGCAAATATTTACCGAACAAGTCGCTTAAATTGCGAAAACAAAGCATCAATTAAAAATTTAAACAGTGATAATCTCCAGTATTCGAGCTTTAATGGGTGTTGGGGCAAAGTGCATTTTTTTAGGTTAGGTATGCTAAACAAGATTTCCCTAGATTTCCAGCGTAAAGAAGAGCACGGCGCAAAATGAGGTGTACGAGAAGATCGTGGAACTGGAGGCAGCGCCGGACAAGCACGACACGTTGAGCGACCTGTTCGCGAACCTCAAGAAGCAGAAAAAACTGAACGGTTTCCAGACCGCCAAGCAAGCGCTGGAGAACCGCTTGAAAGCGAAAATCGAGCGGGCCGATGAAGAACAGTTGACGGTCAGCGACGACGGTGAAACAAGTGACGAAATGAGCGCGAAAAAGGACAAGAACCTCAAGGATCTGTTCGGGGAGGACTCGGACGACAGCCAGAGTGTAAAAAGTGTAAAATCCGAGGGATTTCGTTCGTTTAAGTTGAGTACGGAGGACGATAAGCGGTTCGAGGAGGTGAACGTGACGAGGAGCTTTAAAAAACACGACACGAAACGCAGGAACAGTAGTGACGATCGCGAGGAAGATTGCAAACGGGTGAGGTCGGAGGAAAAAGTTGCGGAGAAGGTTTCGCCTAAAAAAAACGGGACTACTAACGACAAAAATCAAAGCAGACCCGGTGCCGGCGAGTCGGAGAGACCTCAAACGTTGAGAAAACCTAAACGGCTGCAGAAAGTGGAGATCGGGACTCTAGTGGTTAAACTTCTGACTCCTGCTTACGTGGAAAAGCGGTTCGAGTCACGGGACGTTTTTAAAAGCATGGCTCGAAGTATATCCCATGCCTTGGCTGACAAAAGTAAGAAAAATTGATTAATAATTTATTTTTTTAGTACTTCTGGTACTTTTTAGTAACAGAAGTACTCTTTTAGTACTTAATATTTTTCTGGATTTGCACATTTCAAAAGACATTTTAGATAGGCTAGGAAGGTAATTTTGAAGTACTTTTAGTACTTTTTTGGTACTTTAACAAATATTTCCCATAGACCTTGTTTAGAAAGTTAATCTTTAAGATACAGAGTTAAATTTTTAAAAATATTTTAAAACAATTTCAAAACTGTTTCAAGACATTTTAGTTAAGAAATTTTATATAGGCTAGAAATTTATTTTTTAACATTTTAATTTTTCAAGTAATTTTAAGTACCTACTTTTAGCACTTTTTTAGTACTTCTTTAACACATTTAGTACTTTTAAGAACAGAGTATTAATTAAAAAAAAATATTTTAACCCAGATTTAGAATACTTTTAAACAATTTTAGAATATTTTTAACAGTTTATGAATTTTTACATAGGCTAGAAAGGTATTTTTTAATACTTGGTTAATAAAATTTTATGGTATCCTTTTAGCACTTTTTTATGTTTCTTTAATACTTTAACAAATATTTTCCATAAAAGTGCCTAGAAACAGTTACTTTTTTAAAATACACTTTGTCAATTAAAACAAAATATTTTTAACCCAGATTTAGGATAATTTTTTAACAATTTCAGAATATTTTAAACAGTTTTAAGACATTTTAAATACAACAATTTTTTTTTTAAATTTTATAAATCAAATTTTATGGTATCCTTTCAAGTAATTTTAAGTACCTACTTTTAGCACTCTTTTAGTACTTTAATACTTTTAGTACTTTTTTTATGTTTCATTCGTACTTTAACAAATATTTTACATAAAAGTGTTTAAAAACAGTTAGGTACTTTATTGGTACATGTTAAGTACTTTTTGCACCTTTTTAGTACTTTTTTATGCTTCTTTACCTTTTTATGTTCCTTTATTTTTCATAAAAGTGCCTAGAAACAGTTCTTTTTTAAGATACAGAGTGTCAATTTTGAAAAAATATTGTTAACCCAGAATTAGGATTCTTTTAAACAATTTTAGAATATTTTTAACAGTTTATGAATTTTTAGATAGGCTAGAAAGGTATTTTATAATATTTTTATTAATAACATTTTATGGTATTCTTTTAAGTAATTTCAAGTACCCACTTTTAGTACTTTTTGATGTTACTTTAGTACTTTAACAAATATTTTCCATAAAAGTGCCTAGAAACAGTTACTTTTTAAGATACAGAGTGACAATTTAAAAAAAATATTTTTAACCCAGATTTAGGAGACTTTTAAACAATTAATTAATTTTATAAATAAAATTTTATGGTATCATTTCAAGTAATTTTAAATACCTACCTACTTTTAGCACTCTTTTAGTACTTTAATACTTTTAGTACTTCTGTATGTTTCTTTAGTACTTTGTTGGTACATATTAAGTACTTTTAGCACCTTTTAGTACTTATTTAACACTTTTAGTTCCCATTTTATGTTTCTTTAGTAATTTAACAAATATTTTCCATAAAAGTGTCTACAAACAGTTAAGTACTTTTAAGATACAGAGTGTTATTTAAAAAAATATATTTTTAAGATACCAAGTGTTAATTTAAAAAATATATTTTTAACCCAGATTCAGGATACTTTTAAACAATTTTAGCACTTTTTTAGTAGGTACACTTTTATGTTTCTTTATTTTCCATAAAAGTGTCTAGAAACAGTTCCTTTTTTAATATACATAGTGTCACTTTTGAAAAAATATTTTTAACCCAGATTTAGGATTCTTTTAAACAATTTTAGAATATTTTTATCAGTTTATGAATTTTTAGACAAGCTAGAAAGGTATTTTATAATATTTTTATTAATAACATTTTATGGTATTCTTTTAAGTAATTTCAAGTACCCACTTTTAGCACTTTTTGATGTTACTTTAGTACTTTAACAAATATTTTCCATAAAAGTGCCTTTTTAAGTTACAGAGTAACAATTTAAAAAAAAAAAATTTATGGTATCATTTCAAGTCATTTTAAATACCTACCTACTTTTAGCACTCTTTTAGTACTTTAATACTTTTAGTACTTCTGTATGTTTCTTTAGTACTTTGTTGATACATGTTAAGTACTTTTAGCACCTTTTAGTACTTATTTAACACTTTTAGTTTTTTTTAATTTTTCTTTAGTACTTTAACAAATATTTTCCATAAAAGTGTCTAGAAACAGTTAAGTACTTTTAAGATACGGAGTGTTATTTAAAAAAATATATTTTTAAGATACCAAGTGTTAATTTAAAAAAAATATTTTTAACCCAAATTCAGGATACTTTTAAACAATTTTAAAATATTTTAAACCGTTTTAAGGTACTATTAGCACTTTTTTAGTACTTCTTTAACACTTTGAGTACTTTTTTATGTTTCTTTAGTACTTTTAGGAAATAAAAGTTCCTAGAAACAGTTACTTTTTAAGATACAGTGTCAATTTAAAAAAAAATATTTTTAACCAAGGTTCAGGATACTTTTAAACAATTTTAGAATATTTTAAATAGTTTCAAGACACTTTTTAACACTTTTAGTACTTTTTTATGTTCCTTTAGTACTTTAACAAATCTTTCCTATAAACGTGTTAAGAAACAAAGTTTTTAACCAACGGTGTTAAATTTTTTCAAAACTTAATACTCACTCACATAAAATGTTTATTAAATAAATTTATATATTTTTTTAGATGAAATCGAAATAAAAGATTACGTGGAGACTTTTCTGAAGAAGAATGACGCCATCAACTCTCAAACTAAATTGTGAGATTAGCATAGGTATACACACAAAAAATCTAGGTTAGGTTTCATAATTTTTTTTTCTTTCGGATAAGGCTGTACTTTTTATTTATATTTATGATTTTACAATTTATTGCAGTTTTTTAAGTCGCATCACGTTTACAAATAAAAATAGTCTATTTCGGCCATTTAAAAATGTAGTGTCGGGAAATCTTTGTTACATGTAAATCGATAAAGAAATGCAGGGCGTCCGGAAATGTCAACACAAAACACCAACCTGTCATTTAATTGTACATATTTGTGAATGTACTATATACATATAGTATAGTACAACCAATTTTCCAATTTACTTAGAGAAATTATTTGCTTGTGTAAAATTGTGTAAGCACATTTTTTAACTAGTTGCGCATTTTTTTGATATTGATTTTCTTAACCTTTACAGATTTTCTGTAATTAGTATTCGGTCTGTATAAATTATAACTGAAATTGTGAATTTTTACCATAAGATTGTTTATTTTTTTGTTGATAATGTACAAAATAAAAAAATAAGATATATTTAAGTGTTTTCTTACAAAAATCCTTCCACATAATTAATTAATAAGGTTTTAAGATCTTTTTCCTCAGATAAAGAATTAATAAAATCCTAAATTTTGCACACCAAAATTTGAACAAATTTAAGATTGTATCAGGATCGCAGAAAAGCGACGTTGCCGGATTGTGCAGAATATCCCTCGATCTGCGATATTTTGCACAATCTGGCAACATTGCATTGTATCAGGAGTATACCTCCTCGCGTGTCTGCGATCCTAATACAAATTCGAAAATTTCAAAATTTTAAGAAGTGGTTCAAATTTTGAAGACATTTTTAAAAAGTACCCAGAATCTGGGATTTTTCGGAAATCTGGCAACATCGCATTGTATCAGGAGTATACCTCCTCGCTTTTCTGCGATCCTAATACAAAATCGAAAATTTCAAAATTTTAATAAATGGTTTAAATTTTTAAGAAATTTTAAAAAAGTACCAGAATCTGGGATTTTTTGGAAATCTGGCAACATCGCATTGTATCAGGAGTATACCTCCTCGCGTTTCTGCGATCCTAATAAAAATTCGAAAATTTCAAAATTTTAATAAATGGTTTAAATTTTTAAGAAATTTTAAAAAAGTACCAGAATCTGGGATTTTTTGGAAATCTGGCAACATCGCATTGTATCAGGAGTACACCTCCTCGCTTTTCTGCGATCCTGATACAAAATTCGGATTGTGGTAATTTCGTAAAAATTTAAACCATTTATTAAAATTTTGAAATTTTCGAATTTGTATTAGGATCGCAGAAAAGCGAGGAGGTGTACTCCTGATACAATGCGATGTTGCCAGATTTCCGAAAAATCCCAGATCCTGGTACTTTTTTAAAATTGCTTAAAAATTTAAACCATTTATTAAAATTTTGAAATTTTTCGAATTTGTATTAGGATCGCAGAAAAGCGAGGAGGTATACTCCTGATACAATGCGATGTTGCCAGATTTCCGAAAAATCCCAGATCCTGGTACTTTTTTAAAATTGCTTAAAAATTTAAACCATTTATTAAAATTTTGAAATTTTTCGAATTTGTATTAGGATCGCAGAAAAGCGAGGAGATATACTCCTGATACAATGCGATGTTGCCAGATTTCCGAAAAATCCCAGATCCTGGTACTTTTTTAAAATTTCTTAAAAATTTCAACTATTTCTTAAAATTTTGCGATTTTCGAATTTTGTATTAGGATCGCAGAAAAGCGAGGAGGTATTGCTCCTGATACAATGCAATGTTGCCAGATTTCTGAAAAATACCAGATCCTGGTAATTTCTTAAAAATTGTAATCTGGATTGCCTACCTACATTCAAACAAATAGAAGTTTAAAAAAAATACTTTTTTTCATAATACCATTTATTAAAATATCAATATTCACACAAAAAATGGTGGACAATAATATGAAAAGAATAATTCACATCTAGTGCTAGAAGAGAAGAAATCAGTCATGCGCTTTTAAAAAATAGAAAATAAAGAGTTTCACATCAAATAGGCAGTATTTATTATCATTAAAAGGCATGACCAACACGAAAATATCGAATTCACTAAATTGTAGATGTCGTACGTTCAAAAATTATTTTAATGTATTTTTAATGGCACGTGGCGTCTAATAGTGCGCAACTCGAAGTGCGCACTTTTAGGCACCTTACTGGTTATAGAAAAATAATAATTTTTGAACACATACTCAAAGAGGAAAATAAAATTATTCCCTACTTAAAAGTACAAATTATTAAGGGTTTGGGAGTATAAAAATACATCAATTTTTTTAAATTTCAATATACAATATGTTAAGATCGTGTTGCTTATATTTGTAAGGCCAGAATTTACTCTTTATTTATAAGGTACGCACATTTAGGATTAATACTTTAATTTTTAATAAAATTATTAAATTTTGCTTAAAAACACGATCACAACATTAAAATCAATAAAAAGGGGTGTTTAGAACCTTTCCGCTTTAGTTTGTTTATTCTCAAAAAGTACTTTGTAATTTTTTTCTTATTAAAAACTACATTTTTTGATCGTTGATTGTTCTTCATCTACGAAAAGTAGAAAAGTTCCAAAACTAAATAATAAAATAACAAAAATATCTTTATACCTATGTATATATAAATGCTACAAATTATTTTGTAAAGCGAACTAATGAACACTTTTCACAGTTCAAAACTGATTTTATTACATATTAAATTTAAAAGTACAGTAAAAGCAAATTGGTTTCAAAAGTTACTAAAAAACTATAGTAACTTTTTTATTAAATATAATTGATGTACAATCGTGAACAAATGTTTAGCAACAACATTAAATTGTACTGTAAAATTCACTCATTTTGAAAAACATTGCTTAGGTCCAAGATTGCACATTTTAGAAGATAGTTTACGGCTTTTTCTACAAAATTTAGAAAACCTGAGAAAATAATGGAAATTTTGAGATTTCGACGAACAAATTAAAATTTTTGTTAATTGGACTAGAAAAATAAAAAATTACACTGATTAACTTTGTTAATAAATTGGTAAAATTCTCAAAAACTGTAGTGGTGTGTAAAAATTATTTAATTTTTGAAAATCAACCGGGATAATTTAATAAAACAATATTTAAAAACTTTTTTACAACTGCTGAATGTTAATCAGTGTGATTAAATAATGAAGGTTGGATAAAATAAAAAATAAGTCGCAGGGGAAACCCACAACAAACGTTTCGGTGCATTCGATCTACCGCACCGCCAGCGACGTACAAAAACGTGGAAAATAGAAATCAACCAGCGACTAAAAAAATAGACAATAAAATACAAAAAAGTAGAACCTTCATAAATATTTAATAAAAGGCAAAAATAAATATCGCGATTACGATAAAAATTGCAATTATGTAAAATAGTTGCAGGAAAAATCACTGTTAGTAAGTTTTTTGCATAAAATATGTTGATTGTACAATCATGAACAAATGTTTTGCAACTTAATGCAACAACATTAAAATGTACTGTAAATTCACTCCTTGAGAAAAACATTGCTTAGGTCCAAGATTGTACATTTTAGAAGATAGTTTACGGCTTTTTCTACAAAATTTAGAAAATCTGGGAAAATAATGGAAATTTTGAGATTTCGACGAACAAATTAAAAATGTTGTTAATTGAACTAGAAAAATAAAAAATTACACTGATCAGCGCGTATTTTTATGCTAACTTTGTTAATAAATTGGTGAAATTCTCAAAAACTGTAGTGGTGTGTAAAAATGATTTAATTTTTGAAAATCAACCGGGATTATTTAATAAAACAATATTTAAAAACTTTCTTACAACTGCCGAATGTTAATCAGTGTAATTAAATAATGAAGGTTGGATAAAATAAAAAATAAGTCGCAGGGGAAACCCACAGCAAACGTTTCGGTGCATTCGATCTACCGCACCGCCAGCGACGTACGAAACCGTGGAAAATAGAAACCAACCAGCGACTTCAAAAAATAGACAACAAAATACAAAAAAATATAACCTTCATAAATATTTAATGAGAGGCAAAAACAAATATCGAGATTACGAAAAAACTGCAATTATACACAATTGTTGCAGGAAAATCACTTTTAGTAACTTTTTTGCATGAAATGTGTTGATTGTACAATCATGAACAAATGTTTTGCAACTTAATGCAACAACATTAAATTGTACTGTAAATTCACTCCTTTAGAAAAACATTGCTTAGGTCCAAGATTGCACATTTTAGAAGATAGTTTACGGATTTTTCTACAAAATATAGAAAACATGGGAAAATGATGTAAATTTTGAGATTTCGACGAACAAATTGAAAATTTTGTTAATTGGACTAGAAAAATAAAAAATTACACTGATCAACGCGTATTTTTATGCCAACTTCGTTAATAAATTGGTAAAATTCTCAAAAAATAATTTAATTTTTTAAAATCAACCGAGATAATTTAATAAAACAATATTTAAAAACTTTCTTACAGCTGCTGAATTTTCAGTGTAATTAAATAATGAAGGTTGGATAAAATAAAAAATAAGTCGCGGGGGAAACCCACAGCAAACGTTTCGGTGCATTCGATCTACAGCACCACCAGCGAAGTACGAAACCGTAGAAAATAGAAATCAACCAGCGACTAAAAAAATAGACAACAAAATACAAAAAAATAGAACCTTCATAAATATTTAATGAAAGGCAAAAACAAATATCGAGATTACGATAAAAATTGCAATTATATACAATAGTTGCAGGAAAAATCACTGTTAGTAAGTTTTTTGCATTGTGCAATCATGAACAAATGTTTTGCAACTTAATGCAACGACATTAAATTGTACTGTAAAATTCACTCAATTTGAAAAACATAGCTTAGGTCCAAGAGTGTACATTTTAGAAGATAGTTTACGGCTTTTTCTACAAAATTTAGAAAACCTGGGAAAATAATGGAAATTTTGAGATTTCGACGAACAAATTAAAAATTTTGTTGATTTGACTAGAAAAATAAAAAGTTACACTGATCAGCGCGTATTTTTATGCTAACTTCGTTAATAAATTGGTAAAATTCTCAAAAACTGTAGTGGTGTGTAAAAATTATTTAATTTTTGAAAATCAACCGGGATTATTTAGTAAAACAATATTTAAAAACTTTCTTACAACTGCTGAATGTTAATCAGTGTAATTAAATAATGAAGGTTGGATAAAATAAAAAATAAGTCGCGGGGGAAACCCACAGCAAACGTTTCGGTGCATTCGATCTACCGCACCGCCAGCGACGTACAAAAACGTGGAAAATGGAAATCAACCAGCGACTTAAAAAAATAGACAACAAAAATAAAAAAAATAGAACCTTCATAAATATTTAATGAAAGGCAAAAACAAATATCGAGATTACGAAAAAACTGCAATTATACACAATTGTTGCAGGAAAATCACTTTTAGTAACTTTTTTGCATGAAATGTGTTGATTGTACAATCATGAACAAATGTTTTGCAACTTAATGCAACAACATTAAATTGTACTGTAAATTCACTCCTTTAGAAAAACATTGCTTAGGTCCAAGATTGCACATTTTAGAAGATAGTTTACGGATTTTTCTACAAAATATAGAAAACATGGGAAGATGTAAATTTTGAGATTTCGACGAACAAATTGAAAATTTTGTTAATTGGACTAGAAAAATAAAAAATTACACTGATCAACGCGTATTTTTATGCCAACTTCGTTAATAAATTGGTAAAATTCTCAAAAAATAATTTAATTTTTTAAAATCAACCGAGATAATTTAATAAAACAATATTTAAAAACTTTCTTACAGCTGCTGAATTTTCAGTGTAATTAAATAATGAAGGTTGGATAAAATAAAAAATAAGTCGCAGGGGAAACCCACAGCAAACGTTTCGGTGCATTCGATCTACCGCACCGCCAGCGACGTACAAAAACGTAGAAAACGGAAATCAACCAGCGACTTAACAAAAAATAGACAATACGAACCGATTTTTTTTCTACTGCGCAGCCGCCATGGGTTTGTTGGTGGTGGCGCCCGGTATTTTCCCGAGCACTTTAGACAGGTCAACGCCGGTCAGTGCTTGAACTGCCGGCGGGATCTGGCCGACCAATCGGGATATTTCGGCGGTGGTGTGGTCAGAGCCGCCTATCAGGACGATCTCGTCGGTCTTGGCCAGCGGAGCCGCCACCTCTGCGGCAATCTGTAAGGGAGAGAAGTCGAGGTAATTTTATCTGAAAAAAATTTTTTTTTTTTTTTTTACCTTGGGTAAGGCCTCGAGGACTATGGACATGATGGCGGCGTCTCCGTATTGCTTGTAGACGGCGGCTTTTTGTCGCATGCGTTCAGCATCGGCTTTGCCTATGCTTGAAATGGCAGTGGCTTCGGCTACACCAAGCATTTTTATTTTTTCGCTCTCGGCTTGTGCATTTTTTACTGTTTGTGTGCTAAACGTAAGGAAAAGTAAAATTGGTCATTATACAATATTTAAAAATCTTGGGAAACTTAAATAGTCGAAATTTTAAATATTATCAAAATTTTAAAAAATTCAAAATTATTTTAAGATTTACAAAATTTTAAACAAATTTAAAATCCTCAAAAATTGAAAAATAAATCTAAAACTAAAATTAATAAAATCTTGAAAAAAATTTAAAATCTCAATCAAAATTTACAGAAATCTTTTTGTGTGCTAAAAGTAAAATTGGTTTAATACAAAATTTTCAAAATTTACGAAAATTATCAAGATTACAAAAATTCACAAAAAAAAATTTAAGAATTGCAAATTTAAATGTTATAAAAAATTTCAAAAATAAAAAATTTAAAAAAAAAAATAGGAAACTCCATTAACAACTTTTTTTTAATTCCATATTTAAATGTTTAAATTTTGAAATATCCAAAATATTCAAAATTTATAAAATAATGATTATAATCTTGAAAAATTTAGAACAATAAAAATATCCAAAATTTGTAAAATATAGAAAATTATCAATATTACCAGTATTTAAAATGCTCAAAAATTCCAAATTTAAATATTCAAATTTTGAAATATCCAAATTTATCAAAATATTCAAAATTTATAAAATTCATAATTATAAATAAAATCTTTAAAAATTAAAAAAAAAATGTAAAAAATTTTCAAATATTAAAAAAATGATGATAACTTTGATAAATTTAAAAAAAAAACTATAAACTTATTAAAACTACCCAAAATTTATAAAATCTTGAAAAATTTAAAATCTCGAACATTTTCAAATGTCCAATTCTTATTCTAATTCTTAAAACATTTAAAATCTTCAAAATTTACAGGTTTATTCTCAAAATTCTTAATTAATACAAAATGTTAAAATACAAAATTTCAAAATTATCTATATTTTCAAAAATTACAAAAATTAAAAATTTTCCAAAATTTTAAAAACCCCATTACCAATTTTTTTTAAATTCCTTATTTAAATGTTGAAGTTTGGAAATATCCAAAATTATCAAAATATTCAAAATTTACGAAATTCACAAAAAAATGTAAGAATTCCAAATTTAAATGTTAAAATTTTAAAATAATGAATTTTAAAATTATCGATATTTTCAAAAATTTTCCAAAATTTAAAAAACTCCTTTTACATTTTTTTTTTAAATTCTATATTTAAAAGTTTAAATTTTGAAATATCCAAAATTATCAAAATATTCAAAAATTTTAAATTCATAAATATAATATCTTGAAAAATTTAAAACAAAAAAAATCTCCAAAATTTTCAAAATTACCAATATTTAAAATTTGCGTTTTTAAAAATTCCATATTTAAATGTTCAAATTTTGAAATATTCATCCAAATTTAAAACAAAAAAAAACTCCAAAATTATTAAAATTACCATTATTTAAAATATTCAAATGTTCAAAGTATTCTAAATTATCAAAATATTCAAAATTTATAATTATAAAATTTCAAAAAATTTAAACACAAAATTAAGAAAAAAATGAAATCTCCACTACAAAATTTTCTAAACTTTAAAATCTGTAAAATTTCCAAAATTATGAAATTCACAAAAATTTTTAAATTACAAAATTAAATGTTCAAATTTTAAATCAGAAACTATCACAATATTTAAAATTTATAGTTTCAACAATCTAAAATTTTTAAAATTTAAAAATTCCCCAAATTTTCTAAAATTAAAATTTCTAAAATTTCAAAGTTTACCAAAGTTTCAAAATTATAAAAATAATCAAAATTTTCAAAAATTAACAAATTTTCAAATATCTAAAATTATCAAAATATTCATAATTTATAAAATCTTGAAAAATTTTAAATCTCCAAAAGTTAAAAAAGTACCGAATTTTTAAAAATTCCGAAAATTTGATTAATTTTTAAATTTACAAAAATCTTTAAAATTTCTAAAATTATCAAAATTTTGAAAAATCCGGATTTGTATATCTAAAATTTCAAAAAAATTAATCTCCAAAATTTTGAAAATGTTAAAAATATTTAAAATTTTAAAAATTCCGAATTCACTTTTCATTGACGACAAATAAACACTTACCGCTTGCCCTCCGCGATCATTTGAACCCTGTAGCTTTCAGCTTCGGCAGGCAACCGCACGGTGGCGTTCAGTTCGCGTTCCTTCCTCATGACCTCCTGCGTTTCCACTTCGATCTGCTTTTTCCTCTCCACCACGTCGATCTGGATCTCCTCGTTACGTATCTTCTGACGAATCTTCGCCGCTTGCAGTTCGTACGCCAACTGGGCTTGGGCTTTCTGCATGCGACATAATGTTTTCGTTAGAATTTGTTTGTTTTAATTATTGCTGTTATTTTTGCTTACGGCAGTATTTATCTCCTGGTCGAAGTTGGCCTTCTGCAGCTTGAACATCCTGGAGTTGTCTTCTATTTTCGTGTCTGTGGAATATTTTATGTCCATCGCCGATCTTTGACATTCCGCTTCCTAAAATATTTTACCAAATTTAAAACTCAAAATTTTATAAATTTAAAAAAACTTGAAATTATAAAATTTCCTGAATAATAATTTTTTTAAAAATTTACGAAATTCTAAAAATTTTAAAATTTACACAATGTAAAAAAATGCAATCCAAAAGTTTTAAAATCTTCAAAATTTGTAAAATTTACTAAATTATCAAAATTACCAAAACTTAATTTTAAAATCTCAAAAATATAAAATTTTCTATACTTTTAAAATTTTCAAATTTTAAATCTAAAACTCAAAATTTACCTATAAAATCTTAAAAAATTGAAGAACTCCAAAATTCTAAAATTTAAAAAACTCCGAGATTTACAAAAATTTAAAAATTCCAAATTTTAATTCTATATCTTAAAAAATTAAAATTTTAAAATATCCAAAATTTTCAAATTTCTAATAATTAAAATTATTCTTAAAAAAATTAAAATTTACAGAATTATATTTGTGTGCTAAAAATAGCAAAAAGTAAAATTGGTCATTATTTAATACAATATAATATATATTGTATATGTATGTATGTATGTATGTATATATATAAATTTTGGAGATTTTAAATTTTTCAAGATTTTATAAATTTCGAATATTTTAAGTTTTAGATTTAAAATTAGAATTTAAAGATTTTGGAAATTTTTATAATTTTTAAAGTTTAGAAAATTTTGTAATTTTGGAGATTTTAAAATTAAATTTTAAAATTTTTATAAACTCTATAAAATGGTATGTTTGAATATTTTGAAAATTTTACATATTTTAAAATTTTAACATTTGTAAATTTTGATAATTTTGGAGTTTTTTATATTATATAAATATTATATTATAAAAAACTACAAAATTATCAAAATTTACAAAATTTACATTTAATGTTAAAATTTTAAAATATCTAGTTATCAAAATATTTATAATTTACAAAAATTTCAAAATACTTCAAAAATTCAAAATCTGCAAAATTTTTAAAATAATCTAATTTTATAAAATTCTCGAAATGTTCAAAAGTTTTAAAATTTACAAAATTTAAAAAAATTATATATACCTACCCAAAATTTTTAAACCAACTTTAAAGTATTCAAAATTACAATTTTTATTTTAATTACAGAATTTAGCAAAATTAAAGACTCCCAAATTTTCAAAATTGATAAAATTCACAAAATTTAAAAAACTCCAATATTTTAACAATTCCAAATTTAAATGTCCAAATTGTAAAATATCAAAATATTTATATATAATTTATAAAATTTTCATGATTTTAAAAATTTTAAACATTATAAAATTGTCGAAATTTCACAAAAAAGTTTCAAAACTATTTTAAAATCTCCAAAATTTGTAAAATTACAAAATCATCAGAATTACCAAAATTCACAAAATTTAAAAATTTCAAAAAAAAATCCGAACTTAAAAGATCCAAATTTAAATTTTAATTCAAATTATAAATCTAAAAATTTATAAAATCTTGCCACAAAATTTTTAAAACTGAATTTTAAAATCTCCAAAATAACAATATTATCAAATTACCAAAATTTGAAAAAACTCCCCCAAATTTAAATATTTACCAAAATTAAAAAGACTCCAAAATTTTCAAAACTAAATTTTAAAATGTTCAAAATACAATTTTTTTTAAATTTTCAAAATTAATAAAATTCACAAAATTTAAAAAACTCCAAAATTTTAACAATTTCAAATTTAAATGTCCAAATTGTAAAATATCAAAATATTTATGAATAATTTATAAAATTTTCAAAATTTTTAAAATAATTAAATTTTATAAAATTGTCGAAACTTTACAAGCAAATTTATCAAAACAATATTAAAAATCTCCAAAAATTGTAAAATTACCAAAATTCACAAAATTTAAAAAAAAAACTCTGAACTTAAAATATCCAGAATTCTAAAATTTTAAAAATTCTAAAATTTACAAAATTTCAAAACAAATATAAAATGTTCTTAACTTAAATTTAAAATCTCCAAAATTATTCAAAATTTATAAAACTTGAAAAAATTAAAATTAATATTTTCAAAATAAGAAAAATTTTAAAATTACAAAATTTAAAAAAAATTAAAGACAAAATTTTAAAATATTTAAAATTATAATTTGTTTAAATTACCAAAAGTAAAAAATAAATATTTATTATCCCCAAAATTTTCAAAACCGAATTTTAAAATCTCCAAAATAACAAAATTTCGATTTTTTTCAAAATTATCAAATTAAAAAAATCTCAAAAATTACAATTTTTTTAAATTACCAAAAAATAAACATTCCAAAAATTTTCAAAACTGAATTTTAAAATCTCCAGAACAAAATTTAATGTTTTTTTAAATTATCAATTACCGATATTTAAAAAACTCCCAAATCCCAAATGTTTAAGTACTTTTTAAAATATCCAAAATTATCAAAGCATTCAAAATTTATAAAATCTTAAAAATTACAATTATTTAAATCACCAAAACTAAAAAATAAATAATATCCCCCAAAATTTTTAAAACTAAATTTTAAAATCTCCAAAATAACAAAATTTCAATTTTGAATTTTCAAATTTTAAAATTATCAAATGTCCAAAATTTAAAAAATTTTAAAACACAAAATTTAAAAAAAATAAATCCAAAATTATGACATTCCTCCTAAAATCCGAATATCGACCAATGACATAACAAGAATAGATGGCGATTCTTTCGACCAACGACATAACACGAATAGATGGAGACGCTCACCCTGATCCCGGCGTCCCTGTTGGCAACCGCGACGCCGGCGTCGGCGTCTCGCTTGACCATCGCGGTCTGCGCCTTGCCCAGCGACGCGAGGTATTGCACCTCATCGTAGACGTCTTTGATCGTGAAAGACAAGATCTCGATGCCCATGCGGCCGACATCCGGCGCAGCCACTTCGCGCACAAGCGCCGCAAACTGGTCCCGGTCTCTGTACACTTCTTCGACTGTAAGCGTTCCTGCGGGAGAAGAAAGAATATTTTAGAAATTTGGCCTAAAAGTGGCCAAAAGTCATTAAAAAAAAACTAGTAAATAATCATTATGAAGTTTGGGATATTCCCAAATCTATAGATAATTCTCGTGAGGATTAGCGGCCGTTGCTGCTAATACACTGAGAGAAATCATACTATTGTAATAAACAAATCATATATTTGGTAGTTTTCAGTCATAATTAAAAAATATTGTTTTTGAATAACAAATATTTGTTTATTATTTTAATACGGCAAAATTAATATGTTTTTATTTAATATGCCAATTGTTTTATTGAGTTTGCTTAAAAGAAATAAATATTTCTTTATAAAAACCAAACGAATTAATACATTTAAAACATAGATATATCTGTTAATTAAAAATAAATCATATTTTTTAATAAATAATGCATTTATAAGAAATACATGCTTATTGTTGAATATGTTTTCTTTATTAAATGTTACACGTTTTGTTTACAATAAAGCTGTGTTAAGCAAAAAATAATAAATAATTTTTTATTAATAAATATATTTTGCAAAATTTGCCAAATATGCCCTAAAATACGTTATTTACTTATTTCGCGCCCTCGCGTAAGCATCATCAGTTTTAGTTTTATGTTGTGAAGTAGTGAAGTACCTGTAAAAATGGATTTAAAGGACTTTCTTATCGATCTCGGTTTAAGTGATGTTGTGTCCAATTGTAAAGGTAATTTATAACAGTTTTTTTCTTCTTTAAAATGTTAACAATGATTTTAAAAAATGAAAAGCTTTATGACGGAATATTTACCATCAGGTTCAAACTTCTGAAGTAGCAACTAAAATGTGATTTTTAATGCAACATTGCAATGATTACATTCTGTTGTGATATTCTTAGTTAAAGAGATCCTCGCTATATATATTTTTTTGATTGTATCCAAATTTTTATTTTAGAATAGAAGAGGCGTCGGTTGTTTTTTTTAACAGAAGATTCCTATCAACCTGCTGTTTACAATAAATGAGGATGGCCAACCAGTGTTGTCTATACTCCAAACGTTAATTAGCAATATAGACACTTTAAACGAACCATGGTTGCAACTTTAAGTCACGACATTGAATAGTCATTTGGGAACAAAATCAATTGACCGATCTTAAAGACAGGAAACACAAATAACATTGGCGTATTTAGAAGAACAACTATATACCTATTATAAATATTGAAACTTTTTTTATTATTTAAAATTTGTTATTTATTAACAAATTCATTGTTTTGTGTAAAAAACAAACTGGTACAATAAATAAATATTCAATTTTGTTCAATTCAATTCAATTTGTTTATTATTAACAAAGGTTTTATGTTTATGCAATATGGTATAAATTTGTTTTAAATAAATAATTTTTTTACTTTTAATAAATGTATTTTAATTATTAATATTTTAAGATAGTAGTAAAAAATAAATATATTATTTATTAAGAAACATACAAAAACAAACAAAAACAAAAGCAAACATTTAAATGGGATGTTTATTAACCCTATATGCAATAAAGCATTTATTAAATATAAATAAAACTGCTTTATAAAAAATAAACTGTTTTCTTTGTGTACATTAATTTCATTATTTCCACCTGTGACTTTTGCTCGACGAACTCTTTTATTCGGTTGAACACTCCCGTTTGTAGTAAACTGCTTGACTGTACGGTGAAATTAAGTACGCGATCGAATTTTATCCGGAAAACGCTGAGCGTAGATATTAACAGCATCATCAAGATTCCTGCCTGCTTCTCCATAAATCAAAATTATTTCTATTTTTTCTTCCACTGTTAAAAAATCTATTACGAACAACTGCTTAACGAAAGGAGGTCTTTTTGTTTGCAAATTAATCTTCGGACTAAATTGATTAAATAATGCTGAACTATGTAATAATAATAATTATTATTTATAACTAAATACCATTTTTTATACCTCAATTGGGATTAAATTAATTAATTGACAAAATAATGTTTTCTTTACCTTAAAGAGGTATTTTTATTAAAAATAGTACAATAATCCTTTAAATTAAAGGATTTAATGCTGGCAGGTAAAAAGTGACCATGGTGCGCAATTGATAATTATCACCGAATGAAATAATGTTTAAAACTTAAACCAAAGGAAACTTAAATATTAGTTAAAAAATCGTGGATACTTAAAAAAATCAGATTTTAATTTAATAAGATAATTATTACCAAAAAAAGTGACATTTTTATAGAAAAATCGAACAAAATTGATTTTTTTTCTTTACAGCGCCATCTATTACAAATACGAAAAAATGTTTTAGACAAAATCAACCTATTTTTAGTCGAATGATCCTAACTTTAGTACTGATTGATTTCCCCCCTCAAATCATTTAATTTTTATTTTAAACATTTTTTCGTAAAATGTAACTCACCCTGTATATAGGTAGTATGAATTGTGTTTAAAAAATAACTACGTCAATCAATAAACTAAAAGAGCAAACCACAAAATATGTATTATCCTATTATATGCCCACGTCGTTTTATATTGATTAAATGTTTCTTGGATGGTTCTAATTCAAGGTAAAATCAATTAAAGACTTAAACAGAACAATTGTTTCAATTTAAAACATTTCCTATTAAATAAACTTGTCGTAGGTATCTTTTATTAAAAATTTTAAACATGGAAATTAATATTTATGGGTTTTACACTAATTTATCAAATTGTTTAAATTTTAAATCTAAGATTTTCAAAATATTCAAAATTTATGAAATTTCCAAAATCTTACATTGCTTATAACAACCTGAAAAATTGACGCCATTAAATTTTTAAGAATAACAGATTGCCATTTTTTTTTAATACAAAATCATTAAAATTTTTATAAGTAAAGTAGAAACTTTGGGCCGCCTCTGATTGTTCCTGACCTATAACAACCGAACTGTCAATCAATGATAAGTTTCTTGATATTACATAATACACTGTGCGAATACCTGTTTATTTTTTGCTTGGATAAATAATATCATTGTTTATGGAGATAAAAACAAAAAAATTCAAAATAAAATTTGTAAAATTTTCTAAATTACCAAAGTTAGCAAAAATAAAAAACCGAAATTTCAAATTTTAAAATATCTAAAGCTAACTATACTATAACTATAAAATCCTTAAAAATTTAAAATAAAATTTCAAACTTTCAAAATTCTAAAATTTTTAAAATTCCCAAAATCATCAATTTACCAAATTTTTTAAAATTATGTACAATTAATTTGTACTTAAGTTGGTAACTTATACCAGTTTGGTTTACTAAATAGTAAAAATATTGTTGGTATTTAAAAAATGGTACTTATATAAATTCTTTTAAAAGCGAAGATTATTATCCGCTAAGAATACTTTGTCTCTCCTGGACCGTAGTCACCTATATTTAACTACTTTTTCATGTGATTTTACTCATCTACGCACCACAAAAGCCAAATTAATCGTCTAATTTTAATGAATTTTAAATGTAAGTTAAACCCCCCTTGACAATGCTATGGTAGACATTGTTATATTAGCATATACAGGGTGTCAATTAAAATTATACTGCAGTCCTATCTTTGAACAATTTGTTTTTTCGTTAATAACAGAGATAATGCCTGCAGAAGTGCCATATAAATTTATAAAATTATCAATCTGTCATTTTCGTCCAAAAGATACGGCAACACTGGATTACGAACACGTGATATTTGGTGACCACCAAAACTCATTTTAACATTTAAATAAACTGCATAAAGAATTGTCACTGCAACTTTTTCTTTACTACCGAAACAATTTTTATACGACTAAAATTTATTTAAAAAAAAATTTAAACATGATAATTTGGTTTATCAAAAACACATACCCCTTAATAACAGCACAAGTCACTCCCACAGTCATGGACAAATTTAATAGACCCATCCATAACATTTCCATTGTTTTCCATTTATTGGAACTCGACAAATTTTCGGTGTTAAAATTTTAATCAAAACCTTTTAAAACCTCACGATAAAACGTAGTTTAAGCGGCGACTGTACAATGTACACTAAATTATAAGTTTGTCCCCCTCCTTTCAATTATAGTACAGACGACGTATTTTTACATTATTAAATATTATCGACGTCCATCTACAATGTAGTTACATTTACCTTATTTATCATGCAATACCCTACATAGGTTTACCTAATAGGTTTAAAATTATCGGAGTATCTATAATAATTATTATAATCTGTCTATAATTATATTAATGTTTTCTTTAATTTTGGTATCTTCGTGATTAAAGTAACAAATCTATTGCTATACAGGGTGTTATGCGATTAATGTAAAATACTAAAATGGGTAGTTTTTTTTCTAAATTCCAAAGAATAAAAATAATCTATAAATCAGGCTTAAGTGTTAAACAAAATATGGACGTGCATTTTCGTAATGATTAACTTATCAAAGTTAATTAATATTTATAAAAAAAACGTGTGGTAAATGATGCAGAAACTTCTAGAGATAAACAAATTAATTGAGGCCAATTTAAAATTTAAATATGTAATAAACGAAATAATGACTAACGATATTATTTTGCAACGTCAAAAAAGCCCAAGGATATGTTAAGACAGGATAGTCGTCTTCCTACACGCGACTATAGGAAATAAAAGTGTTCACTATCCCTATAACAAGTATCCTTGAGTTTGTTTTTACAGTTTTCAAAAAATCACGTAAAATGAGTACCAACATCGCTATGTTTAGACAAGAAACAAAAAAGTTGAACAAATGAAGATCGCAATACTTAAACGTGCAAAACTACCCTTAAACAAATGACGAACATAGGCTTGTGGGGTATCAAACAAACGGATTTTTCACGTTTTACAAGATGCAAATCAAAATATATCATTTGGCATTCCAAAATTATTTCATTTTATTTTAATGTAAATCGTATTTTTATTAGTATCTTCGTAATCTACGAAAAAAATCACGTAAAATGAGTACCAACATCGCTATGTTTAGACAAGAAACAAAAAAGTTGAACAAATGAAGATCGCAATACTTAAACGTGCAAAACTACCCTTAAACAAATGACGAACATAGGCTTGTGGGGTATCAAACAAACGGATTTTTCACGTTCTACAAGATGCAAATCAAAATATATCATTTGGCATTCCAAAATTATTTCATTTTATTTTAATGTAAATCGTATTTTTATTAGTATCTTCGTAATCTACGAAAATAATCACGTAAAATGAGTACCAACATCGCTATGTTTAGACAAGAAACAAAAAAGTTGAACAAATGAAGATCGCAATACTTAAACGTGCAAAACTACCCTTAAACAAATGACGAACATAGGCTTGTGGGGTATCAAACAAACGGATTTTTCACGTTCTACAAGATGCAAATCAAAAAATATCATTTGGCATTCCAAAATTATTTCATTTTATTTTAATGTACCTAAATCGTATTTTTATTAGTATCTTCGTAATCTACGAAAAAAATCACGTAAAATGAGTACCAACATCGCTATGTTTAGACAAGAAACAAAAAAGTTGAACAAATGAAGATCGCAATACTTAAACGTGCAAAACTACCCTTAAACAAATGACGAACATAGGCTTGTGGGGTATCAAACAAACGGATTTTTCACTTTCTATAAGATGCAAATCAAAAAACTATAATTTGGCATTTCAAAATTATTTTATTTTATTTTAATGTAAATCGTATTTTTATTAGTATCTTCGTAATCTACGAAAAAAATCACGTAAAATGAGTACCAACATCGCTATGTTTAGACAAGAAACAAAAAAGTTGAACAAATGAAGATCGCAATACTTAAACGTGCAAAACTACCCTTAAACAAATGACGAACATAGGCTTGTGGGGTATCAAACAAACGGATTTTTCACGTTCTACAAGATGCAAATCAAAAAATATCATTTGGCATTCCAAAATTATTTCATTTTATTTTAATGTACCTAAATCGTATTTTTATTAGTATCTTCGTAATCTACGAAAAAAATCACGTAAAATGAGTACCAACATCGCTATGTTTAGACAAGAAACAAAAAAGTTGAACAAATGAAGATCGCAATACTTAAACGTGCAAAACTACCCTTAAACAAATGACGAACATAGGCTTGTGGGGTATCAAACAAACGGATTTTTCACTTTCTATAAGATGCAAATCAAAAAACTATAATTTGGCATTCCAAAATTATTTTATTTTATTTTAATGTAAATCGTATTTTTATTAGTATCTTTGTAATCTACGAAAAAAATCACGTAAAATGAGTACCAACATCGCTATGTTTAGACAAGAAACTAAAAAGTTGAACAAATGAAGATCGCAATACTTAAACGTGCAAAACTACCCTTAAACAAATGACGAACATAGGCTTGTGGGGTATCAAACAAACGGATTTTTCACGTTCTACAAGATGCACAACAAAAATATGTTGCTTCTTTAAAATATTTTTTAAATAGTAATGTTGGTTTTCCAAAATGGTTTACACAAATGCTAAACGCGTAACAGTGGGTCGTAGAAGAGGCCCAATAGAATGTCCTCCAGATCTGACACCATTAGACTTTTTCTTACGCTTTGAAAATCATTTATATAAAATACATTAAAATTTTATGTGAATGTTGTCCAATCATTGGACTTTTGTTAAAGACACAGGACGTTAATACTTGTAGTGGCTTGATAATAATTATAATGTATACATAATGTATTGTATATAATGTATATATTGTCAGGACTCTTAAGGATCATTAACTTTTAGATTTTTCACAAAAAGGTTGAATCTAACAGCAGATAATTTTTATTTTTTGTTTTTCATTTCCCACTTATTTTTTAAAATTTCAAAAATTTTTGATCTGCTTAGCTGAAAATTTTTCTCCAAAAAGTCCATAATTAATTTTAAAGCTAGTTATTTGAAGAAACATATTGCTTATCTTCGATTATTGATTTCAAAAAATGTTCTTCTATAATTGATTTAAAGTTTTAATTAAAATTTTAAAAACCATGGTTGGAAAATTTAATTATTATTTATATATAAGACAATCAAAATTAATATTTTACAACCGTAAGTTAAAATTAATATTGTTAAGTTATTTTATACAGGTTGTGGTTCAAAGATTCTAAAAAGTTTTAAATCAAACCCTAAAGACTATTTTCAGGCAAGTACATTTTCACTGTAAAAAACTGCTTCTATATCGGATTTAGACGGTTGTCTGGAACAAATTTATATGCACATTTATACCTTTTGGGATATATTAATTATTAAAAGTGGAAAATTTATAGTTTTTAATAATTTTGTGATGTTTTATAGTTTTGATTTAAAGACTTTTTAATGGGGTTTTGAAAAAATTAAAAAGTGTCTATAGAAGAAAATAAACTTTCTCAAAATTTTTAATTTCAAGGTCAAAATTTTTCAGTTCATTATTGTTTTTTGTTATTCTACAAACAGCAAGTTTTTTATTTTATATTTTTTTCTTAGCAAATAATTTCACTACTAGACACTAAAATTGACATTTTATGAAACTATGATCTGCCGAGTGATACAAGGAGAGAAAAGTAAATGCTGATTACCATAATTATAATATTATTTACCCTTTACTATAATTTATATTACTATTTGGGACAACTATCTTGTATATTGCCAGATACTATGCATATTTAGTAATTTTTAAATATCCATGTATGTTAAACCTTAAGGTAAAATATTATTATTCTCAACCAATTTTGTTTTTAATTCTTATTATAATTAGATTTTTTCCAATACTAATAAGTAGGTATAGTAAATTTAAAATATTATGTTGCCATTTTAAATATAAAATATTTTAAAATCGAATATGTTGGCAATTAAAAATTGTAACATATTTATTGTACTTTTTAATACACAAAAATGTTATGAGAAAGAATTGAACCTACACCTCGCCAAAGTTTTTTGTTTTGAGTGCGTTCCATCAACTTCAAATACCGACAGACAGGTGTTTTGACCTATATTGGGTATCATCAGTGTCGACACGACACTGTCGAGCAACTTGTAGTAGTGGAACACACCCAAAACAAAGAAATACCTGAGCTTATATAACGTGGTTGGTAAGCTAACAGAGGCGAGATGTAAGAACATCACGTGATCCACACCGTCTAACGACGCGTCGCGACGTGGCCTTTGCCGCAATCGGTACATACTATGCAACCAAGTAGGTTCAATTCTTTCTTATAAGTATAACCAGTAATGGGTCAAGAAAGTTTATTGAAGAAACTAAGAAAATTGAATGTTTAAAATGTGATGAGTTACTATATTGTATATTATATTTAAAAATATTGTTTATTTACCTTAAACATAAAAGTACCTATATTTATTTTTACTATATTTTTTATTAATGTGTTATATATTATAATATTAGATTACATTTGATTAAATCCGGATTGAAAAAGGATCCGGATCTAATGTTCAGCACTAATTGTTACCCTAAATATTTGTTAAAGTAAATTTTACTATATTTTAACCCCCACCCCCACTCACCTAGAATCGCCCTCAAGTGTCCCTCCAAAGTCTGCAAAATCGTGCTCTTGATCTCTTTGACGGACTTCCCCAAAAACTGCTCTGAGGCAGTGTGCAACAGCTCGTCAGCCTTCATTATTTTGCACTGTGCGACGCCTGTGACGGTCAGAGGGACGCCTTGCGACGTCTCGACGCTCTCGCACATAGGATTCAAGGTCATCACCTCCAGCGAGAGACGCTGCACGTCTGTGACGAGCCACCACGCCCACGCCCAGCCTCCCACTATTGTTACTCGTTTCGTTGAGCCGCAACAGCCACCTGAAATAAATAAAAAAGTGTTAAAAATTAGGTTTTTTATATAAGGAAAACGTATGTATCAAGTTTGATAAGGGTCATTCCATCGTTTCGGGTGTTAGATTTTTTTATCCAAAGTCCAAATTTTTATGTATTTTGAAATAACATTTTATAAAATGCATTGCCAGTTATTATTTTAATTAAACTGTACGCAACATTTTTAACGCTTTATCAGTTAAATCTAGTTAACTGTACAACGTTCATTAATCTTTTCAAATATTGCAAGAAAGTATTTAATAATTTTGTATTTTTGTAATGAGATAATAAAATAATTTTCAAATTTAGTATTATTTTACAAGAAAGGCACTTTATTTTAACGACTGTATAACATTTGACAACTGTCAACTAACTTAAAACTAACTTCAGCCCATATAATCTACACTGAAAGAAATTTATGTTTCATATATGGACTACCACATACATTGCTAAAACAAACATATAATATATTTACCTTAACCATTTTTATATTTAGTTTTAACATATTATGTTAAAACTAAATATAATATATGTTTGTTTTAGCAATGTATGTGGTAGTCCATATATGAACCACAAACATTGCTAAAACAAACATATATTTCTTTCAGTGTAGTTATAATTTTCAAAATTTAAAAATCATAGCTCAATTTAATACCTGAGCCACAGAAAACGGGATGTGATAGTAGGTATCACAGTGATACCTACTCACGACCACGTAGATGCAGTCAAACAAAAAAACCCATTAAAACTTAACTGACCAACTGCAGGAAATTATAGTTGTACCTACCTACGTGATTAGTGGCAATGTTTAAAGAACTGTACAACAAGAAGAAAGTTAATTCAACCAGCGAAGTTTAATAGGACAGTGCCGGATTAAATATATTTGAAAATGTCTTCAAAATGTGTTAAATTTTATAATGTTAATTATATATTATATTTTAATAGCCAACAGTTTGGGAAATAATGCACGAGCAACTGCTATATCCCCTTACACAGAGTACTAGCTTTAAATCCTCAAGATCTTCCACGTAGACTAGAATTCTGTCGTGGCCTCCTCGTTCTCCAGATTTAAATACAGTTGACTTTTTTTTACGTAATGTATATAACGACTTTTTTAATTTTAAATAACCATTTAATAACAATCAAAAGGTCCTTTTTTACGATAAATTGTATTGGTAAATTATATTCAAATATGGATTTCACAGAACAAATTTCCTACATCCGATTCCTCACGTACACCAAAGTACGCTACAAGAAAATAACAGTACACTTGGCCTACATCCACCCAACGGCTTCAGTACGGCTCTGCACAAGTGAATGCGGGAATATTAATTCTTCAACATTCTTCTTTCTTCCACCTTCTTCATCGCATGTACAAGTTCAAGTTTGGAAGCGACAAGGTCTTTCTACAGAAGATAATTTCATAGTGATAACTATTGATAGTTTAAGAGACATGTGTTTTAATCTAAGAAGAAAACTGAAGTGCTATATTATGTTAAAGTTGATGTGATTTTGGATGAAATAATTTAATTTAAAAAAGTGCTTTTTTCGTTACTCTTGTTAATTTTTATTATACAGGTTGTCTCTACAATTGGGTAAGTGCTTTAGATTTAATTTAATTTATTTTTCGGATGATTCATTCTTGCGTAATAATATAATTTACATAAATTTGTGGTTTATTGGGTCAACCGGCAAAATGTAAAAAAAAAACAAAACAGTTCAATAGATACAGTTATCGAATAATAAAAAAATGTTAAGTATTAGTAACGTCATAATATATTATAGATTTTTCGCGAAATTGAAATTAACATTTTGGAAGAAGAGCTACCATATGACATCCTGGAGGCAGCAAATACTGTAAATGAAAATTTATTACTAGCGAAATTCTGTCAAAAATATGAGAAACAATTTAAACATTTTGAAAACTGGTGCAACAACAAAGGGACAAAAAGTTTTAAGAAAGAAGTGTTTCTGGCCTATTTTGCGAATTCAAGAAAATCATATTAGCCAAATACTTTGTGGAGTAAGTACTCCATGTTAAAAAGTGTCCTAAAGGTTAATAAAAGTTTGGATTTGAGTCTATATTATAAATTAACATCATATATAAAAAAGAAAAATGTGGGATACCGACCAAAAAGTCCAAAATTTTGAGAAAGATGACATTTCAAGATTCCTTAAAAAAGCACCAGATGAAATTTACCTTTTAATAAAAGTTGCCACTATTTTTGGGTTGTCTCTCAAAGATAATGATTGATGATAAAGAAGATAAAGAAAATATGATAATCGTGAAAATTTCGGATAGTAAAAATTACACATCAAGAATCTTTGTGATACACTGTTCAAAATTTCATGACCATTTTGCCAAATTAACACCATACATGGTCTATATCGATACAAACCAAAATGTTTGTTGGTCCGGTGTAAATTCAAATACTAAAATAGTGTAAATTTAACTTTCACACAGTATTAAAATAAATTTTACCTGGTGTAAATTAAACTCCTTTTCAGTGTTAAATATTATGTCTTTTTGGTCAAGTTATATCATACTAAACAGAAAAAAAGGAAAAAAAAGGAAACAGGAAGTTCCTTGACTCATTACTAGTATGGTATTATGCCAGAAAATTGACCCTCAACTCGCTAGAGATAATGTTTTTAGTGCGTTCCACCAACTTAAAATACTTCAAGTATTGACAGCTGTTTCCACCTATTTAAGGTCTCTTTAGTATCGAACAACTTGTAGTGTCACACCAAAGCAAAGGACTACCTGAGCTTATATACTCTTCATTTAAGTCAACGGAGGCGAGATTTAAGAACGTCGCGTGATCCACACCGCCTTTGCAGCGATCAGTACACACTATGCAACCAGGAATGCACGGCAAATTGTTTTAATCGTTTTAACAGAGTGCTTTAGGTTGAAGTAACTGTTATTTTACAAACAACATATTTAGTAAACTGAACCATACAGCTAAAGTTTTCTATAAAATAACTATCTGGTTTAGTACCGTCAAACTAATCTTTATATTAACCTTCTTTGATTTAAATAAATACTTATGGGTCAACTAAATTAATATAGTTAAATGAACTATTTCTTTTTTTCTGTGTAGGTGCACTTCTCAAATATTTTTTATTCTGGGGAAGGAATTTCCAATGTGAAGCGACTTAATAAACCTTTTAAATTTGATTACATTTTCGATATAGGTTATCCATTCAAATTCAAACCCTACACCTTACGAATACAAATTAACCTTACAAATGCACTTTCACTCCTTCAAAAATGTTTCAACAAATTTTAAATATATATTGCCTAAATATTCGGTTACAAATACACACATATATGCATAAACAAATCGTGCATTTGAAATGACAATTCATTTAAATTTGCACGTACACCAAAAAATCAAAACTAAAAGTTAAACCATAGGAGTGGGGAATGACGATGTGAATCAAATTTAAATTAAACGAAGGTAAAAGTAATTGAAGTTTAATTAATAAGAAGAATTGTTTGTTGTTGGGTGGATGTGTTTAAGAATATGGTGTTTATAAATGGTAATGGTTAATTTTTTCTTTACGGTGTGGGAGGCTAGCCTCAATTGTTCATAGCCACCTATTGTACTTTTAACGTAATGTATTTTTTCAAATTCTAAAATAGTTTTTTTTTAGCTATGAGCAGCATTACAGCCCCCCTTTTTGGCTTGGGGGCGGCAGCAGTGACCTCGAACCTAGGGGTATTTATACCAGCTCTGTTGGCAGCAATAGCTTACTTTCAATACGACCTTATGGATCCAGAGAGCAGACCCATTGACGTGGAAGACGAGCAAATGTTGGATAGATACGATTTTGTAGTGGTAGGGGCTGGTTCGGCAGGTAAAAATATGTCGACTGCATAACTCCCACAGAAAAATACTGGAAATTATATGACTTTTTAGGTGCTGTAGTGGCGAATAGACTTAGTGAAATAGAAAATTGGAACGTTCTTCTACTAGAGGCAGGAGGAGATGAGACTGAACTTTCCGATGTACCTTTGATGGCCGGATATTTACAACTATCGCAGCTAGATTGGAAATACAAAAGTGAACCTCAAGGATCTGCTTGCTTAGGTAATAGTTGAGGAGCATCCGTGCAAAACCGGCTATATCCACTTTAATAAAATGTTGGGAAAATGGCACAAACTCTCGGTTTCCTGGCCTTTACAGATAAAAGAAAAAGCAAACTTGAGTTTTGTGGGCTTTGTGGTACTTGATTTATAAGACATACTTTCGTTTTCAAAAACTTTATATTAAGGCCAAAATTTCAAAAAATGTTTTGGATATAGCCGGTTTTGCTCAAAAACCTATGAATAAAATGTGAAAAAAACCTTTATTATTCAAAAATATTAACAAAATAAATTTAGTGCAAACACGAAAAAACAGAACAAATTTTAGTAGTAGTATCGACATATCCAAGCCACATATTATTATTTATTGGATATAGCCGGGTTTGCTATAAAAACGTGGATTTGGCCGGTTTTGCTCCTAAAGCTACCTTTTAAATGTGATTTTAACATGGATATAGTCGGATTTAAACAGAATTATCTTGGTTGTCGATAGAAATGAACCCAAAGATGCGAAATAAAAAAAAAACAAAAACTGAATAAAATGGATTTAGCCGGTTTTGCACGGATGCTCCTCAGTTATTCGTAAGTAATAGCATCTAATTTTTCCGAAAAAAATAGAAATAACAAGTTGCTAAGTAATATTTTAACAAGAAGCATGAGTGCTGGTGGCAACAAAAATCCGAGTCGAAGAGGAGGATTTTTGCACCTGCACGAATGCATTTTGTTAAAAAATATTACTTAGCATTGTGTTTTTTCGATTTTTTTCACAGGAAAAATTAGATGCCCGAATGGTATTTGACAAGACTATTTCATGAGTAACAGTTAACAATTAAAATATAAATTGCAATTTTTGGTGACAACAGCAGTCAAGTTTTGCAGCGGGTAAACTCGAAAAAACTGCTGACAGGTGCTGTCACACAGTTTTTTCACCTAGAAACCATTTGTAATTCAAAATTGCGCGTTTGTGATTGGTGGAAATTAAGACGAGGGAAATAGTCTCTATAAAACACTTTTTATTAATATTATCATTTTAGCTATGGCCAATGGTAGATGCAATTGGCCCAGGGGTAAGGTCATTGGCGGTTCTTCGGTACTGAATTACATGTTGTATCTTCGAGGCAATAAAAAGGATTACGATATATGGGAGGCCTTGGGAAATCCCGGATGGGGCAGCAAGGATGCTTTATATTACTTTAAGAAATCCGAGGATAACCAAAATCCATATTTGACTGAAACGCCCTATCATTCAAAAGGTGAGAAATCAAAAGTAGTTTTTACTCCACATTACAATATACTCACAGACACTGATGTCTCTGCTAGACCAGATGACGTCTAAACTACAAGCAATTTTAAGTCTAGACTTTGCTCTGTAGAGTGAGTGTCTCAGCTCAACTATCACATTTACTAACTTATTTAAATTCACAATATGCTAGAGCAGATAGAGAGACACCACATCTGCAACTCGGTGTCGCAACGGTGTCTATAGACCGAGTGTTTGGTGTCTGTGTGTCAGCTGTTTTGAAAGCTAGCAAAAAGATTTGGTCAGATTTGAATTCTTCTTAATAAAGTGCCTTAATAATGTTAATATAAGAAATAAAAATTACAAATTATATTTTTCTGATGATTTCTTGAAAACTCAAAATCATAAGTCAAATTTCATAAAATTGAACAAATAACACTGTGCAACACAAAAAATGAACTGGGATCAAATCTGAAAAAATCGAATCTAGGCAACCCCCAAAACAAATCCTTTAAGGGGTTTTACCAGTTTAGCTCTAATAATGGAGATATACAGGGTGTTTCTTTTAACTTAACAATAGACAGCTCAATATCTCAATATCTCGAGAAATACGCATTTCACGAAAAAATGTCTTAAATAAAAGGTTAATGTGACTAAAGGGGACAATATTTGGTGCTACCGCTAGCCACCCCCTACCCCTCCTTAAGGGTGAAACGGGGGGTAACTTTGGAAAGTCAAATGGAATGACCAGATTTTTTTCACAGAGTTTGGTAGTACATAAAAAAATAAATAACTTTTATTTAAAACTTTTTTCAATTTATCAACAGATGGCGCTGTAATTCAAAATTTAAGAAAAATGAGTTTCCTTGTAAAATGTATTATTTGAAACGTTTGAAAAACAAAAATTAACATTAACAACAATAGTCGGCTATGAAAACAATTTATAACAAATGTTTGAAATGTCGTCATTCCATTTCCATTTTACAAGGAAACCCCTTTTTCTTAAATTTTGAATTACAGCGCCATCTGTTGATAAATTGAAAAAAACTTTCAAATAAAAGTTATTAATTTTTTTATGTACTACCAAACTCTGTGAAAAAAATCGGGTCATTCCATTTGACTTTCCAAAGTTACCCCCCGTTTCACCCTTAAGGAGGGGTAGGGGGTGGCTAGCGGTAGCACCAAATAATGTCCCCTTTGGTCACATTAACCTTTTATTTGAGACATTTTTCCGTGAAATGCGTATTTCTCGAGATATTGAGCTGTCTCAAGTTAAAAGAAACACCCTGTATATCTCCCTTATTCGAGCTAAACTAGCAAAACCCCTTTAAAGATTAGTTTTGGGGGTTGCATAGATTCGATTTTTCCACATTTCATCCCAGTTCAAATTGTAAGGTCAAAATTTGTCGCACAGTGTAATTTAACCAACAATTTACCTTAAAACATGAACAAGATACCCATGCTTAGCCTCTGTGGGTAGCCTTATGCGGGGTATCCTGTGTAGAGCATTTTTGTCTTAAAACTTACTAGTTCTGTACCCCAAAGCCAAAATCTCTTGCAACCACTACAGAATTTTACACAAGCACTACCAACTGACGTTCTGAACGCCCAATTGCCACAATTAAATATAAGAAAGCCGAATTTTTGTATTTTTAGGAGGCTACCTCACAGTATCAGAAGCCCCGTACCACACCCCGTTGGTGGCAGCTTTCGTGGCTGGCGGGCAACAGATGGGCTACGCCAACCGCGACATAAACGGCGAGCACCAGACGGGTTTCATGATGGCGCAGGGGACTGTGCGAAGAGGCTCGCGATGCTCGACCGGTAAAGCCTTTTTACGGCCGGTAAGGCTCAGGAAGAATCTACACGTGGCTATGCGATCTCATGTTACTAGGGTGTTGGTGGATCCCAGCACAAAGATCGCGTTTGGGGTTGAGTTTATACGGGATGGCAAGTTGCACAGGGTGAGGGCGAATAAGGAGGTCATACTGTCTGCTGGTGCAGTGAATTCCCCGCAAATACTGATGCTTTCCGGGATTGGCCCTAAAGCGGACTTGGAGAAACATAAAATCCCCCTCATACAAGACTTAAAAGTCGGTCATAATCTCCAGGATCACATTGGGTTGGGGGGGTTGACTTTCCTAATCGACAAAGAGGAATCCATCACTCTCGATAGAGTGTACTCTGTGGGGCCTTTAATGCAGTACGCGATATTTGGCGGCGGGCCTTTGACCATCATGGGAGGCGTGGAAGGGTTAGCGTTCGTCAACACAAAATACGCCAACGCCAGCGATGATTTTCCCGATATAGAGTTCCATTTCGTTTCTGGGTCGACGCATTCGGACAAAGGCGCGCAGCTGCGTAAAGCGCACGGTCTTACGGAAGCTTTCTACAAACGCACCTTCCAAAACATAGAGGGCGTGGATGCTTGGAGCGTCATCCCCATGCTACTGCGACCGAAAAGCCGAGGCTTCATCAAGCTACGCAGCCGTAAATACTTCGACCCCCCACTGATATACCCCAACTACTTCATGGATAACTTCGACATGAAGACCTTAATCGAAGGTGCCAAGATAGGTTACCAACTATCACTAACCCCGGCATTTCAATCGTACAAGAGCACCCTACACGAGTTTCCAGACTGCAAGAAGTACCCCAAACTATCGGATCAATTTTGGGAGTGCATGATACGCCTGTACTCGGTAACCATCTACCATCCCGTTGGGACGGCGAAAATGGGACCGTACTGGGACCAAGACGCAGTCGTAGACCCGCAATTACGCGTATACGGGATCAAAGGGTTAAGAGTGATAGACGCCTCCATAATGCCCAATCTAGTGAGCGGGAACACCAACGCCCCCTGTATAATGATTGGAGAAAAGGGTGCGGACTTAATCAAGGAGTTTTGGTTGAAAACTGCGAGGTATGGGTGATTTTTCAACGTTGTATATTTGTTTGCTAGTCTACATAAATGTATATAGTTATTTTTGTATTTATTTATAATAAATTATGCATAAGATTGTACGTATTTTTATTATAAACGTCCAATTAACACATTTTAAAGAAAATGCCAACACTAATACACGAGAATTATGATTATTTGTAAACATCGTATTAAACATTATCAACAAATTTGCAAGATGTGCAAAAATCTTTGTTCACACTGATAGCAAAATTTTAGTTTATTTTTGGTTTCAAAGTGAACATATTGAAGAATAGTGAAACAATATATATATATATTGCTGGTAAGTGAATATTAACATTTTATTTTACCATGGCTCAACATTATTTGGTTTTAAAACTACCAAATAAAATCATTTAAAAATTTTAAAACGACTATAAAATGTTATATCTTACCGCCTCGTAGTGTCGTCATTGTAGGTAATCTCTGGCAATAAATAAAAAAAGGAAATATGAAATCCAATGAAAATTTGTAATTTCTAAACCTACTGAATCTGCGCATTAGTTTCTGAACCTCTTGCCTTAATACTTATTTCCCTTTCTGAAAGAGCCCTAGTCAAAAAGACTGCCTCACTCATATCTGTTAACCGAACCAAAATTTTTCTAAATTGTGTTCTATATTTCTTTAAAATCGCGTTTTTTTAAGTTTCTTGTGCATTCGATTCATTACTTTTAGGTATGTAATACTTACTTTTTATTATTTTAACCAAAATTAACTTACGTATACTTTTGACATCTTTTAAAAGTAACACAGGCAAAAATATTAAGAATTTACATTTTACTCTAAAATCTTAACAGCATTTCTAGTGAAACTAGAAGTGACAAAATATGTCAAAAAGTTCTAAATTTCACTTCATATACACTGTTGAATATTTCTATTGTAATTTTACTTAAACATGTTTAGGAAGTTTTTACGCACCACAATATAGTAATAATAAAACTCAGTTTTGTAAATTCACTACACGGTTCATTATAACTCAATTTGGAGAAATTACAAAACGTTTGTTGAAATTCACTAAGCATTTATTAAAAATTTGTTCAGTAATGTAATTTTTCTAAAAAAATACTAAATATGTTTAGTAATTTTAAAATGGTGCATTGTAATTAACTATACAATTCATTTCAACTCAGTTTAAGAAAATTACAAAATATAATTTACAATTTTACTGAACTGAAGAAAATTCGTTTCGCAATATTACAATACAAATATTGTTATTTTGTACAACAAATTACACTAAAAACATTTAGTAATTTACGAATTATGGTATTGTAATTATACTACGAAAAAAAACCGCAATTTTCTTAAATTCTTCAAGAAACTTTCTTGACCCATTATACTGTAAAGATTTAAAAAAAATTGAACCTTCACCTCGCCAGAGTTTTTGTTTTAAGTGCGTTCCACCAACTTCAAATACCGACAGACAGCTAGACAGATAGACCTATTTTGGTTCTGATCAATGTCGGGCAATTTGGTGTATTGGAACACACCAAAAACGAAAGACACCTGAGCTTATATACTGTCCACCTAAGTCAACCGAGGCGAGATGTAAGAACATCACGTGATTGCCGCAATCGGTACTTACTATGCATTTTACATAACATTATAGCAAATCAAATTACAAACGACGTTCGTAAATCTGAGATGCTTTTTATTAGAAACTGTCAAACTTTTTAGTAAAATTACAATGCGTGTAGGATTTATACATAAAGATTGTAAAATTACAACTTATCTTAGTAGATTTCCCAACATGTCTTGGAAGATTACTCAAATTGTATTATAATTTTGTATTGGCATACACTGATTTGTAATTTTACTCATCCTTTGTTTTGTAGTGTTCCCAAATAATTCAAGATGGCCGATTTACACAGCCAAATGAATTTATATTCCATGACCAGGATGGCGCTTACTTTGGGACCAGGTCTTGGGTTCTTGATGTATCTACATTCTTCTACTTTAAACGCTAGGCCTGACATTTTGGATAGGGAAAATAGGTTGGTAACATAATAATTAGGATAACAATAAGTACCACACATTTTATTTTTTAGAATTCATGACACTCCGTTCCACCAACTCATGGACCACTACGATTTTATAGTGGTGGGAGGGGGAAGTGCCGGCTCAGTTTTGGCCAATAGACTGAGCGAAAACCCATTTTGGAATATTCTTCTACTAGAGGCAGGCCCAGACGAAATTTCCTTGACGGATATGCCTCTACTGTTTCCTGTCTTACAAAGATCCCCTTTGGACTGGCAATACCAAACGGAAGCTGGGGAAACGTACTGCAAAGCTATGAAGGAAGGTAACTATTTCCAAAAATGTCTGGACCTTAAATTTTGAGGTATAATATATAATGTATTTTCATTTACAAGGAAGATGTAACTGGCCCCGAGCAAAGGTCCTTGGTGGTTGCAGTACCATAAATGCGATGCTTTACATCAGAGGCAATAGAAGGGACTACGATCGATGGGAAGAGCTGGGAAACCCAGGGTGGGGATACGATGACGTTTTGCCGTACTTTAAAAAAAGCGAGGACATGCGTATAGAAGAATACAAGGAAGATAAGTACCACGGCACTGGAGGACCCCTAACTGTGGAATATTTCAGGTAAAACTGCAAACAGAATTTCATAATCTATGTGATACTTTTTTTACCCTAGGTATCATTCTGCCATGGCCCCTTCCTTTCTAGAATCCGCCAAAGAGTTGGGTTATAGCATTCTAGACGTGAACGGGGAGTACCAAACAGGGTTCACCCTTTCCCATGGTACCCTACGCGATGGTCTACGATGCAGCACTGCCAAAGCTTTCCTAAGACCGTGTTGCAACAGAGAAAACTTGCACGTTAGTCTACTAACAACGGTAGAAAAAGTTATCATAGACCCTGAGAGTTATCAAGCGACTGGGGTCATATTGAAGAAGCTAGGGGCCAAGAAGACCATTTACGCCGATAGAGAGGTCATCCTTAGTGCCGGGTCTTTGGCCAGTCCACAGTTACTCATGCTTTCCGGGGTTGGACCCAAAGACCATCTGGAGGATTTTGGTGTCGACGTTATAGTCGATTCACCTGGTGTAGGTATGAACCTTCAAGATCACGTTGCCATGGGTGGGCAGGTGTATCTTTTCGAGATGCCAGATGGTTACGAAGGCGACGAAAATTACTGCTTCAACTTGCCGAAAGTTTTCGCCCCTGATACGGTCGACAAATTTACGCAAAAGAAGGATGGGCCGATGTACTGGCTTCCGGTGTGCGAAGTCATGGGATTTGTCAGGTAATCATTTTATCGAGAAATGAATGTGGCACTAATAGGCACCTTTTTAAGCACCAAATACGCCAACCAATCGGATGACTGGCCGGACATCCAGTACTTCATGGCCCCCTATTCCGACGGAAGTGACGGCGGTCTATTTGGACGCAGAGCTGTCAATTTGGCTGATGACGTTTACAGCGCCGTCTACGAACCGAACATTTACAAGGAAACCTTCAGTATATTAACCTTGGTGATGCGCCCTTACAGCAGAGGCAGGCTTATGCTTAAAAACAACAAAATCGATTCTAAAATACTGATATATCCGAATTATTACGGTGACCCTAGGGATTTAAAAATCATGGTAAGTTGAGACAAACTTTTACTAAAATTAACTATGACATAAAGCTCTAATTGCAAAAAGAGTTTTATTCCATTATCTAACATAAACCAAGCTCTCACTTCTACTTCAGAGTTTTCAGAATGTGATGTAGATAGTTGTGAAATTACTTAGCACTACTCATGCTATTTGAAGAATCTTCTCTTTTGGAGGAAATAGTTATTTTCCTTCCCCTCCTATATTTTCAGTTGTAAGTAATGACCATTATTGATTTCATCAGATATCACAAAGATTCTTGATGTCTAATCTTTACTGTCCGAAATTTTATGATTACCAAATTTTCTTTATCTTCTATAGAAGATAAAGAAAATTTGGTAATCATAAAATTTCAAAGATAATGATTGATGATATATATATCATCAATCATTATCTTTGAGAGCCCTTCTCGCCTACAAGCACCAGCCAACCCAAAAATAGTGGCAACTTTTATTAAAAGGTAAATTTCATCTGGTGCTTCTTTAATGAATCTTGAAATGTCATCTTTCTCAAAAATTTTGGACTTTTTTGGTCGGTATCCCACATGTTCCTTTTTTATATAGGATGTTAATTTATAATATAGACTCAAATCCAAATTTGTATTAACTTTTTAACATGGAGTACCTACTCCACAAGTATGATTTTCTTAAATCCTCAAAATAGGCCAGAAACGCTTCTTCCTTAAAACTTTTTGTCCCTTTGTTTGTTGTTGCACCAGTTTTCAAAATGTTTAGATTGTTTCTCATATTTTTGACAAGATTTCGCTGGTAATAAATTCTCATTTACAGTATTTGCTGCCTCCAAGATGTCATATGGTAGCTCTTCTTACAAAATGTTCATTTCAATTTCGCGAAAAATCTATAATATATTATGACGTTTCACTTGGTTTGACACTTATTGACATGGAAACTAAGTAACTAACTTTTTAGGTAGAAGGGGCTAAAATGGCGAACAAGTTGGCCTACACGAAAGCAATGAAGAAATACAATGTGAGAATAAACCCGTACAAATTGCCTGGGTGTGAGGAACACGAAACTTTCTCGGACGATTATTGGGCATGCCAAGCTCAACATTACACCATGACCATTTACCATCCCACTGGTACCGCCAAAATGGGCCCTGATAGTGACCCAATGGCGGTAGTAGACCCAAGGTAAGAGTTATGCTACACTGTTAAAAATATCTGTGGTATGAAGAGTAATCTTAAAATGGTGTCAAAATCCAACACCAAGTGGTGTTAATATAACACCATGAATTATGGTTGAAAATGTTTTATACAGCAAACACCAAAACGGTGTTTATCTAAAAATATTTGAGAAGTGCACCTACACAGAAAAAAAGGAATAGTTCATTTAACTATATTAATTTAGTTGACCCATAAGTATTTATTTAAATCAACTATGGGAAGGTTAATATAAACAAAGATTAGTTTGACGGTACTAAACCAGATAGTTATTTTATTTTTTTTTAAATTGGTTAAATTAACCCAGAAAACTTTAGTGAAACCAACCCGCTGTATGGTTCAGTTTACTAAATATGTTGTTTGTAAAATAAGAGATCGCGGCAAAGGCGGTGTGGATCACGTGATGTTCTGAAATCTCACCTCTGTTGACTTACATGAAGAGTATAAGCTCAGGTAGTCCTTTGCTTTGGTGTGACACTACAAGTTGTTCGATACTAAAGAGACCTTAAATAGGTGGAAACAGCTGTCAATATTTGAAGTATTTTAAGTTGGTGAAACGCACTAAAATCATTTTCTCTAGCGAGTTGAAGGTTCAATTTTCTGGAATAATACCACTGGTAATATACTTGTAATGCGTCAAGGAACTTCCTGTTTCCTTTTTTTCCTTTTTTTCTGTGTAGTATGATTTAATTTGACCAAAAACACATTATATTTAACACTGAAAAGGAGTTCAATTTACACCTGGTAAAATTGATTTTAACACTGTGTGAAGGTTAAATTTACACCATTTTAGTATTTGAATTTACACTGGACCAACGAACCATATTTAACACCATTTTGGTTTGTATCGATATAGACCATGTATGGTGTTAAGTTGGTGTTAAAATGGTCATGAAATTTTGAACAGTGAGAAAATAAATACGAACATTGTATTGATGGTATTTTTTCTTTAGGTTAAAAGTCCGCGGTGTCAAAAATCTAAGGGTAGTCGATTGCTCGGTACTGCCTTACATAACAACTGGTAATACCAATGCCCCAACAATCATGGTGGCTGAGAAAGCGGCCGATATGATTAAGGAAGATTGGGGTGTTCTCCACAAGTACTACGATTCGTCGGAAGAACATGAAGACAACGCAAGTGGAGAAAAATCCGAAGAAAACCATGACCAACTCGATGGTTACGAAGAAGGTAATTCAAAATGGGGTAGTTAAATTTTTTCTGACCCATACTTTTTATGGTTTTATTCAAGGCGTTTTGTAATTTTAAACATTTCTGTGAAATCGGAATTTCAATTGAGTTTACCGTTTTCGAGATATTTACAAAAAAAAAATCTCCTAATTACGTCACTAGGCTATTGACAACGTTGCCAGCTTTTTCTATGGTTGCCAGTGTGTTAAGTTTAAGATTCTTACGATAGATGGTGCCACATTATAATATTTTAGTTTTAAAACCACTTGATCTATAATTTTAGTTGAGAAGAAGAAGAAGAATTGAATTTTTGACGGTTCTTTTTTTCGGGTTATGTTTTTTTTTTAAATTTAGATTATTGAAAATCAATGTTATTGTTAATTGATATTAGATAAGTGATTTATTAATAATGGACTCCAAAGCAGAGGAATCTTGTGGAATGGTTGGTTACATTGAACATTGGAGCTTTTAAACAAATAAAGTAAGTACCTATAATTATAATCATATTTTGTCGTAAATGCATTTCATTAGTATAATGCCTAGTTCTTTATATTCTTTTAGATATATCTTGGACTCTAAAATATCAAACAGTAATATGATACCTCGTAATAAGGAAGATAGGTACTTAATGAATTTGGTGACCATCTTTCACTCAACTGACAGTGACAGTATTTGTACATAACCTCTTCGGGTATTTTCTGACATAACCGAATGAAATCATTAACAAGACAACTTGACAACAGGGTAATTTTCAACCAATAGAAATCTTAGAATGTTGGTCACATGGCGAGGTTTGTGACGTCATAAAAATTTATATTTTTTGTAAATATCTTGAAAACGGTAAACTCAATTGAAATTCTGATTTCACAGAAATGTTTAATATTACAAAACGCCTTGAATAAAACCATAAAAAGTATAGGTCAGAAAAAATTGAACTACCCCATTAAGTAGTCGACGTTTTAATATTTGAAATTAATGTAGTTACAGGCAAACCAAATGCAGATTTAATAGAAGGTTCTGTAAAGGCAAAAGAGGAAGTACTCAGAGAAAAGCCGACAACTTTAATGAAGAAAACACCTAAACGCCAGAAAGATATGGATTATTGGTAGGGCAAAAATAAATCCAAACACTCAGTGTAATTTAAATAAAATAAAGATCTTATCTCAAAATATGTATTTTACCTTTACTTAGTTTACTTGTATCAGAGAAGTATTGTCGTTAATCTACAAAATTATAATAACAGAAGTTCTGTATTATGTTAAAAGAAAAAAGCTTAAATAATGCAAAATGAATTATACATTATTACAATTTATTTTTTTTATAATACACAGTGATCTGCAAAAGTATAACCCATTCCCATTGGCGTTTCTGCTAATGTAGGAAAAAGAGTTTTGCAAAAATTTTATATACGATTATAAACATTATTTTGTCAATTAATTAATTTAATCCTAATTAAGGTATAAAAAATGGTATTTAGTTATAAATAAAAATTATTATTGAGGTATAAAGAAACTATTTATAGTTTAGCATTATTTAATCAATTTAGTTCGAAGATTAATTTGCAAACAAAAAGACCTCCTTTCGTTAAGCAGTTATTCATAATATAATGGATTTTTTAACAGTGAAAGAAAAAATAGAAATGATTTTGATTTATGGAGAAGCAGGCAGGAATCTTGATGATGCCGTTAATATCTACGCTCAGCGTTTTCCGGATAAAATTCGATCTCGTACTTCATTTCACCGTACAGTCAAGCAGTTTACTACAAACGGGAGTGTCCAACCGAAAAAAAGAGTTCGTCGAGCAACAGTCACAGGTGGAAATAATGAAATTAACGTATTAGCAGCAACGGCCGCTAATCCTCATGCTAGCACACGAGAATTATCTAGAGATTGGGGAATATCCCAGAGCAGTGTTAGCAGAATATTAAAACGAAATAAATAAATAAATTTAAAAAATAAAATCAAGTATTTTATTAAAAAATTATTGGAGAATCGTATACAGAAGAAAAATCAAATCATTACAGCGCCATCTATTACAAATATGAAAAAATGTTTTAGACAAAATCTACCTATTTTTAGTCGAATGATCCGAATCTGCAATAAAAAAAATAGGGTGTTCCATACCATACCAATACCATCATCAGTTAAGTGTTCTATACTTATATATTATCATATTATAAACATTGTTTATCACTGCATCACGCAAATAAATTATTAACTTTTATATTAATTTATATTCCAGTAAACACAACGATTTTTTTGGAGATAAAGCTGGTGATTCATTTTGTCATGGTGGTACATGAATGTACGAGGTGTGTTCAGAAAATATCGGGAATTTTCGTTTTTTGAAACAAATATTTATTTATTCGTCTACAATAATGTTGTCGCCTTCAAAATAGTCCCCATTGGATATTATGCACATGTGCCAGCTCTTCTTCCAATACTCGAAACACTTCTAAAACTCGATCTTTGAGATAGCCTTTAGTTCTTTCAGCGATGCGCTTTTAATGTCATCTATGCTTGCAAAACGACGGCCCTTTAAGGTTATCTTTATTTTTGGGAATAGGAAAAAGTCAGACAGAGGCATGTCTGGCGAATATTGAGGCTGGGGAATCATTACAGTATTGTTTTTGGCCAAAAATTTTGTTCAAAATTTAACAATTTTAGAACAAATTTTGCTGCCACGCGTTTCATACCCAAAACATTCGAAAAAATTTCATGGGATGAGCCAATCGATATACCAACATCATCAGCGACTTCTCTGATGGTTTATAACCATTTCTTCCACTTTTTCCATGTTTTTATCGGTTGTTAATGCGCTTGTGCGTTCGGGGCGTTCGTCATCTTCAACGTCTTCACGGCCATCTTGGAAACTCTTATACCCCTTGTAAACTCTTGTTTTACTTATAGCAGACTCACTATAGGCCTTTGTTAAAATTTCACAGAATTTATTTAATTTTTTGAGCAAAATTGGATACAAATTCTTTGATCCATTTCTTTTAACGAACGAAAAATCGCCGAGCTCATAAAACACGTCTAACCTTAGCGGCTGCCACAGACAAGACAAAGTAAACAATGAAAACAGCTAAAGTTTGGGGGCACATATACCAACATTATAAAGAAAATTTATGACAACCGGACCCTCCGAACCCGCGAAATTTAACAATTCCCGTTATTTTCTGAACACACCTCGTACGTACAATCTGTATAATACAAATTTAAAGTAACTATTTTTTTTTAAATAAAACCCAAATGAATAAGGTTTTATATGTTAAAGATAACACAATATACATAGTTCTATTAAACTACGTTCAGTGTGGTGTAGTATTTAAGAAGGTAGCCGGTAGTCGGTAGTAAAAAACAAGTCTCAATCCACCGTTATAGTTCTAAAATTGCTTCGACCGTCCAGTCAGTCAAGCGCTCAGAGTGGAAGAAGATAATCAGTACATAACAGAGTGCTGCATGGTCTACAAGATGAAGTAAAATATTAAGTTTACTATTTACAATTTTTAAATCACTGTGTTGTGATAAAATACGAACATAAGAGGTATCTATTGGATTGGAAATTAAAAAGGGTAAGCAATTTTATTATTTTTATACTTGAATGTGTATAAATTGTATACAGGGTGTTTATTTAAAAACGAGCATTGATCTATAAGACTTGGCCTAAATTTTGCACTTTTTAAATATATTTTAATATTTTAAATAGTATTGTTTGTTAGTCCAAAAATTTTTGAGATAGATGACATTTCAAGATTCATTAAAGAAGCACCAGATGAAATTGACCTTTTAATAAAAGTTGCCACTATTTTTGGGGTGATATCTGATGAAATCAATAATGTTCATTATTTACAACTGTTTCGAAAATATTTAAATTTGCGAAAACCAAATACCCCACACAAGCGTTTTTTTGAAAAAAAAAATATCATAAAATATTGGACATAAAACCTGTTAATTTAGAAAATATTAATAATTGTTTCATTGTAATAAACATTAATTTGATAATCATTTGCGTAAGCTAGTAGAAAAAAATATTGTTCCTAACACATGCGCAAAGTAATTTTTCCGCACTTATTTCTTGCCCGTATATAAATATACACCCTGTATACAGAATAGTATGAAATAAAAAAACCACAAATGTTAAATATACATATATGATAAGTTATCAGTAATAACAAAATGTTTAGTAAGTATCCAAATTATTTAATTATTTAAATAAATCAGTAATATAAGGTTCAATTAAATTATAATTACGCAAATTTATTTCATGAATTAAATAAATAACCAAATTTATACAAATATTGTATAGGGTAAAGTAGACAGTTATCGACACTTTATAGTTATTGGACAATAGTTACCTTAAAGTCATAAATATCGGTAATAATATAGAACTACTTTATTTTGGGTCCAATACAGGACAAAAAAGTTCGCATGTTACTTTGGTGTTAAGATTTTGGTTTTTTTTGTTAAGAGCAGGGCTGTGTTTAAATTATAATAAAAAATATTTCTAAAAAGTGTACAGATCTGTGTGTGGTATAAATGTGTTCCTCGTGGTTTAAACATTGTCACTTTAATGCGTTTTAATTTTAATTCTAAAAACAAACAGTAAAATGGCTAAGTATTCAATTACTGGTTGGTAAAAAATGTAAATTTCTATTATTGGACATACATATGTCCAATATCATACTCTATTTGTATCCCGGACATATACCAGCCAATTCTTATGTAAAATTGTCCCCTGAATCCGAAAAGCACGTCAAAAACTATAAAAGTAAAGCGGTTTTTGAGATATAGTCAATTACATTTTATATGTAAAATTGATTATATTTCAAAAACTGTTTTACTTTTATAACTTTTGACGACATTTTCGGATTCAGCGAATAATATTTCATGGGAATTGACTGCTAAATGTCCTGGATACAAATTTCTGTTAACGAGAATAATACTGATTAGTGGCTGCTTTTTTGCTATGACATTTTTGACCAATTCATTTTTAGAGAGTAAGTAATATAGTGATTTCTTCGTCACAGGACATCTTGCAGAATAACAGTGATTTAAATACAGTGCATGGTAGAGAACATAAAAAACGAATGCCACCAATATAATAAATGTCCAATAACTATGCATATATAAATTTTAAAGAAATAATATTCCTTAAGTGTCCAATAACTGTGGTTTACCCAATACTTTACCCTACACTAAATTTAAAAAATATATAATGTAGAAAATTCTCAGTGGTTTATGGTGATTTGTTTATACATATAGGTATTATTTTACAAATTATATAAAACCAGATACATTGTGTTATTTTATTATGCATTTTAAGAAAAAAAATATTTTTTATAAAACTAATAGGTACTTGTTTATATAATAAGATTTTCATAAAAAATGTTTGAATAAAATGTACAGGGTACTCAGAAATTAAGAAAACATTTAAATGCTTCAATTGAATCCCCAGAAAAAATGTATAATAAAAGTCGTTTATAATTAAAATTCATGTCTAAATACGAAATAAAAAAATAATTTTAACATTTAATTTAATAAATGAAAATAAAAACATTTTCAGCTTTTCTAAATTTCTTAGCACCCTGTACATTTAATTTAAAAATTTATTGTGAAAATCCAATTTTTTAAACAAACATTTTATTGTATCATTAATATTTAAAAAGTTCTTTCAGATAAATCATGGATCCACTTTCCTCAATCCAAAACCCTTGTCCAGGGTCGATCCAAGGGGCCACCCCCACCCACTTATTCCTAACCCTTATTAACACACTATTCGCGGCACAATGCCGATTCAACATGGCCGATCGGTACCCGGAAGATCACAGCAAAAGAATCAAAGATGGCGACCGGTTCGATTTCATAGTAGTAGGTTCTGGAGCGGCAGGATCGGCCCTGGCCAATAAACTGAGCGAAAACGGCAGATACGACGTTTTGGTGCTCGAAGCTGGAGGTATACCGTCCACTACCAGCGAAGTGAGTATTTGCGATGTAAATTATGTCGACTGAAACTATACATCCTTTAAATTTTAGATCCCCAGTCTACTGTTCAGTCTCCAAGACACTCCCGAAGACTGGCAGTACAAGACAGCCCCATCTCCACACAACTGTTTGGGATTTAAAGATAAAACCTGTGTGTACCCCAGAGGAAAGCTCTTAGGTGGAAGCACATCCATCAACGCCATGTTGTATGTTCGAGGAAACAGGAGAGATTACGACAACTGGGCTAAACTAGGCAACCCTGGATGGGACTACGAGAGCGTGATGAAGACATTCAAGTCTTTTGAAAATGTTGACGAAGGTATGCACCATCAAGACCTTTTGAATTTCAATAACAACGCTTCAATTTGTAGGTTTACTGAAAGGTAGCACTGATTACGGTAGAGAAGGATACCTTGACATAAGTAGATACGAATCCGATGAACCGATTAAAGAAAGCATTAAAGGAGCAGTCCAAGAATTGGGTTATAAAATCACGAACGCCGAAGCAAACTTGGGTTACTTTGATTCCTTATCGATTGTTAAAAATGGTGTGAGGCAAAACGCTGGGAAATCATTTTTGGGGAAAGTCAAGGATAGAAAAAACTTGTTTGTGTCGATGAATAGCCAAGTAACAAAAGTTATAATTGAAGGTAAAGTTGCTGAAGGAGTTGAGGTTAAAATAGGGGACAATATTTTGACCATCAAAGCGAAGAAGGAAGTAATTTTGTCCGCTGGAACAATAGGTTCTTCACAGTTGCTTATGTTGTCAGGAGTTGGTCCACAGCAACACTTGAAAGATTTGGGTATTGAGGTTATAGAAGATTTACACGTGGGTGAAAATTTACAGGACCATTGTATTTACCCTGGTTTTATGTTCAAACTTGACAACAACGCTGTAAACCAACACCACCCCTATCACATTATAGACGAGCTGCATAAATATTTTATGTATCAAAAGGGCGATTTGGCAGGAATATCCATAACGAATTTTATGGGTTTTATTAACACCAAAAACGACTCGGAATATCCGAATCTACAGTTCCACCACGTGTTGGAACCACAAAATGATAACTATTTGCTGAGGGAGATCATAAGGTGCGCAAAATTTGATGATGAAGTCGCCAAAAGCAAAATAGAAGCCAATAAAGTCGCACCAACCGCCAATTTTTATCCGATACTTCTAAACCCCAAGTCCACAGGAACAATACTGTTGAACAGCAAAAACCCGCTGGACAAACCCTTGATAAACCCCAATTACTTCACAGATGAATACGATGAAGACATCAATCTGTTACTGGAAGGCATACGTTTCTCGGAAAAAATCCTGCAAACCGACTCGTTCAAGAAACTTAACCCCCAACTTATTGATCTAAAAATACCCAACTGCAAAGCCCACAAATTCCAATCGGACGAGCACTACAAATGCGCCCTAAGAAACTTGGGCACGACCCTCTACCATCCCGTGGGCACGTGCAAAATGGGCCCCAAAAGCGACCCAACCTCGGTGGTCGATCCCAGGCTGAAGGTCCACGGCATACAAAATCTCAGAGTGGCCGATGCCAGTATAATGCCCAAAATAACCAGTGGCAATACCATGGCACCATCGATAATGATCGGGTTTAAAGCTGGTGACATTATTCTGGAGGATTTAAATCGGAAAACTGAGTTATAGTGTGATATTTTTGTATTGTTAAAGATGCCTACTTGCTGTGGTAAATAAAGGTTTTTTAAGTTTAACATGGTATTTTTATTTAACCCAACTTTAGGGATGTTTTGACAGCTTAGTGTCACGTTACCAAAATTCCCGTATCAAAAAAATGCAAGGGGTCGTCAAATACGATGTATCTTCGTTGAGAGGAGCTTTGGGGACTGCTTTTGTGCTACTTATAGGTACCCTGTTCGATAATGTTAAATTGATTGGAAGAACCGATCATTATCCAGACGATACAAGCGACTATTTAGTGGAAGTGGGTAAAGGGAAAAGTATCTTTTCTATGATCAAATGTTACATTTTAGGCCGACGACGTAGTTCTAAAATTGCTTCGACCGTCCAGTGACTGGGTACTGATTATCGTCTTCGACTCTGACTGGAGTCACAGTTTTGCAGTTTTTATAACAGTTTTTGCAGTTTTTCTATCGGTTTTTGCGACAGTTTTACAGTATTTATAGCAGTTTTGCAGTTTTTCTAGCAGTTTTTGTGACAGTTTTGCAGTTTTTCTAGCAGTTTTTGCAGTTTTTCTATCCGTTTTTCTAATAGTTTAGCAGTTTTTTATCAGTTCTTGCGACAGTTTTGCAGTATTTATAGCAGTTTTTGTAGTTTTTCTATCGGTTTTTGTGACAGTATTTCCAGCGGTTCTACCAAGATTATAAGGTTACCTACTTAGCAAAAATATTAATAACAGTTTAAATTCTATCATTATTACTCAACGTAAAAAATATTAAAACCGATCATTTTAATTAAAACTACTGACTTTATATCGCTTAAAATTTAAAGCCGATGGTTTCCAAATAGTAATCGGTTTAATTCAAAAAATGTATACATATAAAATTATTAATAATAAATGTATAAAAAATCAAAGGGGGTTAAATATTCTGTTGTTGAAAACCTCACATTTAATTACTATCTCAAATGTTTACGAGAAAGTGTTGTTAAAATAAAAAAGCAGCGAACAACTAAATTAAATGCGCATAATGGGTTTAGTATTAATCAGATTAAAATTGGTTAAAGTCCATATGATGATAAAAGGCATTTATTATAAAATTCAACTGATACGTTACCTCACTTCAAGATTAATATTAATACTCAAAGGTAAGTTTAAATTCAGTATATTTTTCTAAATCATTTGACATATTCATATTTAAATAGTATAAGTATTCTAAAAAACAATAACTTTCTTGAAATTTTAAGTTTTTCTTCGATTTTAATCGTGAATAACTTTTGAAGAATTAAATTTAGGCAAAAATGTTAAGAGACCTTTTTTGTAGAACATGAAATTTCCTTTAAGAATCCGACGTGAGCTTTCTTAAATATTCATTGGTTCATTAGTTACAACATTTCAAAGTTAAAAGGGCAAATCGAAAAAATACATCGATTTATTAAGTTCAATTACTCGGAAACGGCTCGTCTGACAAAAATTTTCAATCAGACCTTTTTTGTAGAGAATTTAATTTTATATCAAAATAAGTGAAAAGGAATTTTTTTCACTTCAAAAAAATAGTCAATTTTTTTGGCTTAGTCTACTGTACATTTAATTTAAAAATTTATTGTGAAAATCCAATTTTTTAAACAAACATTTTATTGTATCATTAATATTTAAAAAGTTCTTTCAGATAAATCATGGATCCACTTTCCTCAATCCAAAACCCTTGTCCAGGGTCGATCCAAGGGGCCACCCCCACCCACTTATTCCTAACCCTAATCAACACACTGTTTGCGGCACAATGCCAATTCAACATGGCCCATCAGTACCCGGAAGATCACAGCAAAAAAATCAAAGATGGCGACCGGTTCGATTTTATAGTCGTCGGTTCTGGAGCGGCAGGATCGGCCCTGGCCAATAAACTGAGCGAAAACGGCAGATACGACGTTTTGGTTCTCGAAGCTGGAGGTATACCGTCCACTACCAGCGAAGTGAGTATTTGCGATGTAAATTATGTCGACTAAAACTATACATCCTTCAAATTTTAGATCCCCAGTCTACTGTTCAGTCTCCAAGACACCCCCGAAGACTGGCAGTACAAGACAGCCCCATCGCCCCACAACTGCTTGGGATTTAAAGATAAAACCTGTGTGTACCCCAGAGGAAAACTTCTAGGTGGAAGCACATCCATCAACGCCATGTTGTATGTTCGAGGAAACAAGAGAGATTACGACAACTGGGCTAAACTAGGCAACCCTGGATGGGACTACGAGAGCGTAATGAAGACATTCAAGTCTTTTGAAAATGTTGACGAAGGTATGAACCATCAAGAACTTTTGAATTTCAATAACAACGCTTCAATTTGTAGGTTTACTGAAAGGTAGCACTGATTACGGTAGAGGAGGATACCTTGACATAAGTAGATACGAATCCGATGAACCGATTAAAGAAAGCATAAAAGGAGCAGTACAAGAGTTGGGTTATAAAATCACGAAGGCCGAAGCAAACTTGGGTTACTTTGATTCCTTATGGATTGTTAAAAACGGTGTGAGGCAAAACGCTGGAAAATCATTTTTGGGGAAAGTCAAGGATAGAAAAAACTTGTTTGTGTCGATGAATAGCCAAGTTACAAAAGTTATAATTGAAGGTAAAGTTGCTAAAGGAGTTGAGGTTAAAATAGGGGATGATATTTTGACCATCAAAGCGAAGAAGGAAGTAATTTTGTCCGCTGGAACAATAGGTTCTTCACAGTTGCTTATGTTGTCAGGTGTTGGTCCAAAGCAACACTTGAAAGATTTGGGTATTGAAGTTATAGAAGATTTAAACGTAGGTGAAAATTTACAGGACCATTGTATTTACCCTGGTTTTATGATTAAACTTGACAACAACGCTGTAAACCCCTATCACATTATAGACGAGCTGCATAAATATTTTATGTATCAAAAGGGCGATTTGGCAGGAATATCCATAACAAATTTTATGGGTTTTATAAACACCAAAAACGACTCGGAATATCCGAATATACAGTTCCACCACGAGTTGAAACCACAAAATGATAACTATTTGCTAGGCGAGATCACAGGGTGCGCAAAATTTGACGATGAAGTCGCCAAAAGCAAAATAGAAGCCAATAAGTTAGCACCAACCGCCAATTTTTATCCGATACTTCTAAACCCCAAGTCCACAGGAACGATACTGTTGAACAGCAAAAACCCGCTGGACAAACCCTTGATAAACCCCAATTATTTCACAGATGAACACGATGAAGACATCAATCTGTTACTGGAAGGCATACGTTTCTCGGAAAAAATCCTGCAAACCGACTCGTTCAAGAAACACAACCCCCAACTCGTCGACCTAAAAATACCCAACTGCAAAGCCCACAAATTCCAATCGGACGAGCACTACAAATGCGCCCTAAGAAACTTGGGCACGACCCTCTACCATCCCGTGGGCACGTGCAAAATGGGCCCCAAAAGCGATCCAACCTCGGTGGTGGATCCCAGGCTGAAGGTCCACGGCATACAAAATCTCAGAGTTGCCGATGCCAGCATAATGCCCAAAATAACCAGTGGCAATACCATGGCACCATCGATAATGATCGGGTTTAAAGCTGGTGACATTATTCTGGAGGATTTAAATCGGAAAACCGAGTTATAGTGTGATATTTTTGTATTGTTAAAGATGCCTACTTGCTGTGGTAAATAAAGGTTTTTTAAGTTTAACATTTTTATTTAACTCAACTTCAACAGGGATGTTTTGACAGCTTAGTGTCACGTTACCAAAATTCCCGTATCAAAAAATGCAAGGGGTCGTCGAATACGATGTATCTTCGTTGAGAGGAGCTTTGGGGACTGCTTTTGTGCTACTTATAGGTACCCTGTTCGATAATGTTAAATTGATTGGAAGAACCGATCATTATCCAGACGATACAAGCGACTATTTAGTGGAAGTATGTAAAAGGAAAAAAGTGTCTTTTCCATGATCAAATGTTACATTTTAGGCCAAAGATCCCACCTTTGATTTTGTAATTGTTGGAGGGGGGGCGGCAGGTTGCTCTTTGGCTAAAAGATTGGTAGAAATAGAAGAGTGGAAAGTACTGCTCATAGAAGCGGGTTCATATCCAAGCCCAGCTACTGAGGTATCTATAGAACATAGAGGATAAACATGTGGATAAACCTAAAGCTTGATTTACTTCTAGGTTCCCGCTTTTTTCGACAGTTTGGACGACGACGTCCAAGAGTACACATTCGAAAAGGAAAAAAAGGCGTGCCTAGGCACAAGTTTGAAGGTTTGTTCTTTAAATATGGCAAAAGTGCTGGGCGGAATGAGCACCACGAACAATCTTATATACGCTAGAGGCACTCTGGAGAACTACGACATTTGGGGGTTCCCCTCTTGGCGGTCTGACTTGATTAATAAGGTTTTTGAAGAAATTGAAAACAACGAGGAGAATAATTTCACTACAGGTATACATTTCGAAGAAACCCCCTACAATGATTACATTAGAGAAATCTTGTACGAATTGTATGACGAAAAGGAGATAGCAAGAGATCAATACAATGGGGTCACAGATAACTATCTGACTATTAAGAATGGACAAAGGTTTACTACCCAACTTACTTATTAATAACTTATTAATCATTTGTCTTCTTCTTAGAATGAATATGGCGGAAGTTTTCTTGCATCCAATACAAAACAAACCAAATTTAAATCTAAGTCTGAACTCGCAAGCAATAAAAATAAATATGGGGGCAAACCGGAAAGCCACGAGTGTGGATGTTAGAATACATGGAACAAGCATTAAAAGAGTCTACATCAATAAGGAGATCATTCTAACTGGTGGTGCGATAGAAAACCCTAAGTTGCTAATGTTGAGCGGCGTAGGCAATGTCACCTACTTGTCAGAACTTAATATAACCACTGTATCAGATTTGAAAGGTGTAGGGATGAATTTGAAGATGCATCTTGGCTTGCCGTTGTTTTTTTCATTGCAAACATGCTGCCTGGCAAATGAGACCTACTGCGAAAATGATACGTACAAAGAAGATGATTACTTAACATCCATATACAACTACATCATGCATAGGAATGGTGACTTATCTTCGGTATACCTATCCGACTTATCAGCTTATATAAATAGTAGAGGGGACGTATCGATGACATCCAGGGATGTTTCTGTGTACCACTGGTTTTTCAGAGTTGGCGATATTAAGTTAAAGGAAAAATTGATGTCTTGGAACTTGCAAGGTGCCATAATAAAAAGTATATTGAAAGTGAATGAAAACAAAGCCATTTTGGTGTTTGATTTGGGCCTATTGAGACCTATTAGTTCAGGGCAGATATTCCTCAATAAAACCTGGCACGAGGGGGCTCCTAGAATCGAAGGAAACATCTTTACAGACTCTTCCAATGAAGATTTTAAATCCCTATTCTACGCTTTCAATTTTGCTACAAACCTAACCGAGACAGAACGGCTAGCATCCCTTCAAACCACATTCTTGAATATCGACTTGCCAAACTGTAGAAACTACAAGTTCTGCTCCATCTACTACGTTAGATGTTACATCTACAACATGGTTTACCCCAAGAAAAGCGTGGCGGGTACCACGAAAATGGGCTACAACACCGACTTATACTCCGTTGTCGATACCAAGTTGAGAATTCACAAGGTGGATAATGTAAGGGTTGGCGACGCGAGCGTAATGCGCACCATTACGCACGAGAACACGGTAGCTTCGGATGCCATGTTCGGATATCGCTTGGGTGAAATAATCAAAGGCGATTGGTTGGATTATCGGTCGAATTTTACCCTCTCAGATGTGGATGCCCACTAAATTTGTATTTTGTAGTGACAAATAAATTCTCATGAAAGTGAAAGCCATTTCTTAACACTTCTTAAATTTCTTTTATTTACCTTAAGTTGTTTAAGTTTGGACAGTAATTGGCATTACGAAATATTTACAATTTTTAAGAGACACTTTAATATATCTAATTTGACATGACACTAATTTAAATACAGTTGCAAAAGTGCGGTGTTATATAATTTAATTCAGCCATTGACTTAATGGGCCCAATTTTAATAATACACCTGTATTTACCACATAAATTTTATAACATCCATATTTATGAACAATTTGCAATACTTTGTAGGTAAATTCCGGTATTAAAAATATTTTAAATTTATGAAACTCAGCAAAACACTTAAAATGAAATATATCCAGGGTATTAATTACTTTTAAATGCGGTAAATTGATTTAATTTTGTCATTATTGATTGCAAATACTATATTTTGTAATTTACTAAAAAATAAGCAATTTCACAAAAATCAATATTTGAATAGTTAAAGAATGTCAAAACTTTCTCGACTTGAAATTATTTTTTATTTAAAAATTTTAGGTTGACCTTGTTTATATTGTGTTAAGTCTTATTATATAGGATGGTCCATCATAAAATAAGTCGACATGTATGATTTTTTTCAAATTTGATATATCAAATTTGAAAAAAATCATATACACATACTTATGAAAAAGATACTCATTAGATGGCTTGGACACAATTGGGTTTTTTCACTCTTTCCGCCCCATTTTCTACGCCACTGGATATTAAAAAAAATACCATTTTTTTAAATTCCCTGTTCAATTTAGAGAAAAAAATCACTCATGTAAAATTTCGATTTGAGGCTTTGTTTTCTTTGATGAGGATTGTGATTTGTTTGGAGAATGCTTAGAAGATTCAAGAGTCGCTGTTGTCATCAAGAATTAAACTACCACTTTATTATCAGGCAATGTTGCCATTTAAAGAAACTATGTTAGTTATCTGTTTAAAGCTTAATTTTCATGTATCCGTGTGTCCGTTAGTCCGTTCATCCGGGAGCGCTCTTATTGGTCCAATTATAATTCAAAAATTATGACATTTATTCCGTCCGTCAAGTTTTAACTTCGTACGTCTGACGGAGAAATTTAAAATAATTTTATGCACGATGACATTATAATATGACAATTATAACAAAAATTCTTTGACGTAAACGTCTTTTTATAGCCCGCGGGCTTTATTATGGCCCAGCGGGCTATAATGAAACGTCAAAAATTAAAAACAACAATGTTACACCATTTGATATATTCGAAGTAAGTTTTTTCGTATAAAGATTTTGATTTTACCGGCAGCAGGCCGCAATTTTTCGCCTTTTCAGCTGCTTCCTCAATTTCATTTATCTTTAAACTTTAAAACTGACTGATGTCAGTTGACATTATAATATGACAATTATAACAAAAATTCTTTGACGTAAACGTCTTTAAAAACAATAATATATTAAAAATAATAATATATTAATCGTGCATAAAGTTTTGTATGCATTGCTGGCATAACTGGTTTTTATGGTCCTACGACGCTTTTCTAGCCCTCGCGCTAACGCGCTCGGGCTCGAAATAGCGCCTCGGACCATAAAAACCTTATTATGCCCTTAATACATAAATAACTATTAACTAATCTGTCACTACACATCTGTTTTTGACGCCTAACGTTATTTTCAGATGCTTTATTTTCAAATCTTTTAATATTCTTTTAATAAGATTGTAAAACGTAAATATAACGTTCGTTATGTAAATAATGTTCTACTTTTATGTTTTTATTTAATAATAATAACAGAAAAAAAGAAAAGAAAAACAATAAAATAATAAAACCAGAACTAAAAGGACCTGCTTTTTAAAACTATACATTTTAATGTAAATTAAGGCTAGTATATTCTTTTTATATGGTATATTTACCTACCTTTAAATTTATTAGACAGCTAACTGTTAAAGTTACAATTGTTGACATAATTGTAACTATGACAATTAAGCATTAGGTAAATTTAGTAAAGTGAATATACTGACCCTTAATTTTTATTTGTCGCCAAATCAATTCGTTAAACGTCATATAAAAACGGATGCATGAAAATTAGAACATTTCTTATCGGACGATTTTATTGAAAAACGTACAAACGTATAACGGACAAACGGATACATGAAAATTAAGCTTTATTTATGATTATAAAAAGAAAGGTGCACCATCAAATTTTTGGCAATGTTGCGTAAATTATGTAAAGCGTTGTAAATTTTATGTGATTAATATTTATGAATAAAAAATTACTTATATAAATATCATCATATTTTTATTCTCTAATTTTATGCAAATAAAAAATGATAATAAGAAAAAATTACATAACAAGAATGTTTTTTTTATAACGATTTATCCAACAATAATTTTTGTTAATTAATTTGTATTATTTCCCAATAAAACTTTCTATGTATATCTACCTAAGTGTGTCCAGTATTCAAGTGTAAATTTGTCAATTCTGTATGATCAAAACAAAACAATTTATTATATTTTACAGTACTACACATGTTTACAATAAAGATCGTTATAAAAATGTTGTTAACAATACATATTATTTATATTGTTGCGTGTCTTCCATTGCAAAACAAAATATTAATAGTAAAATTTAAATGAACGATATGTGGTTGAAAAAATTCTAGTTGTGAAATTATAGGTAAAATGGTTTTTCCTTTTGAATTGTTCAAATAATTGTCGGTGGCTTGTGTAAGAAATAAATTTATTACATAGTTTTAAACTATTTAATAAAGTTAATACTATAATAAATAATAGTAGATTCTTCTACAAGTAAAGAAAAGTGAGAATTTCCAGTGAGTGAAACCAATTTTCACGAGGTGGAAAACAAACTTTTCTTACGAGTTGAGCAAGCGACAAGCGAGAGAAGCGACTCAAAATCTGCTTCCATCTAAGTCAAAAGAAAAATATGATAAAACTTTTGAACAATTCTGTCAATGGATAAACAATCAAGGGGTATGAGGTGTCAGTGAAAATGTTATGCCAGCGTTTTTTTGGGAAAGATAAGAAGCTAATGCTTTTAAAAAATAAATAATAATAATTTTTTCTTGTAGTTTTAGTCCAAAAATCTGAAGGCATCGTCACTGTGGTCAACATATTCGATGCTGAAGACTACGAGGTGTGTTCAGAAAATATAGGGAATTTTCGTTTTTTTGAAACAAATATTCATTTATTCGTCTACATTAATGTTGTCGCCTTCAAAATAGTCCCCATTGGATATTATGTACATGTGCCAGCTCTTCTTCCAATACTCGAAACACTTCTAAAACTCGATCTTTGGAATAGCCTTTAGTTCTTTCAGCGATGCGCTTTTAATGTCATCTATGCTTGCAAAACGACGGCCCTTTAAGGTTCTCTTTTTGAGAATAGGAAAAAGTCAGACAGAGGCATTTCTGGCGAATATGGAGGCTGGGGCATCATTACAGTATTGTTTTTGGCCAAAACTGTTGTTCAAAATTTAACAATTTTAGAACAAATTTTGCTGCCACGCGTTTCACAACCAAAACATTCGAAAAAATGTCATGGGATGAGCCAATCGATATACCAACATCATCAGCGACTTCTCTGATGGTTTATACCCATTTCTTCCACTTTTTCCATGTTTTTATCGGTTGTTAATGCGCTTGTGCGTTCGGGGCGTTCGTCATCTTCAACGTCTTCACGGCCATCTTGGAAACTCTTATACCACCTGTAAACTCTTGTTTTACTTATAGCAGACTCAATATAGGCCTTTGTTAACATTTCACAGAATTTATTTAATTTTTTAAGCAAAATTGGATAAAAATTTTTTGATCCATTTCTTTTAACGAACGGAAAATCGCGGAGCTCATAAAACACGTCTAACCTCAGCGGCTGCCACAGACAAAGTAAACAATGAAAACATTTAAAGTTTTTATCATACTTCGGGGGCATGTAAACCAACATAATAAAGAAAATTTTATGACAACCGAACCTGCGAAATTTAACAATTTCCGTTATTTTCTGAACACACGTTGCAAATATATGAAGGCAGTGACATTTCATAATACAAGCAATTAATTGAATTTTTGAAAAAACAGAATGAAGGATATGAACTTAAAAAGCCAAAAGTTTCTAAATGACGCGTCATTTAGAAACTTCATAATTTGTTCAATTGACATCACTTTTAACTTTTTAGGTTCATATCCTTCATTCTGTTTTTTCAAAAATTCAATTAATTGCGTCATGATGCGTCATGACGCTTCGAATGAATCGTATCTATTTATGAAAGTGGCATTAATTTTTGCTTTAAATGAAGCAATGCGAGGAGAAGATTTACGAACACTAACAATTAACGATATAGAAGAGAATGAATCAGTTATTATCGTAACACTACGTAATACAAAAACGAAAAAGAAGCATAACTTCGGAAGCGAACGGAATTGAGTTGTATCGGAAGTATCGCAAATTAAGGTCACAAAACACGAATCATTCCAGATTTTTCGTTTGTTACCGGAATAGTAAATGCACTGCGCAACCGGTGGGGATCAACACATTTTATAGTTTGCCGAGAAAAATTGCTGAACATTTGAAGCTTCCCCCAATAGCTACACATGGCATAGTATGCGAAGGAGTGCAGCTACCATGTTGGTTGATAATGGGGGCAGTATCCCTGATTTGAAAAGACTGGGGGATGGTCTTCAACATCTTCTGCTGAGGGTTAACAGGGCAGAATATTGTATGCATCAAATATGAAAAATATTCTCAATTTTATATTTAAACACAATAAATAAAAAATGTTTAATAAATTAACTTGGTAGGTATATACATTAAATTAAATTACCCCATTTACCATTATCATTAATAACAAATAAGACATTAATAATGCAATAATAAAATAATAAGTCATGTCTATAATTAATACATTAAAATACCACCCCTGTTAACTCATGATTACTTGCTAATATTTAAACCTCTTAAACTTAAATGTCCGTGAGTGGAAAAAGAAGGGGCACATTTCTTTGTGCAGGAGGCAAAAGACAACCATCAGTCTCATACAACCACGTGGTTAAAGCAGTTTACTGCCAGTCCTAATACTTTCACTCAACGCTAATATCAGCACGCCGATTGGTTTATATTTGAATATATTTTTTTCGGCTTTAACGGGTTTAAGTGATGATCATTTAAAGTGTGGTGCAGTGCAAGTTTTATTTTTATTAAAGAAGTGATTCATTTTGGAGGTTTACAAAAATTAGAATAGGTATCTATAAAAAGTATGTTTAGAACTATTTATACAAAATAGTTAATTGTTTCTATAAACGTTTTATATAACCTTTAGTAACCGTTACCAGTTACCTGTTTTATAAAACTATTGTCTTTCATTATTTTAAATAAAAAGGGCTCAAGGTTGATAAATTCTTTCCGCCATGATTGTTTTTTACATAACATAAATGTTAATCGAATTGTATTAGAAAAACAACTTAATTGACCAAACCAAGGTAAAAAATTCACTACTTTAATGTAAACAAAGGGAAGATATTAATGTACGAGGTGTGTTCAGAAAATATCGGGAATTTTTTTGAAACAAATATTTATTTATTCGTCTACATTAAAGTTGTCGCCTTCAAAATAGTCCCCATTGGATATTATGCACATGTGCCAGCTCTTCTTCCAATACTCGAAACACTTCTAAAACTCGATCTTTGGGATAGCCTTTAGTTCTTTCAGCGATGCGCTTTTAATGTCATCTATGCTTGCAAAACGACGGCCCTTTAAGGTTCTCTTTATTTTTGGGAATAGGAAAAAGTCAGACAGAGGCATGTCTGGCGAATATGGAGGCTTGGGCATCATTACAGTATTGTTTTTGGCCAAAAATTTTGTTTAAAATTTAATAATTTTAGAACAAATTTTGCTGCCACGCGTTTCATACCCAAAACATTCGAAAAAATTTCATGGGATGAGCCAATCGATATACCAACATCATCAGCGACTTCTCCTATGGTTTATAACCATTTTGTTTGTTACTGCAAACTCTGCATCACTGGTTCGGTACTTTTGGGTTTTGAAATAATTAGTTTTTTAACTTAAACTATATATTGAAAATATTGTCTTTACAAACTGATTAATTGACAAAAGCATCGTGCTTACATTTCAAGCGCTTTTTTACCAATTGCCGCCCCTTTTCTCCCGCTCATCCCTTCCCCACACACTTGTCTGTTTTAGTTTCTTTGAGGTAGATGGCGCAAGTAATTTTAATTTAAAATGTGGCGCAAACACATTTCTTCCACTTTTTCCATGTTTTTATCGGTTGTTAATGTGCTTGTGCGTTCGGGGCGTTCGTCATCTTCAACGTCTTCACGGCCATCTTGGAAACTCTTATACCACTTGTAAACTCTTGTTTTACTTATAGCAGACTCAATATAGGCCTTTGTTAACATTTCACAGAATTTATTTCATTTTTTAAGCAAAATTGGATACAAATTCTTTGATCCATTTCTTTTAACGAACGAAAAATCGCCGAGCTCATAAAACACGTCTAACCTTAGCGGCTGCCACAGACAAAGTAAACAATGAAAACAGCTAAAGTTGTTATCATACTTTGGGGGCATGTATACCAACATAATAAAGAAAATTGTATGACAACCGGACCCTCCGAACCCGCGAAATTTAACAATTCCCGTTATTTTCTGAACACACCTCGTATACGTATATACATATATATTTTTGTAACCAAATTAAGAAATTTAGGTTTTATAATTTGGATGATAAAACATTTATGGAAACCACCATAAAAACAAAAAGGTTTATTGGGTTTTTACCTTAAAGATACATTTTAATTCATTTAAAAATAAAAACTTTAAGTAAATATGCCTCGAATTCATCACGTATGCTGGCTGCCTAATTATTGGGCAATGCTAATTCAAAAAGATTTAGACACGTTTGGCTTTCTAAATAACGCAAATCGACGCATTATATAACAAATATTGATTCAATAGTTTTTCTTTTTGTAATATCAATATTTTGATATTTTTATTGAAAATTTAATTTAAAAAATTTGTTGGAATCTGGAGAAAAATTATAGTTTTTTATTAACAAAAACATTAACATTAACTTAAAACCTTAACAAGTTTGTTAACCAATACTAATAAATTTACGAAATATTCACTGACCAATATCTCTTTGTATCATGTATTGGTTAATAATTCTTTGATGGTTTTTACTCTCCGTTCGAAAATATTACAAAGTTTATGCACCCATGAAAGACAAATGTAGGCCCATTATATAACCACTAATCTGACATACTTTTACATATCTACTACCATACCAGTAGGTATACGTCTACGTGCAAATTTAGACGTCTATGATATTTTTATGAAGAAATCGCGAAAATTTCGCAACGACTTTAATTAATACAGGGTGTTTCTTAAATGCATAACAAAATTTTAAAAAGTCTTATTTGTAACAAAAATCCAATAAAATATGTTTAGATTTTTTGCACTTTTTAAATGATTATTAGAGTAACACCAATTAAAAGTATTGTTAAATCTTAACTAAAAACCATAAAAATATTACCACAAATTAACAATGTGTAGTTTCACTTTCATAATTGTAATTATAATTACAAACAACATATTGTAATTACCGATTTATTTAATTCAGTACGTAGACATTGATCTTGCTTTTTCAGCGAAGGCCATGCTTTCATCACCACCTTAGAAAACGATGAGTTTTATATTAAGATACGGTTCTCGTTTTTTTTGTGAAAGTTACCAAATTTACAACGTTTAGGCAACATTACGTGTAGAAATTAACATGATGAGGTTATTATATAATATTAATGAATAATAGGTAAATATTTTTAAAAAACATAAAAGCGTAAAATTTCCTTTTAGCAAATTTTTTACAATTTTATAATAATTTTAATAAAAAGTGTTTAACATTACGTATAATTTCAAGATTGCATTTTAACAATAGGAGAGATTTAATAACATGAAATTAACTAAAGAAACTCACTACAAAATTATTTCATTAATGTAATATCAATTATTATTTTCAATAATAACATATTTCGGTAAAGACTCATTTAGTCATTAAAAGTACATTTGGAATATATAAATGTTTCCCCAGTTTAATTGTTTTTTTTTATTTTCTTTTGCCAGTAATATGTAAGTTCGCGTCTATTTGAGAATTGAAGCTTGGGCTGTTTTGTTTTTTTTTTAGTTAATTTTTAATGTAATTTATTAAATTTTATAATATTGTTATGATATAACAATATACACCTATAATTTATTAAGTTTTGAAAGTGGCGACCATTGATGAAATTTATTGATTTACCAGGTAATCCGCTTGAACTTTTAACGAAGTTAAAGACAATAAATTTATATAATTTATAAAAATAAATAGGAGCATGCTTTCAATCCGGTGCAGTGCCTTTTACTTTTATAAATACAACCTTGCTGTACTTTTTATCAAGTCCTAAAATTAGCATTGCAATTGAAGTGAAATATAGCTCTTACTAAGAAAGGTAGTGACCACTTACATATTTCTTCATACTGAGTGCCAGTGGCGGACTAAACACGGCGGGGGCCCGGGGCGGTAAAATAAAATGGATTTTGTAAATATTAATGTTTTGTTATTTTAAATTGGTAAGTACACTCACAGGCAAAATAATCGATCCACACAAATTTTTGATGAATTTCAATCGCAAATAACTTTTTTATTTGATGTCGGATTTAAACGAATATTAAAAAATATTGTAGATAAATTAAAAAATTACTAAAAAATAGACGTAAGTTTGTAATATACAGGTTTAAACAAAAAGATGTTTTTTACCATAAGTTTAAGACACTCTGTAGAGTGGCAAAACCGTATATTGTTGTAAATTAAGTTTTATTTATCAAGTATCATCTATTCTTAACAGTTTTGTTTTTGGTTCACCTCGATATATTTATTTTTGTGGAAAATATGGATTTAAAAAAAAAACATTGCAATTTCCAATATTTTTCTGTATGAAGAACTAAGGTTGCTATGGTCCATCCATCATATGGAGAATGACAGTGATAGTTTTGTTGAATTATCCCATACTTGGACATGTCATACATGGCTTTCAAAAGCTATCAAATAGTTTTTTGCAAATTAATGTTTAAATTTTGAGGTGTCTTCTTACTTATACTTAAAAAAAAAACGAAAAAATTGGGGAAAAAAATAGGCCTTAAAAATGTATTTTTTGGGAAAAATGGAATTTTTTATGAAAAATATATACATTTCAAAAAAGTAGTAATCAACAACTTAACATTTAACATTTAATTAAAAACAACTAAACATTGAATTAAATTAAATCGATTTAAGAAAATGAATAAATGTGGAGCAATCAGACAAAAGCAGATAAATCCAGTTTTGTTAAAAAATGAGTTAAGTATGAACTAACAGTAAATGAGGTAAGGTTAATCCATTGGTGAACTCAGAATTGAGCCAAACCAAGTAATTGATATAGAATACCGGTCTCGAAACCTAGCAAATCAAGCAAAAGCAGATAAATCCAAATTAATACAATTTAAAGTCTTGTTTCATTAAAAATAAAAAAATCACATTATTGTTATTTTAAATTAACTTAAATGGCATTAACATTTTTCAGATTAATCCTGGACCACCCTGTATAGGTCAATGGATAAAACGGTTTTTTTATTCCTATTTCAAGCAAATGGAGATAAATCCTGTCAATTCAAGCAACACTAGATAAATCCATTTTGGTTTTTTACTATAACACATGATGCAGGTGGACAAAAATAAAAAAATGAATTTTAAGGTCTTATACTCTATAGAATTCATGGGTTGTTCTTTGTGAAAATGTTGCAGAACGAAAAATATTTGTTTTTCGCTGATAACTCGAAACTGCTTTTGGCTGATTGCTTCACAAATATAATCATATTATTATGATTATATTCAGGGTAGGTAATTCACTTTTTTCTCGATATCAGTGTACGGATAGAACCTACATATCTGTAAAAATTTGTGTACGGATAGTACCTACATATCTGTAAAAATTTGTAAATTTTTAGAAAAATTGACTTGCATTTTTTCGTATTACTCTTTGAATAAAATGAGAAAAATGCAATTTAATTTTTCTAAATATTTCCCAATTTTTTTTTTCGGCGGCTCAATTTTTCCGGAAAGATTTGGGGGCCCTTCTGGACCGGGGGCCCGGGACGTAAATTACCATTATCTCAAAATGGAAATTTTAGGCCGCCACTGATTATTCCTGACCTATGACAACTGACGCAAAATATGTTTGCACAATTTAACTATTAAATTTTGTTTCAGCTCCTTTAAAAACAACCATGGTGCCAACAGAAATATGACAACACTGCAAAACCTGCTGGAAAGAGCGACCTCTATCCGCAACTCATCCCTACTCCATTACCTAAAGGACAAACTGAAGCATGCTGTGAGATACTAACGGAAACACCAACCAACCAAAAGTAATCGAAAACTTCAACAACAAAAAAAAGACAACATGGCGGTGCTCACAGCGGCAGCAGTGTCGACGGCCATCAAGGCGGCCGTGGCGCTGATAGGCGCGGGAAAAATCGCCGTGTTGCCGTTTCTGATCGCGACGTTGGCCTACTTCCACTACGACCAGTTCGATCCGGAGAACAGGCCGTTGGATAGGCAACCGGAAGCGCAGTACGATTTCGTCATCATCGGCGGAGGTTCCGCAGGGTCCGTGATGGCCAACAGACTGAGCGAGGTCGAGGGGTGGAGGGTTCTGCTGCTGGAGGCGGGGGGACACGAGACCGAGATCACTGATGTCCCCATTTTGAGCTTGTACCTGCACAAGAGCAAGGTCGATTGGGGATACAAGTTAGTTTTGTTTTTTCAAATTTTGACGTGTTAAAAACCATCAGCCAAGTAACAAGTGGAAGAATTATTTTATTTAAATTGCCCCTAAGAGTTATGCAACCCAGTATACTCGAGTGCGTTTACGGACTAACTAGAGCTAAAACAAAACGTTGAAAAAACACGTTTCTTGTATTTTTTTCGGTTGAACACTCCCGTTGTTAGTAAACTGCTTGACTGTTGAATGAAATAATGTATAAAACATAAACCAAAAGAAATTTAAATATTAGTTAAAAAATCGTGGGTACTTAAAAAAATCAGATTTAATTTAATGAGATACTTATGTATATATATTTTTTTAAACATATTTGGAACAATAAAATTGTTTTAACTTATTTGTTTGGCAAACAAAAAAAATCAATTTAAAATCCCACGTTTTTAGGCCATCTGCTTTATGTAACGACATTTAAAAGAATTTCTCCTAATTAAAAGTCATGCAGAAATATTGCTTAATTCACAGACACAAACCTACACATACACGGACATTAAATGTATAATATACTTACAAAATTGTTCATTAGCTCCAGGATAGTTATTACAAAAAGTATCTCAATGATATGACCTTACCTGAAACAATACAACAAAAAAATAGTAAAGAGTTTCTTATTCGGTTTATAATTTAATTTAATTTATTTAATAAAGTACAAAAGAAATTTCAAAAACGTCGTTTAACAATGATACCATTGTTTAAACAACAGAAATACTATACGCTAAAGAAGTATCGCTAGTAGCGCCACCACTCGGCTGTTATCATCGTAACAAAAGTACAGTAGTTACAAACGAGTGTTTTTGAGAATAAAGCCGGAAAATGTATAAAAATATCGAAAAAAAACGTGGCACGATTTTTTGTGTTGGGTGTATTTCGAGAGAAAATCCTGGGTTGAGTTTTTATCGGTTTTCCAATAAACAGTGTTAATCCGAATGAAGAAATAAATGTCATACGGTCCTGTAAATATAAATTGTATCTACGATGTGGCTCCCGTCCCGAGGCGGGACTTAAGTTCAGTCCCGATTGACGTCACACACTGTAAATCCGTTTTTATTCCCCGAGATTTTATAATTTTTGTCAAGCTCGATGGCTTAGATGGTAGGGCGGTCGCTTGGCATGCGAGAGGTACCGGGTTCGATCCCACTAGAAGTTGTCAAACTTTTTTTATTTTTTTTATTTTATAAATTTGTTGTTTCTTTGTTAAAAAGTGTTTTATTTTTATCGTAACATAAATTTGCCCATTTTAGTTGGGTTTTTTGCTCAATGGGGCGGGGGGGGGCCCAATGGGGCGGGGTCGGTTGGGTTGTGTTGTTGAGTTTGGGTTGGTTTGGTTTTATGACGTAACTAAAGTGCCCTTAACATGTATACAGGTACAATTTATTATTATTATTATTTTATTACAACATAACAAATCTTAAAATTATGACGTCAATCGGGACTGAACTTAAGTCCCGCCTCGGGACGGGAGCCACAGCGTTGTATCTATTAGATGCAATAAATACACATTTTAGTGGTGATTAACGTGAAAAGTGTAAACATTTCAATTCAGTAAAAATCGTCAAACAAATAAGTCGTCTAAATTTAAACAGCATTAAGCATTATTAAAAGCGTTGATTAAGAAAGTCTCCACTCAACGGTACAATACCATTATATTATGTATTATATATTATTATGTTGCCATGAATTCGTAGGTATATTTTGTTGTTTAAAATGCAGTTGTGGGCGTTTTTTAGAGAACTCAAACATAAAAATGGTTGATTTTAAGGTTATGTTTGTGCAAAAATTATTTTTTACTAATTTATTAAAAATGTCCAAACTTAAATATAAATTATATTAGGTAAAGTTATCATTAGTTAATTCTGCACCAACAAATGTACTTGGAATTGGATCCTTTGGCAAAACATGAAAATGCAAGGATTTAGTTCTTGAATATATTTACAATTAAAAACACAATAAGTCACCATGATCCCTTAGACAAAATACACACACTAACGTAACTATATAAGCATTTAAGCGTTGAGTTTCTTAATCAATGATATAAAGAATAATCAATCGAAATCGAGTACTAAACCAGTTTTTTATTTTTTTCCTTGCAACGTAAAACACAAATAACGTGCGCGATTTAGCTGTGCAATTGAACAAAATTTGTCGAGTAAGACTCTCTTTTGTGAAAAAACTACCTATTTATTTAAAAATGATGTACAGTTCGTATGCTTGAAATGTATTGTTGTCAATTCTTAAATTCACGCAATGCTTTTGAAGTCCACCAGATGGCGCGCGCGTTGCGAAAACCCGATACTTCTTTAGCGTATACCGTGGTATAATACTGAATAAAAACTGATAATTTTTTTTTTAGAACCGAGCCTCAAGATACCGCATGTCAAGCTATGATAGAAAACAGATGCAGTTGGACGCGTGGAAAAGTTTTGGGAGGTTCAAGCGTATTGAACACGATGTTGTACATTAGGGGAAATAAAAGAGACTACGACAGGTGGGCCTCATTCGGCAACTATGGATGGTCCTATGATGAGGTGTTGCCGTACTTCAAGAAGAGTCAGGATCAAAGAAACCCCTACCTGGCTAGAGATACCAAGTACCATGCGACAGGTACACTACTTTATATACCGTACCTTCATTTGCAAGCTATACATAGGGAAAATACATTGTAGGTAGACCAGACAAGTCGAAGTTCTCAGAAATTATTAGGAGGTAATAAAATTTGAATCGCCAGTAAACAAGGTCACCTGTTACGTCGCATGTTAGTCTACTCATCCACTCGTCAAAATAATTTCTGGGAACATTTTCGTTTCGCGCTGACCGGCGCGACTTCGACTTGTCTGTTCCACCTACAATGTATTTTCCCTATGTATAGCTTGCAAATGAAGGTACAGTATATATTATTCTGTTACTTGAAACAAATATTAGAAATATTTTTCAACACCAAAACAAAACACAAAATCTAACTGCTAAATTACTGACCATAACCGCTTCAGCGAACACGTAAAGAGAAACTAACAAACTAATATATACAAACTAGAGTTAGGTATTCTTATAGGTGTATAAACTTTCGTAACTATCTAGCAGACTTGGTTCCCCAACTTCCTCAATAAGTTTAAGGTTGTCAAATCCTATTCTGTGACCATCATCAAGTATATGTTGGGCAACACTCGATTTCTCTGTCCTGCCAAATCTAGAATGGGCCAAGTGCTCTATGAACCTCACTTGGATGGATCGTTTAGTGTGTTCAACATATTTCTTGTCACAATCTTGACAGTTTATTTCAATTTTAGGAATCTTATCTTTGGTATGCAACCCCAAAGACAAGATTCCTAAAATCGAAAATTCGGGTACCTACGAATCTGTATCACAATTTAATTTTTGCAGGTGGCTACCAAACGGTCCAAGACAACCCGTACAACACGCCGCTGGGCGTCGCATTTTTGGAAGCGGGCCAGGAAATGGGCTACGACATACGCGACGTGAACGGCGAAAAGCAAACCGGCTTCGGGTTGTTCCAGTTCACGATTCGCAGAGGCGCGCGTTGCAGCACGGCCAAGTCATTCTTGAGACCCGTCAGGCTGAGGAAAAACCTGCACATCTCCTTGTTCACGCACGTCACTAGAGTGCTGATAGACGGCAAGACCAAGCGCGCGTACGGCGTGGAGTACATCAAAAACGGCAAAAAACAGGTCGTGTTGGCCAAGAAGGAGGTGATCTTATCGGCCGGTGCCATAAACAGTCCGCATCTGTTGATGTTGAGTGGGGTTGGGCCTGCGGAACATCTGCAAGAGAAAGGCGTTCAAGTCATACACGACTCTCCCGGTGTAGGAGAGAATCTGCAGGACCACATTGCCGTAGGGGGCGTTACTTTCCTTATTGATCACCCTATAAGTCTTGTTATAAACCGTTTGGTAAATTTGAACACGGCTCTGAGGTACGCGTTGAAGGAAGACGGTCCTCTAACGTCGAGCATAGGTTTGGAAGCTGTAGGTTTTATCTCCACCAAATATGCAAATCAAACCGACGATTGGCCCGACATGGAGTTCATGCTGACCTCCACCTCCACCGCTGCAGATGGAGGTACGCAAGTCAAGCACGCTCACGGTCTCACAGACGAGTTCTACAACGAAGTGTTCAGCAGCATAAATTACAAAGACACCATCGGCATATTCCCGATGATGTTGCGCCCGAAAAGCAGGGGGAACATCAAGTTGAGGAGCAAAAACCCGTTGGAGTACCCTCTATTGTACCACAACTACCTCACGCACCCTCACGACGTGAACGTGCTACGCGAAGGCGTCAAGGCTTCCGTAGCCTACGGGCAGACGGAGGCCCTGAAACGTTTTGGCTCGAGATTCCACAACGTACCGGTGCCCAAATGCAAACACCTCCCACTGTACACGGACGAGTATTGGAACTGCTTTATTCGCCAATACACCCTTTCGATTTACCATTATTCTTGCACCGCCAAAATGGGTCTCTCGGACGATCCCTACGCGGTCGTAGACCCCGAACTGAGAGTCTACGGTGTTTCAGGGCTACGCGTCGTAGATGCCTCGATAATGCCGACCATCCCCAACGGCAATATCAACGCCCCTGTCATAATGATAGGGGAGAAGGCGGCAGACTTGGTCAAAAGTTACTGGCTGAACCCTTCGGTTGGTGCTAGGCGCAAAAGAGAAGTACTCTACAATGCCAAAGTGGTGGATATAGGCAACTCCTCCAAAGTGTACCAGTAGACAAATTGTGCGTTATTTATTTGTTTGATGCGTTTCAACAAGATGCCATTGTTACAAACTACTTCATTTTAAAAATTGTTTAAATTTAAATAGATTTATTTGTTAGTTTCCATTGAAATCATACCAGCAAAATTAAAAATGTGTGATAAATAGTCATTAGTTTTTAAAACGTCCAGATATTCACTCAATGCTCAATGTATGTATTTTTCATTTGTTAAGGTTATGTTTTTGTAGATTGTAAATATTTTTGTACATTTTATATAAATTAATAAATTTTTTCTAATAGATTTTAGTTTTACCTATATTTAAACTATATTTAAACTATTATGAGTTTTGTAGAGTACAGATTTTAAGTGACCCATAAGAAAAAGTCTAATGGTGTCAGATTTAAAGATTCGACTGGTCCTCTTCTATCGATCCAATGTTCTGAATAATTCTGATCCAGCCAAGCCCCAACAGCTACTACATAATGAGGTGGTGCCCCATCTTGTTAAAAATGTAATAAATGTTCATCCAAAGCTAGTTCATCATCATCTCCTCTTTAATTTTCCAGTTTATTTATTGTAAGTGTATTGTTTTATCTAACATTTTAAATTAACTTTGACCATTTAAATTTGGTCAATAAATAAGGACACAATAATAAAATTTCCCAAAATTCTTGCAGAACATCTACAAGAGAAAGGCGTACAAGTTATACACCACCCTTCTGGTGTAGGAGAGAATTTACAAGACCATATTGTTGTAGGTGGTTACTTTTCTTATTGTTCACCCCATAAGTCTTGTTCTAAACCGTTTGGTCAATTTGAACACATCTCTGAGGTATGCGTTGAAGGAAGACGTAGGTGTTATGTGCCGGTCCGTTATCGCTATTTACAGATTTATTTATATTATTATAGAAGTATAAACTTTCGTAACCATTTAGCAGACTTGGTTTCCTAACTTCCTTAATAGGTTTAAGATTGTCAAATCTTATTTTATGACCATCATCAAGTATATGTTGGGCAAGAATCGATTTCTCTGTCCTACCATATCTAGTATGGACCAAGTTTTCTTTAAACCTTACTTGGATGTATCGTTTAGTTTGTCTAACATATTTCTTTTCACAATCTTGATAGTTTATTTCAGGAATTTTTGGGGTTGTCTAAAAAGGTGTTAGTTAGATCTAGTTACCCTTCGCTTCTGAAGATGTTTTGGTGTTGGAGAATATTTTTAATATTTTTATTTATATTATTCTGTATCACAATTTAATTTTTGTAGGTGGCTACCAAACAGTCCAAGACAACCTGTACAACACGCCACTGGGCGTCGCCTTTTTGGAAGCAGGCCAAGAAATGGGCTACGACATACGCGACGTGAACGGCGAAAAACAAACCGGGTTCGGATTCTTACAGTTTACGATTCGCAGAGGGGCGCGTTGCAGCACGGCCAAAGCCTTCTTGAGACCCATCAGGCTGAGGAAAAACCTGCACATCTCCTTGTTCACGCATGTCACTAGAGTGCTGATAGACGGCAAGACCAAGCGTGCGTACGGCGTGGAGTACATCAAAAACGGTAAAAAACAAGTAGTGTTGGCCAAGAAGGAGGTGATCTTATCGGCTGGTGCCATAAACAGCCCGCATCTGTTGATGTTGAGTGGGGTTGGGCCTGCGGAACATCTGCAAGAGAAAGGCGTTCAAGTCATACACGACTCTCCCGGTGTAGGAGAGAATCTGCAGGACCACATTGCCGTAGGGGGCGTTACTTTCCTTATTGATCACCCTATAAGTCTTGTTATAAACCGTTTGGTAAATTTGAACACGGCTCTGAGGTACGCGTTGAAGGAAGACGGTCCTCTAACGTCGAGCATAGGTTTGGAAGCTGTAGGTTTTATCTCCACCAAATATGCAAATCAAACCGACGATTGGCCCGACATGGAGTTCATGCTGACCTCCACCTCCACCGCTGCAGATGGAGGTACGCAAGTCAAGCACGCTCACGGTCTCACAGACGAGTTCTACAACGAAGTGTTCAGCAGCATAAATTACAAAGACACCATCGGCATATTCCCGATGATGTTGCGCCCGAAAAGCAGAGGGAACATCAAGTTGAGGAGCAAAAACCCGTTGGAGTACCCTCTATTGTACCACAACTATTTGACGCACCCTCACGACGTGAACGTGCTACGCGAGGGCGTCAAGGCTTCCGTAGCCTACGGGCAGACGGAGGCCCTGAAACGTTTTGGCTCGAGATTCCACAACGTACCGGTGCCCAAATGCAAACACCTCCCACTGTACACGGACGAATATTGGAACTGCTTTATTCGCCAATACACCCTTTCGATTTACCATTATTCTTGCACCGCCAAAATGGGTCTCTCGGACGATCCCTACGCGGTCGTAGACCCCGAACTAAGAGTCTACGGTGTTTCAGGGCTACGCGTCGTAGATGCCTCGATAATGCCGACCATCCCCAACGGCAACATCAACGCCCCTGTTATAATGATAGGGGAGAAGGCGGCAGACTTGGTCAAAAGTTACTGGCTGAACCCTTCGGTTGGTGCTAGGCGCAAAAGAGAAGTACTCTACAATGCCAAAGTAGTGGATATAGGCAACTCCACCAAAGTGTACCAGTAGACGAATTGTGCGTTATTTATTCGTTTGATACGTTTCAACGAGATGCCATTGTTACAAACTACTTCATTTTATAAATTGTTTAAATTTAAATAGACTTAATTTGTTAGTTTCCATTGAAATCATACCAGAAAAATTAAAAATGTGTGATAAATAGTCATTAGTTTTTAAAACGTCCAGATATTCACTCAATGCTCAATGTATGCATTTTTCATTTGTTAAGGTTATGTTTTTGTAGATTGTAAATATTTTTGTACATTTTATATATAAATTAATAAATTTTTTCTAATAGATTTTGGTTTTACCTATACTTGAACTATTCGTTGTCGCAGATCTTCAATAGAATGAGGCTAAGTTTTGTAGAGTACAGATTTTAAGTGACCCATAAGAAAAAGTCTAATGGTGTCAGATTTAAAGATCTGGGAGGCCATTCGACTGGTTCATCCATTTTCTATTTATTTATTATAAGTGGCTGTACTGTTTATCTAACATTTCAAAATATATACTTTTTTATACTAAATCATTGCTTAAAAATGGCATTTTCTTGTCTAAGTTGTAAACTATGAAGCAATGGTCAAAAAGCAACTTTTTATAGTACCAGAGACGCAGCAAGAAAGGGGGATGGGAAATTAAGTAATCATTTTCGGAATTTTCATGAAGTTATATACACTCAATGCCCAATATTTTATATACTCTTATTCGCCAAAGTTATGCAACTGAATGTGATTAAATGTTTTAATGGTTGTCTAGGTTAAAATTAACTTTAAAGTAAGATTATTTATATTTTAAAAGATAATAAGATAATTATTACAAAAAAATGATATATTTATAGAAAAATTATTGCAGAATCGTATATAGAAGAATACCCTACACTCCATATATATAAATAATATTATATATATATATATATATATATATATATATATATACATACCGAACTGACTACTTAAAAACTATGTGGAAAAATTAAGTATTTTTTCTTAGCTATTTATGTCAATACACTTAACTTTAATAGAAACAAGAAATCCGAATGCAATAAAAATTCTAGCGTATGTTATAGATTTACATTTGGGTAAAGAATGGACGCGCGAAATTGTGTCAAGCGCATTAAAGTACATCTCAATTTCTATGTGGACATCTTTAGATTGATTAAGTGGATAATTAATTCGTGTTTTATTGAGCCTAATTAAAGAAAAAGTTTAGAAAAAAAACAAAGATTAATTGTTTGTTATATTTTTCTGAGATTTTATAGATAAATACTATTGGCAAATGTAATATGGATCCTTCTTCCATTCAAAATAAATAATCAATTTCTTATTGTCATGTTATAAGATGCCAGTAGAAGTGCCATACAAATTTTTGTTAACAGTATAATGTTGACTGTGTCCAACCAAAATTATCAATCTGTCATTTTCGTATAGAAGATCAGGCAACACTGCATATAGAACTGCCACTGCCACTGTAAAAAGCCATAGAAACCAACTATCAAACTGCAGAAAATGAAAGTCATACTAATATTTGTTTGGTATAATTCACCCATCTCAAAGTCAATCCTGGGACACGCTGTATACATATTTGTCTTTATAGATATTGCAAAGAAATTGACTCTCACCGAGCGACCAAAAAGCTGTCGGGGTATTCGTGCGCTTACGTAAGAACTTTCTTTTAATATCATAATCGAGGCAGCAAAGTCGAAGAGAAAGGATTGGTTAACACTTAACGAAATTTTCGAACGTTTTCAAATTTAATTTCGACAATTAATTGCATACGTGCCAGCAATCACATCGCATCGCAAAAAATTTCTTTCATAACACAATAGTGTAATTTGTAGTACGTTTAGATATTACTACATGTAACTGGCGACATTTTCAAATTTGATTTTTTTTTATTTTGAATTGGCAATATGCAGTTTTTTGAAAGTATTTGAATTTAGTCAATAACTCTTGTAGATATTTTCACTAAAGATAACAAAATTAATTGCAAATGATTGTAATACAGCAAACTTGATTTGGTTAGGTATAATTATAAAATTTAAACATAATTTTAGGAAATTGGTACTAATATACGTTATATATTGGTTTTATAACAAGTAAACAGGTTTAATCTGTCAATTTAAAAATATACATTAATTACTATCACTTTTTTACCATACGTACCCCTTAATAATTCGTGATGCGCTATAAAAACATGCTGTATATTTGCATTACAATTTCCTTAACAGTAATTTAATTATTACTAATATTTAATTGGTATATTGCAATTGACATACAAAATAGCTAATGAAAATTTTGTAATTGTTTCATATTTAATTATATGTTTTAACAAATGAAAGTTTTGCAAAAGATAATTTAACTAAATAAAAGCCGACACTCATTAAATGAAGCTAATAAATTACAGAACAAAGCCTATTATGCGGATTTTAATTTTAATTGCATTTATTTTACACAAGTTACACAACAACAAAAAATATTGTATGCATTTTATAGGTTATACAAAAATTTAAATTTTTAGGGTGCGTTTTACGAGAAAATAACAAGATTTTTTTAAAAAAATATATATTGGTTTTATAACAAGTAAACAGGTTTAATCTGTCAATTTAAAAATATACATTAATTACTATCACTTTTTTACCATAGGTACCCCTTAATAATTCGTGATGCGCTATAAAAACATGCTGTATATTTGCATTACAATTTCCTTAACAGTAATTTAATTATTACTAATATTTAATTGGTATATTGCAATTGACATACAAAATAGCTAATGAAAATTTTGTAATTGTTTCATATTTAATTATATGTTTTAACAAATGAAAGTTTTGCAAAAGATAATTTAACTAAATAAAAGCTGACACTCATTAAATAAAGCTAATAAATTACAGAACAAAGCCTATTATGTGTATTTTAATTTTAATTGCATTTATTTTACACAAGTTACACAACTTATTAAAAAATATTGTATGCATTTTATAGGTTATACAAAAATTTAAATTTTTAGGGTGCGTTTTACGAGAAAATAACAAGATTTTTTTTTAAAAATATATATTTATTTAATTGTATATTTTACTGTATAAAAGTTTAACAAAACTGGTATTGCAGTTATAATACTTAATAATTGTTCTAAATTATAAAATAATAGTACGAGAGATAATCGGCATAATCTCGAGTGTAATACTATACTTTATCTACTTCAATATATAGGGTAAAGTAGACAGTTATCGGACTCTTTAAAATTAACATTAATACTGTAAAAACAAAAAAAAATTATAAATCATTTGTCAAATGGTTTCCAATATTACATAGTAGTGTACGACTTAAACTCTGTAAGATAAATTGCTCAGAAAAAAAATATGCTGCAGAAAAAGAAGAAAAACATAAATCTTCATCATCATCGAATATCTTGGCGGTCGCTTTCATTTTTTGGGCTCGCACAGTGGGACGGTTAAGAACATTCTCGACATCAATTTCTAAATCCTTTTTTAATGTCAATACTAACAAGATCTTAATAAAAAAAATTTACTTAAAAATTTACTTTCACTGTGAAAAACTGCTTATATATCGGATTTAAACGGTTGTTAGTCCATTTTCAAGGTATAAACTTCGATTTACAAAGAAAAATTTGACATTTGCCGCCGGTATTACAGGTTCCCATTCTTACGGTTACTTTAATTTTGTATAGATGTCGCCCTATACAAATATTTAATTTAAATCATTTTAGATAATAATAATTGGAAGAATCTCACGAAATGTCCCCCGATGGTATAATTATAAAACTATACTTTTATTGTGTTTTGATCTTTCATATTTAAGTAGATATTACAGCTCAGGTTCCACATTTTTAAACCGCAATTAATTATTTTTTACAATGTTTTAAAAGTCTAAAACTCCTATCCTCCGTGACTGTTACTTTTTCTAGGTTAACCTATATGTTTTCAAATGTCTGAGGTAGTAAAATCATACTAAAAGCATCAGTTCACTAAGTAAATTAAACACGAATCAAATATAAAATATTATTAAAAATTAAAAGAAATAATTTTTATAACCATTTATGTATTATGTGTTACAAAAATTGATTCTATCCTCCGTGAATCTGTTTTTGCTTTAAATTTTATGCAACGGATGGCGCTTTAATCATTTTAAATAAGCAAAAACCTCTGTTTACGACATTATAGATGCATGTGATTCCTGAAGGTCAGTTAAAATTTATATGTAGATGAGAGTGTTGCTGTTTTATAATTCAAAAGTTTAACTTCATTAATTTGATATTTAAAAACCTATCCACCGTGAAGTGTAATATCTCAGTAAGTAGATTTTTTTATAAATATTTTATGTATGTATAATTGTATTTTTAAGGTGTCAAAAGATACAATAACTTTTATATACCACAGTGCGCCGATGTTTATAGTTCGCGAGCCACTGCTCGCAGGAAATTTCACCAGCGATCGGCACTTGCAGTAGTAGTAGTAGTCGGTGCCAGTACGCGAAGAAATCGCGGTAGGCTTTTTCCATCAGTTCGTCGCATGCTAGATTTTTTACCTCGACTCGGTCTTTTGCGGGTTATTTGACGGTTTTTGAGTGTTTGTTGTTAAGTGATAGTGTACTACGGGTGGCAATATGATTTACACAAAGGATAATTTGTGCACTCAAAAGGTACATACAACTTTTTAATATAATGTTTAATATAACCAACTTCGTTGACAGTTTAAATCTGTTTACTTGCTATAAAACATTGAAACAGCGTATTTTAGTACTAAGTTCTTAATAGTAGGTATATTAAAGAACTAATGTCATTTTGTTCTTTATGATATTTTATCTATTTTGCAAAATTAATTTTTTACCTTAAATTAAATTTGGTGGAATTTTACTTTAGATAGTTGGTATCACAGTCATTGGTTTGACAGTTAATGTCAAAATCGACTCGCCATGCCGTCCTTAATTTACTTATTTACAATAAGCGGCTGTTAATGTTAAAGAAGAAAAAAAGGATTTTCTTTGGTGTTAAACAAAATTTATGGCCAGAAAAGTCTCGTAAGTACTAGTAAAATCATAAAAATATTATAACCAATATGCAAAATATTATGCTGTTTAAAGTATAGCCAACACATAAAATTAAAATTTTGGGTGGGATAAAGTATGTCATTACAGTCATTATGAACGCAAAATAGATAAAATAGTTGTGCCTGCAATATTACTTTTTATTGAAAAATGGTTCCCCTCTTGGCACTTGTTAAATAGGCACCTTGATAATTTGACATCAAAAAGTAGTATACTTAATATCCTTGACAATATTGTTCGTCTGAAGTCGGTACTTTTTTTCTTTTAAAAGATTACTTTTAACTTGAAGTGCGTATGTATGTGGAGCATTCAAAACTTTAATTATAATGATATAATACCAATAAATATACATAATATAACAATATTACCATCTTCATTGTATAGTCATTTTTTGTTACATAAAAGTTTATATTTTTCATAAAATTAGCATATTATTATGTAGCACCACCTTTAATGACAATGTGATGGTTCTTATGTAAGTCTATTTTAAAAAATGGTACTTCCGCTGAAGACCTTAATTAAATACTCTGACACTGTCAAATTAACAGTAATATTTATTATTGATAATTTACTTGTTAATTATTATATAATATCGATATAAAAAGATAACTATGCCAAAAATAATATCAGATTCTAAAGTAAAATAACTTTTAAGGGCATGTGTTCACATAAAATTTTATTTTCTTTTATTTATATAAATTTTTATCAAAGCGAAGATTATTTTTCGCTAGGAATACTTTGTCTCTCCTGGGCCGTAGTCACCTATATTTAACTACTTTTTATATGATTTTACTCATCTACGCACCACCAAAGCCAAATTAATTGCATTTTTAACTACGAATTTTGACAACTCAACTTGACTCAACTTGTTCAATGTAACCTACAATAATTTAAACATAACCACAATTACATTATAATTACATTAAATTACATACATGCAAAAAACATTAAAACATTTTATTTTTTGGCTTATGGGAATGTTTCTTTTTTTATTACCTTAAAAATAAGGTGAAATTCGACAGATGTTGCTATTTAAAATGTCGGGGTGGTTTCCCCCCAAAAAAAACCACGTTGCATGGAAGTCTGTCTAAGAATGAAGTAAAATAGTGAAACTTTTGGAAACCCCTGTATGTAAAAGGATAGGAAAATGTCTAATTATGTTTAAAAAATAAAAAGTTACTTATTGAGGAATGTTGGGTTTACTTTTAAAATTATATAAGTCGTCGTAATTACGCCTTATACCTATAAAAAGAAATTCGCTTACTACATCAATAATTTCACTTTTTATTTGTCTGTGTGATGGATTAATTATAAATAATTAGTATTCCATTAGGATATATCATTTTCGTAAATGTGAAAATTATTGTATTATCTCAATACATACTTAATACTCAATTTGTTTTAAATTGTAGGTTTATTCTTTGGTTATGATGCCTTTATTATTAATATTTTTTTAAATTTACGTTTTGAGTACCTATATATAGGTATACGAGGTGTGTTCAGAAATAAATGGGAATTGTTAAATTTCGCGGGTTCGGTTGTCATAAAATTTTCTTTATTATGTTGGTATACATGCCCCCGAAGTATGATAAAAACTTTAGCTGTTTTCATTGTTTACTTTGTCTGTGGCAGCCGCTAAGGTTAGACGTGTTTTATGAGCTCGGCGATTTTTCGTTTGTTAAAAGACATGGATCAAAGAATTTGTATCCAATTTTGCTTAAAAAATTAAATAAATTCTGTGAAATGTTAACAAAGGCCTATAGTGAGTCTGCTATAAGTAAAACAAGAGTTTACGAGTGGTATAAGAGTTTCCAAGATGGCCGTGAAGACGTTGAAGATGACGAACGCCCCGAACGCACAAGCACATTAACAACCGATAAAAAGATGGAAAAAGTGGAAAAAATGGTTATAAACCATCAGAGAAGTCGCTGATGATGTCGGTATATCGATTGGCTCATCCCATGAAATTTTTTCGAATGTTTTGGGTATGAAACGCGTGGCAGCAAAATTTGTTCTAAAATTGTTAAATTTTGAACAAAATTTTTGGCCAAAAACAATACTGTAATGATGCCCCAGCCTCCATATTCGCCAGACATGCCTCTGTCTAACTTTTTCCTATTCCCAAAAATAAAGAGAACCTTAAAGGGCCGTCGTTTTGCAAGCATAGATGACATTAAAAGCGCATCGCTGAAAGAACTAAAGGCTATCCCAAAGATCGAGTTTTAGAATTGTTTCGACTATTGGAAGAAGAGCTGGCACATGGGCATAATATCCAATGGGGACTATTTTGAAGGCGACAACATTAATGTAGATGAATAAATAAATATTTGTTTCAAAAAACGAAAATTCCCGATATTTTCTGTAAAAAAATTGACAACGACTTAAATGGTACTAATGATACTATAGTTATGTATAACTGTATAATATAACAAGTACTATTCAATCAATAATAAATATAAAAATTAGTTTTTAAAGATTAATTAATGTTCATTCACATTATACAATAGTAAAAATTAATATTAAACCAAGTATTTCTAAACTTTCTACATTTAGCTACAAATGCCATACATATGCTACCTAAGATACACTATATATGTTAATTAAAATATACTTTTTAAAAGAGACAAATATTAACTTTCACTATCCCAAATTTAACTCATTATTGTTTATTTACATATTAAAATATTAAGAATTTTAATTCTTAATGCATTTTAAGTATTATAAAAAAAGCAATGGGAGACAGACCCGGTGATCTCGCTGGCCAGCACCAAATGATTTTTTTGTTAATATTTTTTTAATTTTTTCAGGTGGTCACCCTGATTTGCTGATGTCATGGGCAAAGGCGATCCGTATCAAAAAAATCAAGTTTCGAAAATCGACCAAAATCAAAAATATCAAACGGAATACCTCGTAAGAGCCAAATCGCAACACCAAGAACATCACAAGCAGTTCTACCACACCACCCCGATAGACAAAAACAACTCAAACTGTCACTACCAACATAATAAAAACGAAAATCGACAAAATAAACCTTTGAAGGACTCGAACCAGTTTGAGTACATTAAAAATAATTTGTACTACAAATCTTGCGTTGGCAACACTGACGTGTTGAGGTTCCAAATGAAGAAAATTTCTATTAGAAACTACACGCCGAAGATACTGAATCAAGAAATGAATTTAGGCATGTGGATGTGACGAACAAAAATTAAAACAAAAGTGTGTTAAATGTTAAATTTTCTCGACCTACCGGTGCTTTATTTAGTGTATTTAGAATGTCGATGTTGGCTGCACTGGGACAGGTGGCCGTGGGCTTGGCGGGAAGCCCGATGACATTTTTGGGTCTAGTTCCAATTTTCGCCGCTGGATTGGCGTTCATGAGATACGTTGATCACGATCCCGAATCACATCCTATCAACGTGAAACATGTAAGTAAAAAAATAATAATAATTTTTTTTTTCATCATGGATTCTTCTTCGAGGTGTGTACAGAAAATAACGGGAATTGTTAAATTTCGCGGGTTCGGAGGGTCCGGTTGTCATAAAATTTTCTTTATTATGTTGGTATACATGCCCCCGAAGTATGATAACTTAAGCTGTTTTCATTGTTTACTTTGTCTGTGGCAGCCGCTAAGGTTAGACGTGTTTTAGGAGCTCGGCGATTTTTCGTTCGTTAAAAGAAATGGATCAAAGAATTTGTATCCAGCTTTGCTTAAAAAATGAAATAAATTCTGTGAAATGTCAACAAAGGTCTATAGTGAGTCTGCTATAAGTAAAACAAGAGTTTACAAGTGGTATTATAAGAGTTTCCAAGATGGCCGTGAAGACGTTGAAGATGACGAACGCCCCGAACGCACAAGCACATTAACAACCGATAAAAACATGGAAAAAGTGGAAGAAATGGTTATAAACCAACAGAGAAGTCGCTGATGATGTTGGTATATCGATTGGCTCATCCCATGAAATTTTTTCGAATGTTTTGGGTATGAAACGCGTGGCAGAAAAATTGTTAAATTTTGAACAAAATTTTTGGCCATAAACAATACTGTAATGATGCCCCAGCCTCCATATTCGCCAGACATGCCTCTGTCTAACTTTTTCCTATTCCCAAAAATAAAGAGAACCTTAAAGGGCCGTCGTTGTGCAAGCATAGATGACATTAAAAGCGCATCGCTGAAAGAACTAAAGGCTATCCCAAAGATCGAGTTTTAGAAGTGGTTCGAGTATTGGAAGAAGAGCTGGCACATGTGCATAATATCCAATGGGGACTATTTTGAAGGCGACAACATTAATGTAGACGAATAAATAAATATTTGTTTCAAATAACGAAAATTCCCGATATTTTCTGAACACACCTCGTACGTACATTTTAAATGCAAATGTACGCTAGTAGAAAAAATATATATTTTATAAACAATTCTAATAATAATGTAATTTTTTAATTAAATACAATAAACAATGAAATTACATTTGTAGTCTAATAACTTTTATATTAATATGTATATTTTTTAATATATATTTTTAACGGTATCTGATTTCTAATCTTCAGATTTATCATATTCATTCTGCAACATTTTAAACAAATCGTTATAATTAAAACCAAATCAAAGTTTTAAAAACCTGTTATATTACTGCATGAACAATCAAAAACCTACTTACTAAATAATTATTAAAAACTACTTCAAATATATATTTTTTATAGTTTTAATTAATGCTTTAAAATGTACAAATTAAATTACTGGATGTAAAACTTATTTTTATTTTTGCAAATAAAAGTTCATTAACAAAAGTACCATTGTTACATAAACAATACCATCCAGAAAACCATAAATTAAACAAAAGACTACACGGTTATTATGGTAACAATGCAAGATGGAAAGTGAATGTGAATACTTATCGCGTGATGAATTAAATTACCTTTATATTTATTTAATTTATACGTATACATCTTTTTGAAATAACATTTTAGCAATTATAGTCAGTTTTTAGTTGTTTTATCTAAATTGTAAAATTAGTACAGTTTAGCATATAGGATAACGATTTTGTAAGTCAAAAAGTGTGCGTTTCGGGTGTTTCACGATTCTGCCTCTATGTCCTGACCATTGTCACATTTATTTGAAATTTAGCGAATTTTCTTAGGGAAATATTCCTAAAAATGACAGGCCTCCAAAAGTATAATATTTACTAACCATCTACCACATAATCACTGTCACAAATAACGTTTTACTATTTTTTTTTTATAAAATTTTACTTTGTTTCGGGTGTTACTATGGTTCTGTTTCGGGTGTTACAAGGACAAAAATTAAACACTTTATATGGACAAAATCGGTGTTTTATTAGTCTTTAGGTACTACAAAATAAGTTGGTAACAAATAAACATAAATAGAATGAATTCTCCTTAAACATAACCTAAGCAGCTTCTGGTGCGATTGATAAATCGGAAAAAAGGGTAAAATCGTTATTATTGCCAAAAATCGGTAGAAACATAATTATTGACGATTCGGTATTTTGGTAGGTCCGTTGCCATTTAGGCAGAAATGCCGAAATTTCGGTAGGTTCGAAAACACCATCGGAAAATCAGTCACACCTCTTTTAAAGAGGTGTAACTGCTTTTCCGATGGCGGCGCTAGTGGGCCGTCGAAAGAGCCTTAAAAATAATACTTATTGCATTCTTCAAGCAATACACACACATATATCGGCATATGAAAAAAGGTAACACCCGAAGCGTTTCGGGTGTTACAGTTTTTAATCAAGAAAAACACATATCAAATTAGTCTCATGTTCAGATATTAGTTAGTATTTTAAATCATTATCACCATAACGTTACTTTTACTAAATATTATTACACTAATCAATCTGTAAGGTATAATAATAAAACAATTACATGATTTTTCGTTTCGGGTGTTACAGTGGCAAAGTAAGAAGAAAACACACTTATAACGTGATAATTATCAATTTTTTCGGGACTGTGACGCAATCCACCAATACTACGATAAATAATCTCAAATCACAACGTGGCAAAACGGTTGACAGATTGACAGTTTTTTTCGTATTTCCAATAGTTAGAGGCACAATGGTCATTCAGCCAGTTCACTTGAGTACAGATTTTCAAGACTAATTAACTTAAAAATTACGCGTTTCTTCTAGTTTTTTTGTCGCACATTATAATTTGGAATGTTTTCTTTTAAAATTCATCAGATTTAATGCGAAAAAACCATATTTATTTTGGACAAAAATTTTAAAATAATAAAAGCCGAGAAAAATCATAAAAATTTTGCTGGGTGCCATAAAAACTACTATTCTCAAATTGCATCTAATAGTGTATTTTCTATAGAACGACACAATGTGTTCAACACATATATTTACCCTTTGGATTATTAATAGTACCTCCTGCAAAATACACTAAATCATGAATAAAGCAAAAATAAAAAGATCATTAGCTACAACTCACTACTGTTATTGTATAGTGTGCCTTCTTATACAAAACTAATAATTATTATAACAATTATTGTGGGTAGGTATAATGTCATTACATCTCACCAATGCTTGCTTATAAACTATAGTTAATTTTTTTTAAGTTAAAAAAATATAAATACTAAATTTATAAAATTATACAAAATAGTATACGAGGTGTGTTCAGAAAATAACGGGAATTGTTAAATTTCGCGGGTTCGGAGGGTCCGGTTGTCATAAAATTTTCTTTATTATGTTGGTATACATGCCCCCGAAGTATGATAAAAACTTGCTGTTTTCATTGTTTACTTTGTCTGTGGCAGCCGCTAAGGTTAGACGTGTTTTATGAGCTCGGCGATTTTTCGTTCGTTAAAAGAAATGGATCAAAGAAATTTGTATCCAATTTTGCTTAAAAATGAAATAAATTCTGTGAAATGTTAACAAAGGCCTATAGTGAGTCTGCTATAAGTAAAACAAGAGTTTACAAGTGGTGTAAGAGTTTCCAAGATGAAGATGAGGAACGCTCCGAACGCACAAGCACATTAACAACCGATAAAAACATGGAAAAAGTGGAAGAAATGGTTATAAACCATCAGAGAAGTCGCTGATGATGTTGGTATATCGATTGGCTCATCCCATGAAATTTTTTCGAATGTTTTGGGTATGAAACGCGTGGCAGCAAAATTTGTTCTAAAATTGTTAAATTTTGAACAACATTTTTGGCCAAAAACAATACTGTAATGATGCCCCAGCCTCCATATTCGCCAGACATGCCCCTGTCTGACTTTTTCCTGTTCCCAAAAATTAAGAGAACCTTAAAGGGCCGTCGTTTTGCAAGCAAAGATGACATTAAAAGCGCATCGCTAAAAGAACTAAAGGCTATCCCAAAGATCGAGTTTTAGAAGTGTTTCGAGTATTGGAAGAAGAGCTGGCACTTGTGCATAATATCCAATGGGGACTATTTTGAAGGCGACAACATTAATGTAGACGAATAATAAATATTTGTTTCAAAAAACAAAAATTCCCCGATATTTTCTGAACACACCTCGTATTATATCATTTTGTCGCATGCGGACAATTTTTAAAACGAGCGACGTAGGAGTGCGACAAAAGGTCTTATGACATGGTGTTATAATGAAGTCATTATGAACGCAAAATAGATAAAATAAAGTTAACTAACCGAATAACTAGAAACAGTTGTGTCAAAAAGATTAATAAAGTAATAAAAAAGGTAAATTTTAATTTTTTTTTCAGGTTCTTCCAGAGTACGATTTTGTAGTGGTTGGCGGCGGTTCGGCGGGGGCGGTTGTCGCCTCGCGGCTCTCGGAAATCGCGAACTGGACGGTGTTGCTTTTGGAGGCGGGAGGGGACGAAAACGAAATATCCGACATACCAACTTTGGCGGGGTACACTCAAATGTCAGCGATGGACTGGATGTACCAAACTTCGCCGCCAGGTGACAGCCCGTACTGCCTGGCCATGATAGGCGACCGTTGCAACTGGCCCAGAGGAAAGGTACACTATTTTTTATCACATCCTGTATAGATTTAAAATATCCTAGCTAGTACTCTGTGTAAGGGGATCTAGCAGTTGCTCGTGCATTATTATTATAACGTTATTTCTGGACACCCTGTATATCAACCTATGTTAACTTTTTTTATTGCAAAACATAAAATTACGCAAAACAAAATAATTGAATTCTTCACAATAAAAGTGGCTACCCTATGTTGTAATTTTAATGTAAATGCCATTTGTTACAACAATAAAATTTACTTTGAACTTTTGTTGTATGTAAAATGTTTGATAAATGTGCCAATGCCGTTGCAATTTTAAATGTAGAAATTTAATAATTATCATAAATGAAAAATCAAACATTTGTGTATTAGTGTAGTTCTGAATTAATATACGTAATTAATGTAATATAGTAAAAACTAAAAATAATTTATAATAACTTTTATCCTACCAAAAAGTACGCTACTGATCGACTAGCAACTTTAGGCTAATCTGGTTGCCTTATTTAATTTATTATGTTATGGTTGGTAACAAGCAGCGTTTCCAGATTATGTCAAAAAAGTTGCCAAATTTTGTTTAAATTTTTATTAATTGTTGATTATGTCATTTTTGTAATGAAGGTAAATTCAAACAAAATCTGGCAACTTATGACAGAATCCAGTGCATTTCTTTCAAATTTTAGGTTATGGGCCCAAATTGTAAATATCTTCACTAAGGATTTATTTACACAAATTGAATGTTTAAAGTTTAACCTGTGAACTTGTCCTAATTTCATCTGAGTAAACAGAAATAAAAAACCGATGAAAAAATTAATTTTGTAGTTATGCAGTTAAAAATAAAACAGCGCCCCATACAGATTGCTAGTATTGAAGCAATAAAAGATGAATTATTACTGTTATTAGAATGTTTAGGAGGAGTAGTTAATTTAAGGAAGTAATTTAATTTTAACACTTGGAAATTAACAATTTTGCGCACTTGTAATTAATCATTATTTATTATTAAGTATACACCTATTATTAGCAAAAGAATACATTTTACTTTTATTGTTGTATTGTATAAAATAATATTGTAAATGATTAATGTTTAAAGGTCTAAAGATTTGATTTGATCACACAGTACACGATTTTCCTCCCATAAAAAAATTAATTATAAATCTTTTTTTTTCTTCAAATATTTTATATTTTTACATAATACAAAAATTATAAAGAAAATTACAATTTTATTTTTTTTTAATAAAAAAATTATTTCTTGTTTTAATTTTTGATTTTTTTTTTAAATAAAACAACAGATTTGTATTTATCTTATATTAAATATATATTGGAAACAAATCTTGATATTTTAGTTTGACGATTATACATTGCTTTCGAATCTATGGTGGTATCACAACCTAAAAACACCACTTGATATACAGGGTGTTTCACATTCGTGGTGCATTGGAAGTATCTGGAGAACGGAAAAAATATAGATTGACATGGAATCTTTTAAACAATGTCTCAAGATTCCAACAATTCCACCCCCATTTCTGCAAACCTAATAGCAAGAAAGTTATAGGCTATTTTTGATTGACGCGCATTTGTCATATTTGAACGGAAAAAATTAATAACTCCAAAACTATTTACTCTATATAGGTATAGGACATGGTACAGTAATTTTACTCAAAATTGTATGTAGAATTTAAAAATGTAAAAATATATAGGGTATTCCATTTAAAATAACAAATTTGATGTCACTTCCGGTCAAGCCGGAAGTGGCATTTTGTTTAAAATATTTTAGAAAAATAGGCCTAATTGGATTATAAACGCTTTAAAAATTTCAAATCGATATCTTTTGCCGTTCCTCAGAAACTCTCAATGTACCACGAACGTGAAACACCCGTATTTCGTAAATGTGCAACACCCTGTATATAATTAAAATAATTTTAAAACAAATAAATAATCTTAATGGTTGTCCGTTTATTCAGTGATTAATTTTTCATGAAAATATACTGTCTTGCTGTTATAACATTTTATTGGATCGCACTTAAAATCAAATTTTGTCGTACTGTGTTATTTGTATAAATGCCATCAAATCTAAACAAGTCTTTGTGCATAATTTTACTCGTAGAAATGCAATTTTCTCTATTTCTCTGGTATCCATCATTCCAGTACAATTGTCAAGAAAGTAAAAAGGCTTGCCGCTCATTAGCAAAAAGACATGTTTTTAAGCGTCAAATTAAATATCGTATAATATGCTAAATTTACTGCGCTCCAGAGAGATTTCACTTTCTTCGGTTACGGACTGTCCGTTCAATGTTCGCACGTAAGAGTACGTAACAAAAAATGAAGATGGAAGGTTGTTTACGTGCCTGAGAATTACCCGGCCAGGTTCTTGACATCAAAGTCGAACACAAATTATGTTATTATTGCTAAAGAAAATTTTATTTAATATTTATAATATATTCAGTTTTTAATTAGCTTAATAATTTTTCCTACTTCCTTAACTTTAAAAGGCCCATTATCGTACCTACATGTTTTCATGACACTAAGTGATATTTTAAATACACATATTATATATATGTATATATGGGTGATTCTACAAAAGTTGGTCACTTTTTCAAACAGTTTCTGAAATATTTGTGTTTTCTAAATTATATTATACCAGGGTACTAATTAAATACATAATTTATTGGAAAATACAAGATTTATTGCAACTTTAAGCATATTATACATTAAATATCTTAAAATCAAATAATACCACACATCAGTGGCGGCTGGTGGATTTTGGGTATACCGATATCTCAATTATTAGATATGGGACCCACACCAAATTTATATGAGTTTATAATGACATTAAATAAACAAGTTCTGCGCAAGCAGAATTTAAATTGAAGTTTGCGAAAAAAAGATAACCGAAACATCGAACATGGAACTGACGACACGGTACTGATGAATGGGATACAAATTTGAGATTATAATTCGGAATTAAGTATTTTACTGATATTTTTTATTAGTGGATGCTACTTATCAACACATCACATATCGTCGCTGTTCTGACAAAGAGGCGTAAGGGACATTTTTTCCATATTGGAGTTAAGTTCACTAAGTGATTTTTTACGGTTGAATCTATGATCTGACAAAAGGAAATACATACATACAAAATCGACGTTTATTAGCAGTCGCTTGCGTAAAGTGGCATAAAAAGAAAGTAAAGAGTGTCTATCGATAATTAAGATTTTATTGTTGAAGATTAATTATTCTTTTTTATTTGATTGGTGTTGTTATGGTGGATTTACTCACGCAGGTGGCAGGCGAGAAGAAAGTGTTCATTTAGGACGTACCTGAAACAAAGAAAAAAACAAATTTATTATCGGAAAAATTCCTGAGGTCAACTCTCTTAAAATGAAATAGTCAAAATTCTACTATTTGAATTTTACTAATAAAATAGTTGTTTTCACTTTTTAATAGTTATATAAGAGCGGCTGATAGTCGAATGGGTTATGACAACAGCTTGACAGACCTGAGTTCAATCCCCGACTGGGTCAAAACTTTTTTTAAATTTAAATCTACTAATTTGACTATTTCATTCAGTAAAATTTCACTAATTCATCTTAAGAGAGTACCAAACTGTATTTAATAAAAAATTACATTCAATAGGTAATAAATTTTCTTTACGTTAAAGGTGCTGGGAGGTTCAAGCGTGCTAAACGCCATGATATACATAAGAGGCAACCGACTTGATTACGACTATTGGGAAGCCCAAGGCAACCCAGGATGGTCTTACCAAGACGTACTCCCTTACTTTCTCAAATCCGAAGACAATCGCAACCCGTATCTGGCCAAAACGAAGTACCACAACACGGGAGGCATGCTGACCGTACAAGAAGCCCCCTGGCGGACGCCACTGTCGATAGCTTTTCTCCAGGCCGGGAGGGAGTTGGGGTACGATATAAGGGACTGCAATGGGGAGAAGCAGGCGGGGTTCATGTTATCTCAAGGTAAGATAAGTACAGATTTATACTACGAGGCCGTCAGGCACCTGACAGTGCCTTTTTTACATTTTGGTCAAAGTAGGTTGTTTGTTTGGTTGCCACGGGTATTATACATTGTTAGCAAATGTTTAAATAAATTTTGACACTTGTCAGTTTTCCCTGCAGAAAAGGGAAGCTTTTTTGAAGAAAAAAAACGTATAGAAAATGAAGGAGACCGATGAAAATTACGTTCCTGAGGATATCCTTACGGAAGCGGAAGAAGCAGCGATGCAGATTTTGCCAGAAAAGTCCCGAGATGCTTACGACAAAGAGTTCAAAATGTTTTGAGTCTTGGATGAATTCACGGAAGATAAAAGGCTTATTTTGCAAAAAAAATTAGCCCCATCGTCGCTATGGACCAAATACTCGATGCTTCGCTCGACTATTCACCTTTATAAAAAAATCGACATTTCAAAATATGGCAAACTAACGAGCTTTTTGAAAAGCAAATCACAGGGATACAGACCAAAGAAGTCCAAGACATTAGAACGACCTGAAATAGAGAAGTTTTTGAACGAAGCTCCCGACTTGATGAAAATGGCTTTGATAATGGGGATTAGCGGTGCTTGTAGATGCGATGAATTGGTCAATTTGAAAATAGAAAATATTGAAGACAAAGGGAAATATTTTCAGGTAGTTTTGGCAGACACTAAAACCAAGAAATTGAGAAGTTTCACCATACTTGAAGAAGGATTTCCAGTCAACCCGATCAATTTGTGTAAAATATACATGTCTTTGAGACCAAAAATACTAGTTCTAGCCGCTTTTTTGTTTTTTACAAAAATGAGAGGTGTACCAGCCAGTGTGTGGAAATAAATACGTTGTCGAAGATACCTTCAAGAATTGCAATGTTTTTGAAATTGGAGGAACCAGCGCTCTACACCGGTCACTGCCTGAGAAGGTCTTCGGCGACTCTTTTGGCCAATGCATGGGCAAACATGACTACTTTGAAGCGTCACGGAGGATGGAAGTCCTCGACGGTAGCAGAAGGATACCTAGAAGAATCGGTGCATAACAAAATACAAATTGCAGAAAAAATGCAAGGTTCTAATGCGTCGGCGTCTTCCAGCACTATCAGCAGCTGTACCGATATGGGAGCGTCTGGTTCAAATGAACCAACGAATTTTACAATGATTTCAAATTTGAATAAACCTGTAACGTTTTCCTTTAATTTCAATATCAATGTGAATTCTGCTTGTAATAGTAATAAATAAATAGAATACTACTTTAAATATGAACGTGGGTTACTTACTAGTGAGTTATGGATTATAACACACTAGTGTGTCATTTGATAGTTTACTTGTCTAAAATGACATTAATAATGACTTGAATTTTTAGGAACTCTAAGACGCGGTTCAAGATGCTCCACAGCCAAGGCCTTCTTAAGGCCCGTCAGAAGGCGTAGGAATCTTCATATTGCCATGTACTCTCAGGTTCAAAAGGTTCTGATACACCCCGCGACTAAACAAGCGTACGGGGTGAAATTCTTCAGGAATAACAGACAATATTACGTTAGAGCTAGGAGGGAGGTCATATTAAGCGCTGGTGCTATCGGCTCGCCGCAGATACTAATGTTGTCAGGTGTCGGTCCCAAAGACCATTTGGAGTCCTTCAAAATTCCAGTATTCAGTGACCTTAAAGTGGGCCATAACCTTCAAGACCACGTTGGGTTAGGCGGTCTGACCTTCATAATAGACGACCCCATAACCTTTACGAAAAATAGATTCCAAACTTTACCTGTGGCCATGGAGTATATCTTGAACGAAAAGGGACCAATGACGTCTTTAGGGGGGGTGGAAGGATTAGCATTTGTTAACACCAAATACGCACCAAAATCAGGGTCTTGGCCTGATATACAATTTCATTTTGCACCCAGTAGCGTTAACTCTGATGGGGAACAGGTGGGTCACGTGACAAATAAAACATTCGACAACTTAATGAAATTATTTTAGGTGAAGAAAATCACCGGTCTCAGGGACAGTGTATACAATACAGTGTACAAACCATTAAAGGATTCTGAAACTTGGACGATTCTACCTCTTTTGCTGCGACCTAGAAGTTCCGGCTGGGTTAGGCTAAAATCCAAAGACCCCAAAGTCTACCCGGATATTAACCCCAACTACTTTACTCATAAGGAGGACATACAGGTTCTAACAGAAGGCATACGGATAGCTTTGAATGTCTCAAACTCTAACGCCTTTCAAAGGTAAGCAAATGTTGATAAGGGAAAAACTATTCGTTGGACTCTATACGTTTTAGATTCAACTCGAGACCTCACACCATGGCTTTCCCAGGTTGCAGGCAATATGCTTTTGATACCGACGAATTTTGGGAATGTCAAATTCGGCACTTCACCTTCACCATCTACCATCCCACTTCTACAAACAAAATGGGACCAGAGTATGACCCAAACGCAGTTGTGGACCCTAGACTAAGGGTCTACGGTATTAAGGGTCTTAGGGTCATTGACGCCTCCATTATGCCGACCATAGTTAGTGGAAATACCAACGCTCCTACTATTATGATTGGTGAAAAAGGGGCGGATATGGTAAAGGAGGATTGGGGATTGAAAATTAGATAGTATCCCATTTGATAGCCTATATCACAATCCACACAACAAGGTCTGTTCTATCTCATGCTAAAAATACTAAAAATCACTGCAACACTGCACAGAGTTTAACGGCGGCCATTTTTGTTGTTTACAATTCTTGTGCTTTGGGTTTGTGCTGTTTAATAATTGTTTTAAACGTTGTGTTTCTTACAGGGGCACTTGTAAGCCTCAAATAAGGCCTTTAAGTGCTAAGGACAACAATTTTACTCCTCTTTTATAATAAATATACCTTATTCTATCAGGGCTGTCAAATGACAATTTGAAGGTTAATTTGTTGGTTATAATTTAACCTTAAAATTGACATTTGACAGTTTTATGACAGCCCTGATAGAATAAAGTTTATTTTTTACAATAGAGGAGTAAAATGGTGGTTCTTAGCACTTTAAGGACTCTTTTAAGGCTTACTTTATGAAAAACAACGTTTAAAACGATTATTAATCTGTATAAACAGAGCACAAACCCAAAGCACAAAAATTGTAAACAACAAAAATGGCCGTCGTTAACCTGTGCAGTGTTGCAGTGATTTTTTGTCTTTTTAGTACGAGATAGAACAGACCTTGTTGTGTGGATTGTGGTCTAAATTATAAATTAAAAAAAATAGACCACATTTAGAAGTGGCCACCAATAGGTAGTGATTTAATTCCTCTTGACTTCACTGAACGAGTTCTTGCAAGGAGACGACATAGATAGACAAAATGATGCCAATTTTATTAATTAAGTGATATTTTGTATGATACAAAAGGACAGGATTGTAAATATTATTTATTTTTCTCTTGTAAAAAATTTCTCTAATATATATAATATTTGTATTGTGTTGAAATGTATATATTTAAATTTTAAACTAGTCATTAAGTTTAAAGTAAACTTAAAACTCAAATACTTTCATATATTTTCTATTCGTTAAAATTAGTAGTAGGTATAGTTTTTCTTAGTTATTTGCTAACATTTGGTGCAAAATTTTAATAAATAATTTATCTTACTTATATTCTGTAAATATTGTTTTTTAATTTTTGTTAATAAAAATACAAACAATTATTTTTTTTCTTTGAAATGTATACACATGGCGCTTTAGAAACGAGCTGAAGTTAGCTTTATGTTGGTTGACAGTTTATCAAATGTCATACAATCGTTAAAATAAATTTGAACAATATTTTATTATCTCAATACAAAAACTGCTTCTATATCGATTGTTAGTCTATTTTCAAGGGATAAATTTTGATTTACACAGACAAATTTGAGATTTTAACGCCGGTAGATTCCCAAGTTTATAAACGAGGAGCATACTATACTTTTTCTACGACAAATACTTATTATTATCTTAAAATGATTTAAATCAAAAATTTGTATAGAGCGCCATCTATGAAACAATAGGGGAATCTGTGTGTCACCGTCAAATGTCACATTTTTATATTTTATAAACACAGATTATAAAGGTTATAAATCGAAATGTATTTCTTAAAAATTGACAGTTTTTCATAGTGAAAGTAAAGAAAATGTTTTATGAGCACTTTACAGTGGAGTCCGTGCCCGAATTTAAGTTATAGTTAACTGCCGGCGAAATTAAAAGGTCAGTACAAGTTCATATAAACTTTTCAAATATTGGCGTTGAGAAACTATTTAATACTTTTGTATTTTTGTATTGAGATAATAAAATAATTTTCACATTTAGTATTATTTTACAAGAAAGGCACTTTATTTTAACGATTGTATGACATTTGACAACTGTCAACTAACTTAAAACTAACTTCAGCCCGTGACTAAAAACCTGTTGCTAACTTCGGCCCGTGACTAAAGCGCCATAAAGCCACAACTTGTCAATGTGTATTTAAAAGGTCACTTAGTGTCATGGAAACATGTACGATAAAGGGCGTTTTAAAGGTGGGAGTAGATAAAATAGCATAAAGAACTCATGTCATAAGACCTTTTGTCGCACTCGTCCATTACAAAATTGTCCGCGTGCGAAAAAATGACGTCTTATGACATTAGTTCTTTAACATACAATTTTATGACTTAAATTATTATTATATTATTTAGTTGTTCCAAAACCATATCATTAGGAGATACTGCTACTTTTACCTTTACCGTGCCTATATTAGGTGTGTTTTTAGTTGCATATATACAGTGAGTATGTTTACAAGAGTAAGAAATTCTTTATTTTTGTTTTTTTAAAGAAAAGTAATTCTTGATAAAAAAATACACTTCGCGTAAAATTTAACGCACCACTTGATTGATTTATTTTTTTTTAAGTAATTTTTTGTAAAATCTGCGTATGGAATTAATTTTTAATACTTAACTCACTTTCTTATTTAAATTCATACCCAAAATTTTAAAGAAACCAAACCTTTAATATTATTATTGTTATTAACGTGGATAGTAACTTTAAAACGAATCAAGATCAAAAACTTTCACGTTCAATGCTGCGTTGCTCTGAACACGAGATCAAGGCAGCTTGGGGTAAAAGCAGCAGGAACTGAAAACAACGTTGGCCGCGAGAGAGGTGAATGTTAAATATCCCTGCAACAGCAGGCCGCCTGCTAGATTCGTTGCATAGGAAACGTAACACATTTTTGATTAATATTAAAAAAAAACGTTGGAAAGAAAGTCAGTCGATGTAAAAGCACGATTGGTTTTAGTGTTTGGTTAAGAAATATTTTGTTTCGGGCTAAATATATATTTATTTAAAGATTGTTAAAAATTTAAAACCTATTTAATTTTATTCATCACATTTTTTAGAGTTAAGTAATATGATGAGACAACTACTAGACTTTTAAATTATTGTAATATGAAGTAACATGTAAGCATGCAATATAGATGTCACAAGAAGGCCAGGATAATTATTTAAACAATTGGTGTTTAAAAAATTCTATATTAGTAGGTTTTCAGTTAAGCAATTTAACATTATTATTATACGATTTCGTCAATGCACAAGAAAAGTATCACATTTCAAAAACTGTCTAAATTAATTTTATCAAGAATAACTTTTTCTCGAAAAGTCAAAAATATAAATATGATTATTTCCCTCATTATAATGTGAACCAATCAAAAGCCTTAAATTTTCGAATAAATTTCGTTTAAATAAGCGGTTAAATCACTAGAACTATTTAACAGCGATTAAATTTTAGCCTCCATATTGGATTTTTGTTTAGGATTTTATGGTGTTATTTACAAGTTTTAACAAACATTTTTTAAAAAACAATAAAAAATAAGTTATCTAGTTTACGAAATATCAATTATTACTTATTACATACCTTAAATTAATGGAATTTTCTTTAAAAAAATATTTATAAATTTTGACACATACGTCAGATTTTATGAATTGTCAAATAGTTTCCTTTAATTCGAGAAATAATCTAGACGTATATCACTCAACCTATAAATTTAATCTGTCAAACTATGCTCAGTAAGTTTTTTATTTGATTTTTCTTTTTTGAAAATAGTTTCATGCAAAATAATAAAAAATAAAACCCCTCGACCGCTACGCGGTCTCGTGATTTTATTAAATTATTTTGCATTCAACATTTTCCAACAAAAACCAAACAAAAAACTACTGAGCCTAGTTTAACTGATTAAATTCATAGTTCTCGTGATATAATATATGAATAAACTAGCGGCGCACTCGCCATTTTTGCAACAAGTTTAAAATAATAATTATTGTGACAAATCACTAATAAATTTGCGGTTTATATTTTTATTTTAGTTAAACTAAATAGTAATTCCATCCACATTCCATTTAATTAAAAAACATAAACATTCATCATACCTAATTGTTTAATTCATGTAAATTAGAAATACAATACAATAGAAATTCAAGACGCGTGTTAACTTCAAATTACATTATAATAACAGACGTTGGTCTTCATTTTTTACCATGTTAAGTAACTCATCTCCTATAGATCATAATCTCTTTTGCCGGTTTCTAATTTTGTCTAATTTAAAACCAAAAGGCAAAGTAATTATTGGGTTTAAACCAAACACTTAACTTTATTGCTTAATAAACGAAAAAGTTGGCTGTAAATTTTATTACTTTTCTTTATGCTTATTACAGTAGAAATGGCTGTTTGAATAATTACAATTATCTTTTCTGTATGAAAGAAAGTATTTAAATATTTAAGCAATAAATTTAATGAATTTAGTGATTTATTTTAAGGATAATAAAATATATATATTAAAACGTTTACCACTGAAAATCAGTGTTACAAGTTATGTCATTTGTGTACGTTAAAAGGACCATAAGAAAAAAATAAACAAAAAAAACAAAACAAAAAATTTCATAAATTGTCAATGTAAACGCTTTATATCTCAACAAATATCAATCTTAGCGATTCAACTGATAAGACCTTTTCTAAAAAAAAAAAAATTTTCTACAAGTTTGTCAAAGAATCAAGTCACTTTTGAAATATCTTCAAAAATATGAGAATTTTTCACTAAAATAAGATTTAGTGACTCGCACTATACTACAGGTGCAGATTACAGCTATGGCACATAAAGCATTTTTGTAGAACTTTTGATTACGAGTAAACCCCTTTTTGAAACAATTCAATAGCTTAAATTGCGGCTAAGATATAGATATTTCAAAAAATAATAATCAAAGTATTTTAAATGGGAAATCTTTATAGTACTTTGAGTTAATATTAAGGGCTCAAATTTTCAGGGATTTTTTTTTAACCTTTTTAACAAGCGTTTGAGTTGGGAGCGAAAAAATAAAAAAAGTAGTGAAAAAAAAAGCACCCTAATATAAATATATATATATATATATATATATATATATATATTAGGGTGTGCCAAAACAACTCGATATTTTTTTTTTCTTGCTCTCCACCCAAAATATCGTAGAATATGTCCGAACAAATATTCTGTTAAAAGAGGAGCTCATAATTTCAATTTTAAGAGGTCCCTCATCGAATCTGAAGTTTTGCCGCTTAAATAACACAGAAAACTGACTTTTTTACCTTATTTATACTTGCAACCTAGGAAGAATTTTTTTTTTCATAAAATCCATGACTAATTCTTACAAAGCATTAAATTTTGGACAAAAAAATCTTATTAAGCCGAGTTTCTATTTTCATTATTTGATTTTTATAGAGCTTTAAATTTAAAGTTAATAATACAAAAATGATGACTTTATACGCCTGTAACTTTTAGAATATTGACGATACAAAAAATTCGCCAAAAACTTTTTTGTGGTCCATCAGACAAGCTAAAAAATTGCCATTTGACTTTTTCGTCTAACTTCAATAGTTTAGCTGAAAAAGGCAAAAAACGAAAAATTTTAAATTTAAAGCTCTGTAAAAAATCAAATAAATAATGAAAATAGAAATTCGGCTTAATAAGATTTTTTTGTCCAAATTTAATGCTTTGTAAGATTTGGTCATGGATTTTATGAAAAAAAAATTTCTTCCTAGGTTGCAAGAATAAATAAGGTAAAAAAGTCAGTTTTCTGTGTTATTTAAGCGGCAAAACTTCAGATTCGATGAGGGACCTCTTAAAATTGAAATTATGAGCTCCGCTTTTAACAGGATATTTGTTCGGACATATTCTACGATATTTTGGGTGGAGAGCAAGAAAAAAAATATATCGAGTTTTTTTGGCACACCCTAATATATATATATATATATATATATATATATATATATATATATATATATATACTGCAATGTTTTTTTCAAACCTTCAGACACGTTGATTTTGTTTGCGAGACGGACATTTTTTGTCTATATTGGTAGTGATGCCGCGAGACGAGACGAGACGAGAAAAGTCCTTCTCTCGTCTCGTCTCGTGCAGCGAGAGAAAATGGGTCTCTCGTCTCGTCGAGAATACTCTTTTCTCGCTCGAGAGTGCCTTTCTCTCGTCTCGTCTCGTTTCTCTCGTGGTAAAAGTATGAATACAAAAATTATTTGGAGTGAAATACGAATTCGTTTATATTTTTTTAAATAGAAATTTAAACTGGAAATAAAAAAAATATGTGCCACTAATAAAGTAAGACTTTTTACGCCGAAAATGTTGCGCATTTGAATCAAATGGTTGGATCTATGTGGAGTACTTACATCTAGTATTATACACCTATAATAGGTGTTTCTTTTAACTTGAGACAGCTTAATATCTCGTGAAATACGCATTTCACAGAAAAATGTCTTAAATGTGACCAAAGGGGACATTATTTGGTGCTACCGCTAGCCACCCCCTACCCCTCCTTAAGGGTGAAACGGGGGGTAACTTTAGAAAGTCAAATGGAATGACCCGATTTTTTCACAGATTTTGGTAGTACATAAAAAAATGAATAACTTTTATTTGAAATTTTTTTTCAATTTATCAACAGATGGCGCTGTAATTCAAAATTTAAAAAAATTGGGTTTCCTTGTAAAATGTATTATTTGAAACGTTTGAAATACAAAAATTAACATTAAATCAACAATAGTCGGCTCTAAAAACAATTTATAACAAATGTTCAAAATGTCATCCTTTCATTTCGACACATTTTTGAATGCGGGTAATGAATTCTGGCTCCACCATGTCCTCCCGAGTTGTAGGAATTGCAGCCAAACTTTTTCTTTCAAGTAACCCCACAGGAAGAAGTCTGGCAGATCGTTTTCTAGAAAATTCCGGTAATTTTCATCATTTAATGCCGTTCGCCAAAGGTACCGACCAGGGACGCTGGTGATCCACTTGGTGTCGAAATGGAAGGACGACATTTCGAACATTTGTTATAAATTGTTTTCAGAGCCGACTATTGTTGATTTAATGTTAATTTTTGTTTTTCAAACGTTTCAAATAATACATTTTACAGCGAAAGCCATTTTTCTTAAATTTTGAATTACAGCGCCATCTGTTGATAAATTGAAAAAAGTTTTAAATAAAAGTTATTCATTTTTTTATGTACTACCAAAATCTGTAAAAAAAAGGGTTATCCCATTTGACTCTCCAAAGTTACCCCCCGTTTCACCTTTAAGGAGGGGTAGGGGGTGGCTAGCGGTAGCACCAAATAATGTCCCCTTTGGTGACATTAACCTTTTATTTAAAACATTTTTCCGTGAAATGCGTATTTCTCGAGATATTGAGCTGTCTTAAGTTAAAAGAAACAGCCTGTATCGGCGCAGTAGTTTTCAATGGATCAAATCATTTGATCCATCCATCTGAAAACTACTGCGCATATATGATGTAACTACTTCACATAGATACAACCATCTTGTACCTACTGCGCATGTCCGTCACTTTGAATCCGCAATTTTGTTTTTTTTTAATGGATATCAAATTCTGAATCAGGGACCCCATAAATATCTGAATACTAAATTTTACCCAAACCATTAAAGCTGAACGACGAATTTTCGTCATATTGGATCAGCCATTTTGTTAAAAAAAAATGGATGTCAAATTTGTAATCAGGCCCTCAAAAACCACATGTTGTTGATAAGTTTATTGAATAAGCAATGCTTATTAAGCATACGGGTTTTTTAATAGTATAAGGAGTGTCATAGATGTGCAGGGTAAAGTTTAAAAATTATTATTATTTTATAAGTAATTTTTTCTTGGTTAACGTTAAGTTGTGTTATAAAATAATACAACGTTAACAAGGAACAAATTTTGTTTATAATGAAATGCGAATAATGTTCTCATTGGTCCAAATAAATATCGTCATTTATGTGCAAAATTTTAATTTTTATGTAAAAAAAAATTGTTTTTTATTATCGAGAGAACGAGAGAGATCGAGAGAAACGAGAAATTCTCGAGCGAGAGAGGGCATTCTCTCGTCTCGTCTCGAGCCTTTTTTCGAGAGAAAATCGCCCTCTCGTCTCGTCGAGACGAGACGAGACGAGACGAGAGGCGAGAATCTCTCGTATCGGCGGCATCACTATATATTGGCCTGTTTAACCAAAATTTTTATTCGTACCTATAATCTAGAGGTAAAATATTTAATAAAAATGTAGTAAATGAAGAAAAAATGGAAAATCTTCAAAACTGTTTTTAATTGTTAAATTAAAATGCAAATTTAGGAACATTCACAAAATTGTTCAAAATGGCTAGTAAAAAAAAACATAAACAAAAAACACGCGCAAAAAACAATTACAAAACGCGAAACAATGGCGAATGCTAATTAGACAATGGCGGCATCGTATACGCTATAGCGACAAGACCCAATAACAGTAATAGAACCAAGAAAGTCTGGTAGTGAACAAGTGTACACACTATAATTTACACACAGAGGCGAATTGGAATAATTTCAATGAGTTAATAGCATTCATGAGTTACGTAACTATTACCTTTAATTTGGAAATGTAAATTTCACTTTGCCTTTTCCAGTGCCATCATTTTCACTGTTATATTACGCTAAATGCAGCACGCATGCCTGCTGGGGTACGACTGAAACATGTTTAGCAGGAAAAAAAATTTATAGTTGAGTTGTCAAAATGCTTATATGAGTAAAATCATATAAAAAGTAGTTAAATATAGGTGACTACGGCCCAGGAGGGACAAAGTATTCCTAGCGGATAATATTCTTCGCTTTGAAAAGAATTTATATAAAAGAAATTGAACACACTTGAATATTGTCCAATCATTGGACTTCAATGGTGAATGGGTATTTTGTTAAAGCCACTGGACTTTAATACTTGTAGTGGCTTACTAATAAATATAATGTATATATTGTCCAGGACTATTAATGATCAGTAACTTGCAAATTGAAAGAAGAAAAAGTTTCGTGATTATTGCTTATCTTTTTCTAAAGAAATGGATGCTATTTTCAAAGACAGGAAAATTAACTACCAGATTTTTCACAAAAAGGTTGATCCTAACAGCAAATAATTTTTATTTTTTGTTTTTTTATTTTCCCCTTATTTTTTAAAATTTCACAAATATTTGATCTTCAGCAGAAGTACCATTTTTTAAATACTAAAAATACTAAATCAAACTGGCATGTATTTCCGGTGTATTCAAATCTAACCACTAATCACTCCATTGTTGTGAGGCAGTTTGGGAGCGTAAATAATAATGGAATATCAACGTACTTTTCGTATCAGTTTCACCTATTATTTTCATATGAAGGTAGTCTTGGTAGAAACGGATATTTCATTAAGTCTCCTAAACAATGCACATCCTTATGAATGGAAGGATATTGTTAAGCAAAGTTACCTTGTTATTTCACGTAATTGTGTGGAAAAAGTTTTTAATGAACTATATAATAATTTGTTTGTTTCTTTTTTCAAGTAAGCTGTCAAATTTGATGAACATAAAAAAATCCTAAGTGTTTATTAAAAATGTCAAAATAAATTTTATTTTAAGTTTTATATTACATGTAATGAGATACTTTATCCCACCCAAAATTTTGATTTTATAGGTTGGTTATACTTTAAACAGCATACTAATAAAATAATATTTTGCATATTGGGTTTAATATTTTTATGATTTTTCTAGTACTTAGGAGACTTTTCTGGCAATAAATTTTGTTTAACCTTTTTTTTTTCTTCTTTAACTTTAACAGCCACTTATTGTAAATAAGTAAATTAAGGACGGCATGGCGAATCGATTTTGACATTAACTGACAAACCAATACTATCTAAAGTAAAATTCGACCAAATTAAAAGTAAGGTATAAAATTAATTTTTTTTATAGAATTTTGCAAAATAGATAAAATAGCATAAAGAACTCATGTCATAAGACCTTTTGTCGCACTCGTCCATTACAAAATTGTCCGCGTGCGACAAAATGACGTCTTATGACATGAGTTCTTTAATATGCTATTTTAAACACCTAATCTTATTTTTGACAATTTTTGTTTTGATCTAAATGCCAAGACTTTCTTTATAAGCAAAATGGATTCTGATGTTTAGTTATTTAATTTCTTTCCTTTTCAGCCGAAAATCATAATAAACCTGTAAATTTTTCCGCCTTTTGAAGATGTTATTTTTTATTCGTAAACAAGTAGGTAAGTGAAAGTCGCGCATACCTCGCCAAAAATCGCCTTCGTTGGCTGAAGAGCCCGAAGAAACCGAACGTGTGTAAAATCACGTGAGAAGTTATACGTAATCCACTCTTGCCGCGTCCTGTACGGCGTTACGTAACCGATGCGGTTGGTTCGAGATGAAACCATCGGAGAAATTTCGCTCGGGTGAAAATTGAATGCAATTAATTAACCTTTTAATATACCCGCATTAAAGTGGGTCGATTTGAGATGTATTTTCGATTCGTGTTATCAATATTTCGCGTGTATTCATTGGGTTTGTAAACACTGAATAGTTATTCATCTATCGTCACAAGAAAAAATCCAAAGTATTAAGATCCGGCGATCTTGGCGGCCACGCGAGAGTTACATTACTTTTTTACAATGTTTCAAATACCTATCTACCTATATATAATACACTCACAGGCAAAATATTCGATCCACACAAATTTTCGATGAATTTCAATCGCAAATAACTTTTTTATTTGATGTCGGATTTAAACGAATATTAAAGAATATTGTAGATAAATTAATGGTTTATAATATACAGGTTTAAACAAAAATATGTTTTTTACCATAAGTTTAAGACACTCTGTAGAGTGGCAAAACCGTATATTGTTCTTAATTAAGTTTTATTTATCAAATCACATCTATTCTTAACAGTTTTGTTTTTGGTTCACCTCGATATATTTATTTTTGTGGAAAATATGGATTTTTTTAAAAAAACATTGTAATTTCCAATATTTTTCCTGTATGAAGAACTAAGGTTGCTATGGTCCATCCATAGCCTATGGAGGATAACAGTGACAGTTTTGTTGAATCATCCCATACTTGGACATGTCATATACAGCTTTCAAAAGCTATCAAATTGTTTTTTGTAAATTAATGTGTTAATTTTGAGGTGTCTTCTTACTTTTAAAAATGTCTCCGACTGATGTTGCCCTTTGTACTTTACTTCTTGTGATGTTTAAAACACTTGCCACGAAATACTGTGACCGTCCATCCTGGATTAAATTAATGGCTCTGGCAACATTAGTCGGGGACATATCCATTTTTTAAAGTGAGAAGACACCTCAAAATTTAAACATTAATTTGCAAAAAACAATTTGATAGCTTTTGAAAGCCGTGTATGACATGTCCAAGTATGGGATGATTCAACAAAACTGTCACTGTCATTCTCCATAGCCTATGGATGGACCAACCTTAGTTCTTCATACAGAAAAATATTGGAAATTGCAATGTTTTTTTTTTTAAAATCCATATTTTCCACAAAAATAAATATATCGAGGTGAACCAAAAACAAAACTGTTAAGAATAGATGTGACTTGATAATTAAAACTTAATTTAGAACAATATACGGTTTTGCCACTCTACAGAGTGTCTTCAACTTATGATAAAAAACATATTTTTGTTTAAACCTGTATATTATAAACGTACGTCTATTTTTTAGTAATTTTGAAAATGAGAGCGATTCTCCATTAATGTATCCACCATATTCTTTAATATTTGTTTAAATCCGAAAACAAATAAAAAAGTTATTTGCGATTGAAATTCATCGAAAATTTGTGTGGATCGATTATTTTGTACGTGAGTATTTATATCACCGTGCGACCAACAATTTCTTCGCTTCTTTCTCTTGTTTCCTGCACTAATCCTGTCGCACACGGTGCGGTCGGCGCTTCGAAGAAAGGCGCCCCACCATTTTTGCGTAACCGCCACATGTTGCGCGCCGGTAACCGAGGCACCGTGCCACAGATTTCCGCCTGACGTTATTTTAGTTGCCTTTCAGCTCCTAAGACCTGCCGAAAAAAAATATCGGTCGTACTGGACGTGATTCGAAGTGGTGGCGCAAATATTTCGGTAATTTTTTTTTGACTCACTTGTTTTTTTTTGTTAAAATAATAATTAATTGTAAATTTTTTTTTTTAGTTTTGGTTTTCATCAGTGATTTTTCGAGTGTTGTGTTCAAAGAAAAACATTTTCAGTGAGTGTTTTTGGTGAATTCTTTACTTGAAATAATCTAGTGTTTAACACCAGGCGATATGGATATTTATAATGTAAGTTTATTTGGTAGTAATAATTATCGAAATATTATTGAATTAAATTTTAAAATTTTTTGGCTTATCTGCTATTTTTATCACTAATTTTGTTTACAAAAAACTTAAAAATTGTATAGGGAATTAAAATGTTTTTAAATTTACTATTTGATTATGTAAAAACATACTGTGTGTTACATTTAAAAAAAAAGTTATAAACGCTTTTAAAATTTCAAATCGATATGTTACCAAGCTAAATTAAATGTTAAAAGCTAATTTTTCAAGATTTTTATAAAATTATGAAAACCAAATAAAAAATATACAGGGTGGTACGAAACGAACTTTTAATAATTAGAAAATCAATAAAATATTAATTTTCTTAATAAAATTATGGAATGAAAATGTAATGAAAAAAAAAATCAATTTTGTCCAATAACATTTGAATAAAATATTTGGTTTTATTTTTTAAATTTATTATTTATTTTTTAAATTTTAATGAAAGTAGGTGCTCAAAATAACAACATTAAATACTTGCTCGACGAACTCTTTTTTTCGGTTGAACACTCCCGTTCGTAGTAAACTGCTCGACTGTGCGGTGAAATGAAGTACGCGATCGAATTTTATCCGGAAAACGCTGAGCGTAGATATTAACAGCATCATCAAGATTCCTGCCTGCTTCTCCATAAATTAAAATCATTTATATTTTTTTATCCACTGTTAAAAATCCATTATGAATAACTGCTTAACGAATTGTTAATTAATCTTCGAACTAAATTAATTAAATATTGCTAAACTATAAATAGTTTCTTTATAATAATTATTATTTATAACCAAATACCTTTTTTATACCTCAATTAGGATTAAATTAATTAATTGGCAAAATAATGTTTTTTTACCTTAAATTAGGTATTTTTATTACAAATAGAACAATAATCCTTTTAATGCTGGCAGGTAAAAAGTGACCATGGTGCGCAATTGATAATTATCACCGAATTAAATAATGTATAAAACTTAAACCAAAGGAAACTTAAATATTAGTTAAATAATCGTGGTTACTTAAAAAAAATCAGATTTAATTTAATAAGATAATTATTACCAAAAAAAGTGATATTTTTATAGAAAAATTATTGCAGAATCGTATACAGAAGAAAAATCGAACAAAATTGATTTTTTTTCATTACAGCGCCATCTATTACAAATATGAAAAAATGTTTTAGACAAAATCTACCTATTTTTCGATTAATCCGAATCTGCAATAAAAAATTGGAAATTTTAAAGTTACCCCCTGTTCCCCCCATAAGGAGGAGAGTATGAGGACCAATTTTAGTACTGATTGATTTTCCCCCTTGAATCATTTAATTTTTATTTTAAACATTTTTCGTAAAATGGATAGTAACTGAGATATTTCTTGAGAAAATAATGATCCTGTATATATTGCATTTCCATTCATAATGTATCTCATTATAATAAACGAATTAAAGTATGGAAGTAAAAAAAGTTGTTTAATGAATTAAAATCAAAGAATAAAACGGTTTCTCCAGCAATAAAACAACTGCTTTTCTATAATCATACACAATAAATACTTAATTAATTAACTACTTTAATTCTTACTAAAAAAGAGGAAGTAACATTTATTATATTGGATATCTCAAAGGAATTTGTTACATAAGAAATATAATCACTTGAATGCGCTTTAATTAATTTATATTTATGTAGGGAGTTTGTATTTTTTTGTTTGGTACTTGCGTGCTTACTACGATACAACAATGCATTGCCATGGCAAAACTTTCTTATTTCTAGATCAAAAATCTATTATTATACCTGCATTGAACTAGTCTATTAATTATTTCCAATTTATATCCTTACCTTGTACAGCTAACGAGATAAATACGACAGTTTATTATCTATAGGTAAATAAACAATAAAATGTAAAAGTTATATGCATGTACTCTATAAAATGTAAAAGTTATGGTTTTTTTTCTATGAGGAAATATTTATTATTAAACAGTTGACCGCCATTCTCTTCTACACACCTCCTAAAGCGTTTTTTCATAGATTCGCCATGCCGTCCTTAATTTACTTATTTACAATAAGCCGCTGTTAATGTTAAATAAGAAAAAAAGGAAATATACTGTTCCAGACCGGGCCAGTCACTTTTTCAAACAGTTTCTGAAATATCTGTGTTTTCTAAATTTGAATGCAAGGGAAGTGACGAATATACCAGGGTACTAATTAAATACATAATTTATTGGAAAATATAAGATTTATTGCAACTTTGAGCATATTACACATTAAATATCTTAAAATCAAATAATACCACACATTTTGGGTATACCGATATCTCAATTATTAGATATGGGACCCACACCAAATTTATATGAGTTTATAATGACATTAAATAAACAAGTACTGCGCAAGCAGAATTTAAATTGAAGTTTGCGAATAAAAGATAACTGAAACATCGAACATGGAACTGACGACAAGGTACTGATAAATGGGATACAAATTTGAGATTATAATTAGGAATTAAGTATTTTACTGATATTTTTTATTAGTGGATGCTACTTATTAACAAATCACATATAGCCTAATATAAATTACAATGAAATATATATATATATATATATATATATATATATACGTAAAAAAATAACTACTCACCACAGTACTGAAATTTTGACTGGAACTATACGTGCATTCACCACAATTTCGCCGCTTGCATTGTTTTCAAGATGACTGTCGTGCAAAGGGCGGGCTCTGTAGGTAATTTTTTTACCAACACTCGAGTTAAAACGAGAAATTGACGTTTAAACTTCAATATTTCGGAGGAATTTTGAATTTTAACATTGGACACAGAACTGACGGGTAAAAGTGAGTACAAAGATTATCAATTTTTTAAAAATTGCTATTATTCGAATCTATGATAAAATATGAAAAATACATTATTTAATGTTTTATAGTTTGTAGTGAAATTTAAAAATTTAAGATAAATTGAATATATTTAAAAAAAAATCACTCAAATATTTGATTCAGGAGTTGTGACACGCCAAGGTACTGATGTTTTGAATATTTATTGTTTTTCTACAAACGTGCTTTTAAAAAAATACATTCAAATTGGGTGGACAAGTTAAAAAAACCTGGATCTTTTGTAATATACTAAAATATTTACAAAAACTATTAAAATACATACTCTATTGACTGATGACATCAAGTTGTCCATTTTTTGTAGAATCACCCATATATTTTATCGATTTTGACATTAACTGTCAAACCAATGACTGATACCAACTATCTAAAGTAAAATTCGACCAAATTAAACTTAAGGTATACAATTAATTTTTTTTTATAGAATTTTTGCAAAATAGATAAAATAGCATAAAGAACTCATGTCATAAGACCTTTTGTAGCACTCGTAATATACTATTATGGGCCCCATGTCTAATAACTGAGATATTGGTATGCCCAAAATCCACCAGCTGCCACTGTGACTAACAGCTAATAAATAAATATGTTAATTTTACTTTTGTTCAGTTTGTAAAGAAGTTTACTTTTACCTTTTCTAAAACTAATAATATACTGACTACCTACAATTTAACAAAATACAAACAACATTGTATAAAAATTGACAACGATAACTATTCATACAAGTATCTATTTAAATTTTAGAATGTCTTTGTATTTATCTTTCAACGAATTTTTACCTTAAAATGGAAAGAGTTACTATCTATTTGTGGTTTCATCTCAATTGCATCTATTTTAGTAATTATTTGTAATATTTCATAGAAATTTATACAATTATAAGTAAAAGTAGTTATTTGAAAAAATTAAAGCTTCAGATTATATTATAATGTTAAGATCAAGTTTATATTTAATAATAATGTAGAAATTTAATGATAGTTAGAGAAATATAAAGAATAATGGCTTTGTAACGCTTTAGTCAGTTGTCAAGTGACATACAATTGTTAAAAATTACCCATTTTAATTTTCTATATAAATTTTTTTGAAATAGTATAGTAACGGGAATTGTTAAATTTCGCAGGTTCGGAGGGTCCGGTTGTCATAAAATTTTCTTTATTATGTTGGTATACATGCCCCCGAAGTATGCTAAAAACTTTAGCTGTTTTCATTGTTTACTTTGTCTGTGGCAGCCTCTAAGGTTAGACGTGTTTTATGAGCTCGGCGATTTTTCGTTCGTTAAAAGAAATAGATCAAAGAATTTTGCTTTAAAAATGAAATAAATTCTGTGAAATGTTAACAAAGGCCTATAGTGAGTCTGCTATAAGTAAAACAAGAGTTTACAAGTGGTATAAGAGTTTCCAAGATGGCCGTGAAGACGTTGAAGATGACGAACGCCCCGAACGCACAAGCACATTAACAACCGATAAAAACATGGAAAAAGTGGAAGAAATGGTTATAAACCATCAGAGAAGTCGCTGATGATGTTGGTATATCGATTGGCTCATCCCATGAAATTTTTTCAAATGTTTTGGGTATGAAACGCGTGGCAGAAAAATTTGTTCTAAAATTGTTAAATTTTGAATACATTTTTTGTCCAAAAACAATACTGTAATGATGCCCCAGCCTCCATATTCGCCAGACATGCCTCTGTCTGACTTTTTCCTATTCCCAAAAATAAAGAGAACCTTAAAGGGCCGTCGTTTTGCAAGCATAGATGACATTAAAAGCGCATCGCTGAAAGAACTAAAGGCTATCCCAAAGATCGAGTTTTAGAAGTGTTTCGAGTATTGGAAGAAGAGCTGGCACATGTGCATAATATCCAATGGGGGCTATTTTGCAGGCGACAACATTAATGTAGACGAATAAATAATTGTTTCAAAAAACGAAAATTCCCGATGTATGTCATAGACAAAGTATTAAATTCTTTCAAAGTGTGTCGTCCCCATTACTTTTATTTTACGTAATAAATTATCACTTGTATAAGTAATGAATCTGCTTAAATAACCATGTCGAAAAAGTTGTAACACTACTATACAACAATGTACTACTTATTGCATATAAAGTAACAATAACATATAATGCTAATATTTGACATAAAATTATTCACAGGTTTAAAGTTTAATTATCTTGTAATATTGGTAAATAAATTGACTAATTTAAAGCAGATTTAATATGCAGATATAATTATTTATTGGTAGAAATAGCGTTATAAATGCATATTTATGTTCAAAAAGTACCAGAAATATATTTTTTTGTCAAAAGTTTCGTTGTCTTATTGACTGTTGGGGTCTCCAAGTAAAATGGAGTTTTATTTGTTCTTACTGTACTATTTGTATTGAACAAAATGTTTATAATGTAAAAAGTTTTTATTCCTTAGCTTAAAATCAAGTACAGTTGAAACAAGATGATTGTCAAGGCTAAAACTAACATTAAACTAAATATTAATCTTTCTTTAAACAAGCAGATCTTATTCTTGCCTGTTAAATGTTAAGAAGGACTTTAAATGAAATAATCCTATTCTTAGTTTAAGATTAACAATCGATTAGACCAAATTTTGGAAAATTCCCTCTATTCTGTTCTTAAAGATATAAAACTATACTGGATATAAATATAATTATATTTATTCTAAGATTAGTAAATATTGGTGCGACTGGCCTATTCTTAAAAATATCCCCCACTCACGAAAGTGTCCGACATTTTGGAAGATTGTTTCTTGTGTTAGTCAATATTTGGTTCGAAATTATGAAAGAGCTGCTAAATTAGTGGAATTTGATAGAATTAACCACCAAATGTATGTGTATACACCTATAGGTAATAATTATTACGTAATTATATTTATGTGTGTAGTATTATGTATTGAATTTTAGATGTTGGGGTGATATTAGGTTGGCCGAAGAATCACATAAAAACAATTATGTATATTTTAACTCTAGATTATACCGTGGCAGTGTTATTTAAAATCTAAATCGAAAAGTCTAAAGAGAAGAGCAAAAAAAAAGATTTTTAAAGAATTTTACAGCGCAATCTACAAAATTAATAGAAAAACATTCCAAAAATTGCGGTTACGCAATAATGACAGGTTAGGAGCGCGCCACGCACCAACAACGAACCGAAAACAAAACAAACGAAAACGAAACGGCCTCCTTGATTACGCAACGAGGCGAAGTCGTCTGGTTATGCAAGAAGAGAAAAACTTTCTTTGCCGTTCAGTCGACGATGAGGAGATCCGTTAAACGCACAGTGGGTCCCATCCCAAGTAAAAGTTGTAAGATACCTTAAGGAAAATATTTTATTGAAAGTTTCCAAAAAATCAAACCGCACTTTTGTATCTCTTCGCGTTCGGAAGTTACACTCGAAAATCGCGATATTTTTTTTCAAAAGGGTCCCCCCTTATGACATTTTTTCTGAAAAACATGAAAAAAAAAAGTTGCAAAAATAATTGTTCCTTACTAATTCGAGCACGCTGATTCCAAAAAATCAAACCGCACTTTCGTATCTCTTCGCGTTTGGAAGTTACACTCGAAAATCGCGATATTTTTTTCAAAAGGGTCCCCCTTTATGAAATTTTTTCTGAAAAACATGAAAGAAAAAGTTGCAAAAATAATTTTTCCTTACTAATTCGAGCACGCTGATTTTAAAAAATCAAACCGCACTTTCGTATCTCTTCGCGTTTGGAAGTTACACTCGCAGGTTTAAAAATAACCGTTTAAATCTGATATAGAAGCAGTTTTTAACAGTGAAAGTGAAGAGAATGTTTTATGAGCACTTCACGGGTGGAGTGCTTCCAACAATTTTAATTTTAAATATTTTGACAGTTTACCATGATTTTTAATTAAATTGCATGCTGCGAATTCCTCAGTCGACGCACCTTCACGTGCGTTTTCTACAATTTAGCGGGATGGCAGGCACTTCCTTTTAGGGGCCGCATAATAATCAGTCAGGCACGTCGAGAGAAGAAGTAATTTTTAAAGGCCAAATGGCGATCGGACATGCAGGAAAAGGAAATAATTTTGCCCGACGTTTAACCAAGACTTTCTTTCGAAGGTTAAATTCCACTGTCGCAATTGAAAATTTTTAAAAACGATTACATTACATTTACGTTATTTAGTTAGGTTGTATTGGTACTTTCCATTCTGATTTATTTGGCGAAGCGAGGTAAAGAAATTAAGTCACGAGTTTTTAGTAATGTTGAAAAACTTAATGCGAGTGTTTATTACCCCTTAATGTGTTAAATCGTGACAAGATGTACACTACAGTGCATGCCAATTTCTTTGTTTGTTTTGATGTTACTAAGAGCTATTTTTTCTTTACACTACTAGTGCACATTGTATCACAATTAAAGTTAAATTACACCAATAGTAGCAAAATAGACTGAAAAACTGGTAGTAACCGAAATGCGTTTTAAAATGATTGGTTGGAACCTATCTACCTACGCAGTGCATATCCGGAGATACCGCGTTGTGGAAGTGTGGCATTTTTGTTCAGTTAGATTTTAATTACGGTGAATCCATAAGAGGACATTCTTATTTTTTGGTAAGTATTATACTTTCTTTTTCTTTAAGCCTTAATACTCAATAAATACCAATATGTTAAAAGGATGTCCATACCCAACCTATATTATATATCAATAATTTACGGCAGTAGGTCGGGTACTTGTAACATTAATAATATAAATACATACACACTTGATTTACTTTTTATTTTCAAGCTTAATGGTTGTTACATTAACCTATACCTACATTTTTATTAATATTATGGAAAATTTGTACACGTGTGGTAAATCCCCGCCTGAAGCCTATCTACCAATGGGATCACCCATTTTTATAACAGAAAAATGGATTACTGATGAATTCTCAAGATAATTCATTGCTTACAAGTTGACAGCCAGTAAAACATTGCATTGATCTAAAACTTTTACGTTTTAAGGAACCATTTTGCTTAAGCCAGCCATACGACTCAAATATGAAATTATATTTTAAAAGGCACCGATTTTGATAATTGTCATAGATTTTTGTTCCAAATAAATGTTTCTCTTTATTTACCTTTTCGTTTTATTCACTACCACCAATAGGTTATACTCAAATAATAGTGTTAATTTACACTGGAAGTTTGCACTAAAAGAGTAAAAGTACCTTTCTAAAATTAGAACTTTTCCAAAGTAGAGTTAATTTACACTGAACAAAAGTGGGATTTTACCCAGGAAGTGTAGAAGTACACGATTTTAGGTAAATTAACATTTTTTAATACAGTGTAAAATTACTTTATCCTTAGTGCTATAGTGTTAAATCATACTTACTTACTTGGGGAAAATTACACTAGAAATTAACTCTAATTGTAGTGTTATAAAACAACACTATTTAGTGTGGACGTGTGTGAACTCTAATTAGTGTTGTTTAGAGTTGATTTAATTTATTTATTATTAATTTTTACTGACGCTTGTAGAAAAAAGAAATGTTTTTAAAGACGAGATATTATCTAACAAACGACCTTCCAATGACTCATCGAATCCCACAATCTTTCTCATTACATAACAGCGTACATAATTAAGAACATTGGAGCATTCAAACCTGAAATAAAACAAATATCATCCATGACGAAACCCGTCTACTTTCTTTGGCATTCGCAATTAAATATTTTTCAGTTCCGATATTCATATATATATATTTTTAGGTCTCATTTCCTATTCGTCGATGCGCGCTACTGATCACATACTATTTCCTAACAGCTCGTATATCCTACATACACACTTTCTTGCTATGTTAGTAGGATTTTTTAGAAGTTTAGATTTATGTTGATGTTTATGTTCAATAAACTAAATGCAATGGTAATTAATTGTAAAATACACAAAGAAAAGTGAATTTTTAAATTTAGTTCCTATTACTATTACTTTGTATATTTTGTAATATTACTATAGTTCATTTTTTTTAGGTTTTTTAAGTTCAACCTTTTTGTGATAAATCTAGTTTTAATTTTCCCGACGTATAAATTCTTTTCAAAGCGAATATTCGCTAGGAATACTTTGTCTCTTCTGGGCCGTAGTCACCTATATTTAACTACTTTTATATGATTTTACTCATCTACGCACCACCAAAGCCAAATTAATTGCATTTTTAACTACGAATTTTGACAACTCAACTTGACAACCGTTCAATGTAACCTACAATAATTTAAACATAACCACAATTACATTTATAACTAGTTTAGTTTGTTTTAATCAATGCAACCAATTTTGGTTCCGTATTTACCAACCAAACGTAGATACCGTCATTGACTTTTTAGGGTACTTACCCTAATTAAAAACTCCCTTAGATTTCAAAACCACTTTAATTCTTCACAAAGACTCACCTGAAAAAAAAAATAAATTAAAAAAAAAATTTTAATATTTTTTTTTGTTCTTTACAGATTCAGTTCGCTATGGAACCGCCCAATGCCGCCTGAAATCGATATGCTTCTTCCCGAACTTTTCGACCGAAAAAGGATTATATCGCAAAATTTTCGCAGGTTTAAAATGAAAATTCGCCCTCCTGACTAAAAAATAGTAAACGAGGGAAAATTTGCTTGAAAATCACCATTCAATCTAGTCATAAACAAGGTAACAAGCTTTTCCGAGTTGGTTTTTTTTAAATTAAATATTAAAAAGTATACTTATATATTTATATATATATATATATATACAGGGTGGCCCATCAAAAACAGTTTATTTGCACACTAATTTCATCACTGCAACTTAAACAAATGTGGAAAAGACTGCGCCTTGGGTGTTGTAGTTGTTTATTAAAACAATAATAATATTAATCATGAGCTGGCTAAATAGTCTTAAAAAGACTAAAAGTCAATAAAAAAAAAAAAAAAACTTATGTCAATAAAACGTACCTAACCCTAACACAAATTTTCAAAAGGATTATAACCTATTTTTATTTGCATTAATGTTACCTCTTTTAAACATTACATTAAATACATATAATTCTATTCTAATTGTATAAATAAATCGAAAATTTACTATGTTTTACTCTTAAATAACTTTAATAATGTTGATATTTAAACCTTTATTAGTACGCTGTGCAGCCGGGATCGGCCGTATCATGCATCTCTTTTCTTCCGAATGCGTTCTCTCTTTAAAGTTTTGCGCACACTGCGAGTTTTTTTAGTCTCTAGCTAGATTTGTCGAGTTGTACTTAAATTATGCATTATGACTGTTTTTGATGAGCCACCCTAGAAAATTAATTAGGTAGCAAAAAACTGTTTTTAAATTTTTGTTTCTTTTTGTTTCAGTTTATATTCGTTTTATTTTTTAATTAATATTAGCCCACAACAAATTTTCAAAGAGTTCATCTAGAGAAGCTTTCAAAATGGTTGTAGAAACTCTATTGATCTCCACTGCCATTAAAACCATCGGAATAGTGGGATCGACCCTATGGTTGATTCCATTAATTTTTGCCGGAATTAGTTATTTAAATTACAACAAATTCGACCCGGAGGCTCCGGTTATCAACCAGAAGAATCTCCATAGGGAATACGATTTTGTTGTTATTGGAGGGGGGTCGGCTGGGGCAGTAGTTGCTAGCAGGTGAGAAAAAATATTTAGAATTTTACGATTTTTTTTGTATTTTTTTTTGATAAATATTATTTTTACAAAAATAAATCGGTTTTTTCCTGTTTAGTTAAGTTTCAAAATAAATATTAGATTGTATATTTTTAGATTATCGGAAATCCACAACTGGAACGTACTTCTTCTAGAAGCAGGTCCGGACGAAAACGAAATCTCAGACGTACCTTCCCTAGCCGCCTATCTACAGCTATCCAAGCTGGATTGGACCTACAAGACAGAACCAACAGGCAGAGCTTGCAATGGGATGCAAAACGGGCAGTGTAACTGGCCAAGAGGAAAAGTCCTGGGAGGATCAAGTGTGCTGAACTACATGCTCTATGTCAGAGGAAATAGAAATGATTATGATCATTGGGAAGCCTTGGGTAAGGAGATATCAATTTTCATATTTCCCGCCAATTCTCATTGATATTGAAATTAAAGGAAAACGCTAACGATTTATCCGAATTTGAAGTCATTGCAAACTTCGTTGGTTCATTGGAACCAGACGCTCCCACATCGGTACAGCTGCTGATAGTGCTGGAAGACGCCGACGCATTAGAACCTTGCATTTTTTCTGCAATTTGTATTTTGTTATGCACCGATTCTTCTAGGTATCCTTCTGCTACCGTCGAGGACTTCCATCCTCCGTGACGCTTCAAAGTAGTCATGTTAGCCCCTGCATTGTCCAAAAGAGTCGCCGAAGACCTTCTCAGGCAGTGACCGGTGTAGAGCGCTGGTTCCTCCAATTTCAAAAACATTGCAACTCTTGAAGTTATCTTCGACAACGTATTTATTCCCACACATTGGCTGGTACACCTCCCATCTCAAAGACATGTATTTTGTACACAAATTGATCGGGTTGACTGGAAATCCTTCTTCAAGTATGGTGAAACTTCTCAATTTCTTGGTTTTAGGTCTGGCAAAACTACGTGAAAATATTTCCCTTTGTCTTGAATATTTTCTATTTTTAAATTGACCAATTCATCGCATCTACAAGCACCGCTAATCCCCATTATTAAAGCCACTTTCATCAACACTCGTCGTCGGGAGCTTCGTTCAAAAACTTCTCTATTTCAGGTCGTTCTAATGTCTTGGACTTCTTTGGTTTGTATCTCTTTGATTTGCTTTTCAAAAAGTTCGCCATATTTTGAAATGTCGATATTTTATATAGGTGAATAGTCGAGCGAAGCAAATGTAAAAATTAGCCAATAGAACATTTTCATCGATACCTTTTATATAATTAATTCATCCAAGACTCAAACATTTTGAACTCCTTGTCGTAAGCATCTCGGGACTTTTCTGGCAAAATCTGCATCGTAGTTTTCATCGTAGTTTTCATCGGTTTCCTCCATTTTCTTTACGTTTTTTTCTTCAAAAAAGCTTTCCTTTTCTGCAGGGAAAACTGACAGGTGTCAAAATTTATTTAAACATTTGCTAACAATGTATCCAAACCAAAAAAACAACCTACTTTGACTACTTTGGCGAAAATGGCCTGACGGCCTCGTGGTATAAATCTTTCTCGCGTGACTTATTTTCAACATAACACACTAGTACCATAAATAACTATTAATTTACATCAAATCAAAGATTTTATTTAATTATGCTATCAATATAAATCAATTTGTAATTTATTTTAAGGTTGGTTCTTTTTTAAACAATATTTACATAACGATTTAAAAATACATCCATTTCCTAAATGAACTATCGAAATTTCAATAAATTAGCATAAACTTCAACATATCGAGAACCACTTCCTACAGTTGCTTACTTTCGCTTTTAATAATTTCTTTTCAAGTAGGTCACTGCCAAAATATTATTAAACAATTATGTAACGTCGACATAATAATTTTTGGGTTTTGCCTTCAGAGGAATTTATACATAAGAGAAGAAAAGTGTTACAAGATTAAAAAGTGTAAAAGTAATTCATGTCTTTATTTATCACTTTTCAGGTAATCAGGGTTGGAACTACGAGAACGTCCTCAAATACTTCATAAAATCTGAGGACAATCGCAACCCTTACCTGTCAAAAACCCCTTACCACGGCACTGGCGGACTTCTGACAGTCCAGGAATCCCCCTGGAGAACGCCACTGGTCGTGGCTTTCGTTGAAGCAGGGAGGGAGATGGGCTACCCCAACAGAGACGTAAACGGGGCTGACCAAGCGGGCTTCATGATAGCCCAAGGTAAAAATAATGTTTTTTTGTCCCCCATTCCTGTTGGTATCCCGAAATCTTATCTTTGGGGTTGCCTAAAAAGGTCTGAAGTGTGTTACTGCTTGAACTTAAACTAAAGGTCTGGAAGGGATTTTTAGAAAAATGGACTTTAAGATTGCTTTTAGTTTAAGCAGCAACACACTTCAGAACCCAAAGAAAAGTCAGTGTGACAAGAAATATGTTGGACAAACTAAATGATCCATCCAAGTAAGGTTCAAATAGCAGTTGCCAACTTGCCCAACATATTCTTGATGATGGTCATTGAATAAGATTTGACAACCTTAAACTTATAGGAACTTAAGGAAGTTAGGGAACCAAGTCTCCAAATGTTGGTCATCAATTTGGTCTATAGAAACACGATCATATTTTTAGGTACGATACGAAGGGGGTCAAGATGTTCAACTGCCAAAGCCTTCTTAAGACCATTCAGATTAAGGAAAAACCTCCACGTAGCTCTAAACTCACATGTAACAAGAATCCTTATAAACCCTTCAACAATGAGATCATTTGGTGTGGAATTCATCAGAAATGGTGAGCAAAATCATAATAAAATATTATATAACTCATTTCACAAATTTTTCAAGGTCGAAAGCATATAGTATTAGCACGTAAAGAGGTTATAGTATCTGCTGGAGCTATAAATACACCACAAATTATGATGCTGTCAGGTTTGGGTCCTAAAAGGGAGCTAATGAAGCATGGCATACCGGTTTTAAAGGATCTTCCTGTAGGAGAAAACCTGCAAGATCACGTCGGAATGGGTGGTTTGACTTTTAGAGTGGACAAACCTATCTCTATAGTGCAGGATAGGTTTCAAGCCTTTCCCATGACCATGACCTATGTCACCAAAGAAAGAGGTATGTAGACTTGAATTGAAAAAACATATTGAGCATCGGCTGATTTTTTCAAAAATAATTTAAATGAAGATTGTGAAATGTTTCAAAGGTTGTGTAATTTTTGACGGTTACTTTTTGTGCGCTAAAAGGAAGAAGTAAAATTTAAAATTTACAAAATTAAAAATCTCCAAAATTTCAAAGATTATCGAAATTTTCAAAAGTTCAAAAAAATTTAAAATTACAAAATTAAAAAAAAATTAAATACTCCAAAATTTTTCAAATTTTCAATTTTCAAAGCTTTGCATAATTTATTACCAAAATTTTTAAAAACTCAAAAATTTAAATCTCCAAAATTACATAATTTTACAAACTTTTAAATTTTTTTATCAAAATTACCCAAAATTAAAAAAAAAATTACGAAACTTAATTATAAAATTTCCAAAATTACATTTTTTAAACTTTATAATTATAAAAATTTACAAAATTTAAAAAACTCCGAAATATACAAAAAATTTAAAATTCCAAATTTAAATCTAAAACTCAAAATATTCAAAATTTATAAAATCTTAAACAATTTAAAATCTCCAAAAATTCCAGAATTCTAAGTGCTAAAAATAAGGAAAAGTAAAATTGGTAATTATTTAATAAAATACTTAAAAACTACAAAATTTCCAAAATTTTAAAAAATCCAAATTTAAATGTTAAAATTTTAAAAAATTCTAAAATTATGATAATTTAAAAATAATAATAATTTAAATATTAATTTTAAATATAAAACCCAAAATATGTAAAATTTATAAAATCTTGAAAAATTTAAAATGTCCAAAATTTACAGAATTCTGAATTTTTAAAAATTTACAAAATTTAATCCAAAAGTTTCAAAACAATTTTAAAACATCCGAAATTTATAAAAATTAACAAAATTTTAAAAATTCCGAATTTAAATCTAAAAAAAATCTTGAAAAAAAAATTTCTAATTCCTGAAAAATTTAAAATCTCCAAAATTTCCAAAATTCTGTTTGTGTGCTAAAAATAAGGAACAGTAAAATTGGTAATTATATAATACAATATTTAAAAAACTTCAAAAATCACAAAATATTTAAAATTTCTAAAATTATAAAAATTACCAAAATTATAAAAATAACCAAAATTTACAAATATTCAAAATTTATAAAATTTTGAACAATTTAAAATCTCCAAAATTTTCCAATTTTTAATTCCTGAAAAATTTAAAATCTCCAAAAATTCCAGAATTCTGTTGTGCTAAAAATAAGGAAAAGTAAAATTGGTAATTATTTAATAAAATACTTAAAAACTACAAAATTTACAAAATTTAAAAAATCCATATTTAAATGTTAAAATTTTAAAAAACATCAAAAATTATTAAAAAAAATCTAAAGTTATGATAATTTAAAAATATTAATAATTTAAATACTAATTTTAAATATAAAACCCAAAATATTCAAAATTTATAAAATCTTGAAAAATTTAAAATGTCCAAAATTTACAGAATTCAGAATTTTTGAAAATTTACAAAATTAAAAAAAAATTAATCCAAAAGTTTCAAAAGAATTTTAAAACCTCCGAAATTTATAAAAATTACCAAAATTTAAAAAACTTCAAAATTTAACAAAATTTTAAAAATTCCGAATTTAAATCTAAAAAAAAATCTTCAAAAAAAATTTCCAATTTCTAATTCCTGAAAAATTTAAAATCTCCAAAATTTCCAAAATTCTTTTTGTTTGCTAAAAATAAGGAAAGGTAAAATTGGTAATTATTTAATACAATATTTAAAAAACTCAAAAAATCTCCAAAATTTTTATAATTTCTAAAATTATAAAAATTACCAAAATTATAAAAATAACCAAAGTCCAAATTTAAAACTCAAAATATTTATAAAATCTTGAAAATTTTAAAATCTCCAAAATTTTTGAAATTTCCAATTCTTTAAAAATTTAATATCCCCAAAAATTCAAGAATTCTGTTTGTGTGTAAATAAGGTAATTATTTAATACAATATAACTCCAAATTTTTTAAAAAATTACAAATTTAAATGTTGAAACTTTAAAATTTCTAAAATTATAAAAATTTCTAAATTTTAAAAAAATCCAAATTGCAAATTTAAATTTCAATTTTAAATATAAAGCTCAAAATATTCAAAATTTATAAAATCTTGAAAAATTTAAAATCTCCAAAATTTCCAGAATTCTAAATTTTTGAAAATTTGCAAAATTCTAAAATTCTTAAATTAAAAAAAAAAAAAAAAAATTAATCCAAAAGTTTCAAAACTATTTTCAAAACTTAATTTTAAAATCTCCAAAATTACAAAATTTTCTATAATTCAAAAATTATGAAAATTTAAAAAATTTAAATTCTAATTTTAAATCTAAACCCAAAATTTATAAAATCTTGAAAAATTTAAAAACTTTTGAAATCTCATCACTTTTCTCGATCTGAAAAAGACAGCAGCTGATAAAGTAATAAAATAAAGTAACCAAGAATAGTTTAATTTTGTTTAGACTTTCACAAACGCTATTTAAGAAAAACTGGCGTCTTAAAGGAATGCTGTTCGGGATTTTTCAGATTCCAAAGGAAATTGTGGAGAAAATTGATTGGGAAGTCGTTAGCAAAATTAATGGAACATTTAATATATTAGTTTGTGTATTGTTATTATTACTTTTATTCGATAGTTTGATAATTTTAAGTCGAACTTGCTTTACTGACCAGGCATTAGGTATTCTTTGGTATATTGAGATGTTGGTTTATTCCCTGTTCATATCTTTTATTTTTGATGTATTTTTGTTGTTCCTACGGATTTTTAGTATTATTAAAATATTTATCCGAATTTCGCAGAAACCCCTTGTTTCCTCGTTTGTGGAGCGATAGAGATATACGTCTGACGGGTACAAGTGATACTGTTATTTTGTTTGATGAAAACCTAATAAATGAAGTGATGACAAAATCGATCGAAATTTTAGGTCCACTGACAACCCTGGGCGGAGTAGAAGGCCTGGCATTCGTCAACACCTATCTAGGCAACCGGTCGTGGCCCGACATTCAGTTCCACATGGCTCCCGCCAGCATAAACTCAGACGCGGGCGCACGCGTGTGGAAAGTGCTAGGACTAACAGAGGAACTCTACAACTCAGTCTACAAGCCCATAGCCAACCAAGATGTGTACACGTTGATGCCGCTGCTGCTGCGGCCTAGATCCCGAGGTTGGGTCAGATTAAGGAGCAAAAGTCCTTTCGATTCGCCTTTGATACACGCCAACTATTTCGACGATCCTTTCGATATTAGAACGTTAGTCGAAGGAGCCAAGATTGCCATCAAGATCAGCGAGGCTGAAGCATTCAAACAGTTTGGGTCGAGGTAAGGCTTATATAGAGGTTTTCTTGAGTTATTTTCTATTATTCCTTAGGTTGCACACCATCCCATTCCCAAACTGTGCGCACTACAGGTTTAGGAGTGACAAGTATTGGGAGTGCCATATTAGAACCATTTCTATGACGATTTACCATCCAGTTGGTACGTGCAAAATGGGTCCAGCATGGGATCAAGAAGCCGTGGTGGATCCTAGACTAAGGGTGTACGGAGTAGGCGGGTTGAGGGTTATAGATGCTAGCGTCATGCCTACTATACCAAGTGGTGAGTCATAATGTATTTTTTTGCAATCACAATCCACACAACAAGGTCTAATCTAACTCATGCTAAAAATACTAAAAACCACTGCAACACTGCACAGAGTTTAACGGCGTCCATTTTTGTTGTTTACAATTCTTGTGCTTTGAGTTTGTGCTGTTTAATAATTGTTTTAAACGTTGTGTTTCTTGCAGAGGCACTTGTAAGCCTCAAATAAGGCATTTAAGTGCTAAGGACAACCAAACAAAAAAAGTCGTTATTGGGTTAACCAAAGGGCTATCGACCTAGGTCCTTCTGCCCGTTTACAACAAATAATATGTTTCTATAGAATGTTAGACATTGAATGTTTTGGTATATACATATAAAAAAAAAATTATGAACTTATATAAAAAAAAGAAGAAACAATAACAAATCTCCCAGACAACCATTTTACTCCTTTTTTATAATAAATATACCTTATTCTATCAGGGCTGTCAAATGACAATTTGAAGGTTAATTTTTGGGTTATAATTTAACCTTAAAATTGACATTTGACAGTTTTATGAAATCCCTGATAGAATAAAGTTTATTTTTTACAATAGAGGAGTAAAATGGTTGTTCTTAGCACTTTAAGGACTCTTTTAAGGCTTACTAGGAGAAACACAACGTTTAAAACAATTATTAATCTGTATAAACAGAGCACAAACCCAAAGCACAAAAATTGTAAACCAGAAAAGAGGCCGCCGTTAAACTGTGCAGTGTTGCAGTGATTTTTAGTATTTTTAGTACGAGATAGAGCAGACCTTGTTGTGTGGATTGTGGCTAGCATAACATTTTCACCTTGTACCCCTTGATTGTTTCTCCGTTGACAGAATTGTTCAAAAGTTGTATGTTAAAGATTGTAAAAAAACAATTTTTCCACTTTTTCCATTAAGGATACAAAAAAATAGCATGTTCAACTCGTAAGAAAAGTTGGTTTTCCACCTCATGAAAATTTTCACTCACTGGAAAACTGTCACTTTTCTTTACTTGTGGAACAATCTACTATTAATAATAATTATAATTTAAAAAAAGATTTTATTATTATTATTATTATAATTATTTATTTAATTACTTTTTTTTAGGAAATACGAATGCCCCGGCAATTATGGTAGGGGAAAAAGGTGCTGACCTAATAAAAGAAGATTGGTTATCGAAAAGATAGTACCAAATTTATTTAGGTTTTCGAATCGTGTATTTAAAAAAATATTTGTGATGTGCTTTAAAAACGGTTTATCAAGTCGAATCAAAGGGCACCAAAGATGCTTTGATTTATGAATCCGAGCTTTATTTACAATACAAAAATTCGGTTATAGTTTTTTACCTCGTAAAAAAGAATTATTGTAAATATTGTACAAAATAGTTATTTTTTATAGTTTAAGTTGTAAATATAATGTTTGTTAAATATACAGTGTATTCACTATGTATAGGGTGTTGTGAATAAGAGAAATATTGTTTTTTCCCAGGTTATTGTTAGAAGAAAAATTACTATTTTTGACTGTGGACAACTGTAGATAACCAAAATCATTGATGCCAAACAAAAAGAAAATTGTATAACCTTATTAAATATTTTTTTTAATTAAGTTTAATTGGCAAATTTGTTTTTGAATATCCATGTTTAATTTAGAGTAGAATATTTATTTATATTGCTGGGCATAGATGCAATACCAAATTAAAATTAAATACTAATATATAAATAATCTTTTCTATAAGTAAAAATTGTTATATTTTTGCTCAAATTACTATAGGTTAAGTTTGTGCCTTAAAACAAGTTGCCAACATTAAAAATTGTTATTTTTTGTTTTATTATTTGTTGAATAAAAAACATAAAACTAATGATGTTTTATTATTATTAAACTGTTTGGTTTTTATGTGATTTTGAGAATATAATTTATTAGGCAACCCAGATTACACAGAAGAAAATCGTTCATCTACCTGCCACAGCCACTGCTTTTAAAATGAAATGCGAAATATTTCTGAATACTCAATTAAAACTTCTTTACAAAACATAGGATGATTAATTTGTTATTTTTACTTTCTTTAACATTCTATGTGAAAAAAATTCTAAATGAGTTTACTTAAAAGACATTTACAATAATTTAGAAAGAATGAGTTTACTTAAAAGACATTTACAATAATTTAGAAAGAAAAAATTATCGATTTCTTATTTTTATGATACAAGATATGCGTTAATAAAATACATTTCCTATAAAGCCCATGTGTTTAATTATTGCATATGGGTGAATATATTGGGGAAATGATTATTTTTTATTTTTGGTTGTTTCACTGTTAGTCTAGAAAGCAAAAACAGATTCACGGAGGATAGAATCAATTTTTGTAACACCCACATAATTTTTAATAACATTTTATATTTGATTCGATTGCTTTGGATGTGTTTAATTTACTTAGTAAACTGATATTTTTAGTGTGCTTTTACTACCTCAGATATTTGAAAACATATAGGTTAACCTAGAACGAGTAACAGTCACGGAGGATAGGTTTTAGACTTTTAAAACATTGTAACGTGACAATAAAAAATTGATGATTTTTTTCCCTTATGCACTTGTATGCCGGTAAAAGTGACATATAATTTTTTGTTAAATTTTACCGCACAGTTTTGCAATAATAAACTATAGAGTCGAGTGTGTCCAACCAAAATTATCAATCTGTCATTTTCGTCTAGATCGGGCTACACTGTATTACGAACACGTTATTATCTAGGGATATTTGGTTTTATTTATTTGGTAAATACCATAATTTCGCTTTTAAAGTAAATTATTTAAAAAAACACACTTGTTATTATTAATTGTTATTTTGTATGTAAATTTTTTTTTATTAATAATTTTTTTCTTGTGGTCGATTCCAACATTGCATATAGAACTGTCACTGCCACTGTCAAAAGTCAATAGTATAAAGCATAAAGGATTACGAACATACACCCTTAATTGCTGATAAATTGCCCTTAACAATAAATTTAGCAACATTTTTAGAAACATCCTATCAAAAAATGATGTTGTGGGATGTTTATTGTGAAACAAATAAACATACGATTTCAACATTTTCAGTTCTATTGACCTCAAATTGGCGAATAGTCAAGGCAATTCTTAAGTGTTAAGTACCTTTAAATTTTAAATGGTATAAATTAGTCAAACAAAATGGTCGACCCATTGTGCTTAAATGTATTTATACTAAGCTACTTATAGTATATTGACTCTATGAAAATGGAATATATGATAAAATTTAATATTTTTGTGCCTTTACATAAATTTCATTATTATGGTGTATACTTTAGCAGAAATTACTTGAGTGGAGAGATTTATCTATTCGTTTAAGGATATTACAGTATTAGCCTAAATTAAGAGCAAACCACTATGCATATTTAGTAATTTTTAAATATCCATCTATGTTAAACCTTAAGGTATTATGTTATTATACTCAACCAATTTTGTTTTTAATTCTTATTATAATTAGATTTTTTCCATTACTAATAAGTATAGTAAATTTTAAAATATTATGTTGCCATTTTAAATATAAAATATTTTAAAATCGAATATTTTTATATGTTAACAATTAAAAATTGTAACATATTTATTGCACTTTTTAATATAAAAAAATGTTATGAGAAAGAATTGAACCTACACCTCGCCAAAGTTTTTTGTTTTGAGTGCGTTCCATCAACTTCGAATACCGACAGACAGGTGTTTTGACCTCTATTGGGTATCATCAGTGTCGACACGACACTGTCGAGCAACTTGTAGTAGTGGAACACACCCAAAACAAAGAAATACCTGAGCTTATATAACATGGTTGGTAAGTCAACAGAGGCGAGATGCAAGAACATCACGTGATCCACACCGTCTAACGACGCGTCGCGACGTGGCCTTTGCCGCAATCGGTACATACTATGCAACCAAGTAGGTTCAATTTTTTCTTATAAGTATAACCAGTAATGGGTCAAGAAAGTTTATTGAAGAAACTAAAAAAATTGAATGTTTTAAATGTCATGAGTGACTATATTGTATATTATATTTTAATATATTGTTTATTTACCTTAAACATAAAAGTATCTTTATTTTTACCATATTTTTAATTAATGTGCATTATATTATAATATTAGATGTACACCTTACATTTGATTAAATCATATAGTAAATATTACTATTTATAGATAGTAAAATCAATTTACTATAAGAACATGTTAAAAATTGAAATAAAATATATATTTCATTTATGATTTAGTAATATTGGTGTTGAAATCTTTACTAAAATTGTATAATAAAAAATAGTATTTTGTATTACAATCTTAATATTTTATTGACGAATATTTAATATTGTTACCCTAAAAATTAGTTAAAGTAAATTTTACTATATTTTTTTACTATCTAAAATTTACTATACATTCTCTCCGTGCACTAAGAACTTTTTTCTTTAGGCAATAAATACTCTTTTATGCTAAAATATTTATAAAAAGTTCGACAAATGTTCGTCGGTATGTTTTCCGAACACCCTATATATTTTTATAAAAAAATATCGAGTTATTGCCTAAAGTGACCGGGCTGAAGTCTTAAACTTTTTAAGTGGGACACCTGCATTTAGTTTTAATTATTCTGCATTGATTGTGGTCTGGTATATGATACTCGTAGCAATTTTCGTTTGCATCATAATCAAAGGTTTTTTTTTACATTTTAACGCGTCGGCCTTCAGATCGCCATACTTTCGATTAATTCTGCAAACATTTCCCCTAGTTCCGATTTAGTAATTTCATACCAATCTAAATCTAAATTTATTCATATTTAAGTAAATGCAACAATAAATTAATATAAAATCGTGTCAGTTTCAAAATCGACTTGCAATATTTTATTTTTTGTATTGCATCTTGGCAAATGACAAAAAAAGCCTAGAGGCTGTTTTATAAAGTATACTATAGGGTTTAATGTAATTGATTATTGACTGCGGCAGTTAATGATAAATAATAAAAGGTTAAATTGATTTTAATATAAGAAGCTTAAAGCAAAGAATGCACTACTACAACCCCGACCTCCGTATCCGTATAAACTTCACATTTTATGTGTCGATTTTTTTCATATTTTTATGTGGTGGTAAATCAGTGTTTTTCATTAAAAAGGTTTGCTAGAAGATTGACTGAAATAAACTAACATAAATATAATTTAACAATTTTTCAATTTCACTTCAAACTATAAAACTATAACTATAAAACATTAAATAATGTATTTTTCATATTTTATCATAGATTCGAATAATAGCAATTTTTAAAAAATTGATAATCTTTGTACTCACTTTTACCCGTCAGTTCTGTGTCCAATGTTAAAATTAAAAATTCCTGCGAAATATTGAAGTTTAAACGTCAAGTCCTCGTTTTAACTCAAGTGTTGGTAAAAAATTACCTACAGAGCCCGCCCTTTTTACGACAGTCATCTTGAAAACAATGCAAGCTGCGAAGTTGTGGTGAATGCACGTATAGTTCCAGTCAAAAATTCAGTACTGTGGTGAGTAGTTATTTTCTTACGTATATATATTTCATTGCAATTTATATATGGCTATATGTGATTTGTTGATAAGTAGCATCCACTAATAAAAATTATCAGTAAAATACCGAAAATTCCGAATTATAATCTCAAATTTGTATCCCATTCATCAGTACCGTATCGTCAGTTCTATGTTCGATGTTTCGGTTATCTTTTTTTACAAACTAAAATTTAAATTCTGCTTGTTTATTTAATGTCATTATAAACTCATATAAATTTGGTGTGGCTCCCATATCTAATAATTGAGATATCGGTATACCCAAAATCCACCAGCCGCCACTTATGTCTGGTATTATTTGATTTTAAGATATTTAATGTATAATATGCTCAAAGTTGCAATAAATCTTATATTTTCCAATAAATTAGTTATTTATTTAGTACCCTGGTATACTCGTCACTTCCCTTGCATTCAAATTTAGAAAATACAGATATTTCGGAAACTGTTTAAAAAAGTGACTGGCCCGGTCTGGAACAGTATATTTATTATATTATCTATGTTCTCATAACAAAATATATATAACAGTATACTGTTTAATTTTCTCCAAAAACTATATAAACAAAATGAGGTCAAAAGTTGCCCAACTTTTGTAGAATCACCCATATAACTTTTATTACTTCTTCCACTAAGAACTTTTTCTTTAAGCAATAAATCCTCTTTTATAATTTAAAATATTGTTTCTTGCGTATTTCAAATATTACTTGGTATCATGGAAACATGATATAATTGTAATATGATTTTCAAACATCTATAATTATAATTTATAATACACATACAATTAATTTAATATTTTCGTAGTTAATAAACATTGAATTAATTTGTTGTTATAATGTAACACTTAAATTGCATTACATTTTATTACCATGGTAATACAATGTAATGCAATTTAAGTGTTACATTATAATAAAAAATTAATTCAATGTATATTAACTACGTAAATATTAAATTAATTTTGAAAATTTTGCAAACAACAATACAAAAGGTTTCTTAAGTGAAGTACAGTACTTTAAATAAATTATTTTGTTTGTTGTTAAAACTGTTTTAAACTAAAAATTTAATCAAGGTCAAATTTTTTAGTGTAAATCGAAATTTTTTACTTTATAATGGACTAACAGCCGTTTAAAACCGCCATAGAAGCAGTTTTTCACAGTGAAAGTAAAGAGAATATTTTATGGGCACTAACGATTGTATGGCATTTGACAACTGTCAGCTAACTTAAAGCTAACTTCAGCCCGTGACTAAACTGCTTGTCAATTTGTATTTAAAAGACCATGCAGAAACGTTAATTTATTTATATCAACCGATATAGCATATCAGTGGATATAGGTTTTTGCACGACCTGGCAACGTGGTAATTTTCTTTAAAAACTGTTGTTTTATAAAATAACTTGGGTAATTATCTTTCAACGTTTATGTTTTCCCTAAAAAAGTCGATTTCCATACATTAGACATAAAACAATTAAAATTTCATCAAGATTTATTTGTCATTTGTGACATTTGCTTTTAACCATAGAAAAAAATTTCCCTAATATAAGTCATGGTTTACTAGATTTGTTTTTTGGCCAATAAAATCATCTAATATGTAAATCGGTTGATATAATTTATATCAGTCGTTACTGATTTAAAATATGGATAAAAATATAGTATTTTTGTTTGTAAATATATTTAAAAAACATTCCCATAAAAAGATTTAATTAAAGAATATTTTTTTTAAATATATAATAATTATATCTTTTATTATTAATTATTATTAAAAACATACATACTTCCATAAATATTTACTATTTAATGGCATACCTAGATAATTAAAAAAATTACTATTTAATAATTTTTATGAAATTGTTAATATTTTTTAAATAAATTTGTAATTTAATAAATAAAAAATTAAATTTTTAAATAAAAATAAATAATTACCAGTGGTTTCACATTCATAAATCATATTTATTAAATTTTAATCATATTAATTTTTTTTTAAATTACCGCATTAAATTGTTTTTATGTCACTCCTATTTATACATTGTATTATACAATAAATATTGACTATGAATATAAATTTTATTAATTTTAAGTCTTGTGTTATTGTATTATTGACTAAAATTTTATCAAACTTGATACATAATATACATTTATTAGGTTGCTGTAGTATACTAGCTTATAAACTGTACACAGTAAAAAAATTTACCCGTATATATTTTTTAGTGTAGGGGTAAAAATATTAGAGTTGATTTGTAAGTGTAAAAGTTACACTACAAAATACACTAGGTAGCATTTAGTGCTTATTAACTTTATTAAACACATTTAAAGAATATGAACATTATTCATTGGTACATTCACACTATTTATTATTAAAATAAATCAAAAGGGTAGAAAAACTTAATGCGAGTGTTTAATGTGTTAAATGTGTTAAATAGTGACAAAATGTACACTACAGTGCATGCCAATTTATTTGTCTGTTTTGATGTTACTAAGAGCTCTTTTTTCTTTACACTACGAGTACTTGTGCACATTGTATCACAATTAAAGTTAAATTACACCAATAGTGGCAAAATACACTGAAAAAACTGGTAATAACCGAAATGCGTCTTAAAATGTTTGGTTGGTACCTATTTACCTACGTAGTGCATATCCGGAGATACCGCGTTGTGGAAATGTGGCATTTTTGTTTAGTTTTTAATTACGGTGAATCCATAAGGGGACATTCTTATTTTTTGGTAAGTATTATACTTCCTTTTTCTTTAAGCCTTAATACTCAATAAATACCAATATGTTAAAAGGATGTCCATACCCGACCTATATTATATATCAATAATTTACGGCAGTAGGTCGGATACTTGTAAAATTAATAATATAAATACATACGCACTTGATTTACTTTTTATTTTCAAGCGTAATGGTTGTTATATTAACCTGTACCTACATTTTTATTAATATTATGGAAAATTTGTACACGTGTGGTAAATCCCCGACATACAGCCGCCTGACACCTCTCTACCAATGGGATCACCCATTTTTTATAACAGAAAAATGGATTACTGATGAATTCTCAATATAATTCATTGCTTACAAGGTGACAGCCAGTAAAACATTGCATTGATCTAAAACTTTTACGTTTTAAGGAACCATTTTGCTTAAGCCAGCCATACGACTCAAATATAAAATTATATTTTAAAAGGCACCGATTTTGATAATTGTCATAGATTTTTGTTCCAAATAAACGTTTTTCTTTATTTACCTTTTCGTTTTATTCACTACCACCAATAGGTTTAACTCAAATAATAGTGTTAATTTACACTAGAAGTTTGCACTAAAAGAGTAAAAGTACCTTTCTAAAATTGGAAATTTTCCAAAGTAGTGTTAATTTACACTGAACAAAAGTGGGATTTTACCCAGGTAAATTAACACTTTTTAAAACAGTGTAAAATTACTTTATCCTCAGTGCTATAGTGTTAAATCATACTTGCTTACTTGGGGAAAATTACACTACAAATTAACTCTAATTGTAGTGATATAAAACAACACTATTTAGTGTGGACCTGTGTGAACTCTAATTAGTGTGGCTTAGAGTTGATTTTTTTTACTGTGTAAGAAAGCAAATATCTATGATTGACAATGTTAACAACAACAATTATTTACAATATTTATTTATACAGTCAATACATAATAACAAAAGGGAATTTGAACCAATTTAATTTGTTTTGTTAAATATTAATAATTATTAAACGGAAAATAATTAATTATAAAGAAATAATTTCTATTTTAATGGCACTGGTAAATTCTATTACGCAAATAAAAGATATTTTAAATAACATCATAACATATTTATTAAATTTATTAAATATTTTTCTATTGCCTACTAATTAATTCACAAGGGCACCTTTAAAAAAAACACAACAAAAATAATGAAGATTTTTTCCACGAGTAGCTCCTGTTTAGAAACCCAAGTTTTATAACAAGGTAACAGAAATATTTTAAAAACCATTATATAACTTCGTGAAAAACTACGAACGGTTACCCTTATAAATGTGGCCTAAAATCGTTTAGGAAATATTTATGTTACCGGGCATATTTAAAATATACAGGGTGGTCCAAAAGGAACCTTTAATAATATGAGAATCAATAAAAAAAAAGCTTTAAAATAATATTAATGTTCTTAATATACTTACTGTTGTTAAAATTTGGTGCGTATTGTTTTTTTAGGTACCATAGTTGGTAGTTGGCCATATAAGGGTGATTCACGAAACTTTATCATTAGAAGTTTATGGAAAACGCAAAAAAAATTGATTTGTAATTTTTATAGCAATTCTAAAAGTAAAGAAAAAGAAAATAACTTTCCTTACGAGTTGAACATGCTATTTTTTTGTATCCCTATTGGAAAAAATGGATAACTTAGGAATATTTTAACAAAAATTGTTTCTGCTTCCATCTAAGTCAAAAGAAAAATATATATATATATATGATAAAACTTTTGAACAAGTCTGTCAATAGAGAAACAATCAAGGGGTAAAAGGTGTCAGTGAAAATGTTATGCTAGCGTTTTTGTGGGAAAGGTAAGAAGCTAATGCTTTAAAAAAATAAATTTTCGAATTTTTTCATATATTTTTAGTCCAAAAATCTGAAAGCATCGTCATTGTGGTCAACATATACGATGCTGAAGAGTACGTTGCAAACATATGAAGGCAGTGACATTTCAAAATACAAGCAATTAATTGCATTTTTGAAAAAACAGAATGCAGGATATGAACCTAAAAAGTCAAAAGTGTTGTCAATTGAACAAATTATGAAGTTTCGAAATGACGCTTCGAATGAATCGTATCTATTTATGAAAGTGGCATTAATTTTTGCTTTAAATGGTGCAATGCGAGGGGAAGAATTACGAACACTAACAATGAACGATATAGAAGAGAATGAATCAGTTGTTATCGTAACACTACGTAATACAAAAACGAAAAGAAAGCATAACTTCGGAAGCGAACGGAATTGCGTTGCATCGGAAGTATCGTAAATTAAGACCACAAAACACGAATCATTCCAGATTTTTCGTTTGTTACCGGAATGATAAATGCACTGTGCAACCGGTGGGGATCAACACATTTTATAGTTTGCCGAGAAAAATTGCTGAATATTTGAAGCTTCCCGATTACAATAGCTACACAGAACATTGTATGCGACGGAGTGTAGCTACCATGTTGGTTGATAATGGGGGCAGTATCCCTGATTTGAAAAGACTGGGGGGATGGTCTTCAACATCTTCTGCTAAGGGTTATTTAGGAGAAAGCATTCAAAGTAAAATTCAAACATCGAAGAAAATTTTTAGAGGCTCCAATCCACAGGAAGCTTCAAAGGATGACTCTTTTCCAAAAGTACAAATGGAATTTCATTCCAAAATATATCTAATTTATTATTTATGAACATAAAAATTGTCACACCCTGTACTGAAAATGCGCAACTAAAAACACCAATCAACGTGTCCGAGCGTTTTTTGGAACACGCCTCCATTTAGGTATTATCGGATTTATTTCATTTGGCCGATACACACTGTTTAATGACATTGGATAAAGTCGATTGGTATAGGTAACGATTCGTAAAAATTGTTTGTGTGACTGAAACTCGAGTTAAGTTTAGTTAGTGGTGGGTTACTTGAAAGAAACTGCTGTTTTTAAAAGAAAAATCGTGAGTGTAAAATTGTTTTATTAGTGAAAATAAAAGAAGGTAAGTAGATAAAAATATTTTTTTAAATAAATTAGGAATTTTTTTAATACAAATCTACCTAAATTTTTTTAAGTTTTTATTAAAAAAAACTTGATTTAAATAAATAAAATCTTCCAATTTAATAATTATTAACTTATTCGTTAAATTAATTTTTTTTTAACATTTATCTATAATTATGCTATTTAAAGATCAAATACTTTTTTATACAAGCTTTTTTATATTTTTAAAAATGTATCAAAGAGGTTTATGTAAAAACAAAAGAAGGCCGATAATTCAAAAACAAAAGTTTACATGATTTTTTTTTCAAGCGCCTAACAATTTTCATAAGCCTATACAAGGTGTTTCGAATTCGTGGTCCATTAAAAGATTCTGGGGAACGGGTAAAGATATCGAGTTGAAATTTTAAATGCGTTCCATGTCCATCCATGTTATTTCAAAAAAATGTTTAAAATAAAAATTAAATGATTCGAGAGGGGAAATCAATCAGTACTAAAATTGGTCCTCATACTCTCCTCCTTATAGGGGAACAAGGGGGAACTAAATTGATTAAATAATGCTAAACTATAGTTTATATATAAGTAGTTTCTTTATACCTACCTCAATAATAATTATTATTTATAATTATATACCATTTTTTATACCTCAATTAGGATTAAAATTAATTATCACCTAATGAAATAATGTATAAAACTTAAACCAAAGGAAAAATCGTGGGTACTTAAAAAAAATTAGATTTAATTTAATAAGATAATTTTTACCAAAAAAAAGTGATATTTTTATAGAAAAATTAATGCAGAATCGTATACAGAAGAAAAATCGAACAAATTTTTTTTTTTCATTACAGCGCCATCTGTTACAAATATGAAAAAATGTTTTAGGCAAAATATACCTATTTTTAGTCGAATGTTTCGATAACTATTCCCTATACTTAAAGTTCATAATTTAAGAAATATTTAACAATTTGTAGTAATCTGTCATTGTTCAAAATTTAATGGCGTCAATTGTATTATTCATTTTGAGTAGAAACACCCTGTATATATATATATTTTTTTTATCAAAAAACATATCCATCATTACTTAAATAAATTAAAATATCATTAGGCAATAAATTAATTGCTGTGATGCCAAACGATAATTTTTTTATTGCTTGTTACAAAAAAAAATTATAATATTGATATTGGTAAAATAAAACACCTTGGCCCAAATTTGCCCAAATCAACAAAGTCATTTTACAAAAAAGTTTAGAGCGTTAATTTTAAGTACCAATATTAAAAAAAATATAGATAATACAGGGGTCCAATATCAAACATGACAGTCCAATATTTTTATTAGCAAATTTTTTTACATTTATTAAAATTCCAGTACAGTTAATTGATTAAGGTACGTCTCTTTTTTTCAAGGAAATACTTGAATAGCGAATTTTTAATTTCTGAAAATGTTAATAAAATAGACTTTGATGTGGTTTTATTTTGGACCCCTGAACTATGTACTTAAAGTTTAGTTAAATCAAATTAAATGTTCAATACATAGTATACATGATACATCATTCTAATTAATAGTATAAAATGTATCAAGTTTTATAAACGAAATAGTAGTAGTTAATTTTCCTGTCTTTGAAAATAGCATCCATTTGGTTTGAAAAAGATAAGCAATAATCACGAAACTTTTTCTTCTTTCAATTTGCAAGTTACTGATCATTAATAATAATAATAAAATAACAAAAACTAAAAAACGAAATAGACATTGGTATCACAACGGACCGGGGTACACAAATCAGAGTAATACATAAACAAAATCCCTTGTTGTGGTGCTCACTTGCAGAATAACAACTTAGATTTCTAAATTGTAGACACCCTTTTTCTTTGACTATAAGCTGGTGAAGATCCCTTTTAGTACTTGTATATTGCGTGTAATTTTCCATTGGATGTAATCTATATTATGAGTTGTAATCACAAATAATTTTAAATTGGTTTATCATAAACTACTTTTAATAAAAGCGACGGTAAATATCCACTTTGTTGTCGAAAAATTCTATTGCGTTACCCTAAATTCCATTGCGTTACCATAAGGTAACATAATGGACTCGGTAACGCAGTGGAAAAAGTTTTGTGAAACCATATTTAAAAAATAATAATAAGACATTACAGTCATTAATTACTCTCAATGAGCTTTAGTGCCCTAAAATAAACATAAACATGAAAAATAGTATTTTTTCTTACCTTATTTTTATTATTTTTTTGAGTAACTTAGCGGACAAATAATTACTACATTCGCGTTACACGCACCTTTTTCAACCGATATCTTCTTCCTGATTGAATAAATAAATTCAGCTGGGTAATGTGTACGTCCGAACATCATTTGTTGATCAAGTGAGTGCCAAAAAAGTTGCCATGTATATGTTTTTTTAATATTCTATCGGTAACGCGACGGACGTAACGCAACGGAAAAAATGTCTGGGACATTCATGAGTCAAATTTAAAAAAAGTAGATTAAAATTAATTATTTTATATATAAATTGTTTACTTTATTAACTAAGGATGTTATGGATTGCTATAAAGCAACACAAAGTTCTGGTTATTCAATATTAAAAAAAAACATGTATGTAAGTTTTATAAAACGCTAATGGGACATGCGAAAATGTGTGTTTCACAAGTTTCAAAATTAAAAAAAAAAATATTTTGAAATAACTAAACAAACATTTTCTGAAAGAGTTTACTAAGGGCTTGTTAGGCTTTCACTTGGTTTTTAAATCAATAAGACAAAGTTATTGGAATTCAAACTTACGGACAGCGGAAGGCGGGTGTTTTTTGAAAACGACCCATATTTTTCTTATTAAATTTGGTAAAAATCGACAATATTATTAAATTGCCTTAATAATTCATTCAATTTTTGTTCAGATAGGAGTGACATTAAGTCTTAAAAAAACCGATGTATGGTATGTTTTGCAATAACTGAAATGGGGAGGGGGTCAATATACAAGTAATATTCAAGGTAAATTGCACGGGTGTTTGTTAACTCAGTCTTGAAGGAGATCGTGCTTATTTATTTTCTGCGGGTAATTACTATTGATATGCACGTAAAAGAATAATAGTATTGTGAACTTAGTTTGGTAAAAAATATCGGTTTTAGTGGAAAAGTTTCAGCAAAAAAAGTACGTTATATATTTTTTTAATAACTTTAAAAATTAATAGGGTTTTTATTGCCTTTTAAATTACCTACTAATAAATTTTAATCCTTTGTAATATTTTAACTTTTTCTTGTTCCATAAAAATTTTGTTAACATGGGAAATTCCCATACCCATTGGGCTTGCCGATTTCAAAAGTTTATGGTTTTTTTTTACCTTTCGATGTGTAGAGGTCAAAATGGACACTCACCTGTAAAATAAAAAAAAATAGTAATTAACTGACAAACGTATTTTCTAAAAGGGTTTTGATCAGTTTTTGGTCATATTTTTTAGTACCTACTCAATTTCGATTGCTTATATAGTTACGTTAGTGTGTGCATTTTATCTAAGGGATCATGGTGAATTATTGCGTTTTTAATTGTAAATAAAATTCAAGAACTAAATCGTTGCATTTTCATGTTTTGCCAAAGGATCCAATTCGGTAAGAACATGTGTTGGTGCAAAATTAAGTAATGATAACTTTACCTAATATAATTTATATTTAAGTTTGGACATTTTTAAGAAATTAGTAAAACATAATTTTTGCACAAACATAACCTTAAAATCAACAATTTTTATATTTGAGTTCTCTAAAAAACGCCGACAACTGCATTTTAAACAACAAAATATACCTACGAATTCATAATTCATAATATTATACATAATAGTAGTAGTAGTATTTTACCGTTGAGTGGAGACTTTAAAGAATCAAACCTTTTAATAATGCTAAATGCTGTTTAAATTTAGACGATTTATTTGTATGACGATTTTTACTGAATTGAAATGTTTACACTTTTCACGTTAATCATTACTAAAATGTGTATTTATTGTTAAGGTGTGTTCAGAAAATATCGGGAATTTTCGTTTTTTGAAACAAATATTTATTTATTTGTCTACATTAATGTTGTCGCCTTCAAAATATTCCCCATTGGATATTATGCACATGTGCCAGCTCTTCTTGCAATACTCGAAACACTTCTAAAACTCGATCTTTGGGATAGCTTTTAGTTCTTTCAGCGATGCGCTTTTAATGTTATCTATGCTTGCAAAACGACGGCCCTTTAAGGTTCCCTTTATTTTTGAGAATAGGAAAAAGTCAGACAGAGGCATGTCTGGCGAATATGGAGGCTGGGGCATTATTACAGTATTGTTTTTGGCCAAAAATTTTGTTCAAAATTTAACAATTTTAGAACAAATTTTGCTGCCACGCGTTTCATACCCAAAACATTCGAAAAAATTTCATGGGATGAGCCAATCGATATACCAACATCATCAGCGACTTCTCTGATGGTTTATAACCATTTCTTCCACTTTTTCCATGTTTTTATCGGTTGTTCGTCATCTTCAACGTCTTCACGGCCATCTTGGAAACTCTTATACCACTTGTAAACTCTTGTTTTACTTATAGCAGACTCACTATAGGCCTTTGTTAACATTTCACAGAATTTATTTAATTTTTAAGCAAAATTGGATACAAATTCTTTGATCCATTTCTTTTAACGAACGAAAAATCGCCGAGCTCATAAAACACGTCTAACCTTAGCGGCTGCCACAGACAAAGTAAACAATGAAAACAGCTAAAGTTTTTATCATACTTCGGGGGCATGTATACCAATATAATAAAGAAAATTTTATGACAACCGGACCCTCCTCGTATTTAAAGCTTGTTGACATTTAAAATACCAGTATTAATTAATGATTCTAAAAAAATATTAAATTTTTAGCATTCTTGTTCTCATTTTTACTTTTTCACTGCCAAGTACAGCGAGTCGGGTGTATCATTACGATGTTAATCATTTTTAAGTCAAGTACGATATTTTAGTTTCGCAAGCGAATTGCCACAAAAGAATCGTTCGGAATCGTAAATTAATCGGTTTTACATGGTAAATGCAATGCACTTTATGCGCGTTGAAGTTTCGAAATTTGTAATCGTTGAAATGGAGGCCAAAGTTTTTTGTTTATGGTTATTAAATTCGATTAAATTAAATTTTGTTAAATGCATTCTGAGCCATTAAAATTTAAAAAATTTTTTTTTATAAAATTTTACTTTGTTTCGGGTGTTACCATGGATCTGTTTCGGGTGTTACAAGTACACAAATTAAACACTTTATATGGACAAAATCGGTGTTTTATAAGTCTCTATAGGTACTACAAAATAACTTAGTAACAAATAAACATAAATAGAATGAATTCTCCTTAAACAACACTTAAGCAGCTTCAAGTGCGATTGATAAATCGGCAAAAAAGATAAAATCGTTATTATTGCCAAAAATCGGCATTCTTCAAGCAATACACACACATATATCGACATATGAAAAAAGTTGTAACACCCGAAACGTTTCGGGTGTTACAGTTTTTAATCAAGAAAAACACATATCAAATTAGTCTCATGCTCAGATATTAGTTAGCATTTTAAATCATTACCACCATAACGTTACTTTTACTAAATATTATTACACCAATCATTGATTAGTAATCAATCTGTAAGGTATAATAATAAAACAATTACATGATTTTTCGTTTCGGATAATTATCAATTTTTCGGGACTGTGACGCAATCCACCAATACTACGATAAATAATCTCAAATCACAACGTGGCAAAACTGTTGACAGATTGACAGTTTTTTTTTCGTATTTCCAATAGTTAGAGGCACAATGGTCATTCAGCCAGTTCACTTGAGTACAGATTTTTTTTGCACATTATAATTTGGAATGTTTTCTTTCAAAATTCATCAGATTTAATTCGAAAAGGACATAATTATTTTTTCACTCTTAGTATCGTTTGTCATGGAATGACCCCATACAATTTTTATATCAATCAACACAAAAAAAATGTAAAAAATAGTTATTTATGTCATTAGGTTAAGAAGTAGGCACTTCTTGGCCGAATGGCATACAACATTTTATCTTCAAAGCACTTTATATAGGTCAATTTAATTCAACATCAAAGCGGCCTAACCTCACTTTTTTAGAATCTCATTTATTTATTAGCTAAAAATTACATTAAATGTACAAGAATTATTATTGCTTTTAGAAGCAGTAATAGTTTGACAATACCTAGCAACATTATTTAAGTAGAAATGGATTTTTGTTATTACATTGAATTCAATTAATTGTTTAATAAATAGGTAGGTATCTAATTTCAATTTGTTAGGATTTTTATTTAAAAAATAGGTAGTTTGGAATGTTTAATTTCACTGAAAACTTAAAACAAATTAAAACTTAAAGATAGTTTAAATCGTAGAAAAAGAATCGTGCGTTTTCTTGGTTGCCTAACCTCACTTTTTGTTTTATTATTCATATTTAATTTTACAGGAATTTTACAGTAATGAAAAATATTAAACATTAACAGTAAAACAAACAAATTAGTGCTTATTATAAATAAATTAAACCAGTTTAGTACGTTAATTTCTTAGAAAAGGATTAATTTGTCAAAACAATATCCCTAGCGAAAAAAAAACCGAACTAATTACTTGCCTCATAAAATTTTTTATCGACCTAGGCCATAACAAGGTATTTCTTTATCGAATGTTGACAACAATAAAGTTTAAATTATAGACCGCGTGGAGATAAACGTTTTTATTTGTAATCAGTGGTGAACATTGGATTGTCTTTTATTTAGTATTTATGAAGTAATGTCAATGTCAACGTCTCTGACAATTGTGTTACAATGGGTGATAATAATTACACTAATCAATACATTCTAAACATGTTTTTATACATAATATTATGGCGAGTGCGGAAAAGTTTTTTAAAGAACAATTGGAACTTTCAATGTGTAATATCAGTATTGTGCGTGGATTGTTTTTATTTCATATTAAACAACGTTATTATCAATTTAAAGTTCAAAAATTATATTGAAAAAATAAACAAATGTAACAAATAAAAAAATCTAAAGTAATTGTTCAATGTATCGCCAGTGTTATTTACGACACATACAGGGTGAGTTATTTAACTCAGTTAGTATGCATTTTACGAAAAAATGTCCTCCTTATAGGGGGAACAGGGGGTAACTTTAAAATTTCCAATGGAACACCCTATTTTTTATTGCAGATTCGGATCATTCGACTAAAAATAGGTAGATTTTGTCTAAAACATTTTTTCATATTTGTAATAGATGGCGCTGTAATGAAAAAAAATCAATTTTGTTCAATTTTTCTTTTTATACGATTCTGCAATAATTAATTGTTCTATAAAAATATCACTTTTTTTGGTAATAATTATCTTATTAAATTAAATTTGATTACCCAAGATTTTTTAACTAATATTTAAGTTTCCTTTGGTTTAAATTTTATACATTATTTCAATCGGTGATAATTATCAATTGCGCACCATGGTCACTTTTTAACTGCCAGCATTAAATCCTTTAATTTAAAGAATTATTGTACTATTTTTAATAAAAATACCTCATTTAAGGAAAAAAACATTATTTTGTCAATTAATTAATTTAATCATAATTGAGGTATTTTGTTATAAATAAAAATTATTATTGAGGTATAAAAAACTATTTATAATTTAGCATTATTTAATCAATTTACTTCGAAGATTAATTTGCAAACAAAAAGACCTCCTTTCGTTAAGCAGTTATTCATAATGGATTTTTTAACAGTGGAAGAAAAAATAGAAATAATTTTGATTTATGGAGAAGCAGGCAGGAATCTTGACGATGCTGTTAATATCTACGCTCAGCGTTTTCCGGATAAAATTCGATCGCGTACCTCATTTCGCCGTACAGTCAAGCAGTTTACTACAAACGGGAGTGTTTAACCGAAAAAAAGAGTTCGTCGAGCAATTTAATTAAAATTTAAAAAATAAGTAAATAAATTTAAAAAATAAAACCAAGTATTTTATTCAAAAATTATTGGAGAATCGTATACACTCACCCTCGACTCACCCTGTATAAGCGAATACCACATTAAAAAGAATAATTCATTTGTTAAGGAAGAGATGAACATATTTGTGTATAATTGCCAATAGATACAACCTTGTGTTTAATGTTTGAAATGTAAATTTTACTAAGGTATATAAAATACAAACGAGGTTTTTATTTAAATTCAATAGTTTAACATTTAAATATGTAGGGACGTTGAAAGACATGTGAGTTTTTTTTCGAATTTTTTAAGAAAAAAGTTTTCCTAAAAAAAACAAACATGGCCTGTTAGTTTTTTCACTTAAACTAATAAGTGATAATAACTGCATTAATTGCGGGTATTTAACTCAAATTTTAAGTTAAATATATATGTCGAAACGTGTACAGTATTTCCCAATTTAATTTACAAATTGCCGCTGAATGCATTGCCAATGGATAATAATTCGACCTGAATGATAAATTTATTGCATTTTTCGTTTAGTAGTGCTCGAAAAGAGACACAAAATACAAACCGCTGTTTATTGAAAAAAAATTATTTGTGAAAATGCAGAAATTTGGTAAGAAAATAGGTTTTTAGTTATGTGAATTATTCAGTTTTTATTACTTACTAATACCTAGTTTTTGTAAATAAAAAAACATATTTGCACCGATATAAAAAATAAAGTCAAATACATAAAAAAATTATTATACAAAATAATAAAATATAATAAAAACTCACTCATAATTCTATTTTTACACCATCTTAAAAAACAAATATTCACAATAAAAGTTGTAAATCAAATACCTATTAATATGCAAGCATCTATTCTTTCATCTAGACAGCTTTGGAATTCAAGGTCGTAGCATGCGGCTTTCCCCACAAAAACTTTCCTTTTTTTCAGTTGGCAATGATCTTAAAATTTAAGCCGATGATGAGTCAAGGCCACCTGTGGTTAACCGGCTACTGTTTAACAGTTTGTGCCTGATGTTCAAAAATCTTTTGTGGGAATAATGATTTACGATAAATAAAAAAATATTTATAAATTACAAACAGGATGTTATATAATTAATGTAATATGTTAAAATACTGAATATCTTTTGACATAAGGTGTAACAGAAAAATATTAAAAAAAATATTTTCCCAAATATAAAGAAAAAATATGCATTAGAAGTATTTTATTTTTTTGTGATACGCCACTGGTTACACACTTTTGTTCTATGAGTACATAGATACCATACAACAAAGTAGCTGTAGTTGTAAAAAATTGTTACAACAAATTTTTCTTGCAAAAAATAAATAAAAACTCAATAAATACAAAAGTTTTATGCCCTTAAAGCTCTAATACCCTTCAGTATTTATTTACTCATCCAGCTATTAGCTTAATAAATGATTAGGAAATTTAGTACCCATTTTAAAAACCCCATAACCCCATAACATATTAGGACAAGTTCACAGGTTAAACTTTAAACATTCAATTTGTGTAAATAAATCCTTAGTGATAATATTTACAATTTGGGCCCATAACCTAAAATTTGAAAGAAATGCACTAAATTCTGTCATAAAAGTTGCCAGATTTTGTTTGAATTTACCTTCATTAAAAAAATGACATAATCAACAATTAATAAAAACGCCAAATTAACAATTTGTGTTGATTTTGTCATTTTTGTAATTCAGCTAAATTTAAACAAAATCTGGCAACTTTTTTTGACAGATTCTAAAAACGCTGGTTGTTACCAACCACAACATAATAAATTAAATTAGGCAACCAGATTAGCCTAAAGTTCCTAGTCGATCAGTGACGTACTTTTTGGTAGGATAAAGGTTATTATATGTTATGTTTGTTTTTTTTCTTAGCATGGGGGTAGAATTTGTACCTTATAAAAAAAGAAAATTTTTCAAAAGAAAAAATTTTTTTTACTTAACATCTTAATATTTAATTAAAAGGGGTAGTTCCAACGGGAAATTTTTTTTTTGGTCTAAAATCATGGAAAACATGTATAAATTGTAGAATGTGATTTTTTTTCACTCAACTTTCATTCTAATAAAAAAGTGCATTTAATTTTTTAATTTTTTACTTAAATTACAAAAACAATGGGAAAAAAACTTTTGACTTAAGGGGACACCCTACAGATTCTAGAACAAAAAAAAAGGATTTCCCGTTGGAACTACCCCATTTAATTAAATATTGAGTAAAAAAATTTTTTTTTGATAAATTTTCTTTTTTTACAAATTCTGCCCCCATGCTAAGAAAATAATTTCAATCTGCCAACAATTAACAATTTATTACCAATTTCCTAAAAATATTTATTAAAATTAATAATTTGCAAATTTTCTAAAAGTTTAGATAATAAAACAAAATCTAACAATAAACATGTGCATATTATATTTCAAAAAAATTTCTAAATAACATCCGTACTTTTGCTATTTTGACTATTTTGGTAAAAGAAATCGTCAAAGTTGATTTTTCACCATATATAATAACTTATTGATTAATTTTATGAAATAATTGCAATTTTAAAAAGAAATAAAATAAAGAATATAAATAAAATATTTTTGCAAAAATGGCGAATGCGTCGGGATTAATTTAATTAAATATTGACCGTCGATTTCCAAGTAAATATTTTCCTAACAGTGCGTAAAGTTACATTTTTCCGCATGCTACTGCAATTCGGGCAAGCAATAAGTACGGACAAATTACATTGCGCAATATTTTTTCTATTAGCGTGCGGAAAGATTACAATGATTATTAAATTAATTTTTATTAATGTTTATTACAAAGGAACAATTATTAATATTTTCTAAATTAATTGTAGAACAGGTTAATTCATTCAACGGGTGACTTGTTTTACTATTTAATAAAGTTTGGCTTAACTCAGAAGAGCCGTTTTTTATGTTCCATATTTTATTTGATATTTTTTTTGGGTAATGGATTCTTCTATGTAGCTCTCGGCGACAGCCGTTGATTTCCATCCTCCAAGTCGCTTAACATTGGAAATTCCTTCCCCAGAATCGGCTAATATGGTAGCGGAGGATCTACTAAAACTATGACCTGTGTACTCCCTAGAATTTTTAAGTTTTAGATGTGCAGCTATTTGGGCAGGCATTTTACCAAATGTATTAATTCCTACACATTGGGTGGTGCATGCTCTTCTTTTATAATTGATAAAAAACCGCTTGTGTGGGGTATTTGGTTTTCGCAAATTTGAATATTTTCGAAACAGTTGTAAGTAATGACCATTATTGATTTCATCAGATACCACAAAGATTCTTGATGTGTAATTTTTTGTCCGATTACCAAATTTTCTTTATCTTCTATATCATCAATCATTATCTTTGAGAGCTCTTCTTGGCTACAAGCACCAGCCAACCCAAAAATAGTGGCAACTTTTATTAAAAGGTAAATTTCATCTGGTGCTTCTTTAACGAATCTTGAAATGTCATCTTTCTCAAAACTTTTGGATTTTTTTGGTCGGTATCCCACATTTTTCTTTTTTATATATGATGTTAATTTATAATAGAGACTCAAATCCAAATTAAAATACGCAAAATAGGCTAGAAACACTTCTTCCTTAAAACTTTTTGTCCCTTTGTTGTTGCATCAGTTTTTAAAATAAACGATAATCAAAATTATCAATCTGTCATTCTCGTATAAAAGATCCGGCAACACTGGATTACGAAGGAATGATTTATTTGGAGACTCTCTTTGTTGTCTGCTCTTCTCTTTAGACTTTTGCTACATTTAACATACTGCATGTTTCTGTTGCTTTATTTTTCGTTCCCATACCTTGTTTTAATTTTTATTATTATTATTATTTCAGTCACTAAAAAATGCTGAAAAAACTTTCAATCATCCTGATATTTTTCGCTGTGGTCACCCAGCAACAGCAGCAAGAGCGAAACCTCATAGATGGCATCATCAACTTGCTGGAGACAGGCAACCGGCAATACAACGTCTTCGAGCCACGTGACATGCCGACGAACCAATTGCGAGCGAGCTACGATTTCATCGTGGTAGGCGCTGGTACGGCGGGTTGCGTTCTCGCCAACAGGTTATCGGAAAACCCCGATTGGAATGTGCTTTTAATTGAAGCCGGTAAGAATTTAGAATTATTATAAAACCACATATTTTACTTAAAATAAGAATATTTGAATTTTTAATAATAGTTTTATAAAAACATGCAAAAAAATATAGTAATTGGACATTTTATATAGTAATTGGACACATGGACCATAGTTATTGGAAATAAAATTTTTATATAAACATGACAACTTTACATCAAATAACATAAATTGTTAAATATTTTTTAAAGATAAATTGCTGTTTTAGGTAATTTTGTTTTTGTAAATATCATATAATTCATATATTTCTTTCTCGGATTCCTCATCCCTTTTCTGGATTCTGAAGGTAACTACTAATTCCTTGGCCTGACTTCTGAAATAGTTTGTTGCAAATATCATTAAGTGTGGTATCTCTAGTTTGTGAAGCATTTATAATGTTTAGGCCGGAACAGGATGATTTATATATATCTAATATTTTTTCGGGTGGTATGTTAAAAGTATTTTCCGAATTTATTCATTTTGTTGCCATTAGTTTTTTATGTTTTCTATCATGCCCTGTATTTAAATCACTGTTATTCTGCAAGATGTCCTGTGACGAAGAATTCACTATATTACTTACTCTAAAAATGAATTGGTCAAAAATGTCATAGTAGTCCGGGAGGCAGTGAAGATTTTCGGTACTTATTTTACCAGTCGGCAAACACCGATACAATTATTGGGTTTGTTATTCTGAGCAAAATTTATATATATTTAGGGGGGGGTTTTCCGATGGGTTAAGGCGGAAAATGCGTTATAAAGTACAAATATATTGCACTTTTTTTTCCAGTGATAAAAATAATTCCATTAGTGAGAGATATAGTGAACTTAAGAAAAAAAATAGTCTGGCTAATCTGTGAGTATGGGTAATATGTCTGGCAGGTGGAAAAATTATCAAAACCATTGCCCTTATTTTCGCAGTCCTAAAAATTTTGTGAGATGATAGTTTATATTATAATTACAGCTGCAAATATAGTCTGGCTAATGTGGAACACTCCCAAAGCCTTGCCAGACTTGTCCAACCCTCCACAGGCGCGCTAAATTCGGCATGTTCAATTTTACAGGCGATTGTTGTCATCTCTACATGTTTTTACTTTTCATAATGTATGATAAGAAAATAATTTGTGTAAAGCAAAATTTAAATATGGCTAAAAAAAATGTCAGTCCATCCGCCACCAAAAAACTTTATTCGCGAATAACTTTGTAACTATCAGAGATACGAGAAAATTTGTGCAGTTGTTTTTTGTAGGATTCTCTACAAAATCGATCTCTTGACAGTATTTTGTATCTCCCTTAGTTTTTGAGTTATATCAATAAAAAAAAAGAAAATCGCAAAAATTCCCATTCAAACGCGAGTTTCTTGTGAGTCTGGCGGGGCTTTCGTGATTGTAAATAACAGCCAGACGTGTATTTTCAACGAAATTATGGTATACCGGTATTATTTATCATGTGACAAATTTTCAAATCCGGGAAAATAAGAGCAAAATTTTTGTAATTCTTACGATTTTCAAGATGCCGCCAGAACAATTTGCCAATTTCAAAAATCAGCCAGACTTAATTTTGATTATAGTTTATGACAGTACCAAATAATGGGTTAAATTTTAAGCATGGGAAAATAAGGGCTATAGTATACGTATTTCAAAAACCGGTCAAATTTTTGCTTCCGCAAATTTTCAGCCAGACTGACTTTCCTTCACTTGGGATGTGCCAGACTGTTATTTCCATTAATAAAATGACTCACTTTAATTAATGTGAAATATTTATGACTGGGAAAATAAGTGGACTTGACTTTTTGGCTCATCTAGTGAACCCATCCGAAAATTTTAGCCAGACACACAAATTGTCGTTTTGTGTCACCATTTGAACAAACTTAATGACATTCACAAACTGGGAAAATAAGTACCGAAAATATTCACTGCCTCCCGGACTATAGCGAAAAAGCGGCCACTAATAATTCTCGTCAACAGCAATTTGTATCCAGGAAATTTAGCAGTCAATTCCTATGAAATAATATTCGCTGAATCCGAAAATGTCGTCAAAAGTTATAAAAGTAGAACAGTTTTTGAAATATAATCAATTTTACATATAATATGGAATTGACTATATCTTAAAAACTGCTTAACTTTTATAGTTTTTGAAGGTCTTTTTGGATTCAGGGGACAATTTTACATAAGAATTGGCTGGTAAATGTCCGGGATACAAATAGAGTATGATATTGGACATGTGTCCAATAATAAAAATTTACATTTTTACCAACCAGTAATTGGACAATGGCAGAATTAAAATTAAAATGCATTAAAGTGACAATGTTTAAACCATTTATACAACACACACTGATCTGTAAACTTTTAAAAAATATTTTTTATTGAAATTTAAACACAGCCCTGCTCTTAACAAAAAAACAAAAATCTTACCACCAAAGTAACGTGCGAACTTTTTTGTCCTAATTGGACCCAAAATAAAGTAGTTCTACATTATTACCGACTGAGATAGTTATAATTGTATACAGCGTCATCTAATGATTTGACTTTAAGGTAACTATTTATAGAACTCTTGTTTTACAATATTAATGTCAATTGTCCAATAACTATAAACTGTCTACTTTACCCTATTATATAATTTTTTGTAATAATTACAGGAAATAGTGAAAACTACATGTTTGACATGCCTATTCTCGCCAATTACCTGCAATTCATAGAAACCAACTGGAAATACAAAACTGAACCTAGCAAGAAATTTTGTATGGGTAAGTAACAAATTCAAATTTCTAAATAAAATGTTTGTTAAATCATAGCTTTATTACTAATCATAATAAACTTGTAGTACTGCCTTTAAATTTTTTTTAGGCGTAATTCTGATGTGTTATAAAAAACTAACAATCATTTGCGAATTGTTTACCAAGTATTGAAACAATTTCCCTGTTTTAAAACGTTTCTTAGATTTTTTAAATAAATAAACCGCTATAGTCGACAATACACGAGATTGTGCCTGGGCACGTATGAATAGACCTTAACGCTGACGTCATATGCCGTTGGTGACGTAAAACCATGCAGAATTGGATGCGACTATAAGATACATTTTTCTGTATTATATGCAAAAACTCCAATACATGCGATATATTTAAATAGTCATTTATTTGTGTATAAATTTGTATATATATACAATGTAAATTTTGGAATATTTACTTAAGATGTATTTTGTCCTGTAATTGGGGGAAACCCTGTTGGGCTAATAAAGTTTATTATTATTATTATTATTATATTAAAATTATTTTGTTTATTGTAGGTATGGACAACGGCCAATGTAACTGGCCTAGAGGCAAAGTCATAGGCGGCTCGTCAGTTTTGAACTACATGATCTACACCAGAGGCAACCGCAGAGACTACGACCATTGGAGCGCTATGGGTAATTCCGGATGGTCGTTCGAGGACGTCCTGCCTTATTTCAAGAAAGTGGAGAATTTCAGCATCCCGGCTTATCAGGATTCCCCGTATCACAGCCAGGAAGGCCACTTGGGGGTTAGTTACGCTCCCTTCAAGACTAAAATAGCCGATGCCATTATCGAAGCTAGTCAGCAGAATGGGTTCGATTACGTGGATTATAACGGTGCTAAACAAGTAAGATAGTTTTCATGATTTATTTAGTGTTAGTTTATGTTTTAAGTGTCAAATGTTTATTATTGGTCTCGTTTGGGTTAAAATAACGTTGTTTTGTTGGGGCCTTAAGCATTTGTTGTTGACAGATTTATTGTCCTACTCAGCTTTGGTATATCACCGCGATATATCGAACCTTGTTGTTTGTTTTTTTTTTTCTTCATTATTTCATGGTGTTTGGTTAGTATTGTCTTTCTAATGTTTCTATTGTTACTGATGTTTATTGCAGTGTACCTTTCTTAGAATTTTAAAGGTATCTGTCGTGTTTAATTTTGCAAATTATGTGTTAGATCATGCATATTAGACTGGGCCAAAAAAATCAACGATTTTTTTTTAAAGTATATCGAAAATATGGTATGGGGTGACAAAAAAAAATATTGTGAAAGTTTAAGTCCATAATATTATTATTAAGAGGTCTATCATCGCAATTTTAATTTTTTTTCTCAGCAAGTTTTACACAGTAAAAAATTGAGTGTAAAATTTTACACTCAGTTTACACTCATGAGTGGTGCATATAGATCCAGCAGTTTCAGTGTAAAATCCATTTATATTTCTGAGTGTAAAATATGGTATTTTTAACATAATTAAAACTGGTAAAAGCTATGTCAATGCGTGTAAAAACCTATACCTTTTTAACACACATACGAGTAAAACTAGTTTAACAACGTGTAAAAGTACCGCGTTGTTATACACGTTCGAGTGTAAAACTAAGCAAATTCAGTGTAAAATAGACTCAATATAGAGTGCAGAAGAAAACCTTTTAAATTGGTAAATTAGAAACTATGAGTGTATGATCGAATTATTAGAGTGTAAAAGTACACTTGCGGAAAAGTAATAAATACAGTATTAAGTGTGAAACTTATTTATTGGAGTGTAGAACTCACTTTTTAAGAGAGTAAATTATACAAATCTGGGTGTAATTTTTATTTATTAGAGTGTATAATTAAACTCGATACAGTGTAAATTTTAAAAAAATTCAATATTGGGGATGGGCTTCTAGAAATTATGCCAAATATTTAAAAATATTATCACTTTATTAACAAAATAATAAAAATAAAAAAAAAATATATATATATATATATCTATCTAATCTAATAACAGTTTTGATTTATCATATTTAAAAGACCCTGTATTTATCCGAGTCGGTAATACATTTCAATCTTATCTTACAGGTACTCTTAAATATTAAAGTTACACGTTTTCAAATTTTACATTTTAAATAAACTAGTAAATAATATTATGACGTCCATTCCAAGCCCATGGACGGGACACATCAGAAACATGTCTAAATATATGCTTGTTACTTCCTTAAGTTTACTTATTTTTTTCTACGAGTATTTATGAGAAGTATTAGACAAATTACCAAATTACATTATATTCAATGTCCTTCAACACAAAAGAGATAAAATATCTGGTACTCATGCACATATTGCTTTTCTCTTATTTTTTATACTGATGGATGGCCGTCATGTTTTAAAAAAAGCGGTTAGCAAAGTCGATTTTAAAATAAAATGTATATATACTTACCTAGTCTTACAATATCCTCATAAGAATCATTAGTAATATCTATTTTACAGTATTTAACACTATTCTTGTATTGTAATTTAAAAATAGGCATGTTTTTCAACACATCAATATGGCACACAGCACACAACCACGTTAGCTATCGTTTGTCGTACTGCCGAGGGAGGTGCTCTAATTGGAGAGGTTTACCTAATTCTTTTTACACCCAGGAGTGTTTTCTTTGCAATTCGTTGGTGGTAAAATTACCATTTCCAGAAACGTTTTACACTGGTACGATACAATTTACCAAATTTAGTTCAAGTTTAGTCGGAAAAATACTATTTACACTCATGAAATAGTTTTTAATAACAGCATTTTGCACCCAGGTGAGTATTTTAACACCAAGATAATGATAAATACTTTCTTGAAATTAACCACTAGTAAAGGTTCATTTGAGTGTAGAAAAATGTGACTTTACATTTGCAATAGTGTAAAAATTTACACTATAGAATTTTACCACTCAAGATGTACATTTTACCCGAAGCTTTTTTTTTACTGTGTAGGCTCAGAACTCCTAACCATTGAGTTTAACAAAATTGACTTGAAAATATTTTTTTAAGAAAATTAAATGCTGTACAAAAAAGGTTAAAGTGAAATTTTCCGTCAGATGAACCGTTTCCTTAAAATCATGCCTTAAAAATTGGTATAGTTTTACATTTTGATCTTTTAAATATTCTTATCGGAAATCAAATGCTTTACAAAAAAAGCCTCTTAACATTTTTGGCTAAATTCACTCAATCAAAAGTTATTCAAGGTTAAAATTTCGCTTTGACTTCAAATTTAACCTTGAATAACTTTTGATGGGGTAAATTTAGCCAAAAATGATAAAAGACTTTTTTTGTAGAGCATTTGATTTCCCAGAAGAATATTTATCGTTTTTTTTTCAGGGTACTGATTTTTACTTGAATTACAAAATTCCAAATTGTAAAATACTTAAAAAAAAAAATTGTCGATTTTTTTGGCCCAGTCTAATGCATATGCTTAAGGATACTTATCAATTTTTTGCGGATGGCCTCTTCCCCTCTTGTTTGACCCAGAAGCTGAAACTTGTCACTTAAGAAGCTTACTTGTCACTTATCTGTTTCTTATTACTTAACTCTTAACTCATTCTTGACCGTAGGGTAGTCTATACTCACTGTAGTTGTTTCACTATAATTTGTTTGCACTTTTGAGAAATTATTTTTTGGTTTTAGAGCTCTCGCTCGAGGGAAGTTACCCTTTTTACAACTCGACAAATCTAGCTGGAGACTTTAAAAACTAAAAAAAAAATTAATCTTTTCGTTCAGGTGGGCGTCTCCAGGCTGCAAGTCTCCCTAAGAGATGGTGTCCGTGAAAGCTCTAGCAGAGCCTATCTACACCCAATAAGAGATCGCCCGAACCTGCACGTGAAAAAACAGGCGATGGTGTCGAAAATCCTGATCGACCCGAACACGAAGCAGACCGTTGGCGTTGAATTTGTACGAGATAACGTGCCGTATCGAGTGAAAGCTTCGAAGGAAGTCATTTTGAGTGGAGGTGCAATCAACTCGCCGCAACTGCTGATGCTGTCGGGGGTGGGCCCGAAAAAGCACCTGACGAAAATGGGCTTGCCCGTGATAAGTAACCTGAAGGTGGGACACAACCTGATGGACCACATAGCTCTGGGTGGTTTGACGTTTATCGTCAACAACACTTTCAAATCCCTGAGGACGGATAAAATTATCACCACCGAGAATCTAAAGTTGTACTTTAACGAGCACAAAGGACCCATGACGATACCAGGCGGTTGCGAGGTGCTGATATTTCAAGACTTGGAAAACCCCACGGACAAAGACGGTTACCCAGACATAGAGATTCTCTTCCAAGGCGGTTCGATAGTATCCGATCCGGTGCTTAGAAAAGATTTCGGCATCACAGATGAAATCTACGACGCCGTCTACAAGCCCATCCAAGACGAGGAAACCTTCATGGCGTTCCCCATGCTACTCCGGCCCAAAAGCCGCGGGAGAATCATGCTGAAGAGCCCGTCGTACCAACACAAACCCTACATATTCCCCAACTACTTCGCCGAACAAGACGATATAGACACAATTATCAAAGGCGTGCGCCTTATACTCAACATAACCTCACAACCGGCGCTGCAGAAGATAGGCGCCAAACTTCACGCGATACCGATCCCGCAATGCGCACACTTGGGCTTCGGTACCGACCCGTATTTCGAATGCATGGCCAGGCACTTCACCTTCACCATCTACCATCAAAGCGGCACCTGCAAGATGGGTCCGAGATCGGACAAAAGGGCCGTGGTCGACCCCCGACTGAGGGTCTACGGGGTCAAGGGGCTCAGGGTCGTCGATGCCTCGGTGATCCCCGAAATTCCGGCAGCCCACACGAACGCCCCCACCTTCATGATTGCAGAGAAAGGCTCCGACATGATCAAACAGGATTGGGGCTACATGCAATAACTTATTGGTGGTGATGTTTTTCTGTGATAATATGTTATGTTTTTGTATTATTATTATTAGCTAAACTAGTTTGTAAGGTAACATATTTGCCATGTATTAACAGTGTCATTTAACATAGGTATGTATTGTTTTAGGTTAAATGTGGATAAAATGTTTTGTCTTCTTTTGTCTGTGTTCCCTGATTGTTTATAATATAATTCATTATAACGTTTCAAGTCCATATTGAGGTTCTTGGTCAGTTTGGTAAGTCTGTCAGGAATGCATATCACACAAGAATTTGGGGATGATGATGCAGACAGACGTTTAGAATTTTGTGAAATCATGACCAATAAAATATCAAACCAGCTACAAATACTAAAACCACCTCAACCACCTCATTATGTAGTAGCTGTTAGGACTTGGGTGAATCAGAATTATCCAGAACAGTGGATTGGTAGATGAGGACCAATAGAATGGCCTCCAAGATCAACAGATCTGACACCATTAGACTTTTTCTTATGGGGTTACTTACTTAAAATCTGTGGTCTACAAAACTGAGATCTAACATTAGACAAATTAATTAAATTTAATTTATATAAAAAGAGTTTTAATGATTACAACTCCACTGTGAAAGTAAATACAACACGCCACAACACAACACAACCGGCAAAATGTATATTACAAATACCTATAATAGAATTATAATGTTATATCACTGCCCCTAGAAAATGGCGAATTGCAAGTTGCAATGATACAAAACGTACTAAACACGTGTGCCGCAATCGGTGTGAGCTACCAGATTTTGTTGTAAAATTGACATGCTATTGGGATAATTGTGATGTATCTCGAATGAATTGCTTTTGAACAAAAACACTTTGCACTTTGAAAGAAGTAACATTCAAGAGATTTTGTATTTGTTTTCAAGAGAACTATACTTCTTCAACTAAGAACTTTTTTCTTCAAGCAATAAATACTCTTTTATGCTAAAATATTGTTTCTTGCAGCTAATAATTTTTTATGTTTTTGTAATTGTTAATTTTATTATTATAAATTATTAAAAAAATGGAATTTCATCTTAAAACATTTTCCAAAAATTTTAAATTTCTACTTGTACCTACTAATATATTATATTATTGTTAAGAACAATAGTACTGTAAACAGTTTAAAGGTGTTATGATTTTTCCAAAACTTTTAAGTAAACTCTGTAAGGCTTCATTTTTATTTTAAAGATGTCTTTTATTGACTATATTTGACTACATTAAAAAGTATACTGGGTTGCATATTTATAAATATTGTTTTATAAAACATCGAGACATTTACATTAAAAATCATATACAGGATTTTTCCAAATCATGTCCATATATAAACAGGTATATATTTTTTTATTTAAAAAGCAAGGTGGGGTAAGTTAGAGAAAAGTCCTTAATGGCATTTAAAAATTTAAAAAACCCTCTCAAAACCAAAAATCATATCTTAAAGAATAGTAACTTTTATTTATATAGTATGTATATTATACTTTAATAGTATATTATGTATCAAGTTTGATAAACGCCATTTTATACACGAATTTAATTTAGGCACGAGCGAGTTCTTAAATTAATGAGTGTATAGAAAAGTTTATAAACGATGTGCATACTATACTTTTTCTACGACAAATACTTATTATTATTAAAAAGATTTAAATCAAATATTTTTATAGAGCGCCATCTATGAAACAATAGGGGAATCTGTGTGTCACCGTCAAATGTCAAATATTTTATAAACACAGATTATAAAGGTTATAAATCGAAATGTATTTCTTGAAAATGTACAGTTTTTTACAGTAAAAGTAAAGAAAATGTTTTATGAGCACTTTACAGTGGAGTCCGAATTTGAGTTATAGTTTACTGCCGGCGAAATTAAAAGGTCAGTACAATGTTCATATAAAGTTTTCAAATATTGGCGTTGAGAAACTATTTAATACTTTTGTATTTTTGTATTGAGATAATAAAAAAATTTTCACATTTAGTAATATTTTACAAGAAAGGCACTTTATTTTAACGATTGTACGACATTTAACAACTGTTAAGCCCGTAACTAAAACGCCGTAAAGCCACAACTTGTCAATGTGTATTTAAATACTTGTGTATTTTTGTATTGAGATAATGAAATTATGTATATACGATTTAGCATTTGTTACAATTTGTTGTCGCAGTAGCATAAATGACAGACCCAAAAATGTAGATAATTAAATTTTTCAGGTAGATATTTGAAACAATTAACAACTTAGAAATTGGTAAATTAAAAATTAATACTAGGTATATCGATAAAATCAATACATTCATAATAATTAAGGCTTTAGTATAAAAGCCCTAAATTATTTTAAATCATCAGTACCTACTAGATCATTTGTCAACACAAAATAACGACATGAAATTCTTCGTAAGTAACTTTACTAAAACATTGTTAAGAAAATAGCAAAAATTATTTTTTTTTGTTGGTAGATTTGCCTGGCTGTCCTATTGGCTATCGCCTACGCCAGACCGCAGACTCAAGCCGAAAGCGACGCTTACAGCGCATATTTGGCCCACCAAAACGAAGCTGCCAGGTAAAAATCAACAGGACATAAATCTGGACGAATTGGTGGCCAAAAATTTTTAACGTTGTTTTTTATTGCAGATACGAATTCAATCAAAATATCGACGACAAAATAAGCGATTCGACCAATCAGAGGGCTGAAAAAAGGGAGGGGTTGGCCGTGTCCGGAATGTACTCGTACAGCGACGGGTACCACAAAAGGACCGTCCATTATGTTGCCGACCAAAACGGATACAGGGTCACCGGGTAGGAGTTGCATAAATATTTAGTTAAAAATTACATTTTTTTCGTAAACAAAATTTTAGCATGGAAGCTGTACCGTTATCGGACGGCCCGAAAATCGACTTGACCGGAACAGCTTCGGTCAGCAAAGCAGCTCACGGTAGCTCCGTCATGTACTCAGTCAGGGGCGTTCCAGGGGGCCACACTGAGGATATCTTCTAATTTCGATGATTTTTTGTATATATTTATGTCGATGATTATGTTGTTTTTATTTAATTTATTGAAATACATAAAATAAAACTTATTTGGTTGTTGTATTTTTACCTTAATTTGTTGACAGGAGTAGTTTAGGGAGACGTACCTAAAAATAAAAAAATAAATAAATATTGTAAAATTATGTATGTATCTGACTTTTAAATAATAAGATGTCGAGGGGCCCTTTGAATGGCAGGGCCTGGGGCTATAGCCCCAAAAGACCCTTCTTAATCCAGGGCTGCCTATAGGTATGTAGTGAAACAATTAGCCTTTTATGATATTTTAAAAAACAGGTTTTTTTATCTAAAAAATTATTTAAATTAAATAAATATTTCTATAAATCGACTTCTATACGAAAATAAAGTAACCTTGCCAATAAACATTTTTTTTCTACGACCACTATGTAAAAGTCACATTTCGTATTGGCATCGTTGCTTAGAAAATGGATATTTTCATTGGCAAGGCAAAACACGAATGATAAGTGACATTTCGTTTGACATTCGTTTCAAATTTTGTATTGTATTTGTATATGTATGTCTAAATATCATTTAAAACTCAATTAATTGTGTTTGTATAATAAATTCTAGTTTTTAGGGCCTTTATTTAAATTAAAAGAATGAGATAAAAGAATTTTAACAGCTGTCAAACACGTTTTTAGGTTATTTTGTTTTGTATTTGAATGTAATAAAAAATAAAAGGGTCGGAGAAAAAACCTTGTGTTTCACTTGTGAGAAAAGCTTTCTTCAAGCTCGTGTTAATGCACACTCGGCCTAACAGCCTCGTGGGCAACTTAAACACTCGCATGAAAAAGTCGCTTTTCAACACAAATAACTATTACGTAATTTACAATTAAACAATTAAGGTAGGTTGTGGAACAAAGGTAAACCACACAGCCAGTTTGACATTACTTTGGACAAATTAGGCTGGGTTTTTAATCTTAAAATATTTACAAACAAATAGCAAGTTAGAATTTATTACCTACTTTAATTTTATTTTTTGCTCTCAACCAAGGTTTAATTTATTTTTTACTCGATAAGCAAGCTTCAATTTTAATTCCAAACTGAGGAAAGTAATATTTACCCAATAAATAAATTAGAATAAAGACTTTATTTTTAATGTTGCGATCGCCTATTTAGATATATTTATATTTTTTATTCAGTTGTTTTTCGCTTTTTTGTAATTAGTTATTTTGCATTTTGTTATATTTAATATAATGCTATACAGGGTGTTTCTGGAGAAACGCAAACGATATGGATTTGAAATTTTAATAGCGTATACAATTTGATTTAGACTATACCTAAAGTCAATAGTTTTCAAGATATTAATTTTTTTAGTTAAAATTTTGCTAAATGCACGTCAATCAAAAATAGCTAATTTTTTGTTATTAGGTTTGCTGACATGAGGTTGGAATTTTTGGAATATTAAAACATTGTTTAAATAATTTAAATAGCTTGAGAAAAACCATTTGAAATTAGGAAAACTTCAAACAATAATAACGTTTTTATTATAAATGTAAAACCCTGTATGTTTTAACATAATCAAATGGAAAAGGTATTATAATAACGGTTTTTTAAAGATAAAATTTCAGAGACATTTAACAATTTCTTATATTTTCAATACTATTTTGTATCAACAAAGCTGTGAAATTCTACATGTGGGTGAATGTGACAGTATCCATGGTTACCACTTAATCTGTCATTTTTTAAAATTAATTAAAATATTTATTTGAAAAATTAATAACTCGAAAAATATTAACTTTAGGTATAGGATATGGTATAGCCATTTTACTCAGAATTTTATGTAGAATTTAAAAATGTCAAAATATATGAGGTGTCCTGTTTAAAATAACAAAGGTAAAGACATTTCCAGTAAAACAGCAAGTATTATTTTGTACAAAATAATTAAGGAAAAAAATCTAAAACGAATAATTTACGCTATTAAAATTTTAAATCGATGTCTTTCGAGATTCCCTAGAAACTTCCAACGGACTACGTACGAGAAACACCCTGTACATTTATGTGTTATGCTATACTTAATTATTAATAAAAGATACAACAATATTTGTATAAAAATGACAAAATGTACTAAACTAAACTTTTATGAATACTGCTACTGCTAATTCAAAACTTATCTTGGCCACAGAAACAACATTTGCATAAAAAAGTATAATATTTTGTTGAAATTTTAAGTATTGTTATTAGATCCCAAAGTTGGAAAACATTAGTTAAGGTTTAAATAACTCTTTTAAAGCAATTAAAATTATATCAACACATAATACTAACAATTATCTACAAAATCTTATCATTAACCAAATTATCAGGAATTTGGCAAAGAAAAGAATTTCGAAATTGTGTCGGTCATTTATTTTTAATTGCTTAATAATATCCATACTTTTGAGGTACTATAAAATGAGCTGGGCTTAAACCAAAAGTATACTGCACAAACAACATTCAATATGAGAGGATTGGTAAGAAAATGCAACAAATTTTACAACAAAAAAAATTTTAATCGATTCATTTTTCAGATTATATTTGCCGTTTTGGTAATTGCTAGCCAGGCTAGGCCACAAATTCGCCTAAACTTTCCTAGGAGGACTCAAAGTATTTCCCCTGACAAAGCTGTAGAAACTCCAATTCCATCTGCAACTGTACCAAAAAGTCCAGTACCAGAAAAACCCAACGGTGAAGGTGAACCACAAGGACAAGCACGGGAGGAGTTTTATGAACAGAATGAAGAAACCTTCGATAATGAGGAATCAATAGAGGAAGAAGAACAAGAAGATGTCAAACCTTTGGTAGTACCGGTAATATTCGTTGTTCTTGTTGTACCAACATTTTCTTCATTTATTTCTTCTATAGACCGCCAGCAGAAGAACCATCACCCCCACCCCGCAACCAAGCAGAAGACCCAACATCCCAATAAGAAAATCGCTCGTACCATCCAGAAAAATCATCAATTCCGATGATGATGAAGATAATGATGATGAAGAAGAAGAAAACCTCAAACCGCGTAAAGAAGTGAAGAAAGTCAGGAACTACGTACCGAACGAGTACGAAGTTGAACAGAACAAAAATGCCCATTACGATTTTAACTCGAATGTGGAAGATGGCATCAACGATTTATCCCAGTCGAGGTCGGAAAGCAGAGATGGTCTTGCAGTTAAAGGAATGTACTCTTACAGTGATGGATACTTTAAAAGAACTGTACACTACGAAGCTGACGAAAGAGGTTACAGGATCGTGAGGTATGAAAGCAAATATTTTTTTATTATTAAGTTATTTTTGAATCTAATTATTTTTAGTATGGAGACAGAGCCTCTAGATCTAGAAGGTCCCCAGATTGATTTAAATGGTTCAGCTTCGATCAGCAATGATGCTCATGGTTCTCAGATTCAATACAGAGTACAGAGTGCTCCAGTTGAGGGCCCAAAAGGCAAAATTATAAATTAATGAATGAATGAATTAATTAAATGTTTATTATTTATTTTAAATTTATTTATAAATAAAGTACTTTTTACGTAGATCCGTAGCACTTATTTTCATACATCCATCCTATCTTCAAGTATATTGTACAGGGTGCACCATGTTGGTATACAATGTATACCATGTATAGTATACATGCCCCCGAAGTATGATAAAAACTTTAGCTGTTTTCATTGTTTACTTTGTCTGTGGCCGCCGCTAAGGTTAGACGTGTTTTATGAGCTCGGCGATTTTTCGTTCGTTAAAAGAAATGGATCAAAGAATTTGTATCCAATTTTGCTTAAAAAATGAAATAAATTCTGTGAAATGTTAACAAAAGCCTATAGTGAGTCTGCTATAAGTAAAACAAGAGTTTACAAGTGGTATAAGAGTTTCCAAGATGGCCGTGAAGACGTTGAAGATGACGAACGCCCCGAACGCACAAGCACATTAACAACCGATAAAAACATGGAAAAAGTGGAAGAAATGGTTATAAACCATCAGAGAAGTCGCTGATAATGTTGGTATATCGATTGGCTCATCCCATGAAATTTTTTCGAATGTTTTGGGTATGAAACGTGTTGCAGCAAAATTTGTTCTAAAATTGTTAAATTTTGAACAAAATTTTTGGCCAAAAACAATACTGTAATGATGCCCCAGCCTCCATATTCGCCAGACATGCCTCTGTCTGACTTTTTCCTAATCCCAAAAATAAAGAGTACTTTAAAGGGCCGTCGTTTTGCAAGCATAGATGACATTAAAAGCGCATCGCTGAAAGAACTAAAGGCTATCCCAAAGATCGAGTTTTAGAAGTGTTTCGAGTATTGGAAGAAGAGCTGGCACATGTGCATAATATCCAATGGGGACTATTTTGAAGGCGACAACATTAATGTAGACGAATAAATAAATATTTGTTTAAAAAAACGAAAATTCCCGATATTTTCTGAACACACTGCAAGAAATATATAAATTAATTTATTTAATATATTAATTTAAACATTTCTTAAAAAATGATATAATATAGAATATTTTACATATACTTTTATGTTAACGGAAATTACAGTAAAGTTCCGTTACTTTACAGTAAAAATAAACAAAACTACTAAAAAACTATACACTGTTATTAGATAAAAAAACTGGTCAATAATTTTAATTAATTTAAAAATTCCTTTCTTTGCAAATTTTTAGTTGTGTGGGTCAAGAATAACATGAACTTTATAACCTATTTTTAAAATTAATTCATTGAATTAACGAATATTTTATAATATAATTTTGCCAATTTGAATAAGATTTTTTTTATCAAAATTAATCATTGCCAAAGTTTGATGAACTCCTGCTATAACAGTTATAATAATTAATATAGCAAATAATCACGCGATTGCATGAAATTAATTTGCAAATAAAAAAAATTGAGAAAATGTAAACAAAATTAGTAATTGCTTATTTAATTTATGAACCTGTTAAAGACGAGATGTTAAATTTAGGAATTTAAAAACTGTAATCAATAAAGTTTATTTTAAGAAGTATTCAAAATTTAAAAATAAAAAAACATTAACCTTGAATCTAATTATTAAGTATATCTTACAGCTTTTTTACAATGTTTTAAAAGTCTAAAACCTATCCTCCGTGACTGTTACTCTTTCTAGGTTAACCTATATGTTTTCAAATATATGAGGTAGTAAAAGCATACTAAAAATATCAGATCACTAAGTAAATTAAACACATCCAAAGCAATCGAATCAAATATAAAATATCATTAAAAATTAAAAGAAATAATTTTTATAACCATTTATGTAGGTGTTACAAAAATTGATTCTATCCTCCGTTAATCTGTTTTTGCTTTAAATTTTATGCAACGGATGGCGCTTTAATCATTTTAAATAAGCAAAAACCTCTGTTTACGACATTATGTGATTCCTGAAGGTCAGTTAGAATTTATATGCAGATGAGAGTGTTGCTGTTTTATAATTCAAAAGTTTAAGTTCAGTAAGTAGAATTTTTTATAAATATTTTATGTATGTACAATTGTATTTTTTTTAAATATTAAGGTGTATGAAATCCTAACCTCCGTGAAGCTATCTTCCGTGAAGCTCTAATATTCAAAATGTATTATTTCTTAAAACTCTTGCATTAGTGCAGAACCACTTATGTTATGTTATGACTAGACCTGGTGGCTTCCCAAAAACACCATTCTAGACTAACGGTGGAACAACCAAAAATAAAAAATAATTATTTTCATTTGGGGGACATCTCAATATATTCACCCATCCATACTTGGTTTTTGTGGCGCTAACTCCGAAAATATGTCTGACCCCAATTTACTAAATTTTTCAGTAAAAATTCCTGTGTTGGTATATCTGAAATTTACATCGAATTTGTAACTTAAGTAATTAAATTACAATCAGCCCGCTTTCTATTGTATTAATTACACAAATTCTTAAGCATACCTTTCATTAAATCATACTTACCTTAATACCCTCAAACCATTTAAAAACAAAAATCCACACTAACTTTATCTCAGTGTAACAATGTACAAGCTGGTGATAGTTCTGACCCTTGTGGGGTCACTTGTAGCCCAAAACGTTCAATCGTCAAGACATCAAAAAAAAATTCAAAGAGTGCAGGATGAGTTTCAACCCATTGAGGCTAGCCAGCCGCCAAAAACAGACGTAAACCTGTTGCTGAACGATCCGAACTTTTTGGCTTTTTTTGACGAGTACCAGAAAAGGCAACAAGTAAGTCAAGTAAGGTTTTTGATGGTTGAAAGTCTAATATAAACTTCTTTCAGCAAATTCAACCACAAGAAATTGTAGAACAACAACCACAGACCAGTACAACTCCACAACCACTTGTCATCCCGACCATCCCGCAATTCCAAGACCATCAATTTATCTCCACAACCAGGCGCCCGAAAATTCAAGCACCACAAGTCGCAGTGGAACCCAGAAGAACCCAAAGAAAAAGACCAACAACAGAGAAACCTAAGATTTTGAACAACTTCCAGAACTTCGTTGCTGAGTCCAGGAAAACGAAACACAACCCACCCCAACAACAACCACAACAACTAGACGCTAGGGTTAACCTGAACAAATTCATCCAGACTCCAAAACAAGCCCAAAAAACACCAAAACACCACCATCAAAGACCAGCAGTTACTCCTGAAGTCGATCTTTCCAAATTTGATGAGGCCATCTTCAGGAAACAGGCCGAAACGGCAAAATACGAATTCGCTTCCGAATCAGATGACAGTATTTCCGGAAGTTTCCATCAAAGGCAAGAAGTGAGAGATGGTTTGGCCGTCAAAGGTGCCTATTCCTTCAGCGATGGCTACTACAAGAGAACTGTACACTACGAAGCTGACGACAAAGGTTTTAGAATCGTGAGGTAAATATTTTATCTCCACGCGGTCTATAATTTAAACTTTATTGTTGTCAACATTCGATAAAGACATACCTTGTTTTGACAAATTAATCCTTTTCTAAGAAATTAACGTACTAAACTGGTTTAATTTATTTATAATAAGCACTAATTTGTTTGTTTTACTGTTAATGTTTAATATTTTTCATTAAATTATTGTTAAATTAAATATGAATAATAAAACAAAAAGTGAGGTTAGGCAACCAAGAAAACGCACGATTCTTTTTCTACGATTTAAATTATCTTTAAGTTTTAATTTGCTTTAAGTTTTCAGTGAAATTAAATGTTAAACACAGCTTAAAAATTCCAAACAACCTATTTTTTAAATTAAAATCCAAACAAATTGAAATTAGATACCTACCTATTTATTAAACAATTAATTGAATTCAATGTAATAGCAAAAATCCATTTCTACTTAAATCATGTAGCTAGGTATTGTCAAACTATAACTGCTTCTAAAAGCAATAATAATTATTGTACATTTAATGTAATCTTTAGCTAATAAATAAATGAGATTCTAAAAAAGTGAGGTTAGGCCGCTTTGATGTTGAATTAAATTGACCTATATAAAGTGCTTTGAAGATAAAATGTTGTATGCCATTCGGCCAAGAAGTGCCTTTTTGTGCTTCGCATAACCTAATGACATAAATAACTATTAATAATTTTTTAGAGAAGAGACTGAGCCAATAGGAGACGGTCCTCAGTACAATCCAGAAGGCCACGCCAAAGTCAGCCAATACGTATCAGGCAGTGTTTCCAACTATCAGATAACAAATCAAGATATTCAAGAGAGACCTGCAATCACCGACTTTGATGAAGATGCCGAACAATAATCCTCCTGACGAAATATACTATTTATTATTTATTTAAATTATTTTTTTATAAAAGTACTTTGATATTGAAGGATTCGTTAAAGATATAAAAAATAAATAAAATTTGGCTGCCAATCAGGTTTGATTTGTAGTTTATCGACCTTTAAAGTGCCCCGAAAGTAATAAAAACAAATGAATATCGTTCGCCTCGAAATCAGGACCTCATTAAAACACCTAAAATAAATAAACTTTTTAGACCTTTAGTTTAAAAAAAATATTCCGTATTTAAAAATATAACAAAAGTGTTAAACTTGTTTTTTGTTTTTTACATAAAAAAATTCCATTATAATAGAATTTTTTCATAGCGTTTGCAAAAAATTGAATAAAATGGAACTGTGCGTCTATATTACTGGTAATGTATGCAACCCATTATACATTTTAAGATGTGTCTACTGCTCCTCAGCAGCAACTAAATAATATAAAAAAAGCACCGTCGTGTTGTTTAATAAAAATAATTAATTAGATTGCATGCTATACTCTTTCTACGACAAAAACTTATTATTATCTTAAAATGATTTAAATCAAAAATTTGTATACAGCGCCATCTATGAAACAATAGGGGAAACTGTGTGTCACCGTCAAATGTCACATTTTTTTTATTTTATAAACACAATTATAAAGGTTATAAATCGAAATGTATTTCTTGAAATTTGACAGTTTTTCAGAGTGAAAGTAAAGAAAATGTTTTATGAGGACTTTACAGTTTACTGCCGGCAAAATCAAACGGTCAGTACAATGTTCATATAAACTTTTCAAATATTGGCGTTGAGAAACTATTTAATACTTTTGTGTTTTTGTATTGAGATAATAAAATAATTTTCACATTTAGTATTATTTTACAAGAAAGGCAATTTATTTTAACGATTGTATGACATTTGACAACTGTCAACTAACTTAAAGCTAACTTCATCCCGTGACTAAAAACTTGTTGCTAACTTCAGCCCGTGACTAAAGCGCCATAACGCCACAACTTGTCAATGTGTATTTAAAAGGTCACTTAGTGTCATGGAAACATGTGCGATAAAGGGCGTTTTAAAGATGGGAGTAGAAAAAATATGTAATTTACTTGTAGCTTAGTTAAATATTAATTAAAATATACTTAGATATTATTATAAGATAAAAAAAATGTATGCTTAGTATCTACGTTATACCTGGTTAATTCATTCAAGTACAGTCTGTCCATTATAAGTTGGCGGAGCAAGGAAATGTTATGCAGTTTAGATAAATAATATTAAAAACATACCTACTTAATTGATATTATATGAGTACATTAGATGCAAAACTCGGTTTTTGCACATTTTTAACAAATATATATTTTATCTTATTTATGTTCATAACTGCACTGCCCACAGCATACCTAAGTAAACCAGATGCATAAGTTAATATTTTTAGAATAAAATACATTTTTAAACTTACCGCAGCTGCAAAACTGGGTATTTGTTTCTTCCTGTCGGAAGCAAAACTCGGTATTTGAACAATCACCAATCACGTCGCTACTATACGCATTAACTGACGGCATAACAATCACCTGATTAATTGTTATTTTTTTGGTATTTGCACTTTTCACTTGCAAAACTTGGTCTTTGAACGAGGAAGATGCAAAACTATGTTTTTAAATCTTTTGATTTCAATTATTTACTAAACTACTTAATTTTAAAGGACTTTTTTTTACTTTTTTGAATAAGAAATTATGCAAAAGCACGTCTATACGATTTTTGTATTTTTTTTTTCAAATATGACCTTATGAGCGGTTTTTCGTGTTTTTCTTAAAATCACTTATCCTGCAAATACAGAGTTATGCATCTAATGTACTCATATTATATTATATTATATTATATTATATTATATTATATTATATTATATTATATTATATTATATTATATTATATTATATTATATTATATTATATTATATTATATTATATTATATTATATTATATTATATTATATTATATTATATTATATTATATTGTATATAATAACACCTCGGTGGTGTAGTGGTCAGAGCTCCTGGGTACGATTAATAAGAGGAGTGCACTGAGCCTTGAAAACAAAATTATTTTATACAAAACATTAATTCGGCCAATTTTAACTTACGGTTGTCCGGTTTGGTGCTCCATGTCTGAGACCAATTACGTTACTCTGCAACGTTTGCAGAACCAGGCCCTCAGACATGTCACCAACTCGGACAGATACACAAGGATCGCCCGCATGCACGATATGACGGGCATCCAATTCATTAAAGATTTTGTTTTCGCCATTTCGAATAAATTTTTCGAAAATTCCATTCAAAATTCCAACTTAACTTCACAAATTACACAAATCAGACGCTTTGACAATCACAACATTAAACACGGCCTTATTTACAGGAAACTTCCCATTTTTCTCCAATAGTCGCACTTGCTTCTAAATCAAAAACTACCATCCACAGCGAGGTTTTTTATTAATTTTAATTTTCCTCATTTATTCATATTTAGGTTTTTTCAAAATTTTTCCTAGACATATTCGGCACTTAAAATTTTTCTTTTTCCTCTTGTACTATCCCTTCTTTCTTCTTTTTTAAAAAAATATATCATTACTTTTAAGAAGGTTTTTTCTAATTTGTTTTTCCTTCAAATCACTCACTATTTTATTTATTCATTACTTCACCTTATCTTCCATTACTTTTCTAAAATTTTTTACTGAGTATCTTCCCCAAAATCGCCATGCGAGTAAAAGTGGAACAGCACTGACCAATTACGATAATCTGGGCCTCTATGCGGTATAAAGTTCGCACAAGGAGGTTAATTACTTACGTTTTAACCTTCTTGTCACCTCAAAATTTTAACATTTCTCACTCACTCTTTTTTTCACTTTTATATTTGCCCCCTTTAGACCACGTACTCTTGTCAGGATTACCTCAAAATTTATTAACTCTCTAAATTTTTTTTTCTAAACTCTATAAATTCCCTTTTTTTTATATACATATTGTACCTTTATACCTTTATAGTTAGGCTGATTAAAATTTATTATGTAATTATTGTTAAATAAACTAATTTGGAATTTGGAATTTGGAATTTGGAATTTGGGTACGAGCCAAGAGGTCGTGGGTTCGAATCCCACTTGGGTATGGTTGTTTATTTGTGTTTGTCTATTGTGTATAGTCCTTCGGAGGGGACTTTAAGCCGTCGGTCCGTTCCTACCCCTAACCCGCACAAGCCATTCAGTTGGCTTATGGGACATCTTAGTTTGGATGTAAGGGTGGAACTAAAAGAGCACTTTATATAGAAACTTTATATTAAACTTTATATATAGTTCTAAGGGGACATTTTTTTTCTGATGAAGTAGTACATAATACTTTCATATTTTAAATTCGCTCAAAAAAATAAGAAATAAAGAAAACAATGTTTTCCCCATGGGTGCCGCACAAGCGAACCATTAAACAGCCCTTGGAAACAGCACTAAACTAGTTTACAAATTTATAGACGCTTTGCAATCAGCACCACAAATAATAACCCTAATAGTGTAGATTTAACTCTTTTTAGTAAAAAATATACTCGCTTACTGTTTACTTTACTCTAATCCAAAACAATAATACACTAGCAAGAGGAAAACTAGGGAAATTTTAACGCAAATAGCGGTTGTAAAATACTAATTTATAGTGTAAATGTTTTACCTTTTACAAAGTCTAAATTAACACCAATGCTATTGTATTAGACAATCGAGTAAAAAATATAATATTTTTAGAGTTACGTTATTATTACACTGTAAAATAATGTAATATAGAGTTATGTAGAGTAATATTAAGCTATAGAGTTAAATAATTGGTGCATTTTACACTGAATATCAACTCTAAAATATTTACCTACACTAGCTACTTTACTCGATCCATATTTTACCTATCGGTAATTTATATCTCTTTGGTTTTGGTTTAAATTCGGTTAATGTAACACATTATAGTTAATAATTATCAAATTAATTAAATGCCAGGGGACTGTTTTAGGATTTGTAGTTGATTGATAATAATGATTTACAACTTTGTTAACTCTTCTATGGTAAGTTTTATTTATTATTTTTTTAGGCTCCATTTCAAATGAAAACATAATATTTAAAAAATTTCATTTAGATCATAAGATTTGTCCCCTAGTTTCCGAGACAAGTCTAAGGAACTAAAAAGCCGGTTTTGACAGGCAACGGGCTTGCAGTACTCAGGTCAAATGCGCTTGGTGCTTTTCTGCACTTATCTGCAAGTCCACAGGTGGTTTCTTCGATAATTTTTCTCTTTTGCGTTCTTCAGTGAACGACCGGTGACGAGCGCGTATCGACTGATTTTATTGAAGAGAGGAAGACAAGATAATTGCCTGTCAAATATAATTACAAAAGAAACAAGGCAAGAGTCGGGAAGTCGAATGTCGTTCAGCAGTGACATTGTTATTTATTATTAGTTATTAGTATTAATTATTCGTTTATGCGGTTTAGTTGCTGAGTAAACTTGTGTAAGTAAGTAGATATTATTTATAATATTTGTCTTTATTAAGAATGTACAATTTGATGGTTTAGCCTAAAAAACTTTTTTATTTTAAATGTAACACCCAGTATGTTTTTACATAATAAAATAGTAAATTAAAAAACCCTTTGATTTATATTACTATTCCCTATACCTAAAGTTAATAATTTCAGAGATATTTAACAATTTCTAAAATTTTAAATATTATTTTGTAAACAATATTTCTGATAAAAAATAGCAGTCAGTGACTTATAAAAAACATTGACAAGCCAAACATTTTAAAAGTTTATATACAAACAGTATTTTCTTAATTAAAAAAAAAAAAACTCAACAAATCTGTAGTATGTCAACTAAATTGTTAAATATCTCTTAAATTATAAACTTTAAGTGCAATTCGTTTGGGTTTTCTCAGGTACTTGTTAAAAAAATTGCCAAGAAATCTTTTAAACAATGTTTTAAGATTCCAAAAATTCAACCCCTACATTCGAAAACCTAATAACAAAAAAGTTATAGGCTATTTTTAATTAACGCGCATTTTTCAGTTTTTAACTAAAAAAATTAATAACTTGAAAACTATTCAATTTAGGTATAGTTATTTTATGTGGAATTTAAAAATGTAAAAATATATGGGGTGTTCTATTTAAAATAACAAAGTTGATGTCACTTCCGGTTAAACCGGAAGTTGCATTTTGTATAAAATATTTTGGAAAAATACTCTCTAAAACAGAATTAGTCAAAAATAACTAATTTAATAGTTATTAGTGGCTGCTTTTTCACTAGAACCATGGTATCTCAAAATATAACAACCAATTCTTATGTAAAATTGTCCCCTGAATCCGAAAATACCGTCAAAAATTACGAAAGAGGAATAGTTTTTGAGATATAATCAATTCCATATTAAATGGAAAATTGACTATATCTTAAAAACTGTTTTACTTTTTTAACTTTTGACGACATTTTTGGATTCAAGATACAATTTTACATAATAATTGGCTGTTAAATTTAGGGATACCATGGTTTTCCATGGTTAACCATGGTACAAGTGAATAATAATAACTATTAAATTAGTCATTTTTGACTAATTCATTTTTAGAGAGTGGACTTAAATGGATTATAAACTCTATTAAAATTTCAAATTGATATGTTTTTTCGTTACCCAAAAACTTCTTATGGGCCACGAATGTGAAACACCCTGTCTTTTAATATAATTTGCTAATTAATTTTTTTCCCTTAATTTTATTTTATAAAAAAGCACTTGATATCAAAATAAAAATATATCTAGGTATAATATTTTAGTTATATAAAAAATATATATTTTACAAAATTAAAAAAAAACTTTTGTCAATTAATTAAATTTTTCCTGCCTAAAATAACAAAAATTAAATTTTGTGTAAAAAGTCTTGTTTTTCCAAAGTTATTTTATAAAATCGAAAACTAACTCTCAACTTCGACACCCTGTATCTTGGTTATTATCAACTTTTGTATGGAGGTGAATTTAGTTTAATCGCAATATTTTGGTATCCTTTTATTTTAGAAGGACCTTGTATAATAAAGTTAAAAAAAATGTGTTTAATTTTAACAAAAATGTAGGTAATCTATCTTTATAATTATTTTCTAATAAAGTAGTTAGGTATTTTTGATTTATTGTTTATAACTCGTTTCTGAAACAATTTATGTAAATTGACCATAGATTATACATTTTTTTGTATTTATTGTTCATCACAAAATACAGTGTTAAGCTAAGCATATATACATGTTTCCACGACACTAATACCTTTTAAATACACATTGACAAACTGTGGCTTTATGGTGCTTTAGTCACGGGTTGAAGTTTTAAAAAAATCGCTAATATAAATTCTTAAAAATTTACTCTCAACTTAGTAGGCCTTGTATGTTGTAAAAATATGGCGTTTTTTGCTTAAAAATACAGTTTATCCTAAACTCTAATTTTTATATAAGGTAAAATTAATAAAAAAATATTTTTCTACCCCCACCTTTAAAACGCCCTTTATCGTACATGTTTCCATGACACTAAGTGACCTTTTAAATACACATTGACAAGTTGTGGCTTTATGGCGCTTTAGTCACGGGCTGAAGTCAGCAACAGGTCACGAGCTGCAGTTAGTTTTAAGTTAGTTGTCAGTTGTCAAATGTCATACAATCGTTAAAATAAAGTGCTTTTTCTTGTAAAATAATACTATATGTGAAAATTATTTTATTATCTCAATACAAAAATACAAAAGTATTAAATAGTTTCTCAACGCCAATATTTAAAAAGTTTATATGAACATTGTACTGACCTTTTAATTTTGCCGGCAGTAAACTATAACTTAAATTCGGGCACGGACTCCACTGTAAAGTCCTCATAAAACATTTTCTTTACTTTCACTGTGAAAAACTGTCAGTGTTCAAGAAATACATTTCAATTTATAACCTTTATAATCTGTGTTTATAAAATATAAAAATGTGACATTTGACGGTGACACACAGATTCCCCTATTGTTTCATAGATGGCGCTCTTTACAAATTTTTTATTTAAATCATTTTAAGATAATAATAAGTATTTGTCGTAGAAAAAGTATAGTATGCAACTCGTTTATAAACTTTTCTATACACTTATTAATTTAGGCACTCGCTCGCAAGCTCGCTCTTGCCTAAATTAAACTCGTGTATAAAATGGCGTTTATCAAACTTGATAAATTTTAGTTCTTTCCACGCCTTGGCGTCATAAATACATTAATAGAATTTTTTTGGCAAAAAAAATTCAACCACAGTACGACATTGACTTTATTTTTTTAATATAAATATTTATGCAAAGTTTGTAGATAGTTTAATGTAATGGAGAAACTGCATTCAAATGCAATTAAACTGATACAGCAGATTGAACAATTTTAATTATTAATGCAATTTTTTGAAAATGTAATCCCTTATTAATAGAGATGGGATTTTAATATTACTTAGTTATTATTAAATTTTTCAAATTATAAAAATCTTGTATAATAAAATTTTATACAATAATAAACTATGTAGGTACCGCCTAAACATTGCTTTCCACAAGAAAAACTTTACTTAGCTATTTAGGTACCCATTTTTATAAATTTTGCAACCTAAAATCCCATCTCTACTTATTAAACGCCCATTTGTTATTTCTGACAATTTTAAAAGTAAATTAAATTTTCTACTAATTTTTTAATAAATAAAAAATAGAAGGTGGCACAAAAATGTCATTTAAAAAAAATCTGACGAATATTTTTAAGCAAAAAAATAATATAATATAAGTATAGGTTTTATTAATCATTTACTACATTTCCTGGATATGAACTAATTAATTATTAATTTTTTATTGTTGTTTAATACACGATCATATTTGTTAAGTTGTTAAGCAATGTTGTAATAATAAAAGAGATCATCATAATTGCAGTCATGTATTTGAATTAATTAAAATACTATAATATATATTTTATAATATTTTCTACTCCCACCTTTAAATCGCCCTTTATCTTACATGTTTCTATGACAATAAGTGACCTTTTAAATACACATTGACAAGTTGTGGCTTTATGGAGTTTTAGTCACGGGCTTAAGTTAGTTTTAAGTTAGTATGCAACTCGTGCGTTTAATTAATACAATTTCGATTTATTAAAACAAAAAATAAAGAATAATAAAATTTTACACCACAATTTCCTGTCATAAAACCTTATTAAATTAAAAATTAAAAATCATTGACCTTATAAGAACAATTAACATTGAAAATTTTGTCTTCAGATTCATGTCACATAGTCCATGTGAACAATGGTGTAATGTTAGTTAATATAAATTATTAATTAAATACAATACAAATTTTGTTTTTTTCTTTGAATGTTTTTATTCAAGGGGTTTTGTCTATAGATACAGGGTGCTTCGGAATTTAGAAAAACCGACTGACCAACCGACACGAGACAAAATTAACGTTATACCTGCAAAATATTATAAACAGGGTGAGTCATTTAACTTAAAACTTTGAAATATCTTAGTTAGTATGCATTTTACGAAAAAAATGTTTAAAATAAAACAGCGGGTAACTTTAAAATTTCCAACGGAACAACCTATTTTTTTATTGCAGATTCGGATCATTAGACTAAAAATAGGTAGATTTTGTCTAAAACATTTTTTCATATTTGTAATAGATGGCGCTTTAATGAAAAAAATCAATTTTTTCGATTTTTCTTCTGTATACGATTCTGCAATCATTTTTCTATAAAAATATCACTTTTTTTGTAATAATTATCTTATTAAATTAAATCTGATTTTTTAAGTACCAACGATTTTTTAACTAATATTTAAGTTTCCTTTTTATACATTATTTCATTCGGTGATAATTATAATTATCAATTGTGCACCATGGTCACTTTTTACCTGCCAGCATTAAATACTTTAATTTAAAGGATTATTGTATTATTTTTAATAAAAATACCTCATTTAAGGTAATAAAAAAAACATTATTTTGCCAATTAATTAATTTTCTCCTGATTGAGGTATAAAAAATTGTATTTAGTTATAAATAATAATTATTATTGAGGTATAAAGAAACTATTTATAGTTAAGCATTATTTAATCAATTTAGTTCGAAGATTAATTTGCAAACAAAAAGACCTCCTTTCGTTAAGCAGTTATTCATAATGGATTTTTTAACAGTGGAAGAAAAAATAGAAATGATTTTGATTTATGGAGAAGCAGGCAGGAATCTTGATGATGCTGTTAATATCTACGCTCAGCGTTTTCCGGATAAAATTCGATCGCGTACTTCATTTCACCGTACAGTCAAGCAGTTTACTACAAACGGGAGTGTTCAACCGAAAAAATTGCAGCGCCATCTATTACAAATATGAAAAAATGTTTTAGACAAAATCTACCTATTTTTAGTTAATTTCTCACCCTGTATATTTTTTTTTATAAATTTTTATGTAGGTATTATTTTTGAAATTGTTATTTCTGTTTTAGATTAAAAATGATTCCAAAATTGATAGTGTTTCTTGCATTAACAGTGACAGTTCTATCACAAAATGCTGAGGAATTTTTAAAAGTCGTAGAAAAAAGTGTCAAACATGCCACGGAAAGGAAGGGCAGAATTTTTAATCCTGCTTATGTTGGCAGCACTTACAAACAATATGCAGGGGCACAACACAGGCCAACCTTCCTTTACAGTAAGTTGATTAAAACATTATTTAAACAAATATTATAAATATTCCCCTAAACCAAAACAAACCAGTGTTGAGGAATGTTTCTAATATTTGTTTAACATATTGTAACGTTTTTACTGTTCGTAGTGTAAATAAAAACACGCACTGTTTTATTAAAGAAACAAAACGATTTATTTTATAACTTAATTACACTTAAAACACTAAGAAACTGTACATTTATATATCGCTACTGAATAAGAGTCTATTTATTTGCACGTATATTTATTTATTTCGTCGCGAGTACCAAAGCTTAACTAACTGCTCCATGCTGCGCTGTTCCTTATATATTCAGTGCCTACGTGCCTTCCCGAATATTCCAGCGAGCTTCGGACCGCTCTCGATCGCTCGAGCGCCGACTCACCGGCGATGAGTCATCATTCCGAGATACCAGAGCGGTACTCGCTACAATTTAACCAAAGTTGTCCCTTTTTAAGTTTCTTTTCCTTTTGCATAACACCAATCATTTGTATTTTGTTTCTTTAGATCAACAGCCAGTAGCAGAAGAGAAGTTCGACTTTATCGTGGTAGGTTCGGGATCTGCCGGGTCGGTGGTGGCCAACAGGCTTTCAGAGAACCCGGACTGGAAGATTTTGCTGTTAGAGGTGGGCGAAGAAGCTTCCTTTTTGACGGACATACCGGCGATAGCGCCGATATTTCAGTTCACGAACTACAATTGGAACTATTTGGCCGAGAAGCAGGAAAACGTTTGCTTAGGTAAGAAAAAAAGTTTTCATATTTTCTTCAAGACCCATTACTGGTATTATTTAAAAGAATTGAACATTCAACTCGCCAGAGTTTTTGTTTTGATTGCGTTCCACCAACTTCAACAGACAGCTGTTTCAACCTATGTTGGGTCTCATCAGTGTCAGTAATGGGTCAAGTAAGTTTCTTGAAGAATCTAAGAAAATCGAATGTTTACCTTAGTGTTTAGCCCGGTTGGCTAACTCTAGATTCCTTTAGGCCATATAGTATCTGTGATACAATTTGCCGTGCACTCTAGGTTGCATAGTATGTACCGATTGCGGCAAAGGCCACGTCTTCAGACTGTGTGTATCACGCAATGTTCTTACATCTCCCTCGGTTGGCTTACGTGGGCAGTATATAAGCTTGAGTGTGTTCCACCACACCAAGTTGCCCGACACTGCAGTGTCGGGCAGTGCACTGATGAGACCCAATATACCGCATTTTCATTTAAACACTGAACACGTAGGCGAGGATTCAGTTTTGTTTTGCATTTGCTAGTGTGTATTTTGAGCGTTTGTACATAAATTAATTTCTTTTATTTAAAATAATAAGTTATAATGTCCTAAACATTGCAAGAGAAAATTGACATGATAAGCTGGTCTTTAGTGGGCAATTCTCTACGTCAAACAAGAGACCTATTCGCAGTTAAATATCCGGAACGTTCTATTCCTTCAATTAGAACAATAACAAACGTTATTCAAAGGTTTAAAACAAATGGTTGTGTTTTGAGGTGTAAATGTCACAGTACTCCCAGAATTGATGCAGATGCGGAGATGAAAGAAATAATGGTTTGTGCAATGGTAGAAGAAGATTCAAATACATCAATTCCTAAAATAGCCGAAGAGACCGGCATTAGTGTGGGTAAAGTCCACAAAATATTTAAAAAAAAACAAAATATATCGTTCCTATAAATACCAAGACGACGACTACCGGAGAATGGAATTTTGTGAAAATATGATGGAACGCGCAAATGAAGATTGAAAACATAGTATTTACCGACGAATCCACATTTCCATTACAAGGAAAGCACAATCTGCTATTGTCCGGTACTGGTCTATTGAAAATGAGTACAGGCAACTAAACTTAAAGACTCAGTATCCTGAAAAGTTGAACGTGCGGTCTGGTATTTATGGGAATAATATTATTGGTCCCTTTGTAATTGGTGGCAATTTAAATGGAGCGAGATATTTGGATCTTCTTCAAAATAGAATTATTCCTGCAATCCAAACTTGGATAACGTTTGGTATCAACAGGACGGTTGCCCATCACACAACACAAGAATAGTGATGGAGTATTCACAAGAAATTTTTCCCCAAAGGATAATTTCTAGCAGGGGCGCTATTCGCTGGCCAGCAAGGTCGCCAGACTTGGCTCCAAACGATTTGTTCCTATGGGGATGTGTAAAATCTACCTTGTACCGTCATGAAAAAATGAATAATTTTGGCGAATTAGAGGCAAGAATGCATACAGCGTTTGAGACAATTACTCCAGATGTGCTAGCTAATGTTCGCACCGAATTTTATGACAGACTGGACGCAATTTGGGGGAACGTTTGAATAAATTATTCATAGCTTGTGTTCAAAGTAAATTAACTTAATAATGCGTAATTCGTATTAATAATCCAGAACAAACTTCAACATCACCAATCGTTGGTGAAGGTTGTACTGCTGAATTACGAATGCCATCTCTCCGTCCGAGTCTCGGCGTCTCCCACTCTTAAAAATTATTCTCCCACTCTTAAAAACCGAATGAGGAAAAATGAAAATACGGTAGGTCGAAACAGCTGTCTGTCGGTTGGTGGAACGCACTCAAAATAAAAACGTTTAATTCTTTTAAAAAAGTTGGTTCTTGACATTCTCAGGAAAAAACTGTTTTTGACAATTAAAAAATCCTTATGTTTCAGGTCTGGACGGGCAACGGATGGCATGGCCCAGAGGCAGAGCCGTGGGGGGTTCCTCGATCATAAACTACATGATCCACGTTCGAGGAAACAGACGCGATTACGACCGGTGGGCGGCAAGCGGCAACCCTGGATGGTCTTACGAAGACGTGTTGCCGTACTTCATCAAATCCGAAGACGCAAGGGTGGAAAAACAAGATGGCGAGCTGAGAGGTAGAGGTGGTTATCTGACTGTCTCGGACGTTCCCTTTAGAAGCGAGTCTGCGCATGCGTTTGTCAGAGGGGCGCAGGAAGTGGGGCACAAATATGTCGACTATAACGGTGCAGATCAACTCGGGGTACGTTTTTATCCCTAGTTTCACAAAATCACATCAAATGTTTTGTAGGTTTCCTATGTGCAAGCCGACCAAAGAGACGGTTACCGTTGCAGTACGGAAAAAGCTTTCTTGCGACCGGCTAGAGAACGCCCTAACCTAAAAATCTTAGCCCAAGCTAGAGCGATCAAGATCCTCATAAATCCCAAAACAAATTCGGCGTTTGGCATCACCTACGTTAAAAACAGACAATATTTTAACGCGTACGCTAAAAAAGAAGTCATTTTATCGGCTGGAGCGTTCAATTCACCGCAATTGTTAATGTTGAGCGGTATAGGGCCTAAGGAACATCTTCAAGAATTAGGTAAGTTAACAATCCGATAGATTACACAGGCCGACAGCCATTTTGGTGCAGGGTAGACAACTACTTTTTTAGGGTAATTTGAGTACGCCGAATCCAAAAATGACCATAATTTTGCTCAATCAGCTCTTGTTTTTGCGATGTAACCCATTTTTTTTATATGCGCACATTCAAATGCTTAAATATATTTTTTAAACTTCTAATTTGAGCAAGGATAGCTGGTAATGTTGCTATTAAACTTAAAAAAAATACCATATACATTGATAATGGTGTTCTCTTTAAAAATCTTGCTTTCATCGAAAGAAAATCGATTTTTTAGCCAAAACTCGGAAATTTTTAAAATTTAAAGTGATACAGCATGATCAATTTTTTCCCGATTTAAATAAAATTTACCCTATTTGTAGCTCTATTTATCTACTTTATAGTGATAAAATTTCAATGCAATCAAATAAAAATTGGCAACATGGCAATACAATCAACCAACATTGGGTACTACGTGTACCACTTAAATAAACTCCGTGAATAGCTATTAATATTCACAGAGCCTATTTAAGTAGACAATTTTTGTGCCTAGGATTTTAGACCTGCTTTTAAGTATGTCTAATAAAAAGATGTCAAAAATATTATTGTTTTTTTTTTCTATTAGTTTTAGTGTATGAAAGTATGAGTAGAGTATCTGCTGCTGCTCTCAATACTCTACTATCATACACTCTGCCGTGCTAAGCTAAACCCCCGTATCTGCAATATTAAATAATAAAGGACAAAAGATAGTTTTTATTGTTTTTAACAATGAAAATGATCTTTTATTTAATATTGCAGATACGGGGGTTTAGCTTAGCACGGCAGCACTACTCTAATTCAATTTTTGATTGCATTGAAATTTTAACACTATAAAGTAGATAAATAGAGCTACAAATAGGGTAAATTTTATTTAAATCGGACAAAAATTTATCATGCTGTAATACTTTGAATTTTAAAAATATCCGAATTTTGGCTAAAAAATCGATTTTCTTTCGATGAAAGCAAGATTTTTAAAGAGAATACCATTATCAATGTATATGGTATTTTTTTTTTTTAGTTTAATAAAGACCCATAGCAACATTACCAACTATCCTTGCTTAAGTTAGAAGTTTAAAAAAATACATATAAGAATTTGAATGTGCGCATATCGAAAAAAATGGTTTTTATTCTACATCGCAAAAACAAGAGCTGATTGAGCAAAATTATTTTAATTTTTGGATTCAGCGTACCCAAATTACCCTTAAAAAGTTGTTGGTTGCCATGCACCAAACATAAATTTTATTTTTGTCGGCCAATATTAATAATACTTTTAGAAAACTCAACCCTCAGTTAGATAAGATAGCAGTGAAACAAGTGTCATAAAACTTTTCACAGATGGTTTTATGCACACTGCACTTAGAGTAAGACAGTCTTCTACCTAAATAAGTACCTTTTGTACATTTTATTATAAATAAACTTTTCTTTACCATTTAATAAATAACTCATTGCAACCTCATCCAAAATAACAACAGCTTTTAACAGGACGGTGCTAAATTCAGAATTATATAATTATATTATTTCTACATATTTTTTTATTTTTAGACATTCCATTGGTGAAAGATCTGCCAGTGGGCCAAAAACTTTACGACCATCTGACATTTTTTGGGCAAGTTTTCACGGTAAACCAAAGTATTGTTAATCTTCAAAAAGCTGTAACTCAACCCTCTGCCTTTGTGGAGCTTCTGTTTAAAGGAAGAGGACCTCTAACAAGTTTGGGAGGGGTGGAAGCTTTAGCCTACATAAAAACGAATGTATCTAGAGACCCGGATCCAAGTTTTCCTGATGTTGAAATAATTTTCGTAGGTGGCAGTTTGAGCACCGATAACGGAGATTTTTACAGGAAAACTTTTAAAGTTTCCGATGAAATTTACAATGCTGTGTTTGGGCCGTTGGAAAATGGGTTCACCTGGATGGTAAGTTGTTCTTTAGCGTATAATTCTTGATGTTATTGATTTTCTTTACACAGGGTATTCCTATGTTGGTTCATCCGAGATCCGTGGGCTATTTGAAGTTAAAATCGAAGAACCCATACCATTGGCCGAAATTTTACGGAAACTACTTTACCGATCCGGAAAATCTCGACATTAAAACCTTCATTGCTGCTATTAGAGAAGTTCAAAGGATATCGGACAGCCCTTCGATGCAGAAGTAAGTTTTAAGAAGAATATTTTTTAAATTATACAACAAATATTTTCTAAGAAAAATAATTATTATTATTATTGCAATATATTATTTCTGATGACCGTGAAACACCCTGTATTAGGATGCACCAAGATGCAAACCTTGGGCAGAAAATATAATTGTTATTGCACTTTTACCTTTTTTAAGTTTTTACATTCACTGTACGGTTCAATAATTTTAAACCAGTTAAACTTTTTACAACAAAGGAAACTTTTTTCAATAATTATTATTTTTATTGCTGAGTCATTCCAAATAAAAACACCAAATGGGGTGCGCTGCTTGATTTTTTATTTTGATAAAAAAAATTGAGGATGATCTTTTAGGTATCAAATATGAAAATCAGTTGCCGTTTTAATTTTTGGATTCTTTACTTTTAATCGGAACCCTTTAGAAATCTGAAATCGTGTCAATTTCTTACTCTCTTATAGTGGGCCAGAACTTTTTTCTGTGACAAATATTGAAATGATTTTAATTTTGTTTTACTGTTCAGTAAGTGTGTTTTCGATATAAATTATTATTATCCAATTAGTTAATCTCATAAAAGAATGGTAAACCACTAAAGATTCATAATAATTTGCCAATTTTTGTCTGGCTCCTGTGCCTATTCTACTAAATTTTTTTTTCAGGTTTCAAGTACTTATACAATAGAAAACGTAACTATTATTTTAAGTTTCTAGACTATCATTTTCTTTATTAAAAAAAATATTGAAACTTGATAATTCTTAAAACTAGTCAATTTTGCCCTCAGAAATCATTATGTTGACGAAAAAATAAAAATCTGAAACTTTCAGGAAATGTAGTCCCCACCTTCATCCTTTCAGTCCAGTTAGTCTTGTTTTAATATTTTTATTCCTTTAAAAGATATATTAATTTTTTAGTAGGGATATTGTTAGTTTTATTTATAATTTATTTATAATTTAAAATTTTCATGTTTGGTGAAGAAGTGTCAGAACTGTCAAAAATATTTCATAAATATTATTTGTGCTAAATTTTGTATGTAACATAATATGTCATATTATTTTATATAAAATAATAATTATAAAATATTTTTTAGAGTTCTGATATATTTGGTAGTAACTTTCTAGATTTAGCAGAATAGGCACAGGATCCAGACAAAAATCACAAAAATTGGCAAATTATTACAAATCTTTAGTGGTTTACCATTCTTTTATGAGATGAACTAATTAGATAATAATAATTAATATTGAAAACATACTTACTAGGCAGTAAAATAAAATTACAATCATTTCAATAATTGCCACAGAAAAAAGTTTTAGCCTCTTATAAGAGAGTAAGAAAATGATTTCAGGTTTCTAAAGGGTGCCGATTAAAAATAAAGCAACTAAAAATTAAAACGGCAACGGTTTTTCATATATGATACCTAAAAGATCATCCTCAAATTTTTTCATTAAAATAAAAAATCATGCAGCGCACTTTTAAATTCATTTTTGGTGTTTTCATTTGGATTGACTCTGCTTGCAAAATGCCCAAGTTGAATGTTCTTAGGTGGTCTTTTGTAGACTTGTTCAAAAATTTCGATTATCATTTAGCCTATTGAAAAAGCACTAAATTCAAAATGCTTTAATCTTATATTTCCATAGATACGGTTCGACACTGGTAACGACAAAAATCCCGGGATGCCAACACCACACCTTTAACTCGGACGAGTACTGGGAGTGTTCCCTGAGGCACATCTCTGCGACCCTTCACCATCAAGTCGCCACTTGCAAGATGGGTCCGTCGCACGACCCTGAGGCAGTCGTCGACAGCAAGCTAAGGGTCTACGGCGTAAAACGGCTCAGGGTGGTCGATTCCAGCGTCATTCCAATGCCGCCAACTGCGCACACAAACGCCCCTAGCGTCATGATTGGAGAGAAGGCTTCGGATTTGATCAAGGAAGACTGGATCAAAGCTAAAGGGAATATAAGGTCCAAAGATATCAGAAGGCATTCTCCATAGGGATTTTTGGCATGAAATATGATTACTTTAATTTAAAAAAAACATTTTCTGTGAAGTCTAGATACCTATATTTTTTGTAGATTGGGAAAGCATCATTCTCTTAAAAAAATATCTTCTTAGAATGCATTTTTATAAAGAATGTATTCTTCTTATTTTGCAGAACATGTTTCCTTATAAAGAGGCCCGACTGACTCTCAGGTAAAAAAAATTAAATTAAATAATTTAATTATTTAATAGATCCAGTATAGGAATGTTAAGCCATATTTGTTCTATGAACATAATTATAGCAATAAGTATAAAATCCAATAAAAATATTTTGAATTATAACTGGAGTTTTATTTAAATTATCTGAAAAATTATTTAAATTAAATATTTGTATGAAGCGACATCTATGCGAAAATAAATGTGCAATTTTAATGTGCAAGTGAGGGCAGAGAGGTTTCCTGATATGATCGTAAATCTCGTATGGCATTTCAAAGACTAGAAGCGAGCAGTCAATTAATTATCCCTTATCAGTAGAAATTTAATTTCTTTTTTTTTCTTAAAGGTAAAGAGACGCAATATGCACTACTAGGCAGCGGAAAATCCCCACTTGGGCCAAATCAACACACATGGTCACTTAATGTGGTTTCAGCAGGATAGGGCTCCACCCCATTATGCTATTGAGGCCCGAACCTATTTGAATGAAATTTTTCAAAACAGGTGGATGGTCGAGCTGGTCCGGTCAATTGGTCTGCTAGGTCGCCTGATTTGACCCCTCTGGATTATTTCCTTTGGGGTTTTATCAAGTGCAGTTTAACAGACTTGATAAAAACATTGAAATTATTTTTTAGTATTTTAACATAATAAATCATAAATCCGTAACCAAAAGAGCAAATCAATTTTTTTTTGGCTCACATACGTACTTTTTTTAAGTAGATTCGAATTTTATAAAAAAAAGTACATCGTTAAAAAATCCAAAGTGACTAAAAACCTGTTGCTAACTTTAGCCCGTGACTAAAGCGTCATGAAGCCACAACTTGTCAATGTGTACTAAAAAGGTCACTTAGTGTCATAGAAACAATAAATGATTTATTTGACTAGGCAAATTCAGTATTAATCTAATAAACATGAATAACCTTAGTAACAAATTCTAATGGTAAAAAAAAGTAACAAGGGCATGTAGTTCTTATAAAAATAAATACGCAATTAGTACAGGGGCGTACTTATATTCATCTTATTCTTGTAACAACTATGTGATTTCCGGAACAACAAGTACACCCTGATAGCACACTTTATTCTAAGAATGTTTTTTAAACCTTCCAGTGAGAATATTCTTAGGATCATGCTATATTTCTAAAGAACATGCTTAAAAGACATATAGCATGATCCTAAGAATATTCTTACTGGCCTATAGGCAGGTTCTTAGAAGGTGCAAAGTTTTAGTGGTAAAAATTATTCTACTCTAAACATATGCTTAGAATGTTAGGAAAGTAATTGCTATAGAAAGTTCATTTAGGAATATTCCTGCTAAGCATATTTAGTTCAGTTACCTATATAATAGTAAAATATACCATAAACTACGTATAAAGGTACAGGGTTTACCATCGGCGACTTCTTTTTTCAATAGGGGCAAATTTTGATAAGATGACGGCTTTGACAATTACTTTTTTGATATATGTCAGTAAAAGCTTTGCCATTTGTAAAAATGCCTTTAATTTCAATCGAAAATCGTATTAAAATCATCGAAACCTATAACGAGAATGGTCGTTGGGTGAAAACCACATATCGTAAAATTCGTGATATGTTTGGCCGTCATGGTCGGCCATCTGAGAACGCTATTAGGAATTTGGTGGATAAATTTAAATCTACTGGTTTAACCAACAACATACCAACTCCAATTCATGTTCGTCCGGGTCGTTCAGCTGAAAATATCGCTGCTGTGAGTGAAAGTGTTGAAGAAGATCCAAATCTATCCATTCCGCGGCCTTCTCAACAATTGGGCTTATCGACGATGACCAAATGGCGAATTTTGCGTAAGGATTTATTTCTAAAACCTTATAAGGTACAGTTGGTTCAAGAATTGAAGCCGGCCGACCATTACGTTCGTCAAACAACGGATTTATTGCAAACCAAATTTCCAGATCGAGTAATTTCGCGTAACTTTGCATTAAATTGGCCGCCTAGATCCTGTGATTTAACACCACTGGACTATTTCTTGTGGGGCTATGTGAAAGATCAAGTCTATGCGGATAATCCGCTAACCATTGAGGCGTTAAAAGCCAACATTGAACGTGCCATTCGTGAGATAGAGCCTCAGTTATGCCAAAATGTGATTACAAATTTTAACAAAAGAATCGATGTATGTAGGCGTACTGGGGGTGGGCATTTGAATGATATTATTTTTCATTTATAAATGGCAAACCTTCCACTTTATATATCAATAAAGATTCACAGCATTTTCATTCAAATTGTTTGTTTTATTTTGAAACCAAAAAAGAAGTCGCTGTTGGTAAACCCTGTATATACCTATACTTAAGTACCTAATTAGTAATTAGTAAATATTAAGTAAAAAACACAATCCAAAATATTTTTTTATAGTTATTTATCAAATTAAAACAATATTTGATAACAAAAATATTTTTACTACAGGTATTTTATTTTATGTTAAAAATAAATATTTATTAATTTGTATACCGATTTTTATTTCTGAATTAAAATTTTTATGTATAATAATCCTAACTATCTTCAACTTCCATCTAATCTGACTTATCCCACAAAACTCCAATTTTACTTTTTATGAAATAATGTCATACAACTTATGGTTTAGAGGTCAAATTATTTATTTAATATTTTTAAATAAATATATATTAATATGTCGGACGACAAATACATTTCACTGTCATATTGTGACAGTGAGGCGTATTTGTCGTTTCCTGAAGAATTTTACGAATGTAGAATACAACATATTAGAACGTGAGTATCTGACATATTTGGAAATATTCTCAAAAGCTTCCTAGAAGCTCCATAAGAAACCTTCTAAGAACATTCAAAAAACGTATTCTTAAAATGTTCTTAGGATGCTTTTTAGGAAGGTTTTGAGAAGCTTTTAAGAATCTAATTGCATCATTAAAAGGGTATCTATTAAATGTTTTAAAATTCCCTAAGAACATTCTTAGCAATAAGGGAAGGTTCTAAGAATATTCCATTATTCCGGGTCATATCTTCTTAGAAGATTCTTAAAATCAAATTTTGCTATCAGGGCAGCCAGCGTATTATTTTATACATTAACGAGTATCTTTGTTTTTAGTACATATGACAAAAAAACTTTATCATACTTGAAATATTTTAAGAGTTTATATTTGATACGCCACTGATGCTAATTTTTTAGCTTAGTCATATCAATGTTAAATCATGTGCATAAAGCATACATTAATTAATTTACAATGAAACAATTTAATAACTTTTCTTGCTCCCTTTGATAGAAAAGGTTATTATAATGCATAAATTATAAATAAATAAAGATTTCAATGTTAATTTTATTGATTTAGTTTCTTAAGTAACTTTGTATGAGTTGTGCTTGTACCATGAGTTCTGCTGTAAATGGATTACCCCACCTTGTCAGTCGTAGGTATGTATTGTATGATTAAATATAAATAGTTTAAAATACGAAGAAATCTATTTAACTACTTAGCTAAAACTTCAAACCTGTTTTGAATAAAAAAAAATCGGATAAAAAATATCCCAAGCATTTTAATAATCATTGTGGCTGATACAACTTACAGGGTTTTAAAAAAACCAGTTTGGCGCAGTCATTCTTTTTTATAAATATGTCTGGGTACATTTCAAATAAAAATATTGGTTACAAAATAGTTTTTTAAGGATCATTGGATAATTTTAATTTGGGACTACAAAAATATTACTTTTATCTTTTAAACAAAAAATATTAAAATATTGTGTTCTATAAAAATGTTTCTTACAAACCTTGTGTAATTTATCTATGAACTGACACCTTTTTTCTATTTTAAAGGGCTGCTTAAAACATACCTGAAAATAAGAAAATCTTTATTAGAAACAAATTAACCAAAAATCTTCAGCTACTTTATTACAACAATAATAATAATAATATTTATTGGTGCCATTACCAAAAGGTTTACGTCAGGAAAATACAAATATAAAAATAGTACAATAAATGTAAATACAAATTAAACAAAGAATATAATAAAATAGGAACAAAATTAAAAAGTAAATTTAAAACCCATATTTTTACATTTTTTGTCATGAAATCAACAAAATCAACAAAAAATGATTATTTTGATTTTTTTTATTTTTATAACGATATTCAAAATTATAAGCTTTTTTTAATAAAAAAAATACTAAAAATAACTTGACTATAATGTTATACCTACATCTTTAAGAAACTTTCTTTAAAACTGATTTAAATCATTGATTAAAATCAAATGATTAATTAATATTAGACAGATAATTTATATATATTAAAAATAGGATGGGTCCAAGAACAGAGCCTTGCGGTACCTCCACATTAACAGTTTCCCTTTGACTCAATTTATTCCCAGTTTTGCAAACTTGATATCTATTTGTTAAATATGATTTAACTCGTTTTAAATTATTTTCAGAAAAATTGTAGAACTTTATCGTACTTAATAAATGAAAACCTTGTACATAATAAATGAAAAAAAAATTGATTTTATTCAAACGTTCAATATTTTGGCAACCATTGAACAGATTTTAGATTTTAGATATGCGTTAAATAGATAATCGAAATACCTTTCAAATGAGGTATCAAAAGCCATTTGAAAATTTGCCCCTTGGCACCTATCAATTTGACGTCAAAAAGTAGTATACTTAATATCCTTGACAGTGGTTTTTGTTCGATGTCGATACCTGTTTTCGTTGCAAACTGTTATACAAAAAAAATTTCTTTTGTTTTTTTGATAAATTTAAGCGATATAAAATTTTAAAAAAATGTTTTTTTTTTAACTTTTTAAATTTTTTTCTAGGATATCTTTTGAATGGCTAGGTTTACGAAAAAACATAAAATATCATTATTCGTAAATTATTAGACTTATTTTACTTCTTGAAATCTTAAAAAAACCCAAGTAGGACCATATACAAAACCAGTAGGTAATGGGAAAACTCATTTTTTTTTAAATCTAAATATAGAACTTGAAACATTAACAAGTAAAAGCGATATAATTAATTGGTTTTACAATTTATATACATAGGTATACCCCATTACGATGATTAAACGTTAAAACCCGAAGAGATAGGCGTGCGTCTATAGATTTAGTCCGTGTGTAAATTATGCACATGTAGGTAAACAAAAACAAACGAATGTCGAGGTGAAGGAGGAAAGTTCTTGAACTTGGCCGTTAGGCTCCAACAGCTCAGGACCAGTTTCATAAAAAGACGATGCTGTCTCTTCGCGGTTAAAAAAGGAACAAACGATATTCCACCTTTAACGCGCAGAAATAATTTAGAAAAAATTAATAGTTACACCCAATCACAGTTTTTTTAAGGTTAGTGCAACTTCCCTTATGCTTTTCCTACTATTTGCATCAAAAGGCATTGAAAATAGCTTCTTTATTTTCCGATGTTCTAATACTTAACGTAAGCATCTTCAATTTCGTTACGACGTTACAGTCCCCTGGACCATCGGAAAAGCGCTGGGAAAAAACTCCCCATAAATAATACTATACTATAGACCAGGGATGTTGCGGATGCCGATTTTTTCATATCCGCGGATGTGAATGCGGATGCGGATTTTTGAAGGCTCACATCCACGGATGCGGATGCAGATGTCCAAATCTATTATATTGTATTTGCGGATGCGGATGCGAATATTCGCAACATCCCTGTAGTATAAGTAATAAGTAATCCACAACAAATGCTCCCATTGGTCATGCGCACTGCGAACGGCCTTGTATAACATTCGCATCCGCATGAACATCCTCATTGATTATTGCAGATGCAGATGCGGATGCAGATATCCAAATCTATGCGGAAGCTCCGCATTTGCGGATGCGGATGCGAATATTCGCAACATCCCCGCTATAGACCCTAAAAATATCCCACACAATGTCTAACGTTTAACTGACTTAAACCGACATTAATATATTATTGTTCCCAACAGTTGAATCAACTTGCAGCCCCGCATAAATCTGCGTGGAAAACCCGCAGCCAACCGAGATCGACCGTATAAAACCAATCACGAAAACAATTTTAACACAGTCTTCGTCAAAATCTTCTCCAAGTGAAAATCATGGTGGCGGGACTTTTGCTGTTTTTGGCGTGTCTGATTGGTGCACAGGCCACTCCGTTCCTGCTGATGGAAAAATACATCGAAGATTTTCAGAATGGTTTGAAGGAATTGCACGAGATGTCGCACTCGTATAAGCCTCACGAGCAACACTACGACCATGAGAAGTACAACGAAACTCAAGCTGCATACGGTAAATTTACATCCTTCACAGCAAACGGAAAATTATAGAAGTGTATAGGATGACTCCGCGTTCGAATATCAAATCTTAAAGTTTTATCATAACTGTATTGAATCGTGCTTTGTTTTTATATTTTTCGGCTCTATACCTATGCACGACTATATTTAAAGTCAAACTCAATGGTGTCTTACAAGATACATTATTTTGATTTTCTATATTCAACAGAGAGGTAGAAACTCGACCCTGTCGAATGGTGCAGTCATTTATGTCTCTAGAAATTATTAAAAAAGGGTTCAGTCCAATGGTGTAGCAACTTCGGATTCATATTCTCTTCAGAGACATAGAAACTCAAGCTTTTCGAATTTTACTGGCAATGATTTTCGTTAATGTCCCCGAGAATTATACAAAAACAGCGCAATGCAATATCGCAACGGTTTCGACTTCTCTTTACTTTACCAAGTTATAGAAACTGGAGTCTCTCTAATACTGTTCTAGTCAATATTTCTGAGAGTATAAAAAGAGGGTGTAATATTGCAAGAAGTTTTGATCTTTTGATGGATGCAAGTAGTTTGAATTTTCTCCTTTCTGCATATGATTTTGTTGAAAATAGTTCCTTTCTTTGGTTCCTTTGTCTGATTTTTATTTACCGTAACAACTCAGGTATGTAAAGCACAGATGATATGATGTTAAGTATACTTATGTATTATATAAAGTACCTATATTTGTATGAAAAATTTCAGAGGTTATGTTGAAAAAATGATCGATATGCTATTAAACTTTAATAATTTAGTAATTAGGTCTGTTGGTAGACCCTGCACTATCTCCACTGGTATATGTTAGTTTTGTAATATTTAAATCTGGTTGATGAAAGTTATTGTAGCATCTACGAACAAATGAATTAATGGCCCATTGGCAATTATTCCTTTGGGAAAAATATTCAACAGAGCTTAATTAATTAATAAAATGAAAAAAATCACAATCATGTCGTATATAGTTTTTTTTAAGCATAAAATAATTTTTATATTAATACTAGTTCAAAAGTGAAATTACGACCTCTATACTGTGGAGAGTATTGAAACGCTCGACTGACGAATACAACTCTATACCGTAGGGAGATTTAGAAAACCATATTCAAACGTGGCGTCATCCTATACACCTCTATAATTTTCCGTTTGCTGTGTTGGCACTTTTTTTCCACAAATTTATAAACAAAAACATGTTCTCTTTCAGAAGCCGAAGAGTTCGACTTTATCATAGTGGGCGGCGGAAGCTCTGGTTCCGTGCTGGCTAATAGGCTATCAGAGATCCCAGAGTGGAAGGTATTGGTTCTTGAAGCCGGTGAACCAGAGACCGAGTTCACCAAAGTACCGATGATGAGGAACTACCTTCAAACGACCCCATACGTGTGGAACCACAAGACCGTACCTCAAAAACAAGCCTGTCTAGGTAAGTCTTGTTGAAACCAAATGGTATCTCTTTAAACAGAAGGTAAACCATTTATTCAATTTTTTTATATTCTTCAAGAAACAGAAAGTTCCTTGACGCATTACTAGTATAATACCAGTGGTATTATTCCAGAAAATTGAACCTTCAACTCGCTAGTTTTTAAAGCCTTTCACCAACTTAAAATACTTCAAGTATTGACCACCTATTTGGTATTAAACAACTTGTAGTGTCACACCAAAGCAAAAGGACTACCTGAGCTTATATACTCTCCATGTAAGTCAACAGAGGCGAGATTTAAGAACGTCGCGTGATCCACACCGCCTTTACCGCGATCGGTACACACTATGCAACCAGGAATGCACGGCAAATTGTTTTAATCGTTTTAACAGGGTGCTTAAGGTTGAAGTAACTCTTATTTTACAAAGAACATGTTTAGTAAGCTGAACCATACAGCGGGTTGGTTTCACTAAAGTTTTCTGGGTTAATTTAACCAATTTATCTGGTTTGGTACCGTCAAACTAATCTTTGTTTATATAAACCCATAACTAAAAGTGTAATATTTATAGGTATGACGGACCACCAATGTACCATCGAATCAGGAAGGGCCTTGGGAGGAAGTTCAGCCGTAAACGACATGTTATACATCCGAGGTCACCCGAAGGATTACGATCTATGGGCCGATGAAGAAAACCTGGGCTGGTGTTGGGCCGACGTCGAAGATCGCTACAAAAAAATAGAGGACGCCTACTTGAAGCATTTTGACAGAAAATACCACAGATACGGTGGAAACGTTCATCTAGAAAACCCTAGGTATGTAACGCCGAAAATCAAGGAGCACATTTTGGGGGCAGCCGAGGAGTTGGGGTTGAACACTGTGGATTACAACGGTAAACACCAACTGGGTTTCGGCGTTGCGCAGGTTACAACTAAGAACGGTAAGAGATTTAGCACTGCTGAGGCGTACTTAGAGCCCGCTGTGACGAGACCCAACTTGGTTGTGAGACCGGGTTGTCAGGTAACGAAACTCATCATCAGTACGCACACCAAGGAGGCTACAGGTGTCAGATACATTCACGAAGGGAAGTTGTTTACGTCCAAAGCCAAGAAGGAGGTTATTTTAGCCGCGGGCGCCATAAATTCAGCCCAACTGCTGTTATTATCAGGTGTTGGCCCTAAGGAAGACTTAGAGCAATTGCACATAGACGTAGTGTCAGACCTGCCAGTGGGTCTGCATTTGAAGGACCACATGGGCTTCAACGGTCTCAACTTCATTTACAACGACTCTCACGTCGAGCAACAATTGAAAAAAATCTTCGGAAACGAAGGGGAGGTTATAGATTACCTCAAGAGTGGACACGGGCCTCTGACAAGCGTACCCAACGAGGTAATAGCTTTCCTTAAGACTGAAGCGTCCAAAGACCACTCGGACTACCCAGATCTACAGCTACTGTTCACCTCAGACATTTTTAACCACGGCCACGAGCATTTGAGGTACCTCAACATCGACCACGAGGTCTACAACCGCATGTGGAAGCACTTGGAGGGATTAAAAGGCTTCAGCATCATCTTACGCCTGACGAACCCTAAATCCAGAGGTCACATGAAGCTATTGGACAAAGACCCGCTGCACAAACCTTTGATAGACCTCAACCTTCTTTCCGATGAAGACGAAAACGATCTAGAAACCTTACTAGCCGGCATCAAGATAGCCTTTAAGTTGGCTCAAACCAAGTCGATGCAAAACCTGGGCATCCACATCAACACCCACGCAGCTCCAGGCTGCGACAAGCACCTATTCGACACCAAGGACTTCTGGATCTGCCAGATCAAGCATCTTTCGTACAATCTCCGACAAGTCAGTGGTACTGCGAAGATGGGCCCGAAAAGCGACAAAACAGCGGTAGTAGACAACCACTTGAAAGTCTACGGGGTGCACAAGCTCAGAGTGGCCGATGCGAGTGTTATTCCTGTCACTATTACAGGGAACTACTTTGCCGCTGAAGTTTTGATTGGCGAAAAGGCTTCAGATATCATCAAGGAAGAATGGAAATAACTTTACCCATAGCACTGTAATTTATTATGTAGAAAATAAATAAGTTTTTATTTAAATTTGGCTATTTATGTCATTAGGCTTTTTGTGCTAAGCTCAAGGTTTGAACGCGTAGCGGAGGCCTACAATTAGCGAAGCACAAAAAGACACTTCTAGGCCGAATGGCATACAACATTTTATCTTCAAAGCACTTTATATAGGTCAATTTAATTCAACATCAAAGCGGCCTAACCTAACTTTTTTAGAATCTCATTTATTTATTAGCTAAAGATTACATTAATTGTACAATCATTATTATTGCTTTTAGAAGCAGTTATAGTTTGACAATACCTAGCTACATGATTTAAGTAGAAATGGATTTTTGCTATTACATTGAATTCAATTAATTGTTTAATAAATAGGTAGGTATCTAAATTTTAATTTGTTTGGATATTTGTTTAAAAAATAGGTAGTTTGGAATGTTTAAGCTGTGTTTAACATTTAATTTTACTGAAAACTTAAAGATAATTTAAATCGTAGAAAAAGAATCGTGCGTTTTCTTGGTTGCCTAACCTCACTTTTTGTTTTATTATTCATATTTAATTTTACAATAATTTAATGAAAAATATTAAACATTAACAGTAAAACAAACAAATTAGTGCTTATTATAAATAAATTAAACCAGTTTAGTACGTTAATTTCTTAGAAAAGGATTAATTTGTCAAAACAGCGAGAAAAAATCAAACTAATTACTTGCCTCATAAAATTTTTTATCGGCCTAGGCCATAACAAGGTACCTATTTTTTTTATCGAATGTTGACAACAATAAAGTTTAAATTATAGACCGCGTGGAGATAAATATATATTTATATCCAGTATAGTTTTATCTTTAAGAACAGAATATAGAGAATTTTCAAAATTTTACAAAATTGTTAATCTTAAATTAAGAATAAGATTATTTCATTTAAAGTCTTTCTTAACATTTAACAGGCAAGAATAAAATATGTTCCTACTTGATTTTAAGCTAAGAAATAAAATCTTTTTAATTTAATTAAATTTGTGGCTAAAAAAAGTAATTTAAAATTAAAAAAAGCATTTAGAAATTAAAAAAAGTATTTTGACATTAAAAAAAGAATTTTTAAATAAAAAAAAAGTTTGTCAGATGTGGGGTTCGAACCCACGCTCCCTTTCGAGAACCAGAGCTTAAATCTGGCGCCTTAGACCGCTCGGCCAATCTGACTGATACAAAAATATAATTACAGATGCTACTAGATTCCAATAGTGCATTCTACTTCAAATCGTTTTTAATAAAATATTATTAATAATAGTAAAAATGCCGTAATTACAAATTTTATTATAATGGCATTTTCTCAAATAATTTCAACAAAACTGGATAAAAATTACAAAACACACAAATTTATTTACATTTTCATACAATGTGTGATTTTTTCGCCCACTAGATTACTATCATTATATTTTCTAACCCTGACAAAAAACACCCAGTATATTTATGAATTTGGGAATTTAAACCATCTTGACTAAAACGTGTCTAAGTGGTAAAGAGAAAATTCCTTTGTTAAAAAAATCAATATACAAAGACATGAACAAAAAACTGTCTGTAGACATATTTACACTTAAATAATAAAATACAAATAAATAATATTCCCGGACAAAATCCAAAGGATCTTTAAGTAAAGTCCATTCACCCTGCGTGAAACAGGCAAGAGGCCAAACCACGAAAATTTAAAAGGCAAAAACACCCCTATTGGATTGCCGCAAGGGTAAAATACAAATAAATAGGGATGAAAACAGAAAATAGAATAACTTTTGACATTTATTTATTTCTTCACAATTTAAATTTGTGAACAGTGTTTTTACCTATTTCTATGCATTAAAAAGTGTAACAAAAACAAACAAATAAAAAATATAATACGTAGTGACAAAACACTAGAATGATGTCATCATGAAACATCAAAAAATGAATTCCCATCAATTAAACGAATAGAAGAGTTGACCCAAAGATAATACTATAATATTATCTTTGTTGACCTATTTAATGAATAAACGGTCAGAGGTTGAATAAACCTAACAATGACGTCAGAGATGACGTCAAACAACCCTTTTTATCGCACAAGAAAGTAAATAGTACGAATTTTACTGTACAAATAGTAATGTAATATAAAATAAACATTGTAAAAATAGTACATAATCACTGTTTAATTAACATATTTGCATTATTTATGGTAAACAAATCTTAACATAACCTCAAAACACTACAGTAACCTTGAATAAACAATAATAAATAAATCTAGGCTAGCCGGTTTTGTTTGTTTTGTTTTATTTTGACAGATGCCCAAGAAAATTATTAAAAACAATCAACAATATTGCAAATAAATATCCGACAAAACCTTATTTTACTATTTATTACTTTAAAAACCGCAAAAATCTTTGAATTAAATTAACCATGAACCAAAATTAACATTGCAATCATTGCATTCAAACCGCAAATGATAACAACATAGAATAACAACAAATTGATTCTAACCTGAAACAATTAAGGCCTCGTTAGGTCCTACGGTGTGTATGTTGCCCATTTTAATCCAAACACCTCTTCAGCACTTAAAAACACAAAAACACGCGAAATTTTCGATCAAAACCACGTAAACATTAATTTTTTATCAGAGCGACCGATTTTTGCACGAGTGCTTTGCGAATGACGTTTGCGCTTGCGCGGACTACAACGCAACGAAGTTTTAAATATAAAGTTTATTTTATTGAGATTACTGCACGTGTTTGAATTGTTTGAATGTTTTGTTTATTATAGCGCCCTATCTAATCGCTACGAGGATTTTAATCGTTAAATTAATGCCAATAAAATGATAATTTGACGTTTGCGATTGGCGTCGGTTTTCATTGACATTTAAAGTGTAGAATTTTCATAAAATTATCTAAGAAATAGAAGCCTTATTTTAATACATAATAACATTTTAAGTTATATTGTTTTAATAATAGTTTTCTTAGTGGAAATTAAAAGTTGTTTGTTGTTTCTTAATACATTTTTAAACGTTTCTTAAGTCTATGATCGCTTGTCAGAGCGTACCATTGTTGTCGGTTTTATTGGTTTTGCGGAAGATAAACAGTGTTGGGCCTGTATTTTTTATTTTAAAGCTTATTGGGTGAGTTTTTCTGTCATTTTTAGTTCAAGCGAAATCAGTTTGTTGATGTTTTTTGTATAAATTCATTGTTTTTTTCTACTGGCTGACCGTGCACTAGCCTGGCAACGCTGTAGCATGAACGTACGTCGCTTCTTTCTTCTTAGCTTATAGGTGGCTTGTAAAGGTTTTTGCAGGGAATTTTGTTTAAAAAGTGAGTATTCCGCATTTTTTACCGCCTTATTTCACTAAATGCAACATCCTTAACAACATACAATCCCTGTAAGTCACTTTAAACCTCTAAAAACTGCATTTTGAAGGTGTAATTCGCGACATAACCTTTGTTACACTTTTGACATAGGGTAATTGTTTATATTTACGTAAATATCTTGTGAAATTGTTTTGTAATCGTTGTTTTAAGTTAAAATGTGCGAGCCAAGTGACTTAGACAGACAAATTGAACAGCTAAAAAGGTGCGAGATAATAAAAGAAAGCGAAGTGAAGGCTTTATGTGCGAAAGCAAGGGAAATTTTGGTGGAAGAAAGCAATGTGCAGAGAGTGGACTCACCTGTAACGGTAAATATACAAAAAAACAATCTAATAATTAATTAATCGATTAATAATGATATTTTAGGTCTGCGGTGATATCCACGGTCAATTCTATGACCTAAAAGAGCTTTTTAAAGTTGGTGGTGATGTCCCTGAAACAAATTACCTATTCATGGGCGATTTTGTTGACAGGGGTTTCTACAGTGTTGAGACTTTCCTGTTATTACTAGCCCTTAAAGTACATAACCCAACTTGATAAATGAGTGACAATTGTTTGATGTTTCCATTTCTAGGTTAGATATCCAGACCGCATAACCTTAATCAGGGGCAACCACGAGTCAAGGCAGATTACACAGGTTTACGGTTTTTATGATGAGTGTTTGCGTAAATATGGTTCGATTACAGTTTGGAGATATTGCACGGAGATTTTTGATTATTTGTCCCTTTCTGCTATTATTGATGGTAAAATATTTTGTGTGCACGGTGGGTTATCTCCATCTATACAAACATTAGATCAAATTAGGGTTATTGATAGGAAACAGGAAGTGCCTCATGACGGCCCAATGTGTGATTTACTGTGGAGTGACCCTGAAGGTAATAATAGTTTTTTATATTTTGTATTCTATACATTTTTATATTTTTAAAAATCTTGAATATTTTTAATATTTTAGAAACTTAAATTTACTAAATTTTTAAGTAATGTGGAATTTTAATAAATCTAAAAATTTTGAAATTTACATTTTGAAAATTTTCATAATTTCAAAAATTTGCAAAATTTCCATATTTTTTAAAATTACGAAAACTTGAAATTTATGGAAATTTTCATACATTTTTTTGTTTTTTAATCAGAATGTTGTAGTTACGAATACTTAAGATATTTAGGAAATTTTAAAATATATTTTAAAATACATTTTAAAATATTTTAAAATACTTACCCATCCGAAAATTTTCAGAATTTTGAAATTACGAAAACTTTTACGAATATTTTAGGAATTATGGAAATTTTGATAAATTTAAAAATCATGAAAATTTTTTAAATTAAGTACAACAATTTTGAGAATTTTAAGAATTTTTAAATATAAATTTAAAATATTTCAGAATTTCCATTTTTTTTTTAAATTTAGAGATTTTTAAAAATTTAGAAAACTTTAAAATTATTAAAATTTTAATAAATTTAATTTTTTTAAATTAGAATGTTGTGGTTAAGAAGAATATTATAGGAATTATGGAAATTTTAATAAATTTAAAAATTATAAAAATTTTGTAAATTTTGAGATTTTTAAATTTTTTTAAAATATCGAAATTTTTACAAATATTTTAAGAATTATGGGAATTTTAATAGATCTAAAAATTTTGAACATTTGTATTTAAAAAATTTCAAAATTTTGGAATTTTTTTCAGATACTCAGGGTTGGGGTGTATCCCCCAGGGGGGCCGGTTATTTGTTCGGATCGGACGTGGTGGCCCAATTTAATACTGCAAACGATATCGATATGATATGCAGGGCGCATCAATTGGTGATGGAAGGCTACAAATGGCACTTTAACGAAACAGTGTTGACTGTCTGGTCGGCGCCGAATTATTGCTATAGGTAAGTGATAAGTTCTTAAATTAAAGTGAAATTTATATATTTGAAAAAAACTAAAAACCTTTCAAAACCAAAAACCTCTAAGTTTTATATTTTATGTAACCATTAGAGGGGGTTTTCGAAATTAATTTTATAATATTTAGCAACAATATGAATCTTAAAGGTGAAATAAAAAGATAAAAATGTTTGTCAACATGTTGGGCTTGCCAAATTTAAAAGATAATAAAAATTGAAATTAAAAAAGTATAAATTTTGTAACTATACTTAATTTTCTACAAAAAAACTTCTTATCCCATAAATATTGTGGTTTCAGAGATAATTGAAATAATTGCGATTTTATCTTAAAATTTCCATTTTATGACAATCGCAATTATCTCTGAAATATTATGCTATAATTAAATTTTATATATTTATGCTATAATTAAATTTACTAACAAACTTTTTTTTTAATTTTTCACAAACAATATATTTTTTTAAGAATCATGGGAGTATTAATAAATTTTCCAAATTTTTCAAAATATCCATATTTTTTCAAAAACTTTAAAATGATGTTAATATTAATAATTTTTTTTTAATCAGAATGTTGTAGTTCGAATATTTTAGGAATTATGGATATTTTGATAAATTAAAAAATCATGAAAATTTTAAGTTTTTTTTTAATATCCGAAATTTCTAAAATTACAAATATTTAAAAAATTATGGGAATTTTAATAAATAAATCTAATTTTTTTTAGAATTTCCAAATTTTTCAAAATCTCCATATTTTTATACAAAACTTTATAAAAAATTACATAAATTTTGATAAAAAAAATTTAATCAATTATGGAAATTTTGATAAATTTAAAAATCAATAAAATTATGTAATTTTTAAGTTTCATATATTTTTTTAAATATCCAAAATTTTTAAAATTACAAAAATTTTAAGAATTATGGGAATTTTAAAACAAATCTTAAAATGTTCAGAATTTCCAAATTTTTCAAAATTACGAAAACTTTATGGTTTTGTAAATTTTGATAAATTTATTTTATTTTAATTAGAAAATACTAAGAATTACAGAAATTTTGATGAATTAAAAAAAAAATTGAAAATCTTAAAATTTTATAAAATTTCCAAATTTTTTGCCATTTTTTACAGATAATTTAGATTATTGCGATTTTATCTTAAAATTTTCATTTTTTTTACTAAAATCGCAATTATATTTTAAACCAATATTTATCCGATTAAAAAGGATATAAACCATTTTTTTTTCTCTCACAATTTTTTTCGCCTCAAAGATTAATATTTTTGTTATTGCCAAATTCTTGCCTGTTTTTTTTTTTTAATTATTAGATACGGCTTATTTGTTTTCCAATTTTCGAATACCATTTTATTAAAATAATAAAAAAAAGAAACCCATACAATGTATATCACAGAAGTATATGCATTTATGTGAGGTTATGTTACTATTAGTTCACCTAGTCACGTATGGCGGCGCTTCGAAGGCTGTGGCAAGTAAAATCGTGCATATTCACCCTCTATTTTACTCTTTCCTCTTCAGCCGCATTCGACTTATTCATTACTTGTTATTTATTTCCAGATGTGGCAACGTGGCCGCCATTTTGGAACTAAACGAGCACCTGCAAAGGGATTTCACAATATTCGAGGCGGCGCCGCAAGAATCGCGGGGCATCCCCTCCAAAAAACCGCAAGCCGACTACTTCCTTTAGTTATCGCGCGCAATTTTTAAATTTAGTTTGTAAAAAAAGTTTCCTACCCCACTTTTTTTCCTCGCGTATTTTATTATCCTCATCCTCATCAATTGGAATCAAAACAAACATAACATTCGATCTTTGCGGAAAAACTTATATTTGTCGGGTTTTATGACACATTTTTTAAGGTTTCAGTTTTAAAGAAAAAATATTTTAAGCGAATTGCCATTGAATATATTCGTTTTGTTTTTTTACTAATTTAAAAAAATTATAGGACAACATTTCTTACTCAGTATTGTGCTTTTTATTGTTATCAATAAATTGTGGAAAAACAAAATAAAAATATAGTTTTTTATAATTTTTTAAAACCCCGAAAATTTTAAATTATTTGAAAAAATGTGTCATAAAATCCTTTGTAGGGTTTTCACTAATTGACCTAAACAGTTAATTATGGAAAACACTATACTTCATATATTTGGCGACTGATACTCATGTAATGATTAAATACAGTGAGCGACAAAAAATTGGAACCCCAAAAACTTGCTTTGTCGCCTACTGGATCTAGTGTTAAGACCTATCTAGTTTTAAGCCCCAATTTGACGTTTGTAGGTCAAATTATGTTTAATTTTTTTGTTGTTGTTCCGACAATAGATTAGGTTTATTGAATTGTACCTACGTTACTTTTATCAAATTAAATGTATTTTGTCATTAGGTGTACTTAATTTTGAATCTGCATATACATAATTTCGTGCACCCCTTCCCTTTTACCATTTTGTACAGATTATTTAAAATAAATATCTATAAAACTGCCAATTTAAAAGTTTTATATTAAAATGTTTCCTTGTTTTATTCCTGATATATTATGATTTTATATTTTAATTTTTTTCAGTATTATTAAAATTTTAGTGATTATCCAAGAGTCTAGTCTCGCAAATAACAAACTTATAAAATTAAAAAAAACACAATTTTTTATTTATTTTAAATTTGGATGGTTTTACAAAAAAACCAAAGGTTAATTTACCATAACAAACACAAATTAACCTTAAAATTACAATTTGATGACATCCTTGATAGGTGTTACAAACGAGTGTTTTTGAGAATAAACCCGGAAAATGTTAAAAAATATCGAAAAAAAACCGTGGCACGATTTGTTGTGTTGTTGGGTGTATTTCGAGAGGAAATCCTGGGTCGAGTTTTTATCGGTTTTTCAATAAACAGTGTTAATCCGAATGAAGAAATAAATTTAATACAGTCCCTGCAAATATAAATTGTATCTATTAGATACAATAAATGCACATTTTAGTAATGATTAACGTGAAAAGTGTAAACATTTCAATTCAGTAATAATCGTCAAACAAATAAGTCGTCTAAATTTAAACAGCATTTAGCATTATTAAAAGCGTTGATTAAGAATTCTTTAAAGTCTCCACTCAACGGTAAAATACCATTAAATTATGTATTATTTATAACATTACGTTGCCATGAATTCGTAAGTATATTTTGTTGTTTAAAATGCAGTTGTCGGCGTTTTTTAGAGATCTCAATTATAAAAATGGTTGATTTTAAGGTTATGTTAGTTAATTCTGCACAAACAAATGTACTTACCGAATTGGATCCTTTGGCAAAACATGAAAATGCAACGATTTAGTTCTTGAATTTTATTTACAAATAAAAAACAATAATTCACCATGATCCCTTAGATAAAACACACACACTAACGTAACTATATAAGCATTTAAGCGTTGAGTTTCTTAATCAATGATATAAAGAATAATCAATCGAAATCGAGAACTAAACCAGTTTTTCAGTTTTTTCCTTGCAACGTAAAACACAAATAACGTTCGCGATTTAGCTGTGCAATTGAACAAAATTTGTCGCTTTTGTGAAAAAACTACCTATTTATTTAAAAATGATGTACAGTTCGTATGCTTTAAATGTATTGTTGACAATTCTTAAATGCACGCAATGCTTTTGAAGTCCACCAGATGGCGCGCGCGTTGCGAAAACCCGATACTTCTTTAGCGTAGAAGGTTTATTTTTACAAAAATTTTTAAAATATAAATTTTATTATATTTTTGTGCCTATAAGATGAGATTTTCATGAAAAATAAATATTTTTAAAACCATTTAAATAACAATTAAATTAGGTTCAAATTTGTAAAAAATAAACCCTATTATATCAGGGCTGTCATCAAACTGTCAAATTTTAAGGTTAATTTACCATAACCAACAAATTAACCTTAAAATTGACAGTTTGATGACAGCCTTGATTATTTTTACAAAAGAGGAGTAAAATGGTTGCCTTTGTCACTTTAAGGTCTCTTTTAAGGCTTACAAGTGCCTATGTAAGAAACAAAACGTTTATTAATCTGTATAAGTGTGCAGTGGGTTGCATAATCTGTAGGGTTAAACAACATTGGATTTTTTGTTATAGAAAATATATATTTTTAAAACTTTTTAAATAACAATAAAATTAGGATCAAATTACAAAAATACACTTTTATTCTCTCAAAACAATAATAAATTAAATATACAAACACAAAATTTAGCTAACACAATAATGTAACATCGTCAACAAATCTTTGGTAGTATATCCCCACATTTGGCATTTATTTTTAACTTAACATCTTTATCGGCCCTTGTTGGCCCTATATTAACAATTGCCACGTTTTTTCCTTCCTCAACAGCTTGCAAAACAATCCTGTACCCAGAAAACACTGAGAGAGAACTCCCCAGGATCAATAAAGAGTCACTTTTTGTAACAGAGTTTCTAACTTCTTCAACTCTGATTTTCGGCACATTATCACCGAAAAAAACTATGTCGGGTTTCAGAATCCCGCCGCAGGATTCGCAGGAGGGCGGCACAAACATATCCTGCGTGTCCTAAAATCAAAAAATCAATAAAAAGACGATAATTTTCTAGGATATGTACTTGGGATATCTCTACATCTCCGTCTGGCCGTACACCCTCAGATGTTCCAAAAAGGTGAGAATTCACTTCCTTTAACCTCTCCTGTATGTAAAATCGGTCGTATTCCGCCTCGCAAGACAAACAAACCACTTTGAAAGCTGTCCCGTGAAGTTCTACAACCTGTTTGCTACCGGCTTTGAAATGTAGACTATCAACGTTCTGTGTGACAAGTTTAGTGACTTTATCGTGCTCCACTTCCAGATTTCTTATGGAATAATGCACCGAGTTTGGTTTTACTTTGGAAAAATTATCGAAACCTATGAAATTTCTTGCCCAATACCTCTTACGAGTTTCACTTGACTTCAAAAAGTCTTGATACTGTACAGGTCTTCTATCAGTTCTAGCATACATACCCACCTCTTCAGAACGATAATCCGGAATACCTACGCCAAACGTTATAGTCAAAAACCAATTTTTAATGATAAAATATACCTGATTCAGTGGATATGCCAGCACCAGTTAATATAACCATTTTCATGGATTTTTGTATGAATTCTTGTAATATTTCGATGTCATTGTCTTGCACTGGATTGTGCTTGGGCACGTAGCAACTTATTGTGCTAAAATTCTTACGTAAATGATTAAAATTGTATAAAATAACTTTCGACATGACTAGAATTTTGAGGTTAGATCGGTAAACGTCAAAACATTGCTGCTGTATTCAGTGTTGCCAACACATTTACTGGGTTTGTATCACAAATTCAAACTTCAAAATAAATCATTTTTATTAATTATACATTTTTATTAATTATACAGGCTGTCGATAAAGCACTTCAAAAGGTTACCCTGTATATTTCACGTGAGCGTTTAATTGATTTTTGTCTAGCGTTGTTTTATTGTTTGAAAATTATTGTGAAGCTTCCCACACGCTTTTTTTTCAATAAAAACCTTGAATAGAGTAATTGCATCAAAAATGAAAATCCCTAAAAACCTTTTTATTGTAATCTAGAGGTAAAAACACATTGCGAAAATATTTTTTTATATTCCAAAAGTTCAACCCGGCCCCAAAATATCAAATTGAAAAAAAGGTACTTTTCAAACGTTCCGAACTCCCGCCATATTGCATGACGTCATAAGCTTTACCAGCTGTCAGAAATCAAGATGTCAACAAATAATAAACACCGATAAAGTTTATATGGAAAACGCGAAACCAAAAATTGGTTGTAAATATTGTTTTGTGCCTTGTACAAATACAACCTGGAAAACTCCTGGGAAAAGGTTTATCACCGTGTTAAAAGGGAAAATAAGGATAAAGTGGATTAAAATAGCTCGGCGCGATATCAAAACATCGTCACCATTTTATTGCTCATTTTAAGGATCATTTTAATGTAAGTAAAATAAAATGTCCTTTACTAGGTATATGGTTTGAATAGGTATGTTAAATATTAATAAATTCAAGAAAATACGGCTGAGCCGTAACTACTCTCAGTGTAGGGTCATAAACTTTGCTTTTGATAATTGAAGGGACAACTTTCCCAGGAGTTTTCCAGGTTGTATTTGTACAACAAGGCACAAAACAATATTTACAACCAATTTTTGGTTTCGCGTTTTCCATGTTAAACATAAACTTTATCGGTGTTTATTATTTGTTGACATCTTGATTTCTGACAGCTGGTGAAGCTTATGACGTCATGCAATATGGCGGGAGTTCGGAACGTTTGAAAAGTACCTTTTTTTCAATTTGATATTTTGGGGCCGGGTTGAACTTTTGGAATATAAAAAAATATTTTTGCAATGTCTTTTTACCTCTAGATTACATTAAAAAGGTTTTTAGGGATTTTCATTTTTGATGCAATTACTCTATTGTATCAAGGTAATGTCGAGGAGTTCCTAGAAAAATGTTGATGCTTATAGAAATATTTTGAAAACTAAAAAAGGCAATCGAAATATAAGGTTAACATGCCCAATAAACAATTTGTACTACTTATGGTAACGATAAATTATATAAAGGTTATATAAGAGTTGTCAAATTATATAAGAGTTTTACAAGGTTTTATAAAATCGCCATTTAGTTTATTAGTTTTATAATAGTCATATAAGGTTACTGTAAACTCTAGTTATATAATTGGGTTATATAATTGTTTCTACAAACATTTTATATAACCTTTAGTAACCGTTACCAGTAGGTTTATAAAGGAGTTTGCGGTTACCTGTTTTATAAAACTATTATCTTTAATTTTTTTAAATAAAAATTGTGAGTAATTTATTATGTATGTGTTTAATAAACCAAAGATGTTTAGTAATCAAAAGTTTTATAACATCACTTGTAGCAACGACAGTTACTACAATGTATATAAGACTTTCAAATTTATATAAAAACACTTTAAGTAACTTAGATAGTCCTATAAAACTGAACTAGTACCTTAGGTAATATAAAATTACCATGAGGAATAAGAGGGCTACATAAAATAAATGTTAATCGAATTATATTACAAAAACAACTTAATTGACCAAACCAAGGTAAAAAATTTACTACTTTAATGTAAGAAAAATAAAGATAGTACTATAGTACTAGTACTAGGTACTTACCTAGTTAAAAAAAAATATTTTCAAATTTTTTTTTAAAAGTACCTATACAAATATTTTATGTTTTTGCAGTGGCGGCTGGTGGATCTCAGTTATTAGACATGGGACCCACATCAAATTTATATGAGTTTATATATAAACTCATATAAATTTGATATTTATAATATAATATATTATATAGACAAGTTCTGCGCAAGCAGAATTTAAATTGAAAATGCAAAAAGGCGAAAAAAAATTTTTTTTAAGTGTGCCCCCAGCCTCCTGTCCCCCAAATAAAGATAATTCAAATTAAAGTGGTACAATATTTAATTCACTGAACCAAATTAAGACATTTAGGTTTTATAATTTGGATGATATAACATTTATGGAAATCACTATAAAAACAAAAATGTTTATTGGGTGGCTCAGATAATATGAAAAGATCAGATATTTATGTTGTATTTTTATTAAGCTTAATTATATACAGTGTGTCTGCGGGTGTAAATATTTATATTTATATAAATATTTTATCTTATTCTTACCCTTGAATAGAAGAAATATGCAATTCCAACAAATAATTGCACTCAAGATCTAACATTGACCTGTTTTATTATTTACCTATTGACCAATAGCTGTAAGTACTTGGTAGTAAGTAAAATCACCAAATATAGATATCAAATTAAAATAGTAGGTAGGTAATAGGAAAATTTAATCATAACATTAGTCAATAAAATTTAATTTGCCTCAGAGTTGCCAACAACTAATAAAAGAAATTGTTAAAATTGATATTTACTGTTATTTTCGTTCCTAGCGCTTGTACATTAAAAAAAATAAAACAGGATTTTTAAGAAATTGCTACACCATTTGGTAAAATTGCTGTCGTGTCAGTGCCATTTTTATAATCCCAATAAATAATTAAATTTTATGATTCAACATAAACAATATTTAAATACCATAGACGGCCGAAAGTATACAAACCAGTAATCCACGCTAATTTAAGTACATTTAAATGCAAAATTATTCACATAAAAACGGTCAAACTGAAAAAAAAAATTTAACAATAAATTTTAGCAAGAATACCTAACCATGAATTGAATTTGAAATTTGCATTTTCAGTGTGGTAACCCGCCCACCCAAAAAGATTAGATAAACTAAGGAAAATGAAACAAAGAATATACGAGTACAGTCAAAGGCACAATTTTTATGTCGTAACATTGAGTAAGATTTACTCAATGGTCGTAATTTAAATTAAAAAACTTTTAATTTGAATATTGCAGAATTTTTGCCAAAAATCGATTTTATTTTGTTAAAAACATTATATAGGAAATAATTTTATAATTATTGTTAATTTATTTTTAATTTCTTAAGACGTTTTAAAAATTAAAAACATTAACATAAATTCAATATTATTGTTGCGACTGTACCCACATGTAAAGCTGATTTTTTTTCATAGGCGATACAAGTGGGGGATAAGGTGTTTTCTTATTTAGTTAACTATTTTGGTTTGTTTATTCAATTAAATTAGTTGTTATGTTGATTTTGTGTGGTGCGGATGTGTATTAAAATTTTTAAGGTAGGTAATTGAATTTTAATGTGTTTTTATTTGATGTACTTTGGAAAATACATTTTACATTATTTCTAAGAACCAATGTGCATTTTTTTGAAATATTTGTTTTAATATACTGGGTGTCATTGCAGAATATTTATCCAAGTTAATCTTTTTGTACATCATTTTTTTAAATTTAAGTGATACTTTACCCTACCTAACTTAAGTATTCTGTTTCTTTCAGATGGGTACCTTAACGATATTTTCATCGATACTTATCCTGCAATGCTTGTCTACAGCACTAGGTGAGCCTTCTAATTACAGACAGTACAGGATACTAAATTACAATTATCCTGAGATATATCCTTACGAGCGCTATTCAGAATACGTGAATCCCTATGTGAACCACCCTTATAGATATACAAGACCCATTAACGATAATAATGTGTATATTACGGACAAATATGGAAGGACTTCGGTGCAATCAGCCTTAAATTATAGAGGTTTTTACTTGAAAAATCAATTTTCCCGAATTAACCGAAAAAGTCATATAAGGGTGTCAGTTATTTCCCAATTTGGACTTAAGGTACTACTTGGTCATGGCCTAAATCGATTGTTTTTAACCCAATGCCGTTTAACCTGCTCATAAAATATGATAATTTTTCCTTTCTTTGTTTAAAATGCAGTTATCGGCGTTTTTTAGAGAACTCAAATATAAAAATGGTTGATTTTAAGGTTATGTTTGTGCAAAAATAATTTTTTACTAATTTCTTAAAAATGCCAAACTTAAAATGTAAAGATTTCTCTTTACCCCAGGTTCGTTTAAAACAAGTTTTATGAAAAATTGATACATTAAATATTTCGTGGCTTTGGCTCGTGATCGTCTTACCCAAATTTGGACCTCTACGCTGTGTTTACTTACTTGTTTTATTAGATGCATTGCTTTAAGAATGATACGTGGGAGAAATAGGTTTATAAGAAATAAAATACAGTGGCTTAATTTACCCCAATTTAATTTACGTTAACTTTTTACAAACAAGCAAGGGGTGGCTCTTAGGAGGGTTCGGCCAGGGAAAAAGAGCCTGAGAAAAAACCCTGGTCGGCTATGAAGTAGCAAAGGAATACGCGGTCAGGCATTGTACTTTAAAAATTACACAAATTAATGTATTTGCGATATGGCTCGATACTGCATTTAAACAAAGATATAAAACTGAAGAATATTGGGGTTAGTTAGCCGGGCTAGGCCCAGAATGTAACGAGGTCCCAATATGGGAGGCAACCCGCCTAGTTTAGTTGAAGGGTCGGGGAAAAGCGAAGCAACCCTAGAGAACCTAGGGCAACCTTGTCCCCTCACGGGAGAAAAATATTAGTCCATACAACAAAGGCCCACGCACACAAACAAGGAGTACTCAAAGTTGGAACAATAACGGTCAGCACTCCTGGTTAAGCACCGAGTAATTTCGCAATACATTAATAACTTTGGACTGATCATAAAACAATGCTTAACCACGTTATAGAAAAAGGGTACAAAATGATGGGTTAAGCACAAACAAAATACAAGGTTACATTTGAGCGATACAAGCATTGAACATAGCAAAGCATTAAAATTATAGTGATAATAATAAAAGCGAGAATAGGGGTGGTAATAGCTAAAAGAAAAGGATTAAAACTAACGTAAAATACAGCTAAACGTAATAGAAAAGGGTAAATATACCCATAATAGCAATAATTATATAATAATAAGCTTAACAATTTGAAAATGCACAATATTACGTTTAGTTAATTTTACTACACATTTAAATAGATTAAATATTTAGAACTAACCTTGTAGAATACACTAACAACACTTTTAACAATGATTTTCGAACAATAATTTACTTTTACAATTTTACCAAAGAAAACGAACTGTACTGCACAAAATTCAAACCGCTTCTGCCTCATCTCTCTTTTTCAAAAACCTTTTTCGTTTACCTCTAGTGGAAATTCCTAGCCCGATGTGTACGCCAGATGTGCCCTTTTTTCAAGCTCCAAGTATACCTCTCTTGTTTGCTTGCAAATTTTCTACCTAAATTTGAAATTTTACTTGCCTTAAACATAAAGTTTTATAGCTTAATCCTACTTTAAAGTTAGAAAAATAAAATATTAATTACACGTATTATAATAAATTTATACAGGGTGTTTCTTTTTCGGAACCATTACAGAGGCCCCTTTAAAAGCTTGGCAAATGACCTCGGGAGGCTTGCTGAACTTTTAACATCCCCTTAACCTTTTGGGTTAAGTACGCTCCTGCTCACAGCTGTCCTTCGGGCTGAGTCCGTCCCTGCTCATATACGTTATGAATACGTACATCATAGCTCACATTAAATCTGATCAAAACTAAATTATTCTGAAGTATTGTCAGTCATCTACGTCCTTGCCGGCTTCATCATTATTCTAAACATGATCACCAAATTTAAAAATAAATTTAGCAACAAACTAAAAAAAAAGCCTGAAAAATAATAAGACTAGGTTTTCACCTAAACCCCTTCTTTAAGTTACACCAAAAGATGTTTAACTAGTCGTTTCAAAACCACAAACCGACGATTTACCACAAAACTGTCTTCAAAGAAGATCCAGCTGCGCCCCAGTACTTTACTCAGCTGCCACTATAAGTGATTCAGCTGCACCCTTACTACTTTATTCAGCTGCCACTATCAGTGATTCACCTGCGCCCCTAGTACTTTACTTAGCTGCCACTATAAGTGATTCAGCTGCGCCCTTACTACTTTATTCAGCTGCCACTATAAGTGATTCAGCTGCGCCATTGCGATGTTTTGCAGCTAGCTTCAAAAGAAGTTTTAGCTACACTACCAAGTTGCGGGACAACAGACAACAAGGCCAAGCAGCTGGCTTCATGCAAGAAACCACTACTACTTTCAAATAACTGATTTACCAACTTGGGGGCCCACGTGGGGGGACACAATGGCATCGAAACCGATCCCTATCACCAATTTGGCGAATGCCGGGATATGTCTGGCACCGACAGGTGTCCAATATAAAGGTAACCAAGTTTGGGCCACATTTTAAACAACACTCGGTATATTTCGCCCATATTCTTTAAATAAAAAATAAAAAAAATAAAAAGATTAATCGCTGAAAGAAATATTATTTTATCTCATTTTTATATTTGAATTTTGTCACCCATTTCCTGTTTTCCTCCAAGTTGAACCTTAAGTTTTCGATGCTGCATTGTTTTATTTTATTTTCCTGTACAGATCCATTCTTTAAAGGCCCATAAGGAGTTTTTTTGTTTTACAATCAACTTTTGCTTTTCTTCTTGAATATCCTTAACTTTTGTTGAAGGTTTTGGTTTCCTCGTTAGTTTGCCTTAAATTGTTGCATAGGTTTTCCTCCGTCATAAGTTTTACCGAAAAAAATATCAAATGGATTAGATTTTTATAAACAGAGTACAGTGCCGGACTTAGGAAATTCCTCGCCCCTAGACATAAACCCTAGAGACAATCCGGTACTGCAATAAACCTACTTCTCCACAAAGTTTTTTCTTTTGCAATGCATCCTGGTCACTCGCACCAAAAATGTAAAGATTTCTCTTTACCCCAGGTTCGTTTAAAACAAGTTTTATGAAAAATTGATACATTAAATATTTCGTGGCTTTGGCTCGTGATCGTCTTACCCAAATTTGGACCTCTACGCTGTGTTTACTTACTTGTTTTATTAGATGCATTGCTTTAAGAATGATACGTGGGAGAAATAGGTTTATAAGAAATAAAATACAGTGGCTTAATTTACCCCAATTTAATTTACGTTAACTTTTTACAAACAAGCAAGGGGTGGCTCTTAGGAGGGTTCGGCCAGGGAAAAAGAGCCTGAGAAAAAACCCTGGTCGGCTATGAAGTAGCAAAGGAATACGCGGTCAGGCATTGTACTTTAAAAATTACACAAATTAATGTATTTGCGATATGGCTCGATACTGCATTTAAACAAAGATATAAAACTGAAGAATATTGGGGTTAGTTAGCCGGGCTAGGCCCAGAATGTAACGAGGTCCCAATATGGGAGGCAACCCGCCTAGTTTAGTTGAAGGGTCGGGGAAAAGCGAAGCAACCCTAGAGAACCTAGGGCAACCTTGTCCCCTCACGGGAGAAAAATATTAGTCCATACAACAAAGGCCCACGCACACAAACAAGGAGTACTCAAAGTTGGAACAATAACGGTCAGCACTCCTGGTTAAGCACCGAGTAATTTCGCAATACATTAATAACTTTGGACTGATCATAAAACAATGCTTAACCACGTTATAGAAAAAGGGTACAAAATGATGGGTTAAGCACAAACAAAATACAAGGTTACATTTGAGCGATACAAGCATTGAACATAGCAAAGCATTAAAATTATAGTGATAATAATAAAAGCGAGAATAGGGGTGGTAATAGCTAAAAGAAAAGGATTAAAACTAACGTAAAATACAGCTAAACGTAATAGAAAAGGGTAAATATACCCATAATAGCAATAATTATATAATAATAAGCTTAACAATTTGAAAATGCACAATATTACGTTTAGTTAATTTTACTACACATTTAAATAGATTAAATATTTAGAACTAACCTTGTAGAATACACTAACAACACTTTTAACAATGATTTTCGAACAATAATTTACTTTTACAATTTTACCAAAGAAAACGAACTGTACTGCACAAAATTCAAACCGCTTCTGCCTCATCTCTCTTTTTCAAAAACCTTTTTCGTTTACCTCTAGTGGAAATTCCTAGCCCGATGTGTACGCCAGATGTGCCCTTTTTTCAAGCTCCAAGTATACCTCTCTTGTTTGCTTGCAAATTTTCTACCTAAATTTGAAATTTTACTTGCCTTAAACATAAAGTTTTATAGCTTAATCCTACTTTAAAGTTAGAAAAATAAAATATTAATTACACGTATTATAATAAATTTATACAGGGTGTTTCTTTTTCGGAACCATTACAAAATATAAATTTTATTAGGTAAAGTTATCATTAGTTAAATCTGCACCACCAAATGTACTTACCGAATTGGATCCTTTGGCAAAACATGAAAATGCAACGATTTAGTTCTTGAATTTTATTTACAATTAAAAACACAATAATTCACCATGATCCCTTAGATAAAATACACACACTAACGTAACTATATAAGCATTTAAGCGTTGAGTTTCTTAATCAATGATATAAGGAATAATCAATCGAAATCGAGTAGTAAACCAGTTTTTTATTTTTTTCCTTGCAACGTAACAAAATTTGTCGAGTAAGACCTCTTCCCCTCTTTTGTGAAAAAACTACTTTAGCGTATAATTAATTAATTTATATCTTGACCAGTATAAAACGCCATTTTCGGAAATAACGGACAACCGTCATATAGTCACTGCACCTTTATAATCTAAATCAAATCATATGCACCTCCTCTTTCAAATTTAATTTTAAACAACTTTAATATCATAAAAAAATTCAATGGTTTCAAAATATGTAAAAACATTGTTAATATGGTAAGTTCGGAATACCAACTTACTAAGAAAATACTAGAAAAGTATTACCTGTTTTGAAAAAAAAATACTGCGATGTTTATATTATTTTTATTATTTAATGCAGAAGGAATTTAAAAATAATAGTGGGTTGATTTATATAAGTGTTTTGCATGTAGGACGCCTTACAATTAGTTAATTTGTTTATTTAAATTTAAATCAATTATAATAAAAAACACAATCAAGGATCTTTCATCTAATTTGGAGGCCTTTTATGTTTTTTTTTCTGAGAGCCAATACAACTATTCAGAAGAAATTTTATTTTAAGAATCTTCTAAAAAGATATGAACCGGAATAGTGGAATATTCTTAGAACCTTCCCTTATTGCTAAGAATGTTCTTAGGGACTTTTAAAACATTCAATAGATACCCTTTTAATGATGCAATTAGACTCTTAAAAGCTTTTTAAAATCTTCCTAAAATGCATACTAAAAACATTTATGGAATACGTTTTTGGAATATTCTTGGAAGGTTTCTTATGGAGCTTCTAGGAAGCTTTTGAGAATATTTCCAAATATGTCAGATACCCACGTTCTAATATGTTGTATTCTAATTCGTAAAATTCTTCAGGAGACGACATATACGCCTCACTGTCATAATATGACAGTGAAAAGTATATATTTGTCGCACCCTTAAAAAATGTTGCGACATATTAATATATATTTATTTAAAAATATTAAATAAACAATTTGACCTCTAAACCATAAGTTGTTTGACAAAAGTATTTTTGTTATTGAATATTGTTTTAATTTGACAAATAACTATAAAAAATATTTTGAAATGTGTTTTTTACTTAACACACTTTACTTACTTATACCTACACAACACTCATGATTACACCACACACTTTACATAATTCAAATACTAAACTCAAAAAAAATAATCCGTTAATTTATTGATTTATTTTATTAATAGAAACTAATAAATTTTAATTTTTTAGCAATGTCCTACGTCTCCACGTGTTCCTCTGGCACGTGTGGTCAAAACGCGCAATGCCAAGTGGTGGGGGGACGCCCTGTATGTTCCTGTTTAAGGGGGTATTCCGGCGATCCAATCAGCTTATGCAAAAGGTACACAGAAAAAAATAATCTCTTAAAAGAAATGAAGATTACATTGTTTCTATCTATTATAACTCAGCCCCTAGAAAATGGCGAATTGCAAGTTGCAATGTGAGCTACCAGATTTTCTTGTAAAATTGACATGCCATTGGGATAATTGTGATGTATCTTGAATGAATTGCGTAAATATGAATAATTTTCATAGCTTTTGAACAAAAACACTTTGCAGAAGAAACATTCAAGAGATTTTGTATTTGTTTTCAAGAAAACTATACTTCTTCCACTAATAATTTAAAAATAATTTCAACACCTACTTTATAGGTCGGAGTGTTTGGATAACTCTGAATGCAGAGGACACCAGACTTGCAGAAACGGCGTCTGCATTAATCCTTGCGATGGCATTTGCGGCACAAATGCCAACTGTGATGCCAGGAATCATGTTCCTGTGTGCTCGTGTCCTGCTGGATATACAGGGGATCCTTTCAGCAGATGTAGACGGTTTGATCCTGGTAGGAAAAGTTTCACTGTTAAATAAATAAGATATTTTAATACAAGTATTTTAGAGGAGTTGTGCCACCCCAGCCCTTGCGGACAAAATACCAACTGCGAAGTGGTAAATGGTACTCCAACTTGCAAATGTATACCTGGTACGTTAAAGTTATTTCTATTAAAAACACAATTCAATAAATTTGATAAATTTTTAATCGTATATTTTATAGGCTATCACGGTTCTCCATTGGCCGGGTGTCGTCACGAATGCGAAGGTGATTCGGAATGTGGACCCACAATGGCTTGCATACAATTTAAATGTCAAAATCCTTGCACTTCCCAATGTGGTCAAAACGCTGAATGCGAAACCATAAGGAATCACCAGGCAGTCTGCAAATGCCCCAGAGTAAGAAAAAACACTTTTGAATAAACTTTGATCTTTTATACTCGCAGCTTATGTCTCCGAATACTATGTTGAATTATAAAATAGCAATGAGAACAAGAAAAAATGATTTTTTTTCAACGAATTTTGCTTTATTTGATACAATATTTCTTCCGATTAAGTACGGAAAATGATTTTATTTAAGTGGCCACCTCAGCTGGCTCGGCAGTAGCCAATCCTGGAACACCAATTTTCGAGCACTTTGTTGCTCTATTTAGGCAATTTGAGCTTGAATGTTATGTTTTAAGTGGTGACTAGGCTTTGTTACGGCGACGTGTGGATTTTCCGTGGCCCAAATCCTACAGTTTTGCTTGTTGACATAACCTCCGAGGTAAAAATGCGCCTCATCCGAAAAGATGATTTTTCTTGCAAAATTAGGGTAATCGTTCAACTGGTTTAACGCCCACTCAGCAAAGCGAAAACGTTGTAAATGGTCAACTTGCTTTAACTCCTGAACAAGCTGGACTTTGTTCGCAAACATACCGAGGTCTTTGTGCAGAATCATCCTCAGAGTGGTACGGGAAAGGCCGAGTTGTTGACATCTGCGCCGAGTTGATGTTGACGCGTTCATGCGTACATTTTCGGCCACAGCAGCGATTGCTTCAGGTGCACGTCTAGGACGAGCATGCGAAACATGTTTTATGTCCACCAGCATTCCATTTCTGCGCAATTTTTTGATCAAATTTGTAATACTTTGGTTTGACGACGCCTCATTTCTTCCAAACGCAATTTTCTTGCCGTCTCTGCGATCACAGTCACATTCAAAGTAAGTTTTGAGTATTTCGAAACGTTGATCCAAATTTATTCGGTGCATATTTGGTTAAAACTAAACCACTGTCAGCAATTCATGGCGCTTAAGTTGAAAGCTTCATTAATAGCACGTAGTTTAAAATTCAACTTATAGATGGCCCACCCTTTACTTTGTATTTTTACCTTCATAGTCATTGAATATTTTGTGATGAATAATAAATGGAAGTTTCTCAATACCTCTCTGATGTATCCACAGTCAAAGTTGATGTACGTTCTGATTTCTACACCTGAGTCAAGTGTTCAAAACTCGTGCTGATGAATATTATTTATTCTATCTTACGTGAACGTTTTCACCTTCATAGTCTTTGAATATTTTATGATGAATAGGAATTTTATGTAGGAAATTCAAGGTGCTGAATACCTCTCAATGTGTCAAGTTTCTTAATACTTCTCTGAAGTATTTGCAGTCAAAGCCTTCAACAGACATTCAATCTTCACAACATTGGATAAAGTCTATATTTCCCACAAGGGTTCAAATCTTCAATTCACTGTAAATTGCTTTACAGCCAATATTTTCTCGTTTGCATATAATAACTGAGATATCGGAAGATTCGCAAATCACCAAGCTCCAACTTCAGGTCTAAAGATCCGTTTTTTGTATCATAGGGATATTTTGGAAACCCGTATTCTTCCTGCCAACCTGAGTGTACCAGTGACGGCGACTGTCCCAGATCTAAACCCGCTTGCTTTTACAATTCCTGCAAGAATCCATGCGACGGTGTCTGTGGCATCGGCGCCAACTGCGAGCTAAGAGGCCTAACTCCAATCTGCTCATGTCCAAGAGATATGACCGGAGATCCCTTCACCATGTGTAGACCGTTTACTTCACGTTAGTATACTGGGTTGAAAGTACGAAATTTATTATTCTTTATGTTATTTTCAGAGGATTTATGCGAACCAAACCCATGCGGGGCCAACGCCAAATGTCAACCCGGTTTCGATCGCACCAATAAAGAACGCCCTGTATGCACCTGCTTGACAGGATATACAGGGGATCCCCTGAGAGGTTGCGTAAGAGGGGAATGCACAGATGACAGCCATTGTCCGGACAGTCAGGCCTGCATCGACTACAAGTAAGTCATAGTACAATAATTGTACATAATTGTACAATAATTGTACATAATTGTACAATAATTGTACATAATTGTACATAATTGTACAATAATTGTACAATAATTGTACATAATTGTACATAATTGTACAAACAACTTGTTTGTTTCTTCTCAGATGTCAAAACCCCTGCATTGGTCAATGTGGAGTCAACGCCAACTGCAATCCCAGAAGACATCTTGCTGTTTGTACTTGCCCACCAGGATTTAACGGAGACGCCTTGATACAGTGCTACCAAAACAGAGGAACTGCATATTACAAACACAAATAAAAACAACATATGCATAAGTAATTTTACAGACAGCATGCTGAAATAAAACTAGCAAATATAATATAATTATAATTTATTTATTAACTGGCTGCCATATTTTATATATATTTTCATAATAAACATATTAAATCATAATGTATGTATGCATTTTATTTTTCTATAAATTGCTGGAAATTTCGTATTTCATACTAAATTAGCAGTTTTGGTTTTCTTGGTATAAAGTTTGAACACTCTGTATAAGTTCCTTCCACTCTTCATCGTCGCTAAATTCCGACAACTCTCCTGAAAAAAAAAACGCTCTAATTGATGGTTTTATATCACATGCCTGAAGATGTGGTGTCTTTAGGAGAAGATGAGTTGTCTCGAAACTGCTCTATCATCAAAGATTTTTCGTTGAAAAAAGATCGCAAGGTGGCAATTTGTCTTACCCAATAAATCCTTTAAACTAATCGTTTTATCTAATTTAATAGAATCCAGAGGCAAGTCTTCGATAAACTTCTGAATATCGTCTATCGTTGGAAATTCTTCTGCTTTCTTGTCCTTTTTATCGAACACCCTTTTGTACACATACCTCTGAAACAAATAAATCGCCAATGCGCTGGACAAGCCGACAAGAAATTTTTTATAGTGACTTTTAAACAAGGTGGTTGCGTTTTCCATTTAACTTTTGAGACGGGTAAATTTCGGGGGAAAAATCTGATTTAACTGCAAAATAAAACTTCGGGAATTGACATATTTTGTGACGGTTGTGTCGTTTGTTAACAAAATGACAAATTGGCTTTGATCAATCAAACAGATCCACCACCTGTTCGACTTTATCTTCATTTTCTTTCGATTCGATAAAAAATGGTTTATTCTATTGCGTGTATATATACAGCAAAAAAAGCTTTCCCAAGTAAGCAAATATAATTTAACACTATAGCACTGAGGATAAAGTAATATTACACTGTATTAAAAAATGTTAATCGTGTATACACGATATACTTCTACACTTCCTGGGTAAAATCCCACTTTTGTTCTACTGGCTGTCAACTTGTAATAGTGTGATGTTTAACACTAACTTTTTCACTCTAGAACTTTCACGTGGGAGAACACTAAAATATTTGTTTACTGTGCCCCCTAAAAAATTTTATAAGCAGTCGATTAAAAAAAATATTGTATCTATTTGTAAGTAAAAATGTTGCTTAGTTTAATTAATATTGATACAAATCCTTCCTTGTTTATTGTTATTATTTAAGAAAAATTATCACAAAAAGTGTTTATCAGTTGCAGTGCATTACGTTAGCTGGCCTCAAACTTTATTAAATAGTTTTGTTACTCACTAATAACCTTGCTGATAAAACCCTAAATATGCAGTATTAAAGTTAAATTAATAGATACAATATATTTTTATATAAACAACTTTTGATTTATAAAAGTTTATAGAAAATAATTTTATAGCGGGCCAATTCTGTGGCCTGTGTGTGGGGATATTTAAAATCCTTGGTGTATGCAGTCCCAATTCATAACGTTAAGGAATTAATAGAACGGTGGAATAAACATACGGCCGTTCTTCTCGATAAAAACGAAAAATCTTATCGGCCAATTATCTTTTTTTTAAGAACACTATTTAAAATCGAGCATGTTTACTTATTATTTAGTGATCGACTTGAAGCGATAAAAGCACCATCAAAAATTAACAAATATTTTGAAAACTTTTCTGTGTGTTAATGGTTAAAATGACTGTGATACAAATTTTAAAAAATAGTGTTGTGAAATTAAAAAAGCACCAAGATTTTTAGAAATAACTAATTATTAATTAGTGAATAATTTATATTAATTATTTCTTCAAGTAAAATTGTGAGCTACAAAACATCATCAACATGAGAGGTATGGTTTTTTTACTTTTTATTTTTTTTTCTCAAAAAAATCCTTGGTTTTGATAAAATTTAAAAGTGTTTATAAAAGAAATGTTTATGAACTTTGCAAAAAATATTTCATTTCCCGTGTGGAATTGTCCCCTGAATCCGAAAATGTCTTCAAAAGGTAAAAAAAAAGTAGAACAGTTTTTAAGATATAGTCAATTTTCCATTTAATATGGAATTGACTATATCTCAAAAACTGTTCAACTGTTTTAACTTTTGAAGACATTTTCGGATTCAGGGGACAATTTTACATAAGAATTGGCTGGTGAATTTTGGAATACCATGGTATTCCATGGTTAACCATGATACAAGTGAAAAACTAGCCACCTATTAAATAAGTCATTTTTGAATAATTCATTTTTAAAGAGTATACCATAATTTCTAAAAATATTAATTTTTTATTTTTTCCTCCATATGAGTTTTGTGAGTATCAAAGTTAAGCATTGTTCAAAATTATCAATTTTCAAAATTTTTTTTTCGTAGGAGATATTATTCTAGAACAATGAAGGTTAATACCATATTTAAAAAAAATCGAACCTTAATTAAAAATCATGAGGCACACTTTATTATTATTATAATAATATATTATTATTATTATTATTACTTACATTAAAATATGCGGAAATAAAAAACAAAATCGACGTGTTCAAGGAATTTTTTGGGAAAAATGCACATTTTTTAATGAATGTGTTCCATATTTTTGTAAAAATTATTTTTTACAGACTTAATAAGGAATTATCGAAACATCATATCGAGGAAATCGGAGTCTGATTCTGAAGCAGAGTCTCAGCCGTTAATGGCATCAATTTCTTCCAGCAATAGTTTTGGGTGAGTGTTTTTTATATTTTGCATTATAAACCTTAAAATTAACAGTTGGAAATTCAAGAACAAAAATAAATTTTGAGGCAGTCGTTATCTTTAAAAAAACATTTCATAAATGACCTCAATAAAAATAGTTCAATTATAATTATAGCTATAGCAGGAAAAACCTGTATGTCACCCAGTGGCGGCTCGTCAGGGTAGGCTTCTGAGGCCACGCCTCACACTCTCAGATTTTTACCTTTTATAGTATACTACTACTACTACTACTAGTATACTACAGTTCTACACAATAACAAGTAAAAAATCAATCAATCATGCACTGAAAAAAATAATCTATTAAAAGAAATGAAAATGAATTTGATTCAAAAGATTTGAGGTTTTGAATAGGGCCAAAAGCTATGTTTCTTAATCTAAATCAGAAACTATCTTTACATATTTTTTTTTAAATTACTTAAAGGGAGAGATTAATCTATTCGTTTAAGGATATTACAATATTAGCTTAAATCAAGAGCAAGCGATTTCTTGGTACAAGAACCAAAAATATTTCTTCGGATGTTATTTCTCTTTTGAATGTAGTAAACGGTTTTTAGCTGAAAAAAATGGGATTTTAACAAGAAAACTGCATCTCTTAATTGAAAAGTTTAGGAACTTTCTAAGAAAGAAAATTTGTCTTGCTACAAAAGAATATACTATTGACCTAACCACATTTTATTTTGATTTTAGAGCAAATATCTCTTGGTAAAACTACCAGCGTTGTTAGTATTTAAGCTTAAATTCCCCTCACCACATAGGCCTTTTGATTTTAATTATTAAAACATGAATTTAACAATTAAAATCAAGGACCTTCGTAGTGAGGGTAGTTCAAATATTGGCATCGTTGAAAACTAGAAGATTGATTAAAAGAAGGTTTACAAAAAAAATAATTAAATAACATAAGACATTTATTGTTTGATATCAACAAAATACTAACACTAATAAAGTAACATACATATGATTTAAAATAAAAATTGTATTAAAAATTTTAATTGATACATTACCTTTAAAAACATTAAACAAATTAATTAAATTTAATTTATTTAAAAAGATCTGTAATGATTCCAACTCCATCGTTAAAGTACATACAACACGCCACAACACAACACAACCGGGAAAATGTATATTAGAAATACCTATAATAGAATTATAATATTATATCACTGCCCCTAGAAAATGGCGAATTGCAAGTTGCAATGATACAAAACGTACTAAACACGTGTGCCGCAAACGGTGTGAGCTACCAGATTTTGTTGTAAAATTGACATGCTATTGGGATAATTGTGATGTATCTTGAATTAATTGCGTAAATATAAATAGTTTTTATAGCTTTTGAACAAAACCTTTTTGCACTTGAAAGAAGAAACATTCAAGAGATTTTGTATTTGTTTTCAAGAGAACTAAGAACTTTTTTCTTCAAGCAATAAATACTCTTTTATGCTAAAATATTGTTTCTTGCCGCTAATAATTTTTTATCAAGAGAGTTGACTAATTTTAAAGTTTTACAAAACAAATTTATTAGTATTTAGACAAAATTAACCTCATGTAGCATCACCCACGAGCCGCCACTGTCGTAACCGTATTCTTAAGTCTTTCAAGCAAGTCTAAATATAGAAGATTCTTCTCACATCTTCTGTTAAGTAACCAATATAAAATCTTGAAAACATCGCATCAAGTTCATGTTCCCAGTAAGTGTTTATTGTTATTGTTCGCAATTAATTTATTAATTCTGCAAAAAAAATTAACCAAGAAATTATTGATGGTAAAATTTTAGTTTTATAGTAATTTTTGTGTTTTTTCAGGACTGTTTTGGAATCTTGCATTTTCAATCCAGAATCAGACTTGTCAGAAAGCGACTTCGACAAAAACAGCAGAAAATCCACTACATTGCCTATATATACCGGAATGACCAGGAAATTTTCGAAAAGGTAAGGTTATTTTTTTTATATTCATTCTGTGGATCCCACAATATTCAAAATTTTAGGTCTCTGAAATTTTCCTCGCCTTTTAGTGGCTCTGAAAAATACTCAAGTTCAAACACGTTTAACAGTTGTCAAGATTTTTCTAGTTCAATAGGAATTTATTCTGCAACTAATGACTCCTCGTTGGTAAGTAATTTTTATAATAACAGTTCATTTTTTTTTATTATATGGGTGATTCTACAAAAGTTGGACAACTTGATGTCATCAGTCAATAGAGTAGGTATTTTAATATTTTTTGTAAATATTTTAGTATATGGGGCAAAATTTGCCAAGTGTACCAAGTGAAAAAATTTTTGTTAACGAAGAATCATAGCATACAATTTTTTTGCTCTAGGATTGTTCATTCAAAAAATTTATCGATTTTTTACTTTTTGGTGAAATCACTTTTTATTTAAAAATTCATAACTTCTGTTCATCTCTTTATTAAAAATTTCAATTTAACCACCTTAAATGATTTTTTCCGTACTTTTCAATGGGCTATACCGTTTTTGCAACAAAAAAAAATTGCAATTTATTTTTTAAATTTTGCAAAATTTTGCATTTTTTGAGACAATGTGTATTTTTAATTTTTTTTTAAATAGCATAAAATCGAAGTTTATTATGTTACCTTTGAATAAAAAAAAATTTAGAGTGGGCCCGACATGTAGAAGGGAAGTTTTTCATATTTGAATGCGTGCGGGTCTATAGCCATCGAATAGCTACTACAATGCCGTATGCGTTTATACCTAGTAGATGCGAGTAAACGAATACAAAATGTTAATTTCGGAATTCTTTTCAAAGCGAAGATTATTATCCGATAGGAATACTTTGTCTCTCCTGGGCCGTAGTCACCTATATTTAACTACTTTTTTATATGATTATATGATGTGCCTGCTTATTTGTGATTTGTCCTGTATAAATTAATTAGTAGTAGTATTATACATTCCAGGTATTTAATTGTCGCTTCAGTCAGATTGCATTTTTGTCTATAGTGCACATTTCTGTTAAATATGACGCAATGTATTTCGTATATATTTAACTAATCGATCTCGTGATTGGTCGGTTTGAAAGCGTGCAGCAGCAATTGTTTCGACTATAAAAATTTACTACCGATTTTAATCTGTCGATTTAAACAGCTTGTCTTTTGTTAAAAATTATCAGTTCTTATCGGATTTCTTTCAATAATGAATTAAAAAATCGGTGACAAGTGAATTTTTGTAGATTTTTGTGCTTGTGTGGAATTTTTGTGATTTTTTTATTGGTACCAATCATGGAGGAAATTTCATTGGAGAAAAATGGAATAAGTACTATCACAGTCAAGGTAAAATTATCCTTAATCACACATATTGTATTAAAAATGTTGGGTCAGCAAATTTTTGTTGTAATAATTTTTGGAATGGGAGGGTGATGAAAAGTAAAATGAAACTAAATTATAAATTTAGATACCTATGAATTCAGCGACTTATACAAAATATATGGAAAATAGAATACCTTAACTTAATATAGCTGACACTGACAACATAAAATAAACATACCAAAACATAAACTACAAACTGAAAAATAAAATTCGTACAGCTAATTCTAATAATATTGAGATATAATTCAACATGAAGTGCGTCTCCACTTATAATAGTACAAATGTCGATAGATTAAATATGTATTCAGCGACCAACACAAAAATTTTAGGATAGAATTAAGTTAATATAAACTGAAAACATAAATTACAAACTAAAGTAAATAGTAAGCTGATCCATAATGTAGCACAGTAGGAACATAGAAACACTTTTTATCCTCATTTGATCACCAGGTCATAATTATTAATTTATCCCAGTCCCTGAACAATTTTGCAAATACCTACCCACCTATTCGGAAAAATAATATTCAATAATTACTCACCAGAAATGTGGTACTAACCTCACAATGATACACTTCCTAACACTAACTAAAACTGCAAAGTGATGATGCAGATTGCAGTTGAGCGACCGGCCGGCGTCTTATTTCAAGCGGGAAATCATTTCATTGGTTATCTTAGGTGGTGTGATGCTCACACCCGAACAAATTGTCCAATATTGTAAAATTCATATTCTAACTCAAAGTTTACTGTATTTATACGAATTATTTAAAAAATTGTACATGAGCTGAAGTTAGCTTTCTTATGAATTGCTAAAAAGTGAGGTTAAATTCATCTGACTTAAATTCTTCTTTGTGTTTGTCGTATATAAAGTATAGTTCGCCACTGTGTTATAAACCTCTTTGGACACTTGTTTTTATTAAACACTCGCTCGCCAGTTTTGCTCGCGACCAATTAAAACTCTTGCCAAAAAGGTTTTTTTATATTTTAAAAATGTATGTCCAAATGTCTTAAAAATTGTCATAAAGATTTCAATTTTTTTTAATATTTTCAAATTTTATATAATTTCCAAAAATTAAAAAAAAAATTAAATTTTGAAAAAAATTCAGCAATTAAAAATACTTTTTTTAAAATTCTTATAAATTCGATATACCGAATTTATAAGGGTTTTTTATTTTAATGGGTTTTCAGTTTTTTCCAAATTGTTTTTTCCATTTTTATGTTATAAATACTTAAATTAAACAATTAACCTCCGAAAACGGAAGATTCTTAAATTACTATATTAACAATTTATGACGTATAAACCTAAATATTTCGTTAAATGATGCAATTATTTATTTTTAATAATAATCATTGTTATTATCTCCCAAGAACGTATGTAAAAACCACGTGGGAATGTTTTAAAAAATTTATAAACAAAAAAATTAAAACCCAATAAAAATTGTGTCATCGGTTTCATTACCGAAAACTTATCTAAAATTGTTTATAAATAATTTTAATTACTACGTCTTGGTTATGAAAAATGTTATTAATTCAATAATAATATTATTTAATTATTTTTTAAGTTCGATTTGCAATTATTTGAATTTATTTTTATATTACCTTGTATATTTAATTATTAATAATGCAAGTTAAAATATTTTCACAATATTTCTGATTTTAAATGCATCAAAATTTCATTTTATTTTATAACTGTGGTAGTATTAATCCTTATATATTTTATAACAGGACTGCAAAGATTTTAAAGACCCATACAGGTCTTTTGAAGAACCAACAACAGAAGGAAAAAGCACCACACAAAGTTCCTTGGTTACCATGTAAGTACCTACATAATTAAAGTTGATACGCTATAGACAACCATTGATATGGGTAATTCTACAAAAGTTGGGCAACTTTTGACCTCATTTTGTTTATATAGTTTTCGGAAAAAATTAAACAGTATTTTGTTATGAGAACATAGATAATATAATAAATATACTGTTCCAGACCGGGTCAGTCACTTTTTCAAACAGTTTCCGAAATATCTGTGTTTTCTAAATTTGAATGCAAGGGAAGTGACGAGTATACCAGGGTACTAATTAAATACATAATTTATTGGAAAATATAAGATTTATTGCAACTTTGAGCATATTATACATTAAATATCTTAAAATCAAATAATACCGCACATCAGTGGCGGCTGGTGGATTTTGGGTATACCGATATCTCAATTATTAGATATGGGACCCACACCAAATTTATATGAGTTTATAATGACATTAAATAAACAAGTTCTGCGCAAGCAGAATTTAAATTGAAGTTTTCGAAAAAAAGATAACCGAAACATCGAACATGAAACTGACGACACGGTACTGATGAATGGGATACAAATTTGAGATTATAATTCGGAATTAAGTATTTTACTGATATTTTTTATTAGTGGATGCTACTTATCAACAAATCACATATAGCCTTACATAAATTACAATGAAATATATATACGTAAGAAAATAACTACTCACCACAGTACTGAAATTTTGACTGGAACTATACGTGCATTCACCACAACTTCGCCGATTGCATTGTTTTCAAGATGACTGTCGTGCAAAGGGCGGGCTCTGTAGGTAATTTTTATTTAATGTTTTATAGTTTGTAGTGAAATTGAAAAATTTAAGATAAATTGAATAAATTTTAAAATAAAAACATTCCTATTTGATTCAGGAGTTGTGACGCCAAGGTACTGGTGTTTTGAATATTTATTGTTTTTTTTACAAACGTGCTTTTGAAAAAATACATTAAAATTGGGTGGACAAGTTAAAAAAACCTGAATCTTTTGTAATATACTAAAATATTTACAAAAAATATTAAAATACCTACTCTATTGACTGATGACATCAAGTTGTCCAACTTTTGTAGAATCACCCATATACTATTTAGTTTTACGGCAAAACGGTTAAACGTGTACACAGGTAAAAAGTAAAATATACTTTTATAGTAAATTTAATTTGTTACAAAAAATGTTAAACGTATTAATGCAATAAAATTTATAGTTTAGAAGATACAGAGCATTTAACAAATTTTACTATTGATAAAGTAATTAGTTTAATCGAAAAAAAAATTGTATTATATAAAGACTACAAAGTCTATTTATAGATTACCAAGTATAAAATGTCATATTTAACAAAACACAAATTGTACGATAAGAACGTCTTTGTTTACTATTAAACGGTCGGTGAGTTTTTTTATTTTAAAAGTGTTTCCCGCAAACTGCGAAAACAAAGTTTAGTTACATCAAAATACCCGCAAGTTTAAAAAGGCCGACCGTTAACTCTTTGAAAAGTCAAAGATAATCGAAATATTTTATTTATAAGTAATAAATAAATGAGCGTTATTTTCTGCTCGATAAAAATTTCTCAAAATCTGACGAAACTCCATACGAATGTTGGCTCATTTTCTCTCTTCAATATTAATAAACCAATAAACATTATTGATGAGTGCAAAGTGTAAATTTAATGGTTTTTATTATTGTTTTAACGTAGTAAATATATTGGTTAAATAAGTTAAATTAAATTAATTTGGGACAGATGTGCATTTTACTTAGTTTCTTATACAGGGGGGTAAGCAGTGATTTTTAAAGAACGCAAGCAAATATACTACAAGACTTGTAGTACATACATGTACTTGTACATGTACTTGCAAGTAAATAATAAATACTTTTTCTTGTTACACTGTTAAAAATTTCTATTGTAATTTTAATAAACATGTTTAGGAAGTTTTTACGCACCACAATATACGTAGTAATACACAGTAAAAAAAAATCAACTCTAAGCAACACTAATTAGAGTTCACACAGGTCCACACTAAATGGTGTTGTTTTATAACACTACAATTAGAGTTAATTTGTAGTGTAATTTTCCCCAATTAAGCAAGTATGATTTAACACTATAGCACTGAGGATAAAGTAATTTTACACTGTATTAAAAAGTGTTAATTTACCTAAAATCGTGTACTTCTACACTTCCTGGGTAAAATCCCACTTTAGTTCAGTGTAAATTAACACTACTTTGGAAAAGTTCTAATTTTAGAAAGGTACTTTTACTCTTTTAGTGAAAACTTCTAGTGTAAATTAACACTATTATTTGAGTATAACCAATAATTGGTGGTAGTGAATAAAACGAAAAGGTAAATAAAGAGAAACATTTATTTGAAACAAAAATCTATAAAAATTATCAAAATCGGTGCCTTTTAAAATTTAATTTTATATTTGAGTCGTATGGCTGGCTTAAGCAAAATGGTTCCTTAAAACGTAAAAGTTTTAGATCAATGCAATGTTTTACTGGCTGTCAACTTGTTAGCAATGAATTATCTTGAGAATTCATCAGTAGTCCATTTTTCTGTTATAAAAAATGGGTGATCCCATTGGTAGAGAGGCGTCAGGCGGCTGTATGTCGGGGATTTACCACACGTGTACAAATTTTCCATAATATTAATAAAAATGTAGGTATAGGTTAATATAACAACCATTGCGCTTGAAAATAAAAAGTAAATCAAGTGTGTATGTATTTATATTATTAATGTTACAAGTACCCGACCTACTGCCGTAAATTATTGAGTATTAAGGCTTAAAGAAAAAGGAAGCATAATACTTACCAAAAAATAAGAATGTCCCCTTATGGATTCACCGTAATTGAAATCTAACTGAACAAAAATGCCACACTTCCACAACGCGGTATCTCCGGATATGCACTGCGTAGGTATTTAGGTACCAACCAAACATTTTAAAACGCATTTCGGTTATTACCAGTTTTTTCAGTCTATTTTGCCACTATTGGTGTAATTTAACTTTAATTGTGATACAATGTGCACTAGTAGTGTAAAGAAAAAAGAGCTCTTAGTAACATCAAAACAGACAAAGAAATTGCATGCACTGTAGTGTACATTTTGTCACTATTTAACACATTAAGGGGTAATAAACACTCGCATTAAGTTTTTCTACCCTTTTGATTTATTTTAATAATAGTGTGAATGTACCAATGAATAATGTACATATTCTTTAAATGTGTTTAATAAAGTTAATAAGCACTAAATGCTACCTAGTGTATTTTGTAGTGTGACTTTTACACTTACAAATCAACTCTAATATTTTTACCCCTACACTAAAAAATTTACACTGGCAAAATTTTTTACTGTGTATACATATGTATATACATATAGGATTTGTTTTTATGTTTTTAGTTTTTCGATATGGAACACCACGATGGGCTCCTCACTGCTAGCGATGTCATGGGGTTTCGAAAAAACAGGCCTATTTTCCGGTATTTTTATCAACATAGCAGTGGCAGCCCTGTGCCTTTACACCTGCTACATCCTACTGAACGTCAGCGAAAAACACGGTAAAAACATTCTCTTCACTTTCACTGTGAAAAACTGCTTCTACGTCAGATTAAAACGGTTGTTAGTCAATTTGGCAATTAAAATGTATCAAACTCGATATATGGCTGCTTCTCAAAAAATTAATAAAAATGACTCGATTAAATTGATGTTATTTTTTTAAAATTATTATGAAGTTTCTTTTGTAAATTTGATGGTATATGGCCCAATTGTCTAAAACGTTATAGTGGTCCCCAACTTTTTTGAGTTTAAAAGGGAGTAAGGGGTTAAAAATAATGTTCAAAAATGAGGGAATGATAGTTCCGTGAGGGAATGATTTTTATTTGGCTTTAAAAAAACAAATAAATCAATTGACTTTTTTTATTGCAAAACATCTACTTTTTACAATCTATAGTAATATAACAATTTTAATTTTATTTATTTATAATCATAAAGGTTCAGCTTTCACTCTAACAATATTAACCCTAAAAATATAATCAAACAAAGAACGTAAATGAACTAATTTTTTTTCTCTCCGATTTTAGTTATTGCTTATCTATTTTCTCCACAAAGTAACAACCTTTTTTAAGCATTTTGGGAGGTTCAATTATTTGAAGGACGTCATGCCAGGAATAGAGTTGCTCGTTCTTCATTGCGGGCCACTTCCAGCATTTTGATGCCTTTATCATGCATCTGATTAAAGCTCCATCATTGCATACTGAAAGGATTTCACCCGGGTAAACCTTGCTATCCCATCTTACAAGGACATGATCACCAACTTTATATACGAAAATATCTTTTGCTGGGAGGTCATTTTTTAAAATTTGTGCCCTAGAATTAGCTTTTTGAAGTCGCATCGCTACTGAAGTTATGTTTTTATCCAAAGTTTTACGAGCTTTGTAATAGCCGAGGTGAAAATGTTGGCATTTTCTAACGCAGTCAAAACATGAAAGCGTTCTAAACTCGAGCATACCATCCAAGAAAACAAATTGCCTTATTTTTTGAGTACCACGAAAAGTGGAAACAGGACCGGATTCTTTAACTAAATTGTCTGTTTTATCAATTTCTGCAGTGGTTATTTCAATAAGCATTATTGATGGACATTTTGAAACCAGAACGTCTTTTAACACAGTCAAATCTGTTATGTCTTTTCCTTCAGCGACAGCTTGGTCGGCAGACCTTTTCAAGGTACCACCTACACCATCTGGAGCTCCTTTACCATGGCCGGGTTCTGAATAGTTCCAAGAAAAATATGTAATACCCGGAAAAAAATATCTTAAATGGTGAAAGACAACATGGAACATAAACTTGTTCTTGTACTGGTTTACTGGACTGTCGCTTAGAAGGTGTACGGTGTGGATATTCGGTCTTTTATCTTTTAGCCAATCGAATATTGGTTTTAGATGAGCCCACACTGCCATTGAGTCATGTCGATTATTACCAGAGAGAGTACAAAAAGATTGTGCTTTGACAATATTATTAAGGTCTCTTAAATATAATACACCAGTATGAAGCGTTACTTGTTGCCTACCACCGCCAAAGTGAACTGCTTGAATTTCTTCCCCATATTTACAGGAATAATTTTCGCTAAAATCAATATGAATCAGCACGTCATTTTCTGACAAATTCTTTTTTAACTGTGCTATTGTTTGATACTGGTGCGCAATATTTCCAGCATGTATCAAAAATGATTGCAATGTATCTTCTAATATAGAAACTAGTTTTTTAAGAGAAATAGTTATTTCTTTTTTAATAGGTTTACGCACTGTTACATTTTACCATTATTTTCATATGTTGAACTTTGATACATCCATTGCTTATAAATAACCACTTTATCTGGTAGTGGAAGGTAATATTGTATGGTCTTATTCTTACATGTAACACATTCTCTAAATAAACATTTAGCACAGTAAATATCACATGTTATAGCTGTTAGCAGTCTTGGTATGTTGTTATGCAGCAGTGCCTTATGCTCATGTAATTTAGAAACAATAAGCTCTATATTGGCGTGAACGACGCATTTGCAAGTGTCTCGTTCCTTGATGTTCGCCCAAGTAACCCAAAATGGCCTAAATCTGCAGAATGTCGACAAACTTATTTTGTAGGTGACAGAAATCAAAAATTGTTTGTGCAAGTTGCGCATATTATCAGTAAGCAGGCGCTTTTGCTTCACTAATTTTCCTAATCTGACAAAATCCCTTTTTCCTGGACACATTCTAGAATTTTCATCTTTCTCCAAAAAATTGATAATGTCTTGCTTTACTGTTAACATTTTTGACTTTACTTTCCTACAATTTCTTTTTTTGTAGTTTTGATTTTTAAAAAAGGGCTTAGACAAATGCAACAATCTGCGTTTTTTTAAGAGATCTAGCTTCAAATTTTTGTAGTACTCCTGTTTTCCTTTGTGGGTTTTTATTCTATTATAAGATTGGGTTAGTTCCTTGGTAAGTAATTCAGAAAAAAGAAGCTTTTTTTTAACAATTTCAGGCACCTTTATGTTCTTTAAAAGTTTTGTCACTTTAGCCTCAGGTGAATATGTTTTATTTTGTTTATTCATCCTTACGCACCTTTTCCGATATTTCTCTCTTCTCTTAACCTCTTCTTTTAGTTTTATTTCTAAATTAGCTATTTTGGCATACATTATTGCTCGACGATTTCTTAGCAGACGTCGTCTTCGCATAGCTACAGCATCTCTATTAACAGAATTGTTTTGAATACTAGGTTCTGCAAATGGTGCTAGGCTAGCAGGTGGCGTTTCATCCAGTAATCTAAGATTTTTACGTAAATTCGCTTTTTTAATTCTATAAACTGAACTATTTAATTTCCATTGTTTTCTTTTTTGTCGTTTTTCTCTTGAATTCATATCACCTACAAGCTTTACTTGACCTTTTTCTTTTTTCAGTAAATATTTAAGTCTTTCTTTTTCTCGAAGTTTTTCTAAAGTTTTAGCACAACCTTTTGTTTTTTCCCTTCGCTTTCTATCGTATTCTTTTTTCTTTAATTTAGCTTCTACCTCCGTTAATTTCTTATTTCTTGCCATTTTTTTCGTATGGCAACCTAAAACAAGTCAAGCAACCATAACCCTTTTGCATTTATTAACATATTTTGCCCCGGGTCGTTTCAACATTAACCCATCCACAAACCAAATATAATTTAGATTTATTTATCAATTTCAGTTAGTTATAGTCATGTTACTCTTTGGTCCATAAACTAGACCTATCTACCTATATCTACAAAGTAATAGTTTAATTTTTAATCATCATGACAACAAACAACAATGTTAACATGATGATTAAGAATTAAACTATCCCCTTTTTTTGAAGCATTGTTGCCATATAAAGAAAATATGACTCCCCTGTATCTTTTTAAATAATGAAGGAAGAATTTTTTAAACAATTTTCTGGAATTCCTGGGGGTCTGTAGATAATACACCTTCATTTTGTCGCACTAATTGTGGGACACCCTGTATGCATATCTCTATCTCTTCACAAATTAAAAATGTAAAAATATGCAGGGTGTTCTGTTTGAAATAACATAGTTAGGTATAATTCATCTGTGGTTAATGCCCTTTTCGGTAAAACTAAAAATGGCATTTTAAAAAATAGTCTAAATTGAATTAAAAACGTTTTTAAAATTTCAAATCGATATATTTTGCCGTTTCCCATAAACTTCTAATGGACCACGAACGTAAAACACCCTGTATTAGTTAGGATGTTATTACCTCACATATTCGTCATTCCCTCACCAAAAATTTGTATGAGGGAATGACGATGAGGGAATGACAAAATGAAACATTATGGCACAAAAATAGGAAACATAACCTTACTTTTCCATGCGATTGTACGATACTTTATTACTCCCAGAAACGCATACAAATATATGATACTTGGTACATAAATAAGCGCTTACCTTTTTACAATACAGTGTGAGGAAATGACGGCCAAAAATTTAAATTCGAAAAAGTTTTTCTTTAATACAGATTTAAAAAAAAATCTCAGCACTGACAGTTCAGTCTGTCATATTTTTTTAGTATCAATATTGCCAACTTCTGAAAACAATAAGGCTGTGTTCAATATACTTTAAAATTATGTTCCAATCCCACTGTTACACAACTGTGAGGAAATGATTCGTTTTTTAAGGACAAATTTAAAAATATATTTTGTGCTTTTTCCGTTTGCGGTTTCTAAACTATATATACATTTATGTACAGCCAGTACTATTATATGAAAATAAATAATATGATAGCTGATAGTTTATACGAAACTTTTCAAATTATATTTGTAAATCTATTTGAATTTGGCGGTTGGGACACAATGAGGAAAGGATTTTTAGGGTATTTACTTAAACATATATTTTTTATTTATGATAAAATAAATAAATGTTTCATAATTTGGTACGGCTAGTGATGTAGTTTCATAAAAAAATCTAACTTAACCATAACTTAGGATCCCATTTCACAGGAATCAGCAAGGACATAAATTTAGATTTTTTTTGAGAATCAGCCATATACACTCACAGGCAAAATAATCGATCCACACAAATTTTCGATGAATTTCAATCGCAAATAACTTTTTTTATTTGATGTCGGATTTAAACGAATATTAAAGAAAGAAAGAATATTAAAGAATATTATAGATAAATTAATGGACAATCGCTCACATTTTAAAAAATTACTAAAAAATAGACGTACGTTTATAATATACAGGTTTAAACAAAAAGATGTTTTTTACCATATAGACACTATGTAGAGTGGCAAAACAGTATATTGTTCTAAATTAAGTTTTAATTATCAAGTCACATCTATTCTTAACAGTTTTGTTTTTGGTTCACCTCGATATATTTATTTTTGTGGAAAATATGGATTTTTTTAAAAAAACATTGCAATTTCCAATATTTTTCTGTATGAAGAACTAAGGTTGCTATGGTCCATCCATAGGCTATGAAGAATGACAGTGACAGTTCTGTTGAATCATCCCTTGGACATGTCATACACGGCTTTCAAAAGCTATCAAATTGTTTTATGCAAATTAATGTTTAAATTTTGAGATGTCTTCTTACTTTAAAAAATGGATATGTCTCGGACTGATGTTGCCAGAGCCATTAATTTAATCCAGGATGGACGGTCATAGTATTACGTGGCAAGTGTTTTAAACCTCACAAGAAGTAAAGTACAAAGGGCAACATCAGTCGGAGACATTTTTAAAAGTAAGAAGACACCTCAAAATTAACAAATTAATTTACAAAAAACAATTTGATAGCTTTTGAAAGCTGTATATGACATGTCCAAGTATGGGATGATTCAACAAAACTGTCACTGTCATTCTCCATAGCCTATGGATGGACCATAGCAACCTTAGTTCTTTATACAGGAAAAATATTGGAAATTGCAATGTTTTTTTAAAAAAATCCATATTTTCCACAAAAATAAATATATCAACATGAACCAAAAACAAACTGTTAAAAATAGATGTGACTTAATAATTAAAACTTAATTTAGAACAATATACAGTTTTGCCACTCTACAGAGTGTCTTAAACTTATGGTAAAAAACATCTTTTTGTTTAAACCTGTATATTATAAACGTACGTGTATTTTTTAGTAATTTTTAAAATGTGAGCGATTTTCCATTAATGTATCTACAATATTCTTTAATATTTGTTTAAATCTGAAATCAAATAAAAAAGTTATTTGCGATTGAAATTCATCGAAAATTTGTGTGGATCGATTATTTTGCCTGTGAGTGTAATTTACTATTTTTTGTTTTTAGGTGTTTTGGGACAAAGCCACGAAGTGTGCGATTTATGTAAAGAGTTGTTGGGAAAATGGGCGGAAATTTTGGCGAAAATATTTTCTGTTGTAGTTCTTATAGGAGCTGATATCGTTTACTGGATCCTTATGTCAAATTTCTTGTATAACTCAGTGCTGTTTTTTTACGGTAATATTCCGTAAAAGTTTCAATCCCAAAAAAAAACAATTATTTTTAGATTTTATAAATTCCAAGGCTTCTAGTGATGCCAACATGACGGTGCTGTGTCCGAAAGAAGCCATCTGGGATTTGAAAAACGTTACCAACTTAAATTTGGATATCGAAAAATCCCCTTTCGAGCAATACTGGAATCTCCACTCCACAGTGCCAATTTTTTTGGCTGTCGTTATGTTTCCTATGCTCAACTTTAAAAGTCCAACTTTTTTCACCAAATTTAATAGTTTAGGTATATATATTTGATGTTTTTTTTAATTAAAAATTGTTTCATACACAGTAAAAAAAATCAACTCTAAGCAACACTAATTAGAGTTCACACAGGTTTTATAACACTACAATTAGAGTTAATTTGTAGTGTAATTTTCCCCAAGTAAGCAAGTATGATTTAACACTATAGCACTGAGGATAAAGTAATTTTACACTGTATTAAAAAAAGTTAATTTATCTAAAATCGAGTACCTTTACACTTCCTGGGTAAAATCCCACTTTTGTTCAGTGTAAATTAACACTACTTTGGAAAAGTTCTAATTTTAGAAAGGTACTTTTACTCTTTTAATGCAAACTTCTAGTGTAAATTAACACTATTATTCGAGTAAAACCTATTGGTGGTAGTGAATAAAACGAAAAGGCAAATAAAGAGAAACATTTATTTGGAACAAAAATCTATGACAATTATCAAAATCGGTGCCTTTTAAAATATAATTTTTTATTTGAGTCGTATGGCTGGCTTAAGCAAAATGGTTCCTTAAAACGTAAAAGTTTTAGATCATTGCAATGTTTTACTGGCTGTCAACTTGTAAGCAATGAATTATCTTGAGAATTCATCAGTAATCCATTTTTCTGTTATAAAAAAATGGGTGATCCCATTGGTAGAGAGGCGTCAGGCGGCTGTATGTCGGGGATTTACCACACGTGTACAAATTTTCCATAATATTAATAAAAATGTAGTTATAGATTAATATAACAACCATTACGCTTGAAAATAAAAAGTAAATCAAGTGTGTATGTATTTATATTATTAATGTTACAAGTACCCGACCTACTGCCGTAAATTATTGATATATAATATAGGTCGGGTATGGACATCCTTTTAACATATTGGTATTTATTGAGTATTAAGACTTAAAGAAAAGGAAGTATAATACTCACCAAAAAATATGGATTCACCGTAATTAAAATCTAACTGAACAAAAATGCCACACTTCCACAACGCGGTATTTCCGGATAAGCACTCCGTAGGTATAAAGGTACCAACCAAACATTTTAAAACGCATTTCGGTTATTACCAGTTTTTTCAGTCTTTTTTGCCACTATTGGTGTAATTTAACTTTAATTGTGATACAATGTGCACTAGTTGTGTAAAGAAAAAAGAGCTCTTAGTAACATCAAAACAGACAAAGAAATTGGCATGCACTGTAGTGTACATTTTGTCACTATTTAACACATTAAGGGGTAATAAACACTCGCATTAAGTTTTTCTACCCTTTTGATTTATTTTAATAATAAATACTGTGAATGTACCAATGAATAATGTTCATATTCTTTAAATGTGTTTAATAAAGTTAATAAATGTAACTTTTACACTTACAAATCAACTCTAATATTTTTACCCCTACACTAAAAAACTTACAATGGCAACATTTTTTACTGTGTATATATTTTTTGACATTTTTAGGCACTGTAAGTGTAGGCTACATAATATTTTTCGTGGCTGTAAAATCTTACTCCTTCGGTATAAATTTGCCGAATTGGGACCAGGAAATCTACTTAAAATCAACGTTTTCAGCCTTGAGCGGAATGCTCAGTTTGAGTTACTTCATACATAACATAATTATTTCCATCATGAGGAGCAATAAGAACCAACAAAATAATGTAAAAAATAATTAATTTTAATTTTTATAAATTGACTATTTTTTTGTTTTTTAGAAAAGAGATCTTTCGATAGCTTTTGGATTAATAACGTTTACTTATTTGTTTTTGGGTGTTACTTTTTACATTGCTTTTCCCTTAGCCAAAAGCTGCATTGAAGATGTAAGTATTTACACACAGTAAAAAAAGCTTCACACTATTTCTAAAATATTTTTTTACTGTGTTTTTTGTATAACTTTCTTCGGCATAATTTAATAATTTTGTTTAAATCTAATATATATATTTTATTTTAGAACATTTTGAACAATTTTCCAAAAAACGACAATCTCACAATAATCGCCAGAATTTTATTACTCTTTCAATTATTCACGGTCTTTCCTCTACTGTCATTTATGTTACGAAACGATATTTTTGCTAACATAAGAATGATATCCAAAGGAACCAATTACGGAAATTTTTCCTACAAAAAAGTAATTTTTATCAACTGCATAGTACTTTTTGTGTGCATTTGCTTCGCATGCTTTCTACCACGTATTGGAACGTTAATAAGGTAAATTTTTTTTATAAAATGTATGTTTGTAGTAAATTAATATTAATATATAGATATACCGGAGCTGCTAGCGGCCTTGTGTACATCTTCATGTTGCCAAGTCTCCTAAAAATGGCGTCGCTCAAAAAGGAAGGCAACCTGACAACCTTGCGAACAATTTTTTACACCCTCATTATCTCCATTGGAGTCCTGAATCTCTTCTCGCAATTTTTTATTAGCGTTTAATTAAGTATTTATTAAATTATTGTTTCGACTAATGTGATATAGAATATCATTGCTAAATTATTGTTGATATATTTTATCGTTTTATATTGAAATTATTTTATTTTATATGTGATATTTATAGATTTAATACAATTTATTACAAATATTTGGTTTTTATTTAAATTTAATACGGTACTGTTGTAAAGTACGGACCTGACTATTAAAAATCCTTTCAAACGCTTTATTCAAGAAAAAATATCATTAAAAACTATACGTTATGCAATATTATTAACAAATAATGTACAAAATCCAATTTTTATTGTGTTTATACAGTATTAAATGCATTAAATTATAATTCAATTAGTCGTAGTAGTTCCAATGTACCGCCGATTAATAACAAACTTGACAGCTGTCAGTTGTGATTTTTCTTGGGTTAGATAACGCAACGGCACGAAAATGGCCTTAAAAAAGGACTTTAAGCTGCTAGTGAAGCCGTATTATCTGATAAACATATTGATGAGCCTTTCGTACGTCATTTTAAAGAACATTCCCGGGGTGTGCAACTTTATTTTTCGCACGGACGTCTGCGAATTCGATGGTGTAAGTATTTCGAGGTTAGGTGCGTAGGATTTTTTAATGAAATAATTGGTTTTCAGCGTGAAACGGAAATCTTGTTCTTTCTGGTTGTGGTCGTGATGATTAGGTCGCGCAAATCAGGAAGTGTGACCATGATTAATTATCTTTCGGCGAGTTTTGTGTACACAAAGATAGCCAATTGTATTTTGTGGTATCATGCAGATATTTATATGGGGGCAGGTTATACCTTATTATTTTTAAGTAAGTTTTGAATATTTTATAAACAATATTTACTGTAATGTTTGTTGTTTTTTAGTTATAGCCATTTTATTCCCTGAACCAACATATGATGGACCTTCAAATGTGGTTTATTTTGGCAGCTCTAAACACCTTGAGATGGAGCTCGAAAAAGACCCGAGAATCGTTTGGATTGTGTGCTTTTACACGGTATGGAACCCGTTGTGCGTGAATTTGGCCCCAGTGTTTGCCGAAATAAGCGTCAAATACAACTTGGATTTGCTTAAGTTTGGTAAAATCGACTTGGGAAGGTACCCTGACGCCAGCAAAAGGTTTTTGGTCAGCGATAGCCCCCTGAGCAAACAACTACCAACTATTGTTATGTTTAAAGAAGGCAAAGAAGTATCGCGTAGGCCTACTTTCGACGTCAAAGGGAAGTTGATGAAGTTTTTGTTCTCAGAACAAAATATTGTTGCAGCTTTTGACCTAAACAACCAATATGAGAGTTGCAAAAAAGAGGCCAAAGATGGCAACAGCAAAAAATCTCTCAACAAAAAAAAGAATTAATGGAATCAAGTACAAATTTTGGCTCGTTTTTTATTTTTAAAATTCCAAGAAGATATTTGCTTTCAATTCTTTTGAATTCGCAAAATTTCAGGAAATTGGAATGTAGATAGGTGTTCATCGATTTGTAATCTGGGTTGCATACCTACATAATTCACAACCTGTATAAAAAACGGACTTTATTAGAATAGCAATAATTTATTTTGTGTCGTCAATTTTTTTCGTTTGCATTCATAGTATGTAGTAGTTGAAAGTTCAAAGAATTCTCTATCTGTCAAATTGACAGATGTCATGACGTTTTTATACTTGTTATTTTTTTTATTTTGTTTCCGTACTATTTTTATAAAATAGTTTTGAAATGTTGTTTTTGTCTTGGATAGAATATAATGTAGGAGTGACTTTTGATGTGTTTATGTAATTTAAGAAATAAAATTGTTGCTTTAATATTTTTTTATCTATTCCGCTATTTCGTTAATTTAAAAAAAAGTAAGGTTAAAATGGTTTGACAGATGTCAAATTGGAAAGAAGTGAGGTTTGACAGATGTCAGATTGAGAAAAATTGAGGTTAAAAAAATTGAAAAATGTGAGGTTAAAATGGTTTGACAGATGTCAAATTGGACAGAAGTGAGGTTAAAACCGTTTGACAGATGTCCAATTGAGAAAAATTGAGGTTAAATCCATCCGACAAATCTCAGATAAAATATCAAATAAAATTGACATTAATTTAAGAAATATAAATGTTCCTTTAATATTTTTTTATCTATTCTGCTATTTCCTTAATTTGAAAAAAAGTGAGGTTAAAATGGTTTGACAGATGTCAAATTGGAAAGAAGTGAGGTTAATACCATTTGACAGATGTCAGATTGAGAAAAATTGAGGTTAAAATGGTTTGACAGATGTCAAATTGAGAAGAAGTGAGGTTAAACCCGTCTGGCAAATGTCTGATAAAATATCAAATAAAATTGACTTTAATTTAAGAAATATATACATTGCTTTAATATTTTTGTATAAATTCCGCTATTTCGTAATTTGAAAAAAAGTGAGGTTAAAATGGTTTGACAGATGTCAAATTGGGAATAAGTGAGGTTAAAACAGTTTGACAGAGGTCAGATTAAGAAAAATTGAGGTTAAATCGGTCCGACAAAATAAAATTGACTTTAATTTAAGAAATATAAATGTTGCTTTAATAGTTTATCTATTCCGCTATTTCCCTAGTTTGAGAAAAAGAGAGGTGGAAATGGTTGGACGGATGTCAAATTGGAAAAAAGTGAGGTTAAAACCGTTTGACAGATGTCAGGAAAAATTGAGGTTAAACCCATAGAATAAGTTTTATCACTCATTTATTAAAAAGTTGCTTCATACATAATGTATACAAGGTGCAAAATCTAATAAATATTGTTTACACACAAAAATGGAAAAAATCAACAAAATAAAATCTCATACTTATAACAACATAATAATAAAACCAAGTATTATAATATTAAAGTTCATCTTTGGGTAATTTGAAAGATTTAAGAATGTTTAATTTTTGAACAATTTCCGTTTTTTTATTTTCATTTATTTTTCCTTCTTTCAATAACTTATTCAGTCGTAAATTTTCCTGGTTTATAAACGAGGTATCCTTTTCTATTACTTTATTCATATATTTTGTGTATATAACTGCTGTTTTCTTATCAGTCTAAAAACAAAACATTAAGTATAAAAACCAATTATTTTTGTTATCATTTTTATTACCTCGGTTTTTAAATTATCGGCTGCTTTTAAGGCTTTTTTATATAGGGCTTCCTTTTTGCTACTCTTTATAAACTCTAGCGCATATTTATCAAATTCCTCTAGGCAGCCCTGCAACCCAATGTAGATCCCTGTATTATCCCTCAAAAACCCCTTAAAATATTCTTCATTCCATTTAAAATCATCAGGTGGGCTTATGGGTTCTTTACCATCAACAAAAAGTCTTAAAGCGGGGAGATCATCTTTACCTTGAATACCATATTTTTTCCCCAGCTCTTCATTATCTTTATCCCCGTAATCTTTAATGCCGACTTGCGCGAATATTAAATCATTTACGCTTCTAATATCCTTGGAAACTTCACTGAAAGTGTCGTGTTGCTCCCCGTAAGGGTACGCGATATCAAATTTAACCAAAACGGCTTTGAATTTTGACAAAACTTTATTAAAGTTGTACTCGTCAAGTTCGACGCAACCCTTACACGCTAAATTAACTGAAACCACACTTAAAAAACACAAAACAAGACAGAAAAATCGCGTGTGAAACATTTTCACCAACACTTTATGTCATAAATTACAAAAAATAGCTCGTATTCCCGTTATTTTGTACGAAATAAACAAACAAACGTCAGATTTGACACTTCTTCACCTGGCTCACCGTGATTGGTCGAACGTAAACTACCTGTTTCCTAGTTTTAACATTTAAAATAGCGTAATTTTTAAAACCATTACCTGTGGCGATTGAAATAAACGATAAAAATAACAATGCGGGTCATTAAACAGCAAAAACAATTAAAATAAATTATTTTTACGGTTCAAATAATTACAGAATTCTGTAATTGTAGTTTTAATTATCGTCAATAGGTGGCGATGGTGTCTCAGTTGTTATGTCATTAATTTGACGTTTCGAAAATATAGTTTTTAGCGTAAAAATGAGCAATACGGCTTTAAAAATATTCACACTAGGCAGAAATGGTGAGTAAATACTTTATTTATAATAATTATTTTGTTTTTATTGCGTTCTAAAGTGTTTTAAATCGGGTTTTCAAACCTAACCCCACTTTCCTATTTTAGGCCGTGGGCTATTCAAGCCTAATGTGGCCGTTGTACAGCAGAGATTTATCGGTAGCCCAGCTAAGGATGGTTATGTCTACGTAAACGATAGGGAGCCCAGCATGGATATGAACTCGATTACAGGTCCGATACATACATACATTTATATGGGTATAACTTTGTTATATTTTAGACAGAGCCGCTCAAACCATGTTCATGACGGAATTGGTGCGTGGTTTTGGAGTCACTTTGGCTCACATTTTCAAGGAACCGGCCACAATTAACTACCCATTCGAAAAAGGACCTCTGAGCCCCCGTTTCAGAGGTGAACACGCTCTACGTAGATACCCTTCAGGCGAGGAGCGCTGTATCGCTTGTAAGTTGTGCGAGGCTATTTGTCCAGCGCAAGCCATCACTATCGAGGCGGAAGAAAGGGCTGATGGAAGTCGTAGAACTACCCGCTATGATATCGACATGACCAAGTGTATTTACTGTGGTTTTTGTCAGGAAGCCTGCCCCGTGGACGCCATTGTCGAAGGCCCAAACTTCGAGTTTTCCACCGAAACTCACGAAGAGTTGTTGTATAACAAGGAGAAATTGCTGGAGAATGGGGATAAGTGGGAGAGCGAAATTGCGGCAAATATCCACGCCGATCATTTGTACCGTTGAAAAATAGTGTAAAGTGTGTAGATAATTGTTAAAACTTAAAAATAAATTAATGCTTTAAAACTTGTTTTCTTCTATAGGGGATATTGTATTTGAAAAAATTTTTTGAGGGTTGAGAAATTCAATTATTTTTATTTTAATATTTTGAAGCTATAAAAGAAATGCCAAACTAAATATTCCGCTAAATTGTTTTTGCAATTTTAGTTCGGCCATACTTGGATAGATGGCGTTGCTAATAAAACCTTGTAGGTAGGCAACTCTAAACGTAGACGTAGCGTAGACGATTAAAATCATATAAAAAAAGTAGTTAAATATAGGTGACTACGGCCCGAGAGACAAAGTATTCCTAGCGGATAATAATCTTCGCTTTGAAAAGAATTTATATAAAAGAAATTAAATTTTTATGTGAACACACGTGAATGTTGTCCAATTGGACTCCAATGGTGAATGGGTATTTTGTTAAAGCCACTGAACGCTCATACTTGTAGTGGCTTAATTATAATTATAATGTATTTATTGTCCAGGACTATTAATGATCAGTAACTTGCAAATTGAAAAAAGAAAAAGTTTCGTGATTATTGCTTATCTTTTTTAAACCAAATTGAAGCTATTTTCAAAGACAGGAAAATTAACTACTAGATTTTTCACAAAAAAGTTGAACCTATAGCAGCAAATAATTTTTTAATTTTTATTATCCTTATTTTTTTAAAATTTTGATCTGCTTAGCTGAATAATGTGTGATTTAATCCTTGTAAAACCAAAAACGTTACTTTTTTACTCCAAAAATGTTCATCAAAATGAAGTTTTACCCTTAAAAGTTAACGAGACCGCGTAGCGGTCGAGGGGTTTTGTTTTTAATTATTTTGCATGAAACTATTTTCCAAAAGGAAAAATCAAATAAAAAACTTACTGAGCATAGTTTGACATATTAAATTTATAGGTTGAGTGATATACGTCTAGATTATTTCTCGAATTAAAGGAAACTATTTGACAATTCATAAAATCTGACGTATGTGTCAAAATTTATAAATATTTTTTTAAAGAAAATTCCATTAATTTAATGTATGTACTAAGTAATATTTGATATTTCGTAAACTAGATAACTTATTTTTTATTGTTTTTTAAAAAATGTTTGTTAAAACTTGTAAATAACATCATAAAATCGTAAACAAAAATCCAATATGGAGGCTAAAATTTAATCGCTGTTAAATAGTTCTAGTGATTTAATCGCTTATTTAAACGAAATTTATTCGAAAATTCAAGGCTTTTGATTGGTTCATATTATAATGAGGAAAATAATCAATAATAAATATTACTGTCAAATTGACAGTGTGAAATTAAAAAAAAATGAACTGTATATTTTGCGTTATTTTTTAAATGGTTGGCAACGCTTCGACCAATTAGTCGGACAAATTAAGGTTATGATAACAATATCTTCTTTTTTTACGATAACAATGTACAGTGATATAATGAGTATTATCGCTACTACAAGTGGTGTGGCTATTTTCACAGCTGGAACCTGCGTTGGGGCAGTTTCGGCGATATTTCTCAGCAAATTCAGGGCGAAACCGAAAGACCAATCTTGGGAAAACGGACAGGAAGAAAAATTTGAGGTTAGGATTTCGAAAAAATACGCTGGAACGTGTCGAATTGAATTGAATGTCGCTTGTTTTTAGTTTGAGGACGCGAACGATGAATATAGACTCATTATGGGGGTTAGAAACGACTTGAAAATGCAAAAAGGAAAAGTCGCTGCTCAATGTGGGCATGCTGCTGTAGCTGCTTATGCGAAAGCATTAAAACAGAAACCAAAAGTTCTTAAAAACTGGCTACGATACGGTAATTAACGTTACAAGGTTTTGAAGTAATATGTATCAGTAAAATGTTACTATTACTGTTAGTGAAACTCATTTTTTATTTTGAATTTACATGTTACCAACCTAAAAATGTGTCTGATCCACTGTTAAAATTCTACAAATATTTTTTCAATTTTATCTGTTTTATTTATTTTAAAAGTGATTTATATTCTAGAAAAAATTACCATAGATTTAAATTTTTTTTAAATATTTAAAACAAATTCTAGTACCTATACTATTAATTTTTTTAGGAAGCACAAAAATAGCTGTTCGATTAGATTCCGAAGAGGAATTAATAAATTTAGACAAAATAGCAAGACAAAATGATGTGCTATCAAGTATTGTAAGAGATGCAGGGCATACCCAAGTAGCCCCAGGCAGTAAAACTGTTATTGCTATTGGACCAGCACCTAAAAGTGTTTTGGATTCAATAACAGGGCATTTAAAATTATACTAAATGTTTTTTTAATCTGAATAATATGTTTATAAGATTTATTTTGTTTTATTTATTATTGTCAATATTAACTTTAGAAGGTTGGTAACATTCTTCATGTTAAATTTTAAACAAAAGATTAAAAGTCTGAATACCTAATATGTTTATAAGATTTATTTTGTTTTATTTATTATTGTCAAGATTAACTTTAAAAGGTTGGTAACATTCTTCATGTTAAATTTTAAACAAACAAGATTAAAAGTCAAAGTAACCTCTGACTTCTATGATGACATATTATTACATACTTATGTCCCAACACCCTTTTTAGGTGGCACCAAAATAGCAGTCCGATTGGACTCCGAAGAACAATTAATGGATTTAGACAAAAAGGCAAAACAATTTAACGTACTGTCAAGCATAGTGCGGGACGCAGGTCAAACCCAGGTTGCCCCTGGTAGCAGAACTGTTATTGCCATTGGACCAGCCCCCAAAAGTGTTCTAGATTCCATAACAGGGCATTTAAAATTGTACTAAATATCTCATATAATGTAAACTTGCGATTAAATAATTTATTAATACATTTATAAGTTGTTCTTACCTTGTTTTATTTAATATCATCGTAGTTATTTCCAATTGCACTAAAAAATATGGTAAAGTTTTGAAAACTGTCAAAATAAACAAAAGATGGTTGTTTGTTGCCATGGCAACCAGTGCTGCCAGATGTATGCAACAAAATGCGGTAATTTGAAAAAATATTTGAGACCTTTATGTACCTATATACAAAAAATACATATATTGTATTATTTTAGAAAATAAGAAAAAAATAGCGCTAAACAGACAGATATATCAATTTTTTATTTGTTATTTATTATTTTCGAAACTCTGGCAACCCTGAAAAAATCAAGAACTGTCACATTCATAATTATTTTTTTATTTTATCAGTTATTTTAAAATCCTATTAAAAATGAGTGCGCTCTACAAATTGTACACATTTGTCTACAAATTAATATTCGAAACAAATAAAGCACAGAACAGAGATAAAGCAGAGAAAGCGAATAAAGTAGAATACACTTTAGATGACGTCTACAAATTATTATTCGAAACGGATAAAGTGAGTGAAACGGATTACCTTTCGGATGACTTTAATTACGATTCAGATGACGGTATTTCTGTTGAATCCACCGAGGATTCATCCAATGAAGATCAAGTTTGTGAAGAAGAAATATAACAAGTGGAAGTTAGCTACTTATATACTATAAATAAAAAACAGATAAAGTTTTTAAAATGTAATCAATAAAACAGTGCTGCCATCTTACGAGGAATTCGGCAAGTTTGAGGTAAACATTTTCCCAGGGTTTTCCGTTTATTCGTTTTTCTAATATAACCTTAGTTTTAATGCTCAATATCCGATAACAATAATTAAATTCTAATAACAATTAAGGCTTTAACGTTAGTAGATACAGTAATAATTAGTGATAGGGGGTGTTGTTGATTGTTACAGTTCCTACCCAAGTAATTAAATAACAATCGTGTGTGAAATATTAGTGTGGTGAAATTTTAGGAAATGTTCAATGAAAAATTCTAAATTCGTCTAAATTGTTTACAAATAACGGTTATTTAGTATTTAATCTGCAATATTTATAAAGTAATAAAGTAAAATTTAAGGCAATAATAATTAAAATTAGCAATTAAAATCGTGTAATTTGCGACGATACCTAGGTACTACCTACTAAATTAATAATAATAAAATTGTGATATTACTAAAATAATAGTTAAAAACTGTCTTCAAGATTGGATCCAAAAAGAAAAACATTTCCTTCTTCTTTCAAGAAAAGGGTAAGTAAATAATTAAATTAATTTATATTTTTTTATACTTAAAATAATACCGTTAAGTGAAAAGTAGGGTTAATCATCAATCATTATAATAATATAATTAACAATTTTTATTGCATACGAGGTGTGTTCAGAAAATATCGGGAATTTTCGTTTTTTGAAAAAAATATTTGTTTATTCGTCTATATTAATGTTGTCGCCTTCAAAATAGTCCCCATTGGATATTATGCACATGTGCCAGCTCTTCTTCCAATACTCGAAACACTTTTAAAACTTGATCTTTGGGATAGCCTTTAGTTCTTTCAGCGATGCGCTTTTAATGTCATCTATGCTTGCAAAACGACGGCCCTTTAAGGTTCTCTTTATTTTTGGAAATAGGAAAAAGTCAGACAGAGGCATGTCTGGCGAATATGGTGGCTGGGGCATCATTACAGTATTGTTTTTGGCCAAAAATTTTGTTCAAAATTTAAAAATTTTAGAACAAATTTTGCTGCCACGCGTTTCATACCCAAAACTTTCGAAAAAATTTCATGGAATGAGCCAATCGATATACCAACATCATCAGCGACTTCTCTGATGGTTTATAACCATTTCTTCCACTTTTTCCATGTTTTTATCGGTTGTTAATGTGCTTGTGCGTTCGGGGCGTTCGTCATCTTCAACGTCTTCATGGCCCTCTTGGAAACTCTTATACCACTTGTAAACTCTTGTTTTACTTATAGCAGACTCACTATAGGCCTTTGTTAACATTTCTCAGAATTTATTTCATTTTTTAAGCAAAATTGCATACAAATTCTTTGATCCATTTCTTTCAACGAACGAAAAATCGCCGAGCTCATAAAACACGTCTAACCTTAGCGGCTGCCACAGACAAAGTAAACAATGAAAACAGCTAAACTTTTTATCATACTTGGGGGGCATGTATACCAACATAATAAAGAAAATTTTATGACAACCGGACCCTCCGAACCCGCGAAATTTAACAATTCCCGTTATTTTCTGAACACACCTCGTATTTGGAATCTACTAGTTTGTCATTTTTAATTTAATGTATTCTTCTTGAACAAAGGTTTCTGCTTTAAAAAGAGAATTCAAAAAGCGACAATATTTTAATTAAAAAAACTATATCTCGAAAACTAATAAAGTTGAACTAATTTTGCTTTCACCAAATGATTTCTCATAAAAATATCTTGTTTAAATGTCATATATTGGTAAAATTAGGTTTCTGCCTCAAAAAGGTAGTTTGGCCAAAGCCATAACAAAAAAATCTTAAAAATTTATTTAATTTTTGAAATATGTGTGCCAATTGCTTTTTGATTTTGACACATTTAGTATTATTTTACAAAAAAGGCACTTTATTTTAACAGTTGTATGACATTTGAGAACTGTCAACTAATGTTGCTAACTTTAGCCCGTGACTAAAACGCCATAAAGTCACAACTTGTCAATGTTTATTTAAAAGGTCACTTAGTGTCATGGAAACATGTACGATAATGGGCGTTTTATAGATGGTAGTAGAAATTTTTTTATATAACTAAAAGTATAAACAAAAAACAAAGTACAAAGAAATTTGTATTTGTAGAAGCCCTATTTATATACTTATTTATTTATTTATCTTCAGTTAAAATTCGATTGGATTTTTTTTGCTTTTGCATCACTGTCAAGAACACCAATTCAATTACCTACCTATGTTAAACAATAGAAATTCAGTGCTTGCTCCGTGATTTAATAAGAAAAGCACTCTTGATCGGCTTATGTTGGATGGTTGGGTATAAAAAGTAAATATTACGAAAAGATTTGTAAATATATAGGTGGTAGATATTTTTTGTGGTTTTAACTTAAAAATACAAAAAATTTTTTTTTAATAATGTTTTTAAAATAATTACAATTTGATTTTCTACAAAAATTATGTTAAAATTTTACAAAATAAAATTAAAAAACTACAAATCTGATTTGTATAACAGTGTATAGGTAATTTTCAAATATGAACATGGAAGCGTTTTGATAAAAAAATATATAAAAAACTAAATCCCATGAAATTGCTTATGTCAAAATTATAATTTGGTACGTTCATCACACAAGATAATTGGATTTTCTAAAGTTGGTGTCTCATATTTTCCCATTACTGTTGTCATACCTAAACAAGATATAAGAATAAGAAAACAAACTAGTTATATTTTATATTTACTAGCGCATTTCCCTGTTTTAAAAAATGAATTAAATTAATTTAAAAATTTTATATAAGTAGGGTAAAGTTCATGACGACGGTACAAGGTAGATTTTACATATCCCCATAGGAAAAAATCGATAGGAGCCAAGTCTGGCGACCTTGCTGGCCAGCGAATAGCGCCCCTGGTAGAAATTATCCTTTGGGGAAAAATCTCTTGTAAATACTCACTATTCGTGAGGAATTATTGCCAGCGTGAATCATTTGTTTAACACTAGGCGCCTTAATGCTGCCGCTGCGTGTGGAAGTTTCAGGATCGCGCGCGTTTCAGCATTTCAGTCGGGTTTCAGCGCTGAAACGAGCCGGTTACACTCGTGCCGAATATTGTGATACCACGTGTTGATCGTCTACGAGTTTTCGTGTTTGAATTAAAATTTTGTGGGTTTGTAGAGCTTTTGGATGGTATAAAATTGTAAAATTTTAGACGAAAAAATTTACTAAATTTTTCATAATAATAAACGATTTTTTTTTTAAATTCTGTTGTCAAAAATAAAAATCGCAATTTCAGTTAAGACACTTAATTTCAAACTTTAATAGCCACTTAAGTTATTGTCGTTTTTCCCTATATTCTAAGGCGTACAAAATGCTCGACTTTTTCAATATTTTAATGGGTTTTCCATTCCACTTTTACCACAACCGAGTGGTTACTGCCTAAGGGTTTTAAAGTACATGTATTACCTAGTCTACTTTTATTTTTATATCTTCGAAGTTATTTGCAAAATTTATTATGGATATAAAAAATATAATTTTAAATTTATTTTGAGAAAAATCATATAAATAGTAGTTAAATATAGGTGACTACGGCCCACACGGAGAGAAAAGTATAATTCTGATTACCCTTTACTTATATAATATATTACTATTTGGGACAACTATCTTGTATATTGCCAGATACTATGCATATTTAGTAATTTTTAATATCCATGTATGTTAAACCTTAAGGTAAAATATTATTATTCTCAACCAATTTTTTTTAATTCTTATTATAATTAGATTTTTTCCATTACTTATTATAAGTATAGTAAATATTATGTTGCCATTTTAAATATAAAATATTTTAAAATCGAATATTTTTATATGTTAACAATTAAAAATTGTAACATATTTATTGTACTTTTTAATATACAAAAATGTTATGAGAAAGAATTGAACCTACACCTCGCCAAAGTTTTTGTTTTGAGTGCGTTCCATCAACTTTAAATACCGACAGACAGGTGTTTTGACCTATATTGGGTATTATCAGTGTCGACACGACACTGTTGAGCAACTTGTAGTAGTGGAACACACCCAAAACAAAGAAATACCTGAGCTTATATAACATGGTTGGTAAGCCAACAGAGGCGAGATGTAAGAACATCACGTGATCCACACCGTCTAACGACGCGTCGCGACGTGGCCTTGCCGCAATCGGTATATACTATGCAACCAAGTAGGTTTAATTCTTTCTTATAAGTATTACCAGTAATGGGTCAAGAAAGTTTATTGAAGAAACTAAGAAAATTGAATGTTTAAAATGTCATGAGTTACTATATTGTATATTATATTTAAATATATTGTTTATTTACCTTAAACATAAAAGTATCTTTATTTTTACTATATTTTTTATTAATGTGTAATATATTATAATATTAGATGTACACCTTACATTTGATTAAATCATATAGTAAATATTACTATTTGTAGATGGTAAAATCAATTTACTATATGAACATTAGGGTGTGCCAAAAAAACTCGAAATAGTTTTTTTCTTGCTCTCCACCCAAAATATCGTAGAATATGTCCGAACAAATATTCTGTTAAAAGCGGAGCTCATAATTTCAATTTTAAGAGGTCCCTCATCGAATCTGAAGTTTTGCCGCTGAAATAGCACAGAAAACTGACCTTTTTACCTTATTTATTCTTGCAACCTAGGAAGAATTTTTTTTTCATAAAATCCATGACCAAATCTTACAAAGCATTAAACGGACGAAAAAATCTTATTAAGCCGAATTTCTATTTTCTTTATTTAATTTTTTACAGAGCTTTAAATTTAAAATTTTACGTTTTTTTCCTTTTTCAGCTAAACTATTGAAGTTAGACGAAAAAGTCAAATGGTAATTTTTTAGCTTGTCTGATGGACCACAAAAAAGTTTTAGGCGAATTTTTTATATCGTCAATATTCTAAAAGTTACAGGCGTATAAAGTCATCATTTTTGTATTATTATCTTTAAATTTAAAGCTATGTAAAAAATTAAATAATGAAAATAGAAATTCGGCTTAATAAGATTTTTTTGTCCAAATTTAATGCTTTGTAAGAATTAGTCAAGGATTTTACGAAAAAAAAAAATCTTCCTAGGTTGCAAGAATAAATAAGGTAAAAAAGTCAGTTTTCTGTGTTATTTAAGGGGCAAAACTTCAGATTCGATGAGGGACCTCTTAAAATTGAAATTATGAGCTCCGCTTTTAACAGAATATTTGTTCGGACATATTCTACGATATTTTGGGTGGAGAGCAAGAAAAAAAAAATATCGAGTTTTTTTGGCACACCCTAATGAACATATTAAAAAATTAATATATATATTATATGTATATTATACATTTATGATTTAGTAATATTAGTGTTGTAATCTTTACTAAAATTGTATAATAAAAAATAGTATTTTGTATTACAATCTTAATATTGCATCGACGAATATATAATATTGTTACCCTAAAAATTTGTTAAAGTAAATTTAACTATATTTTTTTTACTATCTAAAATTTACTATACATTTCTCTCCGTGCAGGAGAGACAAAGTATTCCTAGCGGATAATAATCTTCGCTTTGAAAAGAATTTATATGAAAGAAATTAAAATAGTATGTGAACACACGTGAAAGTTGTCCAATCATTGGACTCCAATGCTGAATGGGTATTTTGTTAAAGCCACTGGACGTTAATACTTGTAGTGGCTTAATAATAATTATAATGTATATATTGTCCAGGACTATTAATGATCAGTAACTTGCAAATTGAAAGAAGAAAAAGTTTCGTGAATATTGCTTATCTTTTTCAAACCAAATGGATGCTATTTTCAAAGGCAGAAATATCAACTACTAGATTTTTCACAAAAAGGTTGAACCTAACAGCAAATAATTTTTATTTTTTTTTCATTCTCCCATATTTTTTAAAATTTCAAAAAATTTATCGCCATGGCGATGTAGACTTGTGTTTTTAAATTACCCCAAAGAAAAAATTAAGTGCACTTAATTTTTTCTTTGGGGTAATTTAAAAACACAAGTCTACAAAACACCACCTGAGAACATTTAAGAACTTTTGATATAATTTGTTTATGAAATTCTTTATTATTATTATTATTAGGGATATGAGCGACTTGTATAAAAATCTCGTTTGTTTACTGAGCGGAAAATTAATATTTTTTTTCGTTTCCACCTCGGCAATCTGCAAAGTAAAAGTAATTTCGAATTACGTATAATAATAAAGTCCATGGATAAATTCTGCGACATAAAAATAAAAATGCAAATAATTACTTTCAAGCGACATTAAAATTCATGAAAACATTTCTTGTTTTCATTAAAAAGTTAAATGAACTTGAGTTTTTGTTTATTTTTGCAAAAGTAAAATATTTCATTAAATATTTTAAAAGTTTTAAACGCAAATTTGTATACGACGTGCCTTTGAATACAATATCGGACATGTAAATCTAAAAGTCTAAATTTAAAGTTAAGAATCCTAAATAGTGCAGAAAGTTCGCACGTTACTTTGGTGGTAAGATTTTTGTTTTTTTTTGTTAAGAACAGGGCTGTGTTTAAATTACAATAAAAAATATTTCTAAAAAGTGTACAGATCAGTGTGTGGTATAAATGTGTTCCTCATGGTTTAAACATTGTCACTTTAATGCGTTTTAATTTTAATTCTAAAAACAAAAGTAAAATGGCCAGTGTCCAATTACTGGTTGGTAAAAAATGTAAATTTCTATTATTGGACATATTATGTCCAATATCATACTCTATTTGTATCTTGGACATTTACCAGCCAATTCTTATGTAAAATTGTCCCCTGAATCCGAAAAGACCGTCAAAAACTATAAAAGTTAATCAGTTTTTAAGATATAGTCAATTCCATATTATATGTAAAATTGATTATATTACAAAAACTGTTCTACTTTTATAATTTTTGACGACATTTTCTGATTCAGCGTATAATATATCATAGGAATTGACTGCTAAATGTCCTGGATACAAATTGCTGTTGACGAGAATTCTTAGTGGCTGCTTATTCGCTATGACATTTTTGACTAATTCATTTTTTAGAGAGTAAGTAATGTCACAGGACATCTTGCAGAATAACAGTGATTTAAATACGGTGCATAATAAAGAACATAAAAAAGTAATGGCAACAAAATTAATAAATTCGGAAAATACTTTTAACATACCACCCGAAAAAATATTAGATATATATATGTAAATCATCCTGTTCCGGCCTAAGCATTATAAATGCTTCACAAACTAGAGATACCACACTTAATGATATTTGCAACAAACTATTTCAGAAGTCAGATCAACGAATTAATAGTTACCTTCAGAATCCAGAAAAGGGATGAGGAATCCGAGAAAGAAATATATGAATTATATGATATTTACAAAAACGAAATAAAACAAATTACCTAAAACAGCAATTTATCTTTAAAAAATATTTAACAATTTATGTTATTTGATGTAAAGTTGTTATGTTTATATAAAAATTGTATGTCCAATAACTATGGTCCATTTCTCTAATTACTATATAAAATGTCCAATTACTATACTTTTTTGCATGTTTTTATAAAACTAATATTAAAAATTCAAATGTTCTTATTTTTAAATAAACGTAAATAAAGTTTAAACAAACAAACTATCCTATTTATATATTTAAATACTTCGAAATATAATATAATATAATTTAAAAGCTAAGTGCACTGAATAATTAAAATGTAATTAAATTGAGACAAAATGTACACAAAAACAATTTATACAATCCAATGGGTATGAAAATTAATTAATAGGTAAAACCCGATTTGTTCAGTTAAATTTAAATTATCCTTTAAATTCCACCTGTTAACAGAATTATATACATAGCTTTATATGTAAATCACTTTATACCAACCAAAAGTTTGACAAAAATGGTTAAATCAAGTATAGTCAAATAAACTTGCTGATAAATGTTGTAATAAACAGTTTGAAACAAATTTTAGCAGTGAAATTTTTGTGTGTAAAAAGTGTCATAAAACTTGGTCAAAGTGGCTGAAGCAAAATCCGAACTGACTGCTATAACACCAAATTCAAAACGCCACCTCGGTAAGTGAATAAAAATAATATATACAGGGTGTTTCACATTCACCACGAATTGGGTAAAATCCCACTTTTGTTTAGTGTAAATTAACACTACTTTGGAAAAGTTCTACTTTTAGAAAGGTACTTTTACTCTTTCAGTGCAAACTTCTATTGTAAATTAACACTATTATTTTAGTAAAACCTGTTGGCGGTAGTGAATAAAACAAAAAGGTAAATAAAGAGAAACATTTATTTGGAACAAAAATCTATGACAATTATCAAAATCGGTGCCTTTTAAAATATAATTTTATATTTGAGTCGTATGGCTGGCTTAAGCAAAATGTTTCCTTAAAACGTAAAAGTTTTAGATCAATGCAATGTTTTACTGGCTGTCAACTTGTAAGCAATGAATTATCTTGAGAATTCATCAGTAATCTATTTTTTTGTTATAAAAAATTGGTGATCCCATTGATAGAGAGGCGTTGGGCGGCTGTATGTCGGGGATTTACCACACGTGTACAAATTTTCCATAATATTAATAAAAATGTTGTATAGGTTAATATAACAACCATTACGCTTGGAAATAAAAAGTAAATCAAGTGTGTATGTATTCATATTATTAATGTTACAAGTACCCGACCTACTGCCGTAAATTATTGATATATAATATAGGTCGGGTATAGACATCCTTTTAACATATTGGTATTTATTGAGTATTAAGGCTTAAAGAAAAGGGAAGTATAATACTTAACAAAAAATAAGAATGTCCCCTTATTCACCGTAAATAAAATCTAACTGAACAAAAATGCCACACTTTCACAACGCGGTATCTCCGGATATGCACTGCGTAGGTTGATAGGTACCAACCAAACATTTTAAAACGCATTTCGGATATTACCAGTTTTTTCGGTCTATTTTGCCACTATTGGTGTAATTTAATTTTAATTGGGATAGAATGTGCACTAGTAGTGTAAAGAAAAAAGAGCTCTTAGTAACATCAAAACAGACAAAGAAATTGGCATGAACTGTATTGTACATTTTATCACTATTTAACACATTAAGCCTTAATGATTAAGGGGTAATAAACACTCGCATTAAGTTTTTCTACCCTTTTCATTTATTTTAATAATAAATAGTGTGAATGTACCAATGAATAATGTTCATATTCTTTAAATGTGTTTAATAAAGTTAATAAGCACTAAATGCTACCTAGTGTATTTTCATTACTCAATGGTATTTTGTAGTGTAACTTTTACACTTACAAATCAACTCTAATATTTTTACCCCTACACTAAAAAATTTACACGGGCAAAATTTTTTACTGTGTAATTATTACCTACCCATACATTTAGTGGTTAATACTACTAAATTCCACTAATTTAGCAGCTCTTTCATAATTCCAAACCATATATTAACTAACATGAGAAACAATCTTCCAAAATGTCGGATACTTTCGTGAGCGGGGGATATTTTTAAGAATAGGCCAGTCGTACCAATATTTACTAATCTTAGAATAAATATAAATATATTTATATCCAGTATACTTTTATATCTTTAAGAACAAAAAAGAGGGAATTTGGAGGAAAATTTGGTCTAATCGATTGTTAATCTTAAATTAAGAATGAGATTATTTCATTTAAAGTATTTCTTAACATTTAACAGGTAAGAATAATATCTGCTTGTTTAAAGAAAGATTAATATTTAGTTTAATGTTAGTTTTAGCCTTGACAATATTAGATCAATCATCTTGTTTCAACTGTACTTGATTTTAAGCTAAGAAATAAAATCTTTTTAATTTAAGGATAGGTTAACATTTAAAAAAAATTTATTGTATTCGTAGCCTAAGCAAATTATACTTATACCTCACATACATATACTTCACTCACAAAACAATGACGTGGCCGCCGAGAAACTAGGATTTATCTCCTCTCGACTTTTTTCTCTGTTTTTTTTTAAGTTAGATTTTCAATTCAGTAGCATTGTACTTCTTTATAGTAAATAATCTTTTTAGCGATTTTTTAAGAGTATTTCAAAGAACAACTATTTTCCTTCTGGGAATATCAAAAGTTTTGTAGAAAATTAAAGCACAATGCAGACGAAGAAAAGTTCCGACAATCAAATTAGCAAGTGTAAAAAAGTCCCACCGAAATTTTAAATTATTCCGGAGTCCTACTCGCAAAAATTTAATTTGCATTTTTAAGAGAAATGTTTTATTTACAAATTTGTCGTGCTAAAGCAGCCTTAATAATTAAGTATGCAAAATGTAAAGTTTCGTTTATGGTATACGATGAAAAGTGATTTTTATATTTAGTACTTATAAGTACAGGAATAAAATCCGCAAATAAAAATTAATTCGGTTCTTTCTGAAGTTTACACCATTTTTCCAATATTTAGGTTGTTTGATACATCATTGATGTAACATCAATACAAATATTTTAACAACATGAATAGTACATTCTGTAACAAGTTTGGAATACAGCATATTCCGCTCGAGGAAAAATTTGACACACGAGCCGAAGGCGAGTGTGACGGTTTTACGAGAGTGGAATATGCTATTCCAAACGTGTTTCAGACATTATTTTCTCTACGACTAGGTAAGAATAGTAACGCTTATATAATTTTAAACAGAGAAAAGAAACCAAGCAGTTTTTGACATTTAAGTTTTTGTACTGTCAAACCATTTTGTGCCGTCACAATTTTATAATGTAAATTATAATAAATTTAAACAAATGGTATGCCTAAATCTTTATTATAATTAAAAATAGTTATTTACACTAACTAATAAAAAAAATAACATTGTAACAAATACAAAACTAATTTTACAAGTAATTGTATGATTAGAGGTGTCCCTCTATAAACTGTATGTTTCTTGGGATGAAAATAAAGTATTTTATTTTATTTTATTTATTTATTTATCTATGTCAACATCTATTCTTTTTCTACATTTTAAAGGTCTTTTTTTAAACTTTTTGAATCTGTCAAAACTTCAAAGCCGGTATAGTAGGTAACTGGTTTATCATTTTAATATCAAATTTATTATAATTTTGATTTGTATATTTGAAAAACAATAAATATAACCAATTTTTTGTGCCTAAACCTTAATTATACAACTGCTATTATTTTTTAATTAATAAATAATACAGTAATATTTAAATATTTTTAAATTTTTTACGTTTAGTAAACAGTCAGGAGATGTCGTTACTTGTGACCATTCTTAACCAAGAGTAGGAATATTCTCGCACAGTATTGCAGAAAAACATCCTTTCTATGATCAAAAATTACATTAGAATGTTACTATTCTTAAGTAGTCGTAGAGAAAAGTATATAAATGAAACTTTTACCTGTACATTTGATTGTATTTTTGTGTAAAAGCATTCCAATAAATATCCAGATTCCTTTCCCTTCTATTCCTGCAAGCATTTGCCAGGAATTCGATTAATCTCCCGTTTTTGCCCAGTGGCCAATACATTTTTTTAATTGAACGAGCAAAAAATTCTTTGTGGGCTCTGAAGAAAAATACCCAACCAAAGATTTATTTTATTTACTTTCTGACAGCTTCCAACGATCTCTACACTTTTCTTTTTTTGTTCTTTCCCAAAAACTACGACTATTTCTTAAATTTTAAGAAAACCAAATCAGATTACCTATTCTGATTTGGTAATTTAAATCAAAGAAGAAGCTGGTTCTTTTAGTGCAAAAATTGATCAATATTTCTTTAATTTTTTTACCGATATTCTTGTTTTTTTTGTTGTAAAAAATTGTTACTAAAAATAAATAAAAACTCTTTTTATTTATTTACTCATCCAGCTATTAGTTTAAGCAATGATTAGAAAATTTAGTACCTTTGAAATTTGAAATCCATAACCACAAAATTAATTTTTTCATCTGTTTACTCAGATGAAATTAGGACAAGTTCACAGGTTAAACTTTAAATATTCAATTCGTGTAAATAAATCCAAAAGCACTTCCCTTATAACTATAGTTATGATATTTATATTTTCATAACCCAAAATTTGAAAGAAATGCACTAGATTCTGTCATTAAAGTTTCCAGATTTTGTTTGAATTTACCTTCATTACAAAAATGACATAATCAAAAATAAAATTAATAAAAACGCCAAATTAACAATTTGCATTGTTGATTTTGTCATTTATGTAATTAAGCTAAATTTAAACAAAATTTGGCAACTTTTTTGACAGAATATGGAAACGCTGGTTGTTACCAACCATAACATAATAAATTAAATTAGACAACCAGATTAGCCTAAAGTTCCATCAGTGGCGTACTTTTTGGTAGGATAAAGGTTATTATAAATTATTAGTGGCTTTGATAATAACTCACTAGTGAGTTATGGATTATAACGTGTGTTGAATATATAAATAAATACAAAAAAAATCTTTAAAAATTAAAATAAAATTTTTTTATTCAATAATAACTCGGTATTTTTATAGAGGCATAAAGAAAGAATTATTTTGCAATTAATTATTCAGCAAATTCTTGGTACATTTCACTTTGAAGAAAAAATTTATACTTTGTCGGAAACTTACTTGTACTCTGGACCAATTCAATCCTCTTCAATTTACACTAAAATCGTCCCCAGTCGGTCTTAAAAATCGAAAGGGTCGCCCTAATGCCCGTTTATTAGGAAGCTGAACTCGAAACGTGTATATAAGAGGACCACTTCGCAGTTTCTTTGTCCGTAGCTCCTACTTGATCGGGAAGTGCTACTGTAATGACGTATCCGTATAATCTTCCGCTTTTACACTTTTTTATATGGGTCACTCCATAAGACGAACTTTTAAACGCAGATGTGCTCAAGTGGTGTTAAATCTGGAGATCTTGCCGGCCATCCTCGAGCACCTAACACTGACAACATAAAATAAACATAACATGTCGATAGATTAAATATGTATTCAGCGACCATCACAAAAATTTTGTTAAGGATTGAATTAAGTTAATATAAACTAAAAACATAAATTACAAATTAAAGTAAATCAATAATGTAGCACAGTAGGAACATATAAACACTTTTTCATAACTATTGATTTATCCCAGTCCCTGAACAATTCTGCAAATACCTACCCACCTATTCGGAAAAATAATATTCAATAATTACTCACCAGAAATGTGGTACTAACCCCACAATAATACACTTCCCCAACACAAACTAAAACTGCAAACTGATGATGCAGATTGCAGTTGAGCGACCGGCCGGCGTCTTATTTCAAGCGGGAAATCATTTCATTGGTTATCTTAGGTGGTGTGATGCTTCACACCCGAACAAATTGTAAAATTTATATTCTAACTCTTTAAAAACATGTGGGTATTTTCGTAATACTTATAAAGAATATTAAATCTTACGGAATGTACCACATTGAAAATTTTTCGAGTGGAAAATTGAAGTTTTCGTCGTTGACCTTTTTTCCCCTTTTTGCCTTATTCACCCTATACGAACAATTTAATATCCATGTAAATTGTCACACTGAATTTCTTACTAAAGGAATTTATTGAAAAAGTTCTTTTAGTTCTTTATTTAATACTAAAACTGTTTTGGAGGTTTATTTAATTTTTATGATATCTGTTATTATTTATATTTACTAGTGAAGAAGTCAAATATAAGGGTGTTTTGACGTTTTAGAATTTACTTCGAGTTCTAATTGATATATTTTACGTATAGATGATACTAAAATGAAAAAAATAAGCTGCTGTTGATAAAAATCCATGGATAAATGGCGAAGTTATGAATTTATCAGTGGACGACTAAAATTCAGTCGAGAATTTTTATGTTTTTTCTGCATTTTATTGAATTATATAAAATTTAATATTGAACATTGATTTTTATATGAAACATTAAATATTGAAATTAAATTATATATCCAATATTGAACATTGAATATATTAAAAGATTTATTTTGTTGTTATAAGCATAGGTTTAACAAAATTGTGGCTCCTTTTTTGTTTTTTGTTGCTTTCGTATTCCGTTTTTCGTTTGAGGGACCAAATGTAATCACCCATCATGGCTGCATCCGTGAAAACGTTCTCCGTGCTCATAACTTACGTCGCCCTGATTGTGCGGGTTATTTACGCACCAGAACTCTCTACTTCTTTCACTCACTTTACACTTTTTATTAACTAAATAAAACAATGATTATAATACTTTGTTGAAATGTCAAAAAATAGCAGTAAAATGTCATTATGCCAACACAGAAACAAAAGAATTCACATTTGCGGAGTCATGTCAAATTTAAAGTTTGAATTGTTTTCGGTGAAAAAAGTACGTAAAAAATAAAAAAATTCCTATCATGCACTTTAATTAGGTTTTCATTAAAGAATAAACATATTACAAAATAAAAGAAAAAAGCTAAAAATCGTCAAAAAGCTGACCACTAAAAAATTCATAACTTCGCCATTTTTCCATAGATTTTTATCAACATTAGCTTGTTTTTTTTGTAAAAATGTCAGCTCCACGAAAAAAAATTCAAACTGGAGTTATCTGCTGGATTTAAACCTTTCCCAGGATGATATGTAAATTTTTGCCATAAAAACGAATTTTTTAAGTTATTGAAATCGCCCTAATTTTTTAACACTCTGTATAAGCTAACAAAACAAAAAATCGATTTTTGTCTAGGTTTGACCTTGCATTTTGTCCATCCTGTAAACAATTTTATTACAAAATTATCCTAAAATAAATACCGAATTGTCAACAATCAACATAAAACAAACTGTATTTACAATAAAATCTATTAATTCTTGTTGACCAAACCGTTAATTAACATTGTTGTTTTTGTTCATTTTGCCTCGCTTAGCATGATAAAATATGTCATTTGTGCATGCGGTAGAACGGCTATAGCAAGCCAAAGCACACAAGGCACGATGCTGGGTTGTTTTCGTTCGCGATCAAAGCAAACATTGGCGCTTAACATCGCCAACTGTGATGTTGACACTGCGTCCAGGCTGCCTATTTTATACGTATGAAATAACGCTGGTCAATAGCCATTTTGAAAAATAACCATAATTTTGCTCAACATTTAATAATCAGCTGTCAAACGCGTATGTTACAAACTTGTGTTTTTGAGAATAAGGCCGAAAAATGTTAAAAATATAGAAAAAAACAGCGTTATACACAGTAAAAAATTTGGCCCGTGTAAATTTTTTAGTGTAGGGGTAAAAATATTAGAGTTGATTTGTAAGTGTAAAAGTTACACTACAAAATACACTATAGTGTATTTTGTAGTGTAACTTGTACCTATAGGTAGCATTGAGTGCTTATTAACTTTATTACACACATTTAAAGAATATGAACATTATTCATTGGTACATTCACACTATTTATTATTAAAATAAATCAAAAGGGTAGAAAAACTTAATGCGAGTGTTTATTACCCCTTAATGTGTTAAATAGTGACAAAATTTACACTACAGTGCATGCCTATTTCTTTGTCTGTTTTGATGTTACTAAGAGCTCTTTTTTCTTTACACTACTAGTGCACATTTTATCGCAATTAAAGTTAAATTACACCAATAGTGGCAAAATAGACTGAAAAAACTGGTAATAACCGAAATGCGTTTTAAAATGTTTGGTTGGTACCTATCTACCTACGCAGTGCATATCCGGAGATACCGCGTTGTGGAAGTGTGGCATTTTTGTTCAGTTAGATTTTAATTACGGTGAATCCATAAGGGGACATTCTTATTTTTTGGTATTATACTTCCTTTTTGTAAGCCTTAATCCTCAATAAATACCAATATGTTAAAAGAATGTCCATACCCGACCTATATTATATATCAATAATTGACGGCAGTATAATGTTACAAGTACCCGACCTATAGGTCGGGTACTTGTAACATTAATAATATGATTTACTTTTACTTTCAAGCGTAATGGTTGTTATATTAAGCTATACCTACATTTTTATTAATATTATGGAACATTTGTACACGTGTGGTAAATACCCGACATACAGCCGCCTGACGCCTCTCTACCAATGGGATCACCCATTTTTTCTAACAGAAAAATGGATTACTGATGAATTCTCAAGATAATTCATTGCTTACAAGTTGACAGCCAGTAAAACATTGCATTGATCTAAAAATTTTACGTTTTAGGAAACCATTTTGCTTAAGCCAGCCATACGACTCAAATATAAAATTATATTTTAAAAGGCACCGATTTTGATAATTTTCATAGATTTTTGTTTCAAATAAATGTTTCTCTTTATTTACCTTTTCGTTTTATTCACTACCACCAATAAGTTTTACTCAAATAATAGTGTTAATTTACACTAGAAGTTTGCACTAAAAGAGTAAAAGTACCTTTTTAAAATTAGAACTTTTCCAAAGTAGTGTTAATCTACACTGAACAAAAGTGGGATTTTACTCAGGAAGTGTAGAAGTACACGATTTTAGGTAAATTAACACTTTTTAATACAGTGTAAAATTACTTTATCCTCAGTTCTATAGTGTTAAATCATACTTGCTTACTTGGTGAAAATTACACTACAAATTAACTCTAATAATTATTGTAGTGTTATAAAACATCACTATTTAGTGTGGACCTGTGTGAACTCTAATTAGTGTTGCTTAGAGATTTTTTTTACTGTGTATTGGGATAGTTGTGATGTATCTTGAATGAATTGCGTAAATATAAATAATTTTCATAGCTTTTGAACAAAAACATTTTGCACTTGGTTGAAAGAAGAAACATTCAAGAGATTTTGTATTTGTTTTCAAGAGAACCATACTTCTTTCACTAAGAACTTTTTTCTTCAAGCAATAAATTATTTTTTTATTCTAAAATATTGTTTCTTGCCGCTAATAATTTTTTATCAAGAGAGTTGACTACTTTAGTTTAAGGGCACTAGTGTAATGGAAACATTTTACAACCATTTTTTATATTTAAATAAATACATAACATAACATGAGTTCATTATTGCCTTAAACTTTAATTTAACTTTGAAAAGCATAGTCCCGGAAGTAACTATGATAGGCAGTGGAATAAATATCAAACATTTTCTAGAGCATTAAGTAAATTAAATAAACCTTTTGGTGCTGAATGAAACAATTTATATACGCGAATAAGAAAGGAATCCTTTTAAGTTTAATTGGTGGATTTAGTGCGCCTTGTAAATATTTATGCGTTTATTTAAACAAGTCTTCCGGGCATCATACACCATTGTTAAAATGTTTTAAGTAACTTCAAACGTTTGGATTTTCTTTCTCGTTTCTCTGACGATAATTAGTGTTTTTATTTATTAAAGGAGTTTCTTTACGATTTAGTAATATTTTAATATTAAATTTTCCAATAACTTCAAATATTATTTTAAGGCAAACTTGAGATAAACTTTATAATACGAAGATGGTGAAATTTGAATATAAGATAATCGTGTATTTTGTGTATACAGGGCTTTCAATTAACTCTTGAGTTATACACAGTAAAAAAAATCAACTCTAAGCAACACTAATTACAGTTCACACAGGTCCACACTAAATAGTGTTGTTTTATTTATATAACACTAGAATTAGAGTTAATTTGTAGTGTAATTTTCCCCAAGTAAGCAAGTATGATTTAACACTATAGAACTGAGGATAAAGTAATTTTACACTGTATTAAAAAGTGTTAATTTACCTAAAATCGTGTACTTCTACACTTCCTGGGTAAAATCCCACTTTTGTTCAGTGTAAATTAACACTACTTTGGAAAAGTTCTAATTTTAGAAAGGTACTTTTACTCTTTTAATGCAAACTTCTAGTGTAAATTAACCCTATTATTTGAGTGAAACCTATTGGTGGTAGTGAATAAAACGAAAAGGTAAATAAAGAGAAACATTTATTTGGAACAAAAATCTATGACAATTATCAAAATCGGTGCCTTTTAAAATATAATTTTATATTTGAGTCGTATGGCTGGCTTAAGCAAAATGGTTCCTTAAAACGTAAAAGTTTCAGATCAATGCAATGTTTTACTGGCTGTCAACTTGTAAGCAATGAATTATCTTGAGAATTCATCAGTAATCCATTTTTCTGTTATAAAAAATGGGTGATCCCATTGGTAGAGAGGCGTCAGGCGGCTGTATGTCGGGGATTTACCACACGTTTACAAATTTTCTATACCTAATATTTATAAAAATGTAGGTGTAGGTTAATATAACAACCCTTGAAAATCAAGTGTGTATGTATTTATATTATTAATGTTACAAGTACCCGACCTACTGCCGTAAATTATTGATATATAATATAGGTCGGGTATGGACATCCTTTTAACATATTGGTATTTATTGAGTATTAAGGCTTAAAGGAAAAGGAAGTATAATTCTTACCAAAAAATAAGAATGTCCTCTTATGGATTCACCGTAATTAAAATCTAACTGAACAAAAATGCCACACTTCCATAACGCGGTATCTCCGGATATGCACTGCGTAGGTAGATAGGTACCAACCAAGCATTTTAAAACGCATTTCGGTTATTACCAGTTTTTTCAGTCTATTTTGCCACTATTGGTGTAATTTAACTTTAATTGTGATACAATGTGCACTAGTAGTGTAAAGAAAGAAGAGCTCTTAGTAACATCAAAACAGACAAAGAAATTGGCATGCACTGTAGTGTACATTTTGTCACTATTTAACACATTAAGGGGTAATAAACACCCGCATTAAGTTTTTCTACCCTTTTGATTTATTTTTAATTATAAATAGTGTGAATGTACCAATGAATAATGTTCATATTTTTTCTTTGGGGTCATTTAAAAAAGAAGGTAGATAACTATTTAATACTTTTTGATGATCTGAAAATTTGATAGCCCATCGACAATCATTTCTGCTAAATGCAAATTAAAACAGCAGAATCACGTAAAACATTAAAACAAGTATATATCGGTATATTTTTTTTATTTTGCAGTTGGTCGTTTATCAGAAGATTATAACCATTTAAACGTAAATTGAATTTTGCGGCGATCAAATTCGATAAATCATAAAATGAAACTGTCAACTTTTTGTGTCTATGTACATTTTCCATGAATTTCAATTAAAACCGACAGAAAGACCTTCGCTTTATTGTCCGTTAGGAACAATCGAAAATTATGAATTTTAATTAAAAGTGAAGCTGCTATCTGATATTGCGATACTTTAAAAGTTAATAATGAAAAATCGTAAAAATAAACGTTAAAAAAAGAGTTATGATTTATTATGTTAAAATACTATATTATTATGTATACTTATTATTATCTTAAAATGATTTAAATAAAAAATTTGTATAGAGCGCCATCTATGAAGCAATACTGGAATCTGTGTGTCACCATCAAATGTCACATTTTATATTTTATAAACACAGATTATGAAGGTTATAAATCGAAATGTATTTCTTGAAAATTGACAGTTTTTCACAGTGAAAGTAAAGAAAATGTTTTATGAGCACTTTTCAGTGGAGTCTGTGCCCGAATTTAAGTTATAGTTTACTGCCGGCGAAATTAAAAGGTCAGTACAATGTTCATATAAACTTTTCAAATATTGGCGTTGAGAAACTATTTAATACTTTTGTATTTTTGTATTGATATAATAAAATAATTTTCACATTTAGTATAATTTTACTAGAAAGGCACTTTATTTTAACGATTGTATGACACAGGTGAGAGTAGAAAAAATAATTTCAATGTTTTTATCAAGTTAATTTCACAAAAAAATATTGAACCGTTTTCAAGATATTGTCTTGTAACGCTTCAAAAAACTCACCCTGTATAGTAAACGAATTGTCATATTGTCCCACTCTACTCTAATAAATTTAATTTACGAAACTCAATTGTAATGTTGAACTGTTAGGCCAATTAATAAAATTTACTGTTCAAATCTACACCCGCACTAGCCAATTAATTGTGCTGTTGCAACACAAAATTACAATACTAATTTGATTAGTTAAATCGCATGACGGTCAAAATTTAATTCCCTCATTTGCTAGTGCAGCTTGGGCGTTTTATTAATTAACTTATTATCAGACAGTTCAATTGTCAAATTTAAAGCTATTATCTTTGGTGCTTCTGCTTAATTGTAACGAGTTTAAAGTGCACAATTGTTTTATATAAAATTATATAAACTTAATAAAACAATTTATAAATAATTACCTTAAAGTCAAATTAAAATTATAACTATCTCAGTTGGTAATAAATAATATAGAACTACTTTATTTTGGGTCCAATATAGGACAAAAAAGTTCGCACGTTACTTTGGTGGCAAGATTTTTGTTTTCTTGTTAAGAGCAGGGCTGTGTTTAAATTACAATAAAAAATATTTCTAAAAAGTGTACAGATCAGTGTGTGGTATAAATGGTTTGAACATTGTCACTTTAATGCGTTTTAATTTTAATTCTGAAAACAAACAGTTAAATGGCCAGTGTCCAATTACTGGTTGGTAAAAAATGTAAATTTCTATTATTGGACCAATATCATACTATATTTGTATCCCGGGCATTTACCAGCCAATTCTTATGTAAAATTGTCCCCTGAATCCGAAAAGACCGTCAAAAACTATAAAAGTTAAGCAGTTCTTGAGATATAGTCAATTCCATATTATATGTAAAATTGATTATATTTCAAAAACTGTTCTATTTTTATAACTTTTGACGACATTTTAGGATTCAGCGAATAATATTTCGTAGGAATTGACTGCTAATTGTTCTGGATACAAATTGCTGTTGACGAGAATTATTAGTGGCTGCTTTTTCGCTATGACATTTTTGACTAATTCATTTTTAGAGAGTAAGTAATACAGTGATTTCTTCGTCACAGGACATCTTGCAGAATAACAGTGATTTAAATACACACTGAAAGAAATTTGTTGCTAAAAGTAAATACAAATTTATACTAAAAATTTTATACTAGTGCTTTACACATTTATACTACTGTTTATTATGAATGTATGGTAAATTTTGTAATACATTTATTGTAAAGAAGATATGTTAGATCTAAATAAAAATAAACTTACCCTTACTATAAAATGTAAACTATAAGTGAATTACAGCAAAAAAATATTGCTAGAAACACCATTTATATTGCTAGGGCAGCAATAGGCTGCTAACCAAACGAATATATTTGTTTTAGCAATGTATGTGGTAGTCTATATATGAAACATAAAATATATTTGCCCTAATTATTTTTTTATTTAACTTTAGTATATATTTCTTTCAGTGCAGTGCATGATAGAGAACATAAAAAACTAATGGCAACAAAATTAATAAATTCGGAAAATACTTGTAACATACCACCCGAAAAAATATTAGGCCTAAACATTATAAATGCTTCACAAATTAGTGATATCACACTTAATGATATTTGCAACAAACTATTTCAGAAGTCAGAATTAGTAGTTACCTTCAGAATCCAGAAAAGGGATGAGGAATCCGAGAAAGACATAAGTATATGAATTATATCATATTTATAAATGTATACAAAAACGAAATAAAAAAAATTAACTATACTTTTTTGCATGTTTTTATAAAACTATTATTAAAAAAACAACGACATATATAAATTTTAAATAAATAATATTCCTTAAGTGTCCAATAACTATGTAAAATTTAATAAGACATTGAAAAACATACTTGTCTTTTTGTTTTCCGTCGAGTAATTTAACTTTTACCGAAAACAAGAACTTTAACAATTTTAAGCGACTTAAGAGTAAAACATTCCAACAGTCTGCATAGCGTATTAAGCGCGAAATAGACTATTTTAAATAAACGCATAAATATTTACGAGGCAAACTTAATTCACCAATTAAAACTTAAAAGGCTCCCATCCTCATTTGCGTATTTAAATTGTTCCTGCCAAATCCAAAAGATTTGTTTCTAATGCTCGAGATTTTAATACTGCTTAGGTAATATGCTTATTTACAGGATAATGACTCGACTTTGTTAATTTTATTGCTGGAAGTTGCGAAAGTATAAAACACCACAATATTAAGTTTCTTTATGATCGGTTTTGGTGATTGCCAGGGGACTGTCAACTACGTATTACTATCTAAAAATGATTTAAATTAATTATTTGTATAGAGCGATATCTATAAAACAATAGAGTAAACATTTTTGGGAATCTGCATTACCGTTGTAAAAATTTTAGGTTATGTGCTCAAATTGTAAATATCTTAACTAAGGGAAGTGCTTTTGGATCAGTGGCGGCCCGTCAGGGGAGGCAGGTGAGGCAGTGCCTCATCATAGAGAATTAAAAGATTAAGTATAATTTAAATGTTTTACTTTCTATAATATACTATAAATTTTTAATATTTGGATTAGGTATACATTAGGTATACATGAATTGTGAAATAGTCAATAAAATTGATTGATTTTATACGTGGAATACCCAGCAACATTTAAATTATTTGACTTTGAAACGACCGCAATTTAAACTAATATTTATAGCTAGATGATTGGCTCAGAAGCATGCCTTAACTAATTTAGACTCACGATTGGCGTTAGCCTTGTTGTCTCGTTCTATTACAATGAGATATCATAGTTGTCTCCTTCTCTCGTATTAGCATACGCGAGGCAGGCACGCCTACATCCAAGGAAATAAGCAGGTGTTGTGGCAACACTGTTGCGGAATTTTAGATAAATTATACTTCACACGTTTTTCAAAATTCAATAATAAATGGTATTATTTTTCTAATAATAAATCGATTTAATCGAAATTATATTTCTATTCTAAAATAAACATATTTTAACACTATCGCCATCTTGTAGCCATCACAGTAACCAATAAAATAAATACAGATTCCTTCTTTAGGTTTGTTTTGGTTATAAAATTCTGAACTGTTTAAAGAACAAATCTGTGGTTATTTACGAAATATTTTGTTTATTCTTTTTCTATGAGTTTGTCTTTTTTATGATTCTTTTGTGGTTTATTCTGTGGGTTTAGTTAATTGAACTTGGTGATTTATGTGAATTTAGTCATTATGGATATTACGGTGAGAAATTGTACCGATATTGTTGACCTTCACGTGGTTCTTGCTGAACAATGAAATATTAATTAGACAAAAATGAGGTTTATTTAAAATAAACGTCATTTTTACAATAAAATATATTTCATTGACAAAGTAGGGATTCCTTCCCCACCACAGTCTAAGTTTTTTACTTAGTTTTAAGTATAGGTTGTGAACTGCGACGTCAGTTTTTTTAAGTTGGGTTTAAAAAAATTTCTTCGCCTTTAAATGAGGGCGAAACCCTGCCTCTGCCTCACCAAAATGAAATGTCACGGGCCGCCACTGTTTTGGATTTATTTACACAAATTGAATGTTTAAAGTTTAACCTGTAAACTTGTCCTAATTTCATCTGAGAAAAAAGAAAAAACCGATGAAAAAATTAATTTTGTGGTTATGGACTTTGGTATCTGTATACTCACAGAACACAGGTGTGTAACCTGTGGCGTATCACAAAAAATATAAAAATCTTCCGTTACACCTTATGCCAAAAGGTATTCAGTATTTTAATATATTACATTAATTACATAACACTCTGTATAACACGAAATTATACAAGAACACTTTTTCTTGAAATATTCACTTGTAAAGTGTTCTAGTATTAAAAAATAAAAAAGGCATTTTGAAATACTACTTAAATAAACTCGAACATAAAAGGATTTCATCCTGATTCGCGCATTTAAATTGTTTCTTGTGAATTCCAAAAGGTTTATTTCTAATGGTGGAGAAAATTGCCACATATTTATTCAGAACCTTATGCTGCTTACCATAGTTATTTGCGGGATTATTGCTTGATATTGTACTTCTGGCGATAAATTGTACATTTTATTGCCAAGAGTTAACCGTATAAAATACGATTATTACTCAAGTTTCTTTCATAAAAATCGCAGAATTACATTTGGTGGAACTAATTCTTTATTTGTTATCTCATAAATTTAAACTTTCGACATCATTACATTAATTGACAGGTGTCAAAAATAAGTTTAAAAAAAATAAAAATAAGGTCAAAAATAACAGGTTGACTTCAAAAGCATTGCGTGAATTTAAGAATTGTCAACAATACATTTAAAGCATACGAACTGTATACATCATTTTTAAATCAATAGGTAGTTTTTCCACAAAAGAGAGGTGTGTTCAGAAAATATCGGGAATTTTCGTTTTTTGAAACAAATATTTATTTATTCGTCTACATTAATGTTGTCGCCTTCAAAATAGTTCCCATTGGATATTATGCACATGTGCCAGCTCTTCTTCCAATACTCGAAACACTTCTAAAACTCGATCTTTGGGATAGCCTTTAGTTCTTTCAGCGATGCGCTTTTAATGTCATCTATGCTTGCAAAACGACGGCCCTTTAAGGTTCTCTTTATTTTTGGGAATAGGAAAAAGTCAGACAGAGGCAGGTCTGGCGAATATGGAGGCTGGGGCATCATTACGGTATTGTTTTTGGCCAAAAATTTTGTTCAAAATTTAACAATTTTGGAACAAATTTTGCTGCCACGCGTTTCATACCCAAAACATTCGAAAAAATTTCATGGGATAAGCCAATCGATATACCAACATCATCAGCGACTTCTCTGATGGTTTATAACCATTTCTTCCACTTTTTCCATGTTTTTATCGGTTGTTAATGTGCTTGTGCGTTCGGGGCGTTCGTCATCTTCAACGTCTTCACGGCCATCTTGGAAACTCTTATTCCACTTGTAAACTCTTGTTTTACTTATAGCAGACTCACTATAACCCTTTGTTAACATTTCACAGAATTTATTTAATTTTTTAAGCAATATTGGATACAAATTCTTTGATTCATTTCTTTTAACGAACGAAAATCGCCGAGCTCATAAAACACGTCTAACCTTAGCGGCTGCCACAGGCAAAGTAAACAATGAAAAAAGCTAAAGTTTTTATCATACTTCGGGGGCATGTATACCAACATAAAAAAGAAAATTTTATGACAACCGGACCCTCCGAAGCCGCGAAATTTAACAATTCCCGTTATTTTCTGAATACACCTCGTATATGCAGTAGGGTAATTCATTTTCGCAAAGTTTTTGTTTTCTTCGGTGCTCAAGCAAAATATTAATCTGCATATAGAAAAAAAAAATCTCAACAAGTTTGAGCTCTTAATATAAATTTTAAGTACTTACACAGAAAAAAATAATTACATATTATCAATGTATGCCAAACATTGACCAATATTTTATTAAATTAATGTAATTATACATAAATAAAATGTATAAATACATTAATAGAATGTTTAAATTTTATAAGCTCATGACCACGTATATTGATATTATGTATATCATACATTAATATAATGTACAATTTTACATAATATCAATGTATTAATACATTAAATTCATGTAAAAGTACATTTAACTAAAGTATATATACATTTACTTTAGCCAAATCATTAAAAAAAAAACGTACATTATATTAATGTATAAATACATTAACCAATGTTTCAGGTTTATTAATTGATGATTTTAAAACATTATATCAATGTATAAATTCATTAATCAAGGTAGATTGTTCATTATTCAATAAATTAATACATTGTATTGATGTGCAAAGTAATAAACGCCTACAAAGTATTAATTATATGGCTTCCCCCTTTACTAGCCAACAGTGCAAGGACGTATTTGCTTCTGTTCCAGAGCCCACACCCTAAGAAAAAATTGAAATTATTATTCTTTTGTGTTTGTGAGTCGAATCAGGTGGTTATTGTGAAAGTAAAAAGCAGATAAATAGAAAAAAAGGTAAGAAATATCACTTATTAATGTAAAAAAGTAATATAATATATGAAAATAACACTTTACGTTAAATGAGTCGCCGATGTAGGTATTACAATTATTGTTAAGTATTGACTACAACCATTGTTTTTAGAGCTAAAATTAACGTTTCCTACACATAACAGAAATTCAATTTTTATAAAATATAATTAATCATAAGCATAATAAAAACGGCTCTAACACAGCTATTATTATAATAGTGTATTAGCTGTGAATCTAACATTATTTTAACTCAACTTCTTATCTATTAGATACAAACTCTACACACAAAATATAATTTTTCATTATTACTTTTTATTTTTACAATTAGGATACACACTTTTTATCGAAATTACCTTAGATGCTTGTGAAATAATATTATGTTGCTATTGTTTCAGATGCCCGAGATGCAACAATTTTTCTGGTAATCCATGGCAATCCAACTGGCAAAATAGTCAAAAAAGATAACACAGAAAAAAACGTGACAAGTAAATTTACGATAAAGGATTCACAAGACACACAAGGTGCATTATATCAATGTACAGGGTGCATTATATCAATGTACAGGTTACATTAAATTAATGAATAAGGTACATACTATAAATGTATAACACACATTGACCAATGTATACTGTTACATTATATCAATGTACTTTTCATTGTTCAATGTAATTTGTCATGCATTAATGTAATATTTACATTATAATAATGTATTTGTGCATCGGCTCTATTTTAATGTGCGCATACATTGTCACAATATTAAAATACATTAATATTATGTACTTTTTTTTTCTGTGTACTATTTAAATTTAAAGTTTTACCGTTTAAAATGCATGTAAAAAATATATTTTTTTTTTCAAATTTCTAATGCTTACCCACCTTTGACAATATTGCAAATCGGTTTAATACACCTTATGGGGAATATCACGCTGTTTAAAATTGCTTTTGAGGTTTTTTTTTGTAACTCGCATTGGTTCACCAGTAGGAGTCGTCAAAGGACAGTTTTTGAAAAAAATCGTTTTTTTTTTTAAATTTTTTCTAACAAACCGCAAAAAGTAGGGAGAAAAAAGGGCTGAATCATAAAAAAAAAGTTATCCAACCAATATTTAATGAATTTACAGCTATTTTTATAACTGAAAACGTAAGAAATTGATAATTACCAACTCATAATGTTATTTAGATTGTTTTTTTCTATTTATTATCATTATATTTCCCTACACTAAGAAGTTTTTTAAAATTATTGGTTTCTCACTTATAATGAATATGAAAACAATAGATAAATTCATAAAAAAACAATAAGAAAATTGTAACGTGGATTTTGCAATTTTTCAACATTTCTGTCATATAGCAAAAAAATATAAATGAAGATTATTTAATTTTTTGAAGCGAAATTTGAAATATGTTACATAACCTTCTGTATATTCCGATTAAAGTTTTGTTGTTTTTTTTTATGAATTTATGTGTTGTTTTCATATTTATTATGAGTGAGAAATCATAATAATTTTAAAAAAGTTCTTAGTGTAGGGAAATATAATGATAATAAATAACATTATGGGTTGGTATTTATCAATTTCTTACGTTTTCAGTTATAAAAATGGCAGTAAATTCATTAAATATTGGTTGGATAACTTTTTTTTTATGAATCAGTCCTTTTTTCTCACTACTTTTGGCGATTTGCTCAAAAAAATAAAAAAAAAGGATTTTTTCAAAAACTGTCCTTTGACGACTTCTACTGGTGAACCAATGCGAGTTACAAAAAAAACTCAAAAGCAATTTTAAAGAGCGTGAAATTCCCCGTAAGGTGTATTAAACCGATTTGCAATATTGTCAAAGGTGGGTAAGCATTAGAAATTTGAAAAAAAAAATATATTTTTTACATGCATTTTAAACGGTAAAACTATAAATTTAAATAGTAAGTGCTTAAAATTAATATTAAGAGCTCAAACTTGGTGAGAATGTTTTTTCCTATATGCAGATTAATATTTTGCTTGAGCACCGCAAAAAAACAAAAACTTTGCGGAAATGAATCACCCTAATATGCAGTATGGAAAGTATGCATTGCTCTCGTATTACCCCCTTAAATCTTAGCCGTTGACAAAACGCGATTTAAATCGAACATTTCGGACAATGCAGCAAAATTCGAACGCGGCAAACTGGCGGGGGTTGGCCTCGTCTAAAGGGCTTTATTTTCCGTGACATTCAATAGAGGTTTTGCTTTATTTTTGAACCGAGGTATTTCGGCGTACATAACAATACACTGCATCAAATCCAATTTTGTTGAAAGGGGGAAGTTTACTCTCTAAAAATGAAATAGTCAAAATTCTACTATTTGAATTAGTAAAAGCATTTTTTACTAATAAAATAGTCGTTTTCACTTTTAAATAGTTATTTTTTACTATGTAAATAGTTAAAGTTTGACTAATTTAAGATTAGTCACCATATTTGACTATTTCTGACAGTTAAAAGTAACTAATTTCTTTAGTCGTTTACGGCCAACAACAAAGTATTATTTGAATTAAATGCATATACCTCTCCATGGTTAAATGACCCATAAAACAAATAAAGATGCAAAAAGTTTAGCTCAAAATAGCAAGACAAATAATATATTAAACTTTAAATATTATGAACCATATTTATTGACAAATAAAATTAATTTTTATAAGAGCGGCTGACAGCCGAATGTGTTAAGACGTTAGCTTGACAAACTTGTCAAGTGACAGACCTGAGTTCAATCCCAGGCTGGGTCAAAACTTTTTTTAAATTTAAATTTACTAATTTGACTATTTCATTCAGTGGAATTTTACTAATTATTAGTGACTGCTTTTTCACTATGACAATTAGTCAAATATGACTTATAATTAGTTATTTTTGACTAATTCATTTTAAGAGAGTAAATGAATTGTGGAACCGTGTATAGTAAATGGAAGGAAAAAAGGAAATTCCGAATTGTTTGAGAATTCAACAGTTGTTTAGGAAAGTTTGTCAGGTGCTTTTTTATTGGATTTGTAAATAATATCGTCCCTCTGAACATTTTTGTTTTTTGTTTAATTATCCCAACCAAAAAGGTGTGATTTAAATAGAAACACTCATAGAAGCATGAAAGATAATGAAAATATGACAGTTCAGTTTATGTACTATGAACTCAAAACATTAATTTATTAAAATTAATAAACTAAATAATAATTATAGACAGTGTCAGCAAGTTAGAAATTATAACCTACTTTAATTTTATTTTTTGCTCCACAACCCATCTTCAAGTTATTTTTTACTCGATAAGCAAGCTTCAAAAGACTTTATTTTTGATGTTGCGAATGGCTATTTAGATATATGTATATTTTTTATTCAGTTGTCTTTCGTTTTTTTGTTATCAGTTATTTTGCATTTTTTATATTTAATATAATGCTGTACAGGGTGTTTCTGGAGAAACGCAAACGATATGGATTTGAAATTTTAATAGTCTATACAATTTGATTTAGACTATACCTAAAGTAGTTTTCAAGATATTAATTTTTTTCCTTAAAATTTTGCTAATGCACGTTAATCAAAAATAGCCTCTAATTTTTTTGTTATTAGGTTTGCTGACATGGGGTTGGAATTTTTGGAATACTAAAACATTGTTTAAATAATTAAATTTTTAAAAGGTTTTTAACAAATAGCTTCATCAAAACCACTTGAAATTAGGCAAACTTCAAACAATAATAACGTTTTTATTATAAATGTAAAACCCTGTATGTTTTAATATAATCAAATAGAAAATTAAAGAATCTTTCGATTGGTACTATAATAACTGTTTCAGAGACATTTAACAATTTCTAATATTTTCAATACTATTTTGTTTCAACAAACCTGTGAAATTCTACATGTGGGTTAATGTGACAGTATCCATGGTTACCCTTAATCTGCCATTGTTTAAAATTAATTAAAATATTTGATTGAAAAATTAATAACTGGAAAAATATTGACTTTAGGTATGGGATATGGTATAGAATTTTATGTAGAATTCAAAAATGTAAAAATATATGAGGTGTCCTGTTTAAAATAACAAAGTTAAAGACATTTCCGGTAAAACAGGAAGTATTATTTTGTTCAAAATAATTTAGGAAAAAAGTCTAAATCGAATAATTTACGCTATTAAAATTTTAAATCGATGTCTTTCGCGATTCCCTAGAAACTTCTAACGGACTACGTACGTGAAACACCCTGTATATTAAACGTCATTTATGTGTTATGCTATACTTAATTATTAATAATAGATACAACCATATTTATATAAAAAGGACAAAATGTAACTAAACATTTATGAATACTGCTACTGCTAATTCAAAACTGATCCTGGCCACAAAAACATCATTTGCATAAAAAAGTTAATATATCTTCGATTTAAATTAAATTAAAAATTGTTAAATTTTAAATTGAAATTTCACCAGCGCCCCCTGTACGCATTTCTTCATTTTTAACACAGTGAAGAAAAATAAATAAAAACAAAGTTGTCAATGGACGAGATTTTTTTTTTTGAAAAAGTACTGCATTTAGATGTAGAAATAAGGTAGAAAAGTTCAAAAGTCAATCGTCATACTTAAAATACTAAATCAAACTGGCATAAGCTACCAACTTAATAAAAAAAACACGGGTCCAAATAAAAAAATGAACTGTACTTTATTTTTAAATTATTAAAAAATGCTTTTAACAATATTGCCTAATAGGCAAGGCCGATCCCTTTTTTAATATGTAAGAGAGCTGCTTTGTTGTTTAAAATAAACTTCCGCTTTAATAAATTTTAAAGGAATTTCTGCAAGGATCTGGCCCAAAAAATTTTAATTACCGTTGTATCCATGTCAAGAATTTCATTTATCCCTATACTTTATGATAAATTACTGAACATTCTTTCAAAAACTTGTAATGAGTTTTAAAACAATATCAAGAATTAAGAGAGCTCAGTTAATATAATTAAAAATTGTTAATAAATAATATACACTGAAAAAAGTAATCTCTTCAAAGAAATGAAAATCACTTACTTGATGTAATCAGTCAATAGAGTAGGTATTTTAATATTTTTTGTAAATATTTTATTATATTACAAAAGATCCAGTTTTTTTTAACTTGTCCACCCAACTTTAATGCATTTTTTCAAAAGCACGTTTGTAGAAAAACATAATAAATATTATCATTTATTTAAAAAGAGTTTTAATTATTTTAACTCCACTGTGAAAGTACATACAACACGCCACAACACAACACAACCGGCAAAATGTATATTAGAAATACCTATAATAGAATTATAATATTATATCACTGCCCCCTAAAATGGCGAATTGCAAGTTGCAATGATACAAAACGTACTAAACACGTGTGCCGCAAACGGTGTGAGCTACTCTCTTAAAATGAATTAGTCAAAAATAACTAATTATAAGTCATATTTGACTAATTGTCATAGTGAAAAAGCAGTCACTAATAATTAGTCAAATTCCACTGAATGAAATAGTCAAATTAGTAAATTTAAATTTAAAAAAAGTTTTGACCCAGCCTGGGATTGAACTCAGGTCTGTCACTTGACAAGTTTGTCAAGCTAACGTCTTAACGCATTCGGCTGTCAGCCGCTCTTATAAAAATTAATTTTATTTGTCAATAAATATGGTTCCTAATATTTTAAAGTTTAATATATTATTTGTCTTGCTATTTTGAGCTAAACTTTTTGCATCTTTATTTGTTTTATGGGTCATTTAACCATGGAGAGGTATATGCATTTAATTCAAATAATACTTTGTTGTTGGCCGTAAACGACTAAAGAAATTAGTTACTTTTAACTGTCAGAAATAGTCAAATATGGTGACTAATCTTAAATTAGTCAAACTTTAACTATTTACATAGTAAAAAATAACTATTTAAAAGTGAAAACGACTATTTTATTAGTAAAAAATGCTTTTACTAATTCAAATAGTAGAATTTTGACTATTTCATTTTTAGAGAGTACCAGATTTTGTTGTAAAATTGACATGCTATTGGGATACCTAATTGTGATGTATGTATCTTGAATGAATTGCGTAAATATAAATAATTTTCATAGCTTTTGAACAAAAACACTTTGCACTTGGTTGAAAGAAGAAACATTCAAGAGATTATGTATTTGTTTTCAAGAGAACTATACTTCTTTCACTAAGAAGTAATAAATACTCTTTTATGCTAAAATATTGTTTCTTGCCGCAAATAATTTTTTTTCAGTGTATTAATATATATTTATATTAATACATGTTTGAAAACGTTTGCTCCTATCCTGGAAATTATTTTTTGTATTCTTCTTAACAACATTTTCGTCTTTTATGATATCAAAAACTTTTTTTAAAAATTTAATCCATTTTGTGCTATATCCGTAAAAGATTGTTCCTAAGTACCAAAGTTTTTGGCTGTAATCTATATCAACGTACATTTTAAATTTTAAAAGTTATTTAGTTAAGTAATTATATGATGAAATGACAGGATGACAGTTTGAATATCTGTTGATTGCCAGAATTTTACTGTTGCCAATTTAAAATAACAATAACAAGAAAATTTTTTAAATAATAGTATATTATGTATCAAGTTTGATAAACGCCATTTAAGTTTATAAACGAGGGGCATACACAGAAAAAAATATCGTACCTGATATTAATGTCCTACGATCATTAAGTGCAAAATCATTACGATAATGTCCTTTTCATAGTATTAATGCAATCAAGTAATTATGTTAATGCTTAAAAAATATGAGTTAATGTATTATTGGATTGTCACAATGTCTGCCTGGTCATTATCCTAGTGCAAGAATTTTATTATTTTTTAGTCAAAATACATTAAGACAATGATATTTTACATTAATACGATGGTTATTTACATTAAATCAATAACCTAGAGTACATTAGTTAATCATTGCTCAGTGATAAAATTAATGTCAAGGCTTAATAGAGTAATACTCTAAATGGTATAATTTAATAATCTAAAATTATTACATTAATGCCTATATATACATTAACTTATGTACCCTTAGCAAAATATAATGCCCTAACATATTAAATAATACAACAAATCATAACTTTATCGCCAAATACGTTGAGCCAATGTCTAAATACATTAATATTAGGCCCTGTTGTTTCCCACCACCTAAAAGTGCAAGTAAGAAAACAATTTAACAACAGTTTAGTATTCCTGTTAATCCTGTTGCGACGTGCTTGCCCGCCCATCCGGATTGTTGTGCGTTTAGGTTTATTATTATATGAAATATAAATTAGAATGTAAGTAAGACAATGTTAAAAAGTTAATGTTTATTTATGTTTCATAAATTTTTTCTAATAAATATAAGGATTTTAAATTACCAAGAGTTTTTATTATTTTTTTATATTAATCTTTAGTTTCATAATATTTACAAAAAGGACTAGAAATATGTAAAGTTCCAGTTCCAGTTTTGCGGTGGCCCGGACGCGTATTGGCATTGTGTACTACGATACAGAGCCATAGTGTTCTGAATCGCAGTAAGGATTGACAAAATTAAACGCCACTAAGTACAATACAATCCATACTACGATTCAGCACATCTCCCAGTTTGTGATGTTCTGAATCATAGTAGAGAATGGTGTAGGGTATGCGCGACCGCAGCAGGCCATACTTTACTACGATTCAGAAAATAGTATTCTAATTTGAATTGTAGTTGGATAGCTTACCTACAAATACGCCAGCTGCACGCCTTATCAATAAAAACAAATTATTATTTTTAATTGAAATTTATTTATTAATAAATATTAATAAAAACAAACTAGGTACTCTCTGCAGTTTTAATAATAAATATACATTAACCCAAAGGAAAAAAATCATTTTAAACTTATTAACAAAAAGATCGTTTTACCCAAATATTTTGCAAGTATCAGATATAAACGTACCACAACGGATTTAAATAATATTTGAAATAGTTAATAGGCTTTTTTTTCTACTTTTACATATATGTATGTATGTTTTATAAAACCATTAATTTTGCAAAAACATAAACGGCCATTCCAAGCCCATGGACAGGACACATCAAAACATGTCTAAATTATATTCTTGTTACTTCCTTAAGTTTACTTATTTTTTCTACGAGTATTTATGAGAAGTATTAGCCAACTTTGGCTATTACTTCTCATAAATACTCGTAGAAAAAATAAGTAAACTTAAGGAAGTAACAAGAATATAATTTAGACATGTTTTGATGTGTCCTGTCCATGGGCTTGGAATGGCCGTAAACATAAAATATACATAAATAAGAAATTTTATTTTATTGTATTGTATTGTATTGTATTGTATTATATTTTGTATTGTGTTGTTTTCTTTAATAGACACCAAATAAAAATACATAGATTACACTTGATATAATAATTTAAAGTTATATTTTTTATTTTTTAAATATATAAAATCCTTTGCTTTTTTCTCTTACATATATTTAAGAAAGAAAAATAGAAACATAAGGGCATTAACTACTAAAATATTTATAAAAATCTATTAAGGATTGACAATCCTGGATTGTCGATGATAAAGCCAAATAAAATTTTAGGGTAAAACGATCTTTAAGTTAATTAACTTGAAAAATCGATAATAAAAAATATTACTTTATGCGTGCGGCACATATATTGCCAATATTTTCTGAATCGCAGTAAAGTATGGCCTGCTGCATTCGCGCAAACACTTCAACATTCTCTACTATGATTCAGAACATCACCAACTGGGACTCCCAGTCTGGGAGATGTGCTGAATCGTAGTATGGATTGTATTGTACTTAGTGGCGTTTAATTTTGTCAATCCTTACTACGATTCAGAACACTAAGGCTCTGTATCGTAGTACACAATGCCAATACGCGGCCCGGACATTTATAAACCCTGTAGAAAATGTTTGGAAATTTCTGTAAAGGGAACTGGCTAAAGAGAACATCACCACATAAGTAATATTAATAGTAATAATTATTAATAAAATTTTTTACATATTTCTAGCTCTTTTTGTTAACTGATCAACAAAAAAATTGATTTAATGTTAAAACTTAAGGTAAGTGTAATAATTTATATATATATACATATACATATACATATACATATACATATACATATACATATACATATACATATACATATACATATACATATACAGGGTATCTTAAAAGTTAAGGACAGCAGAAAAGGGGTGGATAGAGGATGGGATTCTAAGTCGAATGGTCTTTGCCGTTTTTCAATCGACTTATACAGGGTATCTCAAAAGTTAAGGACAGCAGAAAAGGGGTGGATAGAGGATGGGATTCTAAGTCGAATGGTCTTTGCCGTTTTTCAATCGACTTAAAATTCCATCCTCTATCCACCCCTTTTCTGCTGTCCTTGACTTTTGAGATACATATATATCGATATTTTTCTATCCCTTATTTCAGGCCTACTATTAATGCTTCTTTGCATTATGATAATGCTAACAGATCATTAATTAATGTATATTAGGTGACTGGGATAATGTTTTTTAATTATTAATTGATAAAAATTTATTAATTGGTTGATGTTTACTGGGCATAGAATTAATGTACTAGGACATTAATCCATGTCAATGGTCATTAATATCAGTACTTTTATTTGAGACCTTCCTGATTAAACTCAATGTCCGCCAAGCATTAATATTACGTCCTTGTACATTGAGTAATACTTTAAAAGCATTGTGGTAATGATTTTGAGCATCGGAGCAAAATTAATGTAAAAAATCATTGCCTTAATGTTTTTTTTTATTAATATTACGTACGTTTTTCGTTGTGTGTACTATACTTTTTCTACGACAAATACTTATTATTATCTTAAAATGATTTAAATCAAAAATTTGTATAGAGCTCCATCTATAAAACAATAGGGGAATCTGTGACACAGATTATAAAGGTTATAAATCGAAATGTATTTCTTGATAATTGACAGTTTTCACAGTGAAAGTAAAGAAAATGTTTTATGAGGACTTTACAGTGGAGTCCGTGCCCGAATTTAAGTTATAGTTTACTGCCAGCGAAATTAAAAGGTCAATACAATGTTCATATAAACTTTTCAAATATTGGCGTTGAGAAACTATTTAATACTTTTGTATTTTTGTATGGAGATAATAAAATAATTTTCACATTTAGTATTATTTTACAAGAAAGGCACTTTATTTTAACGATTGTATGACATTTGACAACTGTCAACTAACTTAAAACTAACTTCAGCCCGTGACTAAAGCAATGTCAATGTGTATTTAAAAGGTTACTTAGTGTCATGGAAACATGTACGATAAAGGGCGTTTTAAAGGTGGGAGTAGAAAATTTTTTTTTAATTTTAATAATTATTATTCTGAAAAGAGCTTTACCAATTTTTAAAGTAAAAGGTTATTTCATGTTGGCTTTACCTAAGCAGACTTCAAAGGCATAGGTACTCTATTTCTTTCGTTGAATGTAATTTATCAAGTTGCCAAAATAAAATAAAAAAAGTAACCCTTTCAGGTTTTAATTTATTTTCATTTCATCTTAATTTTTTATTCTGTTGGATATAATTATAATCATAAACAAAGGAAGGTAATAAATTGCTGTTTTAGGTATTTTTTTTTATTTTGTTTTTGTAAATATCATATAATTCGTATATTTCTTTAAATAAATCAGATTTATATAAATATATATCTAATATTTTTTTGGGTGGTTTGTTAAAAGTATTTTCCGAATTTATTAATTTTGTTGCCATTAGTTTTTTATGTTTTCTATTTAAATCACTGTTATTCTGCAATATGTCCTGTGATGAGGAAATCACTATATTACTTACTCCCTAAAAATGAATTAGTCAAAAATGTCATAACGAAAAAGCAGCCACTAATAATTCTCGTCAACAACAATTTGTATCCAGGTCATTTAGCAGTCAATTCCTATGAAATATTATTCGCTGAATCCGAAAATGTCAAAAGTTATAAAAGTACAATCAATTTTACATATAATATGGAATTGACTATATCTCAAAAACTGCTTAACTTTTATAGTTTTTGACGGTCTTTTCGGATTCAAGGGACAATTTTAAATAAGAATTGGCTGGTAAATGTCCGGGATACAAATAGAGTATGATATTGGACATATGTTCAATAATAGAAATTTACATTTTTTACCCACCAGTAATTGGATCCTGGCCATTTTACTGTTTGTTTTCAGAATTAAAATTAAAACGCATTAAAGTGACAATGTTTAAACCTGATCTGTATACTTTTTAGAAATATTTTTTATTGTAATTTAAACATAGCCCTGCTCTTAACAAAAAATAAAATCTTACCACCAAAGTAACGTGCGAACTTTTTTGTCCTATATTGGACCCAAAATAAAGTAGTTCTATATTATTACCAACTGAGATATTTATAATTGTATTGAAATAAAAATAAAAAGCACTAGTATAGAAGCAAAATGCCGTGAATAATATTTGCATTACTTTTTGTTATAGCGCGCTGCAGCGTACGCTTACTTAACGTTTATATCTCGTATGTAAACATTATCAGTTTGTTTTTAAAATAAAAATGTTCGGGATCTCGTTCTCTTTAGGCAACGGCTAATCCACTGAAAAATCTCTGTGTTAAATGAAGCCGTAACTGAAAAATTTATTTGAAGCATTATCGGGCTTTACATTTTCACGATTTCGCTGTAGGTGGGTTCTTTTAATTATGTCGAATAATCTCCATCCTTTACAAACAAACAGTCCATCGAGAATTTTATTTTGAAATAATATATGTTTACATATAGTGAATTTTTATTAAATGTTGATTTACGAATACCTTATTTTTTTCGTAAAAAAATAAACTATATGTTGAAATTATTGTCAAGAAAAGAGTTGAAATCTGTTGTTAAAAATATTTCCAAAATAAATGTTACTCTTTTGTACAATTTTTAAATAATTCGTATAAATATAGTATAACTTTGAGCTAGAATATAAATTTTACAATATTGGACAATTTGTTCGGGAGTGAAGCATCACACCACCTAAGATAACCAATGAAATGATTTCCCGCTTGAAATAAGACGCCGGCCGGTCGGCGTATTGGCATTGTGTACTACGATACAGAGCCATAGTGTTCTGAATCGCAGTAAGGATTGACAAAATTAAACGCCACTAAGTACAATACAATCCATACTACGATTCAGCACATCTCCCAGTTTGTGATGTTCTGAATCATAGTAGAGAATGTTGAAGTGTTTGCGCGAATGCAGCAGGCCATACTTTACTGCGATTCAGAAAATATTGGCTATATGCCGCACACTGAAAGAAATATATACTAAAGTTAAATAAAAAAATAATTAGGGCAAATATATTTTATGTTTCATATATAGACTACCACATACATTGCTAAAACAAATATATTCGTTTGGTTAGCAGCCTATTGCTGCCCTAGCAATATAAATGGTGTTTCTAGCAATATTTTTTTGCTGTAATTCACTTATAGTTTACATTTTATAGTAAGGGTAAGTTTATTTTTATTTAGATCTAACATATCTTCTTTACAATAAATGTATTACAAAATTTACCATACATTCATAATAAACAGTAGTATAAATGTGTAAAGCACTAGTATAAAATTTTTAGTATAAATTTGTATTTACTTTTAGCAACAAATTTCTTTCAGTGCACGCATAAAGTAATAAGCCAGAGTTATAGGTTATGTTAGAAATTAATTGATAGTAGTGAAACAGACCCAACCAAAAATCTCACTGACAATAATTATTTTTTATTATCGATTTTTCAAGTTAATTAACTTAAGATCGTTTTACCCTAAAATTTTATTTGGCTTTATCATCGACAATCCTTAATAGATTTTTATAAATATTTTAGTAGTTAATGCCCTCATGTTTCTATTTTTTTTTCTTAAATATAAGAGAAAAAAGCAAAAGATTTTATATATTTAAAAAATAAAAAATATAACTTTAAATTATTATATCAAGTATAATCTATGTATTTTTATTTGGTGTCTATTAAAGAAAACAACACAATACAAAATATAATATAATACAATACAATACAATAAAAAAAAAATTTCTTATTTATGTATATTTTATGTTTATGTTTTTGCAAAATTAATAGTTTTATGTAAAAGTAGAAAAAAAAAGCCTATTAACTATTTTAAATATTATTTAAATCCGTTGTGTATTATTTAAATCCGTTGTGCCATGTGTACCATGGTACGTTTATATCTGATACTTGCAAAATTTTTGGGTAAAACGATCTTTTTGTTAATAAGTTTGAAATGATTTTTTTTCTTTGGGTTAATGTATATTTATTATTAAAACTGCAGAGAGTACCTAGTTTGTTTTTATTAATATTTATTAATACCTAAATAAATTCCAATTAAAAATAATAATATGTTTTTTATTGATAAGGCGTGCAGCTAGCGTATTTGTAGGTAAGCTATCCAACTACAATTCAAATTAGAATACTATTTTCTGAATCGTAGTAAAGTACCATTCTCTACTATGATTCAGAACATCACAAACTGGTGAGATGTGCTGAATCGTAGTATGGATTGTATTGTACTTAGTGGCGTTTAATTTTTTCAATCCTTACTGCGATTCAGAACACTATGGCTCTGTATCGTAGTACACAATGCCAATACGCGGCCGGTCGCTCAACTGCAATCTGCATCATCAGTTTGCAGTTTTAGTTAGTGTTAGAAAGTGTATCATTGTAAGGTTAGTACCACATTTCTGTTGAGTAATTATTGAATATTATTTTTCCGAATAGATTTGTAGGTATTTGCAAAATTGTTCAGGGACTGGGATAAATCAATAATTATGACCTGGTGCTCAAATGAGGATAAAAGGTGTTTCTATGTTCCTACTGTGCTACATTATTGTCAGCTTACTATTTACTTTAGTTTGTGATTCATGTTTTCAGTTTATATTAACTTATATTTACAAAATTTTTGTTTTGGTCGCTGAATACATATTTAATCTATCGACATTTGTACTATTATAAGTGGAGACGCACCTCATGTTGAATTATATCTCAATATTATTAGAATAGGAATTTTATTTTTCAGTTTGTGGTTTATGTTTTGTTATGCTTATTTTATGTTGTCAGTGTGCGTTTATATTAAGTTAAGGTATTCTATTTTCCATATTTTTTGTATAAGTCGCTGAATACATAGGTATCTAAATTAATAATTTAGTTTCATGTTCCTTTTTACCACCCTCGCATCCCAAAAATTATTAAAATTTTTAAATAAATTGGAGAAAATGTTGTGTTATTATGTGCCACAATTTGTCCAATTTCACCACAAAATATTTTATTAAAAAAGTTAGTTAGGTAGATTAAAATATGTTCAAATGTCAAATAAATTATGAGAGTTTTTAATATAATAAGTTTACTACAATTATTTGCTACAATTTAGCACAAATTGTTTGTAGGTTTGTAAGTTAACATTGTTAAATTGACAAAGATACATTTTTTAGTAAAAAATTATTTAATTTTTAACCTAAGCCCCGACCACTTTAACAAGAAAAAATCTTAAAAAAGCCAGAAGAAATCATATTTTTTTCAAACAAGGTTTTTTCCTACTTTAAGACTCTTCTAAAGGTACTAACCAAGTTTCAGATTTTTAAATTAATTTTTAACCTGAGTCCCGACCACTTAAAAAAAAATCCTAAAAAAGTGGGAAAAAATCATATATATATATATTTTTTTCAAACGAGGTTTTTTCTTACTTTTAGACTCTTCTATCAAACAAATTTACGGTTTTATTATAGGTATTATAAAAAGTAACAGGATTAAACAATTTCCAACAAAATTTCTGTGGGTAAAAGGCATAAGGGGATAAAACAAAAAATGCAATTTTTCAATAGAGCCTTTAACGTGTACGCATTATTTCAGGAAATATGTTTATGATTAGCAGGTATACGCATTTGTTAGCATGTGACATGTTATCAATATATTTTTTAATTCAATATTGCTAAACATTGAAATAATTTTGGTCAAAAGTTAACAATAGCAACCTGCTTTAAAATCCACCTTTTTACTAATTATGATTTTCTTATTTTTCAGGTAAGTGTCCAAAAATAGACCTCCTATATATCTCATCTCTTCATATACAAGGTAAAAAAACTCTCTTAAAATGAAATAGTCAAAATTCTACTATTTGAATTAGTACCAGCATTTTTTACTAATAAAAAAGTCGATTTCACTTTTAAATAGTTATTTTTTACTACGTATATAGTTAAAGTTTGACTAATTTAAATTAAGTCAACATCTTTGACTATTTCTGAAAGTTAAAAGTAACTAGTTTCTTTAATTGTTTGCGATTAACAACAAATTATTGTTTGGGTTTAATGCATATAGGCTCCATGGTTAAATGACCCTTAAAAACATACAAAGATGTAAAAAGTTTAGCTCCAAACAGCAACACAAAAAATATATTCAACTTTAAAATATTTTGAACAATATTTATAGACAAATAAAACTGTTTTTATAAACTCATTGGTTATGACATCCACTTTTAATGATAATTGCTGAAGTTACAATTTCATAATATTTTCAAATTAGTGAATAATATAAACTACATTGCACATAAAAAGTAATACTGATACGAAACCGTAAATCAGTATTTACATCACCGATATATGAAAGTAATAAACTGCAGTAATACCGCGGCTGGCCGCTAAACCGTTGCAAATAAAAATTCGTACACTTTGTAGTGCATAGAAAAATTTACGAGCGTCACATCCTCAGTTTAATTTACGACGTTGTGGAACTCAAGCACTTTTACCTCAAAACTTTTTCACTACCCCATTAATAAGATAAACTGTTTTAAATCTTTTCGAGCAAATCTTTTATTTGAAGAGCTCGAGAAATTTTAGAGGAGAGCCATAAATTTCGCTGTTTAAATGGATGCTCAAATTTTATTGTTTCAAATAAGGTGGATTTATATAACATTGCTTTCTTTATTAAATATTATAAAGAATATTAGTGTTCGGCCATACACAGTAAAAAATTTTGCTCGTGTAAATTTTTTAATTTTATTAAGCACATTTAAAGAATATGAACATTATTCATTGGTACATTCACACTATTTATTATTAAAATAAATCAAAAGGGTAGAAAAACTTAATGCGAGAGTTTATTACCCCTTAATGTGTTAAATAGTGACAAAATGTACACTACAGTTCATGCCAATTTCTTTGTCTGTTTTGATGTTACTAAGAGCTCTTTTTTCTTTACACTACTAGTGCACATTGTATCACAATTAAAGTTAAATAACACCAATAGGCAAAATAGACCGAAAAACTGAAAATAACCGAAATGCGTATTAAAATGTTTGGTTGGTACCTATCTACCTAGGCAGTGCATATCCGGAGATACCGCGTTGTGGAAGTGTGGCATTTTTGTTCAGTTAGATTTTAATTAGGGTGAATCCATAAGGGGACATTCTTATTTTTTGGTAAGTATTATTATACTTCCCTTTTCTTTAAGCCTTAATACTCAATAAATACCAATATGTTAAAAGGATGTCCATACCCGACCCATATTATATATTAATAATTTACGGCAGTAGGTCGTTTACTTGTAACATTAATAATATAAATACATACACACTTGATACTTTTTATTTTCAAGCGTAATGGTTGTTATATTAACCTATACCTACATTTTTATTAATATTATGGAAAATTTGTACACATGTGGTAAATCCCCGACATACAGCCGCCTGACGCCTCTCTACCAATGGGATCACCCATTTTTTATGACAGAAAAATGGATTACTAATGAATTCTCAGGATAATTCATTGCTTACAAGTTGACAACCAGTAAAACATTGCATTGATCTAAAACTTTTACGTTTTAAGGAACCATTTTGCTTAAGCAAGCCATACGACTCAAATATAAAATTATATTTTAAAAGGCACCGATTTTGATAATTGTCATAGATTTTTGTTCCAAATAAATGTTTCTCTTTATTTGCCTTTTCGTTTTATTCACTACCACCAATAGGTTTTACTCAAATAATAGTGTTAATTTACACTAGAAGTTTGCACTAAAAGAGTAAAAGTATACCTTTCTAAAATTAGATCTTTTCCAAAGTAGTGTTAATTTACACTGAACAAAAGTGGGATTTTACCCAGGAAGTACATTTTAAAGAAAAATGAATGCCCTTTCAAAAGATGTATCAGTGCTACCACAAACTATTTCATAAGCATTCAGCTAGAGCATTTACATATTCAATACAGACGAGAATTTGTAGTAACAGAGGATCTATTAATACTCGAACATTCGTCTCCACCGGTAGATTTAATTAAAACCTTGTGTTTGACAGGATTAGGAAATCGCAGAGCAGCTCTTTGAAGCAAAAGAGGGACAATTGTCTTTGCCTTGAGTTTATATAATCAAGTTTGTCTGTTCCAATAGTCGACTTTGCACTCACAAATTGTTTGCTTTTTGCGCTGGAAACGTTCTTGAGAAGAATTTGTAGTTTCGAGCTCTAAAATGCCCCTTGAGAGCTATCTCGAAACTATTCCATTCATGAAATTAAATTAAAGGACAAATAGAATTTAATCTTCGAAACAATTTGCTTATCAAGTTTTATACGTTAAGTTTACAACCATGGTACTTATTCAATTAGTTAACAGATTACAGTCGCAACTTTATTTTTAAAAGAAATACACAGTTAAATGGGTCATTTTCAAGAAACACCCGCTTTCAGGAAAATGAAGATCAAAATATTTTTTTTGCTTAAATTGACTTTTGGTTGCATTTTTATAAATGTTTAGAGTTTTGTTTACTTACATTTAAGACAGGCAGTGCACTTTTTATTTTTTTTACGTTTTTTTTTCAGAAAAATGTGTTTAGCTAGCTTTATATATCTCCACTGTGTTACCAATTTGAAATCCAAAAATGAATTCAATAAAAAAAGTTATAAAAATAATTTGAAATAAAATGTACTTAGTTAGCAAACTTTTGACTCCAATTTTTTATTTTATTTTTTATTAAAAATTGTATGCTTTTTTTTAAATATGTATGTATCAGCTAAATGTTTTTTTTTTAACCTTGGCACTTCAACAAAAATTATAACGACATCCAATTTAATTTACATGCATTTAAATGAGAAAAAACGTCGGTTAATAATGGCCTCGTTATGTCAAGGGTACTTATAGGCTTCACTAGACAAGCCGCATTCCCCCCTCTCTCTTGGGAGTTCCCGTTTAACCTCATTTCGGTCTATTGGACACCGATTATCCGTTTACAAATAATTCTCCTAAACAAAGCATGCAATAACAAAAATTCCATGAGCAACTTTTTTTTTCAAATTGAAGAGAGAATTTTAAAAATAAGCAATTTTCGAGTTTTTATCTTTCTTTATACAAAATATTAAATTACCTATACTGCCACTTGATTAATTGATTCGTTCGTTATTTATGTGATTTTATTTTTTTTCAATTCTATAAAAAATTAAATATGGGTGATTTTACAAAAGTTTAAAATTTTTTGTAAATATTCTAGTATATTTCAAAAGATCCAGTTTTTTTAACTTGTCCACCCAATTTTAATGTATTTTTTCAAAAGCACGTTTGTAGAAAATTATAATAAATATTCAAAACATCAGTACCTTGGCGTGTCACAACTCCTGAATCAAATATTTGAGTGATTTTATTTTAAAATGTATTCAATATATCTTAAATTTTTCAATTTCACTACAAACTATAAAACATTAAATAATTTATTTTCATATTTTATCATAGATTCGAATAATAGCAATTTTAAAAAAATTGATAATCTTTGTACTCACTTTTTACCGTCAGTTCTGTGTCCAATGTTAAAATTTCTACGAAATATTGAAATTTAAACGTCGTCCTCGTTTTAACTCAAGTGTTGGTAAAAAAATTACCTACAGAGCCCGCCCTTTGCACGACAGTCATCTTGAAAACAATGCAAGCGGCGAAGTTGTGGTGAATGCACGTATAGTTCCAGTCAAAGTTTCAGTACTGTGGTGAGTAGTTATTTTCTTACGTACCTATATATTTTGAATTGTATATTATATAAGGCTATATGTGATTTGTTGACAAGTAGCATCCACTAATAAAAAATATCAGTAAAGTACTTAATTTCGAATTATAATCTCAAATTTGTATCCCATTCATCAGTACCGTGTCGTCAGTTCCATGTTCGATGTTTCGGTTATCTTTTTTTCGCAAACTTCAATTCAATTTAAATTCTGCTTGCGCAGAACTTGTTTATTTAATGTCATTATAAACTCATATAAATTTGGTGTGGGTCCCATATCTAATAACTGAGATATCGGTATACCCAAAATCCACCAGCCGCCACTTTTTCACCAAAGTGCACCGTACAGAGAATTCTGAAACAACTACCTTTTCTTTTGTATGTTTGGTGACCACATGATTGGACCATTTTTCTTATTTGGAAATTTAAATGGAGCGACTTACTTAGACTTGTTGTACTATCGAATGGCCCGCGAGATCACCGGATTTATCTTCCCTTGATTTCTTTTTGTGGGACATCTCAAAATTTATGACACCCAGCCTGAATATATATGCCTATAGGCATCTTTCGAAAATAATTTGGGAGAATTTTCATATTCCTGTATACAAAATATTAAAATATACTGCTTTTATTGATAAATTGATTCGATGGTTCGAGCAGTCAGGATCGATGAAGTTGACATAGTTCCAAGTGTAATCCCATTAAACCTTGCATAATAGGTCATTACCAAACACAAATTCACCACTATAAATTGGTGCATTCCCTTTGTTTAAACGGAGCTGAATGTCAAATTGAATTATTGAATTCTAAGTTTATATGCGTCTACTTTGCTCCACACTGAAAAGGTCCACTTTGAAACTTAAAATCCGCAAAGTTCGATGATTTTACTTAAAAACTTGCTTTGAAAAAACCACAACCATTAATAGAGTTTTTACATCGTGAATTTAACTCAAAAATGTATAGTACGAATTTTAATAATCAGCTGTCGAACGCTTATATTACAAACGAGTATTTTTGAGAATAAAGCCGGAAAATGTTAAAAAAAAATATGAAAAAAAAACCGTGGCTCGATTTGTTGTGTTGTTGGGTGTATTTCGAGAGGAAATCCTGGGTTGATTTTTTACCGGTTTTCCAATAAACAGTGTTAATCTGAGTGAAGAAATAAATTGCATACAGTCTCTGTAAATATAAATTGTACCTATTAGATGCAATAAATACACATTTTAGTAGTGAGTAACGTGAAAAGTGTAAACATTTCAATTCAGTAAAAATCGCCAAACAAATAAGTCGTCTAAATTTAAACAGCATTTAGCATTATTAAAAGCGTTGATTAAGAAAGTCTCCACTCAACGGTAAAATACCATTATATTATGTTTTATATATATAATATTATGTTGCCATGAATTCGTAGGTATATTTTGTTGTTTAAAATGCAGTTGTCGGCGTTTTTTAGAAACTGAAATATAAAAATGGTTGATTTTAAGGTTATGTTTGTGCAAAAATTATTTTTTACATATTTCTTAAAAATGTTCAAACTTAAATATAAATTATATTAGGTAAAATTATGATATATCATTAGTTAATTCGGCACCAACAAATGTACTTACCGAATTGGATCCTTTGGCAAAACATGAAAATGCAACGATTTAGTTCTTGAACTTTATTTACAATTAAAAACGCAATAATTCACCATGATGCTTTAGATAAAATTCCCACACTAACGTAACTATATAAGCATTTAAGCGTTGAGTTTCTTAATCAATGATATAAAGAATAATCAATCGAAATCGAGTACTAAACCAGTTTTTTAGTTTTTTCCTTGCAACGTAAAACACAAATAACGTGCGCGATTTAGCTGTGCAATTGAACAAAATTTGTCGAGTAAGACTAAACTATCTATTTATTTAAACATGATGTACAGTTCGTATGTTTTAAATATATTGTAAATTCCCGATACTTCTTTAGCGTATGGATGCAGTGTTTGTTTGATATTTAGTAAAATAAAAATAAAAAAATATCACCTCATACTTTGGTTATCGTAAATCAAACGTTTTGTGCCTGGATTGTGAATCTTAAAGTAAATTTTGATGTTTTAATTCCTGTTTGAATTAACTCGACTATTACCGTATCAATCGAACTCCATTTAAAATTGCTTTGATCGTTCGCTAATAAAGCAATTTAGAAATCAATATATCCTCCGTAATAGTCTTGTTTGATTAATTATTTAGCCCGACTAGGATTATATTTCAATTACACGATCAACTTTATCAACCAAATTAAAACTTTTCATAATAATAAAACTTTTTCGTCTAAAAACTTGGGTAAAGTATTTCCAACCCTGTTTAGACTGCTAAGATTCTGCAGTGAAATTCGCAAATGTTTTATTAATTAAATTTTACCCTTTTAATTCAATTAACTTAAACCTAAAGTAACTAAATGTTTTATGTACAGCAGGATTTTCTCTGTTCTATATTTATTATTTTTAATAATTAATAGTCCAAAATGTATATGTGTGCATATTTCTAAAATCCAATTGAATCTACAAAAAAATATATATATGTATATATATATATAGTTTTTACCTTTTAAGTAAGCATTTTTGTTTTCATATTATGTGTGTAGAAACTTTATTATTCCATAAATTCCACGTTTGGAAAGTTTGGCCTAGCATTTCAGTTACAGTATGTAAATGGAGTAATGAAAAGTTAGCTGAAAGTCTGGCCTTTAAATTATGGAATTAATTTTCCTGTTAACAAGTTTATAAAGTTTGATTACATAAATAGTTCATATAATTTTCATGAAGTCCTTTATTATTTATGAAATATATTGGCATTATTGAACAATTTAAATTCTTAATGACCTGTGTATCATATTCATAACAACTTACAAAAAGAACTGCTATTCATGCTGATTGGTAGAGGACCAATAGAGTGGCCTCCCAGATATCCAGACCTGACACTATTATACTTTTTCTTATAGGGCCACTTAACACGTTAAACGCCACGGCGTTATTGGTGATTTTGTTTACTGGGCCAAGTTGATATTTTACTTGTATCATTTTAAAAAATAAAATCGTCAAAATACAGATTAAAAAATAAATAATTAAAAAATTCTTGTATCTTCGTCAGCCGTCAGGGCCAAGCGGTCCTATGCATGCTTTAAAATACCTTATACGAGCGGTCCGCTGGCCAGAAAATCATGTTAAACTGTTAAACAAAAAATTGACAGGCGGTCCCTAGGGACCGCCGTGGCCTGGATGGAAAAACTATTAGCGGTCCCCTGGGACCGCCGTGGCCGTTAACGTGTTAAGATCTGCGACAACGAATAGTTCAAGAATGAGCATTTAATTTAGTTTAGTTAAACTCAAAATTAATTAAATGGGTCACATGTTTGACCATTAAATTGTTATGTCTTCACTTTCCACATTTACCACAGAATCGTTTATGTAAATGTGGCGCTAGAAACTTTGCGGAATTAAGGATTTAATTTTGGTTGCTAACAAGTTTATAAACTCAAATTGCATAAATAAGTAGTATCCCGACACCTCCGCCATTTTTGTAACTAAGTTGTCAAAAATGGTGAATTCACTTGGTAAAAGATTACATTTCTTGCAATATTCTCTTATTATATTCACTTCTAAACTTTTCTTGTAATATATTGTGAAACGTACCCTAATAAGTAATTTCGTGTGTCCCCATAAATACCAAAAAATACCTAAGGATAATAATCAACAAGTTAATTGGACAGCCCTGAATTTATCACCGCAGGATAATTGCATACATATCCTGTCCAAAGGATAATCGCATGAATAAGCTAGGCTGGCCCAATAAGGGACAGAAATAAATTACACAGACCAATGTCTGTCCAGAATATACGTAGTTTAGCAAGGTTAAGTATAAGGGGTGCATTTAATTAATGCGGAAAGGTTCTTATTACGAAGGAAGGATTATTTAATATAATATTATATTATATTCAATATATTATGTAATTTCTTTAGATTCTCACTCTTCCACAAAAAATGTGGTTATGATGGTCAAGTATGAAATGAACATTTTTTATTATACTTGGACAATAACAAGCCAAAGTTACAAATGATTTAATTCTTTTTTTTTTAAAACCTATATAGCTCTGTATCAAACGTTCGTCAAACCATAATAAAACCTTGATGTACAAAGAGTACTTCAGCATAAGGTAAATAAAGAAAAACATATTTTCTTTGTCAACGGGATATCGCTATGGAGTATTTTAACTAAAACCGCGATACTGAAAGCGTTCTAAGCGCCTTAAAGTTCCCCCGAACAAAGGTGCTCGCAAATAAATTAAGTTTACAACCACTGTGGGTGAAATAACAGCAACTTTTCCTGTACGTTGATTGGATTAAACAAGAAAATACAATCTGGAAAGCATTTTGTTAATGCCCACGTAAATTCTTTGGCAGTGTAGAGGATTTTTAATACTTAAAAGTTGTTTAAGTTGCTGGAGTTTCGAAAAGTTGTAATTTGGTCATGGTTTGTCGAATTATAAAAGAGTTTAATAAGGTTTTATTTGGTTTACTAGTTTTATAATGGTCAAATAAGGTTACTGTAAACTCTAGGTATATAATTAGGTTATATAATTGTTTTTACAGCCATTTTATATAACCTTTAGTAACCGTTACCAGTAGGTTTATAATGGAGTTTTATAATGTTTGAGGTTACCTGTTTTATAAAACTATCGTGTCTTAATTTTTTTTTTTTTAAATTGTAAAGTTATTAATTATTCATGTGCCTAATAAACCAAAAAGGTTTAGTAATTGAAACAGAAATTAAGCATAGTATTAGCTTTCGACGGAATGCTTTTTCATAATTTTAATTAAAAATTGGTTGAAAAGAAAATACACAATAAAAAAATCAACTCTAAGCAACACTTATTAGAGTTCTCACAGGTCCACACTAAATAGTGTTGTTTTATAACACTACAATTAGAGTTAATTTGTAATGTAATTTTCCCCAAGTAAGCAAGTATGATTTAACACTATAGCACTGAGGATAAAGTAATTTTATACTGTATTAAAAAGTGTTAATTTACCTAAAATCGTGTACTTATACACTTCCTGGGTAAAATCCCACTTTTGTTCAGAAAAATTAACACTGCTTTGGAAAGGTTCTAATTTTAGAAAGGTACTTTTACTCTTTTAGTGCAAACTTTTAGTGTAAATTAACACTATTATTTGAGTAAAACCTATTGGTGGTAGTGAATAAAACGAAAAGGTAAATAAAAAGAAACATCTATTTGGAACAAAAATCTATAACAATTATCAAAATCGGTGCCTTTTAAAATATAATTTTATATTTGAGTCGTATGGCTGGCTTAAGCAGAATGATTCCTTAAAACGTAAAAGTTTTAGATCAATGCAATGTTTTACTGGCTGTCAACTTGTAAGCAATGAATTATCTTGAGAATTCATCAGTAATCCATTTTTCTGTTATAAAAAATGGGTGATTCCATTGGTAGAAAGGCGTCAGGCGGCTGTATGTCGGGGATTTACCACACGTGTACAAATTTTCCATAATATTAATAAAAATGTAGGTATAGGTTAATAACAACCATTACGCTTGAAAATAAAAAGTAAATCAAGTGTGTATGTATTTATAAATAGTTTATAGTTATATAGTTAAAGTTTATAGGGGAGTTTATGAAGGTTATCGGTACCTAATTTAGTATACTAAATTAGGGACCGATAACCTTCATAAACTCCCCAAATTAGCTCTTTAAGGGGTATATAAGAGTGATATAAATATTTATGTAACCAAATAAAGAAATTTAGGTTTTATAATTTGGATGAAGCCACTATAAAAACAAAAATGTTTATTGAGTTAAAATATAATCCTAGTCGTGCTGAATAATTATACAAACAAGAATATTTGCAGGACGGCTTGATTTCTATAAACCTTTATTAATTAGCGAACGATCAAAGCCATTTTGATCTGGTTAAATAAATAGTCAGTTTAATAGTAGACTTATTTCAAACAAGAATTAAATCATCAAAGCTAAGTTATATAATTAAACCGATAATTGAAAATTATGTGCTTGATTTCAGATAACAAAAATTCAATTAAAAGATTAAAATTTCAAAAGTGGCATTAAATTTATCGGAAAAATAATAAAAGTGACAAATAAGGAAAAATTGGGTCATAAAGTTGTCGAATGGAGTATTTTATTTCTTGAAGGCATCGCGTTACACTTTTAAATAACCTATAGTCCATTCCATTTAAGAATGTTCTACAAGTAAAGAAAAATGAGAGTTGTCCAGTAAGTGAGTGAAACCCATTTTCTTGTACTGGAAAACGAACTTTTCTTACGAGTTGAACATGCTATTTTTTGTATCCTTAATGGAAAAAGTGGAAAACTAAAGAATATTTTTACAAACATTGTTTTTTTACAATCTTTAACATAGTTGCTTATGAAAAGTGAACCGTAGCAACGCATGACAACAAATTAAATAAAAACAGAATTTTGTCGGAAGATGAGTGTTTTTGTATACATGGGTCATTTTCAAGAAACACCCGCTTTCAGGAAAATGAAGATCAAAATATTTTTTTTGCTTAAATTGACTTTTGGTTGGATTTTTATAAATGTTTAAAGTTTTGTTTACTTACATTTAAGACAGGCAGTGCACTTTTTAATTTTTTTACGTTTTTTTACCCTTTTTTTTACTATAAGCTGGTGAAGGTCCCTTTTAGTACTTGTATATTGCGTGGTATTTTCCCTTGGATGTAATTGTAATTACAAATAATTTTAAATTGCTTAATCATAAACTACTTTTAATAAAAGCGACGGTAAATATCTACTTTGTTGTCGAAAAATTCTAAATTCCATTGCGTTACCATAAGGTAACATAGTGGACTCGGTAACGCAGTGGACAAAGTTTTGTAAAACCATATTTAAAAAATAATAATAAGACATTATAGTCATTAATTACTCTCAATAAGCTTTAGGGCCCTAAAATAAACATAAACATGAAAAATAGTATTTTTTCTTACCTTATTTTTATTATTTTTTTTTGAGTAACTTAGCGGACAAACAATTATTACATTCGCGTTACCCGCACCTGTTTCAACCGATATCTTCTTCCTGATTGAATAAATAAATTCAGCTGGGTAATGTGTACGTCCAAACATCATTTGTTGATCACGTGAGTACCAAAAAAGTTGCCATATAGGTATATGTTTTTTTTAAATATTCTATCGGTAACGCAACGGCCGTAACGCAACGGAAAAAATGTCTGGGACATGAGTCAAATTTAAAAAAAGTAGATTAAAATTAATTATTTTATATATAAATTGTTTACTGTATTAATTAAGGATGTTATGGATTGCTATAAAGTTCTGGTTATTCAATATTAAAAAAAAACATGTATGTAAGTTTTATAAAACGCTAATGGGACATGCGAAAATTTGTGTTTCACAAGTTTTAAAATTAAAAAAAAAATATTCGTAAATAACTAAACAAAAATTTTCTGAAAGAGTTTACTAAGGGCTTGTTAGGATTTCACTTGGTTGTTAAATCAATAAGATCCGATAATTTTTAACAAAGTTATTGGAATTCAAACTTACGGACAGCGGAAGACGGGTGTTTTTTGAACACGACCCATTTATGAAAGTTGCATTAATTTTTGCTTTAAATGGAGCAATGCTAGGGGAAGAATTACGAACACTAACAATTAACGATATAGAAGAGAATGAATCAGTTATTATCGTAACACTACGTAATACAAAAACGAAAAAGAAGCATAACTTCGGAAGCGAACGGAATTGAGTTGTATCGGAAGTATCGCAAATTAAGGCCACAAAACACGAATCACTCCAGATTTTTCGTTTGTTACCGGAATGGCAAATGCACTGTGCAACCTGTGGGGATCAACGCATTTTATAGTTTGCCGCGAAAAATTACTGAATATTTGAAGCTTCCTGATTCCAATAGATGCACAGGGCGTTGTATGCGAAGGAGTGCAGCTACCATGTTGGTTGATAATGGGGGCAGTATCCCTGATTTGAAGACTGGGGGGATGGTCTTCAACATCTTCTGCTGAGGGTTATATAGGAGAAAGCATTCAAAATAAAATTCAAACATCGAAGAAATTTTTTAGAGGCTCCAAAGCTTCAAAGGATGACTCTTGGCAGCACTTATCCTCATCAAGTTCAACTATCATGGATGTTTTATTAAACGAATTTTCCTAAAGTACAAATGGAATTTCATTCCAAAATATATCTAATTATATATTTAATATTTATGAACATAAAAATTGTGAATAATTTTTTATTGTTCTGTCATTTCAAGAGCGATATTTGATATGCATTTTTTTATTACGTCGATGCTGGTTACGAAGTAATTTAATATCAATCTGCGGTAGTTTGCAGCTGGTCAGGATGCCCTTAATGAATATTAACGCTTTAGTATGATGAGGTTTGGGTTTCGGGGATCGTTACGAGTTAGATGCTTTGGTGTTGTAAGGATTATGGGACATTTAAGGTTAAAGATCTTAATATGTTTTATTAAGTTCCTCTGGTATTTTAAAACATACAGGGTATTATGTAATTGGGTCGTTTTCAAAAAACACCCGCCTTCCGCTGTCCGTAAGTTTGAATTCCCATAACTTTGTTAAAAATTATCGGATCCTATTGATTTAACAACCAAGTGAAAGCCTAACAAGCCCTTAGTAAACTCTTTCAAAAAATGTTTGTTTAGTTATTTCAGAATATTTTTTTTATAATTTTGAAACTTGTGAAACACATTTTCGCATGTCCCATTAGCCTTTTATAAAACTTACATACATGTTTTTTTTTAAATATTGAATAACCAGAACTTTGTGTTGCTTTATAGCAATCCATAACATCCTTAGTTAATACAGTAAACAATTTATAAATAAAATAATTAATTTTAATCTACTTTTTTTAAATTTGACTCATGTCCCTGACATTTTTTCCGTTGCGTTACGTCCGTCGGGTTACCGATAGAATATTTAAAAAAACATATATATGGCAACTTTTTTGGCACTCACGTGATCAACAAATGATGTTCGGATGTACACATTACCCAGCTTATTCAATCAGGAAGAAGATATCGGTTGAAACAGGAGCGGGTAACGCGAATGTAATAATTGTTTGTCCGCTAAGTTACTCAAAAAAATAATAAAAATAAGGTAACTATAACTATACTATTTTTCATGTTTATGTTTATTTTAGGGCACTAAAGCTCATTGAGAGTAATTAATGACTGTAATGTTTTATTATTATTTTTTAAATATGGTTTCACAAAACTTTTTCCACTGCGTTACAGAGTCCATTATGTTACCTTATGGTAACGCAATGGAATTTAGGGTAACGCAATAGAATTTTTCGACGACAAAGTGAATATTTACCGTCGCTTTTATTAAAAGTAGTTATTTAAAATTATTTGTGATTACAACACATGATATAGATTACATCCAAGGGAAAATTCCACGCAATATAAAAGGGACCTTCATCAGCTTATAGTCAAAGAAAAAGGGCGTCTACAATTTAGAAATCTAAGTTGTTATTCTGCAAGTGAGCACCACTACAAGGGATTTTGTTTATGCATTACTCTAAAATCGTACCACCCTATATAGTTTCTTTTTTACGTTATCTGATTAAGTCCTTTGTGTACCCCAGTCCGTTGTGATACCAATGTCTATTTCTTTACTTTTTTTAGTTTTTGTTAAAAAAAATCCTTAAAATGATTTTACTATCACTTGGTAATACCTGTTTATAAATTAGAGTTTAACTCACTAATATAGTGACTAAAAGAAAATATTAATGGTATTGTTTTTTAACAAAGAATCGGAATGGTGTCTTTTAAAAAGTAACTTAACTAACATAAATATTTAAAAAAGGCATATAATTTTTAATAAAAAATAAAATTGGAGTCAAAAGTTTGTGAACTAAGTACATTTTATTTCAAATTATTTTTATAACAACTTTTTTTATCGAATTAAATTTTGGATTTCAAATTGGTAACACAGTGGAGATATATAAAGCTAGCTAAACACATTTTTCTGAAAAAATCGTAAAAAAAATTAAAAAGTGCACTGCCTGTCTTAAATGTAAGTAAACAAAACTCTAAACATTTATAAAAATCCAACCAAAAGTCAATTTAAGCAAAACAAAATTTGATCTTCATTTTCCTGAAAGCGGGTGTTTCTTGAAAATGACCAAAATACAAAAGTGTTATGCCCTTAAAGCTCTAATACCCTTCTGTATTTATTTACTTGCCCAGCTATTAGCTTAAGCAATGATTAGAAAATTTAGTACCTATTTTAAAAACTTCATAACCACAAAATTAATTTTTTCATCGGTTTTTTCTTTCTGTTTACTTAGATGAAATTGGGACAGTCTTTAGAATTTAGAAAAAAAAAGTGTCAGGTTCAATATGAATTCCCTATTTGCATCTCTATATCCTCCTGGGTATTCCCCAGGGTTCGATCCCTCACTGCCTATAAAATTAAATTAAGCATAAACAGTTTAAGTCAAATGTTAGGGTAAATAACATTATGTATACTACAAGTAAATGCTTTTAAAGTTAAAAACTTTTAGATGGCACCTTTAAAATGTAAATAAGAATCAAGAAACTTTATGCAGGTTATAACATATTACAGTTTGTTTTGTTTTCTTATGGGAGTTTTCTGAATACTTTCTAAAAGTTTTACATTACCTATAGGTTTACTTTGCACTATGTTAGGTATACTTTGGATATATTTATACGTAAATTCGATAAAAAATATTTTAAAATTGTGTTCAACATTTCAATACTTTAACAAAATCATTGTTAATTGTTGATTTAGTATGCCCCAAAAGTAAAAATAAACACCCTGTATAAATGTAATTGTATCTTATCATGAATTTGAGACGTGAAACATTTAAATCTTAAGGGAATTAGAAATTCCAAGTTTCCTTCTACTAAATTTAATAACTCCATATACCTACTTTACCATTAAACGAGACAGTTAAGCTCGTGGAATTCATGATTTAATATTAATTTTAATAAACCATTTTGTTTAAATTAAATTAAAATCATAATTTTAAATATAATGAACCTTGTTGGATTTTTTATTAGTAAATTATAAGTAAGTTTTAGAAAATGTAAAGTTAATTTAAAATTCAAAAGTGTTTATAAAATAAACTGAACATTTTCTTAAGGAAAACAAACAAACAAACTGTAAAAATACGAAGCAAAAAGTTTCTTGTTTCTTAAAAAAACATTTGCAATTTAAAGAAGTTTTAAAGTTTGCTTAAATTTTCTTAAACATATATTAAACATATTTTAATCTAATTTGTGTAAGTAAATGAGTATTTTAGAGACTTTTTTAATATAATATTTTGTGGTGAAATTGCACAAATTGTGGCACATGATAAAAATATGGAAAATAGAATACCTAAACTTAATATAAACGGACACTGACAACATAAAATAAACATAACAAAACATAAACTACAAACTGAAAAATAAAAATTGATATGGCTAATTCTAATATTATTGAGATATAATTCAACATAAAATGCGTCTCCAATTATAATAGTACAAATGTCGATAGAAATATGTATTCAGCGACCAACACAAAAATTTTGTAAGGATAGAATAAAGTTAATATAAACTGAAAACATAAATTACAAACTAAAGTAAATAGTAAGCTGATCAATAATATAGCACAGTAGGAACATAGAAACACTTTTTATCCTCATTTGATCACCAGGCCCATAATTATTGATTTATCCCAGTCCCTGAACAATTTTGCAAATACCTACCTACGTATTTGGAAAAATAATATTCAATAATTACTCTCCAGAAATGTGGTACTAACCTCACAATGATACACTTCCCAACACTAACTAAAACTGCAAACTGATGATGCAGATTGCAGTTGAGCGACCGGCCGTCGTCTTATTTCAAGCGGGAAATCATTTCATTGGTTATCTTAGGTGGTGTGATGATTTACACCCGAACAAATTGTCCAATATTGCAAAATTTATATTCTAACTAAAAGTAATACTATTTTTATACGAATTATTTAAAAAATTTAACATTGGTTAAATATAAAATCTTACTGTTTCCAACAAATTATAGAAAATTGATTTAAACAAACTAATAAGAAAAGCCAATCCAACTATCTTGGGTAACGTAGCACATTTATAGAAAATTATGCTCCTCTTCGCAATAAAATAAACAATTTTTAATTCAAGCGAAAGAAAATAAGAGCTCAGAAACTTTATAAAATTTTTGTTTACTTCTTGTCATCAAAAAGGATAAATTTAAGGATTCTAGTGCAAAAAACAGGATAAATTTAATCTTATTTGATGGCAATTCGCAATTTCACTGTCTTGAATCTGATTTTTAAACAGGTCATTTCTTTAAGGATAAACGACTTAAATTTCTGTTATAATCCGATAAAAAAAGTGGAGTGAGGTTTTAATTTTCTTTGCATTAAATTGTCCGTTATTCTAACGAAAAAATTGAATTTTAATTTTCTCGAGGCGTGTCTTTAAAACTGACTTCAAGATATAAATGTGACAACCTTCTGGCTGGAATATTAGTTTATGCAGAGGCATGCATATTTGAGCAATTTTTTAAAAGGAAAAGGAAACAGACAATGAAGAATATAAATTGATTTGCGTAAGCGAAAAAATGTAAAGAAAACCGTAATCCCACACGAACTACATTATTTAATGAAATGCCTTAACTGGAATACATTTTGTATTTGGAAACAAATTATTTTTTATAAATTTCAAAACACGTCAACTTTAAACGCATCTTCAACGATAGGTTGGCGTTGTCTAGGAACAGTCCCCTGGCAAATAGGAGGCAATTCTGGATGCTCCACACTCATATAATATGTTCATCTATTATTAAATGTAACCCTGTAAAACTTGAACTATAAATTAGGCAAACTGCTTGCATTCAATGTAACAGCAAACTCATAGTCTTGATAAACCACCCTATAACTCAAAAACTTACTAAAATAAGAGCAAATCGTGCAAAGATTATTCAATTACAAATGTTCCGTAGTTCTGAATGATAAATGAATGTTTTCGCAGACGACTGATTCTGCAAATTAAATCCCAGCGTTCAAAATTAAAAACTAAAACTAAAATTAGTTTTCCTTGCGAATGAGCGCAAATCACATATTTTTATTAAGTTATGAAATTGCCGGGTTTAATTTAAACTGCGACGTTTTCATTCCGAGTGAATCGCGTTTATTAAAATCAAAGAAAAAAAGCGAGAAAGTTTAAATCAAATTTTAATGTTTTATCTACCCCACAATCCAGTAAGGTTAAAACAGTTTGCAGATGTCATATTAGTAAAAACTCTTGACAGTTATCAGATGTAAAATAATATGTCAAATAAAATTAACTTTAAAATCTGAAAAATATTACTTTGCTAGATACAGTTCATTTTTTTTTATTTGGACTAGCTTATGCTAGTTTGATTAAGTATTTTTAGTTCATTTTTTTTTATTTGGACTAGCTTATGCTAGTTTGATTAAGTATTTTTAGTATTTAAAAAATGGTGCTTCTGCTGAAGACATAATTAAATACTCTGGCACTGTCAAATTGACAGTAATGTTTATTATTGATTATTTCCCTTATTATAATATGAACCAATCAAAAGCCTTGAATTTTCGAATAAATTTCGTTTAAATAAGCGATTAAATCACTAGAACTATTTATCAGCGATTAAATTTTAGCCTCCATATTGGATTTTTGTTTACGATTTTATGGTGTTATTTATAAGTTTTAACAACCATTTTTTAAAAAACAATAAAAAATAAGTTATCTAGTTTACGAAATATCAATTATTACTTATTACATACCTTAAATTAGTGGAATTTTCTTTAAAAAATATTTATAAATTTTGACACATACGTCAGATTTTATGAATTGTCAAATAGTTTCCTTTAATTCGAGAAATAATCTAGACGTATATCACTCAACCTATAAATTTAATCTGTCAAACTATGCTCAGTAAGTTTTTTATTTGATTTTTCTTTTTGGAAAATAGTTTCATGCAAAATAATTAAAAATAAAACCCCTCGACCGGTACGCGGTCTCGTGATTTTATTAAATTATTTTGCATTCAACATTTTCCAACAAAAACCAAACAAAAAACCACTGAGCCTAGTTTAACCGATTAAATTCATAGTTCTCGTGATATAATAAATGATAATTTACTTGTTAATTATTATATAATATCCATATAAAAAGATGACTATGTCAAAAATAAAATCAGATTCTAAAGTAAAAGAACTTTTAAGGGCAAAACTTCATTTCGATGAAGTTATGCCAAAGGCCTCAATGGCAGAAAAAGTACATCGCCTTATGGACATTTTTGGAGTAAAAAAGTAGCGGTTTTACAAATATTAAATCACACATTATTTTCAGCTAAGCAGGGAGAAATAAAAAACCAAAAAATTAAAATTATTTTCTGTTAGGTTCAACCTTTTTGTGAAAAATCTAGTAATTAATTTTCCTGTCTTTGAAAATAGCATCCATTTGGTTTGAAAAAGATAAGCAATAGTTATGAAACTTGTTCTTCTTTTAAGTTGCAAATAATTTTAAAGAAAAAAATGATATTATTGATTCTAAATTTGGTCAACTTTAAGGCTCAATAACTTTTTTATCTGTGGACATTTTTAAATTTTATGTTTTTCATAAGGAAATCAATTTAGATGAGCTTAGTTGCAAAAGTCCTAAATTGTGTTTTTGGCCGCTTTTCCCCGGTTTCAGTCCACCGTAAAGCACCATCAGCACTATAGAAAATAAAATTAATAACATACTAAATTTGGCCACTATATCGACCATGTGAAAGCCATAAGTCTTACCCTTGGTCCTTTTTTCTCCAGGACACGTTATACGGGATGAAAATAATTCTTCCCTACCCAGATAACATATAAATAACTGCCGATAACGAAACCGACCTTAGACAATAAAAGAAAGGTGACAAGTAATTAAATCCCTAGATATGATATCTAAGATATCTATGATCAGATCGGATCAGATTTTAAGTTTTTATTTATAACATAGATTTTTATCAGTCTCTTTCTATAACTGTTACAAGCAAATGCAAAACAAACCACCATTGTATTTTAATATTGAAACCAAGTCAGTTGTCAGTGGTGCGTAGATGAGTAAAATCATATAAAAAAGTAGTTAAATATAGTTGACTACGGCCCAGGAGAGACAAAGTATCCCTAGCGTATAGGACCTAACAGCAAATAATTTTTATTTTTTGTTTTGTTTATTTCCCTCTTATTTTTCAAAATTAACATTAAAATAACATGTTTGATCTGCTTGGCTACCAACTTAATAAAAACAAACTGTATCTAGCAAGGTAATATTTTTTCAGATTTTAAAGTTAATTTTATTTGACATCTGATAACTGTCAAGAGATATCTGTCAGACAGGTTAAACCTCACTTTTCCCAATATGACATCTGTCAAACTGTTTAAACCTTACTGGATTGTGATATTTTATCTAGATAAAATATTAAAATTGGATTCAAACTTTCTCGCTTTTTTTCTTCGATTTTAGTTAACGCGATTCACTCGAAACGAAAACGTCGCAGTTTGAATTCAACCCGGCAATTTCATAACTTAATAAAAATATGTGATTTACGCTCATTCGCAAGGAAAACTAATTTTAGTTTTAGTTTTTAATTTTGAACGCCGGGATTTAATTTGCAGAATCAGTCGTCTGCGAAAACATTCATTTATCATTCAGAACTACGAAACATTTGTAATTGAATAACCTTTGCACGATTTGCTCTTATTTTAGTAAGTTTTTGAGCTATAGGGTGGTTTATCAAGACTATGAGTTTGCTGTTACGTTGAATGCAAGCAGTTGCCTAATTTATAGTTCAAGTTTTACAGGGTTACTTTTAATAATAGATGAACATATTATATGAGTGTGGAGCATCCAGAATTGCCTCCTATTTGCCAGGGGACTGTTCCTAGACAACGCCAACCTATTGTTGAAGATGCGTTTAAAGTTGACGTTATTTGTAATTTTTTAAAAATAATTTGTTTAAAAAAAATATATTCCAGTTAAGGCATTTTATTAAATAATGTGGTTCGTGTGGAATTACGATTTTCTTTACTTTTTTTCGCTTACGTAAACCAATTTATATTCTTCATAGTCTGTTTTCTTTTCCTTTTGAAAAATTGCTCAAATATGCATCCTTTTGCATAAACCAATATTCCAGCCAGAAGGTTGTCAAATTTATATCTTGAAGTCAGTTTTTAAAGACACGCCTCGACAAAATTAAAATTTAATTTTTTCGTCAGAATAACGGACACTTCAATGCAAAGAAAATGAAATCCTCACTCCACTTTTTTATCGGAATATAACAGAAATTTAAGTCGTTTATCCTTAGAGAAATGACCTGTTTAAGAATCAGATTCAAGGCAGTGCAATTGTGAATTGCCATCAAATAAGAATAAATTTGTCCTGTTTTTGCACTAGAGTCTTTAAATTTATTCTTTTCGATGACAAGAAGTAAACAAAAATTTTATAAGATTATATAAAAGTTGCCACATTTTGTTTAAATTTAGCATAATTACAACAATGCAAATTGTTAATTTGGCGTTTTTTTAATTGTTGATTATGTCATTTTTGTAATGAAGTGAAATTCAAACAAAATCTGGCCACTTTTATGACAGAATCTAGTGCATTTCTTTCAAATTTAAGGTTATGGGCCCAAATTGTAAATATCTTAAGTTTTTAAAGTATACTTTATACTTTATACCTATAGGTACTAAATTTTCTAATCATTGCTTAAGCTAATAGCTAGTGATTAAAGTGCGGTAACGTTACCGCGGTAACGGTAATTTTGGTAAGGTAAGTTTGGTAATTTAACCTGGCAAATTTCTTTACCGGTAATTTTCAAAAATGATTTCGCCATGTAGCCCTGAATCTATAACGCTCTTGGATTTATTCATTTTCTTCACCTAGTTGCATTGTTTTCTGGAAGGTAAGTTACCTGAGGTAACTGCCCGATTGCGATTTAGACGTGTTTGGCCAATCAAGGGAAGTATCAACTTTAAAGTATAGATTCTGAGGGAGAAAATATTTAAATTTTTAAATATACTTTTTGTTCTTTACAAGTAGGTACTTACTTTATTACTTAGTGTATAGAGAACAATATATTTTTTTTATTTTTAAATAAATATTATTTTTTTAAACATTATATTTTTATGTAGGTTTCCTTTTATAACAAACAATAATATAATAAATGGTTTAAGTATGTAAAAAATACTAAAAATATATGATTCCAAAACGTATACATTATAATATACATTATATTATAATGTCCATCCACATGGTATAATTATTTGTTTTCTGAAATATTTCCAAAATTACCGTAAAATTACCGGTAAATTACCACTGAGAAAAATCAAATGAAAATTACCGGTAAACTTCAATCACTACTAATAGCTAATAGATGAGTAAATAAATACAGAAGGGTATTAGAGCTTTAAGGGCAGCTACTTTGTTGGTTGGTATCTATGTACTTACAGAACACAAGTGCGTAACCAGTGGCGTATCACAAAAAATATAAAAAACTTCTGATGCATATTTTTTCTTTATCTTTGGAAAAATATTTTTTTAAATATTTTTCCGTTACACCTTATGTCAAAAGGTATTAAATTTTCTCTCAGCCGTGTCTCGAGGTTTTTAGCCCCACACCCTCCTTATATTTTATTTACGTGATGCTTTTTCTACTGTCAGTTAAAATATTGCGAAACACACGCAAAGAAATAAATATTTAACGTGTTGGATCTGCATTTTTTGTTTTTTTTTGTGGCAGGGAGTTTTATTAATGTATGTTGTTGCGAAGCGTGCGAGATTATGGTTTTATAAGCTGCAAACAAATTTATATTCCTTATTTACTGTTCCCTGTTTCTTTTGAAGGATTGCTTTAATGTAATCTTGTAGCCTGGATGTTTTTATATTGATACTCTCGGCAAATTTAAGTTGAATTTTTTCGTTAGAATAACAGAAAATTTAATTCACAGGAAATGAAAACCTCTATCCACTTTTTTATTGGTTTATAAGAGATATACGCTAAAGAAGTATAGCTAGTAAAAATATCGAAAAAAAAATGTGGCACGATTTGTTGTGTTGGGTGTTTTTCGAGAGGAAATCCTGGGTTGAGTTTTTATCGGTTTTCCAATAAACAGTGTTAATCCGAATGAACAAATAAATTTCATACAGTCCCTGTAAATATAAATTGTATTTATTAGATACAATAAATACACATTTATTTAGTAATGATTAACGTGAAAAGTGTAAACATTTCAATTCAGTAATAATCGTCAAACAAATAAGTCATCTAAATTTAAACAGCATTTAGCATTAATAAAAGCGTTGATTAAGAATTCTTTAAAGTTTCCACTCAACGGTAAAATACCATTATATTATGTATTATATATAATAATATGTTGCCATGAATTCATAGGTATTTTTTGTTGTTTAAAATGCAGTTGTCGGCGTTTTTTAGAGAACTCAAATACAAAAGTGGTTGATTTTAAGGTTATGTTTGTGCAAAAATTATTTTTTACTAATTTCTTAAAAAATGTCCAAACTTAAATATAAATTATATTAGGTAAAGATATCATTAGTTAATTCTGCACCAACAAATGTACTTACCGAATTGGATCCTTTGGCAAAATATGAAAATGCAACGATTTAGTCCTTAAATTTTATTTACAATTAAAAACACAATAATTCACCATGATCCCTTAGATAAAATACACACACTAACGTAACTATATAAGCAATTAAGCGTTGAGTTTCTTAATCAATGATATAAGGAATAATCAATAGAAATTGAGTACTAAAAAGCTTTTTATTTTTTTCCTTGCAACGTAAAACACGTGCGCGATTTAGCTGTGCAATTGAACAAAATTTGTCGAGTGAAAAAACTACCTATTTATTTAAAAATGTATTGTTGACAATAAAAATAAAAATATTTTACATATTTTGCCTAATCAAATTTTCAACGTTCAGTCTATTTGGTAAGACGCGAGGACCTATCGAGAAATCGGTAATTATTCCTGCCCAGACGTTGTTAGAAAATATTTGCTGGTGCCTTGATTCAATACAGGCATGAGGATTTTCATCAGCCCATACATAACTATTATGGAAATTAATAATTCCATCGCTATTGATTCCGGTAAAAATATTTTTTTCAATAAAGTTGGGGTCTTCATGCCATTTTGTTCTTAACCAGCGACAGAAATCCAGTCTACGTGGAAGATCTTGAGAATTTAAAGCTAGTACTCTGTGTAAAGGGATCTAGCAGTTGCTCGTGCAATATTTCTCGAACTGTTCTTGTTGGAACGTCTTCTTGCATAGCAATTCTTCCAGTGCTTGTCTCACTACTACCAGGACCGTTTGTTTACTTTAAGTGCCAGTTTCACACAGTCTTTGACAGTGGCGGCCCGTCAGGGGAGGCAGGTGAGGCAGTGCCTCATCATAGAGAATTAAAAAATTAAGTATAATCTAAATATTTTACTTTCTATAATATACTATAAATTTTTAATATTTACACATGAATTGTGAAATAGTCAATAAAATTGATTGATTTTATACGTGGAATACCCAGCAACATTTAAATTATTTGAATTTGAAACGACCGCAATTTAAACTAATATTTATAGCTGGATGATTGGCTCAGAAGCATGCCTGAACTAATTTAGACTCACGATTGGCGTTAGCCTTGTTGTCTCGTTTTATTACAATGCGATATCATAGTTGTCTCCTTCTCTCGTATTAGCATACGCGAGGCAGGCACGCCTACATCCAAGGAAATAAGCAGGTGTTGTGGCAACACTGTTGCGGAATTTTAGATAAATTATACTTCACACGTTTTTCAAAATTCAATAGTAAATGGTATTATTTCTCTTATAATAAATCGATTTAATCGAAATTATATTTCTATTCTAAAATAAACATATTTTAACACTATCGCCATCTTGTAGCCATCACACTAACCAATAAAATAAATACAGATTCCTTCTTTAGGTTTGTTTTGGTTATAAAATTCTGAACTGTTTAAAGAACAAATCTGTGGTTATTTACGCAATATTTTGTTTATTCTTTTTCTATGACTTTGTCTTTTTTATGATTCTTTTGTAAGTGGTTTATTCTGTGGGTTTAGTTAATTGAACTTGGTGATTTATGTGAATTTAGTCATTATGGATATTACGGTGAGAAATTGTACCGATATTATTGTCCTTCACGTGGTTCTTGCTGAACAATGAAATATTAATTAGACAAAAATGAGGTTTATTTAAAATAAACGTCATTTTTACAATAAAATATATTTCATTGACAAAGTAGAGGATTCCTTCCCCACCACAGTCTAAGTTTTTTACTTAGTTACTTAGTTTTAAGTATAGGTTGTGAACTGCGACGTCAGTTTTTTTAAGTTGGGTTTAAAAAAATTTCTTCGCCTTTAAATGAGGGCGAAACCCTGCCTCTGCCTCACGAAAATGAAATCTCACGGGCCGCCACTAGTCTTTGATTTAAACTGGAAAACCCGAGAATGCTTATTGGTACAATCTTCAAGCCTTACTGTATATGAAATGCATGTTGACCATTTTTTTGAAAGTGTAATTTACCTTTTTTGATAAAAAAAACACTAAAATTTTCAACACAACATTAATAAATGGCACCAAGAAAATGTAAATCCAAAAATATAAAAATTCATAACGGTAACCACATGCCGCGGTATATGGCACAAGAATTTTTCATAACGAGAGAAATAGACAACATCTCATGCATAAAATATATTCCTAAGGTAGAAATAAGCCTTAAAATTGCATTCACTAACGCATAAGTATCCTGCGGACGTTACCAAAGAATCTATTTGATTATAAGCGACTTATTCAAAAATATTTTTTATACTCCCACCTTTAAAACGCCCTTTATCGTACATGTTTTCATGACACTAAGTGATCTTTTAAATACACATTGACAAGTTGTGGCTTTATGGCGCTTTAGTCACGGGCTGAAGTTAGTTTTAAGTTGGTTGACAGTTGTCAAATGTCATACAATCGTTAAAATAAAGTGCCTTTCTTGTTAAATAATACTAAATGTAAAAATTATTTTATTATCTCAATACAAAAATACAAAAGTATTAAATAGTTTCTCAACGCCAATATTTGAAAAGTTTATATGAACATTGTACTTACCTTTTAATTTCGCCGGCAGTAAACTGTAACTTAAATTCGGGCACGGACTCCACTGTAAAGTGCTCATAAAACATTTTCTTTACTTTCACTGTGAAAAACTGTCAATTTTCAAGAAATACATTTCGATTTATAACCTTTATAATCTGTGTTTATAAAATATAAAAATTTGACATTTGACGGTGACACACAGATTCCCCTATTGTTTCATAGATGGCGCTCTATGCAAATTTTTGATTTAAATCATTTTAAGATAATAATAAGTATTTGTCGTAGAAAAAGTATAGTACCTATGCACCTCGTTTATAAACTTTTCTATACACTCATTAAATTCGTGTATAAAATGGCGTTTATCATACTTGATACATAATATACTATTATTAAAGAAAGATGTAAACGTTGTGTTAAGGCAATCCTTAGAATAGGTCGTATACCTAAAGATGTGGCTTAATTTTTGGAGGAGTATACATTGCGTATCTAGTGATGTAATTTTTTAATACTTCAAGGGGACCTAAAGAGGATTAAATTTGCCCCTCTTCGTTCAATTATGCTTAATTTTGACTTTTTGGTAGAAACACTCCAAGTAACACAAAATTTTATGCGGTAAAGGAAATTAACGTAAATAATACCGTTGTAGCGTTTGCTTGAGGTACTTTTATGAAATTGGCTGTTTAAGTGCGAAAATAAACTTTTATCTAAAAGGCGAGGTTATTATCAAGGGTGCTCAAAGTTTATTATACAGGGTGTTTCACATTCGTGGTCCCTTGGAAGTTTCTGGGGAACGGAAAAAGATTTCGATTTAAAATTTTAAAATTCTAAAAACTAAAAATAATTTATAATATTTATAACCTTTATCCTACCAAAAAGTACGCCACTGATCGACTAGGAACTTTAGGATAATCTGGTTGCCTAATTTAATTTATTGTGTTATGGTTGGTAACAAGTTTTCAGATTCTGTCAAAATATTTGCCAGATTTTGTTTAAATTTTACAACTGGCAACGCGCATATACTTTGTTGGTTGGTATCTATGTACTCACAGAACACAAAAAATATAAAAAACTTCTAATGCATATTTTCTTTGGGAAAATATTTTTTTAAATATTTTTGTAATAAAACTATAGTTTGCCTCTGAATTTCGTTCCATTACATTTAAACGTCAAAAGAGAAAAAATTTAAAAAATAGTTAATATTTACTTAAAAGTAAAGTGTTTCGTAATATTTCGTGTAAAACAACCTTAATCATTTAATTAAGCAGAAGTTTGCCTTAGATGCTTCCGGATGTATTATACTGTTTATTTATTAAAGTTGCTTCCTTTGGGGTTTAATGCTGATTGTGAAAGCTGGTAAACTGGTTTATCAAACTTGATACATAATACACCATTAAATACGTATAAATAAAATCCGTACAACTAAATCAACATATTTAGCTATTTAGGCCCCTGAAAATCCCGGTTATAAATTTTGCATGGTTTATAGAATTTGCGCCATAATTTATGAGACCAGCTGAACCTTTTAAAACATTTGTTTTAAATAATAAATAATAATATGGGTGATTCTACAAAAGTTGGAAAACTTGATGTCATCAGTCAATAGGGGTGACGTTCACAATATCGAAATTCATTATATCGAATTCAAAATATCGAACACTTTTTATCGAAAATCAAAATATCGAAAATACAAAATGTCGAAAATCAAAATATCGAAAATTCAAAATGTCGAAAATGATAATATCGAAAATTAAAATGTCGATTTGAAAATGTCGAATAATTAAAATATCGAAAATTAAAATATCGATTTGAAAATATCGAATAAATAAAATATATAAAATATCGTTGAGTAATTAATTTTATTTTATTATAGGTTAATATACCAAACTAACCCAAACTTAACAACCCAACCCAACCGACCCCGCCCCATTGGGCCCTTCCCGCCCCATTGTCACAATCCAGCCTGCCCTTAGATATACAGGGTGTCTCATTTGGTTTTTCACTTTTTGAATTTAAAATTAAAAAAAACCAATTGATCAATTTTGACAAATTTTTTATTAAATTAAAGAAAAAACTTGGGAAATTTATTACTTTTAAATTATATTGTCCAAATGTTGCCCATTTTTTTCCTGGAACTCTTGAAGTCGAGCTCTAAAATTTGCAATCACGCTCCGAAAAGTTTGCTCACTTATGGCTTTCATTTCTGCCCGAATATTGTGCTTCAAGTCCTCCAAATTGGCAGGGTGGTTACGATAAACTTGACTTTTAAGATATCCCCATAAAAAGAAGTCGCATGGAGTCAATCCGGGCTTCTGGGGGCCAATTTATGTCACCTCTTCGGGAAATCAGTTTTTTCAGGAAAAAACGCCTGAACAACGGGCAAAGACCGATTTGAAGTGTGACTTGTGGCTCCGTCTTGTTAAAACTGGGTAAATTCCTTCAAATTCTTGAAGAGCAGGTGTCAAAAAATCACGTATCATGTCGACATAACGCCTGCGAACCGACAAGTTTTGTTCCTGCCGCACAGACGCTCTCACCATCTCAATGTTTTCAGGGCTTCTTATTGTTTTTAAACGGTTGGTTATGCGTTTATTTGTCGTTGAACCAGTCTCTTTAAACTTACGAACCCATGCCCTAATAAATTAATGCCTGGGCATTGTTAAATGTCGTGTAAATTGTAATGGCGTCTAAACAAACGTCGAACGAGAGTGCAAGAATTGTTATTTTTATAAAACTCGCGCACACAAAAAGTGCGTTGTTCTCCTGTGTAACGCTACATGTTGACTAAATTTCCCAATACCAAGCGTTTGTTTACGACTAACCTCACTCTTCCAACCCACCTAACAACTTTTTTACAGGGCCACAAAAAGTGAAAAACCAACTGAGACACCCTGTATTATACCTCTATTGCTCAATGGGGCGGGAGGGGCCCAATGGGGCGGGGTCGGTTGGGTTGGGTTGTTAAGTTTGGGTTGGTTTGGTATGGCACAATGCAGTGTACCTGCATAACCAAGATGACAGCTATTCGTCATTACCTTGAGGAATACTTTGCCTCTAGTCCAATTATTACTTGATTAAACCGGCAACACTGTCAACTTAATAATGACCGACTGTCGCCATCCGCTAGTGTGATATTTTGCTCTTTCGATATTTTAATTTTTAATATTCTGTAATTTCGATATTTTATATGTCCATATTATTATAATCGATATTTTAAGCAGTCGAGATTTTATTTTCGATAAATTGAAAATTCGATTAAATAAAATTTCGATATTTTCATTTCGACATTTTGTATTTTCGATATTTTGATTTTCGACATTTTGTATTTTCGATATTTTGATTTTCGATAAAAAGTGTTCGATATTTTGAATTCGATAAAGTGAATTTCGATATTATGAACGTCACCCAGTCAATAGAGTAGGTATTTTAATATTTTTTGGAAATATTTTAGTATATTACAAAAGATCCAGATTTTTTTAACTTGTCCACCCAATTTTAATGTATTTTTTCAAAAGCACGTTTGTAGAAAAACTTAATAAATATTCAAAACATCAGTACCTTGGCGTGTCACAACTCCTGAATCAAATATTTGAGTGATTTTATTTTAAAATATATTCAATTTATCTTAAATTTTTCAATTTCACTAGAAACTATAAAACATTAAATAATGTATTTTTCATATTTTATCATAGATTCGAATAATAGCAATTTTAAAAAAATTGATAATCTTTGTACTCACTTTTACCCGTCAGTTGTCACCAATGTCCAATGTTAAAATTCAAAATTCCTGCGAAACATTGAGGTTTAAACGTTAAGTCCTCGTTTTAACTCAAGTGTTGGTAAAAAATTACCTACAGAGCCCGCCCTTTGTACGACAGTCATCTTGAAAACAATGCAAGCGGCGAAGTTGTGGTGAATGCACGTATAGTTCCAGTCAAAATGTCAGTACTTTGGTGAGTAGTTATTTTCTTGCGTATATATATTTCGTAGTAATTTATATAAGGCTATATGTGATTTGTTGATAAGTAGCATCCACTAATAAAAAATATCAGTAAAATACTTAATTCCGAATTATAATCTCAAATTTGTATCCCATTCATCAGTACCGTGTCGTCAGTTCCATGTTCGATGTTTCGGTTATCTTTTTTTCGCAAACTTCAATTTAAATTCTGCTTGCGCAGAACTTGTTTATTTAATGTCATTATAAACTCATATAAATTTGGCGTGGGTCCCATATCTAATAATTTTAGATTGATGTGGAACACTACTATCATTCCATCGCATCGACGAAAAAATATATTTTAGGATTGAAAATAGTGTGATGGTTTACACTAACTTTTTCACTCTACAACTTTCACCTGGGAGAACACTAAAATATTATTTTACTGTGTAGGTGTGAAATTATGGTTTAACAATAAATCTGTTTAAAACAGAAAAAACATGGTTAAATAAATGTCTTTTATAAAAGAAAAATAAAACGTAAATGTAAATACTCTAATCGAGTAAATGGTTTAAATTAAAGAATTACCACCTGAAATATTAGTGTTGTCTCTTGCAGGTGGCATGCAAATTAGATTTCACAAAAAAACATTGCTAACAAACGGTGGAAATGAAATTATTCCCTGAAGGTTTTTATGTTTAAAATAAAAGGGAGAGCTTGCCTTAATTAACCCCATTTTATATTTAAAGCATAAAAACAACCTACTCTTTCTTATTAAAGTTTGAGTAGAAAACACAAAAAATGTAAATTTATTACGATAAAAATGTATGTGAAAAACAATTTTTCATTACTGCAGTAAAAAAAAAATTTCCTTGGCGCACTTCCATTTCTTGTATTAAAAGTTATATTCGGTAAAAATGTTTGCCACATAATTTTTACTTTGAATAGCATATACAGGGTGCACTAAGTATCCTTTGAAATGTTTTTATCCTGCGGCAACGTAATTATAATGTAATTGTGGTTATGTTCAAATTATTGTAGGTTACATTGAACTGTTGTCAAGTTGAGTTGTCAAAATTCGTAGTTAAAAATGCAATTAATTTAGCTTTGGTGGTGCGTAGATGAGTAAAATCATATAAAAAAGTAGTTAAATATAGGTGACTACGGCCCAGGAGAGGCAAAGTATTTCTAGCGGATAATAATCTTCGCTTTGAAAAGAATTTATATAAAAGAAATTAAAAGTTTATGTGCACACACGTGAATGTTGTCCAATCATTGGACTCCAATGGTGAATGGGTATTTTGTTAAAGCCACTGGTATAATATACATTTTATATACATTATACAGGGTGTCTCACCAGCGATGGCACCTTAGACGTTTACGGAGAACGGCTGAGGATATCAATTTGAAATTTTTATAGCAATTATTGTACAATTTAATCTCCCTTTTAAAATTATTTTGAATAAAATTCCTCTTCCGGTTTAACCGGAAGCGATATCAACTTTGTTATTTCCAATGGAACACCCTGTAAATTTTTTTATTTTTAAATTCCTCATGAAATTCTTAATGAAATTGCTGTACCATTCCCTATACCTAAACTTAATAGTTTTCGAGTTAATAATTTTTTTCGTAAAATTTTGACAGTTGCACCTTCATTAAAAATTGCTTATAACTTTTTTGATATTCGGTTTGCTGGTATGCTGTAAGGATTTTTGGAATCTTAAAACATTGTTTTAAAGATTCCATGTCTGAAACTTTCATATTTATGATCAAAAACCAGAGAAAAATCGTGGTAAATTTGGTTAACTTCAAACATTAATAACTTGTTTATTTTCAATGGAACGGTATGCATGTTTTTACATAATCAAATAGGAAAATGAATTACATTTCGATTGGTATAACCATTCCCTATACCTAAATAGTAAGGTTTCGGAAATACAAGCAAATTTCTGTAAAAATCCAATATTTTGGCATATTTATCTTAGATACCGATGAAATGTCACAACAAATTAGTTAGGTATGTCATTGATTGACAGTTGATACATTTCTTAACCAAGTGGTCATGGAGCCTACACAAGGAGTCCGAACTGCATGTAAACAAGAATCTTCCTAAGGAAAGTAGGCGCTGGTGTACCGTTTAATCTGAAACAATTGACTAATTTGTACCGAAACGCTACCAAAAGAGCAGACGTCAGGACGCATCAACAATCAGCGCCGCTGGTGGTGAAAAAAAAAGACTTAATTTGTGCAATTTAGAGGGCAGGTTTTGTCAATTTTCCCTATTAAGTTCGGGCTCCTTGTGTAGGCTCCATGCAAGTGGTGTTCAAAATTTCCAAAAGCGTTCAAAAATTAAGTAAAATGGATAGAAACAACTATTCCAATGAGGTTTTGATGCAAATAGGAGGGCCACAACGGAATCTCCCAGGCACCGCATTTTAAAATGTTTGCAAGTCAATGGTCGCCATTTTGAACATTTATTAAAATAGTATTTTGGTTGTTATTTTTTCCATCACGTTTTTTATAATTTATAATAATTAAATTCTTAAAACTTTGTTTAATTGTTGTTTTTCATTATTTTTAAAATATCTTCTTTAAGAAATGTATCAACTGTCAATCAATGACATAACTAATTTATTCTGACATTTCATCGGTATCTGAGATAAATATGTCAAAATATTGGATTTTTACAGAAATTTGCTTGTATTTCCGAAACCTTACTATTTAGGTATAGGGAATGGTTATACCAATCGAAATGTAATTCATTTTCCTATTTGATTATGTAAAAACATGCATAGCGTTCCATTGAAAATAAACAAGTTATTAATGTTTGAAGTTAACCAAATTTACCACGATTTTTCTCTGGTTTTTGATAATAAATATGAAAATTTTAGACATGGAATCTTTAAAACAATGTTTTAAGATTCCAAAAATCCTTACAGTATACCAGCAAACCGAATATCAAAAAAGTTATAAGCAATTTTTAATGAAGGTGCAACTGTCAAAATTTTACGAAAAAAATTATTAACTCGAAAAATATTAAGTTTAGGTATAGGGAATGGTACAGCAATTTCATTAAGAATTTCATGAGGAATTTAAAAATAAAAAAATTTACAGGGTGTTCCATTGGAAATAACAAAGTTGATGTCGCTTCCGGTTAAACCGGAAGAGGAATTTTATTCAAAATAATTTTAAAAGGCAGATTAAATTGTACAATAATTGCTATAAAAATTTCAAATTGATATCATCAGCCGTTCTCCGTAAACGTCTAAGGTGCCATCGCTGGTGAGACACCCTGTATATATATACCTTTATATAAATAAAAAAAATTTACAGTCTAAGGTTAACAGAATTAAAGTGATTTTATATAAAAAATAATATAAATATAGCATATGATATTTTTTTGTATTTTATTTGAAAATATTTGAAATTTTTTATTAGTGTTATTTTTGATCGCTGATATCTTTGAAACGGTTGACCTGATAACTTTGACCTTCAGATGTTTTTTGTAGAGCGTGAAATTGTCTATAACTCCTCTCGCTTGGGTGTTGCGAAAACAAACCATTCCAAAGATATAAGAATTCAAAATTTAAAAAATAAAAATTCCCGTGTTATTGAAATGGAAAAACAAGAAATTAATTGAGGCAAACCTTAATATTAATATTAAGGGCTCAAATATGCGCCAAAATTTTTGTTTTTTAATGTACTATTAATTTTTCAACACCATTAAAAAATAATTTTAATTTTTTTTGAAACACCCTAATGTATATATTGTCCAGGACTATTAATGATCAGTAACTTGCAAATTGAAAGAAGAAAAAGTTTCGTGAGTATTGCTTATCTTTTTCAAACCAAATGGATGCCATTTTCACCCTGTATAATATAATCGTAAATTTAAAACATCAAAAACAAAACTCGTTTTATCTTTCGCAACTACAAATTCGATTTCGATGAGGTAAACAATATTGGAGACGTAAAAATTGAAAGAACACACAAAATATTCAAAAGGCAATATTTGTCTTTTGTCGCAAATATCCCGAAGATGTTCGGATGTCGTCGTAGTTTTGCGCACTTAAGTTGGCAGAATTTTATCTTTGTCTTCTGCTTTATAATAAATAAATAAATTATAATTAATTAATTATAAATAATTTGCGTGTTCGTATGTTAAGTAGCTTATTTGATAAGGTTATTTGGAAAATTATACAAGATAACATCCTGTTTAAGAATAAAATTCAAGCGAGTTCCCTAGCAATTTCTAGAGAAAATAGCAATCTTGTGATGTAATTATCTAATCTTCGCTTTAAAAAGAATTTATATAATATAATATTATGTATCAAGTTTGATAAACGCCATTTGCTTAAATTAATGAGTGTATAGAAAAGTTTATAAACGAGGTGCTTACCATACTTTTTCTACGATAAATACTTATAGGTATATTATAATATATTATTATCTTAAAATGATTTAAATCAAAAATTTGTATAGAGCGCCATCTATGAAACAATAGGGGAATCTGTGTGTCACCGTCAAATGTCAAATTTTTATATTTTATAAACACATTATAAAGGTTATAAATCGGAATGTATTTCTTGAAAATGTACAGTTTTTCACAGTGAAAGTAAAGAAAATGTTTTATGAGCACTTTACAGTGGAGTCCGTGCCCGAATTTAAGTTATAGTTTACTGCCGGCGAAATTAAAAGGTCAGTACAATGTTCATATAAACTTTTCAAATATTGGCGTTAAGAAACTATTTAATACTTTTGTATTTTTGTATTGAGATAATAAAATAATTTTCACATTTAGTGTTATTTTACAAGAAAGGCACTTTATTTTAACGATTGTATGACATTTGACAACTCAACTAACTTAAAACTAACTTCAGCCCGTGACTAAAAACCTGTTGCTAACTTTAGCCCGTGACTAAAGCGCCATAAAGCCACAACTTGTCAATGTGTATTTAAAAGGTCACTTAGTGTCATGGAAAAATCAAACTGGCATAAGCTACCAACTAGAATAAAAATTAAATTTCACGGGATGTAGGCAACCCAAAATATACATAAAACAAAATTTTCACGAAAAATTTATTAAATGTAAATTCGAAAATATAAAAATTCATACCGGCATGGTGACGAAGAATTTTTCATAACAAGAGAAATGGAGAACATCTCATACATAAAATATATTCGTAAGGCAGGCAAAAAGGCTGGCCTTAACATTGCATTCACTAACGCATAAATATATATATATTGCGGGCGTTACCAAAAACTGTATTTGATAGGTATTTCGATTTTCTATTCAACGCATATCTAAAATCTAAAATTTGTTCAATGGTTGCTAAGATATTAAACGTTTAATATTATATTATTTATCAAGTTTGATAAACTCTGTTTTAGTTACGAATTACGAGTTGCATGCTTTTTCTACTACAAATACTTAATATTATTTAATTATTTAAATTAAATATTTGTATAAAGCGACATCTATACGAAAATAAAGTAACCATCCCAAAAAACCTTTTTGACCATTAACATTACCCGTTATTATTTTAATTAAAATTAACAATGTTACTGCAAACCTGCTTAAAATTAGTTCAAACATAAGAAGTCATTGAATTAAATTGTGATTCTATTAAATCCGTATTAAAACTTAGTTAGTTAAAACATTAGAAATTATTGAATTAAATTGTTATTTAATTGAAGCCACAATGAAAAACTATCATTGGCATAAATAAAGTTATGGTTTATAATGAATGGCTACATTAAATGCAATCAAAGCTCTATTTCCTTTAAATATGTATATTCTTGTGCAAATATTAGTTGTATAATACATTAATATGAACTTTAAATAAAATGAATTCTAAAAACTGCTTCTGGTAGTCTTGTGTACACAGGTTTTTCAATCCATAAAATGAAATTGTTATGTTTTCTCTAGGAAGTATTAGAATATTAGGCTCTAAGAAAGTTGCTGACCCATCACTAGCAACAGTTACTGTACTAGATGTGTAGGATCTGTCTGCCATGGCGCATGGTTATTCTAAAAAGAAATAGGAATTTCATCTTATGTATTTAGAGGCTATAATCCTAAAGATTGCTGAAAGTCCTAAAGCAATATATACTTTCAGGACGCCCTGCAAGGATATCATGATGGTACTAAAAGACTATGAGAAGTTTTTTTTATAAATAAATAAAAACTTTGTCCATTTAAGCAAAATAGCTATTTTAAGGCATGACACCGAATATCCAGATGAACTGTGTCCATGGTATATACCTATATGAGTACACATTTACCTTTGTGTTATTATTTAGATATAATTGAGTAACTAAATTACTGGATAATGCATGGTCGACATACAATTAAAAAACATTTACAACTTACCTTGTAAATTCGGGATTAGGAAGTACAACCCCCAAGAAATTAGCAAATATAACAAACAACCAAACACTACCCCATCCAGAGATAACCCATACACTTACATCGGCGTCACCAGAAATACCCATTAATCAGTTGATCACATTTAACTATAGGCACGAAAGCGATTGCAGGTTGCCGATGTGTGGTGTGGCAGGGGATAAATTTTAACAATCATTAAATTAAATATAGGCCGCATTGAAAAAATGGGAATGATAATTGGGCAAATAACAAGTATTTTTCAAGACAGTGAATACATTGGTATTCACTGTAAGACAGTAATAATTTACCTCACCTTAGTTTCCATTGGAATAAAAATTATATATATAAACATTAAAAGAAACAAAGACTATTCTTATTTTATTTGTTTTTAATTTTTGGTTGAAGCATTATAACTTTTAATATAAATAAATGTTATATTTAATTAAATATTGTTAATTTTACCTCGATCAGATAAACTTTGAATGCAATCATTTCTAAAATTTTCAAGGAAGTACACATTTCCATTAGGTTTAAATCTAAAGAGCCATTCACTCTATAACAAGTAATTTTAACTTGACTATTTCCCTCGTCTTAATTTCCACCAATCACAAACGCGCAATTTTGAATTACAAATGGTTTCTAGGTGAAAAAACTGTGTGACAGCACCTGTCAGCAGTTTATTCGAGTTTACCCGCGGCAAAACTTGACAGTTGTTGTCACCAAAAATTGCAATTTATATTTTAATTGTTCACTGTTACTCATGAAATAGTCTTGTCAAATACCATTCGGGCATCTAATTTTTCCTGTGAAAAAAAATCGAAAAAACACAATGCTAAGTAATATTTTTTAACAAAAAGCCTTCGTGAAGGTGCAAAAATCCTCCTCTTCGACTCGGATTTTTGTTGCCACCAGCACTCATGCTTCTTGTTAAAATATTACTTAGCAACGTGTTTTTTCGATTTTTTTCGGAAAAATTAGATGCCCTTATGATATTACTTACGATAATATTTTCTTATGGGCTGAATATAATATTTGTAATAAAATCAATCCCTTATCCTCAATTGCTCCAAACATATTTGATTAAATAAACTTTAACTTTTATTGGAAAAATGAAAAAACAATCAAATACAACGAAATAAAAAGTAATATTTCAGACACAACTTAAAAATAGTGTTAAACTAAAGAGTGATCATTTTGTCAAACATTAAAACAATACATCTTTTTTAACAAACCATGATTCTAAATCTTTGATTTTAATTTTACACAAACTTTAAACACAACAATACGTTTCCCTTTTCCACACTTTTCAGACGCTTACAGACATTGCAAATGGATTCAGGTAGAGTAAACAATATCGGAGACGTAAAAATTGAAAGAGCACACAAAAGATTCGAACGGAAATATTTATCTTATGTTACAAATCGCATTACGATACTGGGATGTCGTAGTTTGCAGAAATGTAATTAATATATGGGTGATTCTACAAAAGTTGGGCAACTTTTTACCTCATTTTGTTTTTCAGTTTCTGAAATATCTGTGTTTTCTAAATTTGAATGCAAGGGAAGTGACGAGTATACCAGGGTACTAATTAAATACATAATTTATTGGAAAATATAAGATTTATTGCAACTTTGAGCATATTATACATTAAATATCTTTAAATCAAATAATACCACACATCAGTGGCGGCTGGTGGATTTTGGGTATACCGATATCTCAATTATTAGTAATGGGACCCACACCAAATTTATATGAGTTTATAATGACATTAAATAAACAAGTCCTGCGCAGGCAGAATTTAAATTGAAGTTTGCGAAAAAAAGATAACCGAAACCACAATCCACATTGTGACCGAAACATCGAACATGGAACTTACGGTACTAATGAATGGGATACAAATTTGAGATTATAATTCGGAATTAAGTATTTTAATGATATTTTTTATTAGTGGATGCTATTTATCAACAAATCATATATAGCCTTATATAAATTACAATGAAATATATATACGTAAGAACTCACCACAGTACTGACATTTTGACTGGAACTATACGTGCATTCACCACAACTTCGCCGCTTGCATTGTTTTCAAGATTACTGTCGGGCAAAGGGCGGGCTCTGTAGGTTATTTTTTACCAACACTTGAGTTAAAACGAGGACTTGACGTTTAAACTTCAATATTTCGCAGGAATTTTGAATTTTAACATTGGACACAGAACTGACGAGTACAAAGATCATCAATTTTTTTTAAATTGCTATTATTCGAATCTACGATAAAATATGAAAAATACATTATTTAATGTTTTATAGTTTGTAGTGAAATTAAAAAATTTAAGATAAATTGAATATATTTTAAAATAAAATCACTCAAATATTTGATTCAGGAGTTGTGACACTCCAAGGTACTGATGTTTTGAATATTTATTATGTTTTTCTACAAACGTGCTTTTAAAAAAATACATTAAAATTGGGTGGACAAGTTAAAAAAACCTGGATCTTTTGTGGTATCACTCATATGTATTATGAATATACAGTGTGACAATTTTAAAACGAACAGCACTTAATATTTCTTTAACTGATGACACTATACAAATTTTCATAGAACTAGGTCTACAAAAAGGTTTGTAATTTTATAATATGTATATGATTTGGTATATGCCAACAAACCAGCAGCTATTGAAGACTTTATAACTTTGATATAATTTCGCCTCATCGAGTTTAGTATTCGCATTAAACCTGCCAAACTTTTAATGAGGCCCAAAGCATCGATTAACCTCCAATAAAACGACTTGTTTGTGTGGGAATACCCCAAAACTTTAGTTTAGTTTATATTAGTTTGTAGAGTTAAGATAAATTAAGTTTACAAAAGAAATCTTTATTGTAGAAGCTATTCTGTCTACCTGTGGATAAACTAATTTCGATGAAACAACAATGTATTGGGGGTGGAAAATTATTAGTTAAAAGTAAGTTTTATAAAGAAAAGTTAACATATATTCTTTAACTTCCAAATGAACATTTGTACGGATTACATTTTTAAATGTTGAAATGTTTAGATCTTATTTAAAAACACACTTTAACATAATCTACTAACAAATTACTTTTCAATAAATAAAGTAAATTTTTTGATGCGTAAAAAATAAATGTAAAATGTAAAATGTAAAATTTAAATATAAAATATGAAATATGAAATATTAAATATAAAAAGTATTTTTGATACAAATGCTATATTTCTTGGCGATACAATATTTACTTTTGGATTAAATATAAGGTATCTTTATGTAAGTTAAGCAATAATTGTTTCAAATATTGTCTATTCTTTTTTTAACTTTTGCTTGACTTTAAATAAAGATTAGGATATAATGACCATGTTTATTTCAAAAAGTAAAGAGTGGATTATGCTATCTCTTTTTTTCTAAGACTGATAGAGAAAAATAGATACGATAATTCACTCTTTATCTTTAAAAATAAACATGGTTATTATATCCTAACCTTTAAAGTCGAGAAAAAATTAAAAAAGAATAGACAATATTTGAAACAATTATTGCTTAACTTACATAAAGATACCTTATATTTAATTCAAAAGTATTCGTACCTATAATCTAAAATATACATAATTGTTTTTTATGTGATTCTTCGGCCAACCTAATATCACACCAACATCTAAAATTCAATACATAATACTACACATGTGCATAAATATAATTATGTAATAATTATTACCTACATCCATTTGGTGGTTAATTCTATCAAATTCCACTAATTTAGCAGCTCTTTCATAATTCCAAACCAAATATTAACTAACACAAAAAACAATCTTCAAAAATGTCGGACACTTTCTTGAGTGGGGGATATTTTTAAGAATAGGCCAGTCGTACCAATATTTACTAATCTTAGAATAAATATAATTATATTTATATCCAGTATAGTTTTATATCCTTTAAGAACAGATTATTTCAGTTAAAGTCTTTCTAAACATTTAACAGGCAAGAATAAGATCTGCTTGTTTAAAGAAAGATTAATATTTAGTTTAATGTTAATTTTAGCCTCGACAATATTAGGCCAATCATCTTGTTTCAACTGTACTTGATTTTAAGCTAAGAAATAAAATATTTTTAATTTAAGGATAGGTCAATATTAAAAAGAAATTTAATGTGTTCGTAGCCTAAGCAAATTATACTTAAATCAAGTGATTTTTTTAAAGAATAAAGGTACTCTTATATTTAGAAAACATTTTTGTCGAGAGTATTATAAAACCAGTATAAGAGCAAATAGTTTTTTTATTTTATTTTAAAGAGTATATTAAATAATTTGCTTAAGAATAAGTGTCCTTTTAGAACTTTTCGTTTATAATAAAAAAACAAAGACGGAACTTTTTCCATTATTTTGTTCGATTTGACGTGGAATGACCCTTATTTAATTCCGCGTTATACATAAATCATGTTGATAAAAATGTCCAACCTCTTGCACCAGCGAGTTTACAAGACTTTGGTGTATGTTTTGCTAAAGTTCGTCCAAATTTTAGTTACTTCCAAACTGGGATTACCAACTTGTAAAGCTGTTATCTGTACCATACACGTTTAGTACGTCAACGTTTTGAACTTTTAGTTTTAATAAATTATTTAGTTTAGTAAATGAAGTGCATCTGCATTATTTTCCCATGTATCATCGTATCTACAAGTTTTTTTTTGAATAAATGTACATTTAAATGCTAATAACTAATGATGCATTTTTAAAACAATTTAGCAAAATATTTCAAAAATGGCGAATGCTCCGGAATAAATTTTAAAAAATTAAAGACCTTAATAATTTTAATTCTGAAACAGTAAAATGGCCAGTGTCCAATTATTGGTTTGTAAAAACGTAAATTTCTATTATTGGACATATGTCCAATATCATACTCTATTTGTTTCCCGGACATTTACCAGCCAATTCTTATGTAAAATTGTCCCCTGAATCCGAAAAGACCGTCAAAAACTATAAAAGTTAAGCAGTTTTTGAGATAAAGTCAATTCCATATTATAGGTAAAATTGATTATATTTCAAAAATTGTTCTACTTTTATAACTTTTGACGAAATTTTCGGATTCAGCGAATAATATTTCATATGAATTGACTGCTAAATGTCCTTGATACAAATTGCTGTAGACGAGAATTATTAGTGGATGCTTTTTCGCTGTGACATTTTTGACTAATTCATTTTTAGAGAGTAAGTAATATAGTGATTTCTTCGTCACAGGACATCTTGCAGAATGACAGTGCATGATAGAGAACATAAAAATCTAATGGCAACAAAATTAATAAATTCGGAAATTACTTTTAACATACCACCCGAAAAAATATTAGATATATATAAATCATCCTGTTCCGGCCTAAACATTATAAATGCTTCACAAACTAGAGATACCACACTTAATGATATTTGCAACAAACTATTTCAGAAGTCAGATCAAGGAATTAGTAGTTACCTTCAAAATCCAGAAAAGGGATAAGGAATCCGAGAAAGAAATATTTGAATTATATGATATTTACAAAAACGAAATTACCTAAAACAGTAATTTTTCTTTAAAAAATATTTAACAATTTATGTTATTTGATGTAAAGTTGTTGTGTTTATATAAAAATTGTATTATTAATGTAATTTTTTGCAAATTTTTCATTAAAATTTATAAGGAAACTGACAATAAATTTAAAACAATTCAATTATCTACGTAATGTAATTTTAATGAGAAAACTTTAGTAATTATCAAAAATTACTCATGGCAGCGTGAAAATCTTTTACTAACTGCAGCGAACATTAAAATTTATAAGTTTTTATAAAAAACTAACTTGAACATGTTTTATGTCTACCCTGCTTACTACTATTTTTTTGCAAAATGCTTTACATTTTGTTTACTAACACATAAAATCTACTTCCAATTTTACCTTTGAGAAAATCCAATTTTCAAAGCAGTAGAAGTAGAAAGGAGAAAAATTGCTTATACTTGAATTATAAATGTATTCAAGGAAATGGGGTACGAATCTCTATAATAAAACTTTTTATACACAGATTTGTACAGTAAATTGGGTTCCTGAAATATCTTAAGTATTCTGAAATCTATTTATGGCATTATAACTTTTTATGTTTTTTCCAAATACTACAATCTTTTATTAAAATATAACTTACATATTTTTAATAAAAGAAATATAAAAATTTGCCTTTGACATAGTTTTTTATAAAAGTTTTTTGTGGCGGTATACCATCTTTACATCATATAAAAATTTAAAACATGTGGTCCTAATCAAACAAAAAATATGACGAAAATCTGATCTGGTCTAGTTGAGAATAAAGCCGAAAAATTTTAAAAAATATCGAAAAAAACCGTGGCACGATTTGTTGTGTTGTTGGGTGTATTTCGAGAGGAAATCCTGTGTTGAGTTTTTATCGGTTTTCCAATAAACAGTGTTAATCCGAATGAAGAAATAAATTTCATACAGTCCATGTAAATATAAATTGTATCTATTAGATACAATAAATACACATTTTAGTAATGATTAACGTGAAAAGTGTAAACATTTCAATTCAGTAATAATCGTCAAACAAATAAGTCATCTAAATTTAAACAGCATTTAGCATTATTAAAAGCGTTGATTAAGAATTCTTTAAAGTCTCAACTCAACGGTAAAATAACATTATATTATGTATTATATATAAAATTATGTTGCCACGAATTCGTAGGTATATTTTGTTGTTTAAAATGCAGTTGTCGGCGTTTTTTAGAGAACTCAAATATAAAAATGGTTCATTTTTGCGCAAAACTTATTTTTTACTAATTTCGTAACAATGTCCAAACTTAAATATAAATTATATTAGGTAAAGTTATCATTAGTTAATTCTGCACCAACAAATGTATACATTTGTTGGTGCAGAATTAAGTATACTTACCGAATTGGATCCTTTGGCAAAACATGAAAATACCACGATTTAGTTCTTGAATTTTATTTCCAATTAAAAACACAATAATTCACCATGATCCCTTATATAAAATACACACATGTGTGCACTAACGTAAATATATAAGCATTTAAGCGTTGAGTTTCTTAATCAATGATATAAAGAATAATCAATCGAAATCGAGTATTAAACCAGTTTTTTAGTTTTTTCTTGCAACGTAAAACACAAATAAGAAGATTTTTTGTAAGTAGCATGATTATTGCTGACCTTAGATAAAACAAAACCAGAATTTCCCTAATAAATTAAAAATGGCATCCACTTTAAAAATCAATTGCTTCGACGTAAATGTCAATAGAATTATCCCTTCTAAATTCTAAATCCATGGCCCAATTAATTCTTCATTATAAATGCGGACCGCGTTAAAGCCCGACATATTGGATGCAGGGCCGTATTAAAATCGTGATGTTAATGTTAATTATTTCCAAAAATCTTGAAAGCTTGTTTTTTTCTGATAAATGTTGGTTTTAAAAGTGTGTAACAGGTACCATGTTTTATGATACAAAAAATTGAAAATTTTCATAATATAACATATACATTGTAAACATTTCAATTCAGTAAAAATCATAAAACAAATAAGTCGTCTAAATTCAAACAGCGTTATGCATTATTAAAAGCGTTCCACTCAACGGTAAAAACCAAAAACAGGTATTGCATATGAATGCTTGCATGAGGATTAGCGGCCGTTGCTGCTAATACATTAATTTCATTATTTCCACCTGTGACTGTTGCTCGACGAACTCTTTTTTTCGGTTGAACACTCCCGTTTGTAGTAAACTGCTTGACTGTGCGGTGAAATGAAGTACGTGATCGAATTTTATCCGGAAAACGCTGAGCGTAGATATTAACAGCATCATCAAGATTCCTGCCTGCTTCTCCATAAATCAAAATCATTTCTATTTTTTCTTCCACTGTTAAAAAATCCATTATGAATAACTGCTTAACGAAAGGAGGTCTTTTTGTTTGCAAATTAATCTTCGAACTAAATTGATTAAATAATGCTAAACTATAAATAGTTTCTTTATACCTCAATAATAATTATTATTTATAAATAAATAGCATTTTTTTATAACTCAATTAGGATTAAATTAATTGACAAAATGTTTTTTTTTTACCTTAAATAAGGTATTTTTATTAAAAATAGTACAATTATCCTTTAAATTAAAGGATTTAATGCTGGCAGGTAAAAAGTGACCATGGTGCGCAATTGATAATTATCACAGAATGAAATATTGTATAAAACTTAAACCAAAGGAAACTTAAATATCAGTTAAAAAATCGTGGGTACCTATACTTTAAAAAATAGATTAAATTTAATAAGATAATTGAGGAGCATCCGTGCAAAACCGGCTAAATCCATTTTATTCAGTTTTTTTTTTATTTCGCATCTTTGGGTTTATTTCTATAGACAATCAAGATAATTCTGTTTAAATCCGAATTTATCCATGTTAAAATCACATTTAAAAGGTAGCTTTAGGAGCAAAACCGGCGAAATCCACGTTTTTATAGCAAATAAATAATAATGATGCATCATGATGAGCATGTGGCTTGGATATGTCGATACTACTACTAAATTTTTTTCTGTTTTTTCATGTTTTCACTAAATTTATTGTGTAAATATTTTTGAATAATAAAGGTTTTTTTCACATTTTATTTATAGGTTTTTGAGCAAAACCGGCTATATATAAAACATTTCTTGAAATTTTGGCCTTAATATAAAGTTTTTGAAAACGAAAGTATGTCTTATAAATCAAGTACCACAAAGCCCACAAAACTCAATTTTGCTTTTTCTTTTATCTGTAAAGGCCAGGAAACCGAGAGTTTTTGCCATTTTCCCAACATTTTGTTAAAGTGGATATAGCCGGTTTTGCACGGATGCTCCTCAATTAGAGTTAATTTGTAGTGTAATTTTCTCCAAGTAAGCAAGTATGATTTAGCACTGAGGATAAAGTAATTTTACACTGTATTAAAAAGTGTTAATTTACCTAAAATCGTGTACTTCTACACTTCCTGGGTAAAGTCCCACTTTTGTTCAGTGTAAATTAACACTACTTTGAAAAAGTTCTTATTTTAGAAAGGTACTTTTACTCTTTTAGTGCAAACTTCTAGTGTAAATTAACACTATTATTTGAGTAAAACCTATTGGTGGTAGTGAATAAAACGAAAAGGTAAATAAAGAGAAACATTTATTTGGAACAAAAATCTATGACAATTATCAAAACCGGTGCCTTTTAAAATATAATTTTATATTTGAGTCGTATGGCTGGCTTAAGCAAAATGGTTCCTTAAAACGTTAAAGTTTTTGATCAATGCAATGTTTTACTGGCTGTCAACTTGTAAGCAATTAATTATCTTGAGAATTCATCAGCAATCCATTTTTCTGTTATAAAAAATGGGTGATCCCATTGGTAGAGAGGCGTCAGGCGGCTGTATGTCAGGGATTTACCACACGTCTACAAATTTTCCATAATATTAATAAAAATGTAGGTATAGATTAATATAACAACCATTACGCTTGAAAATAAAAAGAAAATCAAGTGTGTATGTATTTATATTATTAATGTTACAAGTACCCGACCTACTGCCGTAAATTATTGATATATAACATAGGTCGGGTATGGACATCCTTTTAACATATTGGTATTTATTGAGTATTAAGGCTTAAAGAAAAAGGAAGTATAATACTTACCAAAAAAAAAGATTCACCGTAATTAAAGTCTAACTGAACAAAAATGCCACACTTCCACAACGCGGTATCACCGGATATGCACTGCGTAGGTAGACATTTTAAAACGCATTTCGGTTATTACCAGTTTTTTCAGTCCATTTTGCCACTATTGGTCTAATTTAACTTTAATTGTAATACAATGTGCACTAGTAGTGTAAAGAAAAAAGAGCTCTTAGTAACATCAAAACAGACAAAGAAATTGGCATGCACTGTAGTGTACATTTTGTCACTATTTAACACATTAAGGGGTAATAAACACTCGCATTAAGTTTTTCTATCCTTTTGATTTATTTTAATAATAAATAGTGTGAATGTAAAAATAAACTTTGACACTTACAAATCAACTCTAATATTTTTACCCCTACACTAAAAAATTAACACGGGCAAAATTTTTTACTGTGTACTAAGTGAGATATTTCAAAGTACCCACTGAATAAAACAATACAGCCCTGATATATTTATAACGATCGGCATCAAAGGCGGATTATCGGCTTCATTGTTAAGACAAACAGCCGTATCAAGAGGGCCGTGACGAGATAATCGAATACCGTCGTCTGCCCGACCGACCTGGGTGGAAGCGTCGCGACGTCCCGGCGGCAGACGACGGCGTCGGCGATGCCGCAAATTGGCCTGAAAGGCATCGCATTGAAGATTCGAATAGATTTTGAAATTGCGATTCCAGCAATATGCACATTTGCACCATTTCGACTGATAGTTTCCGAGATATTAATTATTAAAAGTGGAACATTTATAGTTTTTAATAATGTTTTATACTTTTTATTAAAAGAATTTTTAATGGGGTTTTGATAAAATAAAATCAAAAAGTGTTTATAGAAGAAATGTTTATAAACTTTATATAAATATTAGGGTGATTCATTTCCGCAAAGTTTTTGTTTTTTTTCGGTGCTCAAGCAAAATATTAATCTGCATATAGGAAAAAACATTCTCACCAAGTTTGAGCTCTTAATATTAATTTTAAGCACTTACTATTTAAATTTAAAGTTTTACCGTTTAAAATGCATGTAAAAAATATTTTTTTTTTTCAAATTTCTAATGCTTACCCACCTTTGACAATATTTCAAATCGGTTTAATACACCTTATGGGGAATTTCACGCTATTTAAAATTGCTTTTGAGTATTTTTTGTAACTCGCATTGGTTCACCAGTCGTCAAAGGACAGTTTTTGAAAAAAATCGGTTTTTTTTAATTTTTTCTAGCAAATCGCCAAAAGTAGTGAGAAAAAAGGGCTGATTCATAAAAAAAAAGTTATCCAACCAATATTTAATGAATTTACTGCCATTTTTATAACTGAAAACGTAAGAAATTGATAAATACCAACCCATAATGTTATTTAGATTGATTTTTTTCTATTTATTATCATTATATTTCCCTACACTAAAAACTTTTTTAAAATTATTATGATTTCTCACTCATAATGAATATGAAAACAACACATAAATTCATAAAAAAAAAACAACAAAACTTTAATCGGAATATACAGAAGGTTATGTAACATATTTCAAATTTCGCTTCAAAAAATTAAATAATCTTCATTTATATTTTTTTGCTATATGATAGAAATGTAAAAAAATTACAAAATCCACGTTACAATTTTCTTATTGTTTTTTTTATGAATTTATCTGTTGTTTTCATATTCATTATAAGTGAGAAATCAATAATTTTAAAAAACTTCTTAGTGTCCTTTGACGACTCCTACTGGTGAACCAATGCGAGTTACAAAAAAAAACTCAAAAGCAATTTTAAAGAGCGTGAAATTCCCCATAAGGTGTATTAAACCGATTTGCAATATTGTCAAAGGTGGGTAAGCATTAGAAATTTGAAAAAAAATATATTTTTTACATGCATTTTAAACGGTAAAACTTTAAATTTAAATAGTAAGTACTTAAAATTTATATTAAGACCTCAAACTTGTTGAGAATTTTTTTTCTATATGCAGATTAATATTTTTCTTGAGCACCGAAGAAAACAAAAACTTTGCGGAAATGAATCACCCTAATAAATATAATTTACCTATAAAATGGTTTGCCTGGAGTCCCCATAAATAATGAATTCAAATTTTGCGACCCTTCATTTGTTACAGATATGAATATATTTTCTATTTTTACGCTGAAAAAATATGACTGTTTACAATTTCGTATACCGTATTAAAAAAGGTAAAACATCTAATCTTCATCCTTGTTTAGTAACAGTAATCTATTAAGTGTTCTGAAAGAAACCTCCTAAAAGTTCTTAAGTGCTTGCAAGCACTTTAAAATGTAGGTACATAAGCATAGACCACAGAATAAATTTAATTTCTCTTTGTGGGTCATTTTTAAGAAACACCCGCTTTCAGGAAAATGAAGATCAAAATATTGTTTTTGCTTAAATTGACTTTTGGTTGGATTTATATAAATGTTTAGAGTTTTGTTTACTTACATTTAAGACAGGCAGGGCACTTTTTAATTTTTTTTACGTTTTTTTCAGAAAAATGTGTTACCAATTTGAAATCCAAAATTTAATTCAATAAAAAAAGTCGTTATAAAAATAATTTGAAATAAAATGTACTTAGTTCACAAACTTTTGACTCCAATTTTTTATTTTATTTTTTATTAAAAATTGTATGCTTTTTTTTAAATGTGTATGTTCGTTAAGTTATTTTTAAAAGAAAACATTCCGATTCTTTGTTAAAAAAACAATACCATTAATATTTTCTTTTAGTCTCTGTATTAGTGAATTAAACTCTAATTTATAAACACGTATTACCAAGTGATAGTGTATATAAATCATTTTAAGTATTTTTTTAACAAAAACTAAAAAAAGTAACGAAATAGACATTGGTATCACAACGGACAGGGGTATACAAAGGACTTAATCAGATAACGTAAAAAAGAAACTATATAGGGTGGTACGATTTTAGAGTAATGCATAAACAAAATCCCTTGTAGTGGTGCTCACTTGCAGAATAACAACTTAGATTTCTAAATTGTAGACACCCTTTTTGACTATAAGCTGGTGAAGGTCCCTTTTAGTACTTTTATATTGCGTGAAATTTTTCCTTGGATGTAATCTATATCAAGAGTTTTAATTACAAATAATTTTAAATTGGTTAATCATAAACTACTTTTAATAAAAGCTACGGTAAATATAAAGATTGTGTCGAAAAATTCTATTGCGTTACCCTAAATTCCATTGCGTTACCATAAGGTAACATAGTGGACTCGGTAACGCAGTGGACAAAGTTTTGTAAAACCATATTTAAAAAATAATAATAAGACATTATAGTCATTAATTACTCTCAATGGGCTTTAGAGCCCTAAAATAAACATAAACATAAAAAATAGTATTTTTTCTTACCTTATTTTTATTATTTTTTTGAGTAACTTAGCTGACAAACAATTATTACATTCGCGTTACCCGCACCTGTTTCAACCGATATCTTCTTCCTGATTGTATAAATAAATTTAGCTGGGTAATGTGTACGTCCGAACATCATTTGTTGATCACGTGAGTACCAAAAAAGGTTCTGGTTATTCAATATTTAAAAAAAAAATGTATGTAAGTTTTATAAAACGCTAATGGGACATGCGAAAATGTGTGTTTCACAAGTTTCAAAATGAAAAAAAAAATATTGTGAAATAACTAAACAAAAATTTTCTGAAAGAGTTTACTAAGGGCATGTTAGGCTTTCACTTGGTTTTTAAATCAATAGGATCCGATAATTTTTAACAAAGTTATTGGAATTCAAACTTACGGACAGCGGAAGGCGGGTGTTTAATAAAGAGAATAAATTTATTTTTTTGGTTACTTTTTCATATTTTTGATAGAATACGCTTTGAGAAAAGTTTTTATTTGTTTGTATTTTTTTTTCAGAATTGGATCTGGATTTTCTGGAGAGGCGCCAAAATGCCAGCACGACAGCAAACTCGGAAAATCAGAACGAGGGTCGCACCCCTATCGAAATTAGCCCCGAGTCGGTGGACAGGGTCAAGGTCATCCTGCTTGGTGCGCCTGCAGTGGGAAAAACCAGCATAATACAGGTAACAGGAAAAATTATTATCAATATTTAACAATTTTTGGAAAAAAATCACTAGGGGTCAGATCACACGATTTTGGTGGCCAGTTTTTGTTTCCATTAAGTGAAATAACAACAGCTAAAATAATAGAGGAAAAACTTTATTATTTTGTCGTGTATGACAATTTATTAGGTAACACCCTGTATAGATAATTGTTAAACTGGGTAAAAAAGCTTAACCATGCGTAACATTTCGAAATCAAATTTAATTAACAATACAATTACAGATAGACATAAAATATACGTATACACGTTCATAGGAGTATATTTCATAATATGGTAAATGTGGTGAACACCAGACGCCAATTTGATTTTAATTAGCACGGTGTTAATGCTAAACAGTTTTAACAAACAATTTTGCGCTTTGCTTTAACGTTTAATTGGTAAATTTAAAGACGATATAACTATAGTTTCCACTTACCTCCATTTTAATTTTTTCCTGGAATGGGTATTTTGTTAAAGCCACTGGACGATAATACTTATAATGGCTTAATAATAATTATAATGTATATGGGTGATTCTACAAAAGTTGGGCAACTTTTGACATCATTTTGTTTATATAGTTTTCGGAGAAAATTAAACAGTATTTTGTTATGGGAACATAGATAATATAATAAATATACTGTCACTTTTTCAAACAGTTTCTGAAATATCTGTGATTTCTAAATCTGAATGCAAGGGAAGTGACGAGTATACCAGGGTACCAATTAAATACATAATTTATTGGAAAATATAAGATTTATTGCAACTTAGAGCATATTATACATTAAATATCTTAAAATCAAATAATACCACACATCAGGGGCGGCTGGTGGATTTTGGGTATACCGATATCTCAATTATTGGATATGGCACCCACCCCAAATTTATATGAGTTTATAATGACATTAAATAAACAAGTTCTGCGCAAGCAGAATTTAAATTGAAGTTTGCGAAAAAAAGATAACCGAAACATCGAACATGAATGGGATACAAATTTGAGATTATAATTCGGAATTAAGTATTTTACTGATATTTTTTATTAGTGGATTCTACTTATCAACAAATCATATATAGCCTTATGTATGAATTACAATGAAATATATATACGTAAGAACTCATCACAGTACTGACATTTTGACTGGAACTATACGTGCATTCACCACAACTTCGCCGCTTGCATTGTTTTCAAGATGACTGTCGTGCAAAGGGCGGGCTCTGTAGGTAATTTTTTTACCAACACTTGAGTTAAAACGAGGACGACGTTTAAACTTCAATATTTCGCAGGAATTTTGAATTTTAACATTGGACACAGAACTGACGGGTAAAAGTGAGTACAAAGATTATCAATTTTTAAAAAATTGCCATTATTCGAATCTATGATAAAATATGAAAAATACATTATTTAATGTTTAGTTGGTAGTGAAATTGAAAAATTTAAGATAAATTGAATATATTTTAAAATAAAACCACTCAAATATTTGATTCAGGAGTTGTGACACGCCAAGGTTCTGATGTTTTGAATATTTATTATGTTTTTCTACAAACGTGCTTTTGAAAAAATACATTAAAATTGGGTGGACAAATTTCATAAATTTTTGATCTGCGTTGCTAAAAATAATGTGTGATGTAATATTTGTAAAACCAAAAACGTTACTTTTCTACTCCAAAAATGTACTTTTTCTGCCATTGAGGCATTTGGCATAACTTCATCGAAATGAAATTTTGCCCTTTTTTGATCTTTTACTTTAGAATCTGATATTATTTTTGGCATAGTTCATTTTTTATATCGATATTATATAATAATTAACCGGAAATTTTTTTATTGTTTGAAAGATTCCGCCCTGAAATTTCCCTAAAACACACTAGATTTTACAGAATCTTGTCACGTATACGGACATCCGTGGCGGCCGACTGCGATTTCCAGGCACGTAGCTGCCAAATTAAATGAAACTGTCATCGAAAATATAGAGAAAATAAGCAGTAAAGTCCACAAAATTACGACTAGTCGCCGGTTTAAAATGAAAATCGTGCAAAAATTTGTGGGGTTTTCGTTATTGTCGAGTTGGCTGCTTATTCCGAGCACATACAGGGCATTACATTTTAAATAGGCTTTTAAAACGGTCCTAGAAAGAATATAAGAAATATTAATTATGATAGATGGTATTTGCTTTTTTATTATAATTATTCGAATTTTGTTATAGGTTCGAGATAATAAATAATAAATTTACTCCCTACACAGAGAAAAAGCTTTTATATTGTGAATGGGTTAATTGAATTAAATTGTGATTCTATTAAATCCGTAATAAAACTTAGTTATTTTAAACATAAGAAATTATTGAGTTAAATTGTTATTTAATTGAAGCCACAATGAATCTTAATGAAAAACTATCATTGGCATAAATAAAGTTATGGTTTCTAACGAATTGCTACATTAAATGCAATCAAAGCTCTATTTCCTTTAAATATGTATATTCTTGTGCAAATATTAGTTGTACAATACATTAATATGAACTTTAAATAAAATGAATTCTTGAAAGTCTTGTGTACACAGGTTTTTCGATCCATAAAATGAAATTGTTCTGTTTTCTCTGGGAACTATTAGGAACCCACTAGAAGTGTTGGTGATATTAGGCTCTAAAAAAGTTGCTGACCCATCACTAGCAACAGTTACTGTACTGGATGTGCAGGATCTGTCTGCCATGGCACATGGTTATTCTAAAACGAAATAGGAATTTCATCTTATGTATTTAAAGGCGAATCCTAAAGATTGCTGAAAGTCCTAAAGCAATATATACTTTCAGGACGCCCTGCAAGGATATCATGATGGTACAAAAGACGATAAGAAGTTTTTTTATTAATAAATAAAAACTTCGTCCATTTAAGCAAAATAGCTATTTTAAGGCATGACACCGAATATCCAGATGAACTGTGTACATGGTATATATATATATATGAGTACACATTTACCTTTTTGCTATTATTTAGATATAATTGAGTAATTAAATTACTGGGCAATGCATGACGGACATACAATTAAAAAACATGTACAACTTACTTTGAAAATTCGAGATTAGGAAGTACAACCCCCAAGAAATTAGCAAATATAACAAACAACCAAACACTACCCCATCCAGAGATAACCCATACACTTACATCAATCGGCGTCACCAGAAATACCGATTAATCAGTTGATCACATTGCAGGTTGCCGATGTGTGGTGTTATTAAATATAGGCCGCATTGAAAAAATGGGAATGATAATTGGGCAAATAACAAGTATTTTTCAAGACAGTAAAAACATTGGTATTCACTGTAAGACAGTAATAACTTACTTTACCTTAGTTTCCATTGGAATAAAAATCATAAACATTAAAAGAAACAAAGACTATTCTTATTTCATTTGTTTTTAATTTTTGGTTGAAGCATTATAACTTTTAATATAAATCAATGTTATATTTAATTAAATAATGTTAATTTTACCTTGATCAGATAAACTTTGAATGCAATCATTTCTAAAATCACATCTACATCAAAGCGTTTTTTTGTGTAGGCTGAAAAAACCCTAACCCAAAATTAATATTTTTTTTATAAAAAGAACGACGTTTTAGCCTTAAAAACTCATGTTAGTATTATTAAAAAATTTAATATTAATAGATTCAAGTGAAAAACGCGTCTTGCTTATGAAATATTACAATTTTATGCCGCTTGTCATCCTTTTAAAATTCTGCCAACTGAATAATTCACAAAAATTTAAATTCTCAATCCATCCCATGTACGGCTGTCTTCATCAAATGCACGTGTACACTTGCATAATAAGTATTTTATATGCGTAGATACGTAAAAGCTTTAAATATTTTTTCTTACTACCTCGACTCAAAATACGTTGTTTCGTCCCCGATTTCACGGCAGAAAGTTTACGTTTCTTGCATTGGTCAAGCTATACGCGCACACTCTAATAGCGGGAGTAAAAACTTTTTAGTCGTGTGCTTAACATTCAAATTTCGTACTGCCAACATGAGAAACACAAAAATATGACAGTTTTAAACCATAATTTTGCAATTATAACAACAAATAAACAATTTATGTTTTTACTTTTTTACTTTTTATGTTGTTTTAAGTGTTTAATGGTACTTTTATTTGTTATAAAGTAGTAATTTGTTAATTAAAATACAACCTTTTATTTTTACTGTATTGGCACTGCTGAATTACCATGACAACGCTACAGTTTGATTGATTTTGAATGTAAACGTCAGAATTAAATTAAACGTCAGATTTTAATTTTGACACAAGTTTTTTTATATACATTTAATTTCTTCCCGTATTTTCTGCGGAGTAGCAAGAAAAATAGTATACACTACACGGGCAGAAAGTGTGAGAGCCCTGAACTGCGCGCCATGATGCCCTCGGCTTCGCCTCGGGCATCATGGCGCGCAGTGCAGGAATCTCACACTTTCTGCCCTTGTAGTGTAATATACTATATTTTTGATAGGTACCTATAAAGTTCATTTTTTTGTCAACCTGAGTTGTCAAAATTCGTAGTTAAAGTTAAAGTAATAATAATAGTTTTTTACTTTCTCTCAAAAAGTCTGAATAAGTCTTAGTAAGTCAGACTAATAGCAAAATTTGGGAGTCTTCTAGAAGAGTTAATAAGACTTTATAAGTAAGGCCCGGATTTTTAGGTCATAAAAAAGTGATAAAAGGTTCCTAAATTAGGTGATATTTTTAATAAAATAGTTTATTATTTTAGGTACCTATATTTTAGGTACTTAATTAAAAAGTTAATATTGGTTGGCCCGTAATTTTAGGTTATAAAAAAGTAAAAAAAAAATGCAAAAAATAGTCACATAGTTATAAAATTAGGTTATTATTTTAGGTGCCTACATTTTAGGTACCGTAAACACGGGTGACTTTGAACCCCGCGGGTGACTTTAACCCTTTTATGAAAAATCTTTTCGCGCTCGATAAAATTAACATTTATAATTTGTTGGTCTAAACCTGTCAATTGAGCGATTCTATTGAGTTTATATTATAGGAAATTCATTGTTTTAAAGAAAGAAATGGGATTTATTACACTTTAAAATTGTATATATTGCATTAGTGCAAACATATTATGCGCAATCCTTTGGAATGATAATCCTTGGTTAACTACAGGTCGATTTTTTATTTTTTTTATCGGTAATCCCTTGCAATAGATATAATATTATGTCCCTGCTAACACGTGTATAATAAAAATAAAATAAAATATTGAGTTATTTTATACGGAAAATACACTGTGAGACAAAGTTACCCGCAACCAGGGGGTAACTTTGCACATCCAGTTTTTAATTTTAATTTTTGAAACTCAGCCCTATGTAATATTATAACATAGTTATTATGAAAAAGCAACTCAAGACTCAAATTTTGGTATACAAAATTTAATGTTTATGATTGTTAAAACCACAAAAATTTTAAGCTTAAGTTTGAAAGTGAGCTAAAGCCACCCGTGTTTACGGTACTTAAATAATAAAAAAAATAAGCTGATTTATTGAAATAAAATGTTTTCATTATAATGTCGATATCGTTGTAAAACCATACATAGGTCTTATGTAGTTTTAGTTACATTATAATTGCTCTATTAATGTCCGGCTATAAAGGATTTAAATTAAAAATGAAATAGTTATTAAAATAATATTTATTATTAACATTAACTGAACAAAATGTTTGGTTGGAAAAATAACAAAATAAAAGATTCTTTAAAAAAGTAAATATATCATATCACAAATAATGTAAAATAGCAAAAAAAACATAATAGGAACTCAAAAAATCAAAAAAAATAAATTTTATTAATTTATTTAACGATTATATGCATGACAGACAAAATATTTCTCCAAATTTTCAGAAGTAAAGCTAGTGCGTTTATCAGTCAAAACATTTTTAAACCAAGGGAATGATCGTTCAACGTCACAGGACGGGTTAAAAAAGTTCATTTAAGGTATTAAAAATACCATTTAGGTGCAAAAAAGGAAAATAGGTGAAAAAAATATAAAAAAGGTATTTTAGGTCAAATAAAACTTATTTAGATGACTCCATTTTTTATAAAACGGGCAAATACAAAAAATATCTTTAAAACCTAAAAAACCAACAAAAGGTGTTTTACCTAAAATCCGGGCCTTATTTATAAGACTTTTAGCAGAGAAATGGTAGGAACCTAACTATGGCGATTAAAATAAATATCCGGAATTATTCAGAGGTTGTATTTGATTATTATAAAATAAAACACAAAGAAAAGTATTTATTAACATTTTGCCGGGGTGGTAATAAGTCAAGTTTATTTCATAATTACCCATATAACAACATAATATGTGAGGTATAATAATTATAACAATTATAATTTTTTATATACGATGCGCTTGACTTGACTTGACTTTCTTATATTGTTGCCACTGTACGTTTTATTTTAAGTTTCTTTTTATATACCTACGCAAATATTCATCTAACCATTGTTCCAAACAATTTTTAGACACAATATCGATTTTCTCAGCTGACCAATTAGAGCACAGCTGATCTGTCATGTGATGGCATCTTCCCGCGTTTTCAAGATAGCTCTCCTGTCACTACTTACCAAGTGTTGCCGGTTGCGGGTATTTTACTCGGAAATCGGGTATTTTTGTCATGTTTGCGGTTAGAATTTTGTAACGAATATTTTGCAAATTTCGGTCAAAATACTAACTGAAGAAATTTTCAGTAAATAATAATTCAAATAAATAAAACAGGGCGAATGCGCTAGTAAACTTAATTTGTTTTACGAGTTCGACTGTCGACCATATCATGCCTTTGCGTTGCGAAGAATTGTTATAGTTATTATACCTTATGTACTTAATCGACAAGGGAACCAAACGTTTTATTCTGTTCAATTAAAATAAAGTTTGTTTACCTATATTGTAAACATTGCTTCCGTGTTTTTAGAAGCCTTATAACAACACAACAGTGTTTATAAATACTTTTTATTGTGCTTTCTTTTGCAATAACCAAATACAACATTTTATTATTAAAACTTTCTCTTACCCTGATAGCACGCTTTATTCGAAGAATGTTTTTTAAACCTTCCAGTGAGAATATTCTTAGGATCATGCTATTTTTCTTCTAAAGAACATGCTTAAAAGACATATAGCATGATCCTAAGAATATTCTTACTGGCCTATAGGCAGGTTCTTAGAAGGTGCAAAGTTTTAGCGGTAAAAATTAGTCTACTCTAAACATATGCTTAGAATGTTAAGAAAGTAATTGCTATAGAAAGTTCATTTAGGAATATTCCTGTTAAGCATATTTAGTTCAGTTACCTATATAATAGTAAAATATACCATAAACTACGTATACAGGTATTTACCTATACTAAAGTACCTAATTAGTAATTATTCTTAAATACTAAGTAAAAAACACAATCCAAAATATTTTTTTATAGTTATTTGTCAAATTAAAACAATATTCGATAACAAAAATACTTTTACTCTAGGTATTTTATTTTATGTTAAAAATAAATATTTATTAATTTGTATACCGATTTTTTATTTCTGAATTAACGTTTTTATGTATAATAATCCTAACTATCTTCAACTTCAATCTAATCTGACTTATCCCACAAAATTTTCCAATTTTACTTTTTATGAAATAATGTCATACAACTTATGGTTTAGAGGTCAAATTGTTTATTTAATATTTTATGTCGCAAAGTTTTTTAAGGGGACGACAAATACATTTCACTGTCATATTATATTTGTCGTCTCCTGAAGAACATAAGAAACCTAAGAAATTCCAAAAACGTATCCTTAATTCCAAAAACGTATCCTTAAAATGTTCTTAGGATGCTTTTTATGAAGGTTTTAAGAAGCTTTTAAGAATCTAATTGCATCATTCTTAGCAATAAGGAAAGGTTCTAAGAATATTCCATTATTCCGGGTCATATCTTTTTAGAAGATTCTTAAAATCAAATTTTGCTATCAGGGTAAGGGTTAAGATATCCCACTTCTTGCTACTTCTTATCTGTATTAACTTCGACTTTGTTCCATTGTTGCTCTATCTTCCTCTTCTTTACTCTAAGGATTCTATCATTAACGTTTTGTCTTTATTCCAGCAATTCGTATGGAACGACTTCTGCGAAGACTACGTCCCCACAGACATCAAGCACACATACTATCCATCCGTAATAACGAATGAGCGTTTGTACGAGATAAAAATATCGGATCTACCGGTGATTCCCTATTTCCCCGTGAATTCATACTACGAATGGGCGAATTACCGGTACTACGGCCTCAGAAGCGCCACAGCATACATTCTCGTGTTCGATTTGTCGAACATAGAAACCTTCCAGTACGTAAAAACGTTACGAGAGCAAATCTGCGAGAGTCGCAATATGTCGAACGTACCCCTGCTGGTGGTAGGCAACAAGCAGGACCTTATCGTGACGGAGGAGGGTGTGACGTCATCGTCCAAGCCCGCTCTGACCGGAAATCTGGACGAAAAAAGACGAGACATCGCCAACTTGGTTAAAAAGCACTGGAAGTGCGGGTACTTGGAATGCAGCGCCAAGTACAACTGGAAAGTGGTGGCCGTTTTCAAAGAATTAATCCACATGATTGACAATCTCGCCTCTAGAGAGCAGAGCCCCATGCTCGACAACATCCAGGAAGCCCTAGATAGGAATAAGTGTGTATTAATATAAGCTTACCTACACTAACACTTGATTTTTATGTTAGCAGCAATAATTTAGGGACAATCTTTGTAAAATATTACGGTAACAGCCAACATGATAAAACGTAAATACGGTTGTGATTAACTTTGTTAAGTTGCATACTTGTAGCCAAATGTGATTATTGAAATAAAAAGAGATTAAACTATGCCGAATTTTATTTACACACCTGAACAATAAATTCAAATTTTTAAGAAATTTTTTAAAAGTACCCAGAATCTGCCATTTTTCGGAAATCTGGCAACATCGCATTGTATCAGGAGTATACCTCCTCGCGTTTCTGCGATCCTAATAAAAATTCGAAAATTTCAAAATTTTAAGAATCGGTTTAAATTTTTAAGAAATTTTTAAAAAATACCCAGAATCTGTGATTTTTCGGAAATCTGGCAACATCGCATTGTATCAGGAGTATACCTCCTCGCTTTTCTGCGATCCTAATACAAAATCGAAAATTTCAAAATTTCAAGAAACGATTTAAATTTTTAGGAAATTTTTAACAAGTACCCATATTCTAGGATTTTTCGGAAATCTGGCAACATCGCATTGTATCAGGAGTATACCTCCTCGCTTTTCTGCGATCTTAATATAAATCCGAAATTTTCAAAATTTTAAGAAACTTTTTAAATTTTTAGTAAATTTTAAAAAAGTACCAGGATCTGGGATTTTTCGGAAATCTGGCAACATCGCATTGTATCAGGAGTATACCTCCTCGCGTTTCTGCGATCCCAATATAAATCCGAAAATTTCAACATTTCATCAAACGGTTTAAATTTTTAAAAAGTACCCAGAATCTAGGATTTTTCTGAAATCTGGCAACATTGCAATGTATCAGGAGCACACCTCCTCGCTTTTCTGCTATCCTAATACGAGCCCTAACCACATAATGTTCGGACACTTCATAATTTATACAGAAATTTTTTTCGTGAATACTATCTCAAAATTATTAGAAGTTATGAAAAATTCAGCTTATTTTGGCATATACCCCTCGAAGCGATTTTTATTTTTAAAAAGTTTACCTTTTATTTTTAGCTTTTAAAAAAAGGCTAACTTTTTAACTTTTTTTTGCATGAGTAAAAAAAGTTATAAATGGGCCCATTAAAAAGAGCATAAAATATTATACAAACCCTGAAAATTTGGTAAAAAATAAATAAGTTATAAAAAAGTATAAGTAATTTAAAAATGCTATTTTTAAAGAGTTTTTGCAATTTTCTTAGGAAACGGGAGATTTTGCAGATATATATATCGCTATAACTTTCTTATTATTTATACAATTTTTACCAAATTTTCAGGGTTTGTATAATATTTTATGTTCTTTTTAATGGGCCCATTTATAACTTTTTTTACTCATGCAAAAAAAGTTAAAAAGTTAGCCTTTTTTTAAAAGCTAAAAATAAAAGGTAAACTTTTTAAAAATAAAAATCGCTTCGAGGGGTATATGCCAAAATAAGCTGAATTTTTCATAACTTCTAATAATTTTGAGATAGTATTCACGAAAAAAATTTCTGTATAAATTATGAAGTGTCCGAACATTATGTGGTTAGGGCTCGTACAAATCCGAAAATTTCAAATATTTAAGAAACTGTTTAAATTTTTAGGAAATTTTTAAAAAGTACCCAGAATCTAGGATTTTTCGGAAATCTGGCAACATCGCATTGTATCAGGAGTATACCTCCTCGCTTTTCTGCGATCCTAATATAAATCCGAAATTTTCAAAATTTTAAGAAACGGTTTAAATTTTTAGTAAATTTTAAAAAAGTACCAGGATCTGGGATTTTTCGGAAATCTGGCAACATCGCATTGTATCAGAAGTATACCTCCTCGCGTTTCTGCGATCCTAATACAAAATCGAAAATTTCAAAATTTCAAGAAACGATTTAGATTTTTAGGAAATTTTTAAAAAGTACCCAGAATCTAGGATTTTTCGGAAATCTGGCAACATCGCATTGTATCAGGAGTATACCTCCTCGCTTTTCTGCGATCCTAATATAAATCCGAAATTTTCAAAATTTTAAGAAACGGTTTAAATTTTTAGTAAATTTTAAAAAAGTACCAGGATCTGGGATTTTTCGGAAATCTGGCAACATCGCATTGTATCAGGAGTATACCTCCTCGCTTTTCTGCGATCCTAATAAAAATCTGAAAATTTCAAAATTTTATCAAACGGTTTAAATTTTTCTTCTTAAACTTACTACTTCTATTTTCCATATAAGATTTTAATATTAACGCTGTTAATATTAAAACCATAATATTACTTACCTAACAAGATATGATTGACACAATCAAAATCACAAAAGAACGCGACACTACCCCTTGCGATTTTTATTTATGCATTATTAAAATACATTAATGTTACAATAAAACAAATTATTATTAAATAATAATCAACATTTATTGTGTATTAAAATATATACATTTTGTTTATTCATCCATAACATCTAAAAATGCACCTAGCCTAGACATAGAGATTGTACTAGGAATAATAAACATGTTTTCAAAATTGTCCAAAATAGTGGCCTTTCCTAAAAAAAAAACTTTAAAAACAAAACAAAAATAATTCAATTTACTTACGAGAATCCACTGGTGTGGTTAAATCCGTGAATAAATTAATTTCCACAGTTTCATACGTCCACAATTCCAAACAATCCAAATCTTGCAAAATCTACAATAAAATAATTACAAAAAAAATATACAAAAAGTGTATTTATTTACCTCCAACAAATAAAATAAATCAACAGGTTTCACATAACAATATTTCTCGAAAAGACAGCTTAAAAAAGTGTTTGGGTTCTCCATTGTGTAAGAGAGGACACAACAGAGCCACTTTCTGAACACAGGAATATTAAATGAGCCGTCCACCTTTATCCAAGGCATTATTTGTACTTTTAGTTTATCGACCGGTCTAAAAAACATTATTAAACATATTAAAAAAACAAATCATTCTAATATTTGTTTATACCTCAATTGTGATTCAATTTCTTCCTTGGCATCCTTGAGGCAGTCCTTATTTTTTTCTATGAGAGCTTCATCTTCATCTGTGAGTTTGAAGGTGTCCATTACCCAGTGGTTTTTAAAGCTGTGATGTACGAATTTTCTAGAGCATATGCCACATTGCAGCACAATGTAATGATCCAAAAGGAATTTTATCATCGCGTCCAAGCTCAGAAAATGTGTGTTTTGAAAGCCGGCCTGCAATAATTGTTACAATCGTGGGACACCCTATATTATACAGGGTGTTCCAACGAAATCTTTCATCGTACGAGTGTGGACAAAATTCCTTGGACACGTCAATTTTTATTTTTAGGGGGACGAATTTTGATGTATGTTTAAATCAAAAGGGTAGAAAAACTTAATACGAGTGTTTATTACCCCTTAATGTGTTAAATAGTGACAAAATGTACACTACAGTGCATGCCAATTTCTTTGTCTGTTTTGATGTTACTAAGAGCTCTTTTCTTTACACCACTAGTGCACATTGTATCACAATTAAAGTTAAATTACACCAATAGTGGCAAAATAGACTGAAAAAACTGGTAATAACCGAAATGCGTTTTAAAATGTTTGGTTGGTACCTATCTACCTACGCAGTGCATATACGGAGATACCGCGTTGTGGAAGTGTGGCATTTTTGTTCAGTTAGATTTTAATTACGGTGAATCCATAAGAGGACATTCTTATTTTTTGGTAAGTATTATACTTTCTTTTTCTTTAAGCCTTAATACTCAAAAAATACCAATAAGTTAAAAGGATGTCCATACCCGACCTATATTATATATTTACGGCAGTAGGTCGGGTACTTGTAACATTAATAATATAAATACATACACACTTGATTTACTTTTTATTTTCAAGAGTAATGGTTGTTATATTAACCTATACCTACATTTTTATTAATATTATGGAAAATTTGTACACGTGTGGTAAATCCCCGACATACAGCCGCCTAACGCCTCTCTACCAATGGGATCACCCATTTTTTATAACAGAAAAATGGATTACTGATGAATGCTCAAGATAATTCATTGCTTACAAGTTGACAGCCAGCAAAACATTGCATTGATCTAAAACTTTTACGTTTTAAGGAACCATTTTGCTTAAGCCAGCCATACGAAATAATTATATTTTAAAAGGCACCGATTTTGATAATTGTTATAGATTTTTGTTCCAAATAAATGTTTCTCTTTATTTACCTTTTCGTTTTATTTACTACCACCAATAGGTTTTACTCAAATAATAGTGTTAATTTACACTAAAAGTTTGCACTAAAAGAGTAAAAGTACCTTTCTAAAATTAGAACTTTTCCAAAGTAGTGTTAATTTACACTGAACAAAAGTGGGATTTTACCCAGGAAGTGTAGAAGTACACGATTTTAGGTAAATTAACACTTTTTAATTCAGTGTAAATTTACTTTATCCTCAGTGCTATAGTGTTAAATCATACTTGCTTACTTGGGGAAAATTACACTACAAATTAACTCTAAATGTAGTGTTATAAAACAACACTATTTAGTGTGGACCTGTGTGAACTCTAATTAGTGTTGCTTAGAGTTGATTTTTTTACTGTGTAACTTACGTTTTTTCCGGGATGATTATTATTAAAAATTCGTGCCGAGGCGTTTGCACAATCATTATTTCGATAATAGGTTGCAATAATTTCCGTTCTTTCTTCAATGGAGTATACCATTTTAAGAATTTTGAGGAATTTTGTCCACACTCATTTGATAAAACGTTTGGGGGGGGGGTACAAGTTTTCGTTGGAACACCCTGTATATAACAACGGACATACCTGTATATCTGAAGTTTCCACTCCTAGGAACCCTCTCTCTTTTATAAAATCCGCCAATTCGTCGAGTAAAGCAAAATCTATGGAATCACCACCGACATTTTCGACCTCGTTGAGTAAATTTTTGTTTTCCGGTTCATAAATGTACGCTTTCCTGCAGAAAAACAGTTTAAGGGAAAATAATAACAGTGAAAAATTGTACGTCAAGAATGGGGTAGTTAAATTTTTTCTGACCTATACTTTTTATGGTTTTATTCAAGGCGTTTTGTAATTTTAAACATTTCTGTGAAATCGGAATTTCAATTGAGTTTACCGTTTTCGAGATATTTACAAAAAAAAATCTCCTAATTACGTCACTAGGCTATTGACAACGTTGCCAGCTTTTTCTATGGTTGCCAGTGTGTTTAGTTTAAGATTCTTACGATAGATGGCGCCACGTTATAATATTTTAGTTTTAAAACCACTTGATCTATAATTTTAGCTGAGAAGAAGAAGAAGAATTGATTTTTTGACGTTTCTTTTTTTCGGGTTATGTTTTTTTTAAATTTAGATTGTTGAAAATCAATGTTATTGTTATGTTATTTGTAATTGATATTAGATAAGTGATTTATTAATAACGGACTCCAAAGCAGAGGAATCTTGTGGAATGGTTGGTTACATTGAACATTGGAGCTTTTAAACAAATAAAGTAAGTACCTATAATTATAATCATATTTTGTCGTAAATGCATTTCATTAGTATAATGCCTAGTTCTTTATATTCTTTTAGATATATCTTGGAATCTAAAATATCAAACAGTAATATGATACCTTGTAATAAGGAAGATAGGTACTTAATGAATTTGGTGACCAAAAATGTACTCCAGAGCGTAGTATCTTCGAACAGTCCAAAAGTTTGTCATACATTTTTTTAATCTTACAAAAGGTTTTGATGCTCATCATCAGGGATGCAAGTTTTATAAAAACTATACACAAATATCATAAATACCATTGTTAACTTACATTTACTGTTATTTTTTGTAAATTTATTTAATTAATTTTCAGCTTTATTTTGTCACTTTTTTCTATGAAATATATTAAACTCTGCTTTAGACAGTTATTAGGTACCTATTTATTACATTTTATTAGGTTTCACACGGTGTTTCAATGTTTAAACCAATTAATAAAACTTATAATTTCAGAATTTTCTTTAACCTCCTCTTCTTCTTTCACTCAACTGACAGTGACAGTATTTGTACATAACCTCTTTGGTATTTTCTGACCTAACCGAATGAAATCATTAACAAGACAACTTGACAACAGGGTAATTTTTAACCAATAGAAATCTTAGAATGTTGGTCACATGGCGAGGTTTGTGACGCCATAAAAATTTATATTTTTTGTAAATATCTCGAAAACGGTAAACTCAATTGAAACTCTGATTTCACAGAAATGTTTAATATTACAAAACGCCTTGAATAAAACCATAAAAAGTATAGGTCAGAAAAAATTTAACTACCCCATTGTCAACAATACATTTAAAGCCTATGAACTGCACATCATTTTTTATTTTTTTTTTAAAGTAGAGTTGAGAGTCAAAATACGTAGTTAAAAATGCAATTAATTTGGCTTTGGTGGTGCATAGATAAGTAAAATCATATATAAAAGTAGTTAAATATAGGTTGCTTTACGGCCCAGAAGAGAAAGTATTCCTAGCGGATAATAATCTTCGCTTTGACTAGAATTTATATAAAAGAAATTAAAATTGTATGTGAACACACTTGAATGTTGTTCAATCATTGGACTTCAATGGTGAATGGGTATTTTGTTAAAGCCACTGGACGTTAATTCTTGTAGTAGCTTAATAATAATTATAATGTATATATTGTCCAGGACTATTAATGATTAGTAACTTGCAAATTGAAAGAAGAAAAAGTTTCGTGATTATTGCTTATCTTTTTCAAACCAAAAGGATGCTATTTTCAAAGACAGGAAAATTAACTACTAGATGAAGTATTGCCCTTAAAAGTTCTTAGAATCTGATATTATTTTTATCTTTTTATATCGATATTATATAATAATTAACAAGTAAATTATCATATATTATATCACGAAAACTATGAATTTAATCGGTTAAACTAGGCTCAGTAGTTTTTTGTTTGGTTTTTGTTGGAAAATGTTGAATGCAAAATAATTATTTTGCATGAAACTATTTTCCAAAAAGAAAAATCAAATAAAAAACTTACTGAGCAGTTTGACAGATTAAATTTGTAGGTTGAGTGATATACGTCTAGATTATTTCTCGAATTTAAGGAAACTATTTGACAATTCATAAAATCTGACGTATGTGTCAAAATTTATAAATATTTTTTTAAAGAAAATTCCGTTAATTTAAGGTATGTAATAAGTAATAATTGATATTTCGTAAACTAGATAACTTATTTTTTATTGTTTTTTAAAAAATGTTTGTTAAAACCTGTAAATAACACCATAAAATCGTAAACAAAGATCCAATATGGAGGCTAAAATTTAATCGCTGTTAAATAGTTCTAGTGATTTAATCGCTTATTTAAACAAAATTTATTCGAAAATTCAAGGCTTTTGATTGGTTCATATTATAAATAAAAAAACAAAAGTCCAAATAAAAAAAATGAACTGTATTTGGAAACTGACTAAAAGTAAAATTGTTTCTCACCTTTTGACTTCTTTCCAAAGCTCAACATATTTATCCCTGCAAAAGACGCTTTTGACTTGGATTGTCGACCGGAAGTCCTCCATGTCGTCGATAATAACGTCGACTATTTCCGGATACTGGGCCACGAAGTGACTTTTGAGCCTTTCCAAGGTCTCTTCGTCGGTGTCTCTTTCCGGAAAGGCCTCCTTCGTTAGGAGATTGGAAAGGTCGCCGATGTAAGGCAGAGTGCTGGAGTTTGCACTTTCATCCACGATGGCTGGAAAAAAAAACATGGTAGTCCGGTCTGACCATTTTTTCTTGCAAATATATGCGCAAAAATACGGTTTTTAGTTTTTGGCGAATATCTCGGCCCCCGTATATTGCACAATAAAAAGTATAGAAGCGTAATTATTTTTTATAAAATTTCCAACAATTTTTGTCTGAAGTATTTTTTGTTTAAACACTTTTTTGCAAATATGTCGCAAACGGTATATTTTATAATAAATTACAATAGTTTACAAAATCGAAAAAAAAATGTTTTGACGTTTTTGAGTATAGCTTGAAATCTAAGGGCCGGTTTTTCAATTAGGGTTTAAACCTTGGTTCAAGGGAACTTAGATCAGTTAATGAACTCAGTTCACAGTCAAATGAGTTTTTTAATGTCGAATCAACAGCAGTTCTGTTGAACTTAGATCAGCGGTGTCAACGTTAAGTTGGTACAACCGAATTTAGTATGACGCCTACATTAATAGTAGTTAAAACTGTCATTTTGACAAAAGGATTTTGTGTTTACTTTTGGAGTTTTGTTTATCTGTGCTGTTTTAAAAAGTTATAATCTGTGCGAAAGGGCGCTTTAAAACAATTTACTATTGTTAAAGAACAATAATTATTATTTATTATGGATAAAAATCGTGCTGCCAACTTTACCTCTTTTAAGGAGGAATTATTTGTATGTATTTCGTTTTATATTATAAAATGAATTTGTCGTTTTTTGTTACATGTGATGAATTTTACTAAAATCTATTACCTATTCAGTAATTATTTTTTTAACTAACCTATTGGTCGGATTTGCAATAACTGGTCTAATTAAATCCACTATCCTACGTACAAAAGGTTTGGAAAACCGAAATCTGGCAAAAAATTCATCATTAATCGACCTTTCAAAATGATTCGGTCTTACCCGTGGCCTGTGCACACGAATATTATTTAGGAGTTCGCCAATTTCCTCATCATCCTCACTAACTACCTCAAACATATCCATTGGTTTATTATAACAGCAGATTACAAAACAAGATATAAACAACGTAATACACAATAAAGCAGGGAAAAATTAAGTTATGTCAAGTTGAACTTTGTTTAAACGGCCAACAGTGACATCTTTTGATTTAGTTTAAACCAAATTCAAGCTTGAACTTTGATTGAAAAACGGCATATTTTGTTGACATCTTGATTTCTGACACTGGTGTAGCTTTATGACGTCATGCAATATGGCGGGAGTTCGGAACGTTTGAAAAGTACCTTTTTTCAATTTGATATTTTTGGGGCCGGGTTGGACTTTTGGAATATAAAAAAATATTTTCGCAATGTGTTTTTACCTCTAGATTACATTAAAAAGGTTTTTAGGGATTTTAATTTTTGATGCAATAGACCTATCTCATAAAACGGACTTTTGGATAGCGCGTGCGTGAAAAGCACGTCGTCTTTTTTTAATTATATAAAAGAGAAAGAGATACCACTCTTCTTCAGGCACGCGCTATCCAAAAGTCTGTTTTATGGGATAGGTCTATTACTCTATTATTTAAAAATATTTTTTTACCAAAATCTATTGCTTTCAGATGTTTTTAAAAAATTATCGTCATAATAAAAGTTTAATTTTTACCTTTCTTTATCTCCTCCAACGTGGGCACACATTTCCCGTCTTCGACGAACACTTCCTCCTCTTCAAACCGATCTTCTCGCACCGTCTCCCCTTTATCAGCGAACGCATCGGGACTGGGGGTTTTTCGCTCCACATCGACCCCCAAATCCCTGCCCCCTTCCCCATCCTCCTCCCGCGAAACTTCGACCCTCTCCAAGAACTCCGGACTGGGACTTCGGCGCTCCACGTCCGCCTTCAAACACTTTGACAACCACGATTTTAAGTTGTCTATGGTTTCCGGCGAGTCCCCCCCTTCCTCCAACGCCTCCAAATCCAAGGTCGGCTCGGGTTTATCGTTGGAGGGTGCCGAGGAACGCGCAGTGTTTTTTCTTGGAGCCTCTTGCGGCTCAAAATCCACCTCTGAGGGGTTGGGTTTACTTCTGACTTGCTTTTGATTTTCTATCATCCTTCTGATTTTGATTTGGTGCCGTATGGCCAGTTCTTCGACAAGTTCGCTGTGGTCTTCAATTGCGGGGTCCAAAATCAGCGAGTACTCGGGCACGCTAAATTGTAGAGCGATTTTCTCGCAGAACGTGTAGATTTCGTTGTAGCACAGCATTTGCCCGTATTTTTTACCTTCGAGAGTGGTTAAAGCAAAGTCCAACTTATCTTTTTTGTTGTCAGCGTTGAGGAAGGATTTATACGCCTCCAGGGCAGTTTGTACACTATAGGTGCATGCTTGAGTGAAGATATAGTACGAGGACAGTTGTACGGGGTTGCTCCACGTTTTTTTCTTCTTGTTGTGCTTTTGCCGTCCAGTGGGTTTCATGGTTACAAACTGCTGCTCTTTAAGCTCTTCTACAGCGTTGTGTAGAACATTATCGGGGTAGTTCTGGTAGGTTTTGAAGAGTTGGTACTGCCAGGCGGCGTGATCGCCCTGACAGCCCAAATTGCTGTGGATAATACTCTTCACCAACTCTTTTTGCACCTCTTCTTCCGAGGTAGCTTCTCTATAACCAACGTGTTGTTCGTTCTCCTCATCGCAGTACTCGAAATCGTTCGCGTTATCCAGCAAGTTGCTTTCAGTAGCGTATTGGAAGTTGGTGCTGGCGCCGAGGAGTAAGTTTTTTACTTCGTCTGTGTGCTTGGTGAGGTAGAACATGGCGAAGAGGTAGGCGCACGCGATCTGCTTCTCGCTCGAGTTTTGCAGACCGTTTTTCGTTAAGTCGTACACGAGGTACTTGAAGTACTTTTCGATCGGTTTGATTTTCATAAGGTGCATGAAGTTGAGGTCGAGAGAGCGGTACGTCGCGTCGTCTCTGAACGAAAAGTGTATATTTATATTTTAGTTTTAGTTTTTCCAAGGCACAATTTTGTTTGTTAAACCTGTGGGTAAAAGGCATTAGGGGATAAGTCAAAAAAAGCAATTTTTCAGTAGAGCCATGTCATATGCTAACAAAAGCGTATACCCGCTAAACATAAATATATTTCCTGAATTAATGCGAACACGTTAAAGGCTCTATTGAAAAATTGCTTTTTTGACTTATCCCCTTATGCCTTTTACCCAGAGAAACGATATGACAGAAGTCGAATTTTTTTATTGGTCAAAAGGAATAAATAATGAATTTTTTAGATAGAACCGTTATTATAGGGTGGCAAATTTTTAAAAATTCACAAATTTACAAAGAATTTAAAATTTTTAGAATTTCGAAAACTCCAAAATTTGCCTCCCTAAAACAACAGGGTTCTGACAAATTGTACAGGTTAAAATTTATAAGGAAGTTTTGGATTGGGATTTAAAACCCTTATACCACAAAATGTACAATTTGTCAGATAGAACCCTGTTGTTTTAGAATCCCTAAAACAACAGTGTTCCATTTGGCCAATTTTACATCTTAAAATTTATAAACAAAGTTTCGATATGTCAGATTGAACCCTGTTATTCTAGAGTGGCAAATTTTGGAACTTTTGGAATTTTTAAAAATTTGCCACCCAAGAATAACAGGGTTCTATCTGACATATTGTACATTTTGTGGTATAAGGGTGTAAAACCCAAATCCAAACTTTCCTTATAAATTTTAGGATGTACATTTTGTCAGATAGAACCCTGTTGTTCTAGGGAGGCAAAATTTTGACCCTTTGGAATTTTTGTTAATTTTGGAATTTATAAAAGTTTTGGAAATTTTTAAATTTAACTCCAAATCCAAAACTTCCTTTTAAATTTTAACATGTGCAATATGTGGCAAAACCCTTTCGTTCAAGGGTAGCAAAATTTGAAAATTTTTGTTAATTTTTGAATTTCTAAAATTTTTGGAAATTTTAAAAATTCACCACAACACTTAAGTGGCACATACTAAAAATTTACAAAAAAAATCAAAAATTATACAAAAATTTTAAAATTCGCGAATTGTTAAAATTTCCAAAACTTTTAAAAATTCCAAAATTTAAGAAAATTTTAAAATTTTCTATCTGACAAATTGTACATCTTAAAATTTATAAGAAAAGTTTGGATTTGAATTTAATAATAATAACAATAATTATTTTATTCCAAGAAATTTTAAACCTTTATACCACAAAATGTACAATTTTTTAGATAGAACCCTGTAGTTATAGGTTATAAAATTTTGAAAATTTTTGTAAATTTTAGAATTTTTGAAAATTTGCCACCAATTCCATAGTGGCAAATATTCAAAATATACAAAAAATTTCAAAATTCGCTCAAAAATCACAAAATTTACAAACATTTTCAAAATTCGCTAACTGAAAAATTGTAAATCTTAAAATTTATAAGAAAAGTTTGGATTTGGATTTTAAACCTCAAAATTTACAATTTGCCATATAGAACCCTGTTGTTCTAAGCTAAATTTTTTAAATAAAACAATTTCAAAATTGTTAGAATTTCCAAAATCCGACAAATTGTACCTACATCTTAAAATTTATAATTAAAAATTTCCAAAGATTATGGAATTTTCAAAATTTCTTAAATTTCAAAATTTACAAAAATTTTAAAATTTATCCCAGAACAGGGTTTCATCTGACAAATTGTACATCTTAAAATTTATAAGAAAAAATTGAATTTGGACTTAATAATAATAATGGTTATTTCATATTTAAAAATTTCCAAAAAATTATTGCACTTTCAAAATGCCTTAAATTTTCAAAATTCCAAAAATTTTAAAAATTTCAAAATTCGTTACCCTAGAACAATAGGGTTCTATCTGACAAATTGTACATCCTAAAATTTATAAGAAAAGTTTGGATTTGGATTTAATAATAATAATAATAATTATTTTATTTCAAGAAATTTCAAACCTTTACACTACAAAATGTACAATTTTTCAGATACAACTCTGTTGTTCTAGGTCAGCGAATTTTGAAAATTCTGTTTGAAAATTCGCCACCAGTTCTAGAGTGGCAAGTATTTAAAATATACAAAAAAATCAAAAATTCCAAAATATACAAAATATAAAAAAAATTTCAAAATTCGCTCAAAATTTACAAAAACTTTTTTCAATTTTTAAAATTCTGACAAATTGTACATCTTGAAATTTATAAGAAAAGTTTGGATTTGGATTTCAAAACTTTATACCACAAATATTTCCAAAATAACTAAATTTTTTAAGGTTCCAAAATTAAAAAAAAAATCCAAATTTGCTACCCTAAAACAAAAGGGTTTTTTTCTGACTATTTCCCTCGTCTTAATTTCCACCAATCACAAACGCGCAATTTTGAATTACAAATGGTTTCTAGGTGAAAAAACTGTGTGACAGCACCTGTCAGCAGTTTATTCGAGTTTACCCGCGGCAAAACTTGACAGCTGTTGTCACCAAAAATTGCAATTTATATTTTAATTGTTAACTGTTACTCATGAAATAGTCTTGTCAAATATCATTCGGGCATCTAATTTTTCCTGTGAAAAAAATCGAAAAAACACAATGCTAAGTAATATTTTTTAACAAAAAGCATTCGTGCAGGTGCAAAAATCCTCCTCTTCGACTCGGATTTTTGTTGCCACCAGCACTTATGCTTCTTGTTAAAATATTACTTAGCAACGTGTTTTTTCGATTTTTTTCGGAAAAATTAGATGCCCTTATGATATTACTTACGAAAAATTGCACATCTTAAAATTTATAAGAAAAATTTGTATTTGGATTTTAAACCACAAAATGTAAAATTTGGCAAATTTTTTAAATTTCCAAAGATTTCAAAATTTTTAGAATTTCCAAAATCCGACAAATTGTACCTACATCTTAAAATTTGTAATAAAAAATGGATTTGGATTTAATAATAATAATGGTTATTTCATAATTAAAAAGTTTGGATTTGGATTTCAAACCTTTATAACACAAAACGTACAATTTGTAAATTTTGAAATTTTGGAAGCTCAAGAGCTAAAAAACCCCTAAAAATAGAAAATCTCACCTATGCAAAATGCGCATCTTCCTCTTGACAGCCTCGGACGACTTGCTCCTGCTCTTCGGTATGCACAAATGCATCACGTCCCTCTGCACCGTGAACGGAATGTAATTCTTCGACGGATACTTCGGGCACAGCAGCAGCAAGACCGCCTTGTTCACGTACAGGTGGCTCACCTCGCGCGCGTCCCACGACACGCGCACCTTGCCCAGCCGCTTCAGCAGCTTCTTGTCCAGGCTGTCCGTCAGCGGCTTCTTCTTCTTCGCGCGCAGCGGCTGCATCTTGCGCACCATCTTCGGCTTCTTCTTCGTCGTGCGGAAGCACAGGTGGTTGTGCGCGCGCGCCTGCGGCTGCAGCTTCGGCCGCGCCGATATCTTGAACGACTGCTTCAGCTGCGCGAACGGCACCGGGTACGTCAGGGTCTGCGCAGAAAAATGTCGCGGTGAAAGTAGAACTATGGTTTATCGGCGGAAAAATAGTTTAAAAACTTTTTATTATGGGTATTTTTATGACGATATTTTGTTAAAAACATCTTAAAGCAATAGATTTTGGTACAGAAATATTTTTAGATAATTATGTTTTGATTTCATGACACCTCAAAGTAGAATGTTTTTAAAACGGTAAAATTGGCTAAAAATTACGCACACATTTAATAAACTAAAAAATGTATATATTTTTTTAAAAATAGGTTTAAACTACACCTTAATCTACTTATATAAAGATTCCTATTTGAATAAAAAAATAAAAATCAAAAGTTATAACGTTTTAAAGACACATTGGTAAAATTAAGAGAAAACCAAATTCATATAGGCATTTAACTATGATTGCCTCCGATTTACACGTTGATATCTACATGAGGTTGTTCAGTAAACTTTACTTTATAAGTAAACAAAAAATTGGCTGCATATTCGCACATATGAAAAAGTTATGAATTAAGACATTGTCGCAACGCAAGATTTTCGTACCCACAGATCTATGCTCATAAGTTTTAGTTGAATTTATTAATTAATATAAATATTTCAACATGTATTAAATTTTGGTTTAATATTATTAAAAAATATATACAAAGTATACTTATCCCATGGGATTAATAATTAATTACATATTCATAACAAATTACAATGGCCGTCAAAATTAACGCATAATAAGCAAAAAAACTCTAAAACGCCTTTTCCAATCTTAAAAAAAAATGTTTAATAAAAATACTTTAACTTATATCTCAGTTTACGTGTTCAAGGGTTTTTCGAGAAAATATCATTAAAGCCCTTTTATTTAATAATAAAAAACGCTCAAAAAAAAAAACTTTTATAGGGAATTTTTTTTAAGTAAATAATAAATTTGCTGTGAAATACCGTATTTCTGTAAGTATACCCTGAAAATGTTGTACAAATCAAAGGAACAGTAACGAAAATACAGCGCTTTAAAGTCGTCAAAAATGACCACATTTCAGCAAAATAATCAAAAAGGGGTAATTTTTAAGCCTTGTTCGTTTGATTTGTACAAAATTTTCAGGGTATACTAACAAAAATACGGCCTTTAACAGCATATTTTTTATTTATTTAAAAAAATCCCTAAAAGTTTTTTTGAGCGTTTTTTATTATTAAATAAAAGGGCTTTAAAAATATTTTCTCGAAAAACCCTCGAACACGTAAACTGGGATATAAGTTGAAGTATTTTTATACAAAATTTCATAAAGATTAGGCGTTTTAGTTTTAATTAATAGATAGTTTTAGTTTTAATTAATAGATAATCCTTTGCTGTAGTAAAAATATATTATAAATTAATTAATAGTCCCTTGTTTTGCATCTTTAAGGGTAAAACATATTAGGTAAACCATTACTTTATGGGGAAGCTCAATAATCTAGGATTTTACAAAATTTCGATATGTTTTCGAGAAAAACAAATCGAAAATCAACAAACGATATATGTATACAGGGTGTCCCGAAATTAGGGGGCCAAACTTAACCAATGCATTCGTCATAGAAAAATAGCACTTTTTTGTTAAATAAACATGTATCAAAAAATGCCCCCTAACGGAGCTACGGCCCCCTGAATAGTAGCCTAAGAGAATAGTTTTTTTAAAACTATTCCTAGAGCGTTAAACATGAAGAAATGAAATTTTGGCACTTTGGTAATTTTTAGATGCTGGATCAAGATCTAAGATCAAAACTGTTAAAATTTAATCATAGGCGTAACATTTGGGGGGGAAAAGTTATAAAAATAGCCCCAACTTTTTTCCGAGATAATATTTTAATCTTTTTTCATGAAATTATGAAAACTTATAGTTTTTTACGAAAAATAGGTAGTCTTGATTTGAATCGCTCAGATGCACCATTTTCGAGAAAAATGCATTTATAAATTACTCTGCATAGCATACACATCTCATATTTTCGTTAAAATTTTGTGTTAAAATTTGGAAAATCGCTCCATAATAAAAAATAACAAAAATCGAGACAAAAAATATTAATTCAACTATAAAAATAAATTTAAATTCAGCAAATAACCCAAACGTTACTTTTGTCCCAAAGCTTTTTAATGAAAATATTAGAAATTATGCTAAGCATAGTAATTTAAATTGCAATTTTCTCAAAAATGGTGCATCTGAGCGATTCAAAGAAAGAGTACCTATTTTTCGTGAAAAACTATACATTTACATAATTTTATAACAAAACATTAAAATACTCACTCTGCAAAAAGTTGGGGCCGTTTTTGTAAATCTGCTCCCTCAAATGTTACGCCTATGATTAAATTTTAACAGTTTTGATTATAGATCCAGATTCAGAATGTCAAAATTTCCAAAGTCCCAAAAATTCAGGTCTTCATGTTCAACCCTCTAGGAATAGTTTAAAAAAAACTATTCTCTTAGGCTCCTATTCAGCGGGCCGTAGCTCCGTTAGGGGGCATTTTTTGATACATGTTTATTAAACAAAAAAATGTTTTTCTATAAAGAATGCACTGTTTAAGTTTGGCCCCCTAATTTCGGGACACCCTATATTTCATCGTCTTTTAATATCGTCTTACCAGGGTGTTAACGTTACTTAGGAGAAATACAAAATTTGTAAAATATATGCTTGATTAAGAAGTTAAGGAATTATTAATGGAATAAATGTTAAAATTCAAATCGTTTATTTATTTCTTAAAGTGTGCCTAGTTAAGATAGTTAAAGAAATATGCATTTATTTACAATAATAGTTATATATGTATCAAGGCAGTAAAGTCGTATTTTTTATCACGAATGTGGAAATTATTTGCAGAGGCGAAAGCCGAGGCAATAACCACGTGAGTGATAAAAAAATAAAAAATATTAAATTTTATCCGAAATCACATTTAATAATACCTACGAATAATTAATATTGTTAAAGCGGCAGTAAATTCCTCTTTACTGCCGATTTCTTTTACTTTACTGCCGATTGTTGACTACTTTACTGCCGATTTCGGATAAAAGTTATTGAATTATTTTCGCAATCGTTTCACCGCGAACATAAGAAAAAGGCTTTAAAAAAGACCTTTAATTTATTTTATTAAAATATTGTTAATTATACCTATTAAATCTAATTTAACACAGTAAAAAATAAAAAAATAAATATTTCTTTGCAATAAAAAAGTTTTTTGATTATTTCCTCAATTAATACTCTAGGACCATCTAAAACGCATTTAAAAAATAAAAACCGTTATGTTTATCAATTAAAATATAGTTAATTTTACGTAATAAGCCTTATTTAACAAAGTAAAAAATAAAAAAAATTATATTTTTTTGCAATAAAAAAATATTGGGTTATTTCCGCAATTGAAGCTCTTTGAACATCTAAAAACGCATTTAAAAATTAAAAACCTTTATGTTTTTTGATTGAAATATAGTTAATTATACGTAATATTCCTTATATAATATAGTAAAAAAATTGATATTTATTTTGAATAAAACATTTCTGCAAAACAGTGCTTGATGATAATCTAAAAACGGATTTAAAAAATGAAAAAAAAAAATGTTTGATTAAATTATAGTTAATTATAACTCCTATTTAACACATTAAAAAAAAGAAAAAATGAATATTTATTTGTAATAAAAAAGATATTAATTTTTTTCCGCAAAACTGCTTTTCGACCATAGTGCGGCGTGCCATATAGAACCTGAAATGAAAAATGTATTACCTTATCGAACTTTTCCCTCTTCAAAAGCGTCAGTTCGGTGCTGCAATCGTTTTTCTTGTTGACTGTGAACCACTGCCAGTTTCTGGCGATGTGGGACCAAAGTATCGAGTCCAAACCACCCGCACCCCTACGATCGCCCGGTATTTCCCCGGTGTCCAACTTTCTCGCGTTCTCGTTGGTCTGCGGTCTCAGGCACCGATTAAGTTCTTCTTTGATGCTGAGCAATAAATAGATAAAAGTAACAACAAAATTTTAATTTTTTTTTAATTGATAAAAAAAATTGAGGATGATCTTTTAGGTATCAAATATGAAAATCCGTTGCCGTTTTAATTTTTGTATTCTTTACTTTTAATCGGCACCCTTTAGAAATCTGAAATCGTGTCAATTTCTTACTCTCTTATAGTGGGCCAGAACTTTTTTTCTGTGATAAATATTGAAATGATTTTAATTTTGTTTTACTGTTCAGTAAGTGTGTTTTCGATATAAATTATTATTATCCAATTAGTTAATATCATAAAAGAATGGTAAACCACTAAAGATTCATGATAATTTGCCAATTTTTGTGATTTTTGTCTGACTCCTGTGCCTATTCTACTAAATCTAGAAAGTTATTTTTTTCAGGTATAAAGTACTTATACAATAGAAAACGTAACTATTATTTTAAGTTTCTAGACTATCAATTTCTTTATTAAAAAAATTATTGAAACTTGATAATTCTTTAAATTAGTCAATTTTGCCCTCAGAAATCATTATGTTGAGGAAAAAATAAAAATCTGAAACTTTCAGGAAATGTAGTCCCCGCCTTCATCTTTTCAGTCCACTTAGTCTTGTTTTGTTATTTTTATTCCTTTAAAAGATATATTAATTTTTTTAATGCCCGTTTAGAAGCGATATTGTTAGTTTTATTTATAATTTAAAATTTAGATGGCTTTCATGTTTGGTGGAGAAGTGTCAGAACTGTCAAAAATATTTCATAAATATTATTTGTGCGTATTTCTTTGGTAAATTTTGTATATAACATAATATGTCATATTATGTTATATACAAAACTTTTTAAAATCACCAAGGAATACCACAAATAATAATTATGAAATATTTTTGACAGTTCTGCTATATTTGGTAGTTATGTTATATTTTATGTATTGTATAATCATATATATAAATATATATAATATACAATATACAATATATAATTTACACAATCTGTAAATACTTCTTTAAATTTTAGTTTTTAGGTAAATGGTTAAAATAAAACATGTTATAATAAAGGGGTTTATTTAGAATATTTTTTGGTTTTTGCTTATTTTTAACAATTTAAAACTTCTCAGAACTTGAATATTTTCTATGAGAAAGAGGTACAAAATTATGATATGTTCTTGCATTTTTAATTGCAATTAAATTCATAAATCTCGAACACTCCGTCATTTATTACACTTGCAAACTTTTTGAAATCACAATTTAAATACGCACAAATAATATTTATGAAATATTTTTGACAGTTCTGACATTTCTCTACCAAACATGAATTGACTAAGTCAAAGCCATCTAAATTTTAAATTATAAATAAAACTAACAATATCGCTTCTTAACTGCATTAAAAAAATTATTATATCTTTTACATGGATAAAAATAACAAAACAAGACTAACTAGTCTAAAAAGATGAAGGTGGAGACTACATTTCCTGAAATTTTCAGATTTTTATTTTTTCCTCAACATAATGATTTCTGAGGGCAAAATTGGCTAATTTTGAAAATTATCAACTTTCAATAATTTTTTTAATAAAGAAAATGATAGTCTAGAAACCTAAAATAATAGTTACGTTTTCTATTGTATAAGTACTTAATACCTGAAAAAAGCAACTTTCTAGATTTAGCAGAATAGGCACAGGAGCCAGACAAAAATCACAAAAATTGGAAAATTATCATGAATCTTTAGTGGTTTACCATTCTTTTATGAGATGAATTAATTAGATAATAATAATTAATATTGAAAACATAGTTACTAGGCAGTAAAATAAAATTATAATCATTTCAATAATTGCCACAGAAAAAAAGTTTTAGCCCCTTATAAGAGAGTAAGAAAATGACACAATTTCAGGTTTCTAAAGGGTGCCGATTAAAAATAAAGCAACTAAAAATTAAAACGGCAACGGTTTTTCATATATGATACCTAAAATTTTTTCATTAAAATAAAAAATCATGCAGCGCACTTTTAAATTTATTTTTGGTGTTTTCATTTGGATTGACTCAATTGTAACTCCCATAATAGTTAGGATTTTAAAATGCTTCTTTAGCATATACACTAACCTGACATCCATGTAGGTGATATTTTTGCCCGCCATCACGGTTCTGGCGCCCAGTTTCGTGTTCATGCAGATGTTCCAAAGTTGGTACCAATAGGTGTCAATGTCCTCTTGGGTGGCAAAAGTAAACGCCCTCTTCGTGTACTCTTTTTCGGTTACTTTGTGGTAACCAGGTTCACTCGACGTGGTGTCGTATATGCTCGCTTTGGTGTTTAGAAACACGAAAACCTGATCTTTTTCTTTTTGCTTCTGAGGCCCGAACTGCAGTAGGCCTGTCAGCGCCAACTGGCAGAGTATGTCGTGTATGCTTTTGAGGTATTTTCGCTTGTAGAAGAGCACGCGTTTCGCCTTTTCCGACAACGTCGATATTAAAAAGTGCCTTTTTACCGGATGCTGCAAAAGCTCGCTTAGCTCGGAATCGTTGAAGGTGACGTTATACAATTTAACCAAAATGCTGAGAGGTAAACGAAGAATGACGTCCGCCACCAGAGCCCAACCTGGAGAAAAAATGTTTGGACTACATTCCCCGTTAAAAATATTTGTAGTGTTTTATTTATTTAAAGTGCAAATCTAACAGGCTCCCTTGTGGAAATTTTTCTCTGAGAAAGTCTTACTTTCTCTTAAAAAGTCTGAATAATACTTATTAAGTCGGAAAAAGTCTGAATAAGACTTATTAAGTCGGAAAAAGTCTGAATAAGTCTTATTAAGTCAGACCAATAGCAAGATTTGGGAGTCTTTTGGAAGAGTTAATAAGACTTTTTAAGACTTAATACGACTTTTAGTAGAGAAATGGTAGGTACCTATGGCGATAAAAATAAATATCCGAAATAATTCATAGAGGTTGTATTTGGTTATCGTAAAATAAAACACATAGAAAAGTATTTATTAACATTTTTGCTGTTGTTATAAGCCAAGTTTATTGCATAATTACCTATATAATAACATAGTTAAAAGGTAATAATTATAACAATTATAATTTTATACATACGATGCGCTTGACATGCTTTCATTGTTTCCACCATAGAAAAAGGAGTTGCCACTGTACGTTTTATTTTAATAGTTTCTTTTGATACACGCAAATATTTACCTATCTAAACATTGCAACGTTTAGACAATGCATTGTTACAAACAAATCTTCTAGACGTAATATCGAGAGACCAGCTCAGCTAGCTGACCAATTAGAGCACAGCTGACCTGTCAGTGGGACACAGTGTTGCCGTTTGCAAGTATTTTACTCGAAAATCGGGTATTTTCGTAATATTTGCGGGTGATTTGCAAATTTCTATCAAAATAATAACAAAAAAAATTTTCAGTAAATTATATTGTATATTTACTAAATATGCACAATTATTTTATTCTATCCTGTTACATTTTTATTATTATTTTAGTATTTTGTAATTTATGGTCAGGAACTTTTATGGCAACACTGTACGCAAACACGAAGATCAACCATGATACAAAGATGAATGAAACACGAAGATCAACCATATTTGTCTTATGAGTCTATCGAAAATATCATGTCTATAGACATTTGACAACGAGTTGGTTGAATATGTGAGGCAAAACCCATTTTCTAACTCCATTCAAGCCAAAGAGGAAACCAACTTCCCAGCATCTGTTAGGACGGCAAGAAAACGGTTGCGAGAACAAGGTTTATTTAACTGCGTGAGTGCTAAAAAGCCTCGCTTGACGGATGTTAATAAAGAGGCAAGAGTGGAGTTTGCAAATAATTTTTTGAATCAAAACGCTGAATATTGGGAGCGAGTAGTCTTTTCAGATGAAAAAATATTTCAATCCTGCTACAATGGGCAACTGCGAGTTTATCGTCCCAGAAACCATAAGTTTGATGAAGAATACTTATGTTCTGTGAAGAATACCTCCACAAAACTGACAACAGCGGAAGATTTTCTGTCCACGTGTGGGCGTGGATATCATCTTCAGGAGCTGGTATAATTCATATTGTAGAAGGCCGATTAACTGAGAACCGATACGTGGAAATTTTAAACGATGTAATGCTCCCGTCAGTGCAAGAAAGATAATGATTGTTTCAACACGTAACACTTTATGATTTATCTTTCCTGATCAAAAAAATATTTTTTTTTTTTCATTTTGAGGATAACTCGCCAGTTCACACTGCTCATGTGGTTCATAATTGGCTAGAAGAAAATCACATTACTTCCTTGGCCGTCAAGAAGCCCCGATTTATACCCAATCGAAAATATTTGGAGATATCTCATAAAAATAATATATAAATATGAATTTAGACCAAGAAATAGAAAAGACCTTATTAATGCAATTCAAAATGAGTGGAACAATTTGGAAGAAAATTACGATATGCAAAATTAAATTAGTTCCATGCCTAGGAGATTACAAAATGTTATAGTAATAATTTTTTTTTTAAATGGAGTTTTTATAGCATTACAAATGTGTAAGATTATGTAAGATAATGTCCGAGGGAGGGCTAAATGAAAAAATTGCCAGGGCCGGTTTTTCTGAGCCCATCCGACTCTGGTTGGCTCATCTTTTATAATTGTTATAGTCGTAGTATACTATTTCTTTATAAATTTATTTATTTTGGTCGCCCAATAAATAATTTGTTCTTTTTGTTTGTATTACGAATAAACATGCTTTTTTTATTAAATAATTAAATATGTCATACACCTATGATTTCTTGTCAAAATAATTTAATTGACATGACTGACGTAAAAAACCCTACTTACAATAGCCAATTTTTAAGAAAAACATGCAACTTGATAAAGAATCGATTACTTTTTATCGGCCGCAATAGTACCTACCATTTCTCTACTAAAAGTCTTATTAAGTCTTAAAAAGTCTTATTAACTCTTCCAGAAGACTCCCAAATCTTGCTATTAGTCTGACTTAATAACACTTATTCAGACTTTTTCCGACTTAATAAGTCTTATTCTGACTTTTTCCGACTTAATAAGTATTATTCAGACTTTTTAAGAGAAAGTAAGACTTTCTCAGAGAAAAATTTCCACAAGGGTTGTAATTACCCCAGTCGCACCAAATATTGGTTAAATATTAAAAAAATATATTTATGTAATATACAAAACGACAGATTTTTAAGATTTAATGTATATTTGAAGTGTATATGTATACATATATATTTAATATATAAAAATAATATCATAGGCATATTTCTTTTAAATGTTACATAAATATTTAAAAATAATATATTATATATAAGAAAGAGATCTGTATGCAATAAATCTAAGTAATATTAAATAAATGTGAATAAAAAATAGTACATAAATATTTTAAAATTATATGTATTAATTATTCAAAAGCAATATAAATTTAAGTAATATTTAAAATATTATATTTTAAAGTAATATTTGGTAAATATTACGAAATAATATTACATGAATAATTAAAGAGAATATGTCCTTATTAAATGCAGAACTAGCTTATGTCCATTTTTGTCGAATTTTAAAATTATCAAACAGGGTTGTCAAAATTATCAAATTTTTAAAAAATTATGTTTAACAATAATACAAAATTAAGCCGTATTAAATTTATAAACAACCTTAATCTGCAAATCTAGTAAATCTGCAAATCACATTTAATACTTCGTCACCTGAGTATTGATTTGTGCTATCTCCATTTTTTACCATTTTGTGGTTTATGCATTTTCGGAAAGTTGAAGTTGGTTTGTTCCATCTCCATAATAGTATTTTGATATAATTGTGTCAGTTTTTAGTTTAGGTTAGTCTAAATCCGAGTTTAGTATAAGGTTTAAAATTGGTTTACTCTATCTCCAAATTTTCGCTTACAGGCTTTCTTTTGCTCTATGTGTTTGTAAATTAGTAATTAGTATTTGTTTGTGCTATATCCATTTTATAACTGTTTTGTGCTATCTCCAAGGAAAGCTTCCTTATAAGTATAAAATTGTTTTGTTCTATATCCACTTTAGCCAGTACACGTCACCCATTTACGTGTACCTATATGAGTCATATATGACATTGTATTTTGACAATAATTATAATTATATAATTATAATATTATTATTAAAGTAAATCATTATTAAATAAAGTGTTTTTTAATTCAGTTTTGTTTCATGTCCTAAAACTTTGTTATATGTTCAACATTTTGTTTCTAAAATCCACTTTTTGTTTTATCTCCAAAACGTTTTTTCCAATATTGAGGCATAAATCCAAATTTGAGATAAGAGTTGCTCAATAGAAGTAATTAAAGGCCAAACAAGAATATTGTTTTTAATGTTTAATTAACTTCTCATTAAAAAACAAATAAGATATTTAATGTAAAAGTTTCAAACCCGTTTATCTCGATTATAACATATTGGACATAGAACAAATCAATACTCAGGTGACGACTTAGGTATATAAAATATTAATTTTTTTTTAATATTTTATTAATTTAGTAATTATAATTTTAATACAGGTCTTTATGTTTTTTAAGATATTTTTTTAATATCTATTCCAGATAATATTTAAAATAATTAATTTTGAATATTATATAAATATTTTAAAATAGCTATTAAAATATATATTTTCATAATATTTAATGGATATAATAAAAATATTCTAAAACGTATATTTTTTATTAATATCTATTAAATATTCACTGAACATAAAAAAATAAATATATTTTAAATAAATTTATTAAATATTTACTACGTATTTAAAAACAAATATTTTCAAAATAATATTAGCTAAAAATTTACTGTATATTAAAAAACATATATTATAAAAATATATTTATTATATATTAAATAAATATTTAAATATTTAAAAAACATTGAATATTCATTAAATATTAAATATATATTTAATGAATATTTGGTGCTACTGGGGTATCTATCAACTGTTTTGAGTTTAAAAAAAATTAACTTTGTAAATTTCTGTTAAAACATCAACATCAAGTATTGTCATTTTTAGGCAGGGTTAAGCGGAATCGTTTTTTTTTTGTCAAAATTGTTTTGGTATATAAAAAAAATCAACTCACCAGTAGGCCAGCCCTTGTGAGTAGGCAACCCCCTGATGAAACTCTTCCAGCTGATCTCCTTGACGTACATCGGCGGCAGCGACTCCAAATCCGCCGTCGTCATCTCGATCTTGTTCGACCTGAACAACTCCTCCACCTCCTCGTCGGTTAGTCTCCTGCGGCCCTCGAAGAAGCGCACCAGATAGTGCAGGAACTCGTGCAGGATCTGCATGCGCACGTACTTGGGCTTGAAGCCGTACTGCCGGCCGATGAGGCGGTCGGGCTTGTGCTGCTCCGCGTTGAGGAAGTCCCGCTCGCCGGCGCTGTTCAGCTGCGAGATGCTCTCGCGCACGTCCTCGGCCCCGAAGGGGGACGCGTCGGTTCGCTTCTTGGCCGGCGGCGGCGCTGCCGGGGACAAAGCGGCCAAGGAGGCGGTGCGCTTCTTCGACACGCCCATGAAGAACCTGAACGAATCGACGGTAAGACTTTGACTTTCGAGACGTTCGAAGAAAAAATACCGGACCGATTATAGCAAGAGTTGGTTATGGTTATGTTACTCCAAAGATAATACACCCCATAGATTGGAAACTCTCCCATCACTGCCCTCTATATCTATTTGTAAATTGCAGACATCTGTACAAACGCTATTTGTAAATGTCAATGTCAATCATAATTATTGATGTCGAGCATAATTTTGAAATTATTAAATACATTTTTGCGCCTTAAAAGTGATAAAACGTGTTAATGGTTAATGTATTGCTGTTGGGCGCGGAAATGTAACCAATTTGTAGGTATTGACTATCCTGCCGTCCTAAGCCAAAAAGACTCACAGGGTTCCCACCAAGAAAATGAAACAAAATTCCCTGACTTTTCCAGGTTTTCCAGACCAATTTTCATCAATTTCCAGCAATAATTATAGGTACTATGCTCCACACCTCAAAGTCCCACCACGTGACCAAGTACGGAACGCAGTCTTTTGAAAATTTGGCATTCAAGGCTTTTCAGGTTATGTATCTGTCAAAGTATAGTCAATGAAAGAAATCATATTTATAGTGATACCGCTTATGTTTAAGCGTTAAAAGTTAATAAATCTTTATAGTATCACAATAACATGGTTGGTTTAAGAATTTACGAATATAAATACTGCATTTAATGAAATTCCAAAGTGTAAGGTGCAATATAAGTGATATTTTTGTGCATTGGGTCTACATTTCTCCATAAAATGGTTTTAACTAAACAGAATTTATTAAAAAAAAAATCTAACTTCTCTATTATGAAATAAGAATATCTGTATTTGATATATCAAAGGTAGGTTAATGTATTAGAACAAAAAATTTCATCTAATTTTGTATTTTAAGGTTAGAAAAATCTATTTTGACCAAAATAAATAAGTGGATTATTTGGAAGAGTGTGTTAATTTGGTCATAAATAAATATAGGTATACTAAATAATTGTTGAATATGGTTCAAATTAAAATGAAGCTCTTATACTTCTAATGACAAAACTTGTGCATACCTCTCGGCATACCTACTTTAAGTTATATAGATTATAAGAAAACAAATAATTTTTAGAGAAACTTGCAATGTAAAAATATGTAATACTCCCATGACATGTGATTTATTAAAATTTTTAAAGTTATAATGATTTTTGATGTAGATCAAATTCAGTCGAAGCTTTTTAACTATTTGTATTGACAAAACTTTATGTAGGCACACTTTAAGCTGGATAAGAAAAACTACCACATTTTTAAATACCATATTATACAGTCTTTTAAATAATCCAAAATACTTATTTATTTTGGTCAAAATAAATTTGTCTAACCTTAAAATTACAAAATTAGATGATATTTTTGTTATAATATATTTACCTACCTTTAATACAGATATTCTTATTCCATAATAGAGAAGCAAGATTTTTTTAAATAAATGCTGTTTAGTTAAAATTATTTCATGGAGAAAACCAGATATTTGGACCAAATGCACAAAAATATTAATTATTTGGCACCATACACTTTAGAATTTTATTAAATGCAGTATTTATATTCTTAAACCATCCATTGTTATTGTAATGTTATAAAGATTTATACATTTTTAACGCCTAAACATAATATTATTTCTTTCGTTGACTATAGTTTGACAGATACATAACCTGAAAAGCCTTAAATGCCAAATTTTCAAAAGACTGCGTTCCGTACGTGGTCACGTGGTGGGAATTTGAGGTGTGGAGCATAGTACATGTAAAGTAAAAATATATTTTATTTTTCTTTTTACAATTTTTTTTAACATTTCTTAAAATATAATAAAAAAATTAAACAGAACATTCATAAAAAATTTGAAAGGAAACAAACTTAGTTTATAAGGTCATACATTTTATAAGTATTTGCGCAAATGATTTATTTTAGTTTCAATGCCCGGCTATATTATTTGTAAAAAATAATCTTCGGCCGGTAATAAAAATAGAAACAATTTTAGGAAAAATCAAGAAAAATTAGTTAAATTCCCTGACTTTTCGTAAAAATTAGTTAAATTCCCTGACTTTTCGTAAAATTCAGCAAATTCCCTGACTTTTCCCTGACTTTTTTACTAATATTTAATTTCCCTGACATTTCCAGGTTTTCCCTGTTTTCCAGGTGAGTGGGTCCCTGACTCATCTCGTTATTATTAAATTATTCTCTTAGAAAAACATTTTTTTCTTTCTTAAGACGCATTTTAACTATACATACTTTTTTAAGTACTACCATATTTTGTAGTAAAGGACAGAAGAAAATTTTAATTTAAAAAAACGATAAAAAATGGCTTTTTTGCTTAACTACTAAATATTGCAGATATGAAGTTTTGTCTTCGAACGGCAGTTTGTGGTAGTAAAGAAAAAACTTTATTCTTTATTGTTTTTAAAAATTAAAATTTTCTTCTGTCCTTTACTACAAAATATTGCAGATACGACCTTTAACCTTAACACGGCAGTATAGCTGCTAAAAAATTATAATTAAATTTAACTTATCTTAGAAAAAAACAATAAAGCGCTATAATTTATAAAGTAAAAATGTGGAGTTGCGTCTTTTTGGCTAAGCACGGCAGTATCGCTCTAGCGTAAAAATACTGTTTGTTAATTATGAATTATTTAGGATTGTTTGTTTAATTGTAATTTAGTCCAGGCCAAGCCCAGGCTACTTATGGTTGTTTCAAAACCAATAGTTGGCAAGATGGATTTTCACGGTTGGTTAGAACTTGCCAAAAGTCCACACTCAAAAGCCTTGTACAAATTCCTATATGTATATGTATAAGTAGCCTGGACTAAATTACCAAATTTTGCAATATTCTCTTAATATTGAAGAATTAAGACTAATATTTTTTAGGTTTGCCCTCCACAAAAAAAAACATTTATGTATACCGATTATCTATTAAATAGATTTAAATTTTAATATGTAGGTACATATAGATTTTATTTTATATTATATTATTAATACAATAAATAAATCTTGTATTCATACTTGTTTAATTTAATTTAATAAATACAATATATAAAGGCACCCTACGAAGCATCAACATTCAAATATGGCGCCAATATATGTTACAGAAATCTACTTCAATTTTTGGCATTGCTAAGGGTATTGTAGACCTAGATGGCGTTAATTTACTTTAGCCTTTTGCCGTTAGCGCTAGTGCAGTTTCCAATCTATGGGGTGTATTATCTTTGTGTTACTCTACTAAAAAATTTTAAAAAAAGTAGCCCATTTATCTCTATGTTAAAAATCATTTCAATCCGTAAAAAAAGAAACAAATTAAAGTAAAAGAAAGTTACTCTCCTAGCAGTCAAAAAATCAAAAAAGTAATAAAGTCAAAAAAAAGTCAAAAAAGCTAAAATACATAAAAAAAACAGTCCATGAACTATCTCTATGCAAAAAATCATTTTGATCCGGTATTTTTAATAAAAAAAGTAGAAAAGGCGAAAAAAAGGACAAAAAATAATGGCCAAAAAAGAAAAAAAGTCAAAATAAGTCATAAAGAGAAAAAAAGTTTACAACAATTAAAAACAAAGCAAGATCAAGTCAAAAAAAGCTAAACATTTTTTTTTAAATAATCCATTTTACTTTCCTGTTTGCAAAAAACATCTTGATGTTTTTTTTATAAAAAAACTTAAAAAAGACAAAAGAGTAAAAAAAATAGGATCAAAAAACCAAAATTATTTAAAATAAGTCATAATGAAAAAAGAAAGTTTAGTTAAAAACAAATTAGCCTAAATTATTCTCCTAGCACAGTCAAAAAATCAAAAATGTAAAATAGTAAGAAATTTCAATATGGTTTTTTAATAAAAAAAAATAAAAAAAGCGAAAAAAGTATAAAAATAGGATCAAAAAACAAATTAAAGTAAAAAAACAGTCTAAATAAGTCAAATAAAAAAAATAATGGTCAAAAAACAAAATAAAATAAAAAGAGTCAAAATAAGGTATAATGAAAAAAAGTTTACAACAATTGTAATTGTAAAATAGTAAAGAAAGTCAAAAAAGCTAAAATAATTTTTTTTAAATAACCCTGTAGGCAAAAAATCATTTTTCAATAAAAAAATTTCAAAAAGCGAAAAATGTAAAATAGTAAAGAAAGTCAAAAAAGTTAGAAAAAAATTATGTATGCAAAAAAACATTTCGAAAAGTAAAACAATAAAATCAAAAAACAAAATTAAGTAAAAAAGAGTCAAAATAAGTCATAATGAAAAAAAGTTCACAATTAAAACCAAATTAGCTACTAGCACAGTTAAAAAATTAAAAATGTAAAATAGTAAAGAAAGTCAAAAAAAGCTAAAAAAAATTAAAAAAATAGTAGGTACATGTTACTTTCCGGCTTATAAACAATCTGTATACAAAAAAACATTTTTATTAAAAAATTAAAAAATAACATCAAAAAACAAAATTAAGTAAAAGAGTCATAACAAGTCATAATAAAAAAAAGTAAAAAATAATGGTCAAAAAACAAAATAAAAGTCCAAATAAGTCATAATAAGAAAAAAGTTTACAACAATTAAATTACTCTTCTAACACAGTCAAAAAAATCAAAATTTAAAATAGTAAAAAGAGTCAAAAAAGCTAAACATTTTTTTAAAAATAGTCCATGTTACTTTCCGGTCCAAAAACTATCCCTATGCAAAAAGTAAAAAAGTGAAAATAAAGGGAAAACATTCACATTGAGTCAAAATATGAAGTTTACAAAAAATCAACAAAAAAAGTAGCCTAGTACAGTCGATGAAAAATTCGGAACTGACCAAAAGATAAAATTTATCTCTTTAATTCGTTTTCTATTGGTCGGAAAAAAATTCTTAAGACAAGAAATTTTTCACATACCTATAAATTTTATTAATTTTCTTAAACAGGAAAGTAAAAAAGTTACGAAAGTATTAAAAATGCTTTAGGAAGAGTACATACATATATAGCGCTGAAATTTTATTATTTACATAATGTGTATTGCTTACCTCAGTTTCATTTGTTCCTGGCAAGTTTTAATAATATTATGTGTGGCTGGAATATCAGTGTCGCACAAAAACGTTTGAAACTTTGTGGTATGTTCATCCCACATCAGCAGCCTGAACATTTTTGCGTAGCCCTCTTCGATGAGCTTCTTGAACAGCCTGAACACCGATTTTCTGTCTATCTTCTTGTCATAGCCTAACCAAAACAATCATTTAAATGTGGAATGAGACAAATGGGGTAAGTAGTTAAATTTTTTCTGACCTATACTTTTTATGGTTTTATTCAAGGCGTTTTGTAATTTTAAACATTTCTGTGAAATCGGAATTTCTATTGAGTTTACCGTTTTCGAGATATTTACAAAAAAAAAATCTCCTAATTACGTCACTAGGCTATTGAAAACGTTGCCAGCTTTTTCTATGGTTGCCAGTGTGTTTAGTTTAAGATTCTTACGATAGATGGCGCCACGTTATAATATTTTAGTTTTAAAACCACTTGATCTATAATTTTAGTTGAGAAGAAGAAGAAGAATTGATTTTTTGACGTTTCTTTTTTTCGGGTTATGTTTTTTTTAAATTTAGATTATTGAAAATAAATGTTATTGTTATGTTATTTGTAATTGATATTAGATAATATTATTAATAACGCAGAGGAATCTTGTGGAATGGTTGGTTACATTGAACATTGGAGCTTTTAAACAAATAAAGTAAGTACCTATAATTATAATCATATTTTGTCGTAAATGCATTTCATTAGTATAATGCCTAGTTCTTTATATTCTTTTAGATATATCTTGGACTCTAAAATATCAAACAGTAATATGATACCTCGTAATAAGGAAGATAGGTACTTAATGAATTTGGTGACCATCTTTCACTCAACTGACAGTGACAGTATTTGTACATAACCTCTTCGGGTATTTTCTGACATAACCGAACTTGACAACAGGGTAATTTTTAACCAATAGAAATCTTAGAATGTTGGTCACATGGCAAGGTTTGTGACGTCATAAAAATTTATATTTTTTGTAAATATCTCGAAAACGGTAAACTCAATTGAAATTCCGATTTCACAGAAATGTTTAAAATTACAAAACGCCTTGAATAAAACCATAAAAAAGTATAGGTCAGAAAAAATTTAACTACCCCATTGCCAACTTACCCTCCTCCTTCTCGATACATTCGATAGTTTTCGACAACTTGTGGGAATCTTCGACGACCCTGTCCCTTTTAACAGCGTCCAAGATAATTTTCAGCCTGGACAGCACTCGAGGCGTTTCGTCGTTCTTCGAGACGTAGGCGGAGTTTTCGGGCACGAAAGTGACAGGCGGCGTGGACATCTCCACCACCACTCTGACCCCCTTTTCGTCGGTCTCGTCGACTATGACGACGGGATTCGAACCCATGTAGTTCACGGGCAGTTTCGGGATTTTGTCGTTGCCATAGTTCGATATGACCGACGCGTTCAGGTCGGTTTGCTGAAGAAAGTTTAATTGGTACTATGCTCCGCACCTCAAAGTCCCGCCACGTGACCACGTACGGAACGCAGTCTTTTGAAAATTTGGCATTCAAGGCTTTTCAGGTTATGTATCTGTCAAAGTATAGTCAACGAAAGAAATATATTATGTTCAGGCGTTAAAAATGTATAAATCTTTATAACATTACAATAACAATGGATGGTTTAAGAATTTAAGAATATAAATACTGCATTTAATGAAATTCTAAAGTGTATGGTGCCAAATAAGTAATATTTTTGTGCATTTGGTCCAAATATCTGGTTTTCTCCATAAAATAATTTTAACTAAACAGCATTTATTAAAAAAAATCTAGCTTCTCTATTGTGGAATAAGAATATCTGTTTTAATATCATCTAATTTTGTAATTTTAAGGTTAGAAAAATTTATTTTGACCAAATTAAATAAGTATTTTGGATTATTTAAAAGACTGTATAATATGGTATTTAAAAATGTGGTAGTTTTTCTTATCCAGCTTAAAGTGTACCTACATAAAGTTTTGTCAGTACAAATAGTTCAAAAGCTTCAACTGAATTTGATCTACATCAAAAAATCATTATAACTTTAAAAATTTTAATAAATCACATGTCATGGGAGTATTAAATATTTTCACATTGCAAGTTTCTCTAAAAATTGTTTGTTTTCTTATAATCTAACTTAAAGTAAGTATGCCGAGAGGTATGTACAAGTTTTGTTGTTAGAAGTATAAAAGCTTCAATTTAATTTGAACTATATTCAACAATTATTTAGTATACCTACATTTATTTATGACCATATTAACACACTCTTTCAAATAATCCACTTATTTATTTTGGACAAAATAGATTTTTCTAACCTTAAAATACAAAATTAGATGATATTTTTTGTTCTAATACATTAACCTTTGATACAGATATTCTTATTTCATAATAGAGAAGTTAGATTTTTTTTAATAAATGATGTTTAGTTAAAACTATTTTATGGAGAAATGTAGACCCAATGCACAAAAATATCACTTATATTGCACCTTACACTTACACATTTCATTAAATGCAGTATTTATATTCCTAAATTCTTAAACCAACCATTGTTATTGTTATACTACAAAAATTTATTAACTTTTAACGCTTAAACATAAGGGGTAACACTATAAATATTATTTCTTCCGTTGACTATACTTTGACAGATACATAACCTGAAAAGCCTTAGCCAAATTTTCAAAAGACTGCGTTCCGTACGTGGTCACGTGGTGGGACTTTGAGGTGTGGAGTAAAAAAGTAACGTTTTTGGTTTTACAAATATTAAATCACACATTATTTATTTTCAGCTAAGTAGATCAAAAATTTTTGAAATTTTAAAAAATAGGGGGGAAATAACAAAAATAAAAATTATTTGTGTTCAACCTTTTTGTGAAACTCAACTTGACCAAATGTAGATGAAACTTAAAATTTATGGAAGTCCATAATAGTCCTATACTTTTGATATATTTTTTAGGTCTTAAGGTTTTTATTTATTAAATTTTTTTTAAACTATAAATATAATATGAATTATATGGCCAATACTTAAAAAATTAACTCACCTTTAAAGGAGAAATATTCTTTACAACGGAACTTTTATTATCAGCCGATTCTTTCAATTTTTCCTCACTGTTTTTGGCGATAATATCTTTAAGATTTATCCTACTTTCAATGCTTTCTTCCACACATTTCAAGTAAAAATCCAATGGATGTCTTTTAACAATGTCTCCCAACATTAACTTCACCAACAAAACTTTGCACACATTGTCGAATTTATCGACTTCCAAAATATGGTTTTTAATGTTGGAAACGCCAGATAAAACATTGAACTTGTATTGTTTTATGATTTCCTTGATGCTTGGTTTATTCACAGTAACGTACTTAACATACGTTAAATTAACACTAAACGATTCGGCGGGCGGTAAAAAAATCGCCCTGACTTCAACCTCCATTGGTGTTAAATTATTTCCATCTTGTTCCTCTCTTTTTTTTAATAATTCGGTGCATTTTATCGTCACTGGTTCCAACTCTATCACACTGGGGCATTTGTCGTTTTCTTTCGTCATCAGTCGGTCTAATTCGGCCTGTTCTACTGTGTAAACTTCACTTTTTGGTGCGTTTTTTATGGCCTCTCTTTGACGAGACAAAATTTCTTCTATGACCGACATGTCTCTGGGCTCTTTCGGAGCAGGTGGGTCAAATTTTAGGGTTGGGTTTTCTTGAAAACATTTCGGTATATATCTAGAGAAATTTGGTCATTTTTAGATTTCAGATTGAATGTTAATCAAAATTATATAAATTAAAGGGTGTATTTTTTTTCATGCTTAGTAAAGTAGACAGTTATCGGACACTTTATAGTTTTTGGACTACAATTATAAATATCTGAATCCGAAAAGACCGTCAAAAACTATCAAAGTTAAGCAGTTTTTGAGATATGGGTGATTCTACAAAAGTTGGACAACTTGATGTCATCAGTCAATAGAGTAGGTATTTTAATATTTTTTGTAAATATTTTAGTATATTACAAAAGATCCAGGTTTTTTTAACTTGTCCACCCAATTTTAATGTATTTTTTCAAAAGCACGTTTGTAGAAAACATAATAAATATTCAAAACATCACTACCTTGGCGTGTCACAACTCCTGAATCAAATATTTGAGTGATTTTGTTTTAAAATATATTCAATTTATCTTAAATTTTTCAATTTCACTACAAACTATAAAACTTTAAATAATGTATTTTTCATATTTTATCATAGATTCGAATAATAGCAATTTTAAAAAAAATGATAATCATTGTACTCACTTTTACCCGTCAGTTCTGTGTCAAATGTTAAAATTCAAAATTCCTGCGAAATATTGAAGTTTAAACGTCAAGTCCTCGTTTTAATTCAAGTGTTGGTAAAAAAATTACCTACAGAGCCCGCCCTTTGCACGACAGTCATCTTGAAAACAATGCAAGCGGCGCAGTTGTGCTGAATGCACGTATAGTTCCAGTCAAAATTTCAGTACTGTGGTGAGTAGTTATTTTTTTACGTATATATATATTTCATTGTAATTTATATAAGGCTATATGTGATTTGTTGATAAGTAGCATCCACTAATAAAAATATCAGTAAAATACTTAATTCCGAATTATAATCTTAAATTTGTATCCCATTCATCAGTAGCGTGTCGTCAGTTCCATGTTCGATGTTTCGGTTATTTTTTTTTCGCAAACTTCAATTTAAATTCTGCTTGCGCAGAACTTGTTTATTTAATGTCATTTTAAACTCATATAAATTTGGTGTGGGTTCCATATCTAATAATTGAGATATCGGTATACCCAAAATCCACCAGCCGCCACAGTGTGTGGTATTATTTGATTTTAAGATATTTAATGTATAATATGCTCAAAGTTGCAATAAATCTTATATTTTCCAATAAAATATGTATTTAATTATTACTCGTCACTTCCCTTGCATTCAAATTTAGAAAACTCAGATATTTCAGAAACTGTTTGAAAAAGCGACTGGCCCGGTCTGGAACAGTATATTTATTATATTATCTATGTTCTCATAACAAAATACTGTATAAACAAAAAAAGGTCAAAAGTTGCCCAACTTTCGTAGAATCACCCATATAGTCAATTTCATATTATATGTAAAATTGATTATATTTCAAAAATTGTTAAAACTTTTGACGACATTTTCGGATTCAGTGATTAATATTTCATAGGAATTGACTGCTAAATGTCCTGGATACAAATTGACGAGAATTATTAGTGGCTGCTTTTTCGCTATGACACGTTTGACTAATTCATTTTTAGAGAGTAAGTAATATAGTGATTTCTTCGTCACAGGACATCTTGCAGAATAACACCGATTTAAATAAAGTGCATGATAGAGAACTCAAAAAACTAATGGCAACAAAATTAATAAATTCGGAAAATACTTTTAACATACCACCCGAAAAAATATTAGATATATATAAATCATTCTAGATATACCACACTTAATGATATTTGCAACAAACTATTTCAGAAGTCAGACCAAGGAATTAGTAGTTACTTTCAGAATCCAGAAAATGGATGAGGAATCCGAGAAAAAAATATATGAATTACATGATATTTACAAAAACGAAATAAAAAAATTACTGAAAAAGCAATTTTTAAAAATATTTAACAATTTATGTTATTTGATGTGAAGTTTTTATGTTTATATAAAAATTGTATGTCCAATAACTATGGTCCATGTGTCCAATTACTATTACTATTTCTTTAAATTTATCGACTTAGACTTTGGACTTAATCCACAGTCTCAATATTTACAACATTTTGTTGCACATTATACTAAATGGGGTAGTTAAATTTTTTCTGACCTATACTTTTTATGGTTTTATTCAAGGCGTTTTCTAATATTAAACATTTCTGTTAAATCAGAATTTCAATTGAGTTTACCGTTTTCGAGATATTTACAAAAAATATAAATTTTTATGACGTCACAAACCTCGCCATGTGACCAACATTCTAAGATTTCTATTGGTTGAAAATTACCCTGTTGTCAAGTTGTCTTGTTAATGATTTCATTCGGTTATGTCAGAAAATACCCGAAGAGGTTATGTACAAATACTGTCACTGTCAGTTGAGTGAAAGATGGTCACCAAATTCATTAAGTACCTATCTTCCTTATTACGAGGTATCATATTACTGTTTGATATTTTAGTCCAAGATATATCTAAAAGAATATAAAGAACTAGGCATTATACTAATGAAATGCATTTACGACAAAATATGATTATAATTATAGGAACTTACTTTATTTGTTTAAAAGCTCCAATGTTCAATGTAACCAACCATTCCACAAGATTCCTCTGCTTTGGAGTCAGTTATTAACAAATCACTTATATAATATCAATTACAAATAACATAACGTTAACATTGATTTTCAATAATCTAAATTAAAAAAAAAAACATAACCCGAAAAAAAGAAACGTCAAAAAATCAATTCTTCTTCTCAACTAAAATTATAGATCATGTGGTTTTAAAACTAAAATATTATAACGTGGCGCCATCTATCGTAATAATCTTAAACTAAACACACTGGCAACCATAGAAAAAGCTGGCAACGTTGTCAATAGCCTAGTGACGTAATTAGGAGATTTTTTTTTTGTAAATATCTCGGAAACGGTAAACTCAATTGAAATTCCGATTTCACAGAAATGTTTAAAATTACAAAACGCCATAAAAAGTATAGGTTAGAAAAAATTTAACTAACCCATTAATATAGTATTGAAAAAAATACCTTAAGTATCGCTGCTTTCCCACATCATGTTTTTTAGTAAAAACCTCCTTCTTGGCAAGCAACCGTCTCAGTATAAGCCTTATAGTATAACTTTCTATTTCGCATTTAGCGCCTATTTCTGACAAGGTCATACCCTCACACCCATGGGCAAGAATTACATTATAAACTTCAGTGCAACTATCTTTGTTGACACTTTTATGACCTGGCACAAAGTCACCTAAAAATATTACCTAATAAAGACATTTTGAATAAATAATAATAAAATAATCTATAATAACTTTTATCTTACCAAAAAGTACGCCACTGATCGACTAGGAACTTTAGGCTAATCTGGTTGCCTAATTTAATTTATTATGTTATGGTTGGTAACCACCGGCGTTTCCAGATTCTGTCAAAAAAGTTGCCAGATTTTGTTTAAATTTAGCTTGATTACAAAAATGACAAAATCAACAATGCAAATTGTTAATTTGGCGTTTTTATTAATTGTTGATTTTGTCATTTTTGTAATTAAGGTAAATTCAAACAAAATCTGGCAAATTTTATGGCAGAATCCAGTGCATTTCCTTCAAATTTTAGGTTATGGGCCCAAATTGTAAATATCTTCACAAATTGAATGTTTAAAGTTTAAACTGCGAACTTGTCCTAATTTCATCTGAGCAAACAGAAAGAAAAAAACCGAAGAAAAAATTAATTTTGTGGTTATGGAGTTTTTAAAATGGGTACTAAATTTTCTAATCATTGCTTAAGCTAATAGCTGGATGAGTAAATAAATATAGGAGGATATTAGAGCTTTAAGGGCATAAAATTTTTGTATTTATTGAGTTTTTACAGAACACAGGTGTGTAATCAGTGGCGTATCACAAAAATATAAAAACTTCTAATGTATATTTTTTCTATATCTTTGGGAAAATATTTTTTTCAAAATTTTTCCGTTACACCTTATGTCAAAAGGTTGGCAGTATTTTAATACACTTACAGGCAAAATAATCGATCCACACAAATTTTCGATAAATTTCAATTGCAAATAACTTTTTTATTTGATTTCGGATTTAAACAAATATTAAAGAATATTGTAGATACATTAATGGAGAATCGCTCACATTTTAAAAATTACTAAAAAATACACGTACGTTTATAATATACAGGTTTAAAGAAAAAGATTTTTATTACCATAAGTTTAAGACACCCTGTAGAGTGGCAAAACCGTATATTGTTCTAAATTAAGTTTTAATTATCAAGTCGCATCTATTTTTAACAGTTTTGTTTTTGGTTCACCTCGATAAATTTATTTTTGTGGAAAATATGGATTTTTTAAAAAAACATTGCAATTTCCAATATTTTTCTGTATGAAGAACTAAGGTTGCTATGGTCCATCCATAGGCTATGGAGAATTACAGTGACAGTTTTGTTGAATCATCCCATACTTGACATGTCGACTGATGTTGCCCTTTGTACTTTACTTCTTGTGGCGTTTAAAACACTTGCCACGTAATACTGTGACCGTCCATCCTGGATTAAATTAATGGCTCTGGCAACATCAGTCGGGGACATATCCATTTTTTTAAGTGAGAAGACACCTCAAAATTTAAACATTAATTTGCAAAAAACAATTTGATAGCTTTTGAAAGCAGTGTATGACATGTCCAAGTATGGGATGATTCAACAAAACTGTCACTGTCATTCTCCATAGCCTATAGGATGGACCATAGCAACCTTAGTTCTTCATACAGAAAAATATTGGAAATTGCAATGTTTTTTTAAAAAATCCATATTTTCCACAAAAATAAATATATCGAGGTGAACCAAAAACAAAAATGTTAAGAATATATGTGACTTGATAAATAAAACTTAATTTAGAACAATATACGGTTTTGCCACTCTACAGAGTGTCTTAAACTTATGGTAAAAAACATCTTTTTGTTTAAACCTGTATATTATAAACGTACGTCTATTTTTTAGTAATTTTTTAAAATGTGAGCGATTGTCCATTAATTTATCTACAATATTCTTTAATATTTGTTTAAATCCGAAAACAAATAAAAGAGTTATTTGCGATTGAAATTCATCGAAAATTTATGTGGATCGATCGATCGTACTCTACTTACTTTGAGGTTCGTCGTTATCGGAGTCGTCGTCGTTTTTTTGCCACGTTGCCGATATATTGACGCTTGGGTCTTTTAGTTCCAAAACTCGAACGTGGCGTTCCTTGTTTTTTGAACCACACCTCCATTCTCCCACTGCCGCATTGGGGTAAATTGATCTGTACCTTACAAACTAAAAAAAAAAACGAATTAAAAAATGTAACCCTACACAACTGACGAAATTAATTACAATTGCAGTAGTAGAAGTAATTTTTTAAATAATGTGAACCACAATCGTAATTTATAACAAAAATCCCAGGAAAACCAGCAAACACATTAATCTGATTATATAATGAACCATTACATAGTTTTAAGGAAATTATTGATCGATTTGACTAAACAAGCACTTAAATCAAAGGTAATTGAGCCCTTTACAACTTTCCCTTGTATAGTAAGTTGTAAGTCCTTTTTTTTACAAAAATCGAAGTCGAAAATTTACATATCTTTCTGGGAAAAATAGAAATCGAAAAGATAAGTCCAGTTTGTTTTATTTTACGTATAGATTATACTTAAAGGAAAAAAATAAGCAGCTGTTGATAAAAATCCATGGATAAATGGCGAATTCAGTTTTTTCTTCATTTGATTGAATTATATAAAATTTAATATTCAACAATGATTTTTATTTTAAACATTAAATATTGAAATTAAATTATATATTGAATAATAAACAATAAATATTGAACATTGAGGTTTTATTTTGTTGTAATAAGCAGTTTAAAAAAAAATCTGGCTCCTTCTTTGTTTTTTGTTGCTTTCGTATTCCGTTTCTCGTACGAGGGACCAAATGTAATCACCCATCATGGCTGCATCCCAGAAGCCGTGATACCGCCGCTCCATAGCCTTCATTTGCTGGTGAAAACGTTCTCCGTGCTCATCACTTACGTCGCCCAGATTGTGCGGGTTATTTACGCACTCGAACTCTACTTATTTTACTAATTTTACATTTTTTATTAACTAAATAAAGCCATGATAAAAATACCTTGTTGAAATATCAAAAAATAGCAGTAAAATGTCACTATGCCAACACGAGAAACAAAAGAATTCACGTTTGCGGAGTCATGTCAAATTTAAATTTTGAATAATGTTTTCGGTGAAAAAAGTACGTAAAAATTCCAATCATGCACTTTACTTAGGTTTTCATTAAAGAATAAACATATTATAAAATAAAAGAAAAAAAATAAAATAAAAATCGTCAAAAATCTGAATTCATAACTTCGCCATTTCTCCATGTATGTTTATCAACAATAGCTTGTTTTTTTTTACAAAAATGTCAGCTTCACGAAAAAAAAATTCAAACTGGAGTTATCTGTTTGATTTAAACCTTTTCCAGGACGATATGTAAATTTTCGACCTCAATTTTTGCCATAAAAAGGAATTTTTTAAGTTATTAAAATCGCTAGCGTCAAAATACTTATCCGATATCAAAAGTATGTAAAAGAAAGTTTTAGAGGACTCAAATACCTTCAATTTAAGGGCTTGTTTGACCAAATCGATCAATTATATTTCAAGCTATACTCAAAAACGTCAAAACAACTCCGAAAATTAAAAAAACAATTAAAAATTCATATTTCAAAAACGCTTCCATAAAAAAATTGAGTATAATGGGAGTGCATTTCAACGTATTTTTTAGTTTTTTAAACCTATTAATATATTTTAAATTATTATTATTATACTTACAACATCTGTTTTGACGTGATTTCTGAATTCATCCGATTTAACTACTTTAATAACCGACGCAAAATTATGCGTAAATGTTTTTCTAATCTCACTGTATTCTATTGTATGGTTCGGTTTTGTCTTCATTAAATTTATTACTTGTTCCGCTATTTTAAGTCTTTTTGTCTTCTGTAGGTTGTAAAATCTTGTCAGGTGCAATAGCCGCCCTAAAATATATTATTTTAACTATAATTTCCCATATACCTACACGATACAATGTATTAAAAAATTTATTTTTTTTTCTAAATTCTAAAGAATAAAAATAATTTATAATAACCCTTATCCTAACAAAAAGTACGCCACTGATGAACTAGGAACTTTGGGCTAATCTGGTTATCTAATTTAATTTATTATGTTATGGTTGGTAACACCGGGGTTTTCAAATTCTGTCAAAAAAGTTGCTAAATTTTGTTTAAATTTAGCTTGATTACAAAAATTACAAAATCAACAAAGAAAATTGTTAATTTGTCATTTTAATTAATTGTTGATTATGTCATTTTTATAATGAAGGTAAATTCAAACAAAATCTGGCAACTTATGACAGAATCTAGTGCACTTCTTTCAAATTTTAGGTTATGGGCCCAAATTGTAAATATCTTAACTAAGGGAAGTGCTTTTGGATTTATTTACACAAATTGAATGTTTAAAGTTTAACCTGTGAACTTGTCCTAATTAATTTTGTGGTTATAGAGTTTTTAAAATAAGTACTAAATTGCTTAAGCTAATAGCTGGATGAGTAAATAAATACAGAAGGGTATTAGACCTTTAAGGGCATAAAACTTATGTATTTATTGAGTTTTTATTTATATTTTGCAAGAAAAGTTTTTAGTGACAATTTTTTTTATCTTTGTCTTTGAAAGAATATTTTTTTGTTACAAAAGTTATTTTAATATATTACATTAATTACATAACATAATAATTTGATATTTGATATTTGATTTGATATAAAAAAAATATTATTATTATGTAACTTACCCTGTCTTAACTTATCTGTCATCAAATTTTTAATATAAAACACCTGTTTCCTGATCAAATCATATTTAATAAAATTATTTTGGTAATGATGCAGACTTTTTGAATCTGGTATTAAACTTTGTAAAGAAATATGTCCCCTTGTTATTTCTCCATATTGTCGAGCACGGCCCAGTCTTTCTATTATTCCATACTCAATATCATTTAGTTCAGTTATGGGATCTGATCCTTCAAACATTATTGCATTTTTTCTTGCATCTTGGTCCGCTACAATAACAAGTTTATTTCCATACCTTAAAAATAACGAAAATATGTTTTATACAGTCTATAAGTATATAAAGTTATAAAGAAACAATAAAACATACTTTCCCACAGCTTCTTCCAAAGACAGATCATCAATGTCTTCCAATTTTTTTCTGGTACGATAAGTTTTACAAGACCCTCTCACCCCATAATCATTAACCATTTCATATGGGTAAATATCAGGAAACATATTGTCTGCCTGGAAAAAGAATATTATTTAACTTTAAAAACAATAAATTAAACCCAGTATACATACAAGTTCCAAACAAATTCCATCTTCTTTGCTTACGTAATCATATCTATTATAAATAAATAATTCTGGCCGAGGCTCCTCTAATTCAAAGAAATCCACATTATTGTTGCTACGTAGCAACCTCCAAATTAGACTTTGAGAATTAAAATCAAAATAAAACGTTTTATTTGTGAATTGTTCCAATCTTTTCCAAAGGGCTAAAATAGTTAGTTTAATATGAAATGTTTATATTAAAATGTGAATGTTACCTTCTAAAGTAATTCCGTCAAGACCCTCCAATGAAACTTCATCCATAACTTGAAAATACAAGTCCTTATTCGTAAGTTCCTCATAACTTACAATCGACTGATTGAACAAAGTCTCACTTTCACAATTCTGAATCGTCAAGACTTCATCACTACAATTTTTATTAATTTCGGCCTCGGTTTTGTAGCTGTACGTTTTTGTAACCTTCTTAACGTTAGCGATACCGCCTAAATCTTGATTTTCTATGTTTGTCACGTTGTTTGCCAAATTCTTGTTCAGCTTGTTTTTCCTCTTCTTGATGGCGAAATTCTTCTTGATTTTGTGTATTTCGCCATCGTTTGTGGGTATGTATTTACCCATCGCTACGATAAATCGCTTTTTATCTTTAAAATCGACGAAATAACACAAAACACCAAAGATAAACAACGCATTATTGACATAAACTTGTGAGGTTATGTCGAAAAAATTTGAGGTTATGTTCTATAGAGTGCACGCAAACCAGAGACTGGATATTTATGCAGCTTAAAGTTTAAAGGGTGAGCAAAATAAAACACGAAAAAAACCATTAAATTCATTTAATATTTGTACTAAGTATGTTTTTACAATAAATATTATACCTAGTCATACATTTTATTATTTTAGTTAGTTTAAATGTAAAAAATCACTCTTTTTTGAACATTTGTCAAGTATTTTTAAAATATACCTAAAAACCGAAATTTATAAATTTATATTTGTGGTCCTTTTAAATTCGATTAAATAAAATTATGAGATGGCGTGCTTTGTACTGTTTATACTTTAAAAATACCTCACATCACAATGTATGTCATGACAATTAATTTTTAACATAAAAATAAATCGTTTCATAAAAATCCCACGTTGGTATTTGAGTAAGGAAAGCAATCGCATAATTGAGGTTATGCGGTAAAATGACAGATAGGTAACCTCAATTTTTTATTTAAATCTCAAAGTGGGACTTTTTGATGTAAGCATAGTATCATGCAGTTTATTTTTTGAAGATTTTTAAAATTGTCATAAGTAGTTATTTATTAATTTTCTACGTAGATACAAAAAATGGTTTTTATGTATAAAGTGATATTTAAATGCAAACTAATTTCCGTGCTTAAAAAATATGAATGTTTTGTAAATATTTATTAATTTTTGTGGTGGTGGAACATTGAAAAAATTCCAAACTGGCTTTTTGTTTTAATTTGTTTTTGTCAACCAATAGGAAACAAGATAAAACCTTACAGGAATATACAAAATCCAGCCAACCTTGTAACTGTTACAAAACTTTTAATAAAATAGAAGTCACATTAGCTGAAATAACCCCATACAAATAATAACCAAAGCTGCTTATGTTTTACTACAATCATTATTATAATTCATCTATATCATCATCTATAAAACTTTTCAATAAATATCAGAGAAATAAACAACAAAAAATATAAAAAATATAAAATATTAAAATATATACAAAATTCTGAAATCCTTAGCATCTAGAAAATTATCACATAAAATACTAAAATCTAATTATGATTATCTTTCTTATATATTTTTCGACATTTCCGCTTAAACTATTTAACGAAGTACAATATGTACGAAGTACACATTAAAATACTGAATGTTTTTTTATACGACGCGTCACGTTAAATTTTCTATATAAGTTGAGAGTTTAAATGCTTTTTAAATTAATAAACGTTTTTTAGCATTGGTGGTATGTTTTGTACGTTTTGCCCAAATTGGCCATGTTCCAAGTAAATCATGTATACATACATACCCTAAAATTTTGAAATTCAGAAAAACCTTTATCAAAGTTTTAATTATTTATTTTAAAGAGTTCTACAATGTAACCCATTTGTTTGCGACTCACCCCTGTAAAATCTTTATTTATTATGCGATTTTAACCGGATTTGTTTTAAAGTGTGGATATTATATAGCAAAAAACGCGATATTTGTACAAAATACAAGGCCTACTATGTCAGTTTTTAAGAATTTATATTAGCGATTTTTTTAAACAAAATCTAAGCACGGCACTGGATTCGCCACCCCTCAAAACGACCCTATACAAAATTTTATTGAAAAATTTTAAGTAGAAAAATGCGCAATAATAACTACAAAAATTTATTTTGTCAAATTATCCATGAAAAAAACATTGACATAAAATTAACTATATAGTCACGGCCAAATCTGTATGGGTGCACGTCATCAACGGCATATGACGTCAGCGTTAAGGTCTATTCATACGTGCCCAGACACAATCTAACGCTCGTGTATTGTTGACTGTTTATAGCGGTGGGGTCTGTTATTAAGATGGAATTATAACGTCCTTGTTATAATCTTCTGCACTAACTAATTAGGAGTTTGTTACAGGCAAATTTTTATTAAATGTGTTTAAAGAGAAAACAAACGGAGTTTATTACATTTTTATTACATATGCACATAACAAAAAAATTCTAAATTATCAGAAGCACAAAATATATAAATTACCAGTCGTCCTTGTCATCAGAGCAAACCAGGTCAGAATTGAAGTCTGATTATTTCCCCAAATTTATTATTAAGGGCGCAATGTCTTCGAAATCTAATAACGGCTAGTTGCCAACAAGCCTTATATCATTGTTTGCACAATCCAGGGATAGAATCTTATAAACATAATGTATAATATTATTTATAATAATTTGCAACAAACGATGCTTCCGGACGAAATGTCACAATTACAAAAATACGTCAAATATAAAATGACAGCGACCCATCAATAATATTGAACGGTGCGCGCCAGCCTTAAGCTATTACCAACTGGCACACACAAAAATTACTAAGTGAATGGTTTTATTTTGATAATTTCGTGAAAAAACGTTTTAAAACAAGGAAATTGTTACAGTTCTTGGTAAACAAAACGCAAATGAATGATTTCTTTTTAATAACACATCAGAATTACGCCTTAAAAAAGCAAATTTAACGGCAGTAACTTTACAATTCAAAGTTGGTAATGATGACGTCATTATATCTCATTGATGACGTGCACCCATATAGATTTGGCCGTGACTATAGTATAGTATTTCAATGTTTTTTTCATGGATAACTTGACAGAATAAATTTTTGTAGTAATTATTGTGCATTTTTTTACCTAAAATTTTTAAATAAAATTTAGTAAAGTGTCGTTTAAGGGGTGGTGAATCCAGTGCCGTGCTTAGATTTTGTTTAAAAAAATCGCTAATATAAATTCTTAAAAACTGACCTTGTATTTTGTACTAATATGGCATCTTTTGCTACAAAAATACAGTTTATCAAGATCTACACTTTAAAACAAATCCGGTTAAAATCGCTCACAAACAAATGGGTCACGCTGTATATTTGACTTTTTGGGACAGCATGTGCGAGTTGACATACATATTATGTATTACAAAAGTAATTTAAATGTTAAATTATAATTCTTTTATACAATTTTACCCGTGATTTAATTTTGAAACTAAAATACACCCATTCTAAAATTATACAGAGTGTTCTGTACAAATATTTTATGGATATATTTTTTATCAGTTAAACAAGTTTTACAATAAAGATTCTTGTTAAAAAATATGTAATTAATGTAATATATTAAAATACTGCATACCTTTTGACATAAGGTGTAACGGAAAAATATTTAAAAGAATATTTTTCCAAAGATGAAGAAAAAATATGCATTAGAAGTTTTTTATATTTTTTGTAACACCAATGGTTACACACTTGTGTTCTGTGAGTGCATAGATACCAACCAACAAAGTAGCTGCGCGTTGCCAGTCGTAAAAAATTGTTACTAAAAATTTGTCTTGCAAAAAATAAATAAAACCTCAACAAATACAAAAGTTGTATGCCCTTAAAGCTCTAATAGCCTTCTGCATTTATTTACTCATCCAGCTATTAGCTTAAGCAATGATTAGAAAATTTAGTACCCATTTTAAAAACTCCATAATCTTAAAATTCATTTTTTTATTTCTGTTTACTCAGATGAAATTACAGGTTAACTTTAAACATTCAATTTGTGTAAATAAATTCAAAAGCACTTAGTTCAGATATTTAAAATTTGGGCCCATAACCTAAAATTTGAAATAAATGCACTGGATTCTGTCATAAGTTGCCAGATTTTGTTTGTATTTACCTTCATTACAAAAATGACATAATAAACAATTAATAAAAACGCCAAATTCACAATTAGCATTGTAGATTTTGTCATTTTTGTATTTAAGCCAAATTTAAACAACTTTTTTTGAAAAAATCTGGAAAATTTTAATATATTAAATTAATTACATAACACAATGTACTTAGTTACTATTTCTTCACAACCTACTTGACATGGGTATCAAATGAAAGTGGGAAATTATATTATGTTTTTTAATCGTAATTAACTTTTGGAATAAACATTCGAAAAATATTAAACAACAACCACAATAACCGAAAGGATAACATCTTACATTTTTTCCGCGTAGAGGTTGAGCACTCGGTGTATTAACTCGTACTGCTCGGCCGTTTGCACCATGCCGCCGCGATTGAGGCGCAACGAGCACAAAATCGCGAGCACGTCGACGTTGAAGCTGCGCTTCAGCTGCTGGATGCCGTTGAGGATGGCCAGGAAGCATCCGGTGCGTCCGATGCCTGCGCTGCAGTGGACAACGAGTGGACTACGCGAGTTGTCCACCGATTTTTTGCGCTCCGACGGCTTTTGCGCAGGCAACCTGAAACATTAACCAACTCCATCGTCAACATTTTATCGCTGTACGCATGGAGCCTACACGAGGAGCCCGAACTGCATGTAAACAAGAATCTTCCTAAGATAAGAGGGCGCTGGTGTACTACCGTACCAAAACAGTAGAGGGGTATAACCAGAGATGGCGCCACTACTTATTATTTTGCAAATAATTGAAGTTATGCAACTGTCAGTTTATCGTTTTCTGAAAGCAATGTACCCATGTACTATGCTCCACACCTCAAAGTCCCACCACGTGACCACGTACGGAACGCAGTCTTTTGAAAATTTGGCATTTAAGGCTTTTCAGGTTATGTATCTGTCAAAGTATAGTCAACGAAAGAAATAATATTTATAGTGTTACCGCTTATGTTTAAGCGTTAAAAGTTAATAAATCTTTTTAGTATCACAATAACAATGGTTGATTTAAGAATTTAGGAAAATAAATACTGCATTTAATGAAATTTCAAAGTGTAAGGTGCAATATAAGTGATATTTTTGTGCATTGGGTCTACATTTCTCCATAAAATAGTTTTAACTAAACAGCATTTATTAAAAAAATCCAACTTCTCTATTATGAAATAAGAATATCTATATCAAAGGTATATAATACTGCATTTAATGAAATTTCAAAGTGTAAGGTGCAATATAAGTGATATTTTTGTGCATTGGGTCTACATTTCTCCATAAAATAGTTTTAACTAAACAGCATTTATTAAAAAAATCCAACTTCTCTATTATGAAATAAGAATATCTATATCAAAGGTAGGTTAATGTATTAGAACAAAAAATATCATCTAATTTTGTATTTTAAGGTTAGAAAAATATATTTTGACCAAAATAAATAAGTGGATTATTTGGAAGAGTGTGTTAATATGGTCATAAATAAATATAGGTATACTAAATAATTGTTGAATATGGTTCAAATTAAATTGAAGCTTTTATACTTCTTATGACAAAACTTGTGCATACCTTTCGGCATACCTACTTTAAGTTAGATTATAAGAAAACAAACAATTTTTAGAGAAACTTGCAATGTGAAAATATTTAATACTCCCATAACTTGTGATTTATTAAAATTTTTACAGTTATAATGATTTTGTGATGTAGATCAAGTTCAGTTGAAGCTTTTTAACTATTTGTATTGACAAAACTTTATGTAGGTACACTTTAAGCTGGATAAAAAACTACCACTTTTTTAAATACCATATTATACGGTCTTTTAAATAATCCCATATACTTATTTATTTTGGTCAAAATAAATTTTTCTAACCTTAAAATTACAAAATTAGATGATATTTTTTTTGTTATAATATATTAACCTACCTTTAAAACAGATATTCTTATTCCATAATAGAGAAGCTAGATTTTTTTTAATAAATGCCGTTTAGTTAAAATTATTTTATGGAGAAACCAGATATTTGGACCAAATGCACAAAAATATTACTTATTTGGCACCATACACTTTACAATTTCATTAAATGCAGTATTTATATTCTTAAATTCTTAAACCATCCATTGTTATTGTAATGATATAAAGGTTTATACATTTTTAACGCCTAAACATAATATTATTTTTTTCGTTGACTATACTTTGACAGATACATAACCTGAAAAGCCTTAAATGATAAAATTTCCAAAAGACTGCGTTTCGTACGTGGTCACGTGGTGGGACTTTGAGGTGTGGAGCATAGTACCTGGTTTTGTGTATAAAGTTCTTAATTTACAATAAATTTATATCAAATTTAACATTGGAATTAATGTTGGACTTTCTGATGTAGAGCATAGTAGAGTTTTTTATAAATACGTGTTTTTTTCTATAAAAGAATGTCGTGTAGTGTTAAAGCGTGTAAAACTAACATAATATTAAATCCAGATGGTATTTATTTTTAGTTTTATAGGTAGATGGCTTAAATAAAAGTTCAATATAAACAAATAAAGGTGGACATTATTAAATATGCTGTTTACTCATTTTATACATACTTTTTTATTTAAATTAAATTTAAATTATTAAACAGCGGTGTATTTCTAACCTGGAAATCTAATTTTGCTTCTCCAGAGTCGTAAAATCACTTCACAGATTATAAAGAATCACTTATATTTCACAACCAAAACCTATTCATTAGCATCTACCTAGCAGGTACAGCCATAAATAACAAAACGATTCGTACGTCAAATTTTGACGGTCAAAACATTATTGCAAGTCAATTGTCAAAACTTACTTGCTTACTTACGGACGCATCGACAATCAGCGCCGCTGGTGGTAAAAAAAAGTCTTAATTTGTGCAATTTAGTGGACAGGTTTTGTCAATTTTCCATATTAAGTTAGGGCTCCTTGTGTAGGCTCCATGGCTATACGCTAAAGAAGTATCGCTAGTAGCGCCACCACTCGGCTGTTATCATCTTAACAAAAGTAGAACTTTTAATAATCAGCTGTCAAACGCTTATGTTACAAACGAGTGTTTTTTTCATAGAAGCATTTTCGATATATGAATTTTCAATTGTTTTTTATTTATTTTCTGAGGTGTTTTGACGTTTTTGAGTATACTTCGAGTTCTAATTGATCGATTTGACCAAACAAGCACTTAAATCAAAGGTAATTGAGCCTTGTACAACTTTCTCTTGTATAGTTTTGGTATCGACTCAGTAGTTCGATACTGGCGATTTTATAAAGTTGAAAAAGTCCTTTTTTTACAAAAATCGAGGTCGAAAATTTACATATCTTTCTGGGAAAGATAGAAATCGAAAGGATAATTCCAGTTTGATTTATTTTACGTATAGATTATACTTAAAGGAAACAAATAAGCTGCTGTTGATAAAAATCCATGGATAAAAGGCGAAGTTATGAATTTTTCAGTGAAAGACCAAATTCAGTTTTTCGAAAATTTTTATGTTTTTCTACATTTTATTGAATTATATAAATTTTAATATTGAACATTGATTTTTATTTTAAACATTAAATATTGAAATTAATTTATATATTGAATATTGAACAATAATTTTTGAACATTGAAGAAATTAAAAAAATTATTTTGTTGTAATAAGCATAGGTTTAAAAAAATCTGGCTCCTTTGTTTTTTGTTATTTTCTTATTCGTATTAAAAAAGTACGTAAAAGGAGTTATATGTTTGTTTGTTTAAGATATTAAAATCGCTAGCGTCAAAATACTTATCCGACATGTATGTAAAAGAAAGTTTAAGAGGGCTCAATACCTCAGAAAATTGAAAAAAAACAATTGCAAATTCATATTTCAAAACCGCTTCCATAAAAAAAATTTAGTGTGATTTTCGTGTTTAGTGGGTCAAAATACATGGAAAAATTATAATGGGATATAGTGGGCAGAATTTTTTTTCGATTTTGTAAACTTAATGGGTTCGATTTTCGACCTACCTGCATTCCGCGAAGTTCGCTTTCTTCTTGCCGGCCGCCGCGCCCTCCAGACTCGGATCCTGCTGAAGATCGCGCAACTTCTCGGCGAGACTGGCGACCTGCATCGCCATCTTCAGCACTTGATCGGGATTGGCCATCTTGTGATCCGGCCAGCTGGCCAGCCAATAGTGGTGCAGCACGCGCACCTCTTCAGGTCTTTCCTTGCGAGACACTTCCAGGTGCCGGATCACGCAGTCTCCTAAGTGCTCTCTTTTCAAGTACCTAAAATATTTTTTTGTTTATCCGAAAGGCAATCCTAGTCAAATTCGTAAAAAAATTTCAGTGTTTTACTGTCCATAAATTTTGGCCAAAATTATTACCATAAAATTTTATTTTACCAAGAATTGCCAATTTTACTTATACTATTAAGGCTCTCTGCCATTTGTCAGTTGTCCCTAACATTTCTTATTAAAAAAATAATAAATTGTGACAGCTAATATAGAACTAGATTCATAAACAAGAATTTAAAATAACAAAAATGAATAAAAAATTTTCAATTAAATATAAAAATGAGGTCAAAAGTTGCCCAACTTTTGTAGAATCACCCATATATTTTATCTTGTTGCAAACAAAAAATATACAGGGTGCACCAAGTATCCATCGCCGACGGTGGACGAGTGGTTAGTGCTGCTGACTACAAGCCGGAGGTCGTGGGTTCGAATCCCACCAGGGGTATGGCTGTTTATTTGTGTTTGTCCTATTGTGTAATAGTCCTTCGGAGGGGACTTTAAGCCCGCGGTCCGTTCCTACCCCTAACCCGCACAAGCCATTCAGTTGGCTTATGGGACTTCTTAAGAAGTAAGGGTGGAACTAAAAGAGTACTTTTGTATATAAACTTTTTGTATGGATATATTTTTTATTTGATGACATTTACCCACAGACCTACAAACAAAATGGACTAGCCTTTCCCATTCAAAATACACAATGTTTTGTTGCCAAGAACTATTTAGATTAGGGGTAAAGGAGTAAGGGGTATTTATAAACAAGTTCCCACACCAGTGGCGTTCTGTTTTTAGGGATAAATAAAAATATTAAATTGTATATTTTTTAATGTGTTTATGTAAAAATTATATTTAATAGGTATATATAAATATATAGGTATAACAAAATACTAACCTTGTCAGTTAGTGTTCCAGATGATGTAGAATCTGGCTCTTTAAATCTAAAATTTAAGTGAATTCATTTATTTATTCAGTTTCCACGCCCCTGGCAGGGTTTGTTTTGTAAATAAACTAACCTATGAAAAGAAAGTTTTAAATTCTTGGATCCAAGTCTTTTACAAACGTAGCACTACTTCACCATTTTTATATCACTCATTATTGGTATTTTTCAGTATAAAATCAAATAAAAGTTGTGGATTGCAAGTATCTTTTACGTAAAATATAGATACTTCAAAGCAAATAAAGTCAGATGTGACAACTGAGGGAAAATATTTATTTTTGTTCCTTTCCACTTTTTTCAATGTAAATAAACCGGTCCATTTGTTTGTAGGTCTGTGCATTTACCAAGTTTTTAAAAAACTTCGGTTCTCAAATAATTTGAAAAAAACTAAAAACCTGTTAGAACTATAAAATCGTTATAATATCGTGAATTTTGAAAAAAGTAACTTTTACATGTACTTAAACATTACAGAATATTCTATTCTAGACACTTATTTAAATAAACACTCGCTACACATAGAAGGATACTTGGTTCACCCTGTATAATGCTTATTTTTCCATCAAGCCACACTGTAGGCGTTGACAAATATCGAAGGTCAAAGGTCACGGAAAACGGTTTTTTCGAGACAAAACTCGGACTATATAGTTCTTACCTTATTCTGTAGCTGCCGAAGGTGACTTCGTTTATTTCCTCGAAATCTACGACGTCCTCTTCGAAAGCCTGAACGTTTTTACTTTCGAACGTGAATTTGTCTTGCGCGCGCACCGATCTCACGGTGTAGTACGACTTTCCCACGGCCCTGGTGCTTTTGCCCAAGGGAAAGTACAACTCGCACTTGTTGCGACCTTTTTCTATCAGATTGGTCAACATCACGATACACTTACACTGAAAATTACGCAACTATTAGGTACTATGCTCCACACCTCAAAGTCCCACCACGTGACCACGTACGGAACGCAGTCTTTTGAAAATTTGCCATTTAAGGCTTTTCAGGTTATGTATCTGTCAAAGTATAGTCAATGAAAGAAATAATATTATGTTTAGGCGTTAAAAATGTATAAATCTTTATAACATTGCAATAACAATGGATGGTTTAAGAATTTAAGAATATAAATACTGCATTTAATGAAATTCTAAAGTGTATGGTGCCAAATAAGTAATATTTTTGTGCATTTGGTCCAAATATCTGGTTTTCTCCATAAAACAGCATTTATTTAAAAAAATCTAGCTTCTCTATTATGGAATAAGAATATCCGTTTTAAAGATAGGTTAATATATTATTACAAAATTATCATCTAATTTTGTAATTTTAAGGTTAGAAAAATTTATTTTGACCAAAATAAATAAGTATTTTGGATTATTTAAAAGACTGTATAATATGGTATTTAAAAATGTGGTAGTTTTTTTATCCAGCTTAAAGTGTACTTATATAAAGTTTTGTCAATACAAATAGTTAAAAAACTTCGACTGAACTTGATCTACATCGAAAAATCATAATAACTTTAAAAATTTTAATAAATCACATGTCATGGGAGTATTAAATATTTTCATATTGCAAGTTTCTCTAAAAATTGTTTGTTTTCTTATAATCTAACTTAAAGTAGGTATGCCGAGAGGTATGCACAAGTTTTGTCATTAGAAGTATAAAAGCTTCAATTTTATTTGAACCATATTCAACAATTATTTAGTATACCTATATTTATTTATGACCATATTAACACACTCTTCCAAATAATCCACTTATTTATTTTGGTCAAAATAAATTTTTCTAACCTTAAAATACAAAATTAGATGATATTTTTTGTTCTACCTTTGATACAGATATTATTATTTCATAATAGAAAAGTTAGATTTTTTTAAATAAATGCTGTTTAGTTAAAACTATTTTATGGAGAAATGTAGACCCAATGCACAAAAATATCACTTATATTGCACCTTACACTTTGGAATTTCATTAAATGCAGTATTTATATTCCTAAATTCTTAAACCAACCATTGTTATTGTGATACTATAAAGATTTATTAACTTTTAACGCTTAAACATAAGCGGTAACACTATAAATATTATTTCTTTCATTGACTATACTTTGACAGATACATAACCTGAAAAGCCTTAAATGCCAAATTTTCAAAAGACTGCGTTCCGTACGTGGTCACGTGGTGGGACTTTGAGGTGTGGAGCATAGTACTTTAGATTCTAAACTCAAAATCAGAGTTGGGAAAGTTACTTCTGAAAAGTATATAGTTACTTTTCTAAGATACTTTAAACAAAATACTTTGTTACTTCTGGTAACTAGATACTTTGAGTTAAAAGTATCTTTAGTTTAAGCCTGAATTATAGATTGCCTTCCTTCCTCCCTCCCGTAGAAGATGAACATTACGTAAATGTCACCATTAACATTTCCAGTGTAGGAATTTTTAATACTTTGTGATAATATTTTGCAATTATAGTAATAAAAAAAATCAAAGATTAAAATATTTTTTTAACAAAATCATATTTTGAAGTTATTTTAATATTTTAAAGTATCAATAATTGTTAAGTTTAATTAAAAAAAATTAATAACGGGCAATGTTAATGGTGACAATTACGTCAAAAATGTTTATTTAAATCGTAGTGTCAGTTATAGATTCCCGTACCGTAAGGACGGCATTCCTTCCTCCCGTAGAAATTTTTAAGTTTTATCTTTCACCGTAAAGATCTTTGACATGACCAATCACAGTGCATGTTAAGGACACGCGCTGTAGGGTGACAGCGCGCAGGCACAAAATATTTAAAATACATGATTGTTTTGTATTATTTAAGATAGGTGTTCAGTTTATTAAATAATTTGGGTCTCTAAATAGGATATTTAGATATTGTTTATGATCAATGTCTTTCATTTTTAGAAACGTTGCTTTGTAAAACCTCGTAGTTTCCCGGTCTTGGTAAAGTGGGCGAGTCTTCCAACGTCTTGTTCGATGTTTTTTTTTCATTATACTACTATGAAGAAAGGCAGTAACTACAAATGCGTTTTCTTGTGCTATGATAAAGCTATGGACATTTTGTATCTTAATTCAACAAAGAAATGCAGTAAACAATCTTTTAAGTTAAATAAATCAGTTAAATACCTACTGCTTTTTATAAAAATGTAGTTTATGGCTAATTTCCCACAAATTTCTTGTTTAGCAGTTACTGCCTTTCTTCATAGTTGGGCAGTATACAACAAGCTGCCTGGGCAATTAAAATTGTGATCACTGCACTAATATATATAATATATATATATATATATATACTAATATATAAATGTTTATCTTTCATATTTACAAACAATGGGTAAAACGCAGAATATAAACAAAAACAAATGTCAACAATTTTAGGTGTCATCGCGCATGGTTACGGAATTTTACAAGGAAATCTATAAATTGACTTTTTACAGGGCGCACAAATCGTACGGGCACGACTACGGGAGGAAGGAAGGAAAGCAATCTATAATTCAGGATAAAAAAATGTAATCCAAAAAATAAAAACAAAAAAAAGAGTTTTCATTTTAATATGCAGGGGTAGGGGTTAAGTTTTTCTTGCTATTATTTATAACTTGCATAAATAAAAAACTACTTACATTAGTGAACCAAACCATCTCCCAAAAATCCTGACAGGTGTGAGCCATTGGACCCTGTGTAGCTATATAAGTAGTTTCTGTATAATCAGGGCCCTAAAATAAAAATTTAATTTAAAAAAATATAACCTAACTTATTAGAAAAAAGATTCTCGTACCTTAATGTAGTTTGCGTGAATGTAACTCTGAGGGCCCGGCAAATGAACTCGACTGTGTTCATTGGGCAAAAACCCTCTGTATCGGTTTCTACTTTGAGACCCTGAAACGTAGCATTTCTCTTGCAGATTCAAAGGGACTTCCCAAAATTCTTGGTGCAGTTTTGGAACTCTGGTCATCTAAAAATAGTATAATTTTTAACACTTTATCAGTTAATAGTATCTTATGTATCAAGTTTGATAAACGCCGTTTTATACACGAATTTAATTTAGGCACGAGCCAGCTTGCGAGCGAGTGCTTAAATTAATGAGTGTATAGAAAAGTTTATAAACGAGGTGCATACTATACTTTTTCTACGACAAATACTTATTATTATCTTAAAATGATTTAAATCAAAAATTTGTATAGAGCGCCATCTATGAAACAATAGGGGAATCTGTGTGTTACCGTTAAATGTCAATTTTTTTTATTTTATAAACACAGATTATAAAGGTTATAAATCGAAATGTATTTCTTGAAAATTGACAGTTTTTCATAGTGAAAGTAAAGAAAATGTTTTATGAGCACTTTACAGTGGAGTCCAGTTATAGTTTACTGCCGGCGAAATTAAAAGGTCAGTACAATGTTCATATAAACTTTTCAAATATTGGCGTTGAGAAACTATTTATTACTTTTGTATTTTTGTATTGAGATAATAAAATAATGTTCACATTTGGTATTATTTTACAAGAAAGGCACTTTATTTCAACGATTGTATGACATTTGACCTGTCAACTAACTTAAAGCTAACTTCAGCCCGTGACTAAAAACCTGTTGATAACTTCGGCCCGTGTCTAAAGCGCCATAAAGCCGCAGCTTGTCAATGTGTATTTAAAAGGTCACTTAGTGTCATGAAACATGTTTATTTAATACAAAAGTTTAGACTAATATTCTTAATAATTTTACTAATTATTAAAGTTATTTTTTAACTATTGACTGGAGATACTTTTCAGACCATTTGTAAGGGTTTTATAGCTCCAATTTTTTTTGTAAATACCTAGGGTTTAACTTCGAAAAAAATCCCTTGGAATTTTGTTTATTTGGGCACGAAAATATTGCATTAAAAGTCCCAAACAAACGCCTAGTATCGAAGGTGGAAGGTCAAAGGTCATGAAAAACTGTTTTTCTGGATTATCTCGTGAGCTATTGATTTTATGCAAAATTTGATGGTTATGAAATTTGTTCCTCATAAAAATCTGTATAAAAATGGTCCTAAGCGAAAATTACGTGGATTCAATAGTTCTCGAGATATGAGGTTGAGAAAAGTTGAAGACCCTTGAAGACACTTTATATATTTTGACCTGTTAAACTCAAAAATCACAATAATTTTGTTTTATGTCAGGGTTTGTTTTAAGTAAATTTTTTTTGGTTGTTTATTTATTGTTAACCGTATGACACAGTTTTAACTCAAAATAGGTTCCAATTGTAAAGCTACCCATATCTTGAGAGCTATTAGTGCTACGTACATTTTGCATGGGGCCATTTTTATACAGATTTTCATGAGGAATAAATTTTGTAATAACCAAAATTTACGCAAATTCAATGGTTTACGAGTTAATCGAGAACAACTGTTTGTGTGATTTTTGTCCATGCTGGATTTTTGCTGGATCAACATCAATCCAGCTGTACCCAGCAATTTATAATTTTTAGGGTAAACCACATAGTTATTGGACACTTAAGGAATATTATTTATTTAAAATTTATATATGCTGTTGTTTTAAAGATTTTAGTTTTTTTTATAAATATATAAAAATAGTTTGTTTGTTTAAACTTTATTTACGTTTACTTAAAAATAAGTATATTTGAATTTTTAATAATGGTTTTAAAAAAACATGCAAAAAAGTATAGTAATTGGACATTTTATATAGTAATTGGGCACATGGACCATAGTCATTGGACATACAATTTTTATATAAACATAATAACTTTACATCAAATAACATAAATTGTTAAATATTTTTTAAAGATAAATTGCTGTTTTTGGTAATTTTTTTTATTTCGTTTTTGTAAATATCATATGATTCATGTATTTCTTTCTCGTTCCTCATCCCTTTTCTGGATTCTGAAGGTAACCACTAATTCCTTGGTCTGACTTCTGAAATAGTTCGTTGCAAATATCATCAAGTGTGGTATCTCTAGTTTGTGAAGCATTTATAACGTTTAGGCCGGAACAGGATGATTTATATATATCTTAGACTGGATCAAAAAAATTGACTATTTTTTTTTTTGAAAAATATATCGAGAATGTCATTCAGAATGACAAAAAAAATTTCGTAAAAATTTGAGCCCTTAATATTAATTTTAAGAGGTCAATCATCGCTTTTTTTGATTTTTAGTCATAATTTGATGTTTTACGTTAGAACTATCAAAACATTAAAGTGAAAAAAATTCCTTTTCACTTATTTTTATATAAAATTAAATTCTCTACAAAAAAGGTGTAATTGAAAATTTTCGTCAGACGAGCCGAGTAATTGAGCTTAATAAATCGATATGTTTTTTCGATTTGCCCTTTTTACTTTAAAATTTTGTAACTAATGAATCAATGAATATTTAAAAAAGCTCACGTAGGATTCTTAAAGGAAATTTAATGTTCTACAAAAAAGGTCTCCTAACATTTTTGCCTAAATTTAATTCTTCAAAAGTTATTCACGAAGAAAAAATTGAAATTTTAAGTTTTTCTTCGATTTTAATCGTGAATAATTTTTGAAGAATTAAATTTAGGCAAAAATGTTAAGAGACCTTTTTTGTAGAACATTAAATTTCCTTTAAGAATCTGACGTGAGCTTTTTTAAATATTCATTGATTCATTAGTTACAAAATTTAAAAGTAAAAAGGGCAAATCGAAAAACACATTTATTAAGCTCAATTACCCGGAAACGGCTCGTCTGGCGAAAATTTTCAATCGTACCTTTTTTGTAGAGAATTTCATTTTATATAAAAATAAGTGAAAAAGGATTCTTTTCACTTTAATGTTTTGACAGTTCTAACGTAAAACATCAAATTATGACTAAAAATCAAAAATAGCGATGATAGACCTCTTAAAATTAAGGGCTCAAATTTTCACAAATTTTTTTTTGTCATTCTGAATGACATTCTCGATATATTTTTCAAAAAAAAAATAGTCATTTTTTTTGGCCCAGTCTAATAATAATATATCTAATAATAAAGTATTTTCCGAATTTATTAATTTTGTTGCCATTAGTTTTTTATGTTCTGCGAAAAGTGCGGTGTGGAAAGGGGTGCGGCAGGTTTGTTTTAAGGAAATAGTTTGTTGTTGGGAGCATTTTATAGAGAATTTTATGAGGAATAAATTTTGTAATGAACAAAATTTACGCAAATTCGGTGGTTCACGAGATAATCGAGAAAAATTATAGTAATACAAGAAATACGAACCTCACAGGTTTGCTTTAAATCCGCCACGGACAAAGTGTTCCCGGCCGTCTGAAGGTATTGAATGTTCTGCAGGTGCAACTTGAAATCCTCGGATAAAAGCTGCGACGACTCCAGATCGGGTTGCCTCGGGTAGTAAGCCTTTCTGTACCCCTTGCAATGTTTTCCACCACCGGAACAATCCTTGAAGGAACCGCTCTGACAGAACCCGCAAGGTGGAACGTAGAGGTTTTCGTTAGATAGAGATTTGCGTCTGCTTTTTGAGCAGCTGCACTTCTTCTGGTTGTGGCACTTCACGGCGCATACGTACCCCTTGCTGGGCACCGACTCGTAGATGATGCAGTTTCCGCAGGTTTCCTGTGATTTCCTGCGTTCGATGCACTTAGGCTGAAAGTCGCTCTTCTTAACGCAGTTGCAGTTGTTCTGCGAGCCGAACGCCGTCAAGTTGAGGTTAGAAACGCTCTTCGCGGTGTTCAATCGCGACAGCGGAGCGGGTTTCGCCTCGGCGATGCTGGAGTTCGACCCCAGGTCTATGGTGAGGCTGGCATTCGAACCTCGCCGCTCCAGCAACCCCTTGCTTTTGATCCTCACCGGTTGAGCGGCGGGGTTTTCCCCGAAATCATGCAACGTCATGATCTCGGGCAGCGTTTTCAACGTCTGCGACCCGGATATACTGCTGTTAGACGCGAACTTTTTCAAGTTGGAATTCACCGGCGCTAAAGTGATTCTGTGCGTTCCGTCGTCGAAGTCGGCCGAGAGTTTGTGCTTGATCTGCTTCTTGGGCGTGTTGGGCATCGAGAATACGTCTCTCGATAATTCCAGACTCGCCGTTTCTTTTACGGGTGGGTCGGAGTCGAGACTCACCGCCTTTAGTTTGCGCGACAACGTGGGGGTTTTGGGCGAGTTTATCACTAATACGGGATTTGTGGTGTTCAGCGTGCTTTGGTCAGCGAGGTTCAAACACGTCGGGAGGATTCGCTCTTTTTTGATCGGGTTTATTTTATTTAAATTATCCATTTTCGCTTAACTTTATTAAAACCTTAAAAACACAAATAATTAGTAACTTTGCACAACCTATACTGCCGTCCTGTATAAAGCCTGAATTATAGATTGCCTTCCTTCCTTCCTTCCTCCCGTAGAAGATGAACATTACGTAATTGTCACCATTAACATTTCCCGTGTAGGAATTTTTAATACTTTGTGATAATATTTTGCAATTATAGTAATAAAATGTTAATGGTGACAATTACTTCAAAAATGTTTATTTAAATCGTAGTGCCATTTATAGATTCCCGTACCGTAAGGACGGCATTCCTTTCTCCCGTAGAAATTTTTAAGTTTTATCTTTCACCGTAAAGGTCTTTGACATGACCAATCACAGTGCTTGTTATGGACATGCGCTGTAGGGTGACAGCGCGTAGGCACAAAATATTTAAAATACATGATTGTTTAGTATAATAATAATTATTTAAGATAGGTGTTCAGTTCATTAAATAATAATAATAATAATATGTGTCTCTAAATAGGATATTTAGATATTGTTTATGGTCAATGTCTTTCATTTTTAGAAACGTTGCTTTGTAAAACCCCGTAGTTTCCCGGTCTTGGTAAAGTGGGCGAGTCTTCCAACGTCTTGTTCGATGTTTTTTTTTCATTATACTGCCCTACTACGGAGAAAGGCAGTAACTACAAATGCGTTTTCTTGAGCTATGATAAAGCTATGGACATTTTGTATCTTAATTCAACAAAGAAATGCAGTAAACTATCTTTAAAGTTAAATAAATTAGTTAAATAGGTACCTACTGCTTTTTATAAAAATGTAGTTTATGTAATTTCCCACAAATTTCTTGTTTAGCAGTTACTGCCTTTCTCCTTAGTTGGGCAGTATACAACAAGCTGCCTGGGCAATTAAAATTGTGATCACTGCATAAATGATTATCTTTCATATTTACACACAATGGGTAAAACGCAGAATATAAACAAAAACAAATGTCAACCATTTTACGTGTCATCGCGCATGGTTACGGAATTTTACACGGAAATCTATAAATTGACTTTTTACAAGACGCACAAATCGTACGGGCACGACTACGGGAGGAAGGAAGGAAGGCAATCTATAATTCAGGCTTTAGTGTTACAACAGACTTCCAAAGATTTTGACGTTTTTTTTTTCGTTAAACCATCCATTTAAATGACGATGATCAAAGGTCAAAGTGTGATCACTTTTCACATAATATTTGTATAGTCTAAAAACAATTGACGATAGGCAGGGTAAACAAATAATTTGAATTATTTGAAAAAAGCCAACAAAAAATTCAAAAAAAAAATGGATATTTTTTATTTATTTCAAACTCAAGCGTAAAATTTCTTACAAAAATATATTGTTGCATGTCTAATTACACTAGTTTACATCCATTTTACCCACCATGTCTCACTATGATTTTCTTGTGTGGTTTGGCTCACTAAACGCGAATTAAAGAATAAACATATTACAAAATAAAATAAAAAAAAATAAAATAAAAATCGTGAAAAGGCTGAATTTTGGTCTTCCATTAAAAAATTCATAACTTTGCCATTTTTTCATGTATTTTTATCAACATTAGCTTTTTTTTGTAAAAATGTCAGCTTCACGAAAAAAAATTCAAACTGGAGTTATATGTTTGATTTAAACCCTTCCCAGGACGATATGTAAATTTTCGACCACAATTCTTGCCATAAAAACGAATTTTTTAAGTTATTAAAATCGCTAGCGTCAAAATACTTATACGATATAACAAGTATGCAAAAGAAAGTTTTAGAGGGCTCAAATACCTTTAATTTAAGGGGTTCTTTAAACAAATAGATCAATTAGATTTCAAGCTATATTCAAAAACGTCAAAACACCTCCGAAAATTGAAAAAAAAACAATTGAAAATTCATATGTCAAAATACATGGGAAAATTATGTATTTGTCATCAAACTGTCAAAAGTCAATTTTAAGGTTAATTTGTGGGTATGGTACATTTGTGGGTTATGGTAAATTAACCTAAAAATTTATATTTGACAGTTTGATGACAGCCCTGATAGAATAAGGTTTATTTTTTACAAAACAGGAGTAAAATGGTTGTAAACAGCACAAACTCAAAGCAAAAGAATTGTAAACAGCATAATAATGGCCGCAGTTAGAGTCTGCGCAGTGGGTTGCCTAACGTGATCATTAGTATGCGCGAAACGAGATAGAACAACCTTGTGTGGATTGTGGTTTTAATCAGGACTTTGGATTTAACTTATTCTGAAATTTTTGAAACTTGTGGTACAACTTTTGTAGATATCCCCAAAATCATTAAATTTTCCAAGATTATCACGTCTTTTATATAAATATTTCATGTTTCAATTTTATTCCAAATAAAAAATAAAATAAATATTTCGATTTTTGAAAATTGTCCAATTTTGGCTAATAAATGATCCTCATTATTTGATTAAGAAAATATATATGAGAAGCAATATCTTGAAAACAGAGCTAATTGAGCAAAAGTTGTTGGTGATGAGTGTTATTGGGAAAATAGCTTTTATCGAGATTAGATTGATTTTTTAAACCCCTGTCTCAAAAGCTTTAGAATGTTATCCTTATTTCAGCAAATTTTTTATACATTTTCACCCTTTGATCTCTGACCAAGGTATTTGCAAAAAATATAGATTTATGTCCATTTAGTCCACTATATTTTGTCAGGCAGATATTTTAAGAAGACACTTCCTTTAAAATGATGGCAATGCTTATTTTTCAAAAGAAGTAAAACTAAATAATAAAGAATTGTGTATAATTTGTAATACTGTACTTACTTATGCAACTAAAACGAATTTTTCTTAATCCTATATACAAATATCCTGTTTTTTCAGCTTGACTCAATGTTTATATTTACTTGCCATTCAGCGTGATTTTGCTACTTAAGTAAATAAATGCGTGTGGTGACTTCCTTCATTATTACCACCAAATTAGTCGCCTAGTTGATTTATTAATAACGGGCAAGAATATTCCGACATAACTATTATTTTTTCACAATAAACACTTATTTGACATTTTTACTCTGTTCGATGACATATATACAGCGATCAACTTTATCGGCCTCTTGGATTTCAAATTAATCAATACCATGGCAGTGCCGAAAAAATATTTGAATCAAAACAACCAAAAAGTTTTTAGTGAAAACCACTTTAAAGTGATTACTGACAATACATATTTTTTTAGAAAAATTTGTTTTGCATGTGTGTTTGACTACTTTTACTAAATTTGTTACAGCGAACACGATGTTTTAAAAAGGGTTTTGTGCACGCCTATGTGGTTTGTTGTCAAGTGGCGTCATCTCCCGTCGAAATGTCAAAGCACGGTGATAGTTTGAGAAACATTTGCGAATCGCTGATGTCAAAGAACGTGTCAGAGTGAGGAAAGTTCGAATTTTCGGCGAAAATGATGGAAAAACGTTAGTTGTGAGAGAATATGTGTTAAAAAACGTCGAAAATGATCGATTATTAAGCGCCCAGCGCGAAAAAATGGACTCGTTAGCTGCCGATTTAGCCATACAAGCGATTTTAGGTGAGTAGTATTTTTCCGAGTTTTTTTCTTGTTACAATAATTTTATTTTTATTTTGATTTGCGTAAATAATATTTGGGTTTTTTTCAATGGGGTACCGTAGGGGAAAGTTTATGTTCGTAAGTAGTTTAAATTGGTGCATTGTATTCTTGTTTAGTGTTATTTATTGGATTAATAGAATAATGTATGTCTTAAGAGGGGGAGTATATGTATCTCTTGACATTATTAGGTTGTATTTGCATTATTTTCTTGAACAATTATGAGAACAATTGCGTTTGCTCCTATTGGAGTTGTTATTGTTGAAAAAAAGCGCAATTGGACATTCAACAAGTGGTTTTGATTGACAGCGATGAGAAAATCGCAGGAGGCTTTTCGCGTTTGACACCACAGGCAACTACCTAGATTGTGATAATTATATCGGTAATGAGCGAAATTTGTTAGGTGCACGTATTTTTTAACGTATTTATTAATTACAAATTGCGGATTTTTGCACAAGGTCGTTTATCTTTAGCATATTTATGCAAATAGTTTGAACACTAAAGCGGAATTCATCTTAATTGTTGATATAATAGGTCATTAGTTGGTCAATAGTTTCGACTAAGTATTATAATACTTGTATAAGCTAGTTTTAGTAGGTACTTGGATGTTTTGCACATAATAGGTACAGGGTGATCCCCTATAATGTTGCCCCCCTTTAACTTTTTTATTGTCCCAAAAAATTTAAAAGTGTGGTTATGTAGGACCTAAAAAATACTTTTTTTCTACGTAAAATAAAAATTGAAAAATTGATCAATATACAGGGAAAAACAAAAAGTTTATTTTTTTTTCAATGGATCACCCTATATATGAATTTATTTTTCGATTCCTTTCAAAATTTTGAGCATAATTTATATAACAAACCATATAAAATTCAACTGTTTCTGAAATATTCGCATTCGAAATGTTTTTTTAAACTGTTAGAAATCAAGAAGCTACAGTATACCAAAATTTTTATTGAAAATAAATTACTATAGTGACATTATGTCAATGTCTTGTTAAATAAGTAAAAATGGCGTACTCAGACAGGGAAAGACAAACTATTTCAAATTATCTTAAAAATAATTTAAATATTTTAGAAACGGTTGAATTTAGGTAAATGGTATGTTATATGAAATATGCTTAGAATTTTACAAGGAATCGAAAAATAAATACATATATAGGGTGATCCATTGAAAAAAAAATAACTTTTTGTTTTTCCCTGTATAATGATCAATTTTCCATTTTTTTTATACGTAGAAAAAAAGTATTTTTTAGGTCCTACATAACCACACTTATTTTTTGAGACACTTAAAATAAAAAAGTTAAAGGGGGGCGACATTATAGGGGATCACCCTGTACCTATTCCTAGATTTTTTAGGTAAAAACTTCACACACTTTACATGTGAATAGGTATGACAAGAATAGTAGAATACTATACTTTTTCTACAACAAATAATGATTATTATCTAAAAAATTATTTAAATTAAATAGTTGTATAAAGCGACATCTATACGAAAATACAATAAACATTTTTGACGTAATTTTCATTGATTTTTTTTGCTATAATTGCAAAATATTATCACAAAGTACCTATTGAAAATTCTTACACGGGAAATGTTACAAATGTACAAAAAGTTGTATTTATTGGAATTCCCGTTATAATTTCTAACTTGGGAATCTACCGGCGTTAAAATCTCAAATTTGTTTGTGTAAATCAAAATTTATCCCTTGAAAATAGACTAACAACCGATATAGAAGCAGTTTTTCACAGTAAAAAAAGAAGAGAATGTTTTTTGGGCACTGTTTATGAGGCGCCGTTTGTGTCAAAATTAAAAGTAAAAAATAAACTTATTTTGCTTTATAAATAATTAATTATATGCATTATTTACCAAATTATTTTTTTACGAAATTATTTTTTTATCAAGTTTTTTTTTAATCAAATTATTTTTCCTTTTTTGAGGGGAAATTTGCCGATTTGGTGTATTATCTACCTTATGCGCATAGTCAGTTCATGAGTGGGGGATTTGAAATAATATATGATACCATAGACATATTAATATGGTATGATACGAATTGTAAACTAAATTAAATTTAGGTTATATCAAATTTTATAATAATTATATAAAAGTCGCTAAAAATCTCGTAAAGACAATGAAAAAAAGCAATACTAAAACAATTGGTATACTACAGAAAACAAACAAAATGGTTAATTTTAATTATTAAAACCATCTAAATATTAATATGTCTATAATAAAAATCGTGGTCATAATACAACGTTGCCAAATTTTTACTGTTATAAACATCCCTAGTAGCAATGGAATTGGACAAGATTCTTTGTCAAGATACTTGGAGAAGCACTTTGTAAAGAATTGGACAATTCTTGACCAAGACTCTTGATCAAAATTCTTTATCCAGACTGGTGGCAGACTTGGACAAGTCTTTGACCAGAATTTGACCAGATGCTTGGCCAAGAATTTTTACACGATTACACGTTAAATAGGAACTTTCAATTCAAGATTTTTGGTCAATACCTACAAAATTTTGTTGAACTTCAAAAGTTAAGAATGTTACTAAAAACATTAATTTTCCACGATTTATTTCCAGTAAATTCGGTTTTTATCCATAAATCTGGTAAACAATAGAATTAAAAACGAAACAAATTTTGAAAGAGTTAAAGTTTTTAATTTTCTATGTTAAAAAAAAACAGGTGCCCGTAAAAATAAACATGTATTTTATAATCTTTCATGTTCATAAAGAGTAAACTCTAATTATGCGTCAGAGCTGACACACACTTTTTTTTTAATTTTTGATTTTTAGAAATAACAATTTTTATTTTTCAAAAAATCAATTTTTTTCTCAGCTAGAAGACGAATCCAATAAGCTCTTATTCGTATTTTCACATAAACAAAAAAACTATACTCATTTCCTACAGAGAACTCACTTCTTGACTAGTATACATTATTGTGAATGATACTACTGTAGAATGAGAACCTCTACTCTATAGGATAGTCCCAAAGTTTAGCAATAGATGGCCTCAGATTTCTGGTCAAATTCTTGTCAAATTCTGGCCACAGACTGGCTCAAGTCTTGCCCAATAATCTTGGCCAAGAATCTGGAACAATTCTTGTACAATTCTTGAGCAAAAATCTGTCCAAAGTATCTTGACCCATGCTGGGCCAAGACTTTTCCGGAATTGCTACTAGGGATGCCATTATAAAATCCAAAATTCATTATAAGACCAGGCTGTGTTTAAATTACAATAAAAAATATTTCTAAAAAGTGTACAGATCAGTGTGTGGTATAAATGTGTTCCTCATGGTTTAAACATTGTCACTTTAATGCGTTTTAATTTTAATTCTAAAAACAAACAGTGAAATGGCCAGTGTCCAATTACTGGTTGGTAAAAAATGTAAATTTCTATTATTGGACATATGTCCAATATCATCCTCTATTTGTATCCCGGACATTTACCAGCCAATTCTTATGTAAAGTTGTCCCCTGAATCCGAAATGACCGTCAAAAACTATAAAAGTTAAGCAGTTTTTGAGATACCTATAGCCAATTCCATATTATATGTAAAATTGATTATATTTCAAAAACTGTTCTACTTTTATAACTTTTGACGACATTTTCGGATTCAGCGAATAATATTTCATAGGAATTGACTGCTAAATGTCCTGGATACAAATTGCTGTTGACGAGAATTATTGGTGGTTGCTTTTTCGCTATGACATTTTTGACTAATTCATTTTTAGAGAGTAAGTAATATAGTGATTTCTTCGTCACAGGAGTCCTGTGACAGGACATCTTGCAGAATAATAGTGATTTAAATACAGTGCATGATAGAGAACATAAAAAACTAATGGCAACAAATGTAATAATATTAGATATACAGGGTGTTTCAGAATAAGATGCTGAACCTTACGGGTGTGAATCCTTAGTTGATTTTAAGAAAAAAAGTTTAAATAAACCTATGACCTAAACCTCTTAATTTTTGAGTTACAGGGTGTTAGAGTTTTAAGAAAAAAATCGTTTTTTATCATAACTTTAATAACTTCCTACATATTTTCATAAAATTTGGCACACGCCTTCTAAGCATTAACAGTAAGTTTTTGATGTAGAAGATTTTTTATTTTTTTAAAAGGGGCGTCCGTACAGGATGTGGTCTAGATATTTTTGGAAAAATATTATGCACGCCACTGCTATTTTTCAAAATAAAAATTATTTTTTAAATCCCCATTTATTTTAGGGCAAATTTGATTTCTTGACCATTTTTCGTACGACTAACGGTTTTCGATTAAAAAAATAAAAAGCATTTAATGCGCATATTGAGAAAACAATGCCATGATTAAATAAACATTAAAATTAAATTTAATAATAAAATAATTTTAAAATAACGTAAACAAAAACAAAAATAATTTAGATTAGCTGTTGAAAGTGGCCACCACCTGCAAGTATGCATGCTTCAGCTCTTCTCCTCATTGAGTTTCGTACCCTTAGAAAAATTCCTGGAGTGTTTCTGTCACAACAAACTATTATGCGGTTTCTCAACTTCTCCTCAGTATTTATTGGGGTGCTGTAAACCAACGCCTTAAGATGTCCCCATAGGAAAAAATCTAGACTGTTCCTCCGCGCCCTATCCAGCGATTTATCAAAAACTTACTGTTAATGCTTAGAATGCGTGTGCCAAATTTTACAAAAATATCTAGGAAGTTATTAAAGTTATAATAAAAAAACGATTTTTTTCTTAAAACTTTAACACCCTGTAACTCAAAAATTAAGAGGTTTAGGTCATAGGTTTATTTAAACTTTTTTTCTTAAAATCAACTAAGGATTCACACCTTTAAGGTTCAGCATCTTATTCTGAAACACCCTGTATATAAATCATGCTGTTCCGGCCTAAACATTTTAAATGCTTCACAAACTAGAGATACCACACTTAATGATATTTGCAACAAACTATTTCGGAAGTTAGACCAAGGAATTAGTAGTTACCTTCAGAATCCAGAAAAGGGATGAGGAATCCGAGAAAGAAATATATGAATTATATGATATTTACCAAAATTCAAACTTGCAAACACCCTGTGCAAGAACGTGTGATCGATTACCCCTCTAAACTGTAATTTATTTAATCATTCTAATTACAGGAAATTATTGTTTAAGCGATTATACGCTCTGTGCATGCTAGATGATCACCTGTCGAAATGGTGCAACGTCATGGGGTGGTAGCGGTATTTTCAGCGTGGGGTAACTTACCTGGAGCGTTTGTCACTTGTCCTCCGGTAAAGGTGCGTTTTATGGATCACTTGTTTTTGTTGTTATTATATCGATACGCACCCCGACAGTTGCGAGCTGGGATCAATGAAAAAAATCAACGGTGTTCATGATATTTATTTCCTTAATTTCTCCAATTCATTTTAAAATGTTAATAATTTTTGGGATTATTAATTTAGATACCCATGTATTCAGCGACCTATACAAAAAATATGGAAAGTGGAATACCCAAACTTAATATAAACTGACACTGACAACATGAAATAAACATAACAAAACATAAACTACAAACTGAAAAATAAAATTCGTATAACTAATTCTAATAATATTAAGATATAATTCAACATGAAGTGCGTCTCCACTTATAATAGTGCAAATGTCGATAGATTAAATATGTATTCAGCGACCCACACAAAAATTTTGTAAGGATAGAATTAAGTTAATATAAACTGAAAACATAAATTACAAACTAAACTAAATCAATAATGTAGCACAGTAGGAACATAGAAATACTTTTTATCCTCATTTGATCACAGGGTCATAATCATTGATTTATTCCAGTCCCTGAACAATTCTGCAAATATCTACATTAATATTCGAAAAAATAATATTCAATAATTACTCACCAGAAATGTGGTACTAACCTCACAATGATACACTTCCTAACACTAACTAAAACTGCAAACTGATGATGCAGATTGCAGTTGAGCTACCGGCCGGCATCTTATTTCAAGCGGGAAATCATTTCATTGGTTATCTTGGGTGGTGTGATGCTTCACACCCGAACAAATTGTCCAATATTGTAAAATTTATATTCTAAGTTATACTACACTTACAGGCAAAATAATCGATCCACACAACTTTTCGATGAATTTCAATCGCAAATAACTCTATTTATTTGATGTGGGATTTAAACGAATATTAAAGAATATTGTAGATAAATTAATGGACAATCGCTCACATTTTAAAAAATTACTAAAAAACAGATGTACGTTTATAATATACAGTAGGGTGGGCCGAAAATCCGCTTTTTTAGAATTTCGTTTAGTAATAGCAAAAATTTTGTTCATTATGTTGTAAAAAAAAAAATGTGTAAAGATTAAAATTTTCGATCAACATCCTAGGCTCGCCCAACGCAATTAAAGATCAAAATGTTCAAAAAAAAATTTTTCTTAACTTATTTTGATCGGAAATTTTATGCTCTACACAAAATTACTTCAGATGGATAGTTTCAGAAATTTGTTGTAAAAAAAAATTGTGTAAAAGATTAAAATTTTCGATCATCATCCTAGGCTCGCCCAACGCGTTGCAACGCAACTAAAGATCAAAATGTTAAAAAAAAAATTTTCCTAACTTATTTCGATCGGAAATTTTATGCTCTACAAAAAAGGTCCTTACACAAAATTACTTCAGATGGATAGTTTCAGAAATAAACCCGATTTTAGTATCAACATTTTTTGAACATTTTGATCTTTAATTGCGTTGGGCGAGCCTAGGATGTTGATCGAAAAATTTAATCTTTTACACAAAATTTGTTTACAACATAATAAACAAAATTTTTGCTATTACTAAACGAAATTCTAAAAAAGCGGATTTTCGGCCCACCCTAATATACAGGTATAAACAAAAATATGTTTTTTACCATAAGTTTAAGACACTCTGTAGAGTGGCAAAACCGTATATTGTTCTAAATTAAGTTTTAATTATCAAGTCGCATCTATTTTTAACAGTTTTGTTTTTGGTTCACCTTGATATATTTATTTTTGTGGAAAATATGGATTTTTTAAAAAAACATTGCAATTTCCAATATTTTTCTGTATGAAGAACTAAGGTTGCTATGGTCCATCCATAGCCTATGGAGGATGACAGTGACAGTTTTGGACATGTCATATACAGCTTTCAAAAGCTATCAAATTGTTTTTTGTAAATTAATGTGTTAATTTTGAGGTGTCTTCTTACTTTTAAAAATGTCTGATGTTGCCCTTTGTACTTTACTTCTTGTGACGTTTAAAACACTTGCCACGTAATACTGTGACCGTCCATCTTGGATTAAATTAAGGGTTCTGGCAACATAAGTCGGAGACATATCCATTTTTTAAAGTAAGAAGACACCTCAAAATTTAAAACAATTTGATAGCTTTTGAAAGCCGTGTATGACATGTCCAAGTATGGGATGATTCAACAAAACTGTCACTGTCATTCTCCATAGCCTATGGATGGACCACAGCAACCTTAGTTCTTCATACCGAAAAATATTGGAAATTGCAATGTTTTTTTAAAAAATTCATATTTTCCACAAAATGTGACTTGATAAATAAAAAAAAAGAACAATATACGGTTTTGCCACTCTACAGAGTGTCTTAAACTTATGGTAAAAAATATCTTTTTGTTTAAACCTTTATATTATAAAACTACGTCTATTTATTAGTAATTTTTTAAAATGTGAGCGATTGTCCATTTATTTATCTACAATATTCTTTAATATTCGTTTAAATCCGACATCAAATAAAAAAGTTATTTGCGATTGAAATTCATCGAAAATTTGTGTGGATCGATTATTTTGCCTGTGAGTGTATAAAATCTTACTGTTTCCAACAAATTATAGAAAATTGACTTAAACAAACTAATTAGAAAAACCAATCCAACTAGCTTTTAATAAAAACTATAAAACATCAACATCATTAAAAAATATAAATTTTCCACTTTTAATAATTTATATTTCCAAAACTAAACAAAAAGCCGAAATATTCAATGAATTTGTTCCAATTCTCTGTGAGATAGAACAGTGTGGATTGTGCCCGAACCAATAAAAAAATTAAACCAATCAATCAAAAATATTAAATATATTTTTTGTATTAATAAGGCTAGTCGGTAGACAATAACAATAGTTTCTTTCGAACCATCAATAACTCGCTTAAATCGTCCGATACAAAATTAAACGTATCCAACCAACCAACCGTAGCCCTGGCAAAGTCTTGACGTGCTTGATGGGATCCAATTGGAATACACGCCCCCTACGATCGACATCGATTAGAAAATCTTTCTTTTCGCACAGTGCGAACAACTTTACATCAAATAACATAAATTGTTAAATATTTTTTTATTTCGTTTATGTAAATATCATATAATTCATATATTTCTTTCTCGGATTCCTCATCCCTTTTCTGGATTCTGAAGGTAACTACCAATTCCTTGGTCTGACTTCTGAAATAGTTTGTTGCAAATATTATTAAGTGTGGTATCTCTAGTTTGTGAAGCATTTATAATGTTTAGGTCGGAACAGGATGATTTATATAATATATATCTAATATTTTTTCGGGTGGAATGTTAAAAGTATTTTCCGAATTTATTAATTTTGTTGCCATTAGTTTTTTATGTTCTCTATCATGCACTGTTATTCTGCAAGATGTCCTGTGACGAAGAAATCACTATATTACTTACTCTCCAAAAATAAATTAGTCAAAAATGTCATAGAGAAAAAGCAGACACTAATAATTCTCGTCAACAGCAATTGTATACAGGACATTTAGCAGCCAATTTCTATGAAATATTATTCGCTGAATCCGAAAATGTCGTCAAAAGTTATAAAAGTAAAATATAATCAATTTTACATATAATATGGAATTGACTATATCTCAAAAACTGCTTAACTTTTATAGTCTAGTATAGTAAATGTCCAATAATAGAAATTTACATTTTTTACCAACCAGTAATTGGACACTGGCCATTTTACTGTTTGTTTTCAGAATTAAAATTAAAACGCATTAAACACGGTGGTCAAAAGTACGAACAAAAATGCCAACCAAAACTGATAGCATATTTTGATTATAGACCCTTTTGGTAACACTAACAAAATCCCAGCTGATCCTATTTTAAACTTTTGCAAACTTTTTTGTTTTTCTATTTCTATATATTATTTTGCAATTATTGTACTAAAACTAGCCGTACAATTTTAATAAAATTAAGCAAAATAATAAACTTTGTATCATTTAAATTACTTTACTCCCCAGTATTAATTTATTGAGTCACCTATTATTTTTTACCACTCAAAACAAAACATAACAAAAAAACGAAGATTTATATCTTAAATATTTTTTATAACAAAAAATACTGGAAGTTTGTCTATGAAATAATTACAACTTGCAAATTTTGTAAAACAATAATTAAGGTGGTTATGAAAAAAATTGCTATACGTTATAACGCAAGTGACATTTTGCTTTAGTTGTTTATTTAATGTATACTTTATAAAGTTAAAAATAGTATTTTAAAATGAAAATTAAACCGAAATTCAAGTTAAGCCATGAAGAAAATCAAAAGAAGGTATGTGCTGGCTGGAGACAAAATTGTTTTTGGTAATCGAAAAATTCAGAGTTTAAGGTTTCTGAGAAAATATAAAAATTACTGCAGAATTTTTTAAACGAACACTTTAACTTAAGTGATTCAAAATTACCTACTTCAATACGGTAAAAACGGTATTTTTGCATAGCCACAATTGCCAAATTCTCAAAATTTAGAAATTGCCAGAGAATTTCGCGGCAGCCAAGAATGTATGTGTTTTATCTGCAAAATGGCAAGATATAAAGGGCATAAAAAATTATTAAGGGAAGAGGACGGACGAACGAACTAAAGTTGTGATATGCTCTTCCTTTCTAGGGGATATCGCTAGATGTAAGAAGCATGTTTGTACAGAGACTGAAGAATTTAAAAATACTGTTTCCATGTTAAAAACAATTCCATGTAAAACCCAAGAAAAAGTTTTACTGAAAATTTAAGGCAAGCAGTAATCGATTTTGCTTCAAAGAATCTTTAATTATTTATTAGTTTTGTATTAGGTACCTTAAAACAATAAATAATATATTGCAACCTGTATTTTACATTATTTTGTATTTGTAATGTAATTTATTCATATTTCAGTCATGTATCTGCCAAATTTTTAAAAACATTTGATAATGGTACTAGAGTATTTTATTGAAATGGCATAAACAATTTTAAAATACTAAGAAGTATGCAAAACTTTAATAAAGGATCAGCTGGGATTTTGATAAATACATTTTTCTGTTACCAAAAGAGTCTATAATCAGATTATGCTATCAGTTTTGGTTGGCATTTTTGTTCGTCCTATACTTTAGTTTTGACCACCGTGTCACACTGTTGTGATTTTGTCCACTTTTTTTGATTTCGTCCATGACATGGTCAAAATTGGACAAAAACGGACAAAATCGGACAATATTGGAAAAAATCAAATTTTATTCTATTTTATTAAATTTGTTGGTTTACTAAGCCATGTTAAGGCAACCAAAATGTACATCTGTATTTTGTGTTGTATAAATTGAAAATTGCAGAAAATAGTTGTTATTTATTTTATTTGAGGTTAGAATGTAGTCGATTTGTGTTTGTTTCGTAATGTAAGATGTATAGTACCTACATAAAGGATGGAAAATAAAGATAAACAGAGAGGTAAGTGCTGATTTTAAATTTTATTACCATTAAGTACCTATTCCTAGTTTCTAGTACTACCTACTTCAACGTTAACCAAAACCTTAAATAATAAATAATGCTTTGAGGCAAAAAATAAATACAGTTCCCTTAAAAACATGGCATTGCAAATTTTTAAACGATTTAATGCATAATTGTAGTTACAGTTCAAAATATTTAACAATTTTCGCGAAATTTAAGGTGGAGCTCGCAGTTTATAAAAACAACGTTTTATTTTCTATTACGTACTACTATTATAATTATGGTATAATCGGTACATACTACTTATTATATGTAGATATTATACAGGGTGTCCGGGAAAAGGAGGTCAATCCGTTAACCATATATTCCTTGAGTTAAAACAATAAGACTTTCATAATACCATTTTTTAATTTAGAGCTTCATGTTCGATATACAGGGCGACAAAGTTTGAAATTAAAAGCTGATTTTTTTTAATAATTCGAGTAATTGATAAGATACTAAGTTTAAATTCGGTACACTACTTCAACATAAATAGTTACATTTTTTGAGACCAACAAAACAAAAAACAATTGTCAAATAATTAAAATAGGGGGGTCCAGTACTCACTGACTCCCCCTATTTTTTAGTACGTGCGCCAATGACTTCCAAACGGAATTTTTTCAGGTAATCATTTATTGTTGAAAATGTTTTGTCTCTTATAAAATTTTGATAAAATGATTTGTTTTAGAGATAATTTGTTAAGTATGGGTCAGTCCAAATCAAATTTTCAAAATTTAATTTTTTTTTTTTAAAAATGTAGGTCATGTGATATATCATAAAAAAGTTCTCTAATAGGCCTTTAAAAAAAGCCATCACTACCCTTTCTACTTTTAATAGTTTACGAGATATCACTATTTTTGTAAGTACTTGCAAGACCCAAATTTATCGGAATTTTTTGATTTTCAAAAATCAATAAAACAAAAACCACCTATCGAAAAAAATTCATATATGGGATTTTTGAGTTTTTTAGTGAGGTAAACAAATTTACCAAAAATGATCAAAATCGGAGATGGTAGGGGAAGAACCTTTGGTTGATTTGATATGGACTGACCCATACTTTACAAATTATCTCTAAAACAAATCATTTTATCAAAATTTTATAAGAGACAAATTTTTTTTAACAATAAATGATTACCTGAAAAAATACCGTTTGGAAGTCATTGGCGCACGTACTAAAAAATAGGGGGAGTCAGTGAGTACTGGACCCCCCTATTTTGATTATTTGACAATTGTTTTTAGTTTTGTTGGTCTCAAAAAATGTAAATATTTATGTTGAAGTAGTGTACCGAATTTAAACTTAGTATCTTATCAATTACTCGAATTATTAAAAAAAATCAGTTTTAAATTTAAAACTTTGTCGCCCTGTATAACGAAAATGAAGCTCTAAATTGAAAAATGGTATTATGAAAGTCTTATTGTTTTAACTCAAGGAATATATGGTTAACGGATTGACCTCCTCTTTCCGGACACCCTGTATGTATTTTACTCCAGAATATATTTTTTATTTATTTTTTGTTTATGACATAAATTATGTCACATAATATAATATATTATAATATTATTTGTTTCATTTATTTTGTTGTAATACAAGAATCAAGGTATTAAAAAAAATAGACAGGTTTCAAGTCGCTTATCGCTTATTATTTATTCCTAAATCTTATTATTATTAACCGTTTGAAAACAAGTGCAGAGACAGAGCAGAGAAAATCTGCCTTTTGCTTGTGCTGTAGTCTTGGGTCTCTCTGTTTTTTAAACTTCATGTATCTTGTATGTTATGTAGTTGTTAAATATAAATAAGATAACAATGGCTAGTCAAGCACCAAAATGTTCAAGTTGTTTATGTTTTATTTTTGTTTAAGTTGTTGTTGACACCCTAATATAATAATTATATTAGGGTGTCAACAACAACTTAAACAACAATATAACATAAATTATAATTATTATAATAAGGTTAATTGATTTTGTCCGATTTTGTCCAATTTTGTCCAAAACAATTGATTATGTCCGGACGGACATAATTGGACAAAATCGTCCAATTATGTCCACTTGGACAAATTCATCCAACCCTGTGTCACAGTGTCCCTGAATGAAGTTTAGGTCACATAAAAATGACGCCAAAAACTGATTGCAGATTTTTTTTTTTAATTTTTGTCTACCTTTGACAGAGTACACATTTGTACACCGACTTTAATAATATTGGAGTATATTGTTAAGGAGATTTGGAGAATACTGTTTATACTGTGCACATCATTTAATATATACAGGGTTAGCCAAAAATCGATTCTTTTAATAAAGCAAAAGCGCAAATTCATGATTTTGGCATAACACGCAAAAAAGATATATACCCACCCATGTTTTTTTAGATATTTTTATGTTTATCAGGCTACAAAATGGGATTCTTATCAAGACTTTATAAGAAAAATTGATTTTGAATAAAATTAAATAAAATAAATTTTTTTGGAGATAAATCTGTTTTGTGCATTATGCTTTTTACTATATAAAAACGTGATTTTTGGCTAATCCTGTATAAATCTAATGATGTGCTCAGTATGAAAACGGTATTCTCCAAGTCTCGTTAACAATATACTCCAATATTATAAAAATTGGTGTACAAATGTGTACTCTGTCAAAGGTTAGATAAACAAAAATTTAAAAAAAAATTAAGAATTTTCAAAAAAATTCGAAAAGAGGAGAAGCTAGGATTTTGTTAAATATCATTTTAAAGTTACCAAAGGGTCCCGAACAAGAAACTGCAATCAATAAAAATCGGTGTACAAATCTGTACTAGGTAGACTTTGCGATAAACAAATAATTTAAAAAAAAAAATGATTTTTTAACAAATTTAAAGAAAAGCAGTTAGAATTTTGGTAAATACCGTTTTTAAATCTCCAAAGAGTGCCGATCAAAAAACTTTAACCAGTTTTTCGTTCAAAATTGAAAACTTCTAAAAAGCCTAAATTAAACAACATTTTAAATATTCTCTACGCGTTATTTTATTTAATTTTATTAAAAATCTATTTTTTTAATAAAATGTTAATAAGAATGCAATTTTGTAACCTAATAAACATAGAAATATCTAAAAAAAATGGGGATACATATGTTTTGCTTGTTATGCCAAAATCATGAATTTACGCTTTTGCTTTATTAAAATTAAGCGATTTTTGATCCACCCTGTATATATCAAATGATGTGAACATTATTAAAAAGTATTCTTTAAGTCTCCTCAATAATATACTCTAATTTTATAAAAATCGGTGTACCAATTTGTACTGTAAAAAAAATCATAAATTTTGAAAAAATTTCGAAAAAAGGATCAGCTAGGATTTTGGTAAATATCATTTTTAATTCACCAAAGGGTCCCGAACAAGAAACTGCAATCAGTTTTTGGCGTCATTTTTATGTGACTTAAACTTCGTTCAGGGACACTGTGGTGTGGGACACCCCGTATACGAGAAAATTTACAGATTGTCTTACTGTGCAATCGTCCTGCAAGGGCGAAACTAGTGAGGCAACCGAAGGGGTAGTAGGTGGGCAAGAAATCAAACGGTTGTTTGAACTGTTGCGGTATCGACCAAACAAATTTACAAACACGCAAAACGGTTATTTACCATGGTAAATCTTTGGGGCATGTAGCGAATAAAACTCCACGCGACCACCTACCTACTTGCTGCCCCGTTTGCTCGCTTGTTGTTTTTGACGATGTTGGGGGGGGCGGGATGGGGGGTCGAATCGGATTTATTTGTTTCTGAGTAATGTATCTACTATCTACTAGCTGTCTCTTTAATGGGGTCTCGAGTCAAAAGACCGAAACTGGGTAATCAAGTTAAATGGGGGAATAAATGGGGTAGATTGAATTTGATTTTTTTTTTAATATACAGGGTGTTTCACCTAACTCGGTTAAACCGGAAGTATATCAACTTTGGTTTTTCAAATGGAACCATATAAATTTTATTGCATTTAGTAAAGTAAAGTAAAGTAAAATTTTATTATTTTTTTAATTTTTATTAGTTTTTGAGATATTTAATTTTTTTCAAATTTTTTTAGTAATATGTCTGTATTACCACTAATTGTAATGTTAAAAAGCTAATTTTTGGTATATTTGTTAACTAGGGAGAACTCTATCGCCATTAATGATATTTAAAGTTTTTATACAGGGTGTCTGGTATTTGCGTTGACTTTTTTGTCACTGTAAATACCAATAACTTTCTTATTTCCAACGAAACTACCATACAATTTTTACATCATTCGACACAAAATAATGTTTTCTATTGTTACCATCGTAACTAGGGATTGCAAATTTACCGAATTTTAATTTACCGGTAATTCGGTAAATTATTTAAAAAATTACCGGTTTACCGGTTTTTACCGACATAAAAAATAACAAAGAAATAAGCAACAAAATAAATAACCAAACTTTAATTCTTATTAAATAATAACAACAGAAAAGTAAAACCACAGTTGTTCTTCTGTGGTAAAAGTCTAGGTAAAAAAAACTAATACGTGTATACCTAACTTAAAGACTAGTAACAGGCCCTAAAACATTCGAAATAGTAATTTAAATAAAAAAATACCTACATATCGTTTCTTACTTTTCCAACGACTCTTTCGATTTCTTTTGTAATAAAAAGGGCCCTGAGAAAACACAGCTTATCAATACTATTATCACTTAGCCGCGACCTAATCTTAGTACAAATTGTTTCACAAAAACAACGGATCCGCGCTGTTGTCAGCTTGGCATTTTTTACCGAAATTACCGGTAAAAGATGTCGATTTCTCTGTCGGTAATTTAAAGAACTTTTAAGGCGGTAAATCGGTAAACCGGTAAATCGGTAACCGGTAATGCAATCCCTAATCGTAACAAAAGTACATCTGTCAAACTCATGTGTTACAAACGAGTGTTTTTAAGAATAAAGCCGGAAAATGTTAAAAAATATCGAAAAAAAAAACCGTGGCACGATTTTTTGTGTTGTTGGGTGTATTTCGAGAGGAAATCCTGGGTTGAGTTTTTACCGGTTTTCCAATAAACAGAGTTAATTTGAATGAAGTAATAAATTGCATACAGTCTATGTAAATATAAATTGTACCTATTAGATACAATAAATACACATTTTAGTAATGATTAACGTGAAAAGTGTAAACATTTCAATTCAGTAAAAATCGTCAAATAAATAAGTCGTCTAAATTTAAACAGCATTATTAAAAGCGTTGATTAAAAAGGCTCCACTCAACGGTAAAATACCATTATATTATGTATTATGTATAATATTATGTTGTTATGAACTCGTAGGTATATTTTGTTGTTTAAAATGCAGTTGTCGGCGTTTTTTTAGAGAACTCAAATATAAAAATGGTTGATTTTAAGGTTATGTTTGTGCAAAAACAATTTTTTACTAATTTCTTAAAAATGTGCAAACTTAAATATAAATTATATTAGGTAAAGTTATTATTAGTTAATTCTGCACCAACAAATGTACTTACCGAATTGGATCCTTTGGCAAAAAATGAAAATGCAACGATTTAGTTCTTGAATTTTATTTACAACTAAAAACACAATAATTCAGCATGATCCCTTAGATAAAATGCACACACTAACGTAACTATATAAGCATTTAAGCGTTGGGTTTCTTAATCAATGATATAAAGAATAATCAATCGAAATCGAGTACTAAACCAGTTTTTTAGTTTTTTCCTTGCAACGTAAAACACAAATAACGTGCGCGATTTAGCTGTGCAATTGAACAAAATTTGTCGAGTAAGACTTCTGCCTTCCTCTCTTTTGTGAAAAAACTACCTATTTATTTAAAACCAGATGGCGCGCGCGTTGCGAAAACCCGATACTTCTTTAGCGTATTAGTAAGACCATCCATCTGTCAAAAATTTTGAAAAAAATTTAATATCTCAAAATCTGTTAAAAATTAAAAAAAAATGATCTATAAACTTCTAATGACACCCTGTATACCTTAACTGATCTTGAAAACTATACTAACTTGGTTAAAATATTTTAATTTTATTTTCAGTTTGGCATTATTAATGTTTTGTTTTTGTATGTAATCAATAGGTATACGAAATAAATCAGTTGATAAGTTGAGCTCATCAGTATCAAGTAACAGATTTAAAAACAAAATTCATTGATTAAAACAATTAACGTAGCATCAACCTACGAAACAAAATAAAAACCACTTAAAAATCCATATCTTTTCTTTTAAAACCTAAATCAAAAGTTAATTTGCATACTCCGCATTAGACGGCTGTGGAAGGGAATCCTCTCCGATTGGTCAGGGTTCGACCAATCGTAAACAAGGGAAAATCGATATCTCTTCCCGATTGGTCGAGAATTTTCCCAGGCTCGAACAATAGAGGGTGCAAGGTTGCGTGTCTGGTTGAA